>JASDDO010000006.1:39673522-40915355 GCA_030015575.1 Agapanthus africanus
GTGGGGACATGGTAGTCCATAGGTACATCCTTCAAGGTCCCTAGTCGTGGGTGTATCGAGACGGGGCATCGATATACCAGAGTAGACTAGCGTATACGCTTCTCGACCCATGAGATGGGCGATGGATGATCCCATATCCATTGGTGTTTGACATCAGAGATGGTATACGGGTGCTCAGTGGAGACTGGGTACACTGGACGGACTCGCCGAGAACTCCCAGATGGTATTATACCTCACGTCAGATGGCAGTTCTCAGGTGACACTTGTACAGGTTAGTCTGTAGACCCGAGATCGTCATAGAGTCTTGTGTGATTCCCACTTTGCTTTGATCTCCACCTTACCACGTCCATGAGGGCGTGCAAAACGGTGGTTTTTGGGTACAGTCCCGAGTCACATGGAGGCAATGAACGATAGGAGGGGTTTCGTCTCTCCCGGTATTGGGGGTTGATGTTGCGCTGTGCTCGATTGGCCGTAACAGGGAAGTCCCTGGCCAGGGCTGATTCAGAGATTTGCTGGTAAGTGTTACCAGTAGTTTCTCGACCCGTTATGAGCCTCACATCGGCACGAATTATCGGTTATTGGAGTCTGACGTTTACTACCCCTAGACTTGATATACGACATATCAGACGAACAGACCGGACTGTACGGTAAGTGTTACTGGTTAGATTCACAGGAGTGTGAGTGGGCTTGCTCGTCGATCTTCTGATCGCTCAATACCCGGGTAGCCGTTACGTTTAGCAGACCGCTTGCGGCTTGTGGGTGCTTGATATGATCATCATCTGCTGCCGGCGTATTGACGAGTCTTTAGAGTCCTACACAGAGGCTTCCTGGCTCAAGCAAAACGAAAAAGGAGCGCATATGAGATGTGTGTGGGACCGAGAATAATGCGTGTATGTGATACCGTATTTCATTCTCGCGATGAATGTTTCAATTGGTTGTATGCGATATAACCTAGTTATCGAATCGAAGAATGATTCGATAAGTCGATACATTGTATACTAGTCGGTTATGTGCGACATGACCGGATCATTGAGTCAAGTGTTGATTTAATGATTTAATGTATAATTATATATTTGATATATTACTTTGCATTAACTAGTATTGGTTCATTTTAAAAGGATTTTCTCACTTGATGTGCACATTGTATATGTGATATATTTTTGTGTGCACTTGATTGTATCATGTTTGATGATACATGTTAACTTGAGCTTGTGTAAAGATTAAACCATGGTTATATAAATGGTTAGGTTTTTGTTTATTTATTCATTTATTTATTTTGGTTATTTAGTTTGGAAAAGAAAATGGAAATGGTGGCTTTCTTTGTTTCTTTCATGAAGCTTCATGAAGAGTTGAAAGCTTGACCATTTTTGTTTTATTCCCTTAACCTAACCATTTACCTAACCCTAGTTTACTCTCTACACTTGACCATGGTTAGTATATGATAAGTATTCATATTATTTTCATTTTTAAAAAGAGACTTATCATATTCTATCATCTTCTTCTTCTTCTTCTTCAAGAAGAAAACTTGCCACCATTAATAGCATCTTGAGAAAAAGAGTGAGAAATCCAATTCTAAAGTGAACTCACCTCCTATTTCTTCATCCTCTACCTCTTGCCAAGTAGTATAGGGTGTTTTCTTCACAAGTTTCACGACTTGGTGAAGTTGGAGCTTGATCTTGTGTTGCCTCGACGTAGATCATCTTTGGCATCGAAGTTGACGACCTAACCCGCCCATTTCTCCGATGAAGCCGATGCTAGAGTCCGGGATCCGATATGGACAGTGAGGGGACGTCTACGTGGAGCTTAGGAAGTGGAGAACCGGATCTACAAAGGTTGTAGCTTCTTTCTTTTAGTTAAGATGTTAACTAGTTTCACTTTTCGCCTAAACTCTAGTCAACGAATCCGTATTAGGGTTTCTCGGCACTTGTAAAATTTAAAATTGGCATGGTTGATGCCTTGTGAGACCTCATTATTATGCCTAGGAACCCTACAGTGGTATCAGAGCCTAGCTAGAGCGTTAAGTGAAGTGTAGACGACGTTTGAAACCCGAACGAACATCGAAACCCTAATCCAAAATGCTCTCTGGAAATTTTCTGAAAATTTAGATTTTTGTCAATTAAAAATATGCAGAAAACTAAGCAGGAATTTCTAAGAATTACAGTGAAGTTCGATCACATGATTCCATAAAAGTGCGGTGGAACCGCGGCATTAGCATGCCTAATGCGGCGGTTCCGCGTCCACTTTGTCTCTTCTCCTATTGATTTCTGCACAGTAATTCGTATATTTGAATGCTATATTTTCTGTGTATTTTTATTATGACTCAAGAGTTGAGTACTCTGGGGTTGTATTGGGAATCGAAGATTCGATCGGATTATCAAACTTTGTCTATGTGTTTTTCCGGATAATTTTAGAATATGTTAAAAAGTTCGACCGGATGTAAATACCCAATTTTTCCAGCTGCCGGGAAATTTCCAATTGTTGGACTTTTCCGTAGTTTAATCATGTTCTAAATAGTGCAAGTAACGTGATGGTCCCTCTAGAAGACAACAAACCTTAACTCGATTATGTGACCGTCTTGAACTGCCCTTTGAACCTTAGGGTTTGGGGCAGTACGGCATGCCACATGTGAGGCGTTGGCTTGACCCTTCTACGGCTGGACCGTTGGTACTGAGGCATGAAGTGAATGTCTTTGAACTTATTTCATGTGTTGAACGGTTTCGGGAAAACTTGGGTGTTCGAATGTTCGATCGGAAAGTTTAATATTTTCTATTTATCCGTAATGGGATACAATAATTGGAATTCACAAACAGTTATGAGATAACTGAATGAATGTTATAAATCTAGCGGTTTAGTCTCACTTAATATTGAAAAGAGTTTTCGATAATGAGACTAAAATGCGGGGTTTATATTTGTTAGGCATGCGATGTCTAAAGAGGTTGCGGATTCCAACTGTTGTAGTTTTACACTTTCTTTTCTGTGACCGTAAGTGTAGTATGTAGTGGTATTGCTGATTGTCGTTGCTATACGTCGACGACAATCGGTGTATGCATACTTACTTACGTTGATGACATATGATGTTATGTGTTGCTGGATATGTTATATTGAATCGTCGTGTTTGAATAGCCGGGGTTTTTTTTATGTGAGATGAGTGTTTTTCATTTTCATTCATGTAAAAAAACTTGTATGTAATATTCTTTTATTGGGGCACTTACAGGTTGCGGAAGTTGTCACCTTTTGTATATTATTTACTTTTCCGCATTAGAATAGACCCAAGGAGGGGAGCACAAGTAACCGGGTTCTAGGGTCCAGTGGGAGACCATCTCGAGGAGTCGAGTCCGGGTCTCCTAACCCTAGAATTGCTAGGGTTGCTTGCCGCTCTCGTTAGGGTCTAGGGATGTGGGATTGGCTATTCATCACAACCGTGGAATCCGTGTTTTATACTGGCTCGTATTAAAAACACGGACGTCCTAGTATATCCAATATTTCATATGATATTTTCTGCTGCGATATCTGTGATGTGATCATTTGATATGTTCTGATGGATACCGTATATAGTATATATGGTATATTATATAGACGTTACTTATGTTTTGCACCCGCACTAGCCCTGCCCTGCTCTGTCGTTAGTTACCTAACCTAACGGTGCACGAGGGGACATCGAGGCGAATACGGATGGCATAAGTTTACGTCGTATTTATCTGTGATGTTTAGGTGACTTAAATGATGGGACTTCATTAATGCGATTAATGAAAGAAAAGAAACCTAAAAGATGTTGTAGAATTAAATTTTAAATAAAAAGGGTAGCTACAGTTTTGCTTTGCATAGCGGTATATATGATATACCCTGCACCTTATTCGATTAGGAAAGGGCCGAGATCCCTTCACCGGGAGTGACCCCTTTAGCAATAACTGGCAGATGATACACACTCGGTTTGACTTTTGATTGCTTCTATAGTTTCTGCTTTGCACAGTGATATATATGATATATCCAGCACCTCATTCGACGAGGAAAGGGCCGACGATCCTGTAAGTGCACGGCGGCGCCCCGGCCGTCAATCCGACGCCGGAATGCAGAAGCGGTGAAAAACTTTAATTTTGCGGACTTAGCAAACCGGCACCACCGCGCACTAAACATCCGGATCGTAACCATTAACAAGTCTAAGCTACTAACAAGATAGGGAAGAGAAGTATACCGACAGATCCGAGTCCTCCGGTCTTCTCGTCGTCGTCCCGATCTCCTGCGGAATGTCCCGTCTCCTCCTCGTCGTCGAAAGTGCACCACATCGCCTACTTCTTTTACGGGCTCCCACCTCAATGCCGAGGCAACTCGGGCACGAAGCCGGCTACTCGACGTGCCCAAGATATGCTGTAGAATATCTAGAGAAGAAGTCTCATTTTGGGGTTCATGGAATTGCCTTTTGTGGTGGAGGGATGATACAAGAATTATGTGGAGGAACTTGGGGATATTTCTAGCAACTAGAGAGCAAAAATCCCCACTACAAAAATGGGCAACCCCTCCTCCATGCTTGGCCGGCCATGACTAGAGGAGGAGAGTGAGAATGAGAGAGAGGAGAGTGATAGAATGAGAGAGCCCTCCAATAATACCAATGGAGAGAGAGAGAAGACTATCATGCAAAAGGAAATGATTACCAAATCAAAACCCACACTCAACCACCTACCACCAACCTCATCATCAACAACCATGATGAGATCCAAAGTCAAGCCATCATGAAAAACCAAGTCAAGAAGTCAAGGCAAAAGGTATGTCTATCATGATACAACAAATATGCAAAGACCCCCTCCACAAATGCTTATTTGCAACAATGCAAATAAACCCTCCTCCACCAATCTTCGGCCAATGAACGGAACAATGGAAATCGGCCGAAACGGAAAGCAAACTGGCAACTCCATAAAACTGGTCCCGTAATAAATTACAGGAAAACCCCGATACTGTGCATACACACCCGCATCTGTATTTCGACCGAAATACAAATGCAATGAGACAAAGTCTACACTGTACTATACTAGGATCCGGCTTATACCAAAGCCGGCTAGTAATATCTGTTCGATCCTGATCCGTGCAATACCGCACGTATATGATCGAACTCTGCCATATATCTCTACGGCCTATAGTACAAACTGTCCGATCCTGATCCGTGCAATACCGCACGTATCTGATTGGACCTTGCCATATCTCCATACGGCCTCTACAACCTTTCGCCCGAAAGCTGAGTAACTGAATGTGGGGGACTCTAAAGACTCGTCAATACTATGGCTGTGGATTTAACCACCAGCACGTCAGAGGTATAAGCCAATACGTGACGGGCCACCAGCTATTGACTAAAAGGGGCGTCGATGAGCGAACTCATCCTGACAACCCTACTGAGCCTGTCAGTGACAATATCCGTACAGTCCGGTCCGTTCGTCTATGAGCATCGCATGGCGGGCCTAGGGGGTTGGTAAAAGTCAGACCCCCAAAAGCGGTACAAGTCGTGTCGGAGTGTAGCCCAGAACACCCTGAGATACTACTGGAATACCTACCAGTAAATCTCCTTGCCTCGGCCGAGGGCTTCGTGTAATGGCTCTCCTAGACACAGCACGACCTCACCCCCAATACCGGGAGAGACGAACCCCTGAAGATGCGCTCACTTCCTCCATGTGGCTCGGGACTGTACCCAACTAAAACCTGTTTGCACGACTCCTTTGAGCCGTGGTAGGGTAGTAATCAAAGTACAGTGGGAACTCACACAAGACAAATGACGATCCCCAGGTCGATGAACTAACCTGCACACATGTCACCAGGGAACTGCCATCTGACGTCTGGTATATGACCAACTGGCATGTTCCCGGCGAGTCCTGTCCGGTGTACTCATAACCCAATGAGCACCTGTATACATCTTAGGTGATCCAACTGACACCAGTGGCTTGTGAGACCGGCCACCGCCCCTCGTCGGGGTCTCGACTGTATACACTAGTCTACTATGGAGTATCGATGCCCTGTCTCGAAACTCACACGACTAGGGACCATTTAAGGATATGCTTATAGACTGCCAGCTCCCACGTATATGATCGCCCTCATACTGCTGGTGGTCAAGCATGAATCCTAGGGGCTCTATCAACGTGTAATAGCGACGTGTCAGGTCACCTAAAACAGTACACGATGATAAAGGTAAACCAGATAGCATACTATCATCTCGAGTAAGACTGTCCTACCGGGATAGGTCCTCCATCAATCATTGCAATCACGTACCTGTGATCCAATAATTGACTCTGAGGGCATTATCTCCAACAATCTCCCACTTGCACTCAAGGCTAATTATTGCGATGTCGCATACTCATAGCCCGTGTGATACCGAACACCCAACTCCTCTACTAGTCAGTCTCACAAAGCTCGTTTGCGAAACTATTGCGTTCGAGGAATAGCCTCAGTGAGTGGATCCGCCTTGATGTCTCTTTCTATGTCTCTCTATATCTCAAGTTCGCGGAGAAACCCATCTCCCGAAATGAGCAATACCTGTCTTAGAATGTGTCTGGATGTCTGATGGGACATAGCTCATAAATGAACTCCAAATCCAAACTTCTAAGACTGTATCGTCAACTGAACTTAATCAGTATCCTGCGCCATGCCTCCCTCAGTATTGTCTTGGACCACCTGTCCAAAATACTGCCCCTCGTCAGAGGGAAAACTATAACTCTGACAACCTCCTTGTCGTCCATGTCACCTTGGAAGCCTGGAATGATAACTGTCTCCCGAAAAAGGCTGTCGTTATCATATCCCTAGAACATCCACTTATGTTCTAAAACTGCTTCCGACTGTTTCTCCAGGGTTGGATCAATATCAACTTATTGCACCTACTGCAAGAACAACATCTGGTGTGGTACTTGACATCTCATGATTGACTCAATTGCCTAAGCAAGTGATCTGCCAATCATGCACATCCCTCTCTACTTTAGTCTATAAGACACCTTTAGAGAGGGTGACTCCATCACCTGCAGGTACACAACCGTGCCAGGAGTCGTTCATCCTAAATACTCATAGAATGCTGTCTAAGTACCCAGATTGGGAAACCACCCAAATCTAGATCTAAAACCATAGATCTAGTAACCAGTATGTCTGATATAAAATCCAAGTCCTTTGTGGAGAAATCGCTGTGTGACGACCAAAGTATAACCGATCGTAGTATAGGAGTTTCCTTCCCTACTTTGTGTATGTCATCCAAATACCATGACATCACACCCTACTACCTTCTCAACAGATCCATCTCCTATTCTGATGAAGTCAAACCTATGACAGTCACATCAGAAATTGATGATCTATCTCCGCTATATCTGCTATAGTCTATAAATAGACATAAGCTACCTGTCCACCAATGCTTTCGCTGCTCCCACTGACTACGACAACCCTCTGACAGAGTCATATACACGTACACTTCTAAAACAAGTTTAGAACGACGCTATACTCATCCTCCCGCCGGGTCTCACAGTCTGGAACAACAGCAATGGCAAGTGTGGGTAAACAAGAACTTCCCTGTCACCGTCCTTGAGGCTACCGTAGTACCTCTCGGGTGCCTGAAGTTACCCACCTTATCTGCGGAGTGGCCAATGGAATGTCAATCCAGATTGAATCTTTAGGTTCCTTATCAAATCTTTTGTAATCGTTTGTGGTTCTGGAATCACTTCCAGTTCTACCATACTCCCACTACTGTTTTCTGAAAAAAAATCCATTTTTAATAAAACTGTGGCGAGTATAGAACAATATTGCTATTGTTCATCCAGTTGGTAGAAGGTCAACCCTCGTCATAGCCTGGGTCAACCCACAAACAGCCATTACAGAATCGTGCCTTGAGTTGTCCAGTGTCTGGTTTTAATCATAAGCCGGACAACTCCCCGTACCTTAACATCGTTAAGATACGAACTGTTCTATATCCCATATAGGACCAGAGGCACTGATTTAATTGAACCAGATTCAAATCATGCAGCTGTCTCCAGTGCATGTTAACTAAAAGGGAAGGAGGCCGATCAGCGTTACTCAACTTAGGAATGCTTCCAATTATGAGTAACCTGAAAGAGAAGCAAAATCTCTTTAATCAATACTATCATCAGAACACCACACACAAGTATCTACATCTTCGATCTCTTTGAAGAATCCCGATACTTGCTACATCTGGTTCTCTACTCTATTCAAATACCTATAACTTCTCAAAATTCGGACCCTGTGTTTCCACGAAACACCTGTCTAAAAACTAGAGAAGTCATAAGTAAACCGAATGTAGTACGAGGACCAACCCCTCTGTCCTGATGGACCTTGGACAACATACAATACTCTGTATAAGTCCCTTGAGTCTGATAACTCATTCACTGTGTGTCGTAGGTTGAAAACTGTACTTATGGTTAAGAAGAATTACACCGCTGTTTAATGCTCCTTACCTAACCATCCACTGATATAGGTAAATGTCATAGACATAATTTCAGAAAGGTATATCTCACTCTATGAAAATAGACGTACAGATATATCAATTTGAAATTGGTGCACAAAAGCGGATATTCAAAACCAAATATTTGCCGACCGGCAAACAACCCAGGTGATTTCCTCAAATATCACCAATTACAACGAATCCCGATATAATGAGGATGATCACCCAATTTCCAATAACTTACTCCCACTCATCATCTGTAAAACCATACAGATGTGAGAATCGTACTTGGTAAATACATACCCTGGAGCAAGTGTCTATTCGGGAAATCAGTTTTCGTTTAACAGTACACAGTGAAACTGAAATATTGAAATGTTTCGATGGGGTATCCCGGTATTCCTAGTAATGCCTCTTCCAGATTCACGACTGTAACCGTATAATCCTTTGCCACCTCTCCAAATCCCTTCATTTGTCTTTAGTCTTTACCTTCTGCACACCCCTTTAGGCCAAATGGTTTTCTTCCTTCCCTACCGTTCGGCACCAGCCTATGGTTTGGAAGAAGACTATCCAATAAGCATAATGGGTGTACTGTCCCAATCCTAGGAACACTCGCAATGCGAGAGAAGGTGAAGATAAAAGACACCTGAATAAATCTTATTCCTATTTCTCCTGAACCAGAATCCATCCCCGAACTGGAACAAGTTCCTTTCGAGTTCGTATATAACCATACGATGGAGTATCCAATAAACTGTGGATCTTCGTAGTGATACGGAGTGTCCTGGAGAAATGCAAAGGTGATTTTAGGATTGGCGAAGGAATACTTGGTTTGGTCGTGAATATCTGTTGCAATTTACTTTGCCCTCTTACTAATCCCTTGCTTTGTCTTAACTTAATACCTTCTGCACACCATCGTTATGCTGATTGGTTTTCTTCATTCCCTACCGGTCGGCACCAGCCTAAGGTTTGGAAGAAGACAATCCAATTTGCGTAATAGGTGTACTACCCCTAAACCAAGGAGTACTCGTAACCTGAGAGAGGGAAAAAGGAAAAGACAACTGAATAATCCTATCCGTTTTCTCCAGAACCTGAAACCATCCTCGAATAAATTCTTTCGAGTTCGTATCTAACCATACGATGGTTTTGTCCAATGGAAGTGGACGTTCGTAGCAATACGGGGTGTCCTGGAGAAAAGGGTAAAAGTAGGAGTGGCAATGAGGTTTGCAACTCTGACAATCCAAAAGCCAGTGTTTAAGAAGGTTCGGTCAACTTGGTCACTGAGTCAAAGTCTTAGGGTCGGGTCAATGGTCGCTGCCAAAGAGAGAGAAAAGAAACACTCAGCGTGCACTCTATCCTAGATCAGAATGGTTACCAATTTATCTAATCTGGAATCCTCCCACTGTACCTCAAATTCTCCTCCAAACCTGAAAGAAGAATTAGTCGGGGTTACCCGAGGAGTAAACTAACTCATCAGTGGGAATCGGGATCCAACTATCATCGCATGATAACGTGACGGAATCCGCTCACGTCATCACACTCCAGAAGGTATGCGCATATCTGGCAAGTTTCAGTTCTTTTGAAACTCCCGACGTGATTTCTGCCCCATGCTCTTATGACCTTGGCGAAGGTCAACAAATCATAAGTCACATGTCAAGTTCTACCCGTCATTATCCAGGGTTAATCTGAATCCACCCGTACAAGCCCTTGACGAAGGTCAACAAGGCTATACGACTGTCCCAAACCAACGCATCTACCTATGCAGCAAAAAGGAAACAAGCAGCTACCATACACTATGCCTTGACGAAGGTCAACAAACATAGCATGAATACTACGTGCTACCCGTCTGAAACGACGGAGGGCTACGAATGGTTTCTGGCGAAAACCTTTAACGTAATGAACTTGATATCGTTGAAGGAACGGATAGCTTTTAAAAATATAGTGACGAAAACCGTTGCTAAAGAGGTCACTCCCGGTGAAGGGATCTCGGCTCTTTCCCCGTAGAATGGGGTGCAGGATATTCCAACTGAATACCACGGTGCAAAGCAAAAGTAATCGGCTATAGTGAAGTTAATGCCCCGACGCAAACTTTTGTCCAAGGGGTCATTTCCGGTGAAGGGATCTCGGCCCTTGCCTCGTCGACTGAGGAGCAGGATATTCCAACTGAATATCACGATGCAAAACAAAAGTGAACGTCCTTGCATTAACAGCTTTTTGAAAAGTGTTTCAACAACATCAGATTAGGTTTGTTTTTAAACTTGCATTGATCCGAATCAATGCAGTCCCATCAATTGATCACACCAAAAAGAACGAAAATATACTGATGTACGTATATGCCATCCGCATTCGCCACTGGGTCCCGTCATTACCCGTTGGGTTAGCTAACTAACGACAGAGCGGGGACTGGACTAGCGCGGATGTAAAAAATATACAACATCTACTAATATATATACCAATATATTATATTTCGCTCAAGGCGTGAAAGAAATGCAACATCACAGAGAATGAACAGCATCACAGAAACAATACAGATATCTGGGATCCCCGGGTTTCACAGAGCCACTGCTGAAACCCGACGTTCCCCTGGTCGTGTGGATAGCCTGTGCAATGAAATCCTAGACCCCTACGGGCGCGGCAAGTCACCCGCCAAAACCTGAAGCGAGGCAGCCCCCTTCAGTACCGTGAATGGACCACCCAGCACTTCACGGAATCCGGCAACTTGGGCACCCCTCCTGGGTCAACCTGTACCCCCTACGAGTGCGGCGAATAGCCCGCCAATTCCAGAGTGAAGCCCCCTCCGTCTCAATGCCATGAGATGCGGGCTTGTTGCCTCCTAGAACCCGGCTATCCGTGCACCCCTCCTGGGGTAATCCTAGTACAGAAAGTAAAATATACATACACCGGGTACAACGACCGCAACCTGGCCGTGCCCCAAAATAATAATACAATCAGGCAGTGACGGCAGTCCACATGTCGGACGCTCGCCCCGCAATATCAAATGTACATAATACACCAACACTGTACTAGCATTGCATCCAGGCTATCCCCACGACCGATCCGCAACATCACAACATAAACATAGAACATCAACGTGAAAGTCACGTTCGCAAATCCGTCTAACCGGGCTATAGCAGTTAGACCGGATTTACCGATCAAGTGACATTCACGGTCGCAGATATAATGTAAATACTGTGAAAAATGTGTTTAAAATTTTCGATCAATCAAATTTTAACAAGTGGGCCCCCAATCAAAATTGTAGCAGATCAAGAAATTCTGGGCCCAATGTTATTATTCCAAAACCCCACTTTTCACCCCAGAAAGCCTCTGTAAAAAATTGGTGCAGTGATCCCCACAGTGTGCGGCGGAAGGGCGGCGGGAAGGGGGTTTTCGCGGCGGTTCCGCGCTCCCACTGTGGAGTCACCTCATCGAATTTTTACAGAGCTCTTAGATTTTCCAGTACATCAATATTTTACAACCTGAAAAAATTTTCGACACTGAAAATTTCCAACAGAAAACTGATGCGACAAAATACGGGTTTTTGGACTTTTTGATCGATCAGAAATGCAAACACATTACACAAAGCTAGACTAAGTTAATGGCGAGGCTCTGATACCACTGTAAGTGTACGGCGGCGCCCCGGCCGTCAATCCGACGCCGGAATGCGGAAGCGGTGAAAAACTTTAATTTTGCGGACTTAGCAAACCGGCACCACCGCGCACTAAACATCCGGATCGTAACCATTAACAAGTCTAAGCTACTAACAAGATAGGGAAGAGAAGTATACCGACAGATCCGAGTCCTCCGGTCTTCTCGTCGTCGTCCCGATCTCCTGCGGAATGTCCCGTCTCCTCCTCGTCGTCGAAAGTGCACCACATCGCCTACTTCTTTTACGGGCTCCCACCTCAATGCCGAGGCAACTCGGGCACGAAGCCGGCTACTCGACGTGCCCAAGATATGCTGTAGAATATCTAGAGAAGAAGTCTCATTTTGGGGTTCATGGAATTGCCTTTTGTGGTGGAGGGATGATACAAGAATTATGTGGAGGAACTTGGGGATTTTTCTAGCAACTAGAGAGCAAAAATCCCCACTACAAAAATGGGCAACCCCTCCTCCATGCTTGGCCGGCCATGACTACAGGAGGAGAGTGAGAATGAGAGAGAGGAGAGTGATAGAATGAGAGAGCCCTCCAATAATACCAATGGAGAGAGAGAGAAGACTATCATGCAAAAGGAAATGATTACCAAATCAAAACCCACACTCAACCACCTACCACCAACCTCATCATCAACAACCATGATGAGATCCAAAGTCAAGCCATCATGAAAAACCAAGTCAAGAAGTCAAGGCAAAAGGTATGGCTATCATGATACAACAAATATGCAAAGACCCCCTCCACAAATGCTTATTTGCAACAATGCAAATAAACCCTCCTCCACCAATCTTCGGCCAATGAACGGAACAATGGAAATCGGCCGAAACGGAAAGCAAACTGGCAACTCCATAAAACTGGTCCCGTAATAAATTACAGGAAAACCCCGATACTGTGCATACACATCCGCATCTGTATTGCGACCGAAATACAAATGCAATGAGATAAAGTCTACACTGTACTATACTAGGATCCGGCTTATACCAAAGCCGGCTAGTAATATCTGTTCGATCCTGATCCGTGCAATACCGCACGTATCTGATCGAACTCTGCCATATATCCCTACGGCCTATAGTACAAACTGTCTGATCCTGATCCGTGCAAAACCGCACGTATCTGATCGGACCTTGCCATATCTCCATACGGCCTCTACAACCTTTCGCCCGAAAGCTGAGTAACTGAATGTGGGGGACTCTAAAGACTCGTCAATACTATGGCTGTGGATTTAACCACCAGCACGTCAGAGGTATAAGCCAATACGTGACGGGCCACCAGCTATTGACTAAAAGGGGCGTCGATGAGCGAACTCATCCTGACAACCCTACTGAGCCTGTCAGTGACAATATCCGTACAGTCCGGTCCGTTCGTCTATGAGCATCGCATGGCGGGCCTAGGGGGTTGGTAAAAGTCAGACCCCCAAAAGCGGTACAAGTCGTGTCGGAGTGTAGCCCAGAACACCCTGAGATACTACTGGAATACCTACCAGTAAATCTCCTTGCCTCGGCCGAGGGCTTCGTGTAATGGCTCTCCTAGACACAGCACGACCTCACCCCCAATACCGGGAGAGACGAACCCTTGAAGATGAGCTCACTGCCTCCATGTGGCTCGGGACTGTACCCAACTAAAACCTGTTTGCACGACTCCTTTGAGCCGTGGTAGGGTAGCAATCAAAGTACAGTGGGAACTCACACAAGACAAATGACGATCCCCAGGTCGATGAACTAACCTGCACACATGTCACCAGGGAACTGCCATCTGACGTCTGGTATATGACCAACTGGCATGTTCCCGGCGAGTCCTGTCCGGTGTACTCATAACCCAATGAGCACCTGTATACATCTTAGGTGATCCAACTGACACCAGTGGCTTGTGAGACCGGCCACCGCCCCTCGTTGGGGTCTCGACTGTATACACTAGTCTACTATGGAGTATCGATGCCCTGTCTCGAAACTCACACGACTAGGGACCATTTAAGGATATGCTTATAGACTGCCAGCTCCCACGTATATGATCGCCCTCATACTGCTGGTGGTCAAGCATGAATCCTAGGGGCTCTATCAACGTGTAATAGCGACGTGTCAGGTCACCTAAAACAGTACACGATGATAAAGGTAAACCAGATAGCATACTATCATCTCGAGTAAGACTGTCCTACCGGGATAGGTCCTCCATCAATCATTGCAATCACGTACCTGTGATCCAATAATTGACTCTGAGGGCATTATCTCCAACAGATCCCTTCACCGGGAGTGACCCCTTTAGCAAAACTAGAAAAGCCTCAAAATCACTCCATTTCAAAAACTTCATTTGATTCTACAATGATATCAAGTTCATTACGCAATAGGTTTTCAGAAAACCTGTCGTAGCCCTCCGTCATTTCAGATAAGTTGTATATAGTATTCGTGCTACATTTGTTGGCTTTCGTCATGGTGTAGTGTGCGGTAGCTATATGCTGCTTATCTACTGCATATGATGCGACTGGATTAGGGTAGTCGTACGGCTTTGTTGGCATTCCTCAAGGGTCGTGCGGGTGGGTTTAATTCAGTCAAGAAATGTACGGGTTGAACTTGACTAGCGGGCTGTGGTTTGCTGGCTTTCGTCAAGGTCATAGCACGTTAGGGGCAAAATATTATCGGCAATTTCAAGTGTTGAAATTTGCAATGAGATTGCATACATTCTATGAGATAGTTAGATCCCGATACCCACTGCGAGTAAGAGTTACTCATGGGAGAGTTTTACACAGGACAATTAGCCGATCAAGTAGGTGTCTAGAAAGGTGTCAACGGGGTTACGCCTATGGGAAAACGAGTTTTACTTTAATTAGGTCCGTGCGAAAGCACGGGGAACCTCCCTCAAAGTACCGACACTGGCCTGGCTGAAAGATCGACGAAGTTGTAAGGTGTAATTAATCCCGGCTAGTCTTTCCTTTTAGGGTTTGAATGAAGATTTGATAAAAACCAGTGGGAGCCATCCTGATTAGATAAGATAATAACCAATCTGATCTTGCAAGAGTATAAGCTAAAGTGTTTTCTTCTCTCTCTCCCCAGGTAGCGACCATGTCATGCCCTAATCAAGATAATAATATGAATGTATTGACTGAACCCGCATGTTATACTGTGCTGGGGAACGTTGGTTCCGTTCTTTCTTATAAGAGTTATAGGACTGAACATGATATAGGGGAATACAAGGATTCCTATGCCACCCAAATGGAGAAAGTACATGTTGATGCATTTTCTTTGGGTGTATTCGTTATAGTGAACTGTTTCTCCATTTGCCCTACGTCCTGGGTATTAGATACCTGGTCAGGATCTCATATATGTAATCAGTTACATGGGGTTAGAAAAGGCAGAGAACTTGGAGAAGGTGATAAAGACATAAGAGTTGGAAATGATGCAATTGTTGCAGCTAAGACTGTCGGAGAATATCACCTTGCATTACCAACTGGTAATACATTGGTTCTGAACGAATGCTATTACATGCCGAACCTGATTTGCAATATTATATCGGTTTCTTTGTTGAGTAAAGAGAGATATAATTTTGTATTACAGGACAATGTTATGAACATTTTCCGTAACCAAAAGTTGGTTGGATCAGGCATGTTGTGCAATGGCATTTATGTTCTAAATCAATCAACAGTTCTGAGCATAAGAAACACACACAAGAGGAAGAGTTCAGAACTGAACCAATCCTTCTTGTTGCATTGTAGACTGGGTCACATCAATGCGACACGACTGGCTAAGTTGCATAAGGATGGATATTTGAAATAGTTCAAATTTTCATCTTATAACACTTGCCAGTCATGTCTCAAAGGCAAGATGACCAAAACTCCGTTTACGAGACACGGAGAAAGAGTTACTGAACTCTTGGGACTGATACATAGTGATGTATGCGGTCCCATGTCTACACATGCCAGGGATGGTTCTTCGTACTTCATTACATTCACTGACGATCTCTCAAGATATGGACACGTATTCTTGATAAGACATAAGTCTGATGTTTTTGAGAAATTTAGAGAATATAAACATGATGTCGAGAACCAAACCGGAAAAAGTATTAAAATCCTTCGATTTGATCGAGGAGGTGAATACTTAAGCAGTGAATTCCTGGACTTCCTAAAAGAGAATGGGATTCTCTCTCAGCTGACTCCTCCATATACACCACAGCACAACGGTGTATCAGAACGGAGGAACCGCACCTTATTAGATATGGTGCGCTCTATGATGAGCACAGCTGAGTTACCTATTTCCTTCTGGGGGTATGCGCTTGAAACAGCCATACATCTATTGAATATGGTTCCCACCAAATCTGTGCCTACCACTGCATATGAGATATGGAAAGGGAAGATACCATGTCTTAACTATGTTAAGATATGGGGTTGTCCAGCCTATGTCAAACGACAAAATCCGGACAAACTCGAGGCACGATCTGTTCTATGCAAATTTATAGGATATCCCAAGAATTCACAAGGGTATATCTTCTACCACCCTGAGGAACAAAGAGTGTTTGTTTCTCGGCATGCCACCTTTTTAGAAAAGGAATTTCTTGAAAAAGAGATTAGTTGTCATGAGGTAGAACTGGAAGAGGTTCCAGCTACAAAAGCTGCAACAGAAGATCTGGTGGAACCAGAAGATTCCGTAGTTCCCAATGAACCCCAGTCACTCCGCCGATCTAGTAGGGTTCCTCGCCAACCTGAGAGATACTACGGTTTTCTTATGGATGGTGGGAGCGAGGATTGCATCATAGAGGATGATGACCCAACTAGCTTCGAGCAGGCCATCACGAGTAGGGACTCAGTGAAATGGCTGGATGCTATGCGGTCCGAGATGGAATCCATGTACACCAACAAAGTATGGACTTTGGAAGTTGCTCCTGAAGGGGTAAAACCCATTGGGAGCAAGTGGATCTTCAAGAAAAAACTTGGTGTAGATGGGAAAGTGGAGACTTTCAAAGCTAGACTTGTTGCAAAAGGTTTTCGTCAAAGACCAGGTGTCGACTATGACGAAACCTTTTCTCCAGTGGCTATGCTTAAATCCATCCGGATCATGCTTGCCATCGCTGCATATCATGACTACGAAATCTGGCAAATGGATGTTAAGACCGCCTTTCTAAACGGTGATTTAGAAGAGCGCGTGTACATGACTCAGCCAGAGGGCTTCGTAGATAGTGGGAGCAGCGGGAAGGTGTGCAAGCTGCTTAAATCCATTTATGGATTAAAGCAAGCATCGCGGAGTTGGAACATCTGCTTTGACGTCGTTATCAAAGAGTTTGATTTCGTCAAAAATGTAGATGAACCTTGTATCTACAAGAAGGTGGCAGAGAGTAAGGTTGTCTTCCTCGTATTGTACGTGGACGACATACTCTTGATAGGAAATGATATTCCTATGCTGCAATTAGTCAAGCTTTTCTTATCATAAAGATTCTCGATGAAAGATCTTGGTGATGCCTCCTGTATATTGGGAATTAGGATCTATAGAGATAGATCCAAACAGATATTGGGATTGTCCCAATCCAGGTACATTGACACCATACTAAAGAGGTTTAGTATGGAAGAATCCAAGCGTGGGAACTTGCCCACAATCTCTGGATTCACTCTCTCCAAAGAGATGTCTCCCAAGACTGATTTGGAGAGAGCTCGCATGCAAGGGATACCCTATGCTTCGGCTGTAGGCTCTATCATGTACGCGATGCTATGTACCAGACCCGATGTAGTATACTCACTAAGTGTAGTGAGCAGGTATCAAGCTGATCCTGGAGAGAGTCACTGGACAGCTGTGAAGAGCATTCTCAAGTACTTGCGAAGGACTAAAGAGATGCTCTTGGTGTATGGTAACGGAGAACTCCAAGTGGAGTCCTTTACCGATTCGAGCTCACAGAGTGATAAGGACGACTCTAAGTCACAGTCGGGATTTGTCTTTACCCTTTACGGAGGGGCGGTTAGCTAGAAGAGTTCCAAGCAGGAAACCGTGCCAGACTCGACGATGGAGGCTGAATACATCGCTGCCAAAGAGGCTGTCTGGATCAAGAAGTTCATTACTGAACTTGGAGTGGTTCCATCCATTGAGCATCCAATACCTTTATATTGTGATAACAATGGAGCGGTGGCATTGGCCAAGGAACCAAGGTCCCATCAGCGATCCAGGCATATTCTGAGGCGGTATCACCTCATCCGGGAGATAGTTGATCGCCGGGAGATCGAGATCAGGAGGGTTGACACGAAGAACAACACGGAGGATCCACTCATGAAGGCCATTTCCCAGATACAGTTTGAGAGACTCTTCGGGATGCTCGGTATGCGATACTACAGCAGCTGGCCCTAGTGCAAGTGGGAGATTGTTAGTTGTATGTATGCCCTAGAGGCCAGTATTGTACAGATGATGTATATTATATTGGATGCTTGGACATATATAGAGATGACTTTCTTGCTCGAATGATAGTATGCTATCTGGTTGCACTTTATCTTAACATGTATACAAGTCTCTTTAAACTGTCTTATAGTTACATGTTGGTAAAGCCCTTAGGAAGTGTACTTGACTACCTGGATTATGATGCAGATCATACTAGTGGGGACATGGTAGTCCATAGGTACATCCTTCAAGGTCCCTAGTCGTGGGTGTATCGAGACGGGGCATCGATATACCAGAGTAGACTAGCGTATACGCTTCTCGACCCATGAGATGCGCGATGGATGATCCCATATCCATTGGTGTTTGACATCAGAGATGGTATACAGGTGCTCAGTAGAGACTGGGTACACTGGACGGACTCGCCGAGAACTCCCAGATGGTATTATACCTCACGTCCGATGGCAGTTCTTAGGTGACACTTGTACAGGTTAGTCTGTAGACCCGAGATCGTCATAGAGTCTTGTGTGATTCCCACTGTGCTTTGATCTCCACCTTACCACGTCCATGAGGGCGTGCAAAATGGTGGTTTTTAGGTACAGTCCCAAGTCACATGGAGGCAATGAGCGATAGGAGGGGTTTCGTCTCTTCCGGTATTGGGGGTTGATGTTGCGCTGTGCTCGATTGGTCGTAACAGGGAAGTCCCTGGCCAGGGCTGATTCAGAGATTTGCTGGTAAGTGTTACCAGTAGTTTCTCGACCCGTTATGAGCCTCACATCAGCACGACTTATCGGTTATTGGGGTCTGACGTTTACCACCCCTAGACTTGATATGCGACATATCAGATGAACAGACCGGACTGTACGGTAAGTGTTACTGGTTGGATTCACAGGAGTGTGAGTGGGCTTGCTCGTCGATCTTCTGATCACTCAATACCCGGGTAGCCGTTACATTTAGCAGACCGCTTGCGGCTTGTGGGTGCTTGATATGATCATCATCTGCTGCCGGCGTATTGACGAGTCTTTAGAGTCCTACACAGAGGTTTCCTGGCTCAAGCGAAACGAAATAGGAGCGCATATGAGATGTGTGCGGGACCGAGAATAATGCATGTATGTGATACCGTATTTCATTCTCGCGATGAATGTTTCGATTGGTTGTATGCGATATAACCTAGTTATCGAATCGAAGAATGATTCGATAAGTCGATACATTGTATACTAGTCGGTTATGTGCGACATAACCGGATCATTGAATCAAGTGTTGATTTAATGATTTAATGTATAATTATATATTTGATATATTACTTTGCATTAACTAGTATTGGTTCATTTTAAAAGGATTTTCTCACTTGATGTGCACATTGTATATGTGATATATTTTTGTGTGCACTTGATTGTATCATGTTTGATGATACATGTTAACTTGAGCATGTGTAAAGATTAAACCATGGTTATATAAATGGTTAGGTTTTTGTTTATTTATTCATTTATTTATTTTGATTATTTATTTTGGAAAAGAAAATGGAAATGGTGGCTTTCTTTGTTTCATTCATGAAGCTTCATGAAGAGTTGAAAGCTTGGCCATTTTTGTTTTATTCCCTTAACCTAACTATTTACCTAACCCTAGTTTACTCTCTACACTTGACCATGGTTAGTATATGATAAGTATTCATATTATTTTCATTTTTAAAAAGAGACTTATCATATTCTATCATCATCTTCTTCTTCTTCTTCTTCAAGAAGAAAACTTGCCACCATTAATAGCATCTTGAGAAAAAGAGTGAGAAATCCAATTCTAAAGTGAACCCACCTCCTATTTCTTCATCTTCTACCTCTTTCCAAGTAGTATAGGGTGTTTTCTTCACAAGTTTCATGACTTGGTGAAGCTGGAGCTTGATCTTGTGTTGCCTCGACGTAGATCATCTTCGGCATCGAAGTTGACGACCTAACCCGTCCATTTCTCCGATGAAGCCGATGCTAGAGTTCGGCATCCGATATGGACAGCGAGGGGATGCCTACGTAGAGCTTAGGAAGTGGAGAACCGGATCTACAAAGGTTATAGCTTCTTTCTTTTAGTTAAGATGTTAACTAGTTTCACTTTTCGCCTAAACTCTAGTCAACGAATCCGTATTAGGGTTTCTCGGCACTTGTAAAATTTGAAATTGGCATGGTTGATGCCTTGTGAGACCTCATTATTGTTCCTAGGAACCCTACAAATGGTATTATGCTACTTGGTTTGTTTCTACTTTAATATGTACATGTGTTTCTTTTAGCATATTGCCTATACATATTAGTGGAGCCCTTAGGATCTTTGCTTGATTACCAGCGTTGTGATGGCAGTCACACTAGTGGGGGCTGGGTAACCTACAAGCACATCTCTATACAGGTCCCTAGTTGTAGGATTATCGAGACCGGGCATCGATACTCCGGAGTAGACTAGCGTATGTTCTTCTCATCCCAGCAGGGGAGACGGTCTGTCCCACAGCCGTCAGTACGTCGTACTTGAGATAGTATACGGGTGCTCGTTAAGTTACGAGTACACTGGACAGGACTCGTCGGGAACTGTTGGTTGGTACTATACCAATCGTCAGTTATCAGTTCCCAGATGACATGAGTACAGCTTAGTCCGCTGACTTGACACTGTCACTTCGCCTCGAGTGTGTTCCCACTGTGCTTTGATTACTACCCTACCATGGCTCAAAGGAGTCGTGCAAACAGGTAGTAGTTGGGTGCAGTCCCGAAGCACTTGGAGGCAGTGACGGTTAGACAGGATTCGTCTCTCCCGGTATTGGGAGTTGATATCGCGCTGTGTCAAGGAGTGCCATTACACATAGTCATCCATGGCCAGGGCAAGCGAGATACACTGGTAGGTTTCCAGTGTTATCTCATGGTGTTCTGGGCTACACTCCGACACGACTTGTACCACTTTTAGGGGACTGACGTTTACCGCCCCCTAGGCCCGCCATGCGATATTCTCAGACGAACAGACCGGACTGTACGGAGATTGTCACACTCAGGCTCAGTATGAGTTCGGATGGGTTAACCTCATTAGTCTTTTTATCGGCATCTACCTGGGGACCATTACGTACAGCTAGTACCGCTTGCGGCCTGTGGTTAAACCCACTACCAGCGTAGTGTCGAGTCTTTAAAGTCCCACACAGAGAGCTATTCGCTTTTGGGCAAAACAGAGTAGAGGTCGCATGGTTTTGCGATAGGGTTCGTTCACATCCGCGCACTTGTGCACGTTTGGTGTTGTCACGACCCGAAAGTACGGAACATGACCGGCACTTAAACTACGAACGCCTCGAGGCGTACGTAATCTAAGTAAACCGACAACCCAGAAATCCAAACCAAGAAGAGTAGTAGAGAGTAGGAAAAACCAACTTAAAGCAAGTAATTTCAATAGCATAAGCCGAATTATGCGGTTTTTAAAACATCAAAAATTTACTGAAAATTTCGGCAGAGTCTCCTTTGTAAATACTGGCTCCCAAACGGGATACAACATGAATAGTATACGAAATCAAGAAAAAGGCATCCCCAAGCGGGAGCTAGCTCTTCGTCAATCGACGGTCACAACCACACAAACAATAAAATATACAACGCCAACGGCGAGGATCAAAACTCAAAAGGAAACTCAAAACCACCAGAAATATAACGAGCGACTCTAAGGTCGAAAGAATAACCAACACTGGTCTCTATCTCAATAAATACATGTTTGGTTGATGGAACTTCTAGATACAACAGAATAATGATATACAAGATATATAATGGGGGTATGATACAAGTAAACCCACCTACTAGCAAATCACCCGAATGAAACTGAGCCCGCAAGCCGTAAAGAAACCTGTACGGCAAATCTGCAGAAACTGGGGCACAACGGGGGTGAGTTGCCAACTCGTGAATAGAAAAACATCTACGCACAGAAATCGCATAAATAACGCAATCCTAGGTCAATGATCATAATATATCCTCAAAATAAGTTTATAACATGCAGCCTATAACAAGGCTAGGGTAAATATCTAACCCGAGTGTAAACTCATGTGCCCGTGTCAGTGCCTCAAGTAGCAATATATCCTATGAATGAGGTATGAATGCATGAAACAGAATACATGTAAATAAAGAAACTGTTTTCATAAATTAGTGAGATTTCCTTCGTATTTTTAAACTGAGGTATCATAAATGAAATCAGCATCAACAGTGTCTAGTATCGACACAAAACATAAATCTCACTGTCTCGAAATATCAATGTCTCAATCTCAATATCTAGGGCGCCGTCAGTCCAGACCGGCCCCTACCATAAATCTCAAGACCACGACGGTATCCTCCGGATATCCGACACGTCGGGTAAAATCACCGGTAGGTAGTACTCCCCTGCCAGGCTCAACGTCATCACCACATTCCTCTTGCCCCGGGGTACCGCACCGGGTCCACCATGTACCCGAAACGGTTCATCCGTCTCCTCGAATCGGGTTTCCAAATCCATCAGCAAACTCATGGTGGACGACTCATACATCATGGGAAAACCGCACTTTTTATTTTAAAAGAGAGAATATGATTATTTGTGTTTTTGCGGTTTTCCTCCAAATCCAGAAAATCTCATAGAAATCCAAATCCAAACCTCAATAGCATGCAAAATAGGGAATATATGCATGAGAATCCATGAATGCGGCATAACAATGAATAACAGTATGCATGAAGTAGCAGGTAATAACTACAATGTCTAAACTTTTCGCTAATAGGCTATGTCAAGCAATAATATATTTTCTAAGGTGTACGTGACATGGCAATTACCGATGAAGATGTGTGTGAGCCGGCAAGTAAGTGTACGTGGTACATACGCATCATCGGTAATAGTGCTGGTGTCCTATCAGCATGATATTAAAATGGAGTATGAAACATAATATAAGAATGCGATGCAAAGCGAACCACAAAAAAGTGGGAGCTGAAACTAGACGTAACCAAAACTAATCTGCATTAATCTAATATAAGTCCTACGAATGGTGCCTTTTGAAATAACACGAATCATGGGGTTTTGAAAATAGGGCTACGGTGTTTTTATGAAAAGATACGTCGTTTTTGAAATGTCTGTAGATTCCCTTGAGCTGTCTTTAAAAATGCCCACGATTCGTTAGTTTTTGAAATAGGTAAGAAGTCTAATCTACTCTAACAACTACACTAAACTATACGGCCGAACTAACAAGCTGAACTACAGGTAAGGAAACCGCCTAACATCTGAGTCGATATATAAATATATATAAGTCGGTGATCCCGCCTCAATAGTATCGCGTACGATACAGTATATCATCTGACATCCTCGAGTCATGAGCGCGGATCTATCATCAATATAGGCTCGTACGGTAAATCGTCGTACGGCATCCCAAAAGCTGGGTACGGTTCAATATCACACTATCTCATCACATTTCAGATATCACTTATCATATCATATAATCTGGGGTACTGATCTAAGTCTAGTACAACTGATATCATCTACAAAGTATGAATGCGGGGGTAAACACACATCCCGAACCCGCAAGAATCACATTTCGTATCCCAAATACGAATCATATCAAATCACCGATCTCGCGGCACAAAGCCCACATCATCGACTCAACTCCAAAGTCATCCCATATCATCAAACACCGTGCAAGTATAAGAAACACACAAGTGTATGCGTGTGGGTGCAAATCTATCCTATGGTTCGCAACTAGAAACTACGCTAGTTATTTCTACCCCTAGCTAACCATAACACACCAACTATCACACATAAAAATATACTACATAGTACTAATTACGGACTGCGGGGGTGCTATACGCCATCCACCCGACTTCTCCCCGTAGATATAAATCTACTCACCTGGTCCTCGCTGGCCGGTGCCGACGTTGCCACGCGCTTGCTTGTCGTCTCGAAGTCCACATGGGGGTACCTACATATCATAACGCACCATATCTCATTAAAATCCGACCCATGATTAAAAATCCCACATAGGTCAAAACCTATGGTTGCTTTCACAAATCGACCCAAAAACCCTCAACGTCGGCGTACAAATGCCAGACCATCGAGAAAAACCCAAATACACTCATTTGCACATTCACGAACACAAATTTTAATATAAAATAGGTTAAAACTCACAAAAACGCCAATTTCACTTAAAAAGTCATTTTTCCGAAAATCTAGCAAGCACCATTCGCCGTTTTTGTACAAAACACGATGTTTAAATGAATGTAGAGGCCAATATATTTATTAAATATCTTAAATAAGTCGTATAAACAATTTCCGGAATTTAATCTCATTAAATTCCAAAAATCCTAATATTCTAGTTTACAAAAATACCCTTTTTAACAATTTCAAAGCAAAATGCACAAACTACAATCTAGCTTAGAATTGCATGATCCAAAGCATTAAACCACACTTAATAAAGTTAATAATATGATAAAAACCCTAACCATATTTTTAATCTCATATTTCGAATTAAATCAAAAATCTAGTTTACAACAATTATGCAATTTGGACAATTTAGTTGTAACAATTCGAAATTTAGCAATTAGGATAGGTTTGTAGCATACTTAAGATGTGAAACCACATATCACAACCAACCTCAAGTGATCAAACCCTAGCTCCAAATCAAAACCCTCACTTGAATTTCAAAACCCTCTCTTTAGATTTCAACTTTCAATTAAACCGAAATTAAGCACCTAACAAGCTTCATTACGGAATTAAACCAACAATTGAACAATGGTCAAAAGTTATACCTCACAACCATGAATCAAACTTGAAATATAGACCTCCAATTTGAAATCCTTGCACCAAGATCCATGCTAAAGAAGATGAGGGAAAATGGGTAGGAATCGGATTTGGATTTTAGCTTGATTTTTGAGGTATTTTGATGAATTTTTGACACAAAATGAGAGAGGGAGAAAGAGGGGCTGTTGTAGATGCAGGAATTTGGAGGTCTCGGCTGGAATGGGGAGGGTAAATGAGTGAGGGAGGAGAGAGAGTGAGGTGGAGAAAGTGGGAAAGTCAAAGTCAACATTTTCTTTTATCATTTTCTTTTCTTTTCTTTCATTTCTTCCTTTGAAATTCAAGTGGGGAAAATAAATGGGGGCTGCTGAATTCAGCCATGGGGGGGGAGTAAGTGGGGGTGTGTGGGTGTGGGTACGGGTGTGGGGTGATGAAAAATGATAAATACAATACCCCAAACATCCATTTACGCTAAAAAAAAGCCTTTTTTCCTCAATAATTTCTAAACCGTTTTGGCAAATGATTTCGTTCCAAAAACCATATGATAAAATTTTATTTAATGTTTTATGATGCACAAAATTTGTTTCAACTCATTCCAATTTGTAATTTTCCCTAATTAAATTTATTAGTGACGGCTTAAAATAATAATAAAATAATATTTTTTCAGAAAATTTGAAATTTCACCAGCGGCTCAATAAACACCAAATAATAGCAATTACATAGTTAGAATATGTATATTTAATTTTTATAATAAGATATTTGTATTTTGACTTTTTACAGAAAACCCCCTTATTTTACCGATTTTTCGAAATTTCACCGAAACGATTTTCAAAACGTTACAATCTTCCCCCCTTAAAGAAATTCGGTCCCCGAATTTAAATTCAAACTCCCCCAAGTACTAAAACATCTAAGAAAAACCATTAAGTCGTCGGGGCTCCGAAATTGTAACTACATAAAACAAATCGTAGCGCAGCGCATGCGCTTGAAAAATGAGCATATAACTCAAATCAAAACTCCTCCAAGCATCCCGCAATCATCGGAGTCATGGAGAAGACATCAATGCCAAATCCAAATCAAAACCAATATGATATAACTCGAAACTATAAATGTAAATATCGAATCTATATCTGTAAGTATCTGAAGGAAATGCATGCCAAATCTCTTTAAGTCGCTGTGCACGCGTATAACACTGCACAGTGGCGGACGTCTACCATAAGAAAATAACTATATACATATATACTTTTGTTTGAAATGTTCGTTCCGCCGTTTTGGAAAAAATTTAGAAGGGTCTCCTTGTTTTAAACATTTCGTGTCATATCAGACACGTAGGTAAATACTGAGGCTATAGCTCGCTTTTTGGAAATCCCTTCAATAACTATCAATGCATGCAAAATATATTCAGGTACTGTCCTCTGACTAGTCCTGCTCAGTATGAAAACACATAGCAATATCATAAAAACGTACTACTCTATAAGAAATCAATCCCAAAATATGCACATGAATACTACGTGCGTCTGGTGCGTACGGAAATCAAAATCCATGAATGTGCCATACATGCGCACAGAAACAACATCTAAGTGCATCGGGTGTGCACGAAATATCTGTCGTAGGCAACATGTGTGCCTGACCGCAAAATCAGGTGCATCTGACATGCACGAAAAATCTCGAATTAGTGCATCTGGTGTGCACCAAATCGCATCTCGTAACAGGCGCCCAACAGGCGCTAAAAATCCAAATCAGGTGCATCCATCATGCACGAAATCATGAAATCCAATATCAAGCGCCGAACGTGCGCAAAATCAATCAGGTGCACAAGGTGCACAAAACAAATATCGAGTATCACCATCGAAATCGAAGTCCAGTGCATCTAAGTGCACGAGAGGCGTATCACTGCACTGCAAGCATATATCAACTATACAGAGTGCAGGAACCAAATCGTGTGCATGCATACGCACAAAACCAACTCAACTGTTTAAAATCGTAAAATCACCAACATGTGAAACTGAAGCACGAAAATGATATCAAGTGCAACACTGTGCAAAATCGTAAATACTCAGTAGGTGCAACCATGGTCCATGAAAACAAATATCATGAAACTCAATCATCAAAATCAATCCTGCGAATAGATCGCCCAAAATACCCAAAATCAAGTATGGCGGAATAGTACTGCTCAAGCGCATCCTCTAAGAATCTCGGCAACTGTCGCGGTCACTAATGGGACGTCTCGTCGATGATCATGAACTCTGTCCTGCTGGCGTGCGTAACCATGACCACTCCTGGGTCAAGGTCTTCACTGTGAATTACCAATCTTTCGGTCCATCGGCTCATCGGCCCTGTCAAGTGTGCTAACGGGGACGATTCCGTTCTGGCACTTCTCTGGTCATCTCTTGGTCAATCATCGCAACCACTTGTAAGACAGCATATTACTGGCGTCGGCCTCTGGCTCTCTGAATGTACGTGACACATCTGATCCTGAGTGCAAGTATCATGGCAGCAGTTTCCTGGAAGGAATCCTGCTCACGGTCTCTTCCATGTCTCGTCTCTGCCAACTGTCCGGAAGTCATTGTCCTTTCCTATATCTGCATCTTGCTCTGGAACGACTGCATACTCATCGCGACTCCTTCTGGAAGGTAAGTCCAAGTACCATGCCTCGGCATGCGCATCGCCTCTCTGATGTCGGCGGAGTGGAACGTCATCTCATCTAGATCTGGTGCGAACCTCTTACTCCACTTTTCTCTAATGTCGTCTGCTTTAGACTCGTCTCGTCGCGGCTGCATGGACCGAGCTCCAACGGCTATCCTCGTATCTGGAGTCTCCTAAGAATGCATCTCACCAACTAGCATCCGAATTAAGTCGAGCCATCCGATCGAGTCGTCAAAACCTCATAATCCCCCAAGAGCTCAACCTCTTGGGCACAGTTTAATAGTATCGAGTACATACCACAGCATCGGTGGTCTAGCCGTAGAAGGGCAAACCCAAGCCTCACTAATGGCGTCGTAGAACTGCCGCAAACCCGAAGGTTCAAAGGCTTTCACACGGTCATTAAGTCGAGTTAGGGTTTCATTCTTCTAGATGGACCATAGAATTGCCTGCATGTCTTTCCGACTACTTTAAACTTGGATAAATAGGTTTCTGACATTCGATCGTCTCTGTCGACTCCCAACGCCTCCACGTGAAGTCGTCTCTAGCTGGAATCAATCTATCTGATGACCTCGCATCGGGGTAAGCGAACGAACCACCTGTCCTAGTCATTCATCATCGGGTGACTAGCGACCTTCTATCATCTATTCGTACAACTCGCCCCGCCATAGTTCCAACATAATGGGCGATATCTCGTCGCTCGCAGCAACAACTGGCTCGCTCGTCTGCATGCTGAACAGTGCCTCAATCATCAGGAGTAAGCAACACACCAACAGTCATCAAAATCTGGCTGGCCTCTATCATTGGCTCAATTCTCTAGTGTCGATCAGCGCCTCCGAGTAACATCATAAAGGCGATCCGCCAAACACTCGTGGCGCGGAAACACAGTAAAAAGATACATCTCTACAATCGTTTGTCGCCGGAATTTCGCCCTGGTCAGTCCTCGTTCGTGACGAGCTTGTGCTGACCGCAACTCTAGCCGTAGCTCTCCCTGCCGTAACCGTAGCAGCAAAACCAAAATGGTACCGATGAGGCTAGATCAGGAAGGAATATAATACTGAACAAGGAAATGTACATACTAAGGCTTCATAAGTGGAGTGGCGTGTCGTAAATATGCCGCGGAACATATCAACGGTACGTCACTCTACTTTAGTCACCTATTCCATCAACCAAGGGTCATCCTACGCTCCGAAGGTTAAAACCTAACGCTCTGATACCAACTTTGTCACGACCCGAAAGTACGGAACATGACCGGCACTTAAACTACGAACGCCTCGAGGCGTACGTAATCTAAGTAAACCGACAACCCAGAAATCCAAACCAAGAAGAGTAGTAGAGAGTAGGAAAAACCAACTTAAAGCAAGTAATTTCAATAGCATAAGCCGAATTATGCGGTTTTTAAAACATCAAAAATTTACTGAAAATTTCGGCAGAGTCTCCTTTGTAAATACTGGCTCCCAAACGGGATACAACATGAATAGTATACGAAATCAAGAAAAAGGCATCCCCAAGCGGGAGCTAGCTCTTCGTCAATCGACGGTCACAACCACACAAACAATAAAATATACAACGCCAACGGCGAGGATCAAAACTCAAAAGGAAACTCAAAACCACCAGAAATATAACGAGCGACTCTAAGGTCGAAAGAATAACCAACACTGGTCTCTATCTCAATAAATACATGTTTGGTTGATGGAACTTCTAGATACAACAGAATAATGATATACAAGATATATAATGGGGGTATGATACAAGTAAACCCACCTACTAGCAAATCACCCGAATGAAACTGAGCCCGCAAGCCGTAAAGAAACCTGTACGGCAAATCTGCAGAAACTGGGGCACAACGGGGGTGAGTTGCCAACTCGTGAATAGAAAAACATCTACGCACAGAAATCGCATAAATAACGCAATCCTAGGTCAATGATCATAATATATCCTCAAAATAAGTTTATAACATGCAGCCTATAATAAGGCTAGGGTAAATATCTAACCCGAGTGTAAACTCATGTGCCCGTGTCAGTGCCTCAAGTAGCAATATATCCTATGAATGAGGTATGAATGCATGAAACAGAATACATGTAAATAAAGAAACTGTTTTCATAAATTAGTGAGATTTCCTTCGTATTTTTAAACTGAGGTATCATAAATGAAATCAGCATCAACAGTGTCTAGTATCGACACAAAACATAAATCTCACTGTCTCGAAATATCAATGTCTCAATCTCAATATCTAGGGCGCCGTCAGTCCAGACCGGCCCCTACCATAAATCTCAAGACCACGACGGTATCCTCCGGATATCCGACACGTCGGGTAAAATCACCGGTAGGTAGTACTCCCCTGCCAGGCTCAACGTCATCACCACATTCCTCTTGCCCCGGGGTACCGCACCGGGTCCACCATGTACCCGAAACGGTTCATCCGTCTCCTCGAATCGGGTTTCCAAATCCATCAGCAAACTCATGGTGGACGACTCATACATCATGGGAAAACCGCACTTTTTATTTTAAAAGAGAGAATATGATTATTTGTGTTTTTGCGGTTTTCCTCCAAATCCAGAAAATCTCATAGAAATCCAAATCCAAACCTCAATAGCATGCAAAATAGGGAATATATGCATGAGAATCCATGAATGCGGCATAACAATGAATAACAGTATGCATGAAGTAGCAGGTAATAACTACAATGTCTAAACTTTTCGCTAATAGGCTATGTCAAGCAATAATATATTTTCTAAGGTGTACGTGACATGGCAATTACCGATGAAGATGTGTGTGAGCCGGCAAGTAAGTGTACGTGGTACATACGCATCATCGGTAATAGTGCTGGTGTCCTATCAGCATGATATTAAAATGGAGTATGAAACATAATATAAGAATGCGATGCAAAGCGAACCACAAAAAAGTGGGAGCTGAAACTAGACGTAACCAAAACTAATCTGCATTAATCTAATATAAGTCCTACGAATGGTGCCTTTTGAAATAACACGAATCATGGGGTTTTGAAAATAGGGCTACGGTGTTTTTATGAAAAGATACGTCGTTTTTGAAATGTCTGTAGATTCCCTTGAGCTGTCTTTAAAAATGCCCACGATTCGTTAGTTTTTGAAATAGGTAAGAAGTCTAATCTACTCTAACAACTACACTAAACTATACGGCCGAACTAACAAGCTGAACTACAGGTAAGGAAACCGCCTAACATCTGAGTCGATATATAAATATATATAAGTCGGTGATCCCGCCTCAATAGTATCGCGTACGATACAGTATATCATCTGACATCCTCGAGTCATGAGCGCGGATCTATCATCAATATAGGCTCGTACGGTAAATCGTCGTACGGCATCCCAAAAGCTGGGTACGGTTCAATATCACACTATCTCATCACATTTCAGATATCACTTATCATATCATATAATCTGGGGTACTGATCTAAGTCTAGTACAACTGATATCATCTACAAAGTATGAATGCGGGGGTAAACACACATCCCGAACCCGCAAGAATCACATTTCGTATCCCAAATACGAATCATATCAAATCACCGATCTCGCGGCACAAAGCCCACATCATCGACTCAACTCCAAAGTCATCCCATATCATCAAACACCGTGCAAGTATAAGAAACACACAAGTGTATGCGTGTGGGTGCAAATCTATCCTATGGTTCGCAACTAGAAACTACGCTAGTTATTTCTACCCCTAGCTAACCATAACACACCAACTATCACACATAAAAATATACTACATAGTACTAATTACGGACTGCGGGGGTGCTATACGCCATCCACCCGACTTCTCCCCGTAGATATAAATCTACTCACCTGGTCCTCGCTGGCCGGTGCCGACGTTGCCACGCGCTTGCTTGTCGTCTCGAAGTCCACATGGGGGTACCTACATATCATAACGCACCATATCTCATTAAAATCCGACCCATGATTAAAAATCCCACATAGGTCAAAACCTATGGTTGCTTTCACAAATCGACCCAAAAACCCTCAACGTCGGCGTACAAATGCCAGACCATCGAGAAAAACCCAAATACACTCATTTGCACATTCACGAACACAAATTTTAATATAAAATAGGTTAAAACTCACAAAAACGCCAATTTCACTTAAAAAGTCATTTTTCCGAAAATCTAGCAAGCACCATTCGCCGTTTTTGTACAAAACACGATGTTTAAATGAATGTAGAGGCCAATATATTTATTAAATATCTTAAATAAGTCGTATAAACAATTTCCGGAATTTAATCTCATTAAATTCCAAAAATCCTAATATTCTAGTTTACAAAAATACCCTTTTTAACAATTTCAAAGCGAAATGCACAAACTACAATCTAGCTTAGAATTGCATGATCCAAAGCATTAAACCACACTTAATAAAGTTAATAATATGATAAAAACCCTAACCATATTTTTAATCTCATATTTCGAATTAAATCAAAAATCTAGTTTACAACAATTATGCAATTTGGACAATTTAGTTGTAACAATTCGAAATTTAGCAATTAGGATAGGTTTGTAGCATACTTAAGATGTGAAACCACATATCACAACCAACCTCAAGTGATCAAACCCTAGCTCCAAATCAAAACCCTCACTTGAATTTCAAAACCCTCTCTTTAGATTTCAACTTTCAATTAAACCGAAATTAAGCACCTAACAAGCTTCATTACGGAATTAAACCAACAATTGAACAATGGTCAAAAGTTATACCTCACAACCATGAATCAAACTTGAAATATAGACCTCCAATTTGAAATCCTTGCACCAAGATCCATGCTAAAGAAGATGAGGGAAAATGGGTAGGAATCGGATTTGGATTTTAGCTTGATTTTTGAGGTATTTTGATGAATTTTTGACACAAAATGAGAGAGGGAGAAAGAGGGGCTGTTGTAGATGCAGGAATTTGGAGGTCTCGGCTGGAATGGGGAGGGTAAATGAGTGAGGGAGGAGAGAGAGTGAGGTGGAGAAAGTGGGAAAGTCAAAGTCAACATTTTCTTTTATCATTTTCTTTTCTTTTCTTTCATTTCTTCCTTTGAAATTCAAGTGGGGAAAATAAATGGGGGCTGCTGAATTCAGCCATGGGGGGGGAGTAAGTGGGGGTGTGTGGGTGTGGGTACGGGTGTGGGGTGATGAAAAATGATAAATACAATACCCCAAACATCCATTTACGCTAAAAAAAAGCCTTTTTTCCTCAATAATTTCTAAACCGTTTTGGCAAATGATTTCGTTCCAAAAACCACATGATAAAATTTTATTTAATGTTTTATGATGCACAAAATTTGTTTCAACTCATTCCAATTTGTAATTTTCCCTAATTAAATTTATTAGTGACGGCTTAAAATAATAATAAAATAATATTTTTTCAGAAAATTTGAAATTTCACCAGCGGCTCAATAAACACCAAATAATAGCAATTACATAGTTAGAATATGTATATTTAATTTTTATAATAAGATATTTGTATTTTGACTTTTTACAGAAAACCCCCTTATTTTACCGATTTTTCGAAATTTCACCGAAACGATTTTCAAAACGTTACAGTTGTCTGGGCAGTTATTACTAGCGGGCTTTGGTTTAAGCTAGATCCTAGTATGTGTTTTGGGATTGGTTTTATCTCGTTTGTAATCGTGTTCCTCGGAACACAGATACGGATGTGTATGCACGATTGACTGAGATAGAGGCAGAGGATTCTCATTAGGGTTGTTGACTATTGACTTTTTCTAAACCCTAATGAGAATAAGAAATATGATTAATAATAATATTAACTAAGTATTATTGTGCGATGGTTGGGTTGAAAGTTTGACTTTTGTTGACTTGTTGACCGGTTGACTATTTTGGACCTGTTGACCATCATCATTTCATGGCTATCATTTCATGGCTATGACTTTTGCTTGCTTGTTGTTCTTTACAAAATGAGTGCATGAAATGATAATGCCATTGAGATGAACCATCACAAATACTTAATAATTATTATTATGATTTTTTTTCTTTTTGAGAGCATGGATGTAAAAAATCAAGCTCATTCTTTTATTTCCATTCTCTTTCATCCAAGCTCTCCCTCTTCCTCTTGCTCATGGCTCTCATGTCTCATGAATTGAGATACATGAGCCATTGAGATAAAACCCTAAAAACACTTCTCTACTCATTCTAAAGTTCAAGGTCTAGCAAGCCAAGGATTTGAGTTTCCTCTCGATTGAGGTAGGAGCCCAAGGTAGAAGCTTTCGGGTGGATACATCTTCGGCACAAGGAGACGACGAGGTGAGGCCGATCTGACCACTACAAGGAGAAGAAGAGAAGGAGTTCAAGACTAGGTATAACCCCTAACCGAGTAGGTAAAACTTGTAGTTAGGTTGCTAGTAGTTTGTTTTGTAGGGTTCCTAGGCACTCTCAAGAGGTCTCACAAGGCATCAACCATGCCAATTTCAAATTTTACAAGTGCCGAGAAACCCTAATACGGATCGTTGACTAGAATTTTAGGCGAAACAAGAAGCTAGTTAACAATTTAACTAATTGAACGGAAATACAACCTTTGTAGATCCGGTTCTCCACCTCCATAGCTCCATGATGAAGTCCCCTTGCTGTCCAAATCCAATCCCGGGCTCTAGCGTCGGCTTCATCGGAGAAATGGGCGGGCTAGGTCATCGACAACGATGCCGAAGATGATCTACGTCGCGGCATCACAAGATCAAGCTCCCACTTCACCAAGTCATGAAACTTGTGAAGAAAACACCCTATACTACTTGGCAAGAGGTAGAGGATGAAGAAATAGGAGGTGGGTTCACTTTAGAATTGGATTTCTCACAATTTTTGCTCAAGTTGCCATTGTTGGTAGCAAGCTTTTCTTCATGTCAAGAAGAAGAAGAAGATGATGAGGATTATGATAAGAATAATCAATCAAAATAGAAAATAGATTATACTTATCATATAGCAACCATGGTCAAGATAACTTGTGTAGAGAATCAACTATGGTTCAAGTGAATGGTTAGGGTTAAGAAAAGAGACAAAATGGTCAAACCATTCAAAGCTTCATGAAGCTTCAAAAGAAAGTCCAAAATGAGCCACCATTTCATTTCTTTTCCAAATATAAATGAAAAGAAATAAATAAATAAATAAGTAAATCAAATAAACAAAACCCTAATCATTAACTTAACCATGGTATAATTCTTTACACAAACACAAGTGAGCATGCATCATCAAACATGATACAATCAAGTGCACAAAAGTATATCACATATACAACTTGTGAACTTCAAGTGAGAAAAACCTTTGTAAAGTGAACCAATACTAGTTAATGCAAAGTAATATATCAAATATATAATTATACATTAAATTATTAAATCAATACTTGATTCAATGATCCGGTCATATCGCATCTAACCGACTAGTATCCGATGTATCGGCTTATTGAATCAATCCTTGATTCGATATCTAGGTTATATCGCATATAACCAATCGATACATACATCGCGAGAATAGAATACGGTATCGCATACACGCATTATTCTCGGTCCTGCACATATCTCATATGCGCTTCTATTTCGTTTCGCTTGAGCCAGGAAACCTTTGTGTAGGACTCTAAAGACTCGTCAATACGCCGGCAGCAGATGATGATCATATCAAACACCCACAAGCCGCAAGCGGTCTGCTAAACGTAACGGCCACCCGGGTATTGAGCGATCAGAAGATCGACGAGCAAGCCCGCTCACACTCCTGTGAATCCAACCAGTAACACTTACCGTACAGTCCGGTCTCGTCGTCTGATATGTCGCATATCTCGCCTAAGGGTGCTAAACGTCAGACCCCAATAGTTCGATAAGTCGTGTCGATATGTGGTTATAATAGTTCGAGAAACTACTGGTAACACTTACCAGTAAATCTTAGCAACACTGGCCAGGGATTTCCGGTTATAGCCAATCGAACACAGCGCAACATCAACTCCCTATACCGGGAGAGACGAATCCCCTCCTATCACTCATTGCCTCCATGTGATTCGGGACTGTACCCAAAAACCACCGTTTTGCACGCCCTCTTGGACGTGGTAAGGTGGAAATCAAAGCACAGTGGGAACCACACAAGACTCTATGACGATCTCGGGTCAACAGACTACTCTGTACCAGTGTCACCAGAGAACTGCCATCTGACGTAAGGTATAATACCATCTGGGAGTTCTCGGCGAGTCCGTCCAGTGTACCCAGTCTCCACTGAGCACCCGTATATCATCTCTGATGTCAAACACCAATGGATATGGGATCATCCATCGCCCATCTGTATGGGTCGAGAAGGTATACGCTAGTCTACATTGGTATATCGATGCCCCGTCTCGATACACCTACGACTAGGGACTTTGAAGGATGTACTTATGGACTACCATGTCCCCACTAGTATGATCCGCATCAAAGTCCAGGTAGTCAAGTACACATCCTAAGGGCTTTACCAGCATGTAACAGAGAGACAATCAGTGTACACGTTAAGGTAAAGAGTAACCAGATAGCATACTATCATGTCGAGTAAGAAATTCCTCCCTATATATGTCCAAGCATCCACTACTATATACATCCTATGTATAGTAATGGCCTCTAGGGCATACATATAACTAACAATCTCCCACTTGGACTAGGGCCATCTGTATAGCTGTGGTTGTAGTATCTCATACTCAACCATCCCATAAAAGTCTCTCTCTGGGAAAAGGCCTTTGTGAGTGGATCCGCCGTGTTGTCCTCTGAGTCTACTCTCCTAACCTGGATCACCCTGGAGATCATCCATCTCCATGATCAGGTGATACTGCCTTAGAATATGTCTGGATCACTGATGGGACGGACGTTCCTTGGCATAAGCCACAATTCCATTGTCACACAATGGGAGGAACTAAGTTCATCTCATGAACCAATATACACCCAGACTTCCTCTTTGGTAGCATCTTAAGTAGCGATGTATTCAGCATTTATCGTCTAGTATGTCACGGTATCTAGCTTGGAACTCTTCCAACATACCGTCCCTTTACTGAGGGTAAAGACAATGCCTGTGACTGACTTTCAGTCGTCCTTATCACCCTGGAACACTTCCAGTGATTCTCCCCAGGACCAATTGATACCATCTCACTACAACTAGTGAGTATCCTAATATCCAATTAGATCTATCTCATAGATCCAAAACCCAGGATTTAGGAGGTATCACTTTGATCCTATATGGAGAATCATTGTGATAAGCGGAGATTGACCGAGCGTAGCATAGGAAACTCCTTCCCTATCAGGAGTATGTCATCCACGTACTCTACGAGGATCACCACCATACTCCCTACTACCTTTTTGTATATACAAGGTTCATCTACCATTTTGATGATGTCAAACTGTTTGAATACCACATCAAAAACAGACGTTCCAACTCTGCGATGCCTGCTTTATCCTATAAAACATCTTGCACACGTTTCCGCTGCTCCCACTGTCTACGAGGCCCTTTGGCTGTGTACTTATAAACGCTCTCTTCTAAATCATTATTTAGAAAAGCAGTCATGGCACCCAACCACCAGATATCGTAGTCATGGTATGTAGCCGTGGCAAGTAGGATCTGGATAGACTTAAGCATAGCCACTGGAAAAAGGTTTCATCATTATCCACGCCTGGTCGATGACGAAAACCTTTAACAAGTCTAGGTTTGAAAGTCTCAACTTTTCCATCTACACCAAGTAATCTTCTCAAGATATACTTGCTCCTGATGGGAATTTAACCCTTCAGATATAGCAACCAAAGTCCATACTTTGTTGGTGTATAAGGATTCCATCTCAGATCGATAAACATCCAGCCATTCTTACAGAGTCTCAATCCTGATGGCCAGCTCGAAACTAGTTGGGTCATCATCTCATGATGCAATCCTCGCTCCCACTGTCATAGAGAAATCGAAGTATCTCTTAGGTGGGTGAGGAACCGTACTAGATCGGCGGAGAGGCTGAGGTTCGTTGGAAACTATTGAATCCTTTGGTTCTGTCAAATCATCAGCTGCACTTTGTATAGCTGGAACATTTCCAGTTCTACATAACAGACCTTGCCTCGAGCTTGTCCGGATTTTGCTTTTAGACATAGGCCGGACAACCCCAAATCTTAAGCATCTTAAGATATGGGCTCTTCCCTTTCCATATCACATATGAAGCGGTAGACAACTGATTTGATTGGAACCCTATTCAATAGGTATGCAACTTCATAAGTGCATAACTCCCAAAGGAAATAGGTAACTCAGTAGTACTCATCATAGAGCACACCTTATCATATAGGGTGTATCTGCTCCGTCCCGATATACCATCGTGCTATGGTGTATTCAGAGGAGTAATGATGAGAGAGAATCTCATTCTCGTTTAGAATAATCCAGGATTTCCGTGCTCAAGTATTCTCCTCCCTGATCACATCAAAGGACATAATACTTATACCCGTTTTGGTTCTCTATTTCTAACTTATATTCTGTGAATATCTCAAAAGGTTCGGACTTGTGTTTCAACAGGAACATAGGTCTGAATCTCGAAAGATCATCAGAGAATGTAATGAAGTATAAAGAACCGGTCTTGGAATGTGTAGATAGGGGACCTAACATACATCAAAATGTATCAATCCCAAAAGTTCACTAACTCTTTCTCTGCTTCCAATAAACAGAGCTGTGGTCATCTTATCTTTGTGACATGACTGGCGAGTTTCACAAGATGTAAATTCAAACAGATTTAAATATGCATCTAACAACTTCAGCCAGTCGGGTCGCATTGATATGACCCAGTCTACAATGCCTCAAGAAGAATTCGTTCATTTCTGAACTCTTCTTCTTGTGTGTGTTCTGTATACAAGAAACTGTAGCTTGATTTAGAACGTCAATGCTTTTAGATAACGTGCATGAACCGATCAACTTTTGATATAGGAAATGTTCAAAACATTATCCAACAATACAAAATTATATTATTTCTTTACTAATAAAGAGACTGATATGATTTTGTATATCAGGTTCGGTATCTAATAGCATTTGTTCAGAATCAATGTATTGGTAATACAGGGTGACAGTGACCAACAGACTTGGCTGCAACACTTGCCCCGTTTTCTGTCTCATGAAACCTATCACCCGTTCTCAGTTTTTCTAACTTTTTGTAGCCCCATGTAATAGATTACATACCTGGGATCCTGATCCGGTATCAAATACCCAGGATTCAGAGGATACAGAAAAACAGTTCTTTGTAATGAACACACCCGAAGGAGATACATCATATGCACTTTCTTCGTTTGGGCGGCACGGGAAATCTGGTATTCCCCAATTTCCTGCTCTGTCTTATAACAATTATAAGTTGGAGCGGGACCAACGTTCCCCAGCTCAGTATAACTAGCGGGTTCGGTCAATATCCTTTTTATTATCTTGATTAAGGCGTGATATGGTCGCTACCTGGAGAGAGAGAGAAGAAAACACTCAGCGTGCGCTCTTGCAAGATCAGATTGGTTATTATTTTATCTAATCAGGATGGCTCCCACTGCTTTTTATCAAATCTTCCTTCAAACCCTAAAAGGAAAGACTAGCTGGGATTAATTACACACTACAAGTTCGCCAATCTTTCAGCCAGGCCAGTGTCGGTACTTTGAGGGAGGTCCCTCGTGCTTTCGCACGAACCTAATTAATGTTAACCTCGTTCTCCCAAAGGCGTAACCGCGTTGACACCTTTCTAGACACCTACTTGATCAGCTAATTGTAATGTGTAAAACTCTCCCAGGAGTAACAATTACTCGCAGTGGGTATCGGGATCCAACTATCACATAGAAGGTATGCAATCTCATTGCAAATTTCAACACTTGAAATTCTCGATAATTTTGCCCCTAACCTCCTATGACCTTGACAAAGGCCAACAAACCATAGGATGCTAGTCAAGTTCAACCCGTCATTTCCTGATTGAATTAAACCCACCCGCACGGCCCTTGACAAAGGTCAACAAGGTCGCACGACTACCCTAACCCAATCTGCATCATATGCATAAGCAGATAAGCACCAGTTAGCTACCGCACACTACGCCTTGACAAAGGCCAACAAACGCAGCACGAATACTAACTACTACTTATCTGAAATGACGGAGGGCTACGACAGGTTTTTCTGAAAACCTATTGCGTAATGAACTTGATATCGTTGTAGAATCAAATGATTTTAAAATGGAGTGTTTTTGAGGCTTTTCTAGTTTTGCTAAAGGAGTCACTCCCGGTGAAGGGATCGTCGGTCCTTTCCTCATCGAATGAGGTGCAGTATATATCATATATATCACTGTGCAATGCAAAAACACTTAAAAGCAATCAAAAGACAAACCGAGTGTTGTAGCATCATCCAGTTATTGCTAAAGAAGTCATTTCCGGTGAAGGGATCTCGGTCCTTTCCTTATCGAATAAGGTGCAGGATATATCACATATACCACTGTGCAAAGCAAGAACTGTAGCTACCTGTTTTATTTTGAAATTCGATTCTACAACATCTTAGATTTCTTTTATTTCATTAATCTCATTAATGAAGTCCCATCATTTAAATCACCTAAACATCACAGATAAATACGACGTACACTTATGCCATCCGCATTCGCCTCGATGTCCCCTCGTGCACCGTTAGGTTAGGTAACTAACGGCAGAGCGGGGCAGGGCTAGCGCGGGTGTAAAACATAAGTAACGTCTATATAATATATCATATATACTATATACTGTATCTATTACAGAACATCACATGATCACATCACAGATATCGCAGCAGAAAAATCATATGAAATATTGGATATACTAGGACGTCCGTGTTTTTAATACGAGCCAGTATAAAACACGGATTTCACGGTCGCGATGAATAGCCAAACCCACACCCCTAGACCCCTACGAGAGCTGCAAGCAACCCTACCAATTCTAGAGTTAGGAGACCCGGACTCGACTCCTCGAGTTGGTCTCCCACTGGACACCAGAACCCGGTTACTTGTGCTCTCCTCCTTGGGTCTATCCTAGTGCGGAAAAGTAAATAATATACAAAGGGTGACATCTTCCGCTACCTGCAAGTGCCCCAATAAAAGAATATTACATACAGGTTTTTACATGAATGAAAATGAAAAACACTCATCACACATAAAAACCCCCGGCTATTCTAACACGACGATCCAATATAACATATCCAGCAACACATAACATCACATGTCATCAACGTAAGTAAATATGCGCATCCCAATTGTCGTTGACATATAGCAACGAAACCGGCGATATCACATATTACACTTACGGTCACAGAAAAGAAAGTGTAAAACTACAACAGTTGGAATCCGCAACCTGCATAGACATCGCATGCCTAATCCAATGAATTCCTTAGACATCACATGCCTAACAGTTATAAACCCTGCATTTTAATCTCAAAATCGAAAAACACTTTTCAATATTAAGTCGGGCAATTCAACAAGATTCCCGACATCCTGATCGAATGATCGTCGCAAACTTTAGTAAACGGCCACACCCCCGATACCGTCGACGAAGTGTACTAAGGCGGAACACCGCTACCGCGAGCACCTGAACGGATGCTTTCGGCGACGGGGTTCTCCTACAGTCACTTGGTCGGGGCTATGGAGTGAGGCTGTCTATTAAGTTTACCCGGCGAGTATCCGCGTACACTACGTGATTGCGACGGACTTTTGATCGCATCGAAATTCCGTTGCAACCGATCAAGTGAAACTAAAGTGCTATGTTTATAACATCCAAATCAGTTATCTCATTACTTCTTGTGGATTCCAATTATTGTACCACTTTCCAGATAAACAGAAAATGTTAAACTTTCCGATCGAACAGTCAAACACCCAAGTTTTCCCGATACAGCTCAACACATGAAATAAGTCTAAAAACATTCAGTTCGTGCCTCAGTACCAACGGTCCAGCCGTAAAAGGGTCAAGCCAACGCCTCACATGTGGCACGCCGTACTGCCCCAAACCCTAAGGTTCAAAGGGCAGTTCAAGACGGTCACATAATCGAGTTAAGGTTTGTTGTCTTCTAGAGGGTCCATTGCGTTACTTGCACTACTTAGAACGTTATTAAACTACGGAAAGATCCAACACTTGGAAATTTCCCGACAGGGGAAAAATTGGGTATTAATATCCGGTCGAACTTTTTAACATTTTCTAAAATTATCCGGAAAAACACATAGACAAAGTTTGATAATCAGATCGAATATACGAACTCCCAATACAACCCAGAAAACTCAACTCTTGAGTTCAGATTAAAAATTCCCAGGAAAACCAACACTAAAAAATAGGAATTACTGTGCAAAATTGAACAACAGAGGACACTAGATAGCCGCGGAACCGCCGCATTAGGCATGCTAATGCCGCGGTTCCGCCGCGCTTTTATGGAATTAGGCTATCGAATTTTACAGTAACTCTTACAATCACCTGCTGATTTTTCTGCATATTTTTAATATGGAAAAAACCCAGTTTTTGAAAAAAGTACAGAGAAGGCCATTGTATTAGGGTTTCGGGTTCGTACGGACTTCAAACTTCGTCTACACATCGCCTAAGGCTCTAGCTAGGCTCTGATACCACTGTAGGGTTCCTAGGAACTCTCAAGAGGTCTCACAAGGTATCAACCATGCCAATTTCAAATTTTACAAGTGCCGAGAAACCCTAATACGGATCGTTGACTAGAATTTTAGGCGAAACAAGAAGCTAGTTAACAATTTAACTAATTGAACGGAAATACAACCTTTGTAGATCCGGTTCTCCACCTCCATAGCTCCATGATGAAGTACCCTTGCTGTCCAAATCCAATCCCGGGCTCTAGCGTTGGCTTCATCGGAGAAATGGGCAGGCTAGGTCATCGACAACGATGCCGAAGATGATCTACGTCGAGGCATCACAAGATCAAGCTCCCACTTCACCAAGTCATGAAACTTGTGAAGAAAACACCCTATACTACTTGGCAAGAGGTAGAGGATGAAGAAATAGGAGGTGGGTTCACTTTAGAATTGGATTTCTCACAATTTTTGCTCAAGTTGCCATTGTTGGTAGCAAGCTTTTCTTCATGTCAAGAAGAAGAAGAAGATGATGAGGATTATGATAAGAATAATCAATCAAAATAGAAAATAGATTATACTTATCATATAGCAACCATGGTCAAGATAACTTGTGTAGAGAATCAACTATGGTTCAAGTGAATGGTTAGGGTTAAGAAAAGAGACAAAATGGTCAAACCATTCAAAAGCTTCATGAAGCTTCAAAAGAAAGTCCAAAATGAGCCACCATTTCATTTCTTTTCCAAATATAAATGAAAAGAAATAAATAAATAAATAAGTAAATCAAATAAACAAAACCCTAATCATTAACTTAACCATGGTATAATTCTTTACACAAACACAAGTGAGCATGCATCATCAAACATGATACAATCAAGTGCACAAAAATATATCACATATACAACTTGTGAACTTCAAGTGAGAAAAACCTTTGTAAAGTGAACCAATACTAGTTAATGCAAAATAATATATCAAATATATAATTATACATTAAATTATTAAATCAACACTTGATTCAATGATCCGGTCATATCGCATATAACCGACTAGTATCCTATGTATCGGCTTATCGAATCAATCCTTGATTCGATATCTAGGTTATATCGCATATAACCAATCGATACATACATAGCGAGAATAGAATACGGTATCACATACACGCATTATTCTCGGTCCTGCACATATCTCATATGCGCTCCTATTTCGTTTCGCTTGAGCCAGGAAACCTTTGTGTAGGACTCTAAAGACTCGTCAATACGCCGGCAGCAGATGATGATCATATCAAACACCCACAAGCCGCAAGCGGTCTGCTAAAGGTTACGGCCACCCGGGTATTGAGCGATCAGAAGATCGACGAGCAAGCCCGCTCACACTCCTGTGAATCCAACCAGTAACACTTACCGTACAGTCCGGTCTCGTCGTCTGATATGTCGCATATCTCGCCTAGGGGCGGTAAACGTCAGACCCCAATAGTTCGATAAGTCATGTCGATATGTGGTTATAACAGTTCGAGAAACTACTGGTAACACTTACCAGTAAATCTCAGCAACCCTGATTTCCGGTTATTGCCAATCGAACACAGCGCAACATCAACTCCCTATACCGGGAGAGACGAATCCCCTCCTATCGCTCATTGCCTCCATGTGATTCGGGACTGTACCCAAAAACCACCGTTTTGCACGCCCTCTTGGACGTGGTAAGGTGGAAATCAAAGCACAGTGGGAACCACACAAGACTCTATGACAATCTCGGGTCAACAGACTACTCTGTACCAGTGTCACCAGAGAACTGCCATCTGACGTAAAGTATAATACCATCTGGGAGTTCTCGGCGAGTCCGTCCAGTGTACCCAGTCTCCACTGAGCACCCGTATATCATCTCTGATGTCAAACACCAATGGATATGGGATCATCCATCGCCCATCTGTATGGGTCGAGAAGGTATACGCTAGTCTACATTGGTATATCGATGCCCCGTCTCGATACACCCACAACTAGGGACTTTGAAGGATGTACTTATGGACTACCATGTCCCCACTTGTATGATCCGCATCATAGTCCAGGTAGTCAAGTACACATCCTAAGGGCTTTACCAACATGTAACAGAGAGACAATCAGTGTACACGTTAAGGTAAAGAGTAACCAGATAGCATACTATCATGTCGAGCAAGAAAGTCCTCCCTATATATGTCCAAGCATCCACTACTATATAAATCCTATGTATAGTAATGGCCTCTAGGGCATACATATAACTAACATGTTTAGCAAAGACCCTGTTCTAAAGTCCATGTTACCATACCCTAAAAAATCGTTTTTCACCGTTTCCGCATTGCCCGTAAGAACCGGGAGGGGTAACGTGGACTTACACCAATGAATGAGTCGGGCCTTAGCATATTTCTTTGCAATAAGTTGTCGTAGTTTTCACCTCTTTTTTAAGCCCGTAGCGAACGAACGCCGGATGTGGATCGGGGTGCGGAAACCAAAAAAAGATAGTGAGGGTAGTGGTTTTCCTTCGAATGGTTTTTGTTTTAACCGGAAGATTCAGGGGTTCGAAACTCTCGGTAAGCGCAATTAGTTACCGTTAATTACTCCTTATAGGTCACAGTTCGTGCTTGGATAAGGACACCTTATAAAGCTAGTTTGAATCACATTGTATAGAGGGGGAGAGGTGAAATGAATACTTGTAAGAAAGATGGATAAATTCATGTTTATTGAAGAACTTTCGTATTACAACACTTTCCCATACAATTGCAGACTTCTTTTACATTGTACAATAGAGGGTGCTGCCATTTACACGTAAACTCAGGTTTTGGATTAAAATAATCCGAGCAAAGCATGCAGGGAACTTAGGTGGAAACCCTATATTAGGGTATCCGCCGACCATCTTATGGGCGCATGATACCCTACTTTGGGTATCTGCCATCGCCTTTTAGGAGCAGATCCCCTTTTTTGGGTATCTGTTGGTAGTTTTAATGGCATTTTATTTGGTTTTATCGCCGTTTTAAGTTCGTTCATGCTTCCTCTTTGTGCTTCGTGTTGGTTTTAGTCCTTGTTTCTGTTCCATATGTGGAGAATTCCATGTGCAGAGAATAAGGTTTTCCCTATTCTCAAGTTTTAGTCATGTCCTTGGTTATTTTTAGAATTTCTGCTGCATGGACCCACTTCATGGTCTTATGAAACTTCACCGTTTTAAGACTTGTTTCTAGGAAAGTACACTTTTCAGTCCATTTTCCATGCCATGAAGAAGTGGGTCACCCCATTTCTATAGAAAGGAACGCAGAGTTTCCTGCGGGCCCCGACCGCGAAGAATGCACTTTTCGTAGAAGAACTTGGTTAAGTTTTTTAAGTGGTCCACTAAAGGCCAAAAAAAGGGGTCAGAGATGCAAGAGAGACTTGCTTTGTTGCAACATCCTCCTTGAGTAAATTCGAGAACGAAATTATTTTTAAGAAGGGTAGAATATAACGAACCCAAAATCCATGACCGTTATATTTTCCTTCTTTAATAAAAGGCAACTTTTCTTTCGATCACTAGTATATATTTAAATTCTGTTGAATATATGCAAGAGTAAACTTGTATCTCATTGGTTAAGTCCTTGCATTCCTATCCCATAGGTCTGGAGTTCACACCCCAGCCTCTCTAAATTATTTATTTCTTTATTTTAAGCATTTTGCATTATATAATCTCGTTTTTAAAGAGAAGGAAAAAGAATTATTTTTTATTAGATTTTTGAAAATAAAATTTTTTTTATAAAAAAAAAGTTTAAGGAATTGATTTTTCCGTTTAACTTTTAAGTTATTTACTTCTGATCTTTTAAAAGAACATGCATAAGTATCCCGTTGTTTGAGACGTTGTGGTGTTATCTAGAGATTTCAAGATCAAACCCCTTATCTTGTAATTATTTTTATCAAATCTTTTTTAAACCTTCTCATAATTTACAAATGAGACATTTCAATTTTTTTAACTCCCAAAATGAATTCAAAATAAATTAGAATAATTATGAAGATTTTTTTATCTCCATTAAAACTAGTTTAGATTCTTTTTAATACCACTTTTCGTCTCTTTCTCCTTTAATTGTTTCTTCCTTCTCCTATTCAAAAAAAATCTTCATCATCCTCTTCCACCTATTAAGCCATTCGAAGCTCCCGATAATCCCAAGTCGTCAGAAACCTCTCAATCGAGACTTTGATCGTATCGACGATACGGTTGTTATACCGTATTGCAATGTCTTGTAAGTCCCCTATTCCTTTCCATCTCCACCCTCCTTGTATCTTCTCCTTGTATGTTGCCCTTCCTTCTTACCTTTTTGAAACTCATATCCGTTTTAAACCCCGTCATACTGAAACTTGCAGTGCCGGTTAAACCATGTTAAAATATTTATCTCATTTATAATTTGTTGCCTACAAATTTAATAACATGTCAATTTTCTTTGTGATTCTAGCTTTTAATCGTGATTGGTCCAAAAGTTTGCTATACATATGCTAGACATGTCCCTTATTAGTCACAAATGAGAGGAATCATAATTTTCTATCTTTTTCAAAGATTTAACCGATATGTCTTCTTTTTGAACCCTAAACATTGAGAAGATGACATTTTGGACACCAAGATGTTTTCGAGGAAGAATTATAATTTAATTCTTGTGATGTGATATTCTAAAAAAATTAGGTAGAGTAATAAATAGTTTTTTTACATACGATAAGAAAATTTCATGTCAAACCAAATTAAAATTTATGTTTTATGTCGCTTTTAGTCACTATTTTTTTTGAAATATGAAAATAGTTTTTAACGGCATCTTTCAAAGACCCCATAACTCTATATTCCGAGGTCTGATTTGAGAAAACTCAAGTGTTTTGGATAATTAGGTCGAAAGATCTAGATTTTCTTATTTTTAATGTTTTCCTAAAAACCGACGGAAATAACCTATTTTGACATTTTAATTTATGTGTCGAATCTGGACGGAATCTGTCCTGATTCGTGCACTGCTTTTAAAAATGACATAACTCTAGCTATAGAACTCGGTTTTTGATGAACCTTAGATGTATGGATTCCAAATTGGTAGACCTAAAGCTTTACTATATATTTGGTGAATCAGAAACGTATTGAATGACCCAATATACGCTCTGCAAGACACCCCAAAGTTGCTGTCCAGAAAATAAAGTATCTGTTTTATACCCTTATGTTAAGATAACCATAATTAGAGTTTCAGGAATCCAAATCACACGAAACAATAATTTTTTAGATAAGTAGACCAAATGGACTACAAGTTCTTAATTCTTTTCGAGACCTGAAAATCGATGTAAAGTATCACAAACTGCACTTTCAAAATGTGCGACGGTGCTGGACGGATTCTGGTCTGTTATGCGCAACGATAAAAAGCCAAATATATCTCCCGAACCATTTGTCAAAATTAGGCGAGACTTGAACCCATATTTTCATAACACCTAGGACTATGTTTCTTATTTCATTTATGAATTCATACGAGTTGAATAATCGGTACTTTTCAGTACTTCTTCACGACAGTTTTTTTGGTTTGTGCTTGAATATTATACTTGACTCATTTCTTGCCATGTGACTCCCTCATTATATTTGTACCTACATGAACTACTTGACTAGATATATTGCATACTTGACGCAAACTTAATTTGAGCCATGAATACGTAATGATGCGATCTTGACATGAACTCGACTTGAACTCGACGTGAAACTTGACTTGAACTTGCAACATCCTAACTTATTTATGGATTTGTCTAATGATTGTGCCATTTCTTTATAACCTAACATATATGGGGAATGGTGTAGTTTCATAATGAATGTTTGTCGTGGCACGAGAGTCCACTAAAAATTACTTAACCTGAATCTCGTGTGCCGTTGTTCCATGGGTTTGACGGAGCTTAACTCTACGTGATGTTGGTCCGTCGGTTTTGAAAGTATGTCTTATTACGACCACTAGGTTTAGACAAGTATCATGTATGCGATTTTCAAAAAACTAGAGTGCTAAGCTACACTAACCTAGAATCTTACTAAAGTATTAGGGTTTACAAAACAAGTAAACAAGTTTTACACTAAGTGAAAAGGGTTACAACCTTTGTAGACCAGTCCTTCACTGCTAAAGCTCCAAATAACAGTCCCTACACTCTAAGTAGTGGTCCCTAGAACTCTTCTTGGCTCCACTAGGTGAAAGGAACGAGCTTCCTACGCGTCTTCGTGGCCGAAGATGATCCACCTTGAAGTTACTCTAACTCAAGCTACATCTTCACTAATCAAAGAATTAGTGAAGCAAACAACCTAATCTAATGAGCTAGATGAGAGTAGGTTGATGAAGTAGGATCAACTTTGTCACGACCCAAATGTGGCACAACGGGGATGAGTTGCCAACTCAGTGAATAAAAGCACATTTAAAGGTAGAAATCGGAATGCATGACGATACCTAGGTCATAAATATAGTACTATCATAATCTGTATCGATGTACTATATGATATGCAAAGTACAACACTAGCTATCAGGCAATCACATGTATGATATCTTAATGTCATGTGAATCAAAATCATGAAGTTATTATCCCAATTGGAACTGTAACGTTTTGAAAAATTAAGAATATTTAATTATAAAATTTTATAATAAAAATAATAAAATTGATAAGTTTACGAAAATGATGTCGCTTATGAATTTGGGGTATCGGAATTATATCTGAAAAATGTAATTATTTTGATAAATATGAATAAAGCGGGTGATGTCAAGAAAATGATATTTTAATTATTTTATCATGACATTGTATTTGTCATTAAGCTAAAAATAATTAAGTAATTGATTTATCATTTCATATCCTTTATGTTATATGAAATTAAATTATGATATGAAGGTTTTATTTATTTTTATATTTTTATGGTTGGCATATATCATTATGTGTTAATACTCACACAAAACACCTCATTTCACCCTTAATTATAAGTTGGCAGCTCCTCCGTCATTACTTTTACACCTCCTTCTTCAAATCCAACACCTCATCCTTTGCATGAATCATCCATGCTTCACCAAGTGCCACAACCTCCGTCCTCCATACCACCTCCTCCTTTCTCTACAACAAACTCTCATTCTTTCTTTATCTCACCCCTTTGTTCAGATCACAAGATCAGAAATTTAAAGAGAAGGAAAGGAAAAGAAAAACTTTAGAAAACACAAGAAAATAAGAAAAGAGAGAAGAGAAGAAGAATAAGTGCTAAGGCTTCACCATCACCCTTTAGCTAGGACCTTGAGCTTGGGCATCCTAGAGGAAGTTTTTCCAATGATCCTACTGTAGGTATAATCCTTGAAACCCGTATAATTTTAGTTCAGAATTTTCTTTAAATTAGAAATCGAATATCGTATTTTAGGCAAAAGTTGGCTCTGCATTAATCTGCTATAGTTTAGGTGAAAACTACAGTAATCAAACCACTAAATAACCTTATAGACTAGACCTAGAATAACCCATAGGAAGATGGACCTATCCCCTCGGATTTTGGCCGGCGACCAATAGGGAAAATCCGATCTCGCCGGATTTCTGGTGGAATTGGACATTGTGGTTTTTAGGGTAGTTCTATATAGATATATAAGTGTGTTTGGTATTGTTTAATTATTTTAGTTTAGTGGTATAAGAAATCTGGAAACAAATATCAGTTTTGAGGTTAAGATCTTTAGATGCGACATGGACACCTCGTATCATGAGTTCTGTTTTTACATGTCACAACCAGAAAAGGGTTAGCTTAGATTAACTTAAGTTCTATAACTCACAATATCATCACATAACATGTCTAGTTTGGAATGGTATCATAAATTGGGTTTGATGTTATCTTGTTCACTGTAATTGAATCTAGAGTTAATAAGTTTAATCACTAGAAAAACTAGCAAAATCAAAAGTATAATGAGCAAGCTAGAAGACTACACATAAAATCAGAGCCCTAAACTCACCACAAAATCCGGCGACTCACCTTAAAATTCCGGCGACGCCGGCCATCCCTTGGCTTTTGTTGTTGATTTTCTTTATGTAGTTTTCAGTTGGTATTTTACAAGTTTTTTGTATTGTTTATGTTGTTTAAATATTTAAACAATAAAATCTAGAAACATTTTAGAAACGGGTTATCAATTTTTAGATATTTACGATACGGAGTTTTCGTATTTTGAGGTTTCAGCTGAACTGTTGTCGTTTATACGTTAACGACAGAATTATATTGACGTTTTTGGGCTAAGTGTGCTGTAGGTTCTAACCTACGGGCGTTTGGTTTATTGTTTTTGTTTTCAATATGATATTTACTTCTATGCGATTTAAATACGAATATAGGTACGATTCGAGAATTCTAAGACGGAGTTGGCGATGTAGCAGCGTGGAATCAGCGAGCTTCTAAGTTGGTGAGTAGATTTACATCTACGGGAGAAGTCGGGTGGATGGCATATAGCACCCTCGCAACCTTATAATTATTATTATGATATCTACTTAGGTTTAGCTTTTCGTCAAAGCACTTATATGATATTGCATCTTGTATACTCTCCATGTGCATAAGTTTCATATGTAGTTTTAAATGAGATATACGTGATATTTGCTCCATGAGATGTGGATATGAATTGATAAATTGGTACGAGAGATCATGCCGTACTTAAGATGATATGGATATAGCGATATGATGAGCTATATTATAAGGAATTATACATATCAAAAATGATGAACTTGGTATGCCGAATAACGGCCAATTTATTCATTGACTGGTATAGATAGATTATGTTCTGTTTTAGGATGTAATACTTGTAAGTCTACGGTAGCGCCCCGGCCGTCATTCTGACGCCAAACGCGGAACAAAAACTTTTTAACTGGCGCTATCGCATACTATAACCCGGATCTGCCATTAACGCTAAACTAATAAACTACAAAGTGGGTAGAAAGGATATACCGAACGATCTCAGTCCTTCGGTCTTTAACCATCATCCCACACTCCGTTGCGACTGCTCCGATCTCCTGGCTCCTCGTCGAGGTGGTACCACATCTACGGATCTTTAAACGGGCTCCCGGCACTGAACCGAGGCTACTCGGACATGAAGTTTGCTAGCCGACATGTCCAAGATTGATGTAGAGAATGAGTAGAAAACTTTGTCTCGCTTTACCTAAAACCATAGATGAAGGGTTAATGAAGTTGCTTTTTAATGGAGAGAAATAAGAAATGAGCTATCAAATTTCCATGAACCAAATTCCATAATCTTTTTAATCAATCCATCATCTTTTACAAAGAGACTAGCTCAAATGGAGAGGAGAGGCCGGCCACATATAAAAAGAAGGAAGGTGAGTGTAGGAGCAAAGGGGGTAACCTTAAAGAATAATATCCTAAGCATTAGCAAAACACATTAATGCAAATGGTGACTCACTTTAAACACCTCACTAAAACATTTAATGCAAACTAATGAGTCATGAAACCTAGTCACCAATTCTAGAATCTTCCACATGACTTACCCTCATGACTCACCCAAGGAAAAAGATAATTCCGCATTAAACCGAATGTTTAAGACGAGTGATAGAAAACTGGCAACTTCGAAAAGAGATCCCGAAACGAATTTCAGGATAACCCCGTAACAGTATAAACATACCCGCATTTGTATTACGACCGAACACAAATGCAACTGAGACAAAGGTATTATATCTACACAGAATAATACATGGATCCGGCTTAAACCAAAGCCCACCAGTATTATTTGCCCGAAATATGACACGTGCGTAAACGCACGTGCATTTTCCGAACCCTACCGTAAAACCATACGGCCTCTACAACATTTCACCCGAACTTGGGAAACTATCAGTGGGGGACTCTAATGACTCGTCAGTACCCTGACAGTGGGTTTAACCACAAGCCGTCAGCGGCACTAGCTGTGCGTAACGGCTGCCCATGTACTGACCTCAAGTGAAGCCGATGAGCGAACTCATCCTAGAACCCTACTGAGCCTAACCGTGACAATATACATACAGTCCGGTCCGTTCGTCTATGAGTATCGCATATCGGGCCTAGGGGGCTGGTAACGTCAGACCCCCAATAGCGGTATAAGTCGTGTCGGAGTGTAGCCTAGAACACCCTGAGATACTACTGGAGTACCTACCAGTAAATCTCCTACCTCGCCTGAGGGCTTTGTGTAATGGCTCTCCTAGACACATCGCGATCTCACCCCCAATACCGGGAGAGACGAATCCCCTGCCGATCTGCTCACTTGCCTCCAATTGGCTTGGGACTGTACCTAAAAAAGACCTGTTTGCACGACTCTTTTGAGCCGTGGTAGGGTAGAAATCAATGTACAGTGGGAACTCACACGAGACAAATGATGACCTCAGGTCGATGAACTAACCTATACACATGTCACCAGGGAACTGCTATCTGACGCTAGGTATAAATACCAACTATTTGGTTCCCGGCGAGTCTTGTCCGGTGTACTCATAACCCAATGAGCACCTGTATACATCTTAGGTGATCCAACTGACACTAGTGGCTTGTGAGACCGGCCGCCGCCCCTCGTCGGGGTCTTGACTTTATACATTAGTCTACTCCGGAGTATCGATACCCTATCTTGAAACTCCCACGACTAGGGACCATAATTAAGGATGTGCTTATAGACTACCCAACTCTCGCTTATATGATCGCCATCATACTGTTGGTAGTCAAGCAAGATCCTAAGGGCTCTATCAACGTGTAACAGGGATCAGTCACCTGAACCTGTACACGACTGATAAAGGCAAACCAGATAGCATATTATCATATCATGTAAGACTGTCCTACTGGTATAGGTCCTCCTCAATCATTGCAATCACGTACCTGCGATCCAATATTTGACTTTGAGGGCACTATATCCAACAATCTCCCACTTGCACTTAAGGCTAATTATTGCGATGTCGCATACTCACAGCCCGTGTGATACCGAGCACCCAACTCCTCTACTAATCAGTTTCACAAAGCCCGTTTATAAAACTATTGTGTTCGAGAAATAGCCTCAGTGAGTGGATCCGCCCTGATGTTTCTTTCTATATCTCTCTTAATCTCAAGTTCGCGGAGAAAGCCTTCTCCCGAATCGAGTAATACCTGTCTTAGAATATATCTGGATATCTGATGGGACCTAGTTCATAAATGAACTCCAAATCCAAACTTCTTAGACTGTATCCACAACTGAAACTAATCAGTGTCTAGCACTATGCCTCCCACAGTATCCTCTTGGACCACCTGTCCATAATACTGTCCCTCATCAGAGGGAAAACTATAACTCTGATAATCACTCTGTCATCCATGTCACCTTTGAAGCTTGGAATGATAACCGTCTCCAAAAGAGGCTGCTTTCATCAAATCCGTAGAACATGCACTTATGTTCTAAAACTGCTTCCGTATGTTTCTTCAGGATTGGATTAATATAAACTTATAGCATCTAGTGCAAAAACAACATCTGGTGTGGAACTTGACATCTTACGATTGACTCAATTGCCTAAGCAAGTGATCTGCCAATCATGCACATCCCTCTCCCCTTTAGTCTGTAAGACACCTTTAGAGAGGGTGACTCCATCACCTGCAGGTACACCACCATGCCAGGAGTCATCTATTCTAAATACCTTTAGAATACCGTCAAAATACCCACATTGGGAAACTACCTAAATCTAGATCTAAAACCATAGATCTAGTAACCAGAATGTCAGATATTATATTCATATCCTTTATGGAGAAACAACTGTGTGACGACTGCAGTATAACCGATCGTATTATAGGAATTTTACTTCCTACTTTGTGTACGTCATCCAATTACCAGTACATCACACCCTACTACCTTCTTAACAGATCCATCCCCTATTCTGATGAAGTCAAAACCATGACTGTCACATTAAAATTAGACGATCTATCTCTGCTATATCTGCTCTAGTCTATAAATAGACATAAGCTACTTGCCCACTATGCTTCCGCTGCTCCCACTGACCACAACAACCCTCTGGCAGAATAATATATACGTGCACTTCTAAAGCTAGTTTAGAACGATGCTATACTTAACCTCCTGCCGGGTCTCATAGCCTGGAACAACAGTAGTGTCAAGTCTGGGTAAACAAGAATCTCCCTATCGCCGTCCATGAGGCTACCGGAGTACCTCTCGGGTGCCTGAGGTTACCCACCATATCTGCGGAGTGGCTAATGGAATGTCAAACCTGATTGAATCTATATGTCCTATTAAATTTTCCGTAATCGTTTGCGGTTCTGGAATCACTTCCAGTTCTACCATATTCCCACTACTGTTTTCTGAAAAAAATCCATTTTACTAAAACTGTGGCGAGTCAAGAACAATATCGCTATTGATCTTCCAGATGGTAGAAAGTTAGCCATCGTCATAGCTTGGGTCAACCCACAAACTGCCATTACAGAAACGTGCCTTGAGTTATCCAGAGTCTGGTTTTAATCATAAGCTGGAAAACTCCCCGTACCTTAACATCGTTAAGATATGAACCGTTCTATATCCAATATAGAAACTTTGGCACTTATTTAATTGGAACCAGATTCTAATCATGCAGCTGTCTCCAGTGTATATCAACTTAATAGAGAGAGGCTAATCAGCATTACTCAACTTAGGAATATATCTAATTATGAGTAACCTGAAAGAGAAACAAGTTTCTCAAAACCATTACTATCATCTGAATACCACTCACAAGTATCTGCATCTTCGATCTCTTTAAAGAATCAAGATACTTGCGATACCTGGTTCTCTACTTTATTCTTATACCTATAACTTCTCAAAAGTTAGACCTTGTATTTCTATGAAACACTTGTCTAAAAACTAGAGAAGTCATAAGTAAACAGAACAAAGTACGAGGACCAACCCCTTTGTCCTAATGGATACTGGACAACATATAATACTCAGTATAAATCTGCTGAGTTGAATAACTCAAAACCTTGTGCGTCGTAGGTTGAAAACTATACCCAGGAGATTTCCTCAAATATCACCAATTACAACGAATTCCGATATAATGAGGATGATCACCTAATTCCCAATAACTTACTCCCACTCATCATCTGTAAAACCATACAGATGTGAGAATCACACCTGATAAATACATACCCTGGAGTAAGTATCTAATCGGGAAATCAATTTTCCATTAACAATGCACCGAAACATGAAAATGTTTTGTAGGGGTATCCTGGTATTCCTAGTAATGCCTCTTCCATAATCCAATTCATGACTTTAACCGTATATCTCTTTTCCATCTTTCCAAATCTCTTTATTTGTCTTTATTCATTACCTTATATACACCATCGTTAGGCTAAGTGGTTTTCTTCTTTCCTTATCGTTCGGCACCAGCCTATGGTTTGGAAGAAGACTATCCAGTAAGCATAATAGGTGTATCCTCCTCAACCTAGGAGTACTCGCAAGTTGAGAGAAGGTGATGATAAAATACAACTGAATAATACCTTATTCTGTTTCTCCCGAACTGGGGAAAAAGCAAAGGTGAAATAGGAGTGGCGATGAAGTATGCGGTTTGGTCATGAATGATAACAGTCGCAATTTACTTTGCCCTTTTTCTACTCCCTTTATTTTGTCTTTAGTTATTACCTTCTGTACACCCTACTTAGGCTAATTGGTTTTCTCCATTCCCTACCTTTCGGCACCTGCCTATGGTTTGGAAGAAGACTATTCAATAAGCGTAATAGGTGTACTCTCCTAAACTAAGGAGCACTCGCAACCTGAGAGAAGGTGATAATAAAAGACAACTGAATAAACCAATTCTATTTCTTTTGAAGCTGGATCCATCCTCGAAGAAGTCCCTTCGAGTTCGTATATAACCATACGATGGATCTATCCAATGGAATTGGATGTCCGTAGTAATACGGGGTGTTCTGAGAAATGCGAAGGGTAAAAGAAGGAGCGGCAATGACTTATGCAAATCAGACAATCTAAAAGCCAGTGTTTTAAGAAAGTTCGGTCAACTTGGTCACTGAGTCATAGTCTAGGGTTGGTCGAAGGTCGCTTCCAAAGAGAGAGAGAAAAGAAACACTTTGCGTGCACTCTAACCTAGATCAGAATGGTTATCACTTTATCTAATCAGGGAACCTCCCACTGTACTGCCAAATTCTCCCCCAAACCTGAAAGAAGAATCAAACGGGATCACCCGAAGAGTAAACCAACTCATCAGTGGGAATCGGGATCCAACTCTCATCGCATGATAACGTGACGGAATCCACTCACGTTATCACACTCCAGAAGGTATGCGCATGCCTGGCAAGTTTCAGTTTCTTTAGAAACTCCCGATGTGATTTTTGCCCCATGCTCTTATGATCGTGACTAAGGGCCAACCCATCATAAGTCACATGTCAAGTTCTTCCTATCATTATCTTGTTAATTTGAATCCACCCATACTTGCCCTTGACTAAGGGCCAACAAGGCTGTACGACTGTCCCAAACCAACGCATCTATCTATGCAACATGTGAACACCCCATCAGCTACCAATCACTATGTCCTGGATAAGGGCCAGACCAACATAGCTTGAATACTACTGACCATTCATATGAAATGACGGAGAGTTATGGCTGGTTTTTGGCGGAAAACCTTTAACGTAATGAACTTGATCTCGTTGAAGGAACCTGATAGCTTTTTTATAAAAATATAGTGGCGAAAACCTTTGCTAAAGAGGTCACTCCCGGTGAAGGGATCTCGGCTCTTTCCTCGTGGAATGAGGTGCAGGATATTCCAACTGAATACTGCGAAGCAAAGCAATTTGTACTCGACTATAGTGAAGTTATTACCCTGACGCAAACTTCTGCCCAAGGGGTCATTCCCGGTAAAGGGATCTCGGCCATTGCCTTGTCGAATGAGATGCAGGATATTCCAACCGAATACCACTGTGCATAACAAAAGAAAACATCTTTGTAATAACACTTTTTAAAACTGTTCCAACAACATCCAAACAGGTTTGTTTTCCTTTGCATTGATCATAATCAACACAGTCCCATTAATTAATTATACCAGAAAAGAACGAAAATAAAATGTACGTATATGCCATCCGCATTCGTCACTGGGTCCCGTTATCACCCGTTAGGTTACTTAACTAACGACAGAGCGGGGACTGGACTAGCGCGGGTGTAAAACATATACAACATCCAGTTGTATATATACCAATATACAATAATCGCTCCAGGCATGATAATATGCAACATTACAGAAAAGTAATAAGCATCACAGAACAATACAGATAATCTGGGATCCCCGGGTTTTACAGAGCCGCTGCTGAAACCCGACATTCCTCTGGTCGTGTAGATAGCCTGTGCAATAAAACCTAGACCCCTACGGGTGCGGCAACTTACCCGCAAAAACCTGAAACGAGGCAGCCCCTTACAGCAAAGTGAATGGACCACCCGGTACCTCACGGAATCCGGTAACTTGAGCACCCCTCCTTGGGTCAACCTGTACCCTCTACGAGTGCGGCGAATAGTATGCCAATTCTAGAGTGAGGCCTCTCTTCCTCTCAAATCCATGAGATGTGGACCCGTTGCCTTCCAGAACCCGGCTATCCGTGCACTCCGTCGCGGGGTAAACCTAGTATAGAAATAAAAAATATGTACAACGGGTACATCGACCTCAGCCCGGTCGTGCCCCAAAAGAATATTATTCAATTAGGCAGTGACGTCAGTCCACATGTTGGACGCTCGCCCCACAATATCAAATGTACAATCAAATCCAAACTGCACTATCATTGCACACTGCTATCCACCATGACAAATCCGCAACATCACAGAACAATACAGAACATCAACGCGAATGTCACGTTCGCAAACCCATCTAAAAGAACTATAGAAATTAGACGCAATTTACTGCTCGAATGACATTCACGGTCAGAGATATAATGTAAGTACTGTAAACTAACACATTTAAATTTCGATCGATAAAACTTCCCGAAGTGGGCCCCACGTACATCTGCTGTATAGTAATAAAATCTGGGCCCAAAAGAAATATTTTAGAAATCATAATTCCTTATGTAGAATCCCCAGAAGAAATTTGGCTCACTGAAGAACCAAGACACCGCGGATCCGCGGCCAAAACTAGGTATTGGCGGCGGTTCCGTGGCCGCACGGTCGAGTCAGGGGCCCAATTTTCTACTGTGTTCTTAAAAATGCCTGCACGATTTTCTGAGATGCTCAAAATAATTTTTAGACCAGTATTTAAAATCGATAGAAACTTTAACATAGAAATTGCGGTTTTCGAAATTCCGTTCGATCGATATTTTAAACGCGTTAGAACACGTTAGTAAAGCTTAATGGCGTGGCTCTGATACCATGTAAGTCTACGGTAGCGCCCCGGCCGTCATTCTGACGCCAAACGAGGAACAAAAACTTTTTAACTGGCACTATCGCATACTATAACCCGGATCTGCCATTAACGCTAAACTAACAAACTACAAAGTGGGTAAAAGGCTATACCGAACGATCCGAGTCCTTCGGTCTTTAACCATCATCCCACACTCCATTGCGGCTGCTCCGATCTCCCGGCTCCTTATCGAGGTGGCACCACATCTACGGATCTTTAAACGGGCTCTCGTCTCTGAACCGAGGCAACTCGGACATGAAGTTTGCTAGCCGACATGTCCAAGATTGATGTAGAGAATGAGTAGAACACTTTGTCTCGCTTCACCCAAAATCATGGATGAACGGTTAATGAAGTTGCCTTTTAATGGAGAGAAATGAGAAATGAGCTATCAAATTTCCATGAACCAAATTCCATAATCTTTTTAATCAATCCATCATCTTTTATAAAGAGGCTAGCTCAAATGGAGAGGAGGGGCCGGCCACATATAGGAAAGAAGGAGGGTGAGTGTAGGAGCAAAAGGGGTAACCTTAAGGAATAATATCCTAAGCATTAGCAAAACACATTAATGCAAATGGTGGCTCACTTTAAACACCTCACTAAAACATTTAATGCAAACTAATGAGTCATGAAACCTAGTCACCAATTCTAGAATCTTCCACATGACTCACCCTCATGACTCACCCAAGGAAAAAGATAATTCCGCATTAAACTGAATGTTTAAGACGAGTGATAGAAAACTGGAAACTTCAAAAAGCGATCCTGAAACGAATTTCAGGATAACCCCGTAACAGTATAAACATACCCGCATTTGTATTACAACCGAATACAAATGCAACTGAGACAAAGATATTATATCTACACAGAATAATACATGGATCCGGCTTAAACCAAAGCCCACCAGTATTATCTGCCCGAAATATGTTACGTGCGTAAACGCACGTGCATTTTTCGAACCCTGACATAAAACCATACGGCTTCTACAACGTTTCGCCCGAACTTGGGAAACTATCTGTGGGGGACTCTAATGACTCGTCAGTACCCTGGCAGTGGGTTTAACCACAAGCCGTCAGCGGCACTAGCTGTGCGTAACGGCTGCCCATGTACTGACCTAAAGTGAAGCCGAAGAGCGAACTCATCCTGGAACCCTACTGAGCCTAACAGTGATAATATACATACAGTCTGGTCCGTTCATCTATGAGTATCGCATATCGGGCCTAGGGGGATGGTAACGTCAGACGCCCAATAGCGGTATAAGTCGTGTCGGAGTGTAGCCCAAAACACCGTGAGAAACTACTGGAGTACCTACCTGTAAATCTCCTGCCTCGGCCGAGGGCTTTGTGTAATGGCTCTCCTAGACACAGCGCGATCTCACCCCCAATACCGGGAGAGATGAATCCTCTGTCGATCCGCTCACTTGCCTCCATGTGGCTCGGGACTGTACCCAAAAAAAACCTGTTTGCATGACTCCTTTGAGCCGTGGTAGGGTAGAAATCAAAGTACAGTAGAAACTCACATGAGGCAAATGACGACATCAGGTCGATGAACTAACCTGTACACATGTCACCAGGGAACTGCTATCTGACGCTAGGTATAAATACCAACTAGCAGGTTCCCGGCGAGTCCTGTCCGGTGTACTCATAACCCAATGAGCACCTGTATACATCTTAGGTGATCCAACTGACACCAGTGGCTTGTGAGACCGGCCACCGCCCCTCGTCGGGGTCTCGACTGTATACACTAGTCTACTCCGGAGTATCGATGCCCTGTCTCGAAACTCCTACGACTAGGGACCACAATTAAGGATGTGCTTATAAACTACCCAACTCTCACTTATATGATCGCCATCATACTGTTGGTAGTCAAGCAAGATCCTAAAGGCTCTATCAACGTGTAACAGGGATCAGTTACCTGAACCTGTACATGACTGATAAAGGCAAACCGGATAGCATACTATCATCTCGAGTAAGACTGCCCTACCGGTATAGGTTCTCCTCAATCATTGCAATCACGTACCTGCGATCCAATAATTGACTTTGAGGGCACTATATCCAACAATACTGGTTTGAGCTATATTATTTAAAAAACCCGGTTCGTTGTCTTTTAAATAAACTACCAGGATGCGTGCCAATTTCTAAAACAAACACCACTTTTAAATCTTAGGCAGCTTCCTTATTTTAAACTTAACGTTCCGATCATTTCTAAAAATAATGTTATAGCTCATAACAAGTAATTACAATAAGTACGTTTAGACTTCTTATAGGGTTGTATTACGTATTCTATATTATATGTTTCCGCGTTACGCACACTCTGATAGAACACTGCACAAATACCAATGAGTACTATGCTGCACAAGCACTTAACTATATGTTACACTACATCTCATTGGTATTGCCATGTCACTGTAAAATCATTCGGTTATATATGCGTTAATATGTAGACTGATACACCGTAGAACACTTGCACAAATACTAATGATTTCCATGTTGCACGAGCACAGACGCGTATGCTACACTACACATCATTAGTGGTGCCATGACACATTAGAATTGAATTCATTATGTTATGTGATATGATTATGTAATATTTTCATATTCATATTGTAATACTATAGATGATGTATTTGATTTCTTGAGATTTCTGAGTATTCTACTCCTGATGATATATATATATATATATATATATATTGATATATATATATATATATCGGTGGTATGGGACACTGTTATATATATACACATACAGTATATTATCAATACAATCTATGCAAGTTTCTTATTCCTCACTTAATATTTTTATATGATGAATAAATGTCCACCATGAGGTTTGTGTTTTCTGATTTTTATATCCGGCCCGAGTCTGTGGGTATACGGTTACGGATTTACAGTTTTTTCTAGACTGAGTTGGTAGGGAAACAGTTGGATACATGGTCGACCCGGTCGAGACCGAGGGGCAGGATAGCTGCATTATAGGTGGGGAGCCTAACGAGGTGACTCGATTCCGGAGATAAAATGAACACGGCAGATATCCAGGGGATACTGACCAGGCTTCGACATGGTACGATAGATATCCAGGGGATACTGATCGTAGCCAGGATATCGGGTGGCGATCATCTGTTGAGATGGTGTCGACGGTATCTGTATTTATGTGTCGATGCAGGACACGGGAGATTTCGGATTTCGATGTCGATGTTGGACATCTATATGTATATTGATGTGATCATTATCATGAGGTACACAGTTAGATATATATTTATTGGATTCCACCAGGACTGATCCGGGGGACAGTACCTGCATATATTTATACAGACATTCATAGACAAAAGGGGAATTCCAATTGGGATAATAGCTTCATGATTTTGATTCATATGACATTGAGTTATCATACATGTGATTGCCTAATAGCTATTGTTGTACTTTGCATATCATATAGTATATCGATACAGATTATGATAGTACTATATTTATGACCTAGGTATCGTCATGCATTCCGATTTCTACCTTTGGATGTTCTTTTATTCACTGAGTTGGCAACTCATCCCCGTTGTGCCACAGTTTATTGCAGGTTTGACTGCTTGGATTATCAGTGGTTTGGGCATACATTCTTTTGGGGATTGATGGGTAAGTGAGTTATTATTGTATCATACTCACTCTTGATTATTCATTTATTCTTGTATCTAGTGGAAACTCCATCAACTTAGAAATGATATATTATGGACTTAGAAGCGAGACTTAGAGCTTATGTGTAGTGAGGTCGCACTCTTTAGAGTCGACTTCTGTTTTAGATTGTTTGGCTGTTCCGTCTTTTGTACGTGAGAGCTAGCTTATTTTATTATGGTAGTTGTATCGGGTTTTTATATAAAATTTTTAGAGGAGGTGCGGTCAGATTTTCAAAACGCCATAGATGCTTTCCAAACATACCTCGTTAAATTTAAAGGTTATTTAAACTGATTCCATCTGATGACTATTTAAACTCGCCTCCAATGATTTCAAAAAGTGTTTAGATTCCGGGTTTCGGTTTACTTAAACCGCGTCGATGTCTTGAGATGTCACATGATTTAAGTGCCGGTCGCGTGCCCCATTTGGGTCGTGACAAAGCTGGTATCAGAGCGTTTGGTTTAGCCTTTGTTCGATTCTAGGTTGACTATATGGAGTCTGGGAATACATTTTGTTACCTAGCTTGACCTTATGGGACTTAGACTTTACTTTGGGGGTCTTATACCCGAACATTCATTTTATAGGATGACCCTTGTTGATGGAGTAGGTACAAGTAGAGTGACGTACCGTACATATGTTCCGCTGCATATTTTACGATATGATACTCCACCTAAGTTACCTTAGGATTTATATCTTGAGATCTTCTTTCTATTCCTTCCGTTGATTTATCTTCGTCAGTGCATGATTGATTGTTTTGATCACCATGTTTAAGGGAGCCAAGAGGGCTGTTGCTAGAGATACGATCGGAGCAGACTTGTCTGGGACAAGGACTGATCGGGGTGATTTTTCAATGATATAGATACACGCCGTTTATTCTTAATTGATCGAGTTCTAATAATAGAGTGAGTTTTCTCAGGATCCGCACAAGATGGCGGAGTTATTGTTAGAAATCAGTTGGACGTGAGACATGATGTTTTTCCCTCTCCGAAGACCATGGTGTTGTGTACTGTCTAGGCAGCGGTACAAATCCTTGCTGATATTATAGGGAAGTTGCTTCCAAGGTTCGTAAAATTAAAGAGTTGATGATGTTATAAGTATAGATGGATCCGCAGGATTCATAGCCGTTCAGGTGTGGAATGGTTAGGAATTTTAATCCATTGTGACGCTTCGATACGAGATTGGAGAAATTGATGTACTTCTTTCGATGGAGTTGTTAGACCAGATGCAAGTAGTTTAAGAAGGAGATCGTATAGAAAGTTTTCCTCCGACAAATTGGGACGAGTCTTCGGAGGCGAGATTAGCTAGATTTCTCTACAGAGTATCAGAAGAGGCGGATTCTTGTTTCCGAGTTTGAAAGACTCCTAGTGGGTCATAACCAAGTATGACTTGCAAATTCGCGTGACGATGCAGATACGCTCCTTAAGTGATTGATACAGTAAATTTATGTAACAGTAGAATGGTGCAAAGATTAGAGGGCAGTTGTCGACACAGTAGATGTTGAAGATTTGATAACGCGTGCAACTACACTTTTAGGAGGAAATCAACAAGGAATGACAATGGTTATGAAATGGAAAACAGGTCAAGAAATGAGTGCTAGTTCCGGGCAAGTTGGATAAATGATTTTAGCAGAAGACTTGGTGGATTATCTTCCAGGAGCTTATAATAAATAAGATTGGACTAGGATTGGTTGTTAGCACATAAGTTGAGAACAGAGATTTCCATTATCAACATGTTACGTCACGAAGGACTGGACTATGGTTCAAGCAGGTGTGATGGGATGTATCCACAATAAGAGGAATGGCGTTGTTGCTCCTCACCGGACGATCGCATAAATAAGCCATGGTATTAGAGATCTGCAAGAAGGATCAGAATTCAGAGACAGGGGACGTTATAACGTGGCAGACGGCAAGTTGTAATTCTTGCTATGCTAATTCCGGTGGTATAAACACCTTCCGACATTGAACAGAATATGCTTCGATGTCCTTTGAATTCGATTTACGTTTTTATAGTCGAAAACATTCATTTTTTTAAACTTTGGAGAAAGGACAACTCGACGTCCCTGATTTGATATATGCATTTTGAACAATTGAGGATCAAATTATGTTTTGTGCTCACCAGGTGCACTTGATGAGATTTTTATGTACAGTAATTTCACCTTGAATTATGCATTGTGCACACCAGGTGCACCTGTTAGGATTTTCGTGCATGGTGACTGCACTCGATTGAAGTGTTATGTACACCGGATGCACTACACTGATTTTTCCGTGCACACCAGATGCACATGGTTAAGAATTTATATATATATATATATATATATATATATAAACCAGATGAACATGGTTAAGAATTTATATATATATATATATATCCTAGGTATACTTGGGTTGATTTCATGCACACCAGTTGTACGTTTTGATTTTGCGCACTTTAATACACTTGATTTTAGTTTTGTGCACCTCGATGCACTTGAGATGTAATAGTGCCCTTGATGCACTTGATTTTGATTTTGTGCACCCCGATGCACTTGATAGGATATGTGATATATTTGATTTTTTATATTTTCGCTTGGTCGTGTGCACAGATATTGCACTTCGATCATGGCATTGATTTTGTGTACTTAGGATACATAATGGTTTTCGTATTTGGCAAAATATTTGTCATAACTGGAGTAATTCTCATAGCAACCGCTAGTGTTACCATTATGAAAGATTATATCTTTTGAGTTTTCACGCACACTATTGTGTTGCGATGCATTTTTAAATCATATGGAACTTTGGAGTTTTGTTATAACGAGCCATTTTCATGTTTGACCTCAGGAAATTGTTTTGAAATGAGTTGATAGGGAAAAAAATGTTTTAAGAAAGAGGTTTAATTTAAATTCGGGGACCGAATTTCTTTAAGGGGGAGAGACTGTAACGTTTCAAAAAATTAAGAATATTTAATTATAAAATTTTATTATAAAAATAATAAAATTGATAAGTTTACTAAAATGATGTCGCTTATGAATTTGGGGTATCGGAATTATATCCGAAAATTGTAATTACTTTGAGAAATATGAATAAAGCAGGTGATATCAAGAAAATGATATTTTAATTATTTTATCATGACATTGTATTTGTCATTAAGCTAAAAATAATTAAGTAATAGATTTATCATTTCATATCCTAAATTATGATATGAAGGTTTTATTTATTGTTATATTTTTATGGTTGGTATATATCATTATGTGTTAACACTCACACAAAATACCTCATTTCACCCTTAATTATAAGTTGGCAACTTCTCCTTCATTACCTTTACACCTCCTTCTTCAAATCCAACACCTCATCCTTTTGCATGAATCATCCATGCTTCACCAAGTGCCACAACCTCCTTCCTCCATGCCACCTCCTCCTTTCTCTACAACAAACTCTCATTCTTTCTTTATCTCACCCCTTTGTTCAGATCACAAGATCAGAAATTTAAAGAGAAGGAAAGGAAAAGAAAAACTTTAGAAAACACAAGAAAATAAGAAAAGAGAGAAGAGAAGAAGAATAAGTGCTAAGGCTTCACCATCACCCTTTAGCTAGGACCTTGAGATTGGGCATCCTAGAGGAAGTTTTTCCAATGATTTTACTGTAGGTATAATCCTTGAAACCCGTATAATTTTAGTTCTGAATTTGCTTTAAATTAAAAATCGAATATCGTATTTTAGGAAAAATTTGGCTCTGCATTAATCTGCTATAGTTTAGGTGAAAACACAGTAATCAAACCACTAAATAACCTTATAGACTAGACCTAGAACAACCCATAGGAAGACGGACCCATCTCCTTGGATTTTGGCCGGCGACCAACAGGGAAAATCCGATCTCGCCGGATTTCTGGTGGAATTGGACATTGTGGTTTTTAGGGTAGTTCTATATAGATATATAAGTGTGTTTAGTATTTTTTAATTATTTTAGTTTAGTGGTATAAGAAATCTGGAAACAAATATCAGTTTTGAGGTTAAGATCCTTAGATGCGACATGGACACCTCGTAGCATGTGTTCTGTTTTTACATATCACAACCAGAAAAGGGTTAGCTTAGATTAACTTAAGTTCTATAACTCACAATATCATCACATAACATGTCTAGTTTGGAATAGTATCATAAATTGGGTTTTGATGTTATCCAGTTCACTGTAATTGAATCTGGAGTTAATAAGTTTAATCACTAGAAAAACTAGCAAGATCAAAAGTATAATGATCAAGCTAGAAGACTACACATAAAATCAGAGCCGCAAACTCACCACAAAATCCAGCGACTCACCTTAAAATTCCGGCGACTCCGGCCATCCCTTGGCTTTTGGTGTTGATTTTCCTTCTGTAGTTTTCAGTTGGTATTTTACAAGTTTCTGTATTGTTTGTGTAGTTTAAATATTTGTACAATATAATCTGGTAAATTTTTAGAAATGGGTTATCAATTTTCAGATATTTACGATACGGAGTTTTCGTATTTTGAGGTTTCAGGTGAACCGTTGAGTTTATACGTTAACGACAGAATTATATTGACGTTTTTGGGCTAAGTGTGCTGTAGGTTCTAACCTACGGGCGTTTGGCTTATTGTTTTGGTTTTCGATATGATATTTACTTCTATGCGATTTAAATACGAATATAGGTACAATTCGAGGATTCCGAGACGGAGTTGGCAATGTAACAGCGTGGAATCAGCGAGCTTCTAAGTTGGTGAGTAGATTTACATCTACGGGGGAATTCGAGTGGATGGCGTATAGCACCCCCGCAATCTTATAATTATTATTATGATATCTACTTAGGTTTAGTTTTTCGTCAAAGCACTTATATGATATTGCATCTTGTATACCCTCCATATGCATAAGTTTTATATGTAGTTTTAAATAAGATATACGTGATATTTGCTCCATGCGATGTGGATATGAATTGATAAATTGGTATAAGGGATCATACCGTACTTAAGATGATATGGATATAGCGATATGATGAGCTATATTATAAGAAATTATACATATCGGAAATGATGAACTTGGTATGCCGAATAACGGCCAATTTATTCTTTGACTGGTATAGATAGATTATGTTCTGTTTTAGGATGTAATACCGGTATGAGCTATATTATTTTAAAAACCCCGGTTCGTCGTCTTTTAAATAAACTACCAGGATGCGTGCCACTTTCTAAAACAAACACCTCTTTTAAATCTTAGGCAGCTTCCTTATTTTAAACTTAACGTTCCGATCATTTCTATAAATAATGGTATAGCACATAACAAGTAATTACTATAAGTACGTTTAGACTTCTTATAGGGTTGTATTACGTATTCTATATTATATGTTTTCGCGTTACGCACACTCTGATAGAACACTGTACAAATACCAATGAGTACTATGCTGCACATAACTATATGTTACACTACACCTCATTGGTATTGCCATGTCACTGTAGAATCGTTCGGTTATATATGCATTAATATGTAGACTGATACACCGTAGAACACTTGTACAAATACTAATGATTTCCATATTGTACGAGCAAAGACACGTATGCTACACTACACATCATTAGTAGTGCCATGAAACATTAGAATTGAATTCATTATGTTATGTGATATGATTACGTAGTCTTTTCCTATTCATGTTGTAATACTATAGATGTTGTATTTGATTTCTTGAGATTTCTGAGTATTCTACTCCTGATGATATATATATATATATATATATATATATATATATATATATATCGGTGGTATGGGACACTGTTATATATATACACATACAGTATATCATCAATACAATCTTTGCAAGTTTCTTATTACTCACTTGATATTTTTATATGATGAATAAACGTTCACCATGAGATTTGTGTTTTTTTATTTTTATATCCGCACCGAGTCTGTGGGTATACGGTTACGGATTTACATTTTTATCCAGACTGAGTCGGTGGGGAAACAGTTGGATATATGGTGGACCCGGTCGAGACCGAGGGGTAGGATAGCCGCATTATAGGCGGGGAGCCTAACGAGGTGACTCGATTCCGGAGATAAAATGAACATGGTAGATATCCAGGGGATACTGACCGGGCTTCGACTTGGTACGACAGATATCCAGGGGATACTGATCGTAGCCAGGATATCAGGTGGTGATTATTTGTTGAGATGGTGTCGACGATATCTGTATTTATGTGTCGATGCAGGACACGGGAGATTTCGGATTTCGATGTCGATGTTGGACATCTATATGTATATTGATGTGATCATTATCATGAGGTACACAGTTAGATATATATTTATTGGATTCCACCAGGACTGATCCGGGGGACAGTACCTGCATATATTTATACGGACATTTATAGACAAAAGGGGAATTCCAATTGGGATAATAGCTTCATAATTTTGATTCATATGACATTGAGATATCGTACATGTGATTGCCTGATAGCCAGTGTTGTACTTTGCATATCATATAGTATATCGATACAGATTATGATAGTACTATATTTATGATTTAGGTATCGTCATGCATTCCGATTTCTATCTTTAGATGTGCTTTTATTCACTGAGTTTCCAACTCATCCCTGCTGTGCCACAGTTTATTGCAGTTATGACTGCTTGGATTATCAGCGGTTTGGCTATACATTCTTTTGGGGATTGATGGGTAAGTGAGTTATTATTGTATCATGCTCACTCTTGATTATTCATTTATTCTTGTATATAGTGGAAACTCCATCAACTTAGAAATGATATATTATGGACTTAGAAGCGAGACTTAGAGCTTATGTGTAGTGAGGTCGCACTCTTTAGAGTCGACTTCTGTTTTAGATTATTTTGTTATTCCGTCTTTTGTACGTGAGAGCTGGCTTATTTTATTATGGTAGTTGTATCGGGTTTTTATATAAAATTTTAGAGGAGGCGCGGTCAGATTTTCGAAACGTCATAGATGCTTTTCAAACATACCTAGTTAAATTTAAAGGTTATTTAAACTGGTTCCATCTGATGACTATTTAAACTCACCTCGAATGATTTCAAAAAGGGTTTAGATTCCGGGTTTCGGTTTACTTAAACCGCGTCGATGTCTTGAGATGTCACGTGATTTAAGTGCCGGTCACGTGCCACATTTCGGTCGTGAAATTTGCTCACTTCAGAAATCCTTTTCTCTTTTTCTTTTTCGACTCAGGAAAACTTAGAGAAGATGAAGATGAACTTGGCTGAGGAAAAATATTATGTGATAAGTAGAGAGAGTTAACCATGGGCTAAAGATAATGGTTGGGTTATAAAATATCTATAGCAAAACAAAATTGGTGAGATGAGTCATGGCTTCTACAAGCTTATAAAAGCATCTTAAGCCATACTCATTTCCACCTAATTTTTGAATTACTCTTAATAAATAAATACCCTAATTATCTTTTGTCTTGGTGTGAGTCTCATACACCCATGTTCAATGTATCATCCACCATGACACAATAATGTTATATATATATATATATAACATTATATATAATCAAGAGAAGAAAATCATTTGTGAGCATCTATATTTGTTAATATATAAATATATCAAATATAAATATATATCAAATTATTAAATCAACACTTGATTCAATAATCCGGTTATATCATATATAACCGACTAATATTATTTATATGTATATCAAATTATCAAATCAACACTTGATTCAATAACCCGGTCATATCACATATAACCAATAACTAGCATGGTCATATCACATATCATAATATTGCATTATTACATTCCCCATTCTTATTCATTTTACAAATAAACATGTGTTTTTGACCCATGTCTGCTACATAGTTGCAGGCAATAGGTTCTTGGAACAAAACCGGTGAAAATAATGAAAAGACGATACAAAAGTGAGACTTCGAGCAACAAACAGAGAATCTTTATCTTGCCTATAGTTTGAAGACTAAACGAAGATCAATGGAAAATTTCACAAAGCACAAAGGCAGAGCAAGGTTCAAGACTTCGACACGAAGCAAGCGGTAAAAGTCTACGACTATATTCACTGTGGAAATCTGGAAGAGAACAAGAAGACATTCTGAAGAACAAACTGAAGAAAATAGAAAGAAAAATGCAATAGAAGATTCCCTGAAAAATTGAGCAACCAAGACCACCATTTGGCCGCGGAACCGCGGCCAAACATGGGGTTTGGCCGCGGAACCGCGGCCATGAAGTACACATGTCGGCGCAAAATCTCGTGGCGGCTGGCGGTGCGTTGACTAGGTCTTTTTCTTAGGGTGTATTTTTGTAATAGCAGATATGACGCAATTGTAACCTAGGGTTTCTATGAATCTATTAATAGAACCCTAAACCTCTTTTGGAGCCATGCCTCTTCTTGTGCCTCATTTTATATCTAAAATTCAGATCTGTAATTTTCTGCAATGAATGAAGAGAGCATCAAATTAGAGTAAGTTTTCAATTCTTGCCCTAGTTAATTTTATTATCTGCCCTAGTTAGATCTTTAATTCCTTGCCCTAGATAGATAGTTTAGAAATGTTTTTCAATTCCCTAATAAGGGAATAGTCTCTTCGCTTGTTAGGGTTAGATTTGGGGAATGCTTGAGAGATGAAGATCTCTCACCCCTTTCTCGCCAATCACACGTTTTTATAGGACTCCATGCATACATGCACACACCGCTCCCTACGGCACCTTACCCCTCGAGGTAACGGTGATACCGTAGTATAAAGGCCCGGTTGAGTGTGTTTTCCATGGAGGTTAGGGTAAGGATTAAGAAAGGAAGGACAAGAACCTAGAGGAAGAAACACCGTTTCTTCCCGATGGTACTAATCCCCTTTATTAATAATTACCATAACACCTCATAGATCTTAATTTGGGTATAGAAAGCGGTGGGAAATCTTTGCATTTCCAAACATAACCTAAACCTAACCCTAGCAAGACTTAGATCTAGATAAATTTAGTTTTTAGATTTAATCAATCCGACGACAATCAGAATTAACTCGTAAGAACAATTAGGAAATTCACAAAATCCCTGTGGACCGACTCGTACTCACCGACTAGCTACCAAGCGACGCCGTTCGATTGCGGTTATAAATTATTCTTTGACATACGATCAAATGGCGCCGTTGCCGAGGATGGCGTGTTATTTTCTTTTTGTAATTTCGGGTTAATAAAAAAAATTGAAAAATCATAAAAACTGAAAAAATAAAAATAAAAATTTATCATTTTGTTATTTTGTGAAGGGTATTTTTGTTTGAATTTTGCAGGATCTACAATCGAGTTCGGATCTGAAAAATCCAGAAAGCGAAACAGAAAACTGAAGATCTGAACAACAGTGGATTTCCATAACAGAACAACAAAAGAAATTTGGAGGACCGAGTCAACAAGTCAACCGCGGAACCACGGTCAAAGGTGCGTTTCGGCGGTTGAACCGCGGCAAGGAGCGACGTCATAAAACAAAAAAAACTGTCGCGGAACCGCGGCCGGAAGCATTACAGGCGGCGGAACCGCGGAAAGAAGGTGACGTCACCATCTGCAACAAAAAAAACCACTGTAAGTTTCCTCTTCTTCTCTGAAACCCTAATATCTCCTCTGAAAAATTTTCCTGCAGGATTCTTTGCGCAAAAAAATCTCTCCCCCTTCCAATAATTGATCTTGTGCAGGATTCTTTACGCCGCGCTTAAAAAATTTGTTTTTGATTGCAAGTGATTGTTACCGCTTTGCATATTTTTAATCGGACTTTAAGGGGCTTGAGACCAATTCAGATTGGCTGGGGATTTCATCACCCTTCCCAGGACCCCAGAAATCACATAAGGCTTATGCATTGATCATTATTTAATTAAAAAATACTAGACTCGGCCCTAAGAACTTCGTGCTCAATTGGACAGAAAACTAGTTGTAGGTATCGGCCGTTGATCCTAACCTGACTTTGTGGTGTCTAGGCAAGTGTGTCTAAGTCGAGTGGTTACTTAATTAGGGTCACTACTTGTAGTGGAGAGCCTCCCACTCACCTGGCACTTACTTGGCCGCAATTGGCGGTGAAGAAGCGGTTTGAGGTCCTATTTCTAGCCCTTTAGAACAGTTAGGAGCTATCTAGCTGACCTAGGTGACCCTAGATTTAGGCCTGATTGTGCATTTGTGGTTGATTGAAAGTGTGTCTAAGCCCTTTATCGAAAATCTTTTTTGCAAAATGCTCCACATAAAAAAAAGAGGAAAATTTTATAAAAACTTGCAAAATTTTGTCGCTAAGAAATCCGTGCACCCCATATTATTTTTCTTCTCTTTTCTTACATCATGGGTACCCCACCTCACAAATCTCTTGCCGAACTTTGGTACCCTGAACCATACTTTGCTTCGTACGCGAATTATTTCGGTCGATTTACGGACGACCCCTCCATGCCCAAAATTTCTTTGAAAAATCGAATAGAAGCGTCTAGGAGAAACAGTTCGACTTTGCAATCCATTTTGTATCAACCATTTCAACCTTCTTACGTTGATACTCCTTCTTCAAGTCCTATTGTAACTCCAAAACCCATGTCTATTGCTAAGCATATTGAACAATCTCGTAGCCGATCTTTCACTCCTTTCAACACATCTAGTTCTTGGGATCAACAAGTCCATTCACCTTTTTATCCAAATGTTGATCCTACTCTTGTCCAACCATTCAATTCCTACCAGTCCTACCCGACTTCCGCACCTTCCCTAGACATTGCTTCTACACAACCATTTGGGAGTTTCACGTATCCAAACAATTTTGAATATTTTACTGAAACCCCCTCACAACCCATGTTTAGTCTAGAACAGTCGTTAGAGGCTTATATGGTAGAGACAAACCAAATGATTAGGAATGCGGATGTGTCCATGGCCACCCTTATGCAACCTAGTGAACCGGTTGCTAGTTTCCAACCAGCTCCAAATTTTCCAATGTATGATGGGGCAGTTGGACAGAGTGAGAATTTGAGTGGTGAGATTGAGCTGTCTACCCTTCCAAATCAAACCTACCCATTACCAATTGAATTCAACAACTTCAATTTTCAAACAAGTGTCCAAAATGATGAGTTATGCGACGTTGTAGTGCTTGATTTGCCAGATTGTGAAGAGTCCCTTTCGAGTGAAATCATACCTAATCTTTTTGAACTTTACACCTCCACTCTAGAGCCTAAATTAATTGATATCCATGCTTTTGATGAGGTGTCTGAAAAAATTGATTTTCACTTGATTGAGGATATTGACGCCGGGAATATTTTGGATGATGAACCCGAAGATTTGATTGAAATTTTATGTCCAATTCATCATCCCGAGTCATTAAATGTTTCTCCCGAACCTCATATGCGTAAAGATTTTGATGATAATGGCATGGATAAGCTAAATTTTGAGGAGAATTATGAGGATAGTATTGAGGAGAGTATTGAGAATAGTATTGAGGATGAACCATTTTTGTTTGATGTGTCGGATTTTCCAATTCATCCTCCTGAACCTTTAACTGTTATACTTCCTAAATCAAACCCTCTCCTTTCCATCGTTCCGATCACGCAAACGATCACGTTTGAGGACTATGAGCTTGAACAATTTCTATTCGATCACAGCAGTTTGAACGCCACTAGTGCGTACCTCTTTGAATCTGACGCGCTTCTCACAAATGATATCGATTACGAGTGTTTCAGTTTTTTGGATGATGTTGGAAACTCACCTCCCGAGTTTGAGTCCTTTAAATTTTCAGATGAGTTAGTTGAACCATCAGATTCGGTTGGTTACAGTCATTTTGAACCATTGATTGAATTCTTCAAGTTCGAGACAGATTACATAGTTGAGAATAAGACAACCCTAGATCAATCCCTTTCGTCCTTCCTATCGTTTCGACCACGCAAGACTCCATCGCGTTTCTATTTTCAATGGAGGGTTTACCAAGTTCGTTGTACCCATGTTTTCTTGCGAATCTTGAGGGATTTGACCCCATTTCTCGACGGGTTGATAGATTAGCACAATCGGTTTTAACACATCGGTCATCACAAATTGCGCTAATTTATTCACTCGATTTACACCCTCAAGATCGTGCTACACTTCTTTCTCTTTTCCGCCATTCTTCTCCTCCACCGAGACCATATTCCACTCTTCTTTCCATTCGGTCTCGTGTGTTTCTCAACCCTTTCTGTACAATCCATTCTTTCACCAACTCTACCATTATCACGATAAATTTTTTAATGGTTGGTGCTAACCTTTGGCCTGTGTAAGGCCTTGTATAGTTTGATTTTTCTCCTCCCTAACTTTGAACTTTAACGCTTAAAACAGTGGAAACACTGTTTCACTTAAGTTTGGGGGGAACTTTGTTGTATATATATTTATTGTTTTTTCTTTTAACAATAAAAAAATAATAATAATAAATTATAAATAAAAAAACAGGGGAGTGCAGACGTTTTGACCCTCTTGGTGTAGCATGACAGTGAGGACACTGTCAAGTTTAAGTTTGGGGGTGTGCTCGGTAAGCCTTCTTTCTTCGCATTCTTGTGTATATTCTTGCATTTGCATAGTTATTTTAAAATCCATAAAAATTGAAAATTTTGAAAATTATAAAAATTAAAGTATTCAATTTTGTCCATATTTGACTTGAGTTTGACAAAAAGGTTAACTAGCTAGGAACAACTAGATCTTATACTTAGTAAATTAAAACTTCTAAAAATAACCTTTCTTAAAGTTTAACGGTAGAAAGTATATGTTTTTGTAGTTTATTTAGAAATAGGCAAATTTTGAGTCCACTTCTTGGGGTAAGTTAAAACAAGCGAAAAGTATTGATATTTTTATTACAGTATAAGTTTGAAAAATAATTCCTAAGCTTAAGTCTAAATTCTGAAAATGTATACCTTATAATTTGCACAAACACGAACCTTGAAACTTGGAATAGTAGAAGAGACCTTGAAATGCTCTTATCTAAAGTCCTCAGTACGAAGAAAATAAAATGAAAATACAAGTGTGAATAAAGAGATAATAAAAAAACGAACACTGGTTTTTGTGATTACTTAAGGCTGCATTAATAGAAAAAATATTTAGCGAGGGTGCTTCATCACCTAGTGCCTTAGACCAACTGGTTTAGGAGTCACTGCTAAAACCTTAGGTGTTACAAGACTAGGAATTACTCTTTAATGTGCAAACACATCTTGTAATCGGTTGTTGGTACCTCAAGAAGTATTAATGGTCGCATGAAGGATGTGTGAGCCAAATTCATCTAAATATTCACCAATTTAGAAGTGCTTTGGACAACGGACAAGAGTATGATTGCTTGATTTGAATTTCCAAGTGTAGGGGTGATATACACACACACATAGGGGTATGTGATTGGGGTTTAGATAAGAGATAGGAATGAAGAATATGACTTATATCTTTAATAGAGATGATAAAAATTCCTAAGTTGAGATGGAACCCTACAAGGAAAACTTAAGAGATGCCGAAAGCTAAGTAAGTCTACAGAACATATATAATCTTAAGTTAAACGATAAGGAAGCGTAAAGAATACGGGTGGATGATTTATGAGTCGAAGATAATAGATTTCCTTGTTGGAAAACCTAATTGGAGAATAAAAGTCAATAGGCCGAATTGATAGGATTTTGTGGGTAGTATCCACTGAAAACCCTCAGGAGACAACACTCCTCCTACCACGGACACCTAGAGGTTTAACGGCTTGTTGCACGAGCTCAGTGCAATCGCGTTTCCCTGCGAAAGTGAGGTTAGGTTTTTGTTGAGAATAAAACTAGGTTTTCTCGAGGACGAGCAAAAGATAAGTTTGGGGGTATTTGTTCATATCATAATATTGCATTATTACATTCCCCATTCTTATTCATTTTACAAATAAATAGGTACTTTTGACCCATGTCTGCTACATAGTTGCAGATTACAAGTTCTTGGAACAAAAATAATGAAAACAATGAAAACAATGAAAAGACGATGCAAAAGTGAGACTTCGACCAACAAACAGAGAATCTTTATCTTGCCTACAGTTTGAAGACTAAACAAAGATCAATGGACAATTTCACAAAGCACAAAGGTAGAGCAAGGTTCAAGACTTCGACATGAAGCAAGCGGTAAAAGTCTATGACTATATTCTTTGTGGAAATCTGGAAGAGAACCAGAAGAAATTCTGAAGAACAAACTGAAGAAAATAGAAAGAAAAATGCAACAGAAGATTCCCTAAAAAACTGAGCAACCAAGACCACTATTTGGCCTCGGAACCGCGGCCAAACATGGGGTTTGGCCGCGGAACCGCGGCCATGAAGTACACATGTTGGCGCAAAATCTCGTGACGGATGGCGGTGCGTTGACTGGGTCTTTTTCTTAGGGGGTATTTTTGTAATAGCAGATATGACACGATTGTAACCTAGGGTTTCTATGAATCTATAAATAGAACCCTAAACCTCTTTTGGAGGCATGCCTTTTCTTGTGCCTCATTTTATATCTAAAATTCAGATCTGTAATTTTCTGCAATGAATGAAGAAAGCATCAAATTAGAGTAAGTTTTCAATTCTTGCCCTAGTTAATTTTATTATCTGCCCTAGGTAATTTCTTATCTGCCCTAGTTAGATCTTTAATTTCTTGCCCTAGATAGATAGTTTAAATTTTTTTTCAATTCCCTAATGAGCGAGTAGTCTCCTCGCTTGTTAGGGTTAGATTTGGGAAAGGCTTAAGAGATGAAGATCTCTCACCACTTTCTTCCCCATCACACGTTTTTATAGGACTCCATGCATACATGCACAAACCGCTCCCTACGGCACCTTACCCCTCGAGGTAACGGTGATACCGTATTATAAAGGCCCGGTTGAGCATGTTTTCCAAGGAGGTTAGGGTAAGGATTAAGAAAGGAAGGACAAGAACCCAGAGGAAGAAACACCGTTTCTTCCCGATGGTACTAATCTCCTTTATTAATAATTACGATAACACCTCATAGATCTTAATTTGGGTATAGAAAGCGGTAGGAAATCTTTGCATTTCCAAACTTAACCTAAACCTAACCCTAGCAAGACTTAGATCTAGATAAATTTAGTTTTTAGATTTAATCAATCCGACGACAATCAGAATTAACTCGTAAGAACAATTAGGAAATTCACAAAATTCCTGTGGACCGACCCGTACTCACCGGCTAGCTACCAAGCGACGCCGTTCTTGATTGCGGTTACAAATTATTCTTTGACATACGAATCACCAACCGGCAACACTACCGTACAGTCCGGTCTCTTCGTCAGATATGCTGCATATCGAGTCTAGGCATGGTAACGTCGACCCCATTAACTCAATAAGTCATGCCGATGAATGGTCTATAACAGATCGAGAAACTTATCAGTAAATCTCAACAGTCCTGGTCAGAGACTTGCTGATATAGCCAGCACAGCACAACATCAACTCCCAATACCGGAAGAGACGAAACCCTTCCTCTAGCTCATCGTCTTCATGTGTTTCGGTACTGTACCTAAAAGCCACCTGTTTGCACGACTCAGTAGAGCCGTGGTAGGGTGGTAATCAAAGTACTGTGGGAGAACACACAAGACTCTATGACGATCTCAGGTCTACAGACTAACCTGTACCAATGTCAGCTGAGAACTACTATCCGACGACAGATATAATACCATATAAGAGTTCTCGGCGAGTCCGTCCAGTGTACCCAGTCTCCACTGAGCACCCGTATATGATCTCGATGTCAAACATCAATAGATATGGGAACATCTATCACCCATCATATGGGTCTAGTATCATATACGCTAGTCTACTCTGGTATATCGATGCCCCATCTCGATACACCTACGACTTGGGACATTTCAGGATATGCTTATAAACTACAGACGTCCCACTAGTATGATCTCCATCATAATCACAGTAGTCAAGCAAATATCCTCAGGGCTTTATCAATATGTGTAAATGAATAAAAGCATGATCAAGTCAACATGTCAGATAAAGAAGAACCAGATAGCGTACTATCATGTTGAGCAAGAATTTCCTCTTTATATATATATATACATGTATAAATATATCCACTATCTCATAATGGCCTCTAGGGCATACATATATCCAACAATCTCCCACTTGCACTAAGGCCAATTATTAGCGTATCTCATACCCAACATCTTAAAAAGTCTCCCATGCTATGGCTGAGGGAGGGCCTTGGTGAGTGGATCCGCTGTGTTATTCTTTGTGTCTAGTCTCCTAATCTCGATCTCGCGGCGATCTACAATCTCCCAGATCAAATGAAAGCGCCTCAGGATGTATCTGGACCGCTGATGGGACCTGGGCTCCTTGGTTAACGCCATAGCCCCATTATTATCACAATACAATGGCATTGGATCAATAATGGTTGGAACTATTTCTAGCTCCGAGACGAACTTCCTCATCCAGACGGCTTCCTTGGCAGCATCAGTCGCAGCAATGTGCTTAGCTTCTATCGTAGAGTCTGCAACGGTATCCTGTTTGGAACTCTTCCAACTAACCGCCCCTCAATTGTGGGTAAATACAAACCCAGAGATAGATTTGTTGTCGTCTATATCACTCTGGAAGCTCGAATCGGTAAATGCCTCCATTTGGAGATCTCCGTTACTATATACCAAGAACAATTCTTTAGTCCTTCGCAAATACTTAAGAATGTTCTTCACAGTTATCCAGTGATTCTCCCCTGGGTTGGATTGATACCTGCTTACCAGACTAAGTACATAAGCTACATCTGGAAGTGTACATAACATCGCATACATTATAGATCCTACGGCTGAAGTATAGGGTATAATGCTCATGGGAGCTCTCTCTTCATCGGTCTTTGGGCAAAAGTTCTTAGAGAGAGTGACTCCATGGCAAGCGGGTAAGGCACCCCGCTTGGAGTCTTCCATACTAAACCTTTTTAGGATGGTGTTAATTACCTGGTTTGGGACAATCCCAATAACCTCTTGGATCTATCCCTATAGATCTGAATGCCCAGAATGTATGTGGCATCACCCGGGTCCTTCATGGAGAACCTTAGTGATAAGAAAGATTTGACTGACTGTAGCATAGGAATATCATTTCCTATCAGAAGAATGTCATCCATGTACAATACGAGGAATGTGACAGCTCTCCCTACAGTCTTCTTATAAATACAAGGTTCATCTGGATTTTTGATGAAATCAAACTCTTTGATAATATCATTGAAATAGATGTTCCAACTCTGTGACGCCTGCTTTAATCCATAAATGGATTTAAGCAATCTACATGCTTTCCCGCTACTCCCACTGTCAATGAAGCCTTCTGGTTGATCCATATAAACGCATTCTTCTAAATCTCCATTTTGAAATATTGTTTTAACGTCCATTTGCCAGATTTCATAGTCGTAGTGAGCAGCAATAGCAAGTAGGATCCAAATAGATTTAAGCATGGCTATGGGAGAAAAAGTTTCGTCATGGTCCAGACGTGGTCTTTGACGAAAACCTTCGCCATAAGTCTTGCCTTATTGGTCTCCACCTGCCCATCTACACCAATCTTTCTTTTAAAGATCCATTGTACCCCACGGGTTTTACCTCAGGGGGCACAATGTCCAAAGTCCATACTTTGTTGGTGTACATAGACTCTATTTCAGATCTCATGGCATCCAGCCACTTCACAGAATCTCCACTCATGATAGCTTGCTGAAAGCTGGTAGGATCATCCTCCTCCATGATGCAATCTTCTCTATCACCATCAATAAGAAAACCGTAGTACCTCTCCGGTGGGCGAGAAGTCCTACCAGATCTACGGAGTGGCCGAGGTTCATCAGTTTCTGTTGCAACAGCCGATTCATTAAAGTTGTCATTCGTAATTCGTGTTTCTAGAACTTCCTCTAGGTCTACCACACTGCCATCTGTATCATTTGTGAAAAACTCTTTTTCCAAAAATGTGGCATGCTGAGAAACAAACACCTTTTGTTCCTCCTTGTGGTAGAATAGATATCCGTAAGAATTCTTTGGATATCCCACAAAATTACCCATGACTGACCGTGTCTCGAGCTTATTCGGATTCTGCTTTTTAACATAGGCCGGACAACCCCAAATCTTAATTCGTTTAAAAGATGGTCTCTTCCCATGCCATATCTCATATGGTGTGGTAGACACGGTTTTGGTTGAGACCCTGTTCAGTAGAAATACTGCAGTCTTTAATGCATGTCTTTAAAATGAGACGGGTAACTCAGTATCACTCATCATGGAACGGACCATATCTAATAGGGTCTGATTCCATCGTTCTGACACACCGTTGTGCTGTGGTGTGTAAGGTGGAGTGAGCTTAGAGGGAATCGCATTCTCTTTTAGGAAGTCTGCAAACTCTGTACTGAGGTACTCTCCACCTCGATATGATTGAAACATTTTGATGCTCAAGCCAGTTTGTTTTTCTACTTCGAGTTTATATTCAGTGAATTTCTCGAAAGCTTCGGACTTGTGCTTTAATAAAAATACATGACCAAATCTTGAGAAATCATCAGTGAAGGTGATGAAGTAAGAAAAACTGCCTCTAGCATGTGTAGACATTGGCCCACATACATCATTATGTATGAGGCCCAAGAGCTGAGTAGCTCTTTCTCCGTGTCCTGTAAACGGAGTTTTGGTCATTTTACCCTTGATACAAGACTGGCAAGTCGCATAAGATTTATATTCAAAAGGGTTTAAATATCCATTTTTGTGTAACTTGTTTAGTCTTGTTTCGTAAATATGACCAAGTCTACAGTGCCAAAGAAAAGTTTCATTTATTTCTGAAAGTTTTCTTTTATTAGTGTGTTGTATGCTGAAAACTGTGTGTTGGTTTTAAACCCATGTTATTATGTACCCAGTATGCTTTGTAATATAATATCCGTTTCTTTGTTAGACAATGAATGATATAATTTTGTATTGCAGAGAAGTTAACTACAAATTGAGCAAAGGCAGAGGGAGAGACTGAAGAATAATATTAACATATTGTAAGTTCTCCATTGTCCATCCGAGGTCCTCAAGCTCTTCTATAAGAGCTATCATCTTCAGAATATGGTCTCCTACTGGTGTGCCAAGGGCCATCCGCATCTGAAACAACTTTCGTGATGCTTCGTATCGTAAGACACGAGATTGCTCCCCATACAACTTCTTTGTATGGAGAAATATGGTTTCGACGTCCATATTCTTGTGCTGTTTCTGATGTGTGTTATCCATCGATGCAAGCACGAGGCATTTGGCCGTGGCACAGTCAGCATCCCATGTCTTGCGGACTTCCTTATCCGCAACTGAAGATTTAAGACCTGGGACGGGCGGGGCTGGAGCCATAAGGACATATGATACCTTATCATAAGTCAAGGCAATGTTAAGGTTCCTCAGTCAGTCTTTATAATTGGTCTCATTCAGTTTACTTTTATCTAGTAGAAGCTTGAGTCCTGTCATTGGTATCTGCCATTAAGAGAGAGAAAAGAATGCACTCAGCGAAAGCTCTTGCAAAGATCAGATTGGTTATTATCTTATCAAATCGATGTCTCCCACTACTTTTATCAAATTTCCTCTCAAACGTTAAAAAGAAAACTAGCTAGGATTAATAACAGCCTACAACTTCGCTAACCGTTCAGCCAGGCCAGTGTCGGTACTTGAGGGAGGTTCCCCGTGCTTTCGCACGGACCTAATTAATATAAACCTCGTCTTCCTAGAGGCATAGCCTCGTTAACACCTATCTAGACACCTAATGGGTTAGCTAATTGTAAAGTGCAAAACTCTCCTGGGGGTAACTATTGCCCATAGTGGGATCGTGATCCAACCATCATATGGAAGGTATGCAATCTTATTGCAAATTTCAACTATTGAAATTCCCGATGTGATTTTTACCCCTAGCAGTCATGACCTCGGCTATGGTCAACAAATCACAAGCACTAGTCAAGTTTTGCCCATCATTTCTTGATTAATTAGACCCGTTCACATGACCCTTGGCTAAGGTCAACAAAGTCACATGCACGTCCCAATTAATCTGCATCATATGCATTGTAGGAAGACATCACTTAGCTACCGTACACTACGCCTTAGCTAAGATCAACAAACGTAGCACAAATACTAAGTACTTTACTTCCTAACATGATGGAGGGTTATGGATGGTTTTTAAGAAATCCTTTAACGCTTTGAACTTGATATCGTCGTAGAATCAGATGGTTTTCAAAAGGAGTGGCTTAAGTTCCGCAGTTTTGAAATGTAGCTTTTTCGTAAAAGCTGAGTGGTTTTCAAATCAGATTCTACAATATCTTTTTAGGTTTATTTTTCTTCACATTAATCATATTAATGTTGTCCCATCATTTAAGTTCTTAAGCCAATCATAGAAAAGAAACAAAAATACATCGTACGCTTATGCCATTCGCATTCTGTAAGTCTACGGTAACGCCCCTGCCGACAAGCTGAGGCTAAACGCGGAACAAAAACTTTTACAACTGGCGCTATCGCATACTATAACCCGGATCTTGCCATTAACGCTAAACTAACAAACTGTAAAGAGGTAGAAAGGCTATACCGATCAATCCATGTCCTTTGGTCTTTAGCCATCATCCCAAGCTCCTTGCGGCATCTCCGATCTCCTGTCTCCTCGTCAAGGTAGCACCACGTCAACGGATCTTTATACGGGCTCCCGCCTCTAAACCGAGGCAACTCGGACATGAAGTTTGCTAGCCGACATATCCAAGATTGATGTAAAGATAGTGTAGAATACTTTATCTCAACGCACCCAAGCCATTGGGTGAAAGTAAATTGAAGTTGCCAACTGGGGTGATGAATTGAGCTTTGGATTTTATAAAATGAAATCATTCTCTCTCCAAAATAGGGCTCGGAAAAGTCTTGGGCTGAATTGGGTGGTCGGCCAATGATGGGGGGGTGAGTATATATATGAAGAAAAAGGTGAGGCTAAGATAAAATATCTCCACAAATATCACACACAATATCTTAACCAAGAACAAAAGCAATTCAATGCAAATGGTGACTCAAACAAACACCTCATCTAATCTAGAATGCACTAGTTGTTGCTGGAGCCCCTGACCATAAAAAACCCCTCATTTACAAAAGTGATATTTGCAAATAAGCCTTCACAAAGGAAAAGACTTAAAGCATAATGAAAAATCAGCCATGGATAAAAGAAAATCCGCAACATAAACATTAAACCAAATGTTTAAGTCCGGTGGAGAAGGATTGGCAACTTCAAAAGTAATCCAGCATTTGTATTCTGACTGAATACAAAATGCAAAGAAACAAAAATATCCTTATACAGTATAATACTTGGATCCGGCTTAAACCAAAACCCACCAGTATTATCTGTCCGAACCATGACAGGTGCACAAGTGCACATGCATGTTCGAACCCTGCTATAAAACCATACGGCCTCTACAACGTTTTGCCCGAACATGGGAAACTATCTGTGGGGGACTCTAAAGACTCGTTAGTACCGTGGCAGTGGGTTTAACCACAAGCACGTCAGCGACACGAAATGTGCGTAACGGCTGCCCATGTACTGACCGAAAGGGAACCTGATGAGCGAACTTATCCTGGAACCCTACCGAGCCTATCAGTGACAATATCTGTACAGTCCGGTCCATTCGACTATGAGCATCGCATATCCGTCCTAGGGGTCTGGTAACGTCAGACCCCCAATAGCGGTATAAGTCGTGTCGGAGGGTAGCCTTAAACACCCTGAGAAACTACTGGAATACCTACCGGTAATTCTCACCTGTCTTGGCCAAGGACTTGGTGTAATAGCTCTCCTAGACACAGCGCGATCTCACTCGCAATACCGGGAAAGACGAATCCCCTGCCGATATGCTCACTGCCTCCATGTGGCTCGGGACTGTACCCAACTAAAACCTGTTTGCACGACTCCTTTGAGCCGTGGTAGGGTAATAATCAAAGCACAGTGGGAACTCACACGAAACAAATGATGACCTCAGGTCGATGAACTAACCTGTACACATGTCACCATGGAACTGCTATCTGACGCTAGGTATAATACCAACTAGCAGGTTCCCGGCGAGTCCTGTCCGGTGCACTCATAACCCAATGAGCACCTGCATACATCTTAGGTGATCTAACTGACACCAATGGCTTGTAAGACCGGCCACCGCCCCTCATCGGGGTCTCGACTGTATACACTAGTCTACTCCGGAGTATCGATGCCCTGTCTCGAAGCTCTCATGACTAGGGACCACTTTTAAGGATGTGCTTATAGACTACCCAACTCTCACGTATATGATCGCCATCATACTGTTGGTAGTCAAGAAGGACCCTAAGGGCTCTATCAACGTGTAATAGTGAACAATAATTTCACCTAAATCTATACACAACTGATAAAGGTAAACTAGATAGCATACTATCATCTCGAGTAAGACTGTCCTACCGGTATAGGTCCTCCTTCTATCATTGCAATCACGTAACTGCGATCCAATAATTGACTTTGAGGGCACTACATCCAACAATCTCCAACTAGCACTTAAGGCTAATTATTGCGATGTCGCATACTCACAGCCCGTGATACCGAACACCAAACTCCTCTACTAATCAGTTTCACAAAGCTCATTTGTAAAACTCTTGTGTTCGAGAAATAGCCTCAGTGAGTGGATCCGCCCTAATGTTTCTTTCTTTGTCTCTCTTAATCTCAAGTTCGCGGAGAAAGCCATCTCCCGAATTGAGCAATACCTGTCTTAGAATATGTCTGGATATCTGATGGGACCTAATTCATAAATGAACTCCAAATCCAAACTTCTTAGACTGTATCGTTAACTGAACCTAATCAGTATCTTGCACCATGCCTCCCACAGTATCCTGTTGGACCACCTGTCCATAATACTGCCCCCTTCGTCAGAGGGAAAACTACAACTCTGACAATCATTCTGTCATCTATGTCACCTTGGAAGCTTGGAATGATAACCGTCTCCAGAAGGAAGCTGCCGTTATCAAATCCATAGAACATCCACTTATGTTCTAAAACTGCTTCCGTATGTTTCTCCAGGATTGGATTAATATAAAATTATTGCATCTAGTGCAATAAAACATCTGGTGTGGTACTTGACATCTCATGATTGACTCAATTGCCTAAGCAAGTGATATGCGAATCATGAAAATCCCTCTCCCCTTTAGTCTGTAAGACACCTTTAGAGAGGGAGACTCCATCACCTGCAGGTACACCACCATGCCAGGAGTCGTCCATTCTAAAATACAATTAGAATACTGTCTAAGTACCCAGATTGGGAAACTACCCAAATCTAGATCTAAAAGCATAGATCTAGTAACCAGAATTTCTGATATTATATCCATATCCTGTGTGGAAAAACAACAGTGTGACAACCACAGTACAACCGATCGTAGTATAGGAATTTTACTTCCTACTCTGTGTGTGTCATCCAAATACCAGGACATCACACCCTGCTACCTCCTTAACAGATCCATCCCCTATTCTGATGAAGTCAAACCCATGACTGTCACATCAAAAAATAGATGATCTATCTCCGCTATATCTGCTCTAGTCTAGAAATAGACATAAGCTACTTGCCCACTATGCTTCCGCTGCTCCCACTGACTACGACAACCCTCTGCCAGAGTCATATACACGTGCACTTCCAAAACTAGTTTAGAATGATGCTATACTCATCCTCCTGCCGGGTCTCATAGCCTGGAACAACAATAGTGTCAATTCTGGGTAAACAAGAACCTCCCGGTCATTGTCCTTGAGGCTACCAGAGTACCTCTCGGGTGCCTGAGGTTACCCACCATATCTGCGGAGTGGCTAATGGATTGTCAAACCTGATTGAATTTTTAGGTTCTATTAAATTTTCCGTAATTGTTTGCGGTTCTGGAATCACTTCCAGTTCTACCATACTCCCACTACTGTTTTCTGAAAAAATCCATTTTACTAAAACTGTGGGGAGTCAAGAATAATATCACTATTGATCTTCCAGATGGTAGAAAATCAACCCTCGTCATAGCTCGGGTCAACCCATAAACTGCCATTACAGAAACGTGCCTTGAGTTATCCAGAGTCTGGTTTTAAGCATAAGCCGGACAACTCCCCGTACCTTAACATCGTTAAGATATGAACCATTCTATATCCAATATAGAAACTTTGGCACGTATTTAATTGGAACCAGATTCAAATCATGAAGCTGTCTCCAGTGCAGGTCAACTTAATAGAAAGAGGTTAATCGGTATTACTCAACTTAGGAGTCCATCCAATTATGAGTAACCTAAAAGATAAACAAGTTTCTCAAAACCATTACTATCAACTGAATACCAATCAAAAGTATCTACATCTTCGATCTCTTTAAAGAATCCCGATACTTGCGACATCTGGTTCTCTATTTTATTTCTATACCCACAACTTCTCAAAACTTAGACCTTGTATTTCTACGAAACACTTGTCTAAAAACTAGAGAAGTCACAAGTAAACAGAACATAGTACGAGGACCAATCCCTTTGTCCTAATGGACACTGGACAACATACAATACTCTGTATGAGTCGTCTGAGTCGAATAACTCAAACCCTGTGCGTCGTAGGTTGAAAACTGTACCCAGGCGATTTCCTCAAATATCACCAATTACAACGAATTCCGATATAATGAGGATGATCGCCTAATTCCTAATAACTTGCTCCCACTCATCATCTGTAAAACCATACAGATGTGAGAATGAAACCAGGTAAATACATACCATGGAGCAAGTGTTTAATCAGGAAATCAGTTTTACTTTAACAATGCACAGTAAAACTGAAACATGAAAATGTTTCTAAGGGGTATCCTAGTATTCTTAGTAATGCCTCTTCCATAATCTAATTCATGACTGTAACCGTATATTTCGTTGCCATCTCTCTAAATCCCTTTATTTGTCTGTAGTCATTACCTTCTATACACCCCTTTAGGCTAAGTGGTTTTCTTCCTTCCCCACAGTTCGGCACCAGCCTATGGTTTGGAAGAAGACTATCCAATAAGCGTAATAGGTGTATACTCCTAACCCTAGGAGTACTCGCAACTTGAGAGAAGGTGATGATAAAAGAAAACTGAATAAAACCTTATTCTATTCTTCCCGAACTGGGGAAAAAGCAAAGGTGAAGTAGGAGTGGCGATGAAGTATGCGGTTTGGTCATGAATGATAGCAATCGCAATTTACTTTGCCCTCTTTCTAATCCCTTTATTTTGTCTTTACTTATTACATTCTGTACACCCTACTTAGGCTAATTAGTTTTCTTCATTCCCTACCATTCGGCACCTGCCTATGGTTTGGAAGAAGACATTCCAATAAGCGTAATAGGTGTACTCTCCTAAACCAAGGAGCCCTCGCAACCTGAGAGAAGGTGATGATAAAAGACAACTGAATAAACCTATTCAATTTCTCCTGAACCTGGATCTATCCTCGAAGAAGTCCCTTCGAGTTCGTATATAACAATACGATGGATTTATCCAATGGAAGTGGATGTTCGTAGTGATACGAGGTATTCTGGAGAAATGCAAAGGGTAAAAAAAAGAGCGGCAATGATGTATGCAACTCAGACAATCCAAAAGCCGGTATTTTAAGAAAGTTCGGTCAACTTGGTTACTGAGTCATAGTCTAGGGTCGGTCAATGGTCGCTACCAAAGAGAGTGAGAAAAGAAACACTCTGCATGTACTCTAACCTAGATCAAAATGGTTATCACTTAATCTAATCAGGAAACCTCCCACTGTACCGTCAAATTCTCATCCAAACCTGAAAGAAGAATTAGTCAGGATCACCCGAAGAGTAAACCAACTCATCAGTGGGAATCGGGATCCAACTCTCATCGCATGATAACGTGAAGGAATCCATTCACGTTATTACACTCCAGAAGGCATGCACATGCCTAGCAAGTTTCAGTTTCTTTAGAAACTCTCGATACGGATTTTTGCCCCATGCTCTTATGACCTTGACGTTGGCCAAAATGCCATAAGTCACATGTCAAGTTCTATCCATCATTATCTTGTCAATTTGAACCCACCCGTACATGCTCCTGACGTTGGCCAAATGGAAGAACGACTATCTCAAACCAACTCATCTATCTATGCAACAGATGAATACCCAGCAGCTACCAAACACCATGCCTTGGCGTTGGTCAAAATACATAGCTTGAATACTACTGAATACCCAACTGAAATGACGGAGGGCTACGGCTAGTTTTTAGCGAAAAACCTTTAACGTAACGAACTTGATATCGCTGAAGAAACCTGGTAGCTTTTTACAAAAATACAGTGGCGAAAACCTTCGCTACAGTGGTCACTCCCGGTGAAGGGATCTCGGCTCTTTCCTCGTGGAATGAGGTGCAGGATATTCCAACTGAATACCGCGATGCAAAGCAACAAGTAATCGACTATAGTGAAGTTATTACCCTGACGCAAACTTCTGCCCAAGGGGTCACTCCCGGTGAAGGGATCTCCGCCCTTATCTCGTCGAATGAGGTGCAGGATATTCCATCTGAATACCACTGTGCAAAACAAAAGAAAATGTCATTGTAATAACACTTTTGAAAACTGTTCCAACAACGTCTAAACAGGTTTGTTTTCCTTTGCATTGATCAAAATCAGAGCAGTCCCATCAATTAATCACACCAGAAAAGAACGAAAATAAAATGTACGTATATGCCATCCGCATTCGTCACTGGGTCCCGTCATCACTCGTTAGGTTACTTAACTAGCGACAGAGCGGGGACTAGGCTAACGCGGATGCAAAACATATACAACATCTACTAGTATATATACCAATATACAATAATCTCTCCAGGCGTGATAAATGCAACATTACAGAAAAGTAATAAGCATCACAGAACAATACAGATAATCTGGGATCCCCGGGTTTCACAGAGCCGCTACTGAAACCCGACGTTCTCCTGGTTATGTGGATAGCCTATGTAATGAAACCTAGACCCCTATGGGTAAGGCAAGTTACCTGCCAAAACCTGAAGCAAGGCAGCCCCCTACAGCAAAGTGAATTGACCACCCAGCACTTCACGTAATCCGGTAACTTGAGCACCCCTCCTTGGGTCAACCTGTACCCCCTACGAGTGCGGCGAATAGTCTGCCAATTCTAGAGCGAGGCCCCTTGCCTCTTAAAGCCATGAGATGCGGACCCGTTGTCCTCCAGAACTCGTCTATCCGTGCACTCCGTCGTGGGGTAACCCTAGTAAAGAAATGAAAAATATGTACACCGGGTACATTGACCTCAACCCGGTCGTGCTCCAAAAGAATAATATACAAAGGCAACGACGGTAGTCCACATGTTGGATGCTTGCCTCACAATATCAAATGTACAAATAAATCCAAACTGAACTACCATTGCACACAGCTATCCACCACGACAAATCCGCAATATCACAGCACAACACAGAACATCAACGCGAATGTCACGTTCGTAAACCCGTCTGAAAGGACTATAGCAATTAGACACGATTTACTTCTCAAATGACATTCACAGTCGGAGATAAAATGTAAGTACTGTAAACTAACACATTTAAAATTCCGATCGACCAAACATCCCGAAGTGGGCCCCAAGTACAACTCCAGTACTGAAACAAAATCTGGGCCCAAACAAAATATTCCAGAAACCACAATTCCACATGAAAGACACCCAGAAGAAAAATGGTGCACTGAAGCCCCAAAACGGCGGCGGGACTGCGGCACACCCATGGGTTCTGCGGCGGTTTTGTGGGATCAGTCTACCAAATTTCTTCCGCAGTCTAAGAAAAGCCTGCTCGATTTTCTGACATACCCAAAATAATTTTTAGACCGATTTAAAAATTCGGCAGATACATAAAATACGGAATTGCAATTTTGGAAATTTCGTCCGATCGATATTTTAAACATGTTAGAATAAGCTAGCAAAGGTTAATGGCGTGGCTCTGATACCATGTAAGTCTACGGTAGCGTCCCGGCCGACAATCTGAGGCCAAACGCGGAACAAAAACTTTTACAACTGGCGCTATCACATACTATAACCCAGATCTTGCCATTAACGCTAAACCAACAAACTGTAAAGAGGTAGAAAGGCTATACCAATCGATCCGTGTCCTTCGGTCTTTAGCCATCATCCCACGCTCCTCGCGGCATCTCCGATCTCCTGTCTCCTCCTCAAGGTGGCACCGCGTCAACGGATCTTTATACCGGCTCCCGCCTCTAAACCGAGGCAACTCGGACATGAAATTTGCTAGCCAACATGTCCAAGATTGATGTAGAGATAGTGTAGAATACTTTGTCTCAACGCACCCAAGCCATTGGGTGAAGGTAAATTGAAGTTGCTAATTGGGGTGATGAATTGAGCTTTGGATTTTACAAAATGAAATCATTCTCTCTCCAAAATGGGGCTCGGCCAAGTCTTGGGCTGAATTGGGTGGTCGGCCAATGATGGGAGGGTTGAGAATATATATGAAGAAAAAGGTGAAGCTAAGATAAAATATCTCCACAAATATCACACATAATATTTTAAGCAAGAACAAAAGCAATTCAATGCAAATGGTGACCCAAACAAACACCTCATCTAATCTAGAATGCACTAGTTGCTGCTGGAGCCCCTGACCAAAAAAAAACCCCTCAATTACAAAAGTGACATTTGCAAATAAGCCCCTACAAAGGAAAAGACTTAAAGCCCAATGAAAAATCAGCCATGGATAAAAGAAAATCCGCAACATAAATATTAAACCAAATGTTTAAGTCTGGTGGAAAAGGATTGGCAACTTCAAAAATAATCCCGTATTTGTATTCCGACCGAATACAAAATGCAAAGAGACAAAAATATCCCTAAACGGTATAATACTTGGATCCGGCTTAAACCAAAGCCCACCAGTATTATCTGTCCGAACCATGACACGTGCACAAGTGCACGTGCATGTTCGAACACTGCCATAAAACCATATGACCTCTACAACGTTTCGTACGAACTTGGGAAACTATCTGTGGGGGGCTCTAAATACTCGTCAGTATCCTGGCAGTGGGTTTAACCACAAGCACGTCAGCAGCACTAACTATGCGTAACGGCTGCCCATGTACTGACTGAAAGGGAAGCTGATAAGCGAACTCATCCTGGAACTCTACTGAGCCTATCAGTGACAATTTATGTACAGTCCGGTCCGTTCGTCTATGAGCATCGCATATCCGGCCTAGGGGGCTGGTAACGTCCGACCTCCTATATCAGTATAAGTCGTGTCGAAGGGTAGCCTTAAACACCCTGAGAAACTACTGGAATACCTACCGGTAATTCTCACCTGTCTTGGCCAAGGACTTGGTGTAATAGCTCTCCTAGACACAGTGCGATCTCACCCGCAATACCGGGAGAGACGGATCCCCTGCCGATATGCTCACTCCCTCTATGTGGCTCGGGACTGTACCCAAGTAAAACCTGTTTGCACGACTCCTTTGAGCCATGGTAGGGTAATAATCAAAGCATAGTGGGAACTCACACGAAACAAATGATGACCTCAGGTCGATGAACTAACCTGTACACATGTCACCAGGGAACTGCTATCTGACACTAGGTATAATACCAACTAGCAGGTTCCCGGCGAGTCCTGTCCGGTGCACTCATAACCTAATGCGCACCTGTATACATCATAGGTGATCCAACTGACACCAATGTCTTGTGAGACCGTCCACCGCCTCTTGTTGGGGTCTCGACTGTATACACTAGTCTAGTTTGGAGTATCGATGCCCTGTCTCGAAACTCCCACGACTAGGGACCGCTTTTAAGGATGTGCTTATAGACTACCCAACTCTCATATATATGACCCCCATCATACTGTTGGTAGTTAAGAAGGATCCTAAGGGTGCTATCAACATGTAATAGTGAAGAATAATGTCACCTAAAACTGTACACGACTGATAAAGGTAAACCAGATAGCATACTATCATCTCGAGTAAGACTGTCCTACCGGTATAGGTCTTCCCTCAATCATTACAATCACGTGCCTGCGATCCAATAATTGACTTTGAGGGCACTACATCTAACACATTCGCCGCAATATTCTGTTATGCACCGTTAGGTTACTTAACTAACGGCATACCGGGACGGGACTAGCGCGGGTGTAAAACATAAGCAACGTCTATTATATATCTCATATATCATATAGTATTCGTCTCAGATATATTAAGCGATCACATCACAGAATATAGGCAGTAGAAACACATATATGATAATATAGTATATAGTAGGACGTATGTATTTAGTATTTAGCCAACAATATAAAATACGGATTCCACGATCATGATGAATAGCCAATCCCACACCCTAGACCCCTACGAGAGCGGCAAGTGACCCTACCAATTCTAGAGTTAGGAGACCCGGTCCCGACTCCTCGAGATGGTCTCCCACTGGACTCTAAAACCCGGTCACTTGTGCTCTCCACCTTGGGTCTATCCTAATGCGGAAAAGTAAATAATATACATCAATGGTGATATCATCCTCAACCCGGAAGTGCCCCAAATAAAAGAATATTACATTATAAATGAATTTTACATGAATCAAAAGTAAAACTCTCATCTCACATAAAACCACCCCAGCTATTCAATCACGACGATCCTATAGATCACAACACAGCAACACATAACATCACATGTCATCAACGTAAGCAAGTATGCGTATCCCAATTGCCATTGACATATAACAACGAAACCGGCGATACACATACTACGCTTATGGTCGCAGAAACAAGTATCACATACTACTAGGCGATGTTAAACCTTTCGATCGAATTAACGAACACCCGCATTCCCCAGCATGCTCAACACTTGAGCACCGTTAAACAATACCCAAAATCTATGCCATGGTATTTAATGGACCAGCCGTAGAAAGGCAAACCCAAGCCTCATTTGTGGCGCCACTAACTACGGTAAACCCTAAGGTTTAGTCACAGTTCTGTGGTCACATCTCGAGTTAGGGTTTCATTCTTCTAGAGAGTCCATAAGAATACCTGCATTATATATTGAGTACGTTCAACCTGAAAATACCAGTGTTTGATAATCGTTCGACCTGTTTAACATCGTCTAGGTTACCAATACAATGCTAAAAAAATACAAATAATACTCCGCAAAGAGTCCATTACCAAACTTACATCACATTCAATTCTGGACTACCAAACAATACCAAAAACCCCAGATCATGAATCACAGAGCACTGGTGCAATACGAGCAGGGGAGGAGCCAAACTGGCCGGCGACGCCGGAATCCCTGGTCTAGGGCTCGGCCAAAATCCGAGCCTCCCCACTCGTATTTCACCAGTGTTTTTGTATTATCATAAATGTCACTCTGCAGTTGTTTAAATAATTTGTAGACCACTTTCAAAAAAAATTCCAGACAGCATTTTCATGGGTTTCTAAAACCGTATTTTTGCGGAATTTTTCTTTTTCGGACTATCGTAACATCGTCTAGGATTCTAGTTAGGCTCTGATACCATGAAGAGATTTCCTTAGCACCGCTACAAGGGTTTGGTAGTATCACACATGCAATATTAAACAATTAGAGGGTGCTAATGAATCTATCCTAAGGATCAAACTAGAAAAACTAGGGTAACACAAAAACTATCACAATCCATTAGTAGTAAACTACTAGGTTTAGAGAATACAACCTTTGTAGCTCCCTTTGCTAGACTCCTTGGTTACTTGAGAGTTGAAAGAAGCTTGCTTGAGATCCTCCAAGTCCACGATGATCCACCCGGAGTCCTCTTTGTCCAAGCTCAAAGATTCACTTGATCAAGAGAAGAAGTTGAAGCCAACACTCCAAACTAATGGGCAAGAGTAGTATAGAATGATGATGTGGTTTGATTTCTAACTTAAAAGGCCTAACTTTATCACTCTTTCACTCACTATCAAAACCTAGAGAACAAGAGAGAGAGAAAGAAGATGGAAATATGAGAGCTCAAGATAATCATAAGCGTTGAGATAAAAATGAGAATAGAAAATATATATATTTTCCACTTCTCATTCTTAACCCTAGTTAATAAATATCTAGATATTTCTTTTGGACCAAAAATGGCCATGAAAAATAACTCATTGTTAACTCAATGGTTTAGTGTAAGAATAAAATAATCAACCATGAGTGATTATCCATTTCCATTTATCCAAAAAATAAATACCAATATATTTAGTAACATGTGAATCTTTTGTTGCCACCATCAAGTGTATCAACAACCATAACACAAAAAGTGTATGCATGTATGTATGCATGCACATCCATATGTGCATCAATATAAACATTTGCATACATGCATGCATACACCAAAAGACAAAAGGGTCTAAAGTGAAAAGCTAATGGTCAATGTTAAATCAACACTTGATTTAACAAACCGGTCATATCACATACGGACCGACCAATAGCAAACCGTCCGATTAATATACGGTATTACATACGCGCATTTAATCAGGTCCCCGCGCATATCTCATATGCATACCACATCATTTCGCCTGGGCTAGGTCACTCCATTGTGGGACTCTAAGACTCGTTAATACGCCGGTAGTGGGTGATGATCATATCAAGCACCCCCAAGCCGCAAGAGGTCAGCTAAACGTAATAGCCACCCGGATATTGAGCGATCAGAAGAAAACAAGCGAACTTGTTACAACTCCCGTCGAGCCAACCGGCAACACTACCGTACAGTCTGGTCTCTTCGTCAAATATGCTGCATATCGAGTCTAGGAATGGTAACGCCGATCCCAATAACTCAATAATTCGTGCCGATGAATGGTTTATAACAAATCAAGAAACTATTGATAACACTTATCAGTAAATCTCAAAAGCCACTCGAGCACAGCACAACATCAACTCCCAATACCGGGAGAGACGAAACCCTTCCTATCGCTTATCGTCTTCATGTGTTTCGGGACTGTACCCAAAAGCCACCAGTTTGCACGACTCAGTAGAACCGTGGTAGGGTGGTAATCAAAGTACAGCAGGAGAACACATAAGACTTTATGACGATCTCGGGTCTACAGACTAACCTGTACCAGTGTCATCTGAGAACTGCTATCCGACGATATATATAATACCATATAGGAGTTCCCGGCGAGTCCGTCCAGTGTACCAGTCTCCACTGAGCACCCGTATATGATCTCGATGTCAAACATCAATGGATATGGGAACATCCATCGCCCATCATATGGGTCTAGTATCATATACGCTAGTCTACTCTAGTATATCGATGCCCCATCTCGATACACCTACGGCTAGGGACATTTCAGGATATGCTTATAAACTACAGATGTCCCACTAGTATGATCTCCATCATAATCACAGTAGTCAAGCAAATATCCTCGGGGCTTTTTCAACATGTGTAAATGAATAAAAGCATGATTAAGTAAACATGTCAGATAAAGAAGAACCAGATAGCATACTATCATGTCGAGCAAGAATGTCCTCTTTATATATATATATATATATATATATATGTATATACATGTATAAATACATCCACTATCTCATAATGGCCTCTAGGGCATATATATATCCAACAATCTCCCACTTGCACTAAGGCCAGTTATTGGAGTATCTCATACCCAACATCTCAAAAAGTCGCTCATGCTGCGGCTGAGGGAGTGCCTTGGTGAGTGGATCCGCAGTGTTATCTCATACCCGAAGAAGATGCATCATCATGCACTTTCTTCATTTGGACGACACGGGAATCCTGGTAATCCCTTTATTTCCTGCTCGGTCTTATAACAATTATAACTTGGAGTGGAATCAACGTTCCCCGGCTCAGTATAACAAGCAGGTTCGGTCAATACATCCATATTATTATCTTAATTAAAGCGTGACATGGTCGCTACCTAGGGAGAGAGAGAAGAAAACACTCAGCGTATGCTCTTGCAAGATTAGATTGGTTATTATTTTATCTAATCAGGATGGCTCCAACTGTTTTAGTCAAATCTTTCTTCAAACCCTAAAAGGAAAGACTGGCCGGGATTAATTACACCCTACAAGTTCGCCAATCTTTCGGCCATGCCAGTGTCGGTACTTTGAGGGAGGTTCCCCGTGCTTTCGCACAGACCTAATTAAAATAAACCTCGTTTTCCCAGGGGTGTAACCCCGTTGACACCTTTCGAGACACCTACTTGATCGGCTAATTGTAATGTGTAAAACTCTCTCAGGTGTAACTCTTACTCGCAGTGGGTATCGGGATCCAACTATCTAATAGAAGGTATGCAATCTCATTGCAAATTTGAACACTTAACATTCCCGATAATATTTTGCCCCGAGCGATCTATGACCCTAACAAGGTCAACAAACTATAGACCGCAAGTCGAGTTCAACCCGTCATTTCCTGATTGAATTAAACCCACCCGCATGACCCTTGACATGGTCAACAAGGTCACACGACTACCCTAATCCAATCGTATCATATGCTAGCAAATAAGCACTAATCAGCTACCGCGCATTACGCCTTGACAAGGTCAACAAACGCAGCACGAATACTAACGATTACTTATATGAAATGATGGAGGGATACGACAGGTTTTTAAGAAAACTTTTTGCGTAATGAACTTTATATCGTCGTAGAATCGAATGATTTTGAAAAGATGTCTTTTTGAGTCTTTTACTAGTTTTACTAAAGAGGTCACTCCCGGTGAAGGGATCTCAGCTCTTTCCTCATCAAATGAGGTGCAGGATATTCACAATACCACAATGCAAAGCAAAAATTGTAGAAGCAATCAAAAGACAAACTGAGGGTTGTAGCGTCTGCTAGTTTCGCTAAAGAGGTCACTCCCGTTGAAGGGATCTCGGCTCTTTCCTTATCGAATAAGGTGCTGGATATTCTACAAGGAATACCGCTATGCAAAGCAAGAACTAGAGCTACCAGTTTTTAAACAACTTTCTACAACATCTTTAGGTTTCTTTTTCTTTCATTAATCTCATTAATGAAGTCCCATCATTTTAAGTTACCTTAACATCACAGATAAATACAACGTATGTTTATGCCATCCACATTCGTCTCGATGTCCCCTCACGCACCGTTAGGTTTGGTAACTAACGGCAGAGTGGAGCAGGGCTAGCGCGGGTGTAAAACATAAGCAACATCTATATAATATATCACATATACTATATCCAGTATCTATCTCAACATATATAGTGATCACATCACAGAGCAGCAGAAGATAAAATATGAAATATTGGATATACTAGGATTTCCGTGTTTTAAATTAAGCCTGTATAAAACACGGATTCCATGATCGTGATGAATAGACAAACCCACATCCCTAGACCCCTACGAGAGCGGCAAGAAACCTTAACAATTATAGAGTTAGGAGACCCGGTCTCAACTCCTTGAGATGGTCTCCTACTGACCCTAGAACCCGGTTACTTGTGCTCCCCTCCTTGGGTCTATCCTAATGCGGAAAAGTAAATAATATACAATGGTGACATCATCCTCAACCCAGAAGTGCCCCAAAAAAATAATATTACATATAATGAATTTTACATGAATGAAAATGAACAACTCTCATCTCACATAAAACCCTCGGCTATTCAAAACACGACGATCCAATATAACATATCACAACAACACATAATATCGCATGTTATCAACGTAAGTAAATATGCGTATCCTAATTGTCGTTGACGTATAGCAATGAAACCGGCGATACCCCACATATTACACTTACAGTCGTAGAAAAGAAAGTGAAAAACTACAAGAGTTGGAATCCGCAACCACCTTAGACATTATAAACCCAACGTATCATATACTTTGTATTTCATGCCTAACCAAATGAATTTCTTAGACATCACATGCCTAACAATTATAAACCCCGCATTTTAGTCTCGATATTGAAAACACCTTTTAATATCCAGTCGGGCAATTCAACAAGATTCCCGACATCCTGATCGAATGCTCGTCGGAAACTTTAGTAGATGGCCGCACCCCCCGATGCCGTCGACGAAGTGCACTAAGGTGGAACACCGCTGCCGCGAGCACCCAAACGGATACTTTTGGCGAGGGGTTCTCCTACAGTCACTTGGTCGGGGCTATGGGGTGTGGCTATATAATAATGTTACCCGGCGAGTATCCGCGTATACTACGTGATTGCGACGGACTTTTGATCACATCGAAATCCTGTGGCAACCGATCAAATGAGACTAAATTGCTAGATTTATAACATTCATAATAGTTATCTCATAACTATTTTTATGGATTCCAAATATTGTATCCCATCACATGATACCCAGACGATGTTAAACTTTTCGATCGATTCATCAAAGTCCCACAATTCCCCGACAGCTCAACTCTTGAGCACAGTTTTAATAATACCCAGAATATACCACAGTATCAATGCACCAGCCGTAGAAGGGCAGACCCAAGCCTCACTCATGTCGCCACGGAACTACGGCAAACCCTAGGGTATGACTGTGGTTCCGCCATCCAAAAAGTCGAGTTAGGGTTTCATTCTTCTAGAGAGTTCACAGAATTACTTGCATGTTTTTCCGAATACGCTAAACTTGGAAAAATGGGTTTTTGACATTCGATCGAACTTTTTAACTTCGTCTAGACAACATGTGACAACCCGAAACAATGCTAAAACTACGAATATGAAAGACTCTGAATTTCTTATAGTGTAAGATCCCATCACATGAAAAATTATCAAAAACAAACAACACTTGAAACACCAAAACCCAGTCACTGGAACACAGAAAAATTTCGAAGCCCAGAATCTACTATAGACCCGAGCAGGCCGGTTTTTAGGTAAATTTTCTCGACTATTTTCCCAGCAAATGGCCTCGAATTTGTTCTGGGTTCATGTTATATCACATATAACATTCTGTACTTGTTTGAAATTTTTTTTGACAACTTTAAAAAATCGACAAAAACTAAGTTTTGGATTTTCAAGCTTGGGAGTATTTCGGTTTCGTAATTTTAACAAAATCCGTCTAACTTTCTAGCATGGATCTGATACTACTGCAGGGTTCCCTAACACGGGAGCAAGGTTTCGGGAGGCATCATTCATGCCATATTAAAAAATTTGCCATTCTAGCTAACCCTAGAATCGTATACTAGAAATCCGACGGAATGAAATGCAAATGACTTTGTAAGTAAAGTGAACAAGGAATACAATCATTGTAGACCGATCCTTCACTTCATTAGCTCCGTGTAGTAGTCCCTTCGCTGTGATCATGAAGTCTCGGACTTTAGAGAGGCTCTCTTGAAGAAATAAACATGCTTGCTTCGAAGTCTTCGAGGCCGAAGATGATCTACGTCGAGGAGTCACTAACCCAAGCTATCTCCAATAATTGTGAAATTAGTGAAGCAAACATCCTATACTAAATGGCAAGTAGTATAGGATGATGAAGTAGGAAGTGGGCTCACTTTAGAATTGATTTTCTCACATTTTTCCTCACATCTCCATTGAAGCTAGAAAGCTTTGAAGAAGAAGAAGAAGAAAACTCTTATGGAATTGACCAAGTGAAGAATAATCAAGTGAGGTTAGAAATGCAACCATGGTGAGTGTATGGCATACACTAACCCTTGTAGAGACTAAACTATGGCTAAGGGTTAAAGGTTAAGTTAACAAATATCTTTAAGTAAAACAAAAGAGGTGGAGAAAGTCAATGGTTCTATAAGTTTCTACAAACCCTAACCATGACTAATTCCACCAATTTTGAATTTACTTAATAGTAAATAAAACCTTAACCTAACCCTAGCATGGTGCAATCCTCACACAAGTATGTTGCATGTGTAACCTAGCATGACAAATATATGCACACAAATATAAATATCACATACATACAATGTCCACATCAAGTGAGAAAAGAAATCTTAAGTGAGATAATACTAGTTAATGTAATGTAATATATCAAATATATAATTATACATTAAATTATTAAATCAACATTTGATTTAATAATCCGGGTATATCACATACAACTGACTAATATCAATTTACCGAGTCAACACTTGATTCGATAACCCGACTTTATCACATATACCCGTCCGATATCACATATCGTGAGAATACAATACGGTATCACATACTCGTATCAATCTCGGTCCCGCACATATCACATATGTGCTACTACTCCATTTCGCTTGGGCTAGGAAACCTCTGTGTAGGACTCTCAATACTCGTCAATACGCCGGCAGTAGGTGATGATCATATAAAACACCTACAAGCCGCAAGTGGTCTGCTAAACGTAACGGCCACCCGGGTATTGAGCGATCGAAAGATCAACAAGCAAGCCTGATCACACTTATGCGAATCCAATCAGTAACACTACCGTACAGTTCGGTCTCTTCATCTGATATGTCGCATATCTCGTCTAGGGGTGGTAAACGTCAGAACCCAGTAACTCGATAAGTGGTGTCGATATGAGGCTCATAACGGGCCGAGAAACTACTGATAACACTTAACATTATATCTTTGAACCAGCCCTGGCCAGGGACTTCCTGTTATAGCCAATCGTGTACAGCGCAACATCAACTCCTAATACGGGGAGAGACGAAACCCATCCTATCGCTCATTGCCTCCATGTGATTCGGTACTGTACCCAAAAGCTACCGTTTTGCACGTTCTCTTGAACGTGGTAAGGTGGAAATCAAAGCACAGTGGGAATCACACAAGACTCTATGACGATCTTGGGTCTACAGACTAACCTGTACCAGTGTTACCAGAGAACTGCCATCTAACGTGAGGTATAATACCATCTGGGAGTTCTCGGCGAGTCCTTCCAGTGTACCCAGTCTCCACTGAGCACCTGCATACTGTCTCTGATGTCAAACACCAATGCATATGGGATCATCCATCGCCCATCGACATGGGTCGAGAAGCTATATTCTAGTATACTCTGGTATATCGATGCCCTGTCTCGATACGCCAACGACTAGGAACATTTGAAGGATGTACTTAGCGACTACACTGTCCCCACTAGTATGATCTGCATCATAATCCTGGTAGTCAAGTACCCATCCTAAGGGGTTTATTAACATGTAACATAGAGACTATCAGTATACATGTTAAGATAAAGAGCAACCAGATAGCATACTATCATGTCGAGCAAGAAAGTCATCCCTATATTTGTCCAAGCATCCACTACAATATACATCGTATGTACAGTAATGGCCTCTAGGGCATACATATAACTAACATAACATTCAATATACTATATTAAATCAACACTTAATTCAATAATCTGGTCATATCATATATAACCGGCTAATATCAAATATATATACATATAACATATCATTGAATCAACACTTGATTCAACAATGCGGTTATATCACATATAGCCTAACCGATATCAAATATCGCGAGATTAGAATATGGTATCATATACTCGTATTTATTCAAACTTCTGCACATATCACCATATGTGCCCTACTTTGTTTCGTTTGAGCTAGGAAACCACTGTGTGGGACTCTAAAGACTCATCAATACGCTAGCAGTAGGTAATGATCACATCAGTCACCCATAAGCCGTCAGCGGTACTAGCTGGACATAACGGGTACACAAGTATAGAGCGAATTGAAGATCAACAAGCAAGCTTGTCCAAACTCTCTCAAAGCCTATAAGCAACACTTACCGTACAGTCCGGTCTCTTCGTCTGATATGTCATATATCAAGTCTATGGGTGGAATCTTCAGACCTTAATAACTTGATAAGTCATGTTGTTGTGTGGCCTATAACCGTTCATGAAACTACCGATAACACTTACCAGTAAATCTCATCAGCCCTAGCCAGGGACTTGCTGTTATAGCCAATCAAGCATAGTGGAACATTAACTCCCTATATCGGGAGAGACGAAACCCCTCCTATCGCTCATTGTCTCCATGTGACTCTGGACTGTACCTAAAATCCACCTGTTTGCACGACTCCTTTGAACCATGGTAGGGAGAAAATCAAAGCACAGTGGGAACCACACAAGACTCTATGACGATCTCGGGTCTACAGACTAACATATACAAGTGTTACCAAAGAGCTGCTATTTGACGATAGGTATGGTACCATCTAGGAGTTCTCGGAGAGTCCTATTTGGTGTACCCATTCTCTAATGAGCACCTGTGTACAATCTTTGATTTCAAACACCAATGGATGTAGGATCAACTATCGCCCAATACAGGGTCAAGAAACATACATACTAGTCTACTCTGGAATATCGATGCCCTGTCTCGATATCCCCACGACCAGGAACTGTTAAACGATGTGCTTGCGGACTACACAAGCCCCACTAGTATGATCTGCATCATAGTCCTGGTAGTCAAGCTAACATCCTAAGGGCTTTATCAACATGTATCAGAGAGACAGTATAACAATACATGTGTACATGTTAAGATAAAGAGCAACCAGATTGCATACTATAATGTCAAGCAAGAAAGTCCTCTATATATATGTTCAAGCATCCACTATATCATACATTAATGACCTCAAGGGCATACATATTCCTAACAATCTCCTACTTGCACTAAGCCCAGTTGTTGTAGTATCTCATACCAAACATCCCAAAAAGTCTCACAAATTGTGTATGGGAGAGGGCCTTCATGAGTGGATCCGCTGTGTTATCCTTTGTGTCAACTCTCCTGACCTCGATCTCCTGTCGATCTACTATCTCCCGGATTAGGTGATACCGTCTAAGAATATGTCTGGATCGCTGATAGGATCGGGGTTCCGTGGATAAAACCACAGCTCCATTGTTATCACAATACAAGGGTATTGGATGCTCAATGGATGGAACTCACCAAGTTCAGCAATGAACTTCATCATCCAGACAGCTTCTTTGGCAGCGATGTATTCAGCCTCCATCGTCGAGTCTGCTACGGTATCTTGCTTGGAACTCTTCCAACATACCTCCCCTCCATAGAGGGTAAAGACAAAACCCGAGACTGACTTACTGTCGTCCTTATCACTCTGAAAGCTTGAATCGGTAAAAGAATCCACCTGTAGTTCTCCGTTACCATACACCAAGAACATTTCTTTAGTCCTTCGCAAGTACTTAAGAATGTTCTTCACAGCTGTCCAGTGTTTCTCCCTAGGATCCGATTGATACCTACTTACCACACTAAGTGTGTAAACTAAATCTGGTCTGGTACATAATATCGCGTACACGATTGACCCAACTGCAAAAGTATAGGGTATCCCTTGCATGCGAGCCCTCTCCAAATCAGTCTTGGGAGACATCTCTTTGGAGAGAGTGATTCCTAAGCAAGCGGGTAAATTACCACGCGTAGAATCTTCCATACTAAACCTCTCTAGTATAGTGTCAATATACCTAGATTGGGACAATCCTAACATCCGTTTATATCTATCTCTATAGATCTTTATCCCTAGGATGTAGGAGGTATCACCCAGGTCTTTCATGGAGAACTTTTGTGATAAAAAGAGCTTGACCAAGTGTAACATAGGAATATGTTTTCCTATCAAGAGTATGCCATCCACGTACAATACGAGGAAGAAAACCTTACTCTCTACAACCTTCTTGTATATACAAGGTTCATCTACATTTTTGATGAAGTCAAACTCTTTGACCACAACATCAAAACAGATGTTCCTGCTTCGCGATGCCTGCTTCAATCTGTAGATTAATTTAAGCAGCTTGCACATCTTTCCGCTACTCCAACTGTCTACAAAGCCCTCTAGCCGTGTCATGTACATGCTCTCTTCTAAATCACTATTTAGAAAAGCGGTCTTGACGTCCATATGCCAGATTTCGTAGTCATGGTATGCAGTAATGGCAAGCAGGATCTTGATGGACTTAAGCATAGCCACCGGAGAAAATGTTTCATCATAATCGATACCTAGTCGTTGACGAAAACCTTTTGCTGAAAGTCTAGATTTGAAGGTCTCAACCTTTCCATTTGTAGGGTTAGCTTAGCACCTTATGAAGGTTTTAGCAAGCATCAATAATTCCACTTTAAAATTTTTGGGTACTAAACAAACCCTAACCAAGATCTTAACTAGAGACTTAGGTTAAACATGATATGTAAACACTTTACATCTAATTGAACAAGGAATACAACCTTTGTAGACCAGTCCTTCACTTCAATAGCTCCGTGTAGAAGTCCCTTCACCGCGATCACGATCGTCAGGACTCTATAGAGGCTCCCATGAAGAAACGAACAAGCTTGCTTCGAAGTCTTCGAGGCCAAAAATGATCTACGTCGAGGAGACACTAGCTCATGCTATCTCTTCACTAATTGTGTAGATTAGTGAAGCAAACACCCTATACTAAATGGCTAATAGTATAGGATGATGAAGTAGGAATTTTGCTCACTTTATTGTTTATTTTCTCACTATTTTCTTCTCTTTTCTCAAAAGTTAGAGAGCAAAAATCAAAATGAGGAAGAAGATGAATAATGAAAGAGATGAGGTTAGAAATGCAACCCTAGGTTAGTGTATGTCAACCACTAACTCTTGTAGAGAGTTAACCATGGCTATGTGTCATCGTTGAGTTTAGAAATATCTTAAGCAAAACAAAAAGAGAAGACTTTGTCAAAGTTTATCATGAAGCTTCACAATGACTCATTTCTTCCTTTTTGAATTACTTAAGAATTTAAACTAAAACATAATATATAGCATGGTATAATTCTCATACATCCATGTTGCATGTATAACTCCTGCGAATCAGAAGATCAACAAGCAAACCTGGTATAACTCCTGCGAATCCAATCAGTAACACTACCGTACAGTCCGGTCTCTTCGTCTGTATGTCGCATATCACAGTCTAGGGGTGGTAAACGTCAGAACCCAATAACCGATAAGTCGTGTCGATATGAGGTCCATAACAGTTCGAGAAACTACTGATAACTCTTACCAGTAAATCTCAGTAACCCTGGCCAGAGATTTCCAGTTATAGACAATCGAATACAGCGCAACATCAACCCCCAATACCGGGGGAGACGAAACCCCTCCTATCGCTCATTGCCTCCATGTGATTCGGGACTGTACCCAAAAGCCACCATTTTGCACGATCTCTTGATCGTGGTAAGGTGGAAATCAAAGCACAATGGGAATCATACAAGACTCTATAACGATCTCGGGTCTACAGACTAACCTATACTAGTGTCACCAGCGAACTGCTATCCGACAATAGGTATAATACCATCTAGGAGTTCTCGGCGTGTCCGTCCAGTGTACCCAGTCTCCACTGAGCACCCGTATACCTTCTCTGATGTCAAACACCAATGGATATGGGATCATCTACCGCCCATCATATGGGTCAAGAAGCGCATACGCTAGTCTACTCTGGAGTACCGATGCCCTGTCTCGATACTCCCATGACTAGGAACATTTGAAGGATGTACTTATCGACTTCCCTATCCCCACTAGTATGATCTGCATCATAATTCTGGTAGTCAAGTAATCATCCTAAGGGCTTTATCAACATGTGATCACAAAACAGTATTTGTTTACATGTTAAGATAAAGTGCAACCAGATAGCATACTATCATGTCGAGCAAGAAATTCCTTCCTATATATATCCAAGCATCCACTACAATATACATCACATGTACAGTAATGGCCTCTAGGACATACATATAACTAACAATCTCCCACTTGCACTAAGACCATCTGTTATAGTATCCAATACCCAACAATATAGCAGAGGTTGTAGTATCCCATACTCAACCATTGTAGAGAAGTCTCTCTAGGGGTAAGGCCTTTGTGAGTGGATCCACTGTGTTTATCCTTCGTGTCAACTCTCCTAACCTCGATCCCTTGGAGATCAACCATCTTCTTGATCAGGTGATACTAGCCTCAGAATATGTCTGGATCTTTTATGGGATGGGTGTTCCTTGGCTAAAGCCACAACTCCATTGTTATCACAATAACAGTTATTGGACGCTCAATGGTAGAAACCTTGTTCATCTTATGAACAAGAAATGTCTAGACAGTCACTTTGGTAGTATCGTTGGTTGCAATGTATTCAGCCTTTATCGTCTAGTAAGTCACGGTATCTAGCTTGGAACTCTTCCAACATACCATCCCACCACTGAGGGTAAAGACAATGCCTGTGACTGACATTCTGTCATCCTTATCACCCTGGAACCTTTCCAGTGATTCTCCCCAGGATCGATTGATACCTGATCACTACATCCAGTGTGTCATCTACATCTTGTCTGGTATATAACATCGCATACTCTGATAGAGTCCACTGCCGAAGCATAGGGTATCATATGCACGCAAGCTCTTTTCAAATCAGTATTGGAGAGAGTGATCCATGAGTAAGTGGGTGAACCACCATGCTTAGAATCTTCCATACTAAACCCCTTTAGTATGGTGTTTATGTACCTAGATTTGGGACACTCCCAACATTCTCTTAGATCTATCTCATAGATCATAATCTATAAGATGTAGTAGGTATCATCCAGATCTTTCTTTGAGAATTCTTGTGATAAAAGGAGCTTTGACTGAGTGTAGCATAGGAAACCATTTCCTATCAAGAGTATGTCATATATGTACTATACGTGGAAGACAACTTTACTCTCTACAACCTTCCAACATCCTGAACCCGGTTGGGCCATCATCTCATGATGCAATCCTCGCTCCCACTGACACCGAGAAGACCGTAGTATCTCTCAAGTGGATGAGGAACCCTACCAGATTCGCGGAGAGGCTGAGGTTCGTTTGAGACTATTGAATCCTTTGGTTTCACCAAATTATCAGCTGTTAGTTTGTCTTGCTGGAACTTCTTCCAGTTTTACCTCATGTCCACAAATTTCTTCACAAGAAATTCCTTTTCTAAAAAGAAGTGGCATGCTGAGAATCAAAACACCTTTTTCTCTCCTCAGAGTGGTAGAAGATATTCCCTCACTAATGTTTTGGGATATCCTGACAAACTTACACAACTGACCTTGCCTCGAGCTTGTCCGGTTTTTGCTTTTCAACATAGGCCAGACAACCCCATATCTTAACTCGTTTAAGACATGGTCTCTTCTTATACTATATCTCATATGTAGAGGTAGGCCCTGATTTGGATGGAACCCCATTCAATAGGTATGCAGCTTCTCAAGTGCATAACACCCAAAAGAAAACAGGTAACTCAGCAGTACTCATCATAGAGCGCGCCATATCTCATAGGGTGCGATACCTCCGCCCCGATACACCGTTGTTCTATGGTGTATACGAAGGAGTAAGCTGAGAGAGAATCACATTCCCCTTTTAGAAACTCCAGGAACTCCATACATAAGTATTCGCCTCCTCGATCATATCGTAGGACTTTAATACTTTTACCCGGCTGGTTCTCAAAAGAACCAACCTTGGCATATGTAGACATGGGACCATATACATCATCATGTATCTGTCCCAAGAGTTCAATAACTCTTTCTCTGTTTCTAGTAAACGGAGTATTGGTCATTTTATCTTTGAGACAAGACTAGCAAGTAGCTTAAGATGAAAATTCGAACAGATTCTTATATTCATCTTTATGTAACTTAGCTGGTCGTGTCGCATTGATATGACCTAGTCTATAATGACTCAAGAAGGATTCGTTCATTCCTGAACTACTCCTCTTGTCGGTGTTCTATATACTTTGAACTGTGTTTTGATTTAGAACGTATATGCTATTATATAACGTGCCTGATTGAATCAACTCTTGATTCAGGAAAAATATTTCACAACATTATCGTCTAATACAGAATTATATCCTTCTTTAACTTAATAAAGAACTTGATGTAATGTTGTATATCAGGTTCGGTATGTAATAACATTTGTTCAGAATCAATATATCAAGTACAAGGTGATATCTACCAACAGACTTGGCTGCAACACCTGCACCATTCTCTGACACTTAGAGACATATCACCCATTCTCAGTTCTCTACCTATCGTAGCCTATGTAATACATATGCGGGATCCTGATCCGGTATCATATACATAGGATGTAGAGGATACTGAAAAACAGTTCTCGGTAATAAGGACACCCGAAGAATATGCATCAACATGTACTTTCTTCGAATTGGGTGGCATGGGAATCCGGATATTCCCCTATTTCCTGCTCGGACTTATAACAATTATAAGATTGAGCGGAACCAACGTTCCCTAGCTCAGTATCATAAGCATGTTCGGTTAATGCATCCATATTATTATCTTGATTAAGGCGTGACATAGTCGCAACCAGGAGAGAGAGAGAGAGAGAAGAAAAACACTTTGCGTGTGCTTTTTCAAGATTAGATTTGGTTATTATTTTATCTAATCAGGATGTCTCCCACTGTTTTAGTCAAATCTTCCTTCAAACCTTAAAAGGTAAGACTAGTCGAGATTAATTACACGCTACAAGTTTGCCAATCTTTCGGCCAGGCCAGAGTCGGTACTTTGATGGAAGTTCCCAGTGCTTCCGCACGGACCTAATTAAAATAAACCTCATTTTCCCAGGCGCGTAACCTCGTTAACACCTTTCTAGACACCTACTTGATCGGCTAATTGTAATGTGTAAAACTCTCCCAGGAGTAACTCTTACTCGTAGTGGGTATCAGGTTCCAACTATCTCATAGAAGGTATGCAATCTCATTGAAAATGTCAACACTTGAAATTCCTGATAATATTTTACCCCTAGTACCTATGACCTTGGCTATGGTCAATATATCATAAGCACTAGTCAAGTTCTATCCGTCATTTCATGGTTAAATAGACCCACCCACATGACCCTCGGCTATGGTCGACATAATCATGTGACTGTCCTAACTAATCGCATCATATGCTGTATAGGAAAAACATCACTTAGCTACCGTACACTACGCCTCGGCAATGGTCGACATACGCAGCACGAATACTAAGTACTATATTTCCTAAAATGACGGAGGGCTATGCGGGTTTTTGTAAAAGGAGTGTTTTTGAGTCTTTTACTAGTTTTTCTAAAGAGGTCACTCCCGGTGAAGGGATCTCGGCTCTTTCCTTATCGAATAAGGTGCAGGATATTTCGCAAATACCACTATGCAAAGCAAAAATTATAGAAGCAATCAAAAGACAAACCGTGTTTGTAGCGTCTGCTAGTTTCGCTAAAGAGGTCACTCCCGGTGAAGAGATCTCGGCTCTTTCCTTATCGAATAAGGTGTTGGATATTCTACAAGGAATACCGCTATGCAAAGCAAGAACTAGAGCTAACAGTTTTTAAACAAGTTTCTACAACATCTTTAGGTTTCTTTTTCTTTCATTAATCTCATTAATGAAGTCCCATTTATTTATGCTTCACAAGCATCACAGAAAAAATGAAAGCAATAATATTTATTATATCTCATATATATAATATAGGCATTCGTCTCAGATATATAAAATGATCACATCACAGATATCATCAGCAGAAGAATCACATATAAAATATTGGATATACTAGGAATTCCGTGTTTTAAGTTAAGCCAGTATAAAACATGGATTTCACGGTCGCGATGAATAGCCAAACCCACATCCCTAGACCCCTACGAGAGCGGCAAGTAACCCTGCCAATTCTAGGGTTAGGACACCCGGTCTCGACTCCTCGAGATGGCCTCCCACTAGACCCTAGAACCCGGTTACTTATGCTCCCCGCCTTGGGTCTATCCTAATGCGGAAAAGTAAATAATATACAATGGTGACATCATCCTCAACCCGGAAGTGCCCCAATAAAAGAATATTACATACAAGCTTTTACATGAATGAAAATGAAAAACTCTCATCTCACATAAAACCCTCGGCTATTCAAAACACGGCGATCCAATATAACATATCATAACAGCACATAACATCATATATCATCAACGTAAGTAAATATGCGTATCCCAGTTTTCGTTGACATATAGCACCGAAACCGGCGATACACCACATATTACACTTACGGTCGCAGAAAAGAAAGTGAAAAACTATAACATTTGGAATCCACAATCACTTTAGATATCTTAAATCCGAAATATCACATAATTCCCATTTCATGCCTAACTATATGAATTCCACATATTGTATCACATTCAAGATAAATAGACAATGTTAAACTTTCCGATCGAATAAACAAACACCCAAGATTTCCCAAATAGCTCAACACTTGAGCGGAGTTCAAAAGGTTCCAGAACATGTCACAGCCGCTATGAACCAGCCGTAGAAGGGTCAAACCAATGCCTCACATGTGGCAATGCTAAACTACCACAAACCATATGGTTCAGTGGCGGTTTTCACGGTCACATAATCGAGTTAAGGTTACGTTCTTCTAGAGGGTCCAAAAATTCTCTTCCATGATTTTCTGAAAGTTTTAAACTCAGGAAAAATACAACAATTGAAAGTTTTCCGACAGGGGAAAAAATGAGTTATTGATATCCGTTCGATCTTTTTAACATGTTCTAAATTACCCGGAAAAATTTAAACGGAGTTAAACTTTCCGATCGAATAAACGAGTTCCCAATATTTCCCAGAAAGCTCAACACTTGAGTAGAATTAAAAATTCCCAGAAGCATGAAAAAGTACCCAAGAATAAACCCCTGAAGTATTAGCCTTTAACTCCCAAAGTTGGCCGCGGAACCACCGCCAAACGCATGGTTTGGCCGCGGTTCCACGGTCACTTGAGCGAGTTATGATTTCGTACTTCACAGTAATCCTTAGAATTCCCTGCATGATTTTTTGAGTATTTTTAATATGAAAAATTTCAACTTTGAAAAAAATTCCCGAAAGTAGGATTTATCGGGGTTTCGGAGTTCGATCGGACTTTAAACTTCGTCTAGACAATGCCTAATGCTCTAGCTTGGCTCTAATACCACTGTTGATCAGGCAGCCACCCTATCCAATGGGGTCACCGTGGCACCAACGGGTCCTTCAGCAGCTACTTTTTACGCATGCCCCCTCACGAGGACTACAACCCGCCGGAACACCTTCCAGTCTCGGGATACCCTGAGTATAAGAGCCTATGCTTCGCCACATTGTCACACAGAGAGAACCCCTATAGGTCGACATCCAATGCTTAGTAGCTCTGATACCACTGTAGGGTCAGCTTAGAACGTTATGAAGGTTTTGGCAAGCATCAATAATGCTACTTTAAAATTTTTGGGTGCTAAACAAACCCTAACCAAGATCTTAACTCGAGATTTAGGGTTAAACATGATATGTAAACACTTTACATCTAAGTGAACAAGGAATACAACCTTTGTAGACCGGTCCTTCACTTCAATAGCTCCGTGTAGAAGTCCCTTCGCTACGATCAAGATCGTCCGGACTCTATAGAGGCTCCCATGAAGAAACGAACAAACTTTCTTCGAAGTCTTCGAGGCCGAAGATGATCTACGTCGAGGAGACACAAGCTCATGCTATCTCTTCACTAATTGTTTAGATTAGTGAAGAAAACACCCTATACTAAATGGCTAATACTATAGGATGATGAAGTAGGAATTTTGCTCACTTTATTTGTTTATTTTCTCACTATTTTCTTCTCTTTTCTCAAAAGCTAGAGAGCAAAAATCAAAATGAGGAAGAAGATGAATAATGAAAGAGATGAGGTTAGAAATGCAACCCTAGGTTAGTGTATATCAACCACTAACTCTTGTAGAGAGCTAACCATGGCTATGTGTCATGGTTGAGTTTAGAAATATCTTAAGCAAAATAAAAAGAGAAGACTTTGTCAAAGTTTATCATGAAGCTTCACAATGAATCATTTCTTCCTTTTTGAATTACATAAGAATTTAAACTCAAACATAATATATAGCATGGTATAATTCTCATGCATCCATGTTGCATGTATAACCTAGCATGTCACAATATTATATATCACATATATAATATTTATGCAACAAAAGAAAAACAATACAATAAACATATATCATATATATATGTTAAATGTATTACAAGTGAGAATAATAAATATTTAAGTTAGGATATATATATATGTGTATATATATATATATATATATATATTATTTCATCGAATCAACACTTGTTCCGATAACCCGGCTGTATCACATATAACCGGCCGATATCACATATCGCGAGGATAGAATACGGTATCACATACTCGTATTAATCTCGGTCCCGCACATATCACATATGTGCTCCTACTCCGTTTCGCATGAACCAGGAAAGCTCTATGTAGGACTCTAAAGACTCGTCAATACGCCGGCAGTAGGTGATGATCATATCAAATACCCACAAGCCGTAAGCGGTCTGCTAAACATAACAGCTACCCGGGTATTGAGCGATCAGAAGATCAACAAGAAAGCCTGGTATAACTCCTGCGAATCCAATCAGTAACACTACCGTACAGTCTGGTCTCTTCGTCTAATATGTCGCATATCACAGTCTAGAGGTGGTAAACGTCAGACCCCAATAACCGATAAGTCGTGTCAATATGAGGTCCATAACAGTTCGAAAAACTACTGACAACTCTTACCAGTAAATCTCAGCAACCCTGGCCAGGGATTTCCAGTTATAGCCAATCGAACACAGTGCAACATCAACCCCCAATACCGGGAGAGACGAAACCCCTCCTATCGCTCATTGCCTCCATGTGATTTGGGACTGTACCCAAAAGCCACCGTTTTGCACAATCTCTTGACCGTGGTAAGGTGGAAATCGAAGCACAGTGGGAATCACACAAGACTCTATGACGATCTCGGGTCCACAGACTAACCTGTACCAGTGTCACCAGAGAACTGCTATCCGACGATAGGTATAATACCATCTAGGAGTTCTCGGTGAGTCCGTCCAGTATACCCAGTCTCCACTGAGCACCTGTATACCTTCTCTGATGTCAAACACCAATGGATATGGGATCATACACCACCCATCATATGGGTCAAGAAGCGCATACGCTAGTCTACTCTGGAGTACCGATGCCCTGTTTCGATACTCCCATGACTAGGAACCTTTGAAGGATGTACTTATCGACTTCCCTATCCCCACTAGTACGATCTGCATCATAATTCCGGTAGTCAAGTAATCATCCTAAGGGCTTTATCAACATGTGATCACAAAACAATATATGTTTACATGTTAAGATAAAGTGCAACCAGATAGCATACTATCATGTCGAGCAAGAAATTCCTTCCTATATATGTCCAAGCATCCACTACAATATACATCGCATGTACAATAATGGCCTCTAGGGCATACATATAACTAACACCATCTAAACCAAGTTTCTTCTTAAAGATCCACTTGCTCCTGATGGGTTTTACCTCTTCAGGTGCAACTTCCAAAGTCCATACTTTGTTAGTATATATGGATTCCATCTCAGATCACATAGCATCCAACCATTTCATAGAGTTCCCACTTGTGATGGCCTGCTTGAGACTAATTGGGTCATCATCTTCCATGATGCAATCCTCACTCCCACCATCAATGAGAAAACCGTAGTATCTTTCAGGTGGATGAGGAACCCTACTAGATCTGCGGAGTGACTGAGGTTCGTCGGGGCCTATCGAATCCTCCGATTCTACCAAATCATCAGTTGTAATTTGTATAGCTGTAACTTCTTCCAGTTCTACCTCTTCACCACTAATTTCTTTCTCAAGAAATTCCTTTTCTAAAAAGGTGGCATTCCATGAAACAAACACCTTTTGTTCCTCATTGTAGTAGAAGATATACCCTCGTGAATATTTGGGATATCCAATAAATTTGCACAGAACTAACCTTGCCTCGAGTTTGTCTGTATTTTGCTTTTTAACATAAGCCGGAGAATCCCATAACTTAATAGAATTAAGACATGGTCTCTTCACCTCCCATATCTCTTATGGAGTGGTGGGAACTGATTTGTTCGGAACCCTATTCAACAGGTATGCAGCTGTCACAAGTGCATAATTCCAAAAGGAATAGGTAACTCAACAATACTTATCATAGAGTGCACCATATCAAATAGGGTGAGATTCCTCCGCTCCGATACACCTTTGTACTGTGGTGTATACGGAGGAGTAAGCTGAGAAAGAATCCCATACTCTATTAAATAGTCTCAAAATTCCGTGCTTAAGTATTCTCCTCCTCGATCAGATCGATGAACTTTAATACTTTTACCCGTCTGGTTCTCGACTTCGCACTTATATACCTTGAATTTCTCAAAAGCTTCAAATTTGTATTTCAACAAGAACATATGTTCGAATCTTGAGAGACCATCGGTGAATGTAATAAAGTATGAGGAACCATTCCTGGCATGTGTAGACATAAGACCACATACATCACTACGTATCTGTCCTAAGAGTTCAGTAGCTCTTTCTCTGTGTCTAGTAAATGGAGTTTGGTCATCTTACCTTTAAGATATGACTGGCAAGTTTCATAAGAAGTAAATTCGAACAGATTCAAATATGCATCTTTGTGCAACTTCGCTAGTCTTGTCGCATTAATATGACCAAGTTTACAATGCCACAAGAAAGATTCGTTCATTTCAGAACTTTTCCTTTTGTGTGTGTTCTGTATGTTTAGAACTCTAGTTTGATTTAGAACGTATATACCGTTATACAAAGTACCAAACCCAATCAACATTTGATTTAAGAAAATTTTCATTGTTAGTTATATGTATGCCCTAGAGGCCATTACTGTACATGGGATGTATATTGTAGTGGAAGCTTGGACATATATAGGGAGGACTTTCTTGCTCGACATGATAGTATGCTATCTGGTTGCACATTATCTTAACATGTTGACTTGTATAAGTGATGCTGTCTTGCTTTCACATGTTGATAGAGCCCTTAGGTTGTGTACTTCACTACCAGGACTATGATGGAGATCATACTAGTGGGGCCAAGGGTAGGCCACAAGTACATCCTAAAACAGTTCCAAGTCGAGGGTGCATCGAGACAGGGCATCGATATTCCGGAGTAGACTAGAGTATACGCATCTTGATCCAATGATGGGCGATGGATGATCCCACATCCATTGGTTTTTGACATCAAAGATGGTATATAGGTGCTCATTGGGAATGGGTACACTGAACGGACTCGCCAAGAACTCCTAGTTGGTATTATACCTATCGTCAGATAGCAGTTCTCTGGTGACACTGGTACAAGTTAGTCTGTATACCCGAGATCGTCATAGAGTCTTGTGTGATTCCTACTGTGCTTTGATTTCCACCTTATCACGTTCAATAAACGTGCAAAATGGTGGCTTTTGGGTACAGTCCCGAATCAAATTAAGGCAATGAGCGATAGGAGGGGATTCGTCTCTCCCGGTATTGGGAGTTAATGTTGCGCTGTGCTCGATTGGACATAATAGGGAAGTCCCTAGCCAGGGCTGATACAGAGATTTACTGATAACTGTTATTAGTAGTTTCTCGACCCATTATGAGCCTCACATTGGCACAACTTATCGGTTATTGGGGTCAGACGTTTACCACTCCTATACTGGATATGCGATATATCAGACGAAGAGACCGGATTGTACGGTAGTGTTATTGACAGGATTTTGCAGGAGTTAAAGCGGGCTAACTTGCTGATCTTTTGATCGTTCAATACCCGGGTAGCCGTTACGTCCAGCTAGTACTGCTGGTGGATTGTGAGTGCTTGATGTGATCATCGCTTACTGCCGACGTTTTGATGAGTCTTTAGAGTCCTACACAGAGGTTTCACTGGCTCAGGCAAAACGAAGTAGGAGCACATATGTGATATGTGCGGGACCGAGATTAATACGAGTATATGATACTGTATTCTATTCTCGCGATATAAAGTATCGATTGTTTATATGAGATATAGCCAGGTTATCGAATCAAATGTTGATTCAATAAGTCGATACTGTATCGGTCGGTTATATGTGATATATATGGGTTATCGAATCAAGAGTTGATTCGATAATTTGATACAAATAATATTAGCTGGTCATATGAGATATAACCGAATTATTAAATCAAGAGTTGATTTAACGATTTAATGTGTAATTATATATATATATGATATATTAATTTACATTAACTAATATTAGCTCACTTAAGCATTTCTTTTTCTCATATGTGCACACTTGATATATATGTGATATATATTAATTGTGTTTTATTTATGTGTTATGATACATGCAACATGGGTGTATGAGACTTACACCATGATAAAGATAATGTAGGGTTTATTTATTTATTGTAATTCAATTATTAGTTGGAAATTTGTCACATGGCATGAAGCTTTGAGAAGGTTATAGACCCATTGACTTAGTCCACTAGTTTTGTTTTACACTAGATATTCATTAACCCAACCATTATCTAAACTCATGGTTAAGTCTCTACATGAGTAATATTAGATATTTTCTCACCCATGGTTTCCATTCACTCTCACAACAATATCTCTCTTCATTTTCTTTTTCAAGCTCAAGAGCTCTCTAGCTTTTGAGCAAGTGAGAAATATTAGTGAGAAAATCAATTATAAAGTGAGCAAAAATCTTACTTCATCATTCTCTACTAGATTAGCACTTTATTATAGGGTGTTAGCTTCAATAACCTCTCATTAATGAAGTAGTAGCTTGGGTTAGTATCTCCTCGACATAGATCATCTTCGGCCTCGAAGACATCAAGCAAGTTCGTTCCTTTCTTCTTATGAAGCTATTTTAAAGTCTGGAAGATCAATACTTAGAGCGAAGGGACTACTACACGGAGCTATTGAAGTGAAGGACTGGTCTACAAAGATTGTATTCCTAGTTCACTCAATTGTAAAGTAGTTTACAATTTGTTTTGTATGATTCTCTAGTTAATGATTCTAGTTTAGGTTCTTTAAAACAACAAAAATTTGAAAATGGCATAGACGATGCCTCCCAAAACCTTGCTGTCGTTGATAGGAACCCTACTGTCGTATCAGAGCCAAGCTAGAGAATTAGGCGGATTGTGTAGTATTACGAAACCGAAACAACTCCGAAACACCCGAATTCAAGACCCAGTTTCTGTCGATTTTTAAAAGGGTTCTAAAATTTTTTTAAACAACTGCAGAATGTTGTATGAGATGAAACATGAACACAGTACAAATTTCAGCCCCAACCCTCAGAAATTGGCCGACGACATGCCTATGAAATCCGGCGACCTCGGCCAATGTTGAGATTTTTTGGTTGAAATTTTTACAGTGTTTTGGTCTCTGGGTTTTGGAATTTCGGGTGTTGTTTGTTTTTGCTAAATTTGCAAGTGATGTTAACCTTCTGCAAAGGCAACTTGTAGTGCTTCGTAGTTGTAATTCTAACAGTTTTTCGGATTATTTTAGACGGCGTTAAAAAGTTCGATCGAATATCAAATACCCACTTTAACTCTTGCCGGAAATTTTCCAAGTGTTGGATTTTTTCTTAGTTTAAAACTTTCAGAAAATCATGCAAGCGATACTGTGGACCCTCTAGAAGAACGAAACCTTAACTCAATTTTGTGACTGTCAGAACCTCCTCTAAACCCTAGGATTTGTGGTAGTTCAGCGGTGCCACATGTGAGGCATTGGTTGACCCTTCTACGGCTGGTTCATATGAGCTGTGGCATGTACTGTGTATTTTTAAACTACGCTCAACTGTTGAGCTTTTTGGGAAATTTTGGGTGTTTGTTGATTCGATCGGAATGTTTAACGTCGTCTAGTTATTTGTGGAATGTGATACAATATGTGGAATTCATATAAGTTAGACATGAAATCCAAAGTATATGATATTTTGGGTTTATGATGTCTAAGATTATTATGGATTCCAAATATTGTAGTTTGACATTTTCTTTTCTGCGACCGTAAGTGTAATATGTAGTGTATTGCCGATTTCGCTGCTATATGTCAACGACAATTGGGATACGCATATTTACTTACGTTGATGACATGTGATGTAATGTGTTGCTGTGATATGTTATATTGGATCGTCGTGTTTTGAATAGCCGAGGGTTTTATGTGAGATGAGATTTTTTATTTTCATTCATGTAAAATTCATTGTATGTAATATTCTTTTATTGGGGTACTTCTGCGTTGTTGATGATGTCACCATTGTTGTATATTATTTACTTTTCCGCATTAGGTTAGACCCAAGGAGGGGAGCACAAGTAACCGGGGTCTAGAGTCCAGTGGGAGACCAACTCGAGGAGTTGAGTCCGGGTATTCTAACTCTAGAATTGGCAGGGTTTCTTGCTGCTCTCATAGGGGTCTAGGGATGTGGGTTTGGCTATTCATCGCGACCGTGGAATCCGTGTTTTATATATGCTCAAAATAAAACACGGACCTCCTAGTATATCCAATATTTCATATGTTATCTTCTGCTGCTAGTATTCTTTGATGTGATCACTGTGGATTCTAAGACGAATGGCTATATATTATATATGAGATATATAATAGACGCTGCTTATGTTTTGCACCCGTGCTAGTCCCGTCCTGCTATTCCATTAGTTAAGTAATCTAACGGTGCATAACGGGACACTGTGGCGAATGCGGATGACATAAGCGTACGTTGTATTTTTGTTTCATTTTCTGTGATGCTTAGGAAGCATAAATGATGGGATTTCATTAATGAGATTAATGAAAAGAAAAGAAACCTAAAAGATATTGTAGAATCATATTTTCAAAAAGGGTAGCTCTAATTTTTGCTTTGCATAGCGGTATTCCTTATAGAATATCCAGCACCTCATTCGATGAGGAAAGAGCCGAGATCCCTTCACGGGGAGTGACCTCTTTAGCAAAAGCTAGCAGATACTACAACCCATTCGGTTTTGTTTTTGACTGCTTCTTTTAGTTCTTTCTTTGTATAGCGGTATTTATGAAATATCCTGCACCTTATTCGATAAGGAAAGAGCCGAGATTCCTTCACCAAGAGTGATCTCTTTAGCAAAACTAGTAAAAGCCTCAAAAACACTCCTTTTCAAAAGTCACTTGTTTCTACAACTATATCAAGTTCATTACCCAAAAGGTTTTCTTAAAAACTTGTCGTAACTCTCCGTCATTTTAGGAAGTAGAGTACTTAGTATTCGTGCTGCGTTTGTTGACCATAGTTAAGGCACAGTATACGGTAGCTAAGTGATGTCTTCCTATATAGCATATGATACGATTAATTAGGACAATCATATGACTTTTTTGACTATAGTTAAGGGTCATGTGGGTGGGTCTAATTAATCAAGAAATGACCGGTAGAACTTGACTAGTGCGTATGATTTGTTGACCATAGTTAAGGTAATGAGTCAATAGGGGTAAAAATATTCGGAAATTTCAAGTGTTGAAATTTGCAATGAGATTACATACCTTCTATGTGATAGTAGGATCCCGATCCTACTGTGAGCAAAAGTTACTCCCGGGAGAGTTTTGCACTTCACAATTAGCTAACTCATTAGGTGTCTAGAAAGGTGTCCACGGGGCTATGCCTCTGGGAAAATGAGCTTTATTTTAATTAGGTCCGTGCAAAAGCATGGGAACCTCCCTCAGAAGTACCGGTACTGGCCAGGCTGAACGGTTAGCGAAGTTGTAGAATGAAATTAATCCTGGTTGAATTTTCCTTTTAAAGGTTTGAAGGAATGTTTGAGAATAGCATTGGAAGATATCGATTAGATAAGATAAATAACCAATCTGATCTTTGCAAGAGCATACACTAAGTGTTTTCTTCTCTCTCTCCTGGTAGCGATCATGTCAGGCCTTAATCAAGATAATAATATGGATATATTGACCGAACCCGCTTTTTATACTGAGCAGGGGAATGTTGGTTCCATACTTTCTTATAATTGTTATAAGACTGAACAGGGAATAGGGACATATCCGGATTTCCACGCCACCTAAACGAAGAATAAGCATATTGATGCATCTTCTTCGGGGGTGTTGGTTGCCGAGAACTGTTTCTCAGTTCACTCTACGTCCTGGGTATTAGATACCGGATCGGGATCCCAAATATGTAATATGTTACATGGGCTAAGAAAAGTTAGAGAACTGGGAATAGGTGATCATTCTATAAGAGTAGGGAATGGTGCAAATGTTGCAGCCAAAGCAGTTGGCGAATATCAACTTGTGTTACCGAATGGTAATACATTGATTCTGAATGAATGCTATTACATTCCGACCCTGATATGTAATCTTATATCAGTTTCTTTATTGAGTAAAGAAGGATATAATTTTGTAGTACAGGATAATGTTATGGACATCTTCCTGGATCAAAAGTTGATTGGATCAGGCTCGTTAAATAATGGCATATACATTCTAAATCAAACCACAGTTCTAAAAGTACAAAACACACAAAACAGGAAGAGTTCTGAAATGAACGAATCCTTCTTGTAGCATTGTAGACTCGGTCATATCAATTCGACACGACTAGCTAAGTAACATAAGGATGGATATTTGAATCCGTTCGAATTTTCATCTTATGACAATTTCCAGTCATGTCTCAAAGGAAAGATGACCAAAACTCCATTTAGTGGACACGGAGAAAGAGTTACGGAACTCTTAGGACTGATACATAGTGATGTATGTGGTTCCATGTATACACATGCCAAGGAATGGTTCTTCATACTTAATTACATTCATCGACGATCTCTCAAGATTCGGACATATGTTTCTGTTGAAACACAAGTCTGAAACTTTTGAGAAATTCAAGGAATATGAGCTTGAAGTTGAGAACCAAATGGGTAGATGTATTAAAGTCCTACGAAGTGATCAAGGAGGAGAATACTTAGGCATGGAGTTCCTGGATTTTCTAAAAGGAGAATGGGATTCTCTCTCAGCTTACTCCTTCGAATACACTTTAAGGTTTACCTAGCATCCTATGAGAGGTTTGGAAGCATCACATGTCACAAAGATCAAATTTTTATGTTGCTAAGTAAGCATACAAAGGATCTATCCTAGAAAATTAGGGTTTCATAATATTAAAGGCAACAAAGACTATGGTTTAGAGAGTACAACCTTTGTAGCTCCCTACGCTAGACTCCTTGGCCACTTGAGAGTTGGAGGAGGGTTCGCTTGAGGTCTTCTAGTGTCCACGACAATCTACCCGAAGCTCCTTGTCCAAGCTAACAACTTAACTTTTCCAAGAGAATGAAATGAAGCTAACACTCTAAACAAGTGGGCTAGACTTGTGTAGAATGATGTTGTGGTTCTTATTCTCACTTCAAAATCCAATCTTGTTAAGTATTTTGCTCACTACAAAAGTCTAGAGAGCAAAAGAGGAAGGAAGATGAAGATGATGGCTTTTCTTTGAACAAGAGTGAAAAGAATAACCCTTGAAAAGAAAATGAAAATATATGTATATATATTTATCACTTCTCATCTCAAACTATGGTTAAATGTTTAAGATATTATTTAATTTGAGTTAAAACAAAAAGAGAAGGTTAATCCATGGTTAGAAATAGGTGAGCATGGTTAGGTTAAGGAAGTATGTAGAAAACAACCATTTATTAACCTTTTCTTTTTCATTTTGTTTTAACACAAATATAAACAATAATCCAAATAAATAAACCATGGTGTGAGTCTTATATTGCCACCATTTTCTTTGTATAAGCAACCATGAAGGATGATGTATGTCTGTATGTGTGTATGCACATCCATATGTGCATGAATCTAGAAAGAAAGAAAACATACATGCATGCATACATCTACCAAATACAAGAAAGGATTTCTAGTGAGAAACTAATGGTTAAATAATAAATCAATGCTTGATTTATCAATCCGGCCATATCACATACGACCCCACCAAAAGCAAGCCGCCCGATCAATATACGGTATCCTATAGGCGCATTTTAACCGGGTCCATGCGCATATCGCATACGCGCACCACAACGTTTCGCCTGGACTAGGTAACTCCTTTGTGGGAATCTAAGACTCGTCAATACGCCGGCTGTGGGTGATGATCATATCAAGCACCCCTAAGCCGCAAGCGGTTAGCTAAACGTAACGGCAATCCGGGTATTGAGCGATCAGAAGAAGACAAGCGAACCTGCTACAACTCCCGTCGAGCCAACCGGCAACATTACCGTGCAGTCCGGTCTCTTCGTCAGATATGTCGCATATCAAGTCTAGGGGTGGTAAATATCAGACCCCAATAACCGATAAGTCGTGCCGATGTGAGGCTCATAACGGGTCGAGAAACTACTGGTAACACTTACCAGTAAATCACTAATCGGCCCTGGCCAGGGACTTTCCTGTTACGGCCAATCGAGCACAGTGCAACATCAACCCCCAATACCTGGAGAGACGAAACCCCTCCTATCGCTCATTGCCTCCATGTGACTCAGGACTGTACCCAAAAACCACCGTTTTGCACGCCCTCATGGACGTGGTAAGGTGGAAATCAAAGCACAGTGGGAATCACACAAGACTCTATGACGAAGTCGGGTCTACAGACTAACCAGCACAAGTGTCACCTGAGAACTGCCATTTGACGTGAGGTATAATACCATCTGGGAGTTCTCGGTGAGTCCATCCAGTGTACCCAGTCTCCACTGAACACCCGTATACCCTCTCTGATGTCAAACACCAATGGATATGGGATTATCCAGCGCCCATCTCATGGGTCGAGAAGCGTATACGCTAGTCTACACTGGTATATCGATGCCCCGTCTCAATACACCCACGACTAGGGACCTTGAAGGATGTACTTATGGACTACCATGTCCCCACTAGTATGATCCGCATCATACTCTAGGTAGTCAAGTACACATCCTAAGGGCTTTACCAACATGTAACTATAAGACAGTATAAAGAGATAAGTATACATGTTAAGATAAAGAGCAACCAGATAGCATACTATCATGTCGAGCAAGAAAGTCATCTCTATATATGTCCAAGCATCCAATAAAATATACATCATCTGTACAATACTGGCCTCTAGGGCATACATACAACTAATAATCTCCCACTTGCACTAGGGCCAGCTGCTGTAGTATCGCATACCGAGCATCCCGAAGAGTCTCTCAAACTGTATCTGGGGAATGGCCTTCGTGAGTGGATCCGCTGTGTTATTCTTCGTGTCAACCCTCCCGACCTCGATCTCCCGGCGATAAACTATCTCCCGGATCAGGTGATACCGCCTCAAAATATGCCTGGATCGCTGATGGGACCTGGGTTCCTTGGCCAAAGCCACTGCTCCATTGTTATCGCAATACAAAGGTATTGGATGCTCAATGGATGGAACCACTCCAAGTTCAGTAATTAACTTCTTGATCCAGACAGTCTCTTTGGCAGCATCGTTGGCAGCGATGTGTTCAGCCTCCATCGTCGAGTCTGCCACGGTTTCCTTCTTGGAACTCTTCCATCTAACCGCCCCTCCGTAAAGGGCAAAGACAAATCCCGACTGTGACTTAGAGTCATCCTTATCACTCTGGAAGCTCGAATCGGTAAAGGACTCCACTTGGAGTTCTCCGTTACCATACACCAAGAGCATCTCTTTAGTCCTTCGCAAGTACTTGAGAGTGCTCTTCACAGCTGTCTAGTGACTCTCTCCAGGATCAGCTTGATACCTACTCACTATACTTAGTGAGTATGCTACATCGGGTCTGGTACATAGTATCGTGTACATGATAGAGCCTACAGCCGAAGCATAGGGTATCCCTTGCATGCGAGCTCTCTCCAAATCAGTCTTGGGAGACATCTCTTTGGAGAGAGTGACTCAAGAGATCGTGGGTAAATTCCCATGCTTGGATTCTTCCATACTAAACCTCTTTACTATGGTGTCTATGTACCTGGATTGGGACAATCCCAGTATCCGTTTGGATCTATCTCTATAGATCCTGATTCCCAATATGCAGAAGGCATCACCTAGATCTTTCATTGAGAATCTTTGTGATAAGAAGAGCTTGACCGATTGCAGTATAGGAATGTCATTTACTATCAAGAGTATGTCGTCCACGTAAAATACGAGGAAAACAACCTTACTCTCTGCTACCTTCTTGTAAATACAAGGTTCATCTGCATATTTGATGAAATCAAACTCTTTGGTAACGACGTCAAAGTAGATGTTCCAACTCCGCGATGCTTGCTTTAATCCATAAATGGATTTAAGCAGCTTGCACACCTTCCCGCTGCTCCCACTATCTACGAAGCCCTCTGGCTGAGTCATGTACACGCACTCTTCTAAATCACCGTTTAGAAAGGCGGTCTTAACATCCATTTACCAGATTTCATAGTCATGATATGCAGCGCTGGCAAGCATGATCCGGATGGATTTAAGCATAGCCACTGGAGAAAAGGTTTCGTCATAGTCCACACCTGGTCTTTGACGAAAACCCTTTGCAACAAGACTAGCTTTGAAAGTCTCCACTTTCCCATCTACACCAAGTTTTTTCTTGAAGATCCACTTGCTCCCAATTGGTTTTACCCCTTCAGGAGCAACTTCCAAAGTCCATACTTTGTTGGTGTACATGGATTCCATCTCGGACCGCATAGCATCCAGCCATTTCACTGAGTCCCCACTCGTGATGGCCTGTTCGAAGCTAGTTGGGTCATCATCCTCCATAATGCAATCCTCGCTCCCACCATCCATGAGAAAACCGTAGTATCTCTCAGGTTGGCGAGGAACCCTACTAGATCGGCGGAGAGGCTGAGATTCGTTGGGTGCTACTGAATCCTCTGGTTCCACTAAGTCTTCAGTTGCGGTTTGTGTATCTGGAACCTCTTCCAGCTCCACCACTTTGCCACTAATTTCTTTTACAAGAATTTCCTTTTCTAAAAAGGTGCCATGTTGAGCAACAAACACTTTTTGTTCTTCACTATGGTAGAAAAAATACCCATATGAGTGTAAGTGCACGGCGGCGCCCCGGCCGTCAATCCGACGCCGGAATGCGGAAACGGTGAATAACTTAAATTTTGCGGACTTTGCAAAACGGCACCACCGCGCACTAAACACCGGATCGTAACCATTAACAAGTCTAAGCAACAACAAGAAAGGGAAGAGATGTATACCGACGATCCAAGTCCTCCGGTCTTCATCTCCACTCCGATCTCCTCGCGGGATCTCCGGTCATCGCCTCCTCGCCGGAAGGGCACCACGTCGCCTGCATCTTTTACGGGCTCCCGCCTCTATACCGAGGCAACTCGGGCATGAAGCCGGCAACTCGACATGCCCAAGGTTTGCTGTAGGATATGTAGTGTAGAATCATAGTCTCACTTTTGGGGTTTTGGAGTTGCCTTTAGATGGAGGGAAGAATGAAACTTTGGAGGCAAATGATGCTATCAATTTTGCAAGGAAAATGAGATGAACAAAATGATACACCAAAAATGAACTCTCATTTTCTCTCCTTTCTTCTTCTCTTTCTTCTCACTTATGAAAAACTTATCATATCCCAAAAGAGAATGGTGGAGGAGAGGTTATGAAGCATGAAGGGAGGTGAGTGTAGGAAAAGAAGGAGGTGACCACATCCAAGGGACAAAGAAACATACAACCATGCTTATTCTCCTATTCACTCCATAACCTTTCAAATCTCTCAATTCAAAAGCATGGGGCAAAAGAAATGAAAGCTATCATAATCAATACTTTTGCAAGAAAACCCCTCCACAAATGTAATTTGCAAAACTGCAAATTACCCCCTCCATCAGAAAAGTCCGGCCGGGAAAGAACAAAGGAAAACCGGCCGGAACGGAATGCAAACTGGCAACTCCAGAAAACTGGTCCCGTAATAAATTACAGGAAAACCCCACACTGTGCATACACACCCGCATTTGTATTCCGTCCGGATACAAATGCAATGAGACAATATCTACTCTGTACTATACTAGGATCGGCTTAAACCAAAGCCGGCTAGTAAAATCCGTTCGATCCTGATCCGTGCAATACCGCACGTATCTGATCGAACGCTGCCATATAACAATACGGCCACTAGTACAAACCGTCCGATCCTGATCCGTGCAATACCGCACGTATCTGATCGGACCCTGCCATATCTCCATACGGCCTCTACAGCGTTTCGCCCGAAAGCTGAGTAACTGAAAGTGTGGTGGACTCTAAAGACTCGTCAATATTATGGCTGTGGATTTAACCACTAGCACGTCAGAGGTATAAGCCAATACGTGACGGGCCACCAGCTATTGACTAAAAGGGACGTCGATGAGGAAGCTCACCCCGACACCCAACTGAGCCTGTCAGTGACAATATCCGTGCAGTCCGGTCCGTTCGTCTATGAGTATCGCATGGCGGGCCTAGGGGGTTGGTAAAAGTCAGACCCCCAAAAGCGGTACAAGTCGTGTCGGAGTGTAGCCCAGAACACCCTGAGATACTACTGGAATACCTACCAGTAAATCTCCTGCCTTGGCCAAGGTCTTTGTGTAATGGCTCTCCTAGACACAGCGCGACCTCACCCCCAATACCGGGAGAGACGAAACCCCCGAAGATCCGCTCACTGCCTCCATGTGGCTCGGGACTGTACCCAACTAAAATCTGTTTGCACGACTCCTTTGAGCCGTGGTAGGGTAGTAATCAAAGTACAGTGGGAACTCACACGAGACAAATGACGATCCTCAGGTCGATGAACTAACCTGCACACATGTCACCAGGGAACTGCCATCTGACGTCTGGTATATGACCAACTAGCATATTCCCGGCGAGTCCTGTCCGGTGTACTCATAACCCAATGAGCACCTGTATACATCTTAGGTGATCCAACTGACACCAATGGCTTGTGAGACCGGCCACCGCCCCTCGTCGGGGTCTCGACTGTATACACTAGTCTACTCTGGAGAATCGATGCCCTGTCTCGAAACTCCAACGACTAGGGACCTTTTAAGGATGTGCTTATAGACTACCAGCTCCCACGTATATGATCGCCCTCATACTGCTGGTGGTCAAGCAAGAATCCTAGGGGCTCTATCAACGTGTAATAGCGACCTGTCATGTCACTTAAAACAGTACACGATGATAAAGGTAAACCAGATAGCATACTATCATCTCGAGTAAGACTGTCCTACCGGGATAGGTCCTCCCTCAATCATTGCAATCACGTGCTTGTGATCCAATAATTGACTCTGAGGGCACTATCTCCAACAATCTCCCACTTGCACTCAAGGCTAATTATTGCGATGTCGCATACTCACAGCCCGTGTGATACCGAACACCCAACTCCTCTACTAGTCAGTCTCACAAATCCCGTTTGTGAAACTATTGCGGTCGAGGAATAGCCTCAGTGAGTGGATCCGCCTAGAAGTTTCTTTCTATGTCTCTCTATATCTCAAGTTCGCGGAGAAAGCCATCTCCCGAAAAGAGCAATACCTGCCTTAGAATGTCTGGATGTCTGATGGGACGTAGCTCATAAATGAACTCCAAATCCAAACTTCTTAGACTGTATCGTCAACTGAACTTAATCAGTATCCTGCGCGCCATGCCACCCTCAGTATCACCTTGGACCATCTGTCCAAAATACTGCCCCTCGTCAGAAGGATAACTATAACTCTGACAACCTCCTTGTCGTCCATGTCACCTTGGAAGCCTGGAATGATAACCGTCTCCTAAAAGAGGCAGCCGTTATCATATCCCTAGAACAGCCACTTATGTTCTAAAACTGCTTCCGACTGTTTCTCCAGGATTGGATCAATATCAACTTATTGCATGTAGTGCAAGAACAACATCTGGTGTGGTACTTGACATCTCATGATTGACTCAATTGTCTAAGCAAATGATCTGCCATTCATGAGTATCCCTCTCCCCTTCAGTCTATAAGACACCTTTAGAGAGGGTGACTCCATTACCTGCAGGTGTACTACCGTGCCAGGAGTCGTCCATTCTAAATACTCATAGAATGCTGTCAAGGTACCCAAATTAGGAAACCACCCAAATCTAGATCTAAAACCATAGATCTAGTAACCAGAATGTCTGATATAATATCCAAGTCCTTTGTGGAGAAACCACTGTGTGACGACCAAAGTATAACCGATCGTAGTAAAGGAATATCACTTCCTACTACCCTCTCAACAGATCCATCCCCTATTCTGATGATGTCAAACCTATGACTGTCACATCAGAAACAGATGATCTATCTCCGCTACATCTGCTTTAGTCTATAAACAGACATAAGCCTGATGTCCACCAATGCTTCCGCTGCTCCCACTGACTACGACAACCCTCTGGCAGAGTCATATACACGTACACTTCTGAAGCTAGTTCAGAACGACGCTATACTCATCCTCCTGCCGGGTCTCGCAGCCTGGAACAACAACAATGGCAAGTGTGGGTAAACAAGAACTTCCCTGTCACCGTCCTTGAGGCTACCGAAGTACCTCTCGGGTGCCTGAAGTTACCCACCTTATCTGCGGAGTGGCCAATGGAATGTCAAATCAGATTGAATCTTCAGGTTCCTTATCAAATCTTCAGTAATCGTTTGCGGTTCTGGAATCACTTCCAGTTCTACCATACTCCCACTGCTGTTTTTGAAAAAATCCATTTTTAATAAAACTGTGGCGAGTCTAGAACAATATTGCTATTGTTCATCCAGATGGTAGAAAGTCAACCCGCGTCATAGCCTGGGTCAACCCACAAACAGCCATTACAGAAACGTGCCTTGAGTTGTCCAGTGTCTGGTTTTAAGTATAAGCCGGACAACTCCCCGTATCTTAACAACGTTAAGATATGAACTGTTCTACATCCAATATAGAACCAGAGGCACTGATTTAATTGAACCAGATTCAAATCATGCAGCTTTCTCCAGTGCATGTCAACTAAATGGAAGGAGGTCGATCAGCGTTACTCAACTTAGGAATACTTCCAATTATGAGTAACCTGAAAGAGAAGTAATTTCTCTTTATCATTACTATTAACTGAATACCATACACAAGTATCTACATCTTCGATCACTTTGAAGAATCCCGATACTTGCTATACCTGGTTCTCTACTCTATTCAAATACTTATAACTCCTCAAAACTTAGACCCTGTGTTTCTACGAAACACATGTCTAAGAACTAGAGAAGTCAAAAGTAAACAGAATACAGTACGAGGACCAACCCCTCTGTCCTGATGGACACTGGACAACATACAATACTCTGTATAAGTCCCTTGAGTCTAGTGACTCATTCACTGTGTGTCGTAGGTTGAAAACTGTACTTTTGGTTAAGAAGAATTACACCGCTGTTTAATGCTCCTTACCTAACCATCCACTGATATAGGTAAATGTCATCGACATAAAATCAAAAGGTATATCTCACTCTATGAAAATAGACGTACAGATATATCAATTTGAAATTGGTGCATAACCGCGGATATTCAAAACCAAATAATTGCTAACTTGCAAACAACCCAGGTGACTTCCTCAAAAATGAGGATGATCACCCAATTCCCAATAACTCACTCCCACTCATCATCTGTAAAACCATACAGATGTGAGAATCATACCTGGTAAATACATACCCTGGAGTAAGTGTCTAATCGGGAAATCAGTTTTCCATTAACAGTACACAGTGAAACTGAAACATTGAAATGTTTCGTTGGGGTATTCTGGTATTCCTAGTAATGCCTCATCCATTATCCAGATTCACAACTATAACCGTATAATTCTTTGCCACCTCTCCAAATCCCTTCATATGTCTTTAGTCATTACCTTCTGTACACCCCTTTAGGCCAAATGGTTTTCTTCCTTTCCCTACCGTTCGGCACCAGCCTATGGTTTGGAAGAAGACTATCCAAAAAGCATAAAGGGTGTACTGTCCTAATCCTAGGAGCACTCGCAACGCGAGAGAAGGTGAAGATAAAAGACACCTGAATGTACTTTATTCCTATTTCTCCTGAACCAGGATCCATCCCCGAACTGGAACAAGTTCCTTTCGAGTTCGTATATAACCATACGATGGAGTATCCAATAAACTGTGGATCTTCGTAGTGATACGGAGTGTCCTGGAGAAATACAAAGGTGATTTAGGATTGGCGAAGAAATACTTGGTTTGGTCGAGAATATCAGTCGCAATTTACTTTGCCCTCTTACTAATCCCTTGCTTCGTCTTAATCTTAATACCTTCTGTACACCGTTTAGGCTAATTGGTTTTCTTCATTCCCTACCGGTCGGCACCAGCCTATGGTTTGGAAGAAGACTATCCAATTTGCGTAATAGGTGTACTACTCCTAAACCAAGGAGTACTCGCATCGTGAGAGAGGGTGAAAAGAAAAGACAACTGAATAATCCTATCCGTTTTCTCCAGAACCGGAAACCATCCTCGAATAAATCCCTTCGAGTTCGTATCTAACCATACGATGGTTTTGTCCAATGGAAGTGGACGTTCGTAGTAATACGGGGTGTCCTGGAGAAAAGGGTAAAAGTAGGAGTGGCAATGAGGTTCGCAACTCTGACAATCCAAAAGCCAGTGTCAAGAAGGTTCGGTCAACTTGGTCACTGAGTCATAGTCTTAGGGTCGGGTCAATGGTCGCTGCCAAAGAGAGAGAGAAAAGAAACACTCAGCGTGCACTCTAACCTAGATCAGAATGGTTACCAATTTATCTAATCTGGAAACCTCCCACTGTACCTCAAATTCTCCTCCAAACCTGAAAGAAGAATTAGTCGGGGTCACCCGAGGAGTAAACCAACTCATCAGTGGGAATCGGGATCCAACTCTCATCGCATGATAACGTGACGGAATCCGCTCACGGTATCATACTCCAGAAGGTATGCGCATATCTGGCAAGTTTCAGTTCTTTTGAAACTCCCGATGTGATTTCTGCCCCATGCTCTTATGACCTTGACTTTGGCCAACAAATCATAAGTCACATGTCAAGTTCTACCCGTCATTCTCCAGGTTGATTCGAATCCACCCGCACAAGCCCTTGACTTTGGCCAACAAGGCTATACGACTGTTCCAAACCAACGCATCTATCTATGCTGCATATGAATAACCAACAGCTACCAAACACTGTGCCTTGACTTTGGCCAACAAACACAGCTTGAATACTATTGACTACCCATATGAAACGACGGAGGGCTACGAATGGTTTCTGGCGAAAACCTTTAACGTAATGAACTTGATATCGTTGAAGGAACGGATAGCTTTTTAGAAAATATAGTGACGAAAACCTTTACTAAAGAGGTCACTCCCGGTGAAGGGATCTCGGCTCTTTCCCCATAGAATGGGGTGCAGGATATTCCAACTGAATACCACGGTGCAAAGCAAAAGTAATCGGCTATAGTGAAGTTAATGCCCTGACGCAAACTTCTGTCCAAGGGGTCACTCCCGGTGAAGGGATCTCGGCCCTTGCCTCGTCGACTGAGGAGCAGGATATTCCAATGAATATCACGATGCAAAACAAAAGGGAACGCCCTTGCAATAACAGCTTTTTGAAAAGTGTTCCAACAACATCAGATTAGGTTTGTTTAACTTGCATTGATCCGAATCAATGCAGTCCCATCATTGATCACACCACAAAGAACGAAAATATACTGACGTACGTATATGCCATCCGCATTCGCCACTGGGTCCCGTCATCACCCGTTAGGTTAGCTAACTAACGGCAGAGCGGGGACTGGACTAGCGCGGATGTAAAACATATACAACATCTACTAATATATATACCAATATATTATATTTCGCTCAAGGCGTGAATAAAATGCAACAACACAGAAATGTACAGCATCACAGAACAATACAGATATCTGGGATCCCCGGGTTTCACAGAGCCACTACTGAAACCCGACGTTCCCCTGGTCGTGTGGATAGCCTGTGCAATGAAAACCTAGACCCCTACGGGCACGGCAAGTCACCCGCCAAAACCTGAAGCGAGGCAGCCCCCTTCAGCTCCGTGAATGGACCACCCAGCACTTCACGGAATCCGGCAACTTGGGCACCCCTCCTGGGTCAACCTGTACCCCCTACGAGTGCGGCGAATAGCCCGCCAATCCCAGAGTGAAGCCCCCTCCGTCTCAATGCCATGAGATGCGGGCTTGTTGCCCTCTAGAACCCGGCTATCCGTGCACCCCACCGCGGGGTAATCCTAGTACAGAAAGTAAAATATACATACACCGGGTACATCGACCGCAACCAGGTCGTGCCCCAAAATAATAATACAAACAGGCAGTGACGGCAGTCCACATGTCGGACGCTCGCCCCGCAATATCAAATGTACATGATACAACAACACTGTACTAGCATTGCATCCAGGCTATCCCCACGACCGATCCGCAACATCACAGCATAAACATAGAACATCAACGTGAAAGTCACGTTCGCAAATCCGTCTAACCGGGCTATAGCAGTTAGACCGGATTTACCGATCGAGTGACATTCACGGTCGCAGATATAATGTAAATACTGTGAAAAATGTGTTTAAAATTTTCCGATTGATCAAACAATTATCAATTGGGCCTCAAAGAAAACTGTAGGACTCACAGAAATAATTGGCCCAATTTTAATATTCCAGAAACCACATTTTCAACTCAGGAACATACTGGAAAAATTTGGGGGGGTGAACAGTAAATTCCGCGGCGGAAGCGCCGCACGAGGTGGGGTTTCGCGGCGCTTGCGCGGCGGAATAGTGAGATCGTGGTACCAAATTTTTACAGTAACCTTAGAATTCCCTGCACATCACACTGAGACAACCAGAAAAATTTTTGGACTCAAAAAAAATTCGACAGAAACTGATGTGCATGAAATACGTGTTTTCGGGATTTTGTTCGATCGGAAACGTAAAACACATTACACAAAGCTAGACTATGTTAATGGCGAGGCTCTGATACCACTGTAAGTGCACGGCGGCGCCCCGGCCGTCAATCCGACGCCGGAATGCGGAAACGGTGAATAACTTAAATTTTGCGGACTTTGCAAAACGGCACCACCGCGCACTAAACACCGGATCGTAACCATTAACAAGTCTAAGCAACAACAAGAAAGGGAAGAGATGTATACCGACGATCCAAGTCCTCCGGTCTTCATCTCCACTCCGATCTCCTCGCGGGATCTCCGGTCATCGCCTCCTCGCCGGAAGGGCACCACGTCGCCTGCATCTTTTACGGGCTCCCGCCTCTATACCGAGGCAACTCGGGCATGAAGCCGGCAACTCGACATGCCCAAGGTTTGCTGTAGGATATGTAGTGTAGAATCATAGTCTCACTTTTGGGGTTTTGGAGTTGCCTTTAGCTGGAGGGAAGAATGAAACTTTGGAGGCAAATGATGCTATCAATTTTGCAAGGAAAATGAGATGAACAAAATGATACACCAAAAATGAACTCTCATTTTCTCTCCTTTCTTCTTCTCTTTCTTCTCACTTATGAAAAACTTATCATATCCCAAAAGAGAATGGTGGAGGAGAGGTTATGAAGCATGAAGGGAGGTGAGTGTAGGAGAAGAAGGAGGTGACCACATCCAAGGGACAAAGAAACATACAACCATGCTTATTCTCCTATTCACTCCATAACCTTTCAAATCTCTCAATTCAAAAGCATGGGGCAAAAGAAATGAAAGCTATCATAATCAATACTTTTGCAAGAAAACCCCTCCACAAATGTAATTTGCAAAACTGCAAATTACCCCCTCCATCAGAAAAGTCCGGCCGGGAAAGAACAAAGGAAAACCGGCCGGAACGGAATGCAAACTGGCAACTCCAGAAAACTGGTCCCGTAATAAATTACAGGAAAACCCCACACTGTGCATACACACCCGCATTTGTATTCCGTCCGGATACAAATGCAATGAGACAATATCTACTCTGTACTATACTAGGATCGGCTTAAACCAAAGCCGGCTAGTAAAATCCGTTCGATCCTGATCCGTGCAATACCGCACGTATCTGATCGAACGCTGCCATATAACAATACGGCCACTAGTACAAACCGTCCGATCCTGATCCGTGCAATACCGCACGTATCTGATCGGACCCTGCCATATCTCCATACGGCCTCTACAGCGTTTCGCCCGAAAGCTGAGTAACTGAAAGTGTGGTGGACTCTAAAGACTCGTCAATATTATGGCTGTGGATTTAACCACTAGCACGTCAGAGGTATAAGCCAATACGTGACGGGCCACCAGCTATTGACTAAAAGGGACGTCGATGAGGAAGCTCACCCCGACACCCAACTGAGCCTGTCAGTGACAATATCCGTGCAGTCCGGTCCGTTCGTCTATGAGTATCGCATGGCGGGCCTAGGGGGTTGGTAAAAGTCAGACCCCCAAAAGCGGTACAAGTCGTGTCGGAGTGTAGCCCAGAACACCCTGAGATACTACTGGAATACCTACCAGTAAATCTCCTGCCTTGGCCAAGGTCTTTGTGTAATGGCTCTCCTAGACACAGCGCGACCTCACCCCCAATACCGGGAGAGACGAAACCCCCGAAGATCCGCTCACTGCCTCCATGTGGCTCGGGACTGTACCCAACTAAAATCTGTTTGCACGACTCCTTTGAGCCGTGGTAGGGTAGTAATCAAAGTACAGTGGGAACTCACACGAGACAAATGACGATCCTCAGGTCGATGAACTAACCTGCACACATGTCACCAGGGAACTGCCATCTGACGTCTGGTATATGACCAACTAGCATATTCCCGGCGAGTCCTGTCCGGTGTACTCATAACCCAATGAGCACCTGTATACATCTTAGGTGATCCAACTGACACCAATGGCTTGTGAGACCGGCCACCGCCCCTCGTCGGGGTCTCGACTGTATACACTAGTCTACTCTGGAGAATCGATGCCCTGTCTCGAAACTCCAACGACTAGGGACCTTTTAAGGATGTGCTTATAGACTACCAGCTCCCACGTATATGATCGCCCTCATACTGCTGGTGGTCAAGCAAGAATCCTAGGGGCTCTATCAACGTGTAATAGCGACCTGTCATGTCACTTAAAACAGTACACGATGATAAAGGTAAACCAGATAGCATACTATCATCTCGAGTAAGACTGTCCTACCGGGATAGGTCCTCCCTCAATCATTGCAATCACGTGCTTGTGATCCAATAATTGACTCTGAGGGCACTATCTCCAACAATGAGTTCTTTGGATATCCCACAAACTTGCAAAGAACTGACCGGGCCTCGAGTTTGTTCGGATTTTGTCTTTTGATATAGGCCGGACAACCCCATATCTTAACTCGTTTAATATATGGCCTCTTCCCGCTCCATATCTCATATGGTGTGCTAGGTACAGATTTAGATGGAACTTGATTCAATTGGTATGCTTCTGTCTCCAAAGCATATCCCCAGAAGGAAATAGGTAACTCAGCTGTGCTCATCATAGAGCGCACCATATCTAATAGGGTGCGGTTCCTCCGTTCTGATACACCATTGTGCTGTGGTGTATATGGAGGAGTCAGCTAAGAGAGAATCCCATTCTCTTTTAGGAAGTCCAGGAATTCATTGCTCAAGTATTCACTTCCTCGATCAGATCGAAGGATTTTAATACTTTTTCCGGTTTGGTTCTCGACTTCTTGTTTATATTCTCTAAATTTCTCAAAAGCTTCTGATTTGTGTTTCATCAGGAACACATATCCGAATCTAGAGAGATCGTCAGTGAATGTAATGAAGTATGAAGAACCATCCCTGGCATGTGTAGACATGGGACCGCATACATCACTATGTATCAGTCCCAGGAGTTCAGTAACTCTTTCTCCGTGTCCCATAAACGGAGTTTTGGTCATCTTGCCTTTGAGACATGACTGGCAAGTGTCATAAGATGAATATTCAGACGAATTCAAATATCCATCCTTATGCAACTTAGCTAGTCGTGTCGCATTGATGTGACCTAGTCTACAATGCCACAAGAAGGATTCGTTCAGTTCTGAACTCTTCCTCTTATGTGTGTTTGTTATGCTCAGAACTGTTGATTGATTTAGAACTTAAATGCCATTGCACAACGTGCCTGATCCAACCAACTTTTGGTTACGGAAAATGTTCATAACATTATCCTGTAATACAACATTATATCCCTCTTTACTCAACAAAGAAACTGATATAATGTTGCATATCAGGTTCGGCATGTAATAGCATTCGTTCAGAATCAATGTATTACCAGTTGGTAATACAAGGTGATATTCCCCGACGGTTTTAGCTGCAACAATTGCACCATTTCCAACTCTTATGTCTTTATCACCTTCTCCAAGTTCTCTACCTTTCTTAAGCCCATGTAACTGATTACATATATGGGATCCTGACTCGGTATCCAATACCCAGGACGTAGAGGAAATGGAGAAATGGTTCTCTGTAACGAACACACCCGAAGAAAATGCATCATCATGTACTTTCTTCATTCGGGTGGCATGGGAATCCTGGTATTCCCCTATGTCCTGTTCAATCCTTTAACTCTTATAAGAAAGAACGGAACCAACGTTCCCCAGCACAGTATAACATGCGGGTTCGGTCAATACATCCATATTATTATCTTGATTAAGGCATGACATGATCGCTACCTGGAGAGAGAGAAGAAAACACTTTAGCGTATGCTCTTGCTAGATCAGATTGGTTATTATCTTATCTAATCAGGATGGCTCCCACTATTTTTAACAAATCTTCCTTCAAACCCTAAAAGGAAAGACTAGCCGGAATTAATTACACCCTACAACTTCACCGATCTTTCATCCAGGCCAGTGTCGGTACTTTGAGGGAGGTTCCCCGTGCTTTCGCACGGACCTAATTAAAGTAAACCTCATTTTCCCAGAAGCGTAACCCCGTTGACACCTTTCTAGACACCTACTTGATCGGCTAATTGTCCTGTGTAAAACTCTCCCAGGAGTAACAATTACTCGCAGTGGATATCGGGATCCAACTATCTCATAGAAGGTAGGCAATCTCATTGCAAATTTCAACACTTGAAATTCCCGATAATATTTTGCCCCATACGATCTATGACCTTGACAAGGTCAACAAACCATAGACCGTAAGTCAAGTTCAACCCGTCATTTCTTGATTGAATTAAACCCACCCGTACGACCCTTGACAAGGTCAACAAGGCCGTACGACTACCCTAATCCAATCTGCATCATATGCATAAGCGGATAAATACTGGTTAGCTACCGCGCACTGCGCCTTGACAAGGTCAACAAACGCAGCACGAATACTAAGCAGGACTTATCTGAAATGACGGAGGGCTACGGCAGGTTTTTCTAAAAACCTATTGCGTAATGAACTTGATATCATTGTAGAATCATGTGAATTTTGAAATGGAGTGATTTTGAGGCTTTTATTAATTTTGCTAAAGAGGTCACTCCCGGTGAAGGGATCTCGGCTCTTTCCTCATCAAATAAGGTGCGGGATATATCATATATATCACTGTGCAAAGCAAAATTCCAAAAGCAATCAAAAACTAAACCGATTTTTGTTGTATCTGCCAGTTTTGCTAAAGAGGTCACTCCTGCTGAAGGGATCTGGGCTCTTTCCCCGTCGAATAAGGTGCAGGGTATATCATATATACCGCTATGTAAAGCAAAACTGTAGCTACGCTTTTTATTTGAAAATTTGATTCTACAACATCTTTTAGGTTTCTTTTCTTTCATTAATCACATTAATGAAGTCCCATCAATTAAGTCACCTAAACATCACAGATAAATACGACATACACTTATGCCATCCGCATTCGCCTCGATGTCCCCTCGTGCACCGTTAGGTTATGTAACTAACGACAGAGCAGGGCAGGGCTAGTGCGGGTGTAAAACATAAGTAACGTCTATATAATATATCATATATACTATATACTGTATCCATCAGAACATATCAATTGATCACATCACAGATATCGCAGCAGAAACATAGATATAATGTGGGATATACTAGGACGTCCGTATTTAGTATTTAGCCAACAATAGAAAATACGGATTCCACAGTCGCGATGAATAGCCATGCCCACACCCTGGACCCCTACGAGAGCGGCAAGCGACCCTACCAATTCTGGAGTTTAGGAGACCCGGTCTCGACTCCTCGAGATGGCCTCCCACTGAACCCCAGAACCTGGTCACCTGTGCTCCCCTCCTTGGGTCCATCCTAATGCGGAAAAGTAAATAATATACAACACTGGTGGCATCAACCTCAACCCGGAAGTGCCCCAAATAAAAGAATATTACATTACATTTGAATTTACATGAATGAAAATATAAAACTCTCATCTCACATAAAACCCCCCGGCTATTCAATCGCGACAATCTTGCACATCATATCTCAGCAATATATAATATCGCATATCATCAATGTAAGTAAGTATGCATACACCGATCGTCGTCGATGTATAGCAACGACAATCGGCAATACCACTACATACTACACTTACGGTCACAGAAAAGAAAGTGTAAAACTGCAATATTTGGAATCCACATTCTCTTTAGACATCGTAAATGCGAAATATCACATACTTCGTATTTCATATCTAGCTATATGAATTCCACACATTGCATCACATTCCAGATAAATAGACGGTATTAAAGTTTTCGAACGAATGATCAAATACCCAAAATTCCCTAAAGCTCAACACTTGAGCGGAGTTCAAAAACCCAGAGTGTGTCACAGCAGTAGCGGTCCAGCCGTAGAAGGGTCAAGCCAACGCCTCACATGTGGCACGCCGTACTGCCCCAAACCCTAAGGTTCAAAGGGCAGTTCAAGACGGTCACATAATCGAGTTAAGGTTTGTTTTCTTCTAGAGGGTCCACCACAAAACTTGAACGTATTTCCGAAAGATTTAAACACCGTGAAAAAGTGAGTAAATGATACTCGTTCGAACAATTCAATACTTTCTAAATTACCCGGAAAGAAACACGAAATCAAAATTCCGATCGAATTACCGAATCTAAAACAATCTCCAGAACATGTGTCACTGAAACCATATTAAAAATATCCAGAAACCACTACAAGCAGATAATAAGAACATAGTACAAAAACGAAGCCTTAATGGCTCTGTACGGCCGCGGAGCCGCGGCCTAAGCCAGCTTATGCCGCGGTTCCGCGGTGGAATATGCTTATTAGGGTTTCGTTTTTCACAGTTTGTCTTATAATTACCTGCTCTATTTTTTACATATTTTTAATACTGAAAAACAACAGTTTTCAAAAAATGTCCAGAGAGTGCTAAAAATCCGTATTTTCCGGTTCGATCGGAGTTTTAACTCCGTAAAAGTGTCGCCTAATGTTCTAGGTCGGCTCTGATACCAATGTAAGGTTTAACTAGCACCCGATGAGAGGTTTGGAAGCATCACATGTCATAAAGATCAAATTTATATGGTGCCAAGTAAGCATACAAAGGATCTATCCTAGAAAATTAGGGTTTCATAATATTAAAGGCAACAAAGACTAGGGTTTAGAGAGTACAACCTTTGTAGCTCCCTACGCTAGACTCCTTGGCCACTTAAGAGTTGGAGGAGGGTTCGCTTGAGGTCTTCTAGTGTCCACGACGATCCACCCGAAGCTCCTTGTCTAAGCTAACAACTTCACTTTTCCAAGAGAATGAAATGAAGCTAACACTCTAAACAAGTGGGCTAGACTTGTGTAGAATGATGTTGTGGTTCTTATTCTCACTTCAAAATCCAATCTTGTTAAGTATTTTGCTAACTACAAAAGTCTAGAGAGCAAAAGAGGAAGGAAGAAGAAGATGATGTCTTTTCTTTGAACAAGAGTGAAAAGAATAACCCTTGAAAAAAAAATGAAAATATATTTATATATATTTATCACTTCTCATCTCAAACCATGGATAAATGTTTAAGATATTATTTAATTTGAGTTAAAACACAAAGAGAAGGTTAATCCATGGTTAGAAGTAGGTGAGCATGGTTAGGTTAAGGAAGTGTGTAGAAAACAACCATTTATTAACCTTTTCTTTTTCATTTTGTTTTAACACAAATATAAACAATAATCCAAATAAATAAACCATGATGTGAGTCTTATATTGCCACCATTTTCTTTGTATAAGCAACCATGAAGGATGATGTATGTATGTGTGTATGTATGCACATCCATATGTGCATGAATCTAGAAAGAAAGAAAACATATATGCATGCATACATCTACCAAATACAAGAAAGGATTTCTAGTGAGAAACTAATGGTTAAATGATAAATCAACACTTGATTTGTCAATCCGGCCAAATCACATAAGACCCCACCAAAAGCAAGCCGCCCGATCAATATATGGTATCCTATACGCGCATTTTAACCGAGTCCATGCGCATATCGCATACGCGCACTACAACGTTTTGCCTGGACTAGGTAACTCCTTTGTGGGACTCTAAGACACGTCAATACGCCGGCAGTGGGTGATGATCATATCAAGCACCCCCAAGCCGCAAGCGGTCAGCTAAACGTAACGGCCACCCGGGTATTGAGCGATCAGAAGAAGACAAGCGAAACTGCTACAACTCCCGTCGAGCCAACCGGCAACATTACCGTGCAGTCCGGTCTCTTCGTCAGATATGTCGCATATCAAGTCAAGGGGTGGTAAACGTCAGACCCCAATAACCGATAAGTCATGCCGATGTGAGGCTCATAACGGGTCGAGAAACTACTGGTAACACTTACCAGTAAATCTTTAATCAGCCCTGGCCAGGGACATCCCTGTTACGGCCAATCGAGCACAGTGCAACATCAACCCCCAATACCAGGAGAGACGAAACCCCTCCTATCTCTCATTGCCTCCATGTGACTCGGGACTGTACCCAAAAACCACCATTTTGCACGCCCTCATAGACGTAGTAAGGTGGAAATCAAAGCACAGTGGGAATCACACAAGGTCTACAGACTAACCTGCATAAGTGTCACCTAAGAACTGCCATCTGACGTGAGGTATAATACCATCTGGGAGTTCTCGGCAAGTCCGTCTAGTGTACCCAGTCTCCACTAAGCACCCGTATACCCTCTCTGATGTCAAACACCAATGTATATGGGATCATCCATCGCCCATCTCATGGGTCGAGAAGCGTATACGCTAGTCTACACTGGTATATCGATGCCCCGTCTCGATACACCCACGACTAGGGACCTTGAAGGATGTACTTATGGACTACCATGTCCCCACTAGTATGATACGCATCATAGTCTAGGTAGTTAAGTACACATCCTAAGGGCTTTACCAACATGTAACTATAAGACAGTATAAAGAGACAAGTATACATGTTAAGATAAAGAGCAATCAGATAGCATACTATCATGTCGAGCAAGAAAGTCATCTCTATATATGTCCAAGCATCCAATATAATATACATCATCTGTACAATACTGGCCTCTAGAGCATATATACAACTAACATACGCCACAACACAACGGTGTATCGGGGCGGAGGTATCGCGTCCTATGAGATATGGCGCGCTCTATAATGAGTACTGCTGAGTTACCTGTTTCCTTTTGGTATTATGCACTTGAGAAGCTGCATACCTATTGAATGAGGTTCCATCCAAATCAGGGCCTACCACTACATATGAGATATGGAATGGGAAGAGACCATGTCTTGAACGAGTTAAGATATGGGGTTGTCCGGCCTATGTTGAAAGGAAAAATCCGGACAAGCTCGAGGCAAGGTCAGTTCTGTAAGTTTGTTAGGATATCCCAAACATTTGCGAGGGTATATCTTCTACCTAACTAAGGATCAAAAGGTGTTTTGTTTCTCAGCATGCCATCTTTTTAGAAAAGGAATTTCTTGTGAAGAAATTTGTGGTCATGAGGTAGAACTGGAAAGAGTTCCAGCTAAACAAACTAACTGCTGATGATTTGGTGAAACCAAAGGATTCAGTAGTCTCCAACGAACCTCAGCCTCTCCGTGAATCTGGTAAGGTTCCTCATCCACTTGAGAGATACTATGGTCTTCTCGGTGACAGTGGGAGCGAGGAATGCATCATGGTAGATGATGGCCCAACTAGGTTCAGGCAGGTCATCACGAGTGGGGACTCTGTGAAATGGCTAGATGCAATACGATCTGAGGTGGAATCCATGTATACCAACAAAGTATGGACTTTGGAAGTTGCTCCTGAAGGGGTAAAACCCATCAGGAGCAAATGGATCTATAAGAAGAAACTTGGTGTAGATGGAAAAGTTGAGACTTTCAAAGCTAGAATTGTTGCAAAAGGTTTTCGTCAACGACCAGGTATGGACTATGATGAAACCTTTTCTTCAGTGGCTATGCTTAAGTCCATCCGGATCCTGCTTGCCATCACTGCATACCATGACTATGAAATCTGGCAAATGGATATTAAGACCGCCTTTCTAAAAGGTGATTTAGAAGAGTGAGCGTACATGACTTAGCCATAGGGCTTCGTACATAGTGGGAGCAACAGGAAGGTGTGCAAGCTGCTTAAATCCATCTACGGGTTAAAGCAGGCATTGCGGAGTTGGAACATCTGTTTTGATGTGGTAGTAAAAGAGTTTGACTTCATCCAAAATATAGATGAACCTTGCATATACAAGAAAGTTGTAGAGAGTGAGGTTGTCTTACATGTATTGTACGTAGATGACATACTCTTGATAGGAAATGGTTTCCTATGCTACACTCGGTCAAGCTCCTCTTATCACGAGGATTCTCAATATAAAATCTGGATGATACCTACTACATCTTGTGGATTATGATCTATGGTGATAGATCTATATGGATGTTGGGAGTGTCCCAAATCCAGGTACATTAACACCATACTAAAGGGGTTTAGTATGGAGGATTCTAAGCGTGGTGGTTCGTCCACTTACTCAGGAATCACTCTCTCCAAAAAGATGTCTTCCAAGGTTGATTTGGAGAGAGCTCGCATGTAAGGGATAACCTATGCTTTGGCAGTAGGCTCTATCAGAGTATGCGATGTTATGACCAGATGTAGATGACTCGCTAGGTGTAGTGATCAGGAATTAATCGGATCTTGGGAGAATCACCAGATAGCTGTGGAGGACATTCTTAAGTACTTGAGAAGCACTATAAGAATGTTCTTGGTTCGAGCTTCCAGAGTGCTAAAAGTCAGTCACAGGTATTGTCTTTACCCTAAATGGAGGGACGGTATGATTGGAAGAGTTCTAAGTTAGATACCATGGCATACTAGGTGATAAAGGCTGAATACATTGCTACCAACGATGCTACCAAAGAGCTTGTCTGGATATATCTTGTTCATGAGATGAACAAGGTTCCTACCATTGAGCATCCAATAACTGTTATTGTGACTACAATAGAGTTGTGGCTTTAGCCTAGGAACACCGGTCCCATCAGCGATCCAGACATATTCTGAGGCTAGTATCACCTAATCAGGGAGATGGTTGATATCCAACAGATCGAGGTCAGGAGAGTTGACATGAAGGATAACACGGCGGATCCACTCACCAAGGCCTGCTTCCCCAAATACTATTTGAGAGATTTTAGGATGGTTGAGTATGGGATACTACAACCACTGCTATATTGTTGGGTATTGGATAATACAACAGATGGCCTTAGTGCAAGTGGGAGATTGTTAGTTATATGTATGCCTTAGAGGCCATTACTGTACATGGGATGTATATTGTAGTGGATGCTTGGACATATATAGGGAGGACTTTCTTGCTCGACATGATAGTATGCTATCTGGTTGCACTTTATCTTAACATGTTGACTTATATAAGTGATGTTGTCTTGCTCTCACATGTTGACAGAGCCCTTAGTTTGTGTACTTGACTACCAGGACTATGATGGAGATCATACTAATGGGGCAAAGGGTAGTCCACAAGTACACCCTAAAACAGCTCCTAGTCGAGGGTGTATCAAGACAGGGCATCGATATTCCGGAGTAGACTAGTGTATACGCATCTTGACCCATATGATGGGCGATGGATGATCCTACATCCATTGGTGTTTGACATCAAAGATGGTATACGGGTGCTCCGTGGAGACTGAGTACACTGAACAAACTCGTCGAGAACTCCTAGATGGTATTATACCTATCGTCAGATAGCAGTTCTCCGGTGACACTGGTACAGGTTAGTCTATAGACCCGAGATCGTCATAGAGTCTTGCGTGATTCCTACTGTGCTTTGATTTCCACCTTACCACGTTCAATAGAACGTGCAAAATGGTGGCTTTTGGGTACAGTCCCAAATCACATGAAGGCAATGAGCGATAGGATGGGATTCATCTCTCCCGGTATTCGGAGTTGATGTTGCGCTATGCTCGATTGGCCAAAACAGGAAAGTCCCTGGCCAGGGCTGATACAGAGATTTACTGATAAGTGTTATCAGTAGTTTCTCGATCTGTTTTGAGACTCACATCGGCACGACTTATCGGTTATTGGGGTCTGACGTTTTCCACAACTATACTGGTTATGCGACATATCAGACGAAGAGACCGAACTGTACAGTTGTGTTACTGACAGGCATTTGCAGGAGTTAGAGTGGGCTAGCTTGCTGATTTTCTGATCATTCAATACGCGGGTAGTCGTTACGTACAGCTAGTACCGCTGACGACTTATGGGTGCTTTATGTGATCATCACCTACTGCCGGCGTATTGACGAGTCTTTAGAGTCCTACACAGAGGTTTCTCTGGCTCAGGCAAAACGAAGTAGGAGCACATATGTGATATGTGCGGGACCGAGATTAATACGAGTATATGATAGCGTATTCTATTCTCGCGATATAAAGTATCGATCGGTTATATAAGATAGAGCCGGGTTATCGAATCAAATGTTGATTCGATAAGTTGATACTGTATCGGTCGGTTACATGTGATATACCCGGATTATCGAATGAAGAGTTGATTCGATAAGTTGATACAAATAATATTAGTCGGTCATATGAGATATAACCAGATTATTAAATCAAGAGTTGATTTAATGATTTAATGTATAATTATATATATATGATATATTAATTTACATTAACTAATATTAGCTCACTTAAGCATTTCTTTGCTCATATGTGCACACTTGATATATATGTGATATATATTAATTATGTTTTATTTATGTGTCATGGTTGATGATACATGCAATATGGGTGTATGAGAGTTACACCATGATAAAGATAATGTAAGGTTTATTTATTTATTGTAATTCAATTATTAGTTGGAAATTTGTCACATGGCATGAAGATTTGAGAAGCTTGTAGACCCATTGACTTAGTCCACTAGTTTTGTCTTACACAAGATATTTGTTAACCCAACCATTATTTAAACTCATGGTTAAGTCTTTACATGAGTAATATTAGATATTTTCTCATCCATGGTTGCCATTCACTCTCACAACATTATCTCTCTTCATCTTCTTCTTCAAGCTAAAGAGCTTTCTAGCTTTTGAGCAAGTGAGAAATATTAGTGAGAAAATCAATTCTAAAGTGAGCAAAAATCTGACTTCATCATTCTCTACTAGATTAGCACTTTAGTATAGGGTGTTAGCTTCACTAATCTCTCATTAGTGAAGTAGTAGCTTTGGTTAGTGTCTTCTCGACGTAGATCATTTTCGGCCTCGAAGACTTCAAGCAAGTTCATTCCTTTCTTTTTGTGAAGCCATGCTAGAGTCCGGAAGATTACTACTTGGAGCGAAGGGACTACTGCACGGAGCTATTGAAGTGAAGGACTGGTCTACAAAGGTTGTATTCCTAGTTCACTTAGTTGTAAAGTAGTTTACAATTTGTTTTGTATGATTCTCTAGTTAAAGATTCTAATTTAGGGTTCTTTAAAACGGCAAAAATTTGAAAATGGCATGGACGATACCTCCCGAAACCTTGCTGTTTTTCATAGGAACCCTACAATCATAACATTTTTCTATAATACAAAATTATATTCTTCTTTATATAATAAAGAAATTGATATTATATTGCACATCATTTTTGGTACAAAATAACAGTTGTTCAGAATCAGTATTTTACCATTTGGTAATACAAGGTGTATTCACCAATTGCTTTGGCTGCAACAATTTCACCATTCCCTACTACGAGAGATTTATCACCCTTTCCCAGTTCTCTAATTCTTCTTAACGCATGTAACATATTACAAACGTGGGATCTTGATCCGGTATCCAATACCTAGGACGTAGAGCATACTGAGAAACAGTTCTCGGTAATGAACACAGCCGAAGAAGATGCATCATCATGCTCTTTTTTCATTCGTGTTTCGTGGGAATCCTGATATTCCCCTATTCCTTACTCAGACTTATCACAATCATAAGAAAAAGCAGAATCAACGTTCCCAGCTCAATATAATAAGCGGGTTAGGTCAATACATCCATATTATCATCTTGATTAAAGCATGTCATGGTTGCTACCTGGAGAGAGAGAGAAGAAAACACCTTAGCGTGCGCTCTTGCAAGATTAGATTGGTTATTATCTTATCTAATCAGGATGGCACCCACTGTTTTGATCAAATCTTCCTTCAAACCCTAAAAGGTAAGATTAGCCGGGATTAATTATACCCTACAAGTTCGCCAATCGGTCAGCCAAGCAGGTATTGATACTCCGAGGGAGTCTTCCCATGCTTTTGCGTGGAGCTAATTAAATAACCTCGTTTCCGCAGCGGCATAACCCCGTTAACACCTTTCTTAGACACCTATTGGATCAGCTAATTGTAAATTGGAAACCTCTCCCATGAGTAACACTTACTCGCAGTGGGTATCAGGATCCAACTATCTCATAGAAAGTATGCAATCTCATTGCAAATTTCAACACTTGAAATTCCCAATATCTGTTTTTACCCCTAACGACCTATGACCTTGATGGAGGCAAACAAACCATAATCCTCTAGTCAAGTTCTACCCGTAATTTCTTGATTGAATTAAGCCCATCCACACGACCCTTGACGGAGGCCAACAAAGCCGTACGACTACCCTAATCCAATTGCATCATCATACGGCAGATAAGCACTAATCAGCTACCGCACACTACGTCTTGACGGAGGCCAACAAACATAGTACGAATACTAAATAGCACTTATCTGAAATGACAAAGGGCTACGACTGGTTTTGAAGAAAACCTTTAACGTAATGAACTTTCTATCGTTGTAGAATCTAGTAATTTGAAAAGGAGTGGTTTAAGCTCCGTATTTAAAATCGAGTAGTTTTCAAAAAAAACCGAGTGGGTTGTAGCATTTGCTAGTATTGATAAAGAGATCACTCCCGGTGAAAAGATCTAGGATCTTTTCCCATCGAATGAGGTGCTGGATATTCATAATGGAATACCATTTTGCAAAGCAAAAACAAGAGCTATCTTTTTGAAAAATTTGATTCTACAATATCTTTAGGTTTCTTTTCTTTTCATTAATCTCATTAATTATGTCCCATCATTTATGTTTTCCTAAACATCACCGAAGAAACGAAAATAGCACGCACGCTTATGCCATCCGCATTCGCTACGGGGCCCCGTTGTGCACCGTTAGGTTACTTAACTAACGACCGAGCAGGGGCTAGACTAGCGGGGGTGCAAAATATAAACATCGTTTATTATCTGTATATATATATATATATATATATCATTCGTCTCAGGCAGTTATATGGTCACATCACAGAACTCAAGTAGCAGAAGTAAACATATGAAATATTGGATATACTAGGAGGTCCGTGTTTTAAATTAAACCCGTAATGAAAAATACGGATTCCACGGTTGTGATGAATAGCCAAACCCACATCCCTAGTGAAAGGTTAGTATAGCACCCTATGAAGAGTTTTGAAGCATCACATGACCCAAAGTTTTAATTTTTATGGTGCTAAACTAACATGCAAAGGGATCGATCCTAGAAAATTAGGGTTACGAAATAAAAAGCGAACTAATCTAGGGTTTCGAGACTACAACCTTTGTAGCTCCCTTTCGCTGGACTCCTTGGTCTCTAGGGTGTTGAACGAAGGTCCTCTTGAAGTCCTATTGTGTCCACGACGATCCACCACGGAGATCTCCGTCTAAGCTCGCAACTTCGTCAAACCGAAGAGAACACTCTAAACAAAACGGCTAAGCTTGTGTAGAATGATGTTGTGGCTAGGTTTCTCACTTCAAAAACCTATCTTTAAGTGGTATTTGCTCACTAGAAAAAACTAGAGAGCAAAAGAGCAAGAGGAAGAAGATGGTGGCAATTTTTTGACAAGAGGTAAAAAGATAACTCTAGTGAAGAAAAAGAAATATATCAATATATATTTTATTCCTTCATGCTATGAACCATGGTTAAAGTGATGGAGACATTATTTAACTTTAGTTTGGAATGATAAAGAGAAGGATAACCATAGATTAGTGGTAGTTGAGCATGGTTAGGTCAAAGGAAGAATGTAGAAGCAAGAATGATTATCCTTCCCTTTTTCATTTTCTTTTAAATCCAAAATTAAATAATAATCCATGGTGTGAGTCTTATATTGCCACCATTTCCATATGCTAACAACCATGATGGATGAGTGTATGTATGTGTGCATGTATGCACATCCACATGTGCATGAAACTAGCATGAAAGAAAGAAAGAAAAGCACACATGCATGCATACATCTATCATCTAAGAAAAGGTTTTAAGTGAGAAAACTAATGGTTAAATGATAAATCAACACTTGATTTCTCAATCCGGTCATATCTCATATGACCCCACCAAAAGCAGTTCACCCGATCAATGTTCGGTATCATATACGCACATTTCAATCGGGTGCATGCGCATATCGCATATGCGCACCACAACGTTTCGCCTGGACTGGGTAACTCCTTTGTGGGACTCTAAGACTCGTCAATACGCCGGCAGAGGGTAATGATCATATCAAGTACCCTCAAGCCGCAAGCGGTCAGCTAAACGTAACGGCCACCCGGGTATTGAGCGATCAGAAGACAACAAGCGAACCTGCTACAACTCCCATCGAGCCATCCGGCAACACTACCGTACAGTCCGGTCTCTTCGTCAGACATGCTGCATATCGAGCCTAGGGATGGTCACGTCGACCCCAATAACTCAATAAGTCGTGCCGGTGAATGGTCTATAGCAGATCGAGAAACTACTGATAACACTTATCAGTAAATCTCAGCAGCCCTGGCCAGGGACTTACTGATATAACCAGTCGGGCACAGTACAGCATCAACTCCCAATATCGGGAGAGACGAAACCCCTCCTATCGCTCATTGCCTTCGTGTGTCTCGGGACTGTACCCAACGGCCACCTGCTTGCACGACTCAGTAGAGCCGTGGTAGGGTGGTAATCAAAGTACAGTGGGAGAACACACAAGGCTCTATGACGATCTCGGGTCTACAGACTAACCTGTACCAGTGTCACCTGAGAACTGCTATCCGACGATAGATATAATTCCATATAGGAGTTCTCGTTGAGTCCGTCCAGTGTACCCAGTCACCACTGAGCACCCGTATATGATCTTGATGTCAAACATCGATGAATGTGGGAACATTCATCGCCCATCGTATGGGTCTAGTATCATATACGCTAGTCTACTCTGGTATATCAATGCCCCGTCTCGATATACCTGCAACTAGGGACGTTCCAGGATATGCTTATAGACTACAGATGTCCCACTAGTATGATCTCCATCATAATCAGAGTAGTCAAGCCGATATCCTCAGGGCTTTATCAGCATGTATGAATGAATAGAAGCATGATCAAATAAACATGTCAGATAAAGAAGAACCAGATAGCAAACTATCTTGTCGAGCAAAAATGCAAACTGAATATATATACATGTATAGAAACATCCACTATCACATAATGGCCTCTAGGGCATACATATATCCAACAATCTCCCACTTGCACTAAGGCCAGTTATTGGCGTATCTCATACCCAACATCTCAAAAAGTCGCTCATGCTGTGGCTGAGGGAGGGCCTTGGTGAGTGGATCCGCGGCGTTGTTCTTTGTGTCTACTCTCTTAATCTCGATCTCGCGGCGATCTACAATCTCCCGGATCAAATGAAAGCGCCTTAGGATATGTCTGGACCGTTGATGGGATCTGGGCTCCTTGGCTAACGCCATCGCCCCATTATTGTCACAATACAAAGGTATTGGATCAATAATGGTTGGAACTACTCCTAGCTCCGAGACGAACTTCTTCATCCAGACGGCTTCCTTGGCGGCATCATTTGCAGCAATGTACTCAGCTTCCATCCTAGAGTCTGCAACGGTATCTTGTTTGGAACTCTTCCAACTTACCGCCCCTCCATTGAGGGTAAATACAAACCCTGAGATAGATTTGCTGTCATCCTTATCGCTCTGGAAGCTCGAATCGGTAAAGGCCTCCATTTAGAGATCTGTATTACCATACACCAAGAACAATTCTTTAGTCCTTCGCAAGTACTTAAGAATGTTCTTCACAGCTGTCCAGTGGTTCCCCCCTGGGTTGGATTGATACCTGCTTACAACACTAAGTGCATAAGCTACATCTGGGCGTGTACATAACATCGCATACATTATAGATCCTACTGCCGAAGCATAAGGTATAATGCTCATGCGAGCTCTCTCTTCATCGGTCTTTGGACAAGAATCCTTGGAGAGAGTGACTCCATGGCAAGCGGGTAAGGCACCCCGCTTGGAGTCTTCCATACTAAACCTCTTTAGGATGGTGTTGATGTATCTGGTTTGGGACAGTCCCAATAACTTTTTGGATCTATCCCTATAGATCCTTATGCCCAAGATGTATGTGGCATCACCCAGGTCCTTCATGGAGAACCTTAGTGATAAGAATGATTTGACCGACTGTAGCATAGGAATATCATTTCCTATCAGAAGAATATCATCCACGTACAATACGAGGAATGTGACAGCTCTTCCTACAGCCTTCTTATAAACACAAGGTTCATCTGGATTTTTGATGAAATCAAACTCTTTGATAACATCATCGAAACAGATGTTCCAACTCCGAGATGCCTGCTTTAACCCATATATGGATTTAAGCAATCTACATGCTTTCTCGCTGCTCCCACTGTCAATGAAGCCCTCTGGCTGATCCATATAAACGCATTCTTCTAAATCTCCATTTAGAAATGCTGTTTTAACATCCATCTGCCAGATTTCATAGTCGTAGTGAGCAGCTATAGTAAGTAGGATCCGAATGGATTTAAGCATGGCTACGGGCGAAAAAGTTTCGTCATAGTCCAAACCTGGTCTTTGACGAAAACCTTTCGCCACAAGTCTTGCCTTATAGGTCTCTACCTGCCCATCCACACCAATCTTTCTTTTAAAGATCCATTTGCACCCTACAAGTTTTACCCCAGGGGGTACAACGTCCAAAGTCCATACTTTGTTGGTGTACATAGACTCCATTTCGGATCTCATGGCATCCGGCCACTTCACAGAGTCACCACTCGTGATAGCTTGCTGAAAACTGGTAGGATCATCATCATCCATGATGCAATCTTCTCCGTTACCATCAATGAGGAAACCGTAGTACCTCTCCGGTGGGCGAGAAGTCCTACCAGATCTACGGAGTGGCCGAGGTTCTTCAGTTTCTGTTGCAACAGCCGGTTCAACCAAATCGTCATTTGTAGTTTGTGTCTCAAGAACCTATTCTAGATCTACTACCTTGCCATCATCTTTATCTGTGAAAAACTCTTTTTCCAAGAATGTGGCATACTGAGAAACAAACACCTTTTGTTCCTCTTTGTGGTAGAACAGATATCCATAAGAATTCTTTGGATATCCCACAAAGTTACACATGACTGACCGTGTCTCGAGTTTGTCTGGATTCTGCTTTTTAACATAGGCCGGACAACCCCAAATCTTAATTCTTTTAATAGATGGTCTCTTCCCATTCCATATCTCATATGGCGTGGTAGACACGGCTTTGGTTGGAACCCTGTTTAGCAGAAACGCTGCAGTCTCCAATGCATGTCCCCAAAACGAGACTGGTAACTCAGCGTCACTCATCATGGATCGGACCATATCTAATAGGGTCCTATTCCATCGTTCTGACACACCGTTGTGCTGTGGTGTGTAAAGAGGAGTGAGCTGAGAGAGAATCCCATTCTCTTTTAGGAAGTTTGCAAATTCTGTACTGAGATACTCTCCACCTCGATCTGATCGAAGCATCTTAATACTCAAGCCGGTTTGTTTTTCTACTTCTTGTTTATATTCAATGAATTTCTCGAAAGCGTCGGACTTGTGCTTTAATAAAAATACATGACCGAATCTTGAGAAATCGTCAGTGAATGTAATGAAGTAAGAAAAATCGCCTCTAGCTTGTGTAGACATAGGCCCACATACATCACTATGTATGAGGCCCAGGAGCTGAGTAGCTCTTTCTCCGTGTCCGGTAAATGGAGTTTTGGTCATTTTACCCTTGATACAAGACTGGCAAGTCGCATATGATTTATATTCAAAAGAGTTTAAATATCCATCTTTGTGTAACCTGTTTAGTCTTGTTTCGTTAATATGACCAAGTCTACAGTGCCAAAGAAAAGCTTCATTTAATTCTAAAATTTTTCTTTTATTAGTGTGTTGTATACTGAAAACTGTGTGTTGATTTAGGACATATATTCCGTTATTAAGCGTACCATACCCAACCAACATTTGATTTAGGTGAATGTTCATAACATTGTTCTGCAACACAAAATTATACCCTTCATTGTCCAACAAAGAAACGGATATTATATTACATAGCATACTTGGTACAAAATAACATGGATTCAAAATCAAAATACATCCAGATGGCAACCCCAAGTGATACTCTCCCACTGCGACTGTATGTACATTGGAACCATTTCCAACGCGGAGAGTATGGTCACCTGTCCTCAAAACCTTGCTATTTCTCAGCCCCTGCATAGAATTGCAAATGTGAGAACTTGAACCGGTATCCAATACCGAGGAAGCTGAGTTTATAGAAAAACAGTTTTCAGTCACAAACGCACCTGAAGCAGAAGCATCATCATGCTTCTTCTTGAGACTTAGGTACTCCGTGCAATTGCGCTTCCAATGTCCTGTCTTGTGGCAATGAAAACACTCGCCTTTCCCCGGGTCTCCAGCTGTGGACTTTCCCTTTCCCTTCACCTTTTTGACTCCGCCCTTAGGATTAGTGGGTTTCTTCTTTTTCTTTCCCTTGGCCTTAGCTTTCGGGCGAGAAGAAGAAGACTGTCCAATAGTCATAACGGGAGTCTTTGCTGACTTCATAGTGCTCTCTGCACTCCTTAACATATTAAGGAGTTCAGGGAGTTACTTCTCCATGCCATGCATGTTAAAGTTCACTATGAACTGAGCAAAGGTGGAGGGGAGGGACTGCAGAATAATATCTATATATTGTTCATTGTCCATTGTCCATCCGAGGCCCTCAAGCTCTTCTATAAGAGCTATCATCTTCAAAACATGGTCTGCTACTGGTATGCCAGGGGCCATCAGTATCTGAAACAGTTTCTTTGATGCTTCGTATCGTAATACGCGGGGCTGCTCCCCATACAACTCCTTTGTATGGAGCAATATCCCGTGAATGTCCATGTCCTCGTGCTGCTTTTGATGTGTGTTGTCCATCGATGCAAGCGCGAGGCATTTTGCCGTGGCACAGTCAGCGTCCCATGGCTTGCGGACTTCAATGTCCGCAACTGAGGACTTTGGGCCTGGGACGGGCGGGGCTGAAGCCGTGAGGACATATGATACTTTATCATAAGTCAAGGCGATCTTTAGATTCCTCAGCCAGTCTTTATAGTTGGTCCCATTCAGTTTGTTCTTATCTAGTAGAAGCTTATGTCCAGTCATTGGTATCTGCCATTAAGAGAGAGAAAAGAATACACTCAGCGAAAGCTCTTGCACAGATTAGATTGGTTTATTATCTTGTCTAATCGATGTTTCCCACTGCTTTTTATCAAGTTTTCTTTCAAACCTTAAAAAGAAAAACTAGCCAGGATTAATTACAGTCTACAACTTCACTAACCGTTCAGCCAGGCCAGTGTCGGTACTTTGAGGGAGGTTCCCCGTGCTTTCGCACGGACCTAATTAGAGTAAACCTCGTTTTCCCAGAGGCGGAGCCCCGTTAACACCTTTCTAGACACCTAATGAGTTAGCTAATTGTAAACTGTAAAACTCTCCTAGGAGCAACTATTGCCCACAGTGGGATCGGGATCCAACCATCACATGGAAGGTATACAATCTCATTGCAAATTTCAACACTTGAAATTCCCGATGTAATTTTTACCCCTAGTACTTATGACCTTAACTATGGTCAACAAATCATAAGTACCAGTCAAGTTCTACCCGTCATTTCTTGATCAATTAGACCCACCCATATGACCCTTAACTATGGTCAACAAAGTCGCATGAATGTCCTAATTAATCTGCATCATATGCAGTGTAGGAAGACATCACTTAGCTACCGTACACTACGCCTTAACTAAAGTCAACAAACGTAGCACGAATACTAAGTACTCTACTTCCTAAAATGACGGAGGGTTGCGAATGATTTTTAAGAAAATATTTAACGCTTTGAACTTGATATCGTTGTAGAATCAAACAGTTTTTCAAAAGGAGTGGCTTAAGCTCCGCAGTTTTGAAATGTAGCTTTTTCATAAATAGCCGAGTAGTTTTTAAATCCGATTCTACAACATCTTTTTAGGTTTATTTTCTTTACATTAATCACATTAATGTAATCCCATCATTTAATTACTTAAGCCAATCACAGAAAAGAAACGAAAATAACACGTACGCTTATGCCATCCGCATTCGCCGCAATGTTCCGTTATGCACCGTTAGGTTACTTAACTAACGGCATACCGGGACGGGACTAGCGCGGGTGTAAAACATAAGCAACGTCTACTATATATCATATATATAATATGTCATTCGTCTCAGATATCACAGAACACAGGCAGCAGAAACATAGATATAACGTGGGATATCCTAGGATGTCCGTATTTAGTATTTAGCCAGAATAGAAAATACGGATTCCACAGTCGCGATGAATAGCCAAGCCCACACCCTGGACCCCTACGAGAGCGGCAAGTGACCCTACCAATCCTGGAGTTTAGGAGACCCGGTCTCGACTCCTCGAGATGGCCTCCCACTGAACCCCAGAACCCGGTCACCAGTGCTCCCCTCCTTGGGTCCATCCTAATGCGGAAAAGTAAATAATATACAACACTGGTGACACAACCGCAACCTGGAAGTGCCCTAAATAAAAGAATATTACATTTGAATTTACATGAATGAAAATATAAAACTCTCATCTCACAAAAACCCGCCGGCTATTCGATCGCGACAATCCTGCACATCATATCTCAGCAACACATAATATCACATATCATCAACGTAAGTAAGTATGCGTATCCCGATTGTCGTTGATGTACAGCAACGAAACCGGCGATATCGTACATACTACACTTACGGTCACAGAAAAGAAAGTGTAAACTACAATATTTGGAATCCAGATTCTCTTTAGACATCATAAATGCGAAATATCACATATTTCGTATTTCATGCCTAAACTATATGAATTCCACATATTGTATCACATTCCAGACAAACAGACAGTATTAAAGTTTTCGAACGAACGATCAAGCACCCAAGATTCATTAAAGCTCAACACTTGAGCAGGGTTCAAAAATCCGGAGTGTGACACAGTAGTAGCGGTCCAGCCGTAGAAGGGTCAAGCCAACGCCTCACATGTGGAACGCCGTACTGCCCCAAACCCTAAGGTTCAAAGGGCAGTTCGAGACGGTCATATAATCGAGTTAAGGTTTGTTGTCTTCTAGAGGGACCACCGCAAAAAGACTTGCACGTATCTCCAAAGTATTTAAACCCCGTGAATAGTGAGTAAATGATACTCGTTCAAACACTTCAATACTTTCTAATTTACCCGGAAAAGCTACGAAATAAAAATCCCGATCGAAATGACGAGTTCAAAACCATATCCAGAATTTTTCAAAACCAAATACAGATTAAACATACTCAAAATATACTATAGCAGGTAAGGAAAAATACTGTGCAAAATGGAGTAAAAGATCCCCTTTTATGGCCGCTGATCCGCGGTCTAAGCCTGCATAGTCCGCGGTTCCGCGGTCAAAAGTACTGTTCACTGTCTCGAATTTTCCAGTTTATCTTGTATTTACCTGCTTTATTTTTTGAGAATTTTTAATTCTGAAAAAAGTCAGTTTTTAGAAAATTTCCAGAGAGCACCCTAAAAAGTCGTATTTTTGTCCGATCGGGGTTTTCACTTCGTAAAAACGTCGCCTAATGTTTTAGGTCGGCTCTGATACCAATGAAAGGTTAGTATAGCACCCTATGAAGAGTTTTGAAGCATCACATGACCCAAAGTTTTAATTTTTATGGTGCTAAACTAACATGCAAAGGGATCGATCCTAGAAAATTAGGGTTACGAAATAAAAGGCGAACTAATCTAGGGTTTCGAGACTACAACCTTTGTAGCTCCCTTTCGCCGGACTCCTTGGTCTCTAGGGTGTTGAACGAAGGTCGTCTTTAAGTCCCCTTTTGTCCACGACGATCCACCACGGAGATCTCCGTCCAAGCTCGCAACTTTGTCAAACCGAAGAGAACACTCTAAACAAAACGGCTAAGCTTGTGTAGAATGATGTTGTGGTTAGGTTTCTCACTTCAAAAACCTATCTTTAAGTGGTATATGCTCACTAGAAAAAACTAGAGAGCAAAAGAGCAAGAGGAAGAAGATGGTGGCAATTTTTTGACAAGAGGTAAAAAGATAACTCTAGTGAAGAAAAAGAAATATATCAATATATATTTTATTCCTTCATGCTATGAACCATGGTTAAAGTGATGGAGACATTATTTAACTTTTGTTTGGAATGATAAAGAGAAGGATAACCATAGGTTAGTGGTAGTTGAGCATGGTTAGGTCAAAGGAAGAATGTAGAAGCAAGAATGATTATCCTTCCCTTTTTCATTTTCTTTTAAATCCAAAATTAAATAATAATCCATTATATAATCCATGGTGTGAGTCTTATATTGCCACCATTTCCATATGCTAACAACCATGATGGATGAGTGTATGTATGTGTGCATGTATGCACATCCACATGTGTATGAAACTAGCATGAAAGAAAGAAAGAAAAGCACACATGCATGCACACATCTATTATCTAAGAAAAGGTTTTAAGTGAGAATACTAATGATTAAATGATAAATCAACACTTGATTTATCAATCCGGTCATATCTCATATGACCCCACCAAAAGCAGTTCACCCGATCAATGTTCGGTATCATATACGCACATTTCAATCGGGTGCATGCGCATATCGCATATGCGCACCACAACGTTTCGCCTGGACTGGGTAACTCCTTTGTGGGACTCTAAGACTCGTCAATACGCCGGCAGAGGGTAATGATCATATCAAGTACCCTCAAGCCGCAAGCGGTCAGCTAAACGTAACGGCCACCCGGGTATTGAGCGATCAGAAGACAACAAGCGAACCTGCTACAACTCCCGTCGAGCCATCCGGCAACACTACAGTACAGTCCGGTCTCTTCGTCAGATATGCTGCATATCGAGCCTAGGGATGGTCACGTCGACCCCAATAACTCAATAAGTCGTGCCGGTGAATGGTCTATAGCAGATCGAGAAACTACTGATAACACTTATCAGCAAATCTCAGCAGCTCTGGCCAGGGACTTACTGATATAACCAGTCGGGCACAGTACAGCATCAACTCCCAATATCGGGAGAGACGAAACCCCTCCTATCGCTCATTGCCTTCGTGTGTCTCGGGACTGTACCCAACGGCCACCTGCTTGCACGACTCAGTAGAGCCGTGGTAGGGTGGTAATCAAAGTACAGTGGGAGAACACACAAGGCTCTATGACGATCTCGGGTCTACAGACTAACCTGTACCAGTGTCACCTGAGAACTGCTATCCGACGATAGATATAATTCCATATAAGAGTTCTCGGTGAGTCCGTCCAGTGTATCCAGTCACCACTGAGCACCCGTATATGATCTTGATGTCAAACATCGATGAATGTGGGAACATTCATCGCCCATCGTATGGGTCTAGTATCATATACGCTAGTCTACTCTGGTATATCAATGCCCCGTCTCGATATACCTGCGACTAGGGACGTTCCAGGATATGCTTATAGACTACAGATGTCCCACTAGTATGATCTCCATGATAATCAGAGTAGTCAAGCCGATATCCTCAGGGCTTTATCAGCATGTATGAATGAATAGAAGCATGATCAAATAAACATGTCAGATAAAGAAGAACCGGATAGCATACTATCATGTCGAGCAAGAATGCAAACTGAATATATATACATGTATAGAAACATCCACTATCACATAATGGCCTCTAGGGAATACATATATCCAACATCTAGACCCCTACGAGGGCGGCAAGCAATCCTGCCAATTCTAGAGTTAGGAGACCCGATCTCGACTCCTCGAGATGGTCTCCCACTGGACTCTAGAACCTGGTTACTTGTGCTCCCCTCCTTGGGCCTATCCTAATGCGGAAAAGTAAATAATATACATCAATAGTGAAAGCATCCTCAACCTGGAAGTATCCCAATAAAAGAATATTACATACAGCTTTACATGAATAAAAATTTTAAAACTCGTATCTCACGCAAAATCCCCCTGCTATTCAATCATGGCTATCCAATATAACATATCACAGCAACACATAACATCATATGTCATCAAAGTAAGTAAATATCCGTATCCCGAATGTCGTTGACGTATAGCAACGAGATAGGGGATACACCACATATTACACTTACGGTCATAGAATAGAAATGAAAACTACAATAATTAGAATCCGCATATTCCTTAGACATTATAAACCCAGAATATCTCATATCTGGGATTTAATACCTAACACATTAAATCTTGCATTTTAGTCTCAAATCGAAAACACTTTTCAATAACATAGTCGGGTAATTCAACAAAATTCCCGACTACCTGATCGAATGCTCGTCAGGAACTTTAGTAGATGTAAGTCGATGTACAACACCCCACGAGTTGCGGGGAGGCGGAAATTTGAAAAACAATCTTGTTTTATATGTAAACATCGACTAACCGAAGATCTTCACTAAACGATAATTAACAACAACCATAGAAGTTCTTAGCTACTATGTAAAGAGATTATACCTAATGATTCGTGTCCTTCGTCTTTTCGATCTCTACGTCCTCCTCGGCCTCCTTTCCGTGATAGACGATCCACCCGAGAACCCTAATCCAAGCTTCACCTCTAAACTTGAGGTAACTAAGTTTCTCTAGTTGCTAATCAAAGGAACTTAAGTCATATAGAGTAAGGTTATGGAGTGTTTAGTCTATTCTAATCCTTGATCTCAACTCATGAGTGATAGGATTAGGGTTTGAAGAGAGAGTGAGCTTGAGAAGAGAGAAGGTGAAGATGATAATGATAATGATATTGTTTCTCACTTGAATATATGAAGCATAATGAATAAACAAAAAAATGAATAAATGTGATTATTCACCATGCTACATTAATTCAATATGAGTGATTCACTATATGAGTCATTAAGCATTTAATAATGCATTAATGACATGATGAATCACACAAAATGAGTCACAATATCATTTAATGATAATGCCACCTAAACCCTCAAGTCACCATGCTTCTAGAAGCTTCCCGTAAAATTATGAGAACTCCCCTCCTATCCGTGAAAACACGGAAAAACTTTAGACTGTATAAATCCAATAACCTGATACTAGAATCTGGCTTAAACCAAAGCTGGCTAGTAAAAACTGTCCGAACGTCGTACATGTGTAAACACACGTATGCGTCCGAACCCTTGTCGTAAAACCGTACGACCTCTATATCGTTTCGCCTGGAGTAGGGAAATCTCTGTATGGAACTCTAAAGACTCGACTACTACGCTGGCAGTGGGTTTAACCACAGACCGCAAGCGGCACTTGCTGTACGTAACGGTCCCCAGGTAGATGTCGATAAGAAAGCCGATGACGAAACCCATCCGAACTCCTACTGAGCCTGTCCGTGACAATATCCGCGCAGTCCGGTTTGTTCCTCTAAGTGTATCGCATGTATGGTCTAGGGAGGTGGTAAACGTCAGACCCTTAATAACCGTACAAGTCATGCCGGTATGGCTCAAGACCATCCGAGAATCTACTGATCAGTCCATCAGTAATTCTCAATCAGCCCTGGCAGTCGCTCACAGTGCGATATCAACTCCCTATACCGGGAGAGACGAATCCCTAACAGTCGCTCACTGCCTCCACGTGGCTCGGGACTGTGCCCAACTAAAACCTGTTTGCACGACTCTTTTGAGCCGTGCTAAGGTAATAATCAAAGCACAGTGGGAACTCACATGAGACAAATGACGACCTTAAGTCAACGGACTATCTGCACACATGTCAGCTGAGAACTGCTATCTAACGTTAGGTATAAATACCATCCAGTCAGTTCTTGGCGAGTCCTGTCCGGTGTACTCGCACCCAGTGAGCATCTGTATACAATCTTAGGTCCACTCCACCAATGGCTGCGGGACCAATCCATCGCCCCTCCTCAGGGTCTAGATATGTATACACTAGTCTACTCCGGAGTATCAATTCCAAGTCTCGATACTCCTGCGACAAGAGACATCTAAGGATGTGCCTATTGACTATCCAGCTCCTACAAGTATGACTGCCATCACAACGCTGGTTGTCAGGCAAACACCCTATGGGCTTTATCAACATGTATATATATGAATACAACGCAAAATATATCATAAGTTAAGATAAAGACAAACCAAATAGCGTACTATCATATCAAGCAAGATTGTCATGTACATACATATCCCTAGCATCCTATATAATGAAGGCCTCTAGGGCATATATATCCAACAATCTCCTACTTGCACTAAGGCCTATAATTGGCGCATTGAGTACCCACTGTCTGTACTAGATCCAGTTGCTGGCGTACCGCATGCCCAACATCTCAAACAGCCTCTCGAACTGGACTTGAGGGATGGCTTTAGTGAATGGATCTGCCGTGTTGTCTTTTGTGTCCACTCTCCATACCTCGATCTCCCGACGATCCACGATCTCCCTGATCAGGTGAAACCGCCTTAAGATATGCCTGGATTTCTGATGGGACCTTGGTTCCTTCGCTAATGCTACAGCCCCATTGTTATCACAATACAAAGGTATTGGATTTGCAATGGACGGGACCACCTGAAGTTCGGAGATGAACTTCCTCACCCAGACAGCCACTTTTGTGGCTTCACTAGCAGCTATATACTCAGCCTCCATAGTTGAGTCTGCGACGGTATCCCGTTTGGAACTCCTCCAACATACCGCCCCTCCATTAAGGGTAAACACAAAATCCGAAATGGATTTAGAATCATCTTTGTCACTTTGGAAGCCGGAGTCGGTAAAAGCCTCTATCTGGAGGTCCCCATAACCGTAAACTAAGAACATCTCCTTAATTCTTCTCAGGTACTTGAGAATGTTCTTTACCGTTATCCAATGTTTCTCACCTGGGTCAGATTGATACCTGCTTACCACACTAAGTGCGTAAGCTACATCTGGTCTGGTACATAACATCGCATACATTATAGATCCTACTGCCGAAGCGTAGGGTATAATGCCTATGCGGGCCCTCTCTTCATCAGTCTTTGGAGACATCTCTTTGGAGAGGGTGATCCCGTGACAAGCGGGTATATTACCGTAATTGGAATCTTCCATACTAAATCTCTTTAGTATAGTGTCAATATACCTGGACTGTGAAATTCCCAACATTCTATTAGATCTATCACGATAGATCTTAAAGCCCAGAATGTATGATGCATCTCCCAAGTCTTTCATGGAGAATTTCTGTGACAAGAAGAGCTTTGCTGATTGTAGCATAGGGACATCATTCCCTATCAGTAGTATGTCGTCGACGTACAAAACGAGGAAGACTACTGCTCCTTCTACAATCTTCCTATAAATACATGGTTCATCTACATTTTTGATAAAATAAAATTTTTTGACTGTCTCATCAAAGCAGATGTTCCAACTCCGCGATGCTTGCTTTAATCCATAAATGGATTTAAGCAACTTGCACACTCTTCCGCTGCTCCCACTGTCTAAGAAACCTTCTGGTTGATCCATATAAACACTCTCTTCTAAATGTCCATTTAGAAAAGCTGTTTTTACGTCCATCTTCCAGATTTCATAGTCATGGAAGGCAGCAATTGTAAGTGCACGGCGGCGCCCCGGCGGTCAAACCGACGGCCAATTGCGGAAGCGGTGATAAACTTTAATTTTGCGAACTTAGCAAACCGGCACCACCGCGCACTAAACACCCGGATCGAACCATTAACTAGTCCTAGCTAACTACAAGACGGGTTAGAAATATACCGAGTGATCCGAGTCCTTCGGTCTTCTCGTCGTCGTCCCGATCTCCTGCGGAATGTCCAGTCGTCGCCTCCTTGTCGGAAGGGCACCACATCTCCTGCTTCTTTTACGGGCTCCCGCCTCTATACCGAGGCAACTCGGGCATGAAGCTGGCAAGTCGACATGCCCAAGATATGCTGTAGAATGTGTAGAGTTGTGTCTCATTTGGGGTTTAGTTGCCTTGATGGAGGAATGAGGTTGAGAAATGAACTTGGGAATTTTGGTGGCAATGGAAAAATGATATGAATGATAATTTTCCCACCCTCACAAAATAATCCTCTCTCCTCTCCTCTCAAGTGTGGCCGGCCCTCTCATTTTAGGAATGGTGGTGGAGGGAAAATACAAATCAAGAAGGGAAGTGATGGTAGTAAAAGGTGGAGGGTGACCACATCCAAACACCATGATAACAATCTCACATCAATTCCTAATCAACTCTAATCACCATAAAGCAAAGGAAAAGACTAAGAAAGCATCTCATGATTATGAACCATCATGAAGCCCCACAAATGCATAAAACCCCTCCTCAATAAGTTATTTGCAAACTTGCAAATAACCCCTTCCATCGGAAAGTCCGGCCGAGAAAGAACAAAGGAAAACCGGCCGGAACGGAATGCAAACTGGCAACTCTAGAATACTGGTCCCGTAATAAATCACAGGAAAACCCCGATACTGTGCATACACACCCGCATCTGTACTCCGTCCGGATACAAATGTAATGAGACAAAATCTATACAGTACTATACTAGGATCCGGCTTAAACCAAAGCCGGCTAGTAATATCCGTCTGATCCTGATCCGTGCAATACCGCACGTATCTGATCGAACCCTGCCATATATCCATACGGCCTCTACTACTAACCGTCCGATCCTGATCCGTCCAATACCGCACGTATCTGATCGGACCCTGCCATATCTCCATACGGCCTCTACAGCGTTTCGCCCGAAAGCTTGAGTAACTGAAAGTGTGGTGGACTCTAAAGACTCGTCAATACTATAGTTGTGGATTTAACCACTAGCACGTCAGAGGTATAAGCCAATACGTGATGGGCCACCAGCTATTGACCAAAAGGGACGTCGATGAGCGAACTCATCCTGACACCCTACTGAGCCTGTCAGTGACAATATCCGTACAGTCTGGTCCGTTCGTCTGTGAGCTTCGCATGGCGGGCCTAGGGGGTTGGTAAAAGTCAGACCCCCAAAAGCGGTACAAGTCGTGTCGGAGTGTAGCCCAGAACACCATGAGATACTACTGGAATACCTACCAGTAAATCTCCTGCCTTGGCCAAGGACTTCGTGTAATGGCTCTTCTAGACACAGCGCGAACTCACCCCCAATACCGGGAGAGACGAACCCCTGAAGATCAACTCACTGCCTCCAAGTGGCTCGGGACTGTACCCAACTAAAACCTGTTTGCACGACTCCTTTGAGCCGTGGTAGGGTAGTAATCAAAGCACAGCGGGAACTCACACGAAACAAATGATGATCCCCAGGTCGATGAACTAACCTGTACACATGTCACCTGGGAACTGCTATCTGACGTCAGGTATAAGACCAACTAGCAGGTTCCCGGCGAGTCCTGTCCGGTGTACTCATAACCCAATGAGCACCTGTATATATCTTAGGTGAACCAACTGACACCAGTGGCTTGTGAGATCGGCCACCGCCCCTCGTCGGGGTCTCGACTGTATACACTAGTCTACTCTGGAGAATCGATGCCCTGTCTCGAAACTTCTACGACTAGGGTCCTTTTAAGGATGTGCTTATAGACTACCAGCTCCCACGTATATGATCTCCCTCATACTGCTGGCAGTCAAGCAAGAATCCTAAGGGCTCTATCAACGTGCAATAGCGACCTGTCAGGTCACCTAAAGCAGTACACGATGATAAAGGTAAACCAGATAGCATACTATCATCTCGAGTAAGACTGTCCTACCGGGATAGGTCCTCCCTCAATCATTGCAATCACGTGCCTGTGATCCAATAATTGACTCTGAGGGCACTATCTCCAACAATCTCCCACTTGCACTCAAGGCTAATTATTGCGATGTCGCATACTCACAGCCCGTGTGATACCGAACACCCAAATCCTCTACTAGTCAGTCTCACAAAGCCCGTTTGCGAAACTATTGTGTTCGAGGAATAGCCTCAGTGAGTGGATCCGCTTTGTTGTTTCTTTCTATGTCTCTCTATATCTCAAGTTCGCGGAGAAAGCCATCTCCCGAAATGAGCAATACCCGTCTTAGAATGTGTCTAGATGTCTGATGGGACCTAGCTCATAAATGAACTCCAAATCCAAACTTCTTAGACTGTATCGTCAACTGAACTTAATCAGTATCCTGCGCCATTCCACCCTCAGTATTGCCTTAGACCACCTGTCCAAAATACTGCCCCTCGTCAGAAGGAAAAACTATAGCTCTGACAACCTCCTTGTCGTCCATGTCACCTTGGAAGCCTGGAATGATAACTGTCTCCCGAATGAGGCTGTCGTTATCATATCCCTAGAACATCTACTTATGTTCTAAAGTTGCTCCCGACTGTTTCTCCAGGATTGGATCAATATCAACTTATTTCATCTAGTGCAAGAACAACATCTGGTGTGGTACTTGACATTTCATGATTGACTCAATTGCCTAAGCAAGTGATCTGCCAATCATGCACATCCCTCTCTACTTTAGTCTATAAGACACCTTTAGAGAGGGTGACTCCATCACCTGCAGGTACACTACCGTGCCAGGAGTCGTCCATTCTAAATACTCTTAGAATGCTGTCAAAGTACCCTGATTGGGAAACCACCCAAATCTAGATCTAAAACCATAGATCTAGTAACCAGTATGTCTGATACAAAGTCCATTTCCTTTGTGGAGAAACCACTGTGTGACGACCAAAGTATAACCGATCGTAGTATAGGAATATCACTTCCTACTTTGTGTATGTCATCCAAAACCCGGATATCACATCCTACTACCTTCTCAACAGATCCATCCCCTATTCTGATGACGTCAAACCTATGACTGTCACATCAGAAATAGATGATCTATCTCCGCTATATCTGCTTTAGTCTATAAATAGACATAAGCCTGATGTCCACCAATGCTTCCGCTGCTCCCACTGACTACGACAACCCTCTGGCAGAGTCATATAGACGTGCATTTCTAAAGCTAGTTCAGAACGACGCTATACTCATCCTCCTGCCGGGTCTCGCAGCCTGGAACAACAGCAATGGAAAGTGTGGGTAAACAAGAACTTCCCTGTCACCGTCCTTGAGGCTACCGGAGTACCTCTCGGGTGCCTGAAGTTACCCACCGTATCTGCGGAGTGGCCGATGGAATGTCAAACCAGATTGAATCTTTAGGTTCCTTATCAAATCTTCAGTAATCGTTTGCGGTTCTGGAATCACTTCCAGTTCTACCATACTCCCACTACTGTTTTTGAAAAAATCCATTTTTATTAAAACTGTGGCGAGTCTAGAACAATATTACTATTGATCTCCCAGATGGTAGAAAGTCAACCCTCCTCATAGCCTGGGTCAACCCACAAACAGCCATTACAGAAACGTGCCTTGAGTTGTCCAGTGTCTGGTTTTAATAATAAGCCGGACAACTCCCCGTATCTTAACATCGTTAAGATATGAACTGTTCTATATCCAATATAGAACCAGAGGTACTGATTTAATTGAACCAGATTCAAATCATGCAGCTGTCTCCAGTGCATGTCAACTAAATGGAAGGAGGCCTATCAGCGTTACTCAACTTAGGAATGCTTCCAATCATGAGTAACCTGAAAGAGAAGCAAGTTCTCTTAAACATTACTATCAACTGAATACCATTCACAAGTATCTACATCTTCGATCACCTTGAAGAATCCCGATACTTGCAATGCCTGGTTCTCTACTTTATTCTTATACCCATAACTTCTCAAAACTTGGACCCTATGTTTCTACGAAACACTTGTCTAAGAACCAGAGAAGTCATAAGTAAACCGAATATAGTACGAGGACCTACCCCTCTGTCCTAATGGACACTGGACAACATACAATACTCTGTATAAGTCCTTTGAGTCAAATAACTCATTCACTGTGTGTCGTAGGTTGAAAACTGTACTATGGTTATGAAGAATTACACCGCTGTTCAATGCTCCTTACCTAACCATCCACTGATATAGGTAAATGTCATAGACATAATTTCAAAAAGGTATGTCTCACTCTATAAAAATAGACGTACAGATATATCAATTTGAAATTGGTGCACAACAACGGATATTCAAAACCAAATATTTGCCGACCGGCAAACAACCCAGGTGGCTTCCTCAAATATCACCAATTACAACGAATCCCGATATAATGAGGATGATTACCTAATTCCCAATAACTTACTCCCACTCATCATCTGTAAAACCATACAGATGTGAGAATCATACCTGGTAAATACATACCCTGGAGCAAGTGTTTAATCGGGAAATCAGTTTTCATTTAACAGTACACAGTGAAACTGAAACGTTGAAATGTTTCGACGGGGTATCTGGGTATTCTTAGTAATGCCTCTTCCATTATCCAGATTCACAACTATAACCGTATAATTCTTTGCCACCTCTCCAAATCCCTTTATATGTCTTTAGTCATTACCTTCTGCACACCCCTTAGGCCAAATGGTTTTCTTCCTTCCCTACCGTTCGGCACCAGCCTATGGTTTGGAAGAAAACTATCTAATAAGCATAATGGGTGTACTGTCCTAGTCCTAGGAGCACTCGCAATGCGAGAGAAGGTGAAGATAAAAGACAACCGAATAAACCTTATTCCTATTTCTCCTGAACCATAATCCATCCCCGAACTGGAACAAGTTCCTTTCGAGTTCGTATATAACCATACGATGGAGTATCCAATAAACTGTGGATCTTCGTAGTGATACGGAGTGTCCTGGAGAAATACAAAGGTGATTTAGGATTGGCGAAGAAATACTTGGTTTGGTCGTGAATATTAGTCGCAATTTACTTTGCCCTCTTACTAATCCCTTGCTTTGTCTTAATCTTAATACCTTCTGCACACCATCTTTATGCTAATTGGTTTTCTTTATTCCCCACTGTTCGGCACCAGCCTAAGGTTTGGAAGAAGACTATCCAATTTGCGTAATAGGTGTACAATCTCCTAAACTAAGGAGTACTCGTAACTTGAGAGAAGGCAAAAATGAAAAGACAACTGAATAAACCTTATCCGTTTTCTCCAGAACCGGAAACCATCCTCGAATTCCTTCGAGTTCGTATCTAACCATACGATGGTTTTGTCCAATGGAAGTGGACGTTCGTAGTAATACGGGGTGTCCTGGAGAAAAGGGTAAAAGTAGGAGTGGCAATGAGGTCTGCAACTCTGACAATCCAAAAGCCAGTGTTAAGAAGGTTCGGTCAACTTGGTCACAGAGTCATAGTCTAGGGTCGGGTCAATGGTCGCTGCCAAAGAGAGAGAGAAAAGAAACACTCAACGTGCACTCTAACCTAGATTAGAATGGTTATCCCTTTATCTAATCTGGAAACCTCCCACCGTAACCTCAAATTCTCCTCCAAACCTGAAAGAAGAATTAGTCGGGATCACCCGAGGAGTAAACCAACTCATCAGTGGGAATCGGGATCCAACTATCATCGCATGATAACGTAACGGAATCCGCTCACGCTATCACACTCCAGAAGGTATGCGCATATCTGGCAAGTTTCAGTACTTTTGAAACTCCCGATGTGATTTACACCCCATGCTCTTATGACCTTGACTTTGGCCAACAAATCATAAGTCACATGTCAAGTTCTACCCGTCATTCTCGAGGTTGTTTTGAATCCACCTGTACCTACCCTTGACTTTGGCCAACAAGGCAGTACGACTGTTCCAAACCAACGCATCTATTTATGCTGCATATGAATAACCAATAGCTACCAAACACTGTGCCTTGACTTTGGCCAACAAACACAGCTTGAATACTATTGACTACCCATATGAAACGACGGAGGGCTACGAATGGTTTCTGGCGAAAACCTTTAACGTAATGAACTTGATATCGTTGAAGGAACGGATAGCTTTTTAGAAAAATATAGTGACGAAAACCTTTGCTAAAGAGGTCACTCCCGGTGAAGGGATCTCGGCTCTTTCCCCGTAGAATGAGGTGCAGGATATTCCAACTGAATACCACGGTGCAAAGCAAAAGTAATCGGCTATAGTGAAGTTAATGCCCTGACACAAACTTCTGTCTAAGGGGTCACTCCCGGTGAAGGGATCTCGGCCCTTGCCTCGTCGACTGAGGAGCAGGATATTCCAAATGAATACCACGATGCAAAACAAAAGTGAACGTCTTTGCAATAACAGCTTTTTGAAAAGTGTTCCAACAACATCAGATTAGGTTTGTTTTAACTTGCATTGATCCGAATCAACGCAGTCCCATCAATTGATCACACCACAAAGAACGAAAATATACTGATGTACGTATATGCCATCCGCATTCGCCACTGGGTCCCGTCATTACCCGTTAGGTTAGCTAACTAATGACAGAGCGGGAACTGGACTAGCGCGGATGCAAAACATATACAACATCTACTAATATATATACCAATATATTATATTCGCTCAAGGCGTGATAAAATGCAACATCACAGAAATGTACAGCATCACAGAAACAATACAGATATCTGGGATCCCCGGGTTTCACAGAGCCACTACTGAAACCCGACGTTCCCCTGGTCGTGTGGATAGCCTGTGCAATGAAATCCTAGACCCTTACGGGCGCGGCAAGTTACCCGCCAAAACCTGAAGCTAGGCATCCCCCTTCAGCAACGTGAATGGACCACCCGGCACTTTACGGAATCCGGTAATTTGGGCACCCCTCCTGGGTCAACCTGTACCCCCTACGAGTGCGGCGAATAGCCCGCCAATTCTGGAGTAAAGCCCCCTCCGTCTCAATGCCATGAGATGCGGGCTTGTTGCCCTCTAGAACCCGGCTATCCGTGCACCCCTCCGCGGGGTAATCTTAGTACAGAAAGTAAAATATACATACAACGGGTACATCGACCGCAACCTGGTCGTGCCCCAAAATAATAATACAAACCGGCAGTGACGGCAGTCCACATGTCGGATGCTCGCCCCGCAATATCAAATGTACATAATACAACAAAACTGTACTAGCATTGCATCCAGGCTATCCACCACGACCGATCCGCAACATCACAGCAAAATCACAAAACATCAACGTGAAAGTCACGTTCGCAAATCCGTCTAACCGGGCTATAGCAGCTAGACAGGATTTACCGATCGAGTGACATTCACGGTCGCAGATATAATATAAATACTGTGAAATAATGTGTTTAAAATATTCTAATCGATCAAATTTTAACAAGTGGGCCCCCAAGTACTACTGTAGCACATCAAGAAATTCTGGGCCCAAAATTAATATTCCAAAACCCCTACTTTTGACCCAGAAAGCGACTGGAAAAATTTGATACAGCGAGGACACCAATGTGCGGCGGAACCGCGGCCCAAAGGGGGGTTTGTCCGCGGTTCCGCGCTTCAGTGGTCGATTCACTGTGTCGAATTTCTACAGAGTGCTTATAATTTCCAGTACATCACTTTTCTGCAACCTGAAAAATTTTCCGACTCCAAAAAATTTCAACAGAAAACTGATGTGAACAAAAACGCGGATTTTGGAATTTTGGTCGATCGGAAATGTAAACACATTAAACAAAGCTAGACTAAGTTAATGGCTAGGCTCTGATACCACTGTAAGTGCACGGCGGTGCCCTGGCCGTCAAACCGACGGCCAAATGTGGAAGCGGTGATAAACTTTAATTTTGCGAACTTAGCAAACCGGCACCACCGTGCACTAAACACCCGGATCAAACCATTAACTAGTCCTAGCTAACTACAAGACGGGTTAGAAATATACCGAGTGATCCGAGTCCTCCGGTCTTCTCGTCGTCGTCCCGATCTCCTGCGGAATGTCCAGTCGTCGCCTCCTTGCCGGAAGGGCACCACATCGCCTGCTTCTTTTACGGGCTCCCGCCTCCATACCGAGGCAACTCGGGCATGAAGCTGGCAAGTCGACATGCCCAAGATATGCTGTAGAATGTGTAGAGTTGTGTCTCATTTGGGGTTTAGTTGCCTTGATGGAGGAATGAGGTTGAGAAATGAACTTGGGAATTTTGGTGGCAATGGAAAAATGATATGAATGATAATTTTCCCACCCTCACAAAATAATCCTCTCTCCTCTCCTCTCAAGTGTGGCCGGCCCTCTCATTTTAGGAATGGTGGTGGAGGGAAAATACAAATCAAGAAGGGAGGTGATGGTAGTAAAAGGTGGAGGGTGACCACATCCAAACACCATGATAACAATCTCACATCAATTCCTAATCAACTCTAATCACCATAAAGCACAGGAAAAGACTAAGAAAGAATCTCATGATTATGAACCATCATGAAGCCCCACAAATCCATAAAACCCCTCCTCAATAAGTTATTTGCAAACTTGCAAATAACCCCTTCCATCGGAAAGTCCGGCCGGGAAAGAACAAAGGAAAACCGGCCGGAACGGAATGCAAACTGGCAACTCTAGAATACTGGTCCCGTAATAAATCACAGGAAAACCCCGATACTGTGCATACACACCCGCATCTGTATTCCATCCGGATACAAATGTAATGAGACAAAATCTATACAGTACTATACTAGGATCCGGCTTAAACCATAGCCGGCTAGTAATATTCGTCCGATCCTGATCCGTGCAATACCGCACGTATCTGATCGAACCCTGCCATATATCCATACGGCCTCTAGTACTAACCGTCCGATCCTGATCCGTGCAATACCGCACGTATCTGATCGGACCCTGCCATATCTCCATACGGCCTCTACAGCGTTTCGCCCGAAAGCTTGAGTAACTGAAAGTGTGGTGGACTCTAAAGACTCGTCAATACTATGGTTGTGGATTTAACCACTAGCATGTCAGAGGTATAAGTCAATACGTGATGGGCCACCAGCTATTGACCAAAAGGGACGTCGATGAGCGAACTCATCCTGACACCCTACTGAGCCTGTCAGTGACAATATCCGTACAGTCCGGTCCGTTCGTCTATGAGCATCACATGGCGGGCCTAGGGGGTTGGTAAAAGTCAGACCCATAAAAGCGGTACAAGTCGTGTCGGAGTGTAGCCCAGAACACCCTGAGATACTACTGGAATATCTACCAGTAAATCTCCTGCCTTGGCCAAGGACTTCATGTAATGGTTCTCCTAGACACAGAGCGAACTCACCCGCAATACCGGGAGAGACGAACCCCTGAAGATCCGCTCACTGCCTCCATGTGGCTCAGGACTGTACCCAACTAAAACCTGTTTGCACGACTCCTTTGAGCCGTGGTAGGGTAGTAATCAAAGCACAGTGGGAACTCACACGAGACAAATGACGATCCCCAGGTCGATGAACTAACCTGTACACATGTCACCTGGGAACTGCTATCTAACGTCAGGTATAAGACCAACTGGCAGGTTCCCGGCGTGTCTTGTCCGGTGTACTCATAACCCAATGAGCACCTGTATACATCTTAGGTGAACCAACTGACACCAGTGGCTTGTGAGACCGGCCACCGCCCCTCGTCGGGGTCTCGACTGTATACACTAGTCTACTCTGGAGAATCGATGCCCTGTCTCGAAACTCCTACGACTAGGGACCTTTTAAGGATGTGCTTATAGACTACCAGCTCCCACGTATATGATCGCCCTCATACTGCTGGCAGTCAAGCAAGAATCCTAAGGGCTCTATCAACGTGCAATAGCGACCTGTCAGGTCACCTAAAGCAGTACACGATGATAAAGGTAAACCAGATAGCATACCATCATCTCGAGTAAGACTGTCCTACCGGGATAGGTCCTCCCTCAATCATTGCAATCACGTGCCTGTGATCCAATAATTGACTCTGAGGGCACTATCTCCAACAGCAATCGCAAGCAGGATCCAAATGGATTTAAGCATAGCTGCAGGTGAAAAGGTTTCATTATAGTCCAATCCTGGTCTTTGACGAAAACCTTTTGCAACGAGTCTAGCTTTGTAGGTTTCCACTTGTCCAAATGCAGCAATCTTCTTTTTGAAGATCTATTTGCATCCAACTGGTTTTACCCTAGGAGGAGCAACTTCTAAAGTCCATACTTTATTGGTGTACATGGATTCCATTTCGGATCTCATAGCATCGAGCCACTTCACCGAGTCTATACTCGTGATAGCCTGCTGAAAACTAGTAGGCTCATCATCATCGATGATGCAATCCTCTCGACCCCATCTAGAAGAAAACCATAGTATCTTTTAGGAGGATGAGAAAGCCTACTAGATCTGCGGAGTGGCATTGGTTCGTCATGTTCTATTGAAACCTATGGTTCTACTAAGTTCTCGGCAGCAGTTTGAGGTTCTGGAATTTCTTCCAGCTCTACCGCGCTCCCATTAATTTCTTTTGCAAGAAATTCACTCTCTAAGAAGACAATGTGGCGAGCGACAAACACCTTTTGTTCTTCAGTGTGGTAGACCATATACCCCCTTGAATGCTTGGGGTATCCTACAAACTTGCATAAAACCGATCGTGCCTCGAGCTTGTCCGGATTATACTTTTTAACATATGCCGGACACCCCTATATCTTGATATACTTGAGATATGGTCTCTTCCCGCTCCACATTTCATATGGAGTGGTAGTCACGGACTTAGTTGGAACTCTATTCAATAGGTATGCTGCTGATTCTAGAGCAAAACCCCAGAAGGAAATTGGCAACTCAGTACTACTCATCATTGAACGCACCATATCTAATAGCGTGCGATTCCTCCTTTCTGATACACCATTATGCTGAGGTGTATAAGGTGGAGTAAGATGAGAGAGAATTCCATTCTCTTTTAAGCATTCAAGGAAACTGATACTTAAGTATTCTCCACCTCGATCAGATCGAAGTGTCTTGATGCTTTTACCAGTTTGTTTTTATACTCCTTAAACTTCTCAAAGGCCTCGGATTAAGAACGCATGTCCATATATAGAGAAGTCATCGGTAAAAGTGACGAAGTAGGAGTGACCACTTCGTGCATGCGTAGACATTGGACCACATACATCACTGTGTACAAGTCCCAAGAGTTCTGTGGCTCTTTCTCCGTGTCCGGTGAACGGAGATTTGGTCATTTTTCCTTTAATACATGATTGACAAGTTGCATATGATGAATATTCAAATGGATCTAAATATCCATCTTTATGTAACTTAATCAACCTTGTTTCGTTTATATGACCAAGTCTACAATGCCATAGGAAGGCTTGATTTGAATCTGGAGCCTTTCTTTTAAGCGTGTTTTGAATATTGAAAATTTGAGGTTGATTAAGTATGTATATGCTGTTTTCCAGTGTGCCAAACCCAATTAGTTCTTGATTTAGGAGAATGTTCATGACATTTCTTTCAAGCACAAAATTATATCCTTCATTAAATAACAAAGATACTGATATAATATTACACAACATACTGGGAATACAAAAAACAGCTATACAACACCAAAATGTGCCCACTAGTCAACCATAGGTGATATTCCCCTGTTGCAATTGCATCTACATGCATTCCATTGCCCATCCGGAGAGTCATATCTGTAAGTCTACGCTAGCGCCCCGGCCGTCTACAGACGCCAAAATGCGGAACAAAACTTTTAAACTTGCGCTATCGTATACTTTAACCCGGATCTGCCATTATTGCTAAACTAACAAACTGTAAAGAGTGTAGAATGGTTATACCGAACGATCCGAGTCCTTCATTCTTCAACCATCATCCCACGCTCCGTTGCGGCTGCTCCGATCTCGTCGATCTCCGATGTCCTCGTCGAGGTGGCACCACATGATCGGTTCTTTAAACGGGCTCCCGCCTCTGACTCGAGGCAACTCGATCGTCAAGTTTGCTAAAAGAGACGACCAAGATTGATGTAGAGAATGAGTAGATGACTTTGTCTCACTTCGTCCAAGTCCGTGGACGATCGGTTAATGAAGTTGCCGTGGAAATCGGGTGATGGAATGAAATGAGCTGTGAATTCCATACACCCCAAACTATCATAATCTTTTTCTACAAAAATGAAATCAACAACCATGAGAGAGAGAGAGGGGCCGGCCTCTTTATAGAATGAGGGAGGTGACCGTAGGAGAGGGGGGTGACCATAGGATGCAACCTTATCATAACCAAAAGATATTATGAACAAATATCAAGCATAAAGATCTTAAGCAAAACAAGAAAGTAATGAAATCAAAGCATGAGTCACACGACACCTCACCCAATCTAGAACCTTCTATAACCTTCTAGAAGCATGACTCACTCTTATCCAAGAAAAGATAAATCCGTCTTTAACCGAATGTTAAAAGACGACTGATAGAAAACTGGAAACTGGCAACTTCCAAAAGTGATCCTGAAACAAATTTCAGGACAACCCCGAAACTGTATAAATATACCCGCATTTGTATTACGACCGAATACAAATGCAACTGAGACAAAGATATTATACCTACTCAATATAATACTCGGATCCGGCTTAAACCAAAGCCGACCAGTATCATCTGTCCGAAAATCGACACGTACGTAAACGCACGTGCATTTTCCGAACCCTGCCATAAAACCATACGGCCTCTACAACGTTTCGCCCGAACTTGGGAAACTGTCTGTGGGGGACTCTAATGACTCGTCAGTACCCTGGCAGTGGGTTTAACCACAAACCGTCAGCGGCACTAGCTATGCGTAACGGCTGCCCATGGACTGACCTCAAGGGATGCCGATGAGCGCACTCATCCGGAAAACCCTACTGAGCCTAACAGTGACAATGTATATACAGTCCGGTCCGTTCGTCAATGAGTATCGCATATCTGCCTAGGGGGCTAGTAACGTCAGACCCCCAATAGCAGTATAAGTCGTGTCGGAGTGAAGCCCAATTACACCCTGAGATACTACTGGAGTACCTACCAGTAAATCTCCTGCCATGGCCATGGACTTTGTGTAATGGCTCTCCTAGACACTGCACGACCTCGCCCCCAATACCGGGAGAGACGAATCCCCTGCCGATCCGCTCATGTGCCTCCATATGGCTCGGGACTGTACCCAAAAGCTACCTGTTTGCACGACTCCTTTGAGCCGTGGTAGGGTAGAAATCAAAGCACAGTGGGAACTCACACGAGACAAATGACGACCTCAGGTCGATGAACTAACCTGTACACATGTCACCAGGGAACTGCTATCTGACGGTAGATATAATACTAACTAGCAGATTCCCGGCGAGTCCTGTCCGGTGTACTCATAACCCAATGAGCACCTGTATACATCTTAGGTGATCCAACTGACACCAGTGGCTTGTGAGACCGGCCACCACCCCTCGTCGGGGTCTCGACTGTACACACTAGTCTACTCCGGAGTATCGATGCCCTATCTCGAAACTCCCACGACTAGAGACCATAATTAAGGATATGCATATAAACTACCCAACTCTCACGTATATGATCGCCATCATACTGTTGGTAGTAAAGCAAGATCCTAAGGGCTCTATCAAAGTGTAACATGCAATCAGTCACCTGAACATGTACACGACTGATAAAGGCAAACCAGATAGCATACTATCATCTCGAGTAAGACTGTCCTACCGGGATAGGTCCTCCGCAATCATTGCAATCACGTACCTGCGATCCAATAATTGACTATGAGGGCACTATCTCCAACAATCTCCCACTTGCACTCAAGGCTAATATTGCGATGTCGACTACTCACAGCCCGTGTGAAACCGAACATCCAACTCCTCTACTAATCAGTTTCACAAAGCCCGTTTGTAAAACCATTGTGTTCGAGAAATAGCCTCGGTGAGTGGATCCTCCTAGAAGTTTCTTTCTGTATCTCTCTTAATCTCAAATTCGCGGAGAAAGCCATCTCCCGAATTGAGTAATACCTGTCTTAGAACATGTCTGGATATCTGATGGGACCTTAGTTCATAAATGAACTCCATATCCAAATTTCTTAGACTGAATCGATCACTGAACCTAATCAGTATCGGGCACCTTGCTTCCCACAGTATCCTCTTGGACCACCTGTCCATAATACTGTCCCTCTTCGTCAGAGGGAAAAACTAAAACTCTGACAGTCACTCTGTCTCCACGTCACCTTTGAAGCCTGGAATGATAATCGTCTCCCGAAGGAGGCTGCCGTCATCAAATCCGTAGAACATGCACTTATGTTCTATAACTGCTTCCTTATGTTTCTCCAGGATTGGATTAATACAAACTTATTGCATCTAGTGCAAAACCAACATTAGGTGTGGTACTTGACATCTCATGATTGACTCAATTGCCTAAGCAAGTGATCTGCCAATCATGCACATCCCTCTCCCCTTTAGTCTGTCAGACACCTTTAGAGAGGGTGACTCCATCACCTGCAGGTACACCACCATGCTAGGAGTCAACTATTCCAAAAAAACCATTAGAATATCTGTCAAAGTACCCACATTGGGAAACTACCCAAATCCAGATCTAAAAACCATAGATCTAGAAACCAGAATGTCAAATATTATATCCATATCCTGTCTGGAGAAACAACTGTGTGACGACCACAGTACAACCGATCGTAGTATAGGAATTTTACTTCCTACTCTGTGTATGTCATCCAGATACCATGACATCACACCCTACTACCTTCTTAACTGATCCATCCCCTATTCTGATTGAAGTCAAACCCATGACTGTCACATCAAAATTAGATGATCTATCTCCGCTATAACTGCTCAAGTCTATAAATAGATATAAGCATCTTGCCCACTATGCTTCCGTTGCTCCCACTGACTACGACAACCCTCCTACCGGGTCTCATATCCTGGAACAACAGTAGTGTCAAGTCTGGGTAGATAAGAACCTCCCTGTCACCGTCCTTGAGGCTACCGAAGTACCTCTCGGGCGTCTGAGGTTACCCACCAAATCTGCGGAGTGGCTATTGGAATGTCAAACTTGATTGAATGTATAGGTCCTATTAAATTTTCCGTAATCGTTCGCGGTTCTGGAATCACTTCCAGTTCTACCATACTCCCACTACTGTTTTCTGAAAAAGATCCATTTTTACTAAAACTGTGGCGAGTCAAGAACAATATTACTATTGATCTTCCAAATGGTAGAATATCAACCCTCGTCATAGCCAGGGTCAACCCACAAACAGCCATTACAGAAACGTGCCCTGAGTTATCCAGTGTCTGGTTTTAATCATAAGCTGGACAACTCCCCGTACCTTAGTTTCTTTTAAGGTACGAACTATTCTATATCCAATATAGAAACTTTGGCACTAATTTAATTGGATCCACATTCAAACCATGCAGCTGTCTCCAGTGCATATCAACTTAATGGAAAGAGGCTAATCAGCATTACTCAACTTAGGAATCCATCCAATTATGAGTAATCTGAAAGAGAAATACGTTTCTCAAAACCATCACTATCATCTGAATACCAATCACAAGAATCTACATCTTCGATCTCTTTGAAGAATCCCGATACTTGTGATACCTGGTTCTCTACTTTATTCTTATACCCACAACTTCTCAAAACTTAGACCTTGTATTTCTACGAAACACTTGTCTAAATACTAGAGAAGTTATAAGTAAACAGAACATAGTACGAGGACCTACCCCTTTGTCCTGATGGACACTGGACAACATACAATACTCTGTATAAGTCCGCTGAGTTAAACAACTCAAAACCTGTGCGTTGTAGGTGGAAAACTGTACCCTGGCGATTTCCTCAAATATCACCAATTACAACGAATTCCGATATAATGAGGATGATCACCTAATTCCCAATATCTTACTCCTACTCATCATCTGTAAAACCATACAGATATGAGAATGAAACCTGGTAAATACAAACCCTTGGAGTAAGTGTCTAATCGGGAAAACAGTTTTTCCTTTAACAATGCACTGAAACATGAAAATGTTTCGTAGGGGTATCCTGGTATTCATAGCAATGCCTCTTCCATAATCCAATTCATGACTTCAACCGTATATTTTATTGCCATCTCTCCAAATCCCTTTATTTGTCTTTAGTCGTTACCTTCTGTATACCATCGTTAGGCTAACTGGTTTTCTTCCTTCCCTACTGTTCGGCACCAGCCTATGGTTTGGATGAAGACTATCCAGTAAGCATAATAGGTGTACCCTCCTAAACCAAGGAGTACTCGCATCTCGAGAGAAGGTGACGATAAAAGACAACTGAATAATACCTTATTCTTTTTAAAGGTGAAATAGGAGCGGCGATGAAGTACGCGGTTTTGGTCGTGAATGATATCAGTCGTAATTTACTTTGCCCTCTTTCTAATCCCTTTATTTGTCTTTACATATTACCTTCTGCACACCCTACTTAGGCTAATTGGTTTTCTTCATTCCCTACCTTTCGGCACCAGCCTATGGTTTGGAATAAGACTATCCAATAAGCGTAATAGGTGTACTCTCCTAAACCAAGGAGCTCTCGCAACCTGAGAGAAGGTGATAATAAAAGACAACTGAATAAACCAATTCTATTTCTCCTGAACCTGGATCCATCCTCGAAGAAGTCCCTTCGAGTTCGTATATAACCATACGATGGCTCTATCCAATGGAAGTGGATATCCGTAGTAATACGGGTGTTCTGAGCAATTCAAAGGGTAAAATAAGGAGTGGCAATGACTTATGCAACTCAGACAATCCAAAAGCCAGTATTTTACGAAGGTTCGGTCAACCTGGTCACTGAGTCATAGTCTAGGGTCAGTCAAAGGTCGCTGCCAAAGAGAGAGAGAGAAAAGAAACACTCTGCGTGCACTCTAACCTAGATCAGAATGGTCATCACTTTATTTAATCCGGAAACCTCCCACTGTCCTGTCAAATTCTCCTCCAAACCTAAAGAAGAATCAATCGGGATCACCCGAAGAGTAAACCAACTCATCAGTGGGAATCGGGATCCAACTCTCATCGCATGATAACGTGATGGAATGCATCCACGTTACTCATACTCCATAAGGTATGCGCATACTTGGCAAGTTTCAGTTTCTTTAGAAACTCCCGATAAGATTTTTGCCCCATGCTCTTATAACCTTGGCGTTGGTCAAAATGTCATAAGTCACATGCCAAGTTCTACCCGTCACTATCTTGCCAATTTGAACCCACCCGCACATGCCCTTGACGTTGGCCAAAATGGCAGAACGACTGTCCCAAACTAACTCATCTATCTATGCAACAATTGAATACCCAGCAGCTACCAAACACTATGCCTTGGCGTTGGTCAAAATACGTAGCTTGAATACTACTGAATACCCAAAAGAAGTGACGGAGGGCTACGGCTGGTTTTTGGCGAAAAACCTTTAGCGTAGTGAACTTGATATCGCTGAAGGAACCTGATAGCTTTTTAAAATATAGTGCCGAAAACCTTTTGCTAAAGAGGTCACTCCCGGTAAAGGGATCTCGGCTCTTTCCTCGTGGAATGAGGTGCAGGATATTCCACTGAATACCGCTATGCAAAGCAACATGTAATCGACTATAGTAAAGTTATTACCCTGACGCAAACTTTTGCCCAAGGGGTCGGTCCCGGTGAAGGGATATCGGCCCTTGCCCCGTCGAATGATGTGCAGGATATTCCACTGAATACCGCTATGCATAACAAAAGAAAACGTCTTTGCAATAACACTTTTTAAATTGTTCCAACAACTGTATACAGGTTTGTTTTACTTTGCGTTGATCAGAATCAACGCAGTCCCATCATTCAATCACACCAGAAAAGAACGAAAATAAAATGTACGTATATGCCATCCGCATTCGTCACTGGGTCCCGTCATCACCCGTTAGGTTACTTAACTAACGACAGAGCGGGGACTGGACTAGCGTGGGTGTAAAACATATACAACATCTAATAGTATATAAACCAATATACAATAATCGCTCAAGGCATGATAGTATGCAACATTACAGAAAAGTAATAAGCATCACAGAACAATACAGATAATCTGGGATCCCCGAGTTTCACAGAGCCGCTGCTGAAACCCGACGTTCCCCTGTCGTGTGGATAGCCTGTGCAATGAAACCTAGACCCCTACGGGTGCGGCAAGTTACCCGCCAAAACCTGAAGCGAGGTAGTCCCCACAGCATAGTGAATGGAACACCCGGCACTTCACGGAATCCGGTAATCTTGGGCACCCCTCCTTGGGTCAACCTGTACCCCCTACGAGTGCGGCGAATAGTCTGCCAATTCTAGAGTGGGACCCCTCTGCCTCTCAAAGCCATGAGATGCGGACCCGTTGCCCTCCCGAACCCGGCTATCCGTGCACTCCGTCACGGGGCAAAACCTAGTACAGTAATGAAAAATAGTACAATAGGTACATCGACCGCAACCTGGTCGTGCCCCAAAAAGAATATTATACAACAGGCAGTGACGGCAGTCCACAAGTTGGACGCTCCCCCCGCAATATCAAATGTATAAATAAACACAAACTGTACTACCATTGCACACTGCTATCCACCACGACAAATCCGCAACATCACAGCACAACACAGAACATCAACGCGAATGTCACGTTCGCAAACCCGTCTAAAAGAACTATAGCAATCAGACGCGGTTTACCGATCAAATGACATTCCCGGTCGGAGATATAATGTAAGCACTGTAAACTAACGTGTTTAAATTTCGATCGACCAAAGACCAAATTTCAAAAAGTGGGCCCCACTGCTTACTGGTGAACAGTAACAAAATCTGGGCCAAAACTATATATACCAAAAATCACAAAATCCAACAGAGAACTCCCTGACAAAATTTGGGAGCACGAGCTCACCACGTGGCCGCGGTTGCGCGGCCAAACCATGGGTTTGGCAGCGTTTCCACGGCGCTATGGTGGAGACACATGCCCAAATTTCGTCGTAGTTCTTAGAAAACCCTGCACAGTATTCTGAGATATGTAGAATAATTTTATCAGACCGTTTAAAATCAACAGAAACTGTCGGGCATGGATTTTGCAATTTTCGATTTTCGGTCGGATCGATGTTTTAAACGCGTTAGCACAAGTTAGTATAGCAAAATGGTTAGGCTCTGATACCACTGTAAGTCTACGCTAGCGCCCCGGCCGTCTACAGACGCCAAAATGCGGAACAAAACTTTTAAACTTGCGCTATCGTATACTTTAACCCGGATCTGCCATTATTGCTAAACTAACAAACTGTAAAGAGTGTAGAATGGTTATACCGAACGATCCGAGTCCTTCGTTCTTCAACCATCATCCCACGCTCCGTTGCGGCTGCTCCGATCTCGTCGATCTCCGATGTCCTCGTCGAGGTGGCACCACATGATCGGTTTTTTAAACGGGCTCCCGCCTCTGACTCGAGGCAACTCGATCGTCAAGTTTGCTAAAAGAGACGACCAAGATTGATGTAGAGAATGAGTAGATGACTTTGTCTCACTTCGTCCAAGTCCGTGGACGATCGGTTAATGAAGTTGCCGTGGAAATCGGGTGATGGAATGAAATGAGCTGTGAATTCCATACACCCCAAACTATCATAATCTTTTTCTACAAAAATGAAATCAACAACCATGAGAGAGAGAGAGGGGCCGGCCTCTTTATAGAATGAGGGAGGTGACCGTAGGAGAGGGGGGTGACCATAGGATGCAACCTTATCATAACCAAAAGATATTATGAACAAATACAACAACAACAACAACTGAGCCTTTTATCCCAAGTATAAGGGGTAGGCTACATGAACCAACATGAGAATCACGCCGGGTCCAACACATGAATCCTCTGTCTCCACTCACTTCTATCGAACAATATACTTTCATTGAGTCCTTTGGCAACCATATCGTTTCGTATCACCTCCATCCATGTTTTCTTCGGTCTCCCTTTTGCTCTTTTGCCATTACCCATATCGAGAGTATCTATTCGTCGAACCGGTGCTTCCATAGGTCTGCGTCGCACATGACCAAACCATCTAAGCCGGTTTTCCCGCATCTTCTCCTCCACGGGTGCTACACCAACTTTTGCACGAATATCCTCATTTCGCACCTTGTCTTTTCTAGTGTTACCGCACATCCAACGAAGCATGCGCATCTCAGCTACGTGCATCTTCTGTGTATGATGCTTCTTAGGAGCCCAGCATTCTGTACCATATAATAAGGCAGGCCGAATAGCGTTCCGATAAAACTTCCCTTTCAATTTTAACGGAAAGTTACGATCACACAAAATCCCTGTTGCACTCCTCCATTTCAACCAACCAGCTTGGATCCTTTGATTAACATCACTATCGATCTCCCCATTCCTTTGGATGATGGAACCTAGATATCTAAACTGGTCGCTCGGTGATATTATGAACAAATATCAAGCATAAAGATCTTAAGCAAAACAAGAAAGTAATGAAATCAAAGCATGAGTCACACGACACCTCACCCAATCTAGAACCTTCTAGAACCTTCTAGAAGCATGACTCACTCTTATCCAAGAAAAGATAAATCCGTCTTTAACCGAATGTTAAAAGACGGCTGATAGAAAACTGGAAACTGGCAACTTCCAAAAGTGATCCTGAAACGAATTTCAAGACAACCCCGAAACTGTATAAATATACCCGCATTTGTATTACGACCGAATACAAATGCAACTGAGACAAAGATATTATACCTACTCAATATAATACTCGGATCCGGCTTAAACCAAAACCGACCAGTATCATCTGTCCGAAAATCGACACGTGCGTAAACGCACGTGCATTTTCCGAACCCTGCCATAAAACCATACGGCCTCTACAACGTTTCGCCCGAACTTGGGAAACTGTCTGTGGGGGACTCTAATGACTCGTCAGTACCCTGGCAGTGGGTTTAACCACAAACCGTCAGCGGCACTAGCTATGCGTAACGGCTGCCCATGGACTGACCTCAAGGGATGCCGATGAGCGCACTCATCCGGAAAACCCTACTGAGCCTAACAGTGACAATGTATATACAGTCCGGTCCGTTCGTCAATGAGTATCGCATATCTGCCTAGGGGGCTAGTAACGTCAGACCCCCAATAGCAGTATAAGTCGTGTCGGAGTGAAGCCCAATTACACCCTGAGATACTACTGGAGTACCTACCAGTAAATCTCCTGCCATGGCCATGGACTTTGTGTAATGGCTCTCCTAGACACTGCACGACCTCGCCCCCAATACCGGGAGAGACGAATCCCCTGCCGATCCGCTCACGTGCCTCCATATGGCTCGGGACTGTACCCAAAAGCTACCTGTTTGCACGACTCCTTTGAGCCGTGGTAGGGTAGAAATCAAAGCACAGTGGGAACTCACACGAGACAAATGACGACCTCAGGTCGATGAACTAACCTGTACACATGTCACCAGGGAACTGCTATCTGACGGTAGATATAATACTAACTAGCAGATTCCCGGCGAGTCCTGTCCGGTGTACTCATAACCCAATGAGCACCTGTATACATCTTAGATGATCCAACTGACACCAGTGGCTTGTGAGACCGGCCACCGCCCCTCGTCGGGGTCTCGACTGTACACACTAGTCTACTCCGGAGTATCGATGCCCTATCTCGAAACTCCCACGACTAGGGACCATAATTAAGGATATGCATATAAACTACCCAACTCTCACGTATATGATCGCCATCATACTGTTGGTAGTAAAGCAAGATCCTAAGGGCTCTATCAAAGTGTAACATGCAATCAGTCACCTGAACATGTACACGACTGATAAAGGCAAACCAGATAGCATACTATCATCTCGAGTAAGACTGTCCTACCGGGATAGGTCCTCCGCAATCATTGCAATCACGTACCTGCGATCCAATAATTGACTATGAGGGCACTATCTCCAACAATATCACCTATCCCCAGTACTCTACTATTTCTCAGATCCTGCAAAGAATTACGGATGTGAGAACCAGAACCGGTATCAAGTACCCTTGATGTAGAGTTTACTGACAGACAATTTTCGATTACAAACACACCTGAAGCAGAAGCAACAGCCTGCTTCATGTCCTTGGCTTTGAATGCCATGCAATCCTTCTTCCAGTGCCCTTGGTTGTGACAATAATAGCATTCATTCTTATCTGCCTTCACCCTTCCTGCCTTGTTCGTTCCCTGCACCTTCTGGACCCCACCCTTCGGTTTGGTGGCTTTCATCTTCTTCTTCCCTTTAGCTTTCGCTTTAGATTTAGAAGAGGATGATTGACCAACATACAGAACGGGGGTCTTCTCCTTTTTCAAGGAGCTCTCTGCTACCCTCAACATGTTGAGGAGCTTTGGAAGATCAGCTTCCATCTCGTGCATATTGAAGTTCAGCACGAACTGAGAGAAGGTGTGGGGAAGGGACTGCAAAATCAAGTCGATGTACAAATCATTTTCTAGCACGCATCTCAGGTTTGCGAGTTCCTCAATGAAGGTGATCATTTTCAGGACGTGCTCTCCTACAGGTGATCCTGGAGCTAACCTCATCTGGAAGAGTTTCCTTGAGGTCTCGTACCTCGCGATACGGGAGTGCTCCCCATACAATTCCTTGCAATGGAGAAAGATGGATACAATATCCATACTCTCGTGCTGTTTCTGGAGTTCATTGTTCATGGACGCCAGCACGATACACTTAGCTCGCTCACAGTCTAGATCCCAGGTTTTGGGAACTTTCTTGTCCGCAACTGAGGAATCTGGTCTTGGGATAAGGGGAGGAACAGCGGTGGTAACATATGCTACTTTGTCATAAGTCAGTCCAATGTTGACGTTCCTTAGCCAATCTTTATAGTTCTGCCCGGTCAGTATATTTTTTTCAAATAATAGTTTTAGTCCTGTCATGGTAGCTGCCAGAGAGAGAGAAAAGAAAACAATCAGCATATGCTCTTGCAAGTTTAGATTGGTTATTTGTTTATCTAAACAGGATGGCTCCCACTGTTTCCTCAAATCCTTCGTCAAAACCTAAAAGAAGAACTAGTCAGGATTTAATCACACGTCACAATACTTGCTTAACCTTTCAGCCAGGACGGTGTTGGTACTTCGAGGGAGGTTTTCCAACGCTTTCGCGAAGTTCCTTAATTAAAGAACCTCTTTTCCCTGGAGGCGTAGCCCCTCTAACACCTTTCTAGACACCTATTTGGTTTATAGCATTGATTGTTAAGTGAGAAAAATTCCCGAGAGTAATCCTACTCATCAGTGGGATCGGGATCTAACTATCATTGCTTGATGCCCTAGATGGAAGCCACTCTAGTCACCACACTCCAGAAGGTATGCTAAATCTTCAAGTTTCCTTTATGTTTGAAACACCCGATGTGATTTTTACCCCAAGCTCTTATGACCTTGACGTAGGCCAACAAATCATAAGAAGCAAGTCAAGTTCTACCCGTCGTTGTCCTGATTAATTTAGGTACATCGTACATGCCCTTGACGTAGGCCAACAAGGCTGTACGTCTGTCCTAAACTACAGCATCTATCTATGCAACAAATAGGCAAACACACTGCTACCATACACTTTGCCTTGACGTAGGCCAACAAGCATAGCATGAATACGATGTGCTGTCTATTTGAAACGACGGAGGGTTACGGCTGGTTTTTGGCACGAAACCGTTAACGTAGTGAACTTGATATAATCGAAGGAACCAAGATAACCTTTATTAAAAGGAGTGGTTTAAGCTCCGCATTTAAAATTTGCTTTTTGAAGAAAACCGAGTGGTTTTGAAATTGTTCCAACGAATCAGTTTAGGTTTTATTTTCTTTGCATTAATAATAATGCGTCCCATCATTAACCTATCATTACAGATAACAACAAAAATATAACGTCCTCTTATTCCATCCGCATTCGCCATGGGGTCCCGTCATCACCAGTTAGGTTACTTAACTAACGGCAGAGCGGGGACTGGGCTAGCGCTGGTGTAAAACATAAGTGACGTCTAAATAGCTATCATATATAGATATTGTACATTCGTCAGACGCAATAATAGGCATTCCAGATCACAGATAAACTTTATTGGATATACAAGCAATCCGCGTTTCTTTTGAGCCTGCAACGAAAGACGGATTACACAGTTGTGATGAATAGCCATTACCCTACCCCAGACCCCTACGGGTACGGCAAACTACCCATCAAGTACCCGAAGTGAAGCGGTCTCCCTCAACAACGTGAGTAGGCTACTAAACACTTCGAAATACCCGGTAGTTTGTGCACCCCACCTTTGGTCTATCCTAGGAGCAAAAACAGTAAAAAGAAATAATACAACGGTGGGTACAACCGCAACCTGGATGTGCCCCGCAAAATAATATTACAAATTATTACAATTACATCGAATGGATTAATACAATAACCCATCACAAAACCCCGGCTAATCATCACAACAATCCAATACAGTTCATAATCACAAACAGTTAAAAACATCACAGATATATGCAACCCCCTGCCAACCGACATACTAGCAGTTAGGGGAGGTTTACGAACACATAATACAGTTCACAGATATAATCAAATAAGCAAACATCGTATAATTTCGATCGATCAAACACATTAGATTCTACTCCAAAACTTCTCTGTAAATCTGAGACTTGAGCAAAAAATAAATCATTCCAGAAAAGATAAAACATCACAGAAGATCCCCAAGGAAAAACTGGGCTGAATCGGCTCCAACTCGGCCGTGGATCCGCGGCGGATCGGTGGGATCGGCCGCGGTTCCGGGGCTCAGTGGCCGATTCAGGAGCCCATTTCAGGAACTCAGGTTATCCTAGAGGTCCCTGAAAAATTTTTAGGCCTCATTTTAAAATCGACAGAAACTATGTGATATCGTTATATTTTCCGGTTCGTTTTGCGTTCAAAATTCATACGACTTTGCAAATGAGTTAATTATTGTTTAGTGAGGCTCTGATACTACTGTAAGTCGATGTACAACACCCCACGAGTTGCGGGGAGGCGGAAATTTGAAAAACGATCTTGTTCTATATGTAAACATCGACTAACCGAAGATCTTTACTAAACGATAATTAACAACAACCATAGAAGTTCTTAGCTACTATGTAAAGAGATTATACCTAATGATTCGTGTCCTTCATCTTTTCGATCTCTACGTCCTCCTCGGCCTCCTTTCCATGATAGACAATCCACCCGAGAACCCTAATCCAAGCTTCACCTCTAAACATGAGGTAACTAAGTTTCTCTAGTTACTAATCAAAAGAACTTAGGTCATATAGAGTTAGGTTATGGAGTGTTTAGTCTATTCTAATCCTTGATCTCAACTCATGAGTGGTAGGATTAAGGTTTGAAGAGAGAGTGAGCTTGAGGAGAGAGAAGGTGAAGATGATAATGATATTGTTTCTCACTTGAATATATGAAGCATAATGAATAAACAAAAAATGAATAAATGTGATTATTCATCATGCTACATTAATTCAATATGAGTGATTCACTATGTGAGTCATTAAGCATTTAATAATGCATTAATGACATGATGAATCACACAAAATGAGTCACAATATCATTTAATGATAATGCTACCTAAACCCTCAAGTCACCATGCTTCTAGAAGCTTCCCGTAAAATTACGAGAACGCCCCTCCTATCCGTGAAAACACGGAAAAACTTTAGACTGTATAAATCCAATAACCTGATACTAGAATCTGGCTTAAACCAAAGCCGGCTAGTAAAAACTATCCGAACGTCGTGCGTGTGTAAACACACGTATGTGTCCGAACCCTTGTCGTAAAACCGTACGACCTCTATATCGTTTTGCCTGGAGTAAGAAAATCTCTATGTGGGACTCTAAAGACTCGACTACTACACTGGCTGTGGGTTTAACCACAGACCGTAAGCGGCATTAGCTGTACGTAACGGTCCCCAGGTAGATGTCGATAAGAAAGCCGATGAGGAAACTCATCCGAACTCCTACTGAGCCTGTCCGTGACAATATCCGCGCAGTCCGGTCTGTTCCTCTAAGAGTATCGCATGTATGGTCTAGGGAGGTGGTAAACGTCAGACCCTTAATAACCGTACAAGTCGTGCCGGTATGGCTCAAGACCATCCGAGAATCTACTGATCAGTCCATCAGTAATTCTCAATCAGCCCTGGCCAGGGACTTATGGCAATGACCAACCGATCACAGTGCGATATCAACTCCCTATACCGGGAGAGACGAATCCTTAACAGTCGCTCACTGCCTCCACGTGGCTCGGGACCGTGCCCAACTAAAACCTGTTTGCACGACTCCTTTGAGCCGTGGTAGGGTAGCAATCAAAGCACAGTGGGAACTCACACGAGACAAATGACGACCTTAAGTCAATGGACTATCTGCACACATGTCACCTGAGAACTGCTATCTGACGTTATGTATAAATACCATCCAGTCAGTTCTCGGCGAGTCCTGTCCGGTGTATTCACACCCAGTGAGCATCTGTATACAATCTTAGGTGCACTCTACCAATGGCTGCGGGACCAATCCATCGCCGCTCCTCAGGGTCTAGATATATATACACTAGTCTACTCTGGAGTGTCGATACCCAGTCTCGATACTCTTGCGACCAGGGACATCTAAGGATGTGCCTATTGACTATCCAGCTCCCACAAGTATGACTGCCATCACAACGCCGGTAGTCCGGCAAACACCCTGTGGGCTTTGTCAACATGTATATATATGAATACAACGCAAAATATATCATATGTTAAGATAAAGACAAACCAAATAGCGTACTATCATATCAAGCAAGATTGTCATGTACATATATATCCCTAGCATCCTATACAATGAAGGCCTCTAGGGCATATATATCCAACAGTAGATGGCCGCTTCCTCGATGCGTCAACGAAGTGCACTTAGGCGGAACACCGTGACCGCGAGCACTCGAGTGGATGCTTTTGGCAATGGGATTCTCCTATAGTCACTTGGTCGAGGCTTTGGGATATGGCTATCTAGTAGAGTTATCCGGCAAGTGTTTGCGTACTATACGCGAGCAATCGATGAACCGAGACTAAAACACTAGATTTACAAATTACAAACTAGTTTTCATAAGAATAATTTAATGTGGATTCCAACTATTGTATCACATATTATAATAAACCCGAAACGATGTTAAAGTTACGACTACGAAACACTCTGAATTTCCCTAACAGAAAAGATAGCATCACATGTAATCTTGTCAAAAACAAGAAGTACCTGAAACCCTAAACCAAGCCATCAGAACACTAAACAAACTCGAGCCAAAACAGGTGAAGGGGGACCGGCTAGGCCGGCCAAAATGGCATTGTGGCCGGTGAGATTTTGGAGTTTAGGCCTCGAGTTTCTCTGGTGTTCTAGTCACAACACATGTAACATTATGTACTTGTTTAAGATTTTTTCAGAGAACGTTTTAAAATTGACAAAAACTAGGTTTTGGGTTTACGATTTTCGGAGTTGTTTCGGTTTCGTAATTTCTAAACATCGTCTAATGCTCTAGCTTTGGCTCTGATACCATGAAAGTGTTTCTTAGCACCACTACTAGGTTTAGACAAGCATCAAGTATGCAATTTTAAAAAATCTAAAGTGCTAAGCTACACTAACCTAGAATCTTAATAGAGTATTAGGTTTTACAAAAAAAAGTAAACAAGTTTTACACTAAGTGAAGAGGGTTACAACTTTTGTAGACCGGTCCTTCACTTCTAAAGCTCCAAGTAGTAGTCCCTACGCTCTAAGTAGTGGTCCTTAGAACTCCTCTTGGCTCCACTAGGTGAAAAGAACAAACTTGCTACATCATCTTCGTGGTCGAAGATGATCCACCTTGAAGTTACTCTAAATCAAGCTACTTCTTCACTAGTCAAAGAATTAGTGAAGCAAAAAACCTAATCTAATGGGCTAGATGAGAGTAGGTTGATGAAGTAGGATTTTTGCACATTTTAGAAATCCTTTTCTCTTTTTCTTTTTCAACTCAAGAAAACCTGGAGAAGATGAAGATGAACTTGGATGAGGAAAAATATCAAGTGATAAGTAGAGAGAGTTAACAATGGGCTAAAAATAATGGTTGGGTTATAAAATATCCAGAGTAAAACAAAATTGGTGAGATGAGTCATGGCTTCTACATACTTTTACAAGCATCTTAAGTCATGCTCATTTCCATCTAATTTTTGAATTACTCTTAATAAATAAATACCCTAATTATCTTTAGTCTTGGTGTGAGTCTTATACTTCCATGTTCAATGTATTATCCACCATGACACAATAGTATTATATATATATATAACATTATATATAATCAAGAGAAGAAAATCATTTATGAGCATCTATATTATTTAATATATAAATATATCAAATATAAATATATATCAAATTATTAAATCAACACTTGATTCAATAATCCGGTTATATCATATATAACCAAATAATATCATTTATATGTATATCAAATTATCAAATCAACACCTGATTCAATAACCCGGTCATATCACATATAACCGATAACATTCAATATACTATATCCAATCAACACTTGATTCAATAATCCGGTCATATCATATATAACCGGCCAACATCAAATATATATACATATAACATATCATTGAATCAACACTTGATTCAACAATGCGGTTATATCACATATAACTTAACCGATATCAAATATCGTGAGATTAGAATACTATATCACATACTTGTATTTAATCAAGCTCCCGCACATATCACCATATGTGCCTTACTTCGTTTCGCTTGAGCTAGGAAACCTCTATGTGGGACTCTAAAGACTCGTCAATATGCCAGCAGTAGGTAATGATCACATCAGTCACCCACAAGCTGTCAGCAGTACTAGCTGGACGTAACGGCTACCCAAATATTGAGCGAATAGAAGATCAACAAGAAAGCTTGTCCAAACTCCGTCAAAGCCTATAAGCAACACTTACCGTACAGTCCGGTCTCTTCGTCTGATATGTAGCATATCAAGTCTAGTGATGGAATCATCAGACCCAAGTAATTTGATAAGTCATGCTGATGTGTGGCTTATAACCATTCAAGAAACTACTGATAACACTTACCAGTAAATCTCATCAGCCCTGGCCAGGGATTTGCTGTTATAGCCAATCGAGCATAGCGCAACATCAACTCCTTATAACGGGAGAGACTAAACCCCTCCTATGCTTAATTCCTCTATATGACTCGGGACTGTATCCAAAATCCACCTGTTTGCACGACTCCTTTGAACCATGGTAGGGAGAAAATCAAAGCACAGTGGGAACCACATAAGACACTATGATGATCTCGGGCCTACAGAATAACCTGTACAAGTGTCACCAGAGAACTACTATGTGACGATAGGTATGGTACCATCTAGGAGTTCTCGGCGAGTCCTGTTCGGTGTACCCATTCTCTATTGAGCACCTGTGTACAATCTTTGATGTCAAACACCAATGTATATGGGATCAATTATCGCCCTATACAGGGTCAAGAAACGTACACACTAGTCTACTATGGAATATCGATGCTCTATCTCGATATCCCCATGACTAGGAACTTTTAAAGGATGTGCTTGCGGACTACACAAGCCCCATCAGTATAGTCTGCATCGTAGTTCTGGTAGTCAAGTTAACATCCTAAGGGCTTTATCATCATGTATCAGAGAGACAGTATAACAATACAAGTGTACATGTTAAGATAAAGAGCAACCAGATAACATACTATCATGTCGAGCAAGAAATTTCTATATATATATGTCCAAGTATCCACCATATCATAGAATAATAGCCTTTAGGGCATACATATTCCTAACAGGTTTTACGGACTACTCTTGTATACACGCATCTCTTCACTACCGCACTACAACAAACACGTAAGTATAGAACTGCCATACTTGTATAGAACTGACGTGCTTATATAGTTACCATGTTTAATTAGCATATCATATTGGTTCACTGCATCATGATTATCCTTTTTACATATATGCTTGTCGTTTATCACTTTTACAATCATACATTTAATTGGGGATTTACCGAGTGCAAGATCGCTAACAAACATTCCTTTTTTCTTTCTTCTTTAGGAATATTCGTCGGGTGGCTTAGTGAAAGGGGAGATCGAGCCGACAGAGGAGGATTACAACCAGCTATCATCTCAACAGATTTCTAGTCGACCGCCAGTCCATGTTTCTTTCAGTATGCCTATTTTTCAGTCTTTACTCAGTTCTATTTTCGTTGTATTTGAACTCTAGACTTGTTGTCTTTTGTTTTGAACATTGTGACTTGGAAATGTAATGATGTAGTTGGATTTATGCTCTCATTTAATTCTTGTTTATTATATATTGTTTATTATACGCTTAACGTACTTATTTCGAGAAAGGCCCTTCTCGGTATAAATACGTCGCGGACCTCGTCACATGCCTGCTGCTATTTTTTGGGAAATGGGGAGTTACAGGTTGTCAATTTCTAGAAGCCCGTAAGTCGCACGTGTTTGATTCGGGTGGTCGAAATCCGTATTTTAATCATTTCTTCGTCTGTTAGTCGTTTGAACCTGAAAATGCATAGAATATGTGTGTTTTGTACCAATTGTGATTCATTGACTTGAAAATCTGTATCACGTACTTAATAGCAGACATAGGGTTAGTAGCATATATCTATTAACAATTTGGTATAGAATGGGCAGTATTATATACAATAAAACGTGTTCATCAAACACTGAGTGAGAAAGAGAGAGGGGGGGCTTACCAAGAGGAGGGCGATGGTGGTGGCGATGGTGGAGGCCGGCGACAATTTGTGGATGGCGGTGGCTGCATGAGAATAGAGAGATAAGGACAGTGAGAGAGAGAGGGGGGCTTATGTTAGTATTTTGGTGGTAGGGTCGCAATGTTTGCGGAACTTGGCAGAATGTAAAATCAAAATTTTATAAAACTTAGCACCAAAATAACAACTAAGCTCATATCATTTACTACTAATTGTACAAAACCAAGAAAAAAGAGAGGGGGTTAGGGGGCTACAACTTTTGTAGCGTGTCCGCCTAATTGCGGAAGACCCCTTCTAGCTTCCACTTGATCCAGATCGAGTTTCCATGACAATATCCACATCAAAGATGATTCATCTTGAGGATTCTTCAATCCAAACTTCAACTTCATAATATCAAGATCTTGATGAAGCAACTTGCAATGTTAACTTGCTACGAAAACTTTTCTGGTGATGTAGAATTTTCTTTTCTTATTTTTCTCTCTCTTTTCTTTCTTTTCTTCACAAAATGAAAACTCAAGAGAGTGTCTAAATAGGAAGTGAGAATGTATGAGATAATATATGATTAATTCCAAACATAGCCATTCTTATCCTTTAGATAAATATCTATTAAAAAATCTAAAGTAGGTAAACACTTCACTTTAAAAAGGAATGACTCATTCTTTATTAATCATAATAACAAATGGTTGGTATTATCTCATTACATCTTGTGTGTGTCTCATACACACAACTATGGTGTATGTGTTTCCTATAAATTTCACTTGTATGTATCAAAATACACACAAGTAACAATATTTGTATGAAATAAAAATATTTATATAAAGAGGGAAAATATAGTAATAATGATATATATATATATATATTAAATTTACACTTGATTTAATAATCCGGCCATATCACCTTATACCGGTTAATATCATTAACCGTCCGAAACAAAATGTGTATCAAATACACATGCGTATTCGAATTCTCGTATGTATCCCTATACGTACTCTATATCGTTTTGATCGAGCCGGGAAACCTCAGAGGGACTCTAAAGACTCGACAATTCGCTGGTGGTAGGTTAAGATCATATCCGTAACCCACAAGCACTTCAGCAATACTAGCTACACGTAACGACTACCTAGGTATTGTTCGAAAGAAGGTCGACAAGCAAGTTCATCCGAACCTTGCGGAGTCTATCAGTGACAATCTCCGTACAGTCCGGTCTTTTTGTCTAAGAGTGTCGCATATCGAGTCTGGGAGGTGGAAACTGTCTCACTCTCAATAACCCAATAAGTCATGCCGATCGTAAACTCATAACCACACAAGAAACTACTGATAACCCTTATCAGTAAATCTCAATTGACTTGGCCAAGGACTTATGGTTTTAGTTGATCTGGTACAGCACGACCTTGACTCCCTACCGGGTGAGACAAAATCCCTTAGATCGCTCACTGCCTCCATGTGCTTCGGGACTGTACTCAACTAGAACCTGTTTGCACAACTCTTTAAAGCCGTGGTAGGGTGGTAATCAAAGTACAGTGGGAACACACACAAGAAACTATGACGATCTTTGGTCTACATACTACCCTGTACTCATGTTACATTAGAACTGTTATCTGACGATAGGTACAATACCATCTAGGAGTTCTCAGGTAACTCCATCCAGTAAAACTCATTCATCTAATGAGCACATGTATACAATCTTTGGTGTCAAACACCAATGGCTATGGGATCAACCATCTCCCCGGTCGGGGTCAAGAGACATATACACTAGTTCAATCTAAAGTATCGTTGCCCAGTCTTGATAATCTCTCAACTAGGAACTTTTAAGGATGTGCTTATAGAATACCCAGGCCCCACTACTATTATCCCTATCATAATCTTGGTAGTCAAGCAAAGATCCTACGTGCATTATCATTATTTATTAGCGATATTTGATAACAAGTAAAACGTATTCACATGAATGATAAAGAAAAACTTGATAGCATACTATCATTTTGAGTAAAATTGTTCTCTCGTATAGGTTCTCCTTCAATTACAATAATTGCCTTGAGAGCACCTATATCAAACAATCTCCCATTTGCACATAAGGCCACTTATTGCGGCATCGCATACCTAACTTCTCTACTAACAGTTTCAAAAACTGTATTCAAGAAACAACCTCAGTGAGTGGATTTGCAGCAATGAATCTATCTTTATCTCTCTATATCTCAATCTTCACGGAGATCAACTATCTCCCAAATTGAGCGATACCATTCCTAGAATTTGCCTGGACTTATGATGGGACCAAGTTCGTAAATGAACTATAACACCTTAGATTTGCGATTAGTGTTAATTAAGCGATAATGCGGATTTTTAGTAAAAAGTTACCAAAATAGTTTTCAAATATTTTATCAAAATTAATTAATATTTTATTATAATTTATTGCGGGCTTGCACACACATGTGCATGTTAACCTAGAGTTAATTGGGGTTAACCATGCTTATGTAGCCATGGCACCCTAACCTAATGTCATGCATTTTGTTTAAGTAATTAATTTAAATTAGTTGCCTTTTTTAATAATAAATAAAGGGTTTTTTAAAATTAGTTGACTTGAGAGAGGAAAAGAGAGAGAGGGGGGGCATCATGAGGCATGGCAAGCATGCCATGCATTAAATGAAGAGAGAGAAGGAGGCATGGCTCTTCTAAACTCACACCCTATTTGTGTTCTCTCACCCTCACTCATACACCCTCACACTCACCTCATTCCCTCATTCACTTATCATTTTTCTCCTTCTCATATTTTCTTCACCTCACTCACTCTCTCACATCTTTCAACTAAAACCCTCACCCAACTCTCACAAAACCCAAACAAATCTCCCCTCCAACTCAATAAAACACTTCACAAGTCAAGATTAGCCACTAAAGATCACTTGGAGCTTGGAAAACAAGGGTTTTGAGCAAGTGTGGATAGGTATAACCTTTAAACTGTAAATTAGGTTGTTTTATTGTTGTGTGGCTTGGTAATTGTTAATTAGAACACATAAGAGGTAGTTTAGATCACATATCGTATTTTAGTGTCGTTTTTTAGTATTAGTAACCTGCTGTTACCCTGAGTTGATACTGTAAAAACTAACAGTGTAGAAGTGTTGTACTAGTTATCCTGGATGTTCACCTGAAGCATGAACCCAAACCTACCGGTTTTGGCCGGCGACACACGAGGGATTTCCGGCCAGCTCGGCCATCTTGGTGACTGGGGAGTTGAGTTTTTGTGGGTAGTTGTCTGTAGTGGTTTTACGGTATTTGGTACTGCTGGATTTTTAGGTTGTGATAGTGGGTAAAATCTGGAATCGATTTGCTAGTTTTAGTGTTACGGCGACGCGCGATACGGTGTGCGACTCAGTTTCTATGCTTCGCATAATTTCTGCACTTGGGTTTGTTTTAGTAGTGTCGCCACACACGTTAGCAGCTAAGCAAACACTTTAGAGGGTGTTGGAGTCGGTGCGTCGATTTAAACGTAATTGTACGTATTATGGGTCGATTTCTAAGTGCACTTGCTACGTTTGTATGATTTTAGGGGCGAGTGCGGGGACTTCGGACGCTGCGAAGAAAGAGAAGCAGGTGGTTGGATATACTTAGCTCGAGATCATAGGTGAGTAGATTTAACATCTACGGGAAAATCGCCCGTATGGCGTTATGCGTCAGGGCTTGATAGAATATTATAGCCGCATGTTTATATTCATATATGTTGATTGTGCATGAGCATCATTACATACCATTACATTGTTGTGCCTTGACTTAGTATCTGGTGGACACTGCACCATTATTAACAGTTCATGTTGCACGAGCACTAAATTGTATGCTACACCCACACCGTCGGTAATTACCATGACACACATAACCTATACACATATGCAGTATTTTATTGTTATTGATATTGACAAATGGATTATTGTTCTATTGCGCACATGAGATACATCGTGCATACCTACTTACATGTTTACACCCATATTTGCTATAGCTACATGTACACTTTTATATGATGTTGAATTTGATTTTGGAGAAATTGGGAACCGCATGATATATTTAAAAACTGGATTCATTTAAAAGAGCGGTTTTCCCTCAATATGCTCATATTACGGTTTCATGTTGCATATATCATATTTCATGGATTTACGCATTGAGATACGGATTTCATGTCATTTATGGATTTGAGAACCGTGGTATTATTTCAAGAAAGTATGCATTGTTTTGAAAACCCGGTTTCTCTTGATATGCTATTTCAGTGCGTCCACTATGGGTTTTCTCGGTTTTGAGATATGTGATAGAAACCTGATTCGAGGAGCGGGAGGCACTGTCTGCGGGTACATGGTGGACCCGGTATGGTACCCCGGGGCGAGAAAGGATTTTTGTGGTGTAGAAAATGAACTTGGCAGACAGACTACTACCTACTAGTGATTGGTTGGACCTGGCGGTTATCCGGAGAATACCGACCGGAGTCGAGAGATGGATATGGGCCAACACATACTGCCGGAGCCCGAGAGCCGATACGTACAGACGGAGCCCGTGGGCCGATCCGGACTGACGGAGCCCGATATATGTGGATTTGCGTGTCGATGATGGACACGAGTATTTCATGATATTTTCAAGTGCCGATGTTGGGCACTCAAGTTCCATGAGATTTACAGGAAATGAGGGCCGATTAGAGTGACGGCGCCTGAGTTATTGGGATTTGGGGTGTCGTTAATGGGCGCCAGGTTTTTCCACGATGATGATTCGTGATGATGATATGTTTTATCCCTTACTCATTGATATGCACTGCTTCATGTATTTATAGTATCTGATAGAGTACTTTTCATGATGGTTGCATATCTATATTGCCATATTATGCTATCAGATTGCATGTGTTAGAGTATCGCAGTACGTGCATACCTGCGATTACCTGTACGATGTTACTAAGAGTTGGCAACTCACCCCTGTTGTGCCATAGTGTTTTGCAGGTTGACCCTCAGAGTAGTCGTGGCATGGCTACATTATTTTATCTTTTTGCAGCGGATACCGTTATGGTTGGCTGTGAGCCGTTTTGCTATAGGTGGGTTTTGCGGTTATCCGTTTATATTCATTGTACATCTTATTGTATCTAGTACTCTCCATCTACCACTTCATGTATTGACTTAGAGACGAGATGTGAGGAAGATATTGTATATTATTTTGTGACTCTGGGTGTCGAGCTCGTGTGACTGGCTTTTATTATGCAGTTTTATCTTTTATGATGTTTTTCACTTATATTGTCCATTTCTTCGCTACGGCGTCGTATATATGCTGTGGTGATTGTTTCCGCCTTTGGGCGTGATGTGCTTTCGTTTGGGATACTTTATTTATATCATATGCTGCTTTACTTATATCTTATGTTGTACCCGTTTCGGGGCTAGTTTTTACAAATGAGGTGCTGCCGAAATTTTTAAGAAAATAAATTTAAACTTTAAAGTTTTTTACTCGAGATTTCCAAATGTTTTGAACAATGTTTTACCACTTACTAATTTTGATGGTTTAGATTTCTGTGTTTTCGGTTTACTTAAATTGCATTACGCCTATAGACGTTACGTGGTTTAAGTGCCGGTCACGTGCCAAATTTTTGGGTCGTGACAAAGTTGGTATCAGAGTGCTAGGTTTTACCTTTCGGAGTGTAGAATGACCTTCATATGATGGAGTAGGTAGCTTAAGCAGAATGACGTAGCGTGTGTATGTTCCGTGGCATACTTACGACACGGTACTCCGTCTAAGTGACCTTAGGACTTGTTGGTTGAAATTCCTTCCGTGATTATATACATCGTTGTGATTTGATTTCCATGTTCTTATCAAATCCTGTTTTCATTTATAGTCATTATGCCGCCGAAGAGTACGAGGGCGCAGAGTGGACGCGAGAGCCGAGGCCAGAGTTGGCTCTTCTGAGATGAGGACTGACCAGGGCGGTACTCCTGTTGTTCAGGAGCAGATTGATCCACCTTCGCTTGATCGTATTACTAGGCTAGAGGCTGGTATGCAGGATTTGCGCCAGATGATGGGATCGTTAGTAGAGGCCAGTCGAGCGTAGTGACAGGAGGTTGTCCTACCCGTTATGGGGACCGCGATGGTACCTACTGTTCAGGCAATTGTACCTGCAGCTACAGAGGTGATCACCGTATCGTTATCTGAGTTCATGAGGCTGAAGCCTCCAGTTTTCACTGGCACTAATGCAGCTGAGGATCCGCAGTCATTTATCGATCGGATGGCTAGGATATGTCGTTCGCTGAGATGCTCCGACGCGAGATGGGTAGAGTTCGCGATTTTTTGTCTGGAAGGTCTTGCCCAGATGTGGTGCGAGTCTTTAGAGAGGGATAGAGCCGCAAGTCTTTCTCCTATGACCTGGGCCGAGTTCATGATGGTGTTTCTTGCCCGTTTTCTTCCGCAGAGCGACAGGGATGCTTGAGCGCGCAGTTTCGAGTCGTTACGCCAGACTCTGGGTATGACGGTGGCAGAGTACGATATGCAGTTTACCGAGCTATCTGTGTATGCTCCGTATTTGGTGGACACTGAGGAGATGCGGATCAAGAGGTTTGTACGAGGCTTGCTTACCTAGTTGTTCCTCGCTATCAGCGCACAACATTGTGATACATATGCATCAACAGTGGACGCAACCCTATTAGTTGAGGAGCGTCTTTCTGAGACTTCGGTCGTTCCGGAACCAAAGTGGGTTCGTACTGGTATATTAACCCAGAAGCAGATGTTTAGACGCCGCGACAGATTTCATTCAGGTATGGGGAGTAGCAAAGGCTTGGGACGAGGCCAGTTATTCAGCTCTTATCCCTAGGAGGGTCAACGGTCATCGTCTGGATGTTTCTGGTGCGGGAGTTTCTATCATCATGTTCGAAATTGTATTGAGCCACGTGAGGAAGAGGCAGCCGTATCGCATGTTACCTTACCACCTTTTCCACCTCAGAGAGCGTTGCCTCTTGCACCTGTTGTTGCTCCGCGTCAGACTTATGTTCAGAGAGGTCATGGCCGCGGAGTGTTTGTTCAGAGAGGACGGGGTGGCAGAGGTGGAGGACAGCCAGCTGCAGGTACAGGGCAGTCACGAGTATTTTCTTTAACTCATCAGGACGAACAGCCGTCTAATGCAGTGGTTTCAGGTACTCTTTCAGTATGTTCCTTCGATGCACACATTTTGTTTGATCCGGGATCTATGTACTCGTATGTTTCTATACACTTCGTGCCGAGGTTGGACCGAGAGTCATGTTTGCTAGATCAGGCGGTTGTTGTGACTACTCCTGTTGGCGAGTCATTTGTTGCGCGACACGTGTTTCGGTCATGTGTTATCCGTATTGGAGATAGAGAGTCGTCCGTCGACTTGATCCTTTTTGAGATGTTGGACTTCGACGTTCACCTGGGCATGGATTGGTTAGCTACTTACTACGCGTCCATGGACTTCCGCGAGAAGACAATCAGGTTTTGTTATCCCAGCGAGTCGGTTCTTGTTATGCAGGGGGACTGTGGTGCCGCCCCTCACGGTTTGATTTCAGCCCTTTGCGCTGGTCGGCTTTGAGGAGAGGATATTGGGGATTCTTGGCTTTTATTCATGATAGCGGAGCCACAGTAGATTCGTTGGACCAGGTTCCTATCGTGCGAGAGTTTCCCGACGTTTTTCCCGATGAGTTACCTGGATTGCCGCCAGAGCGTGAGATTGAGTTTTGCATTGATTTGATCCCCGGCACGGGGCCTATTTCTATACCGCCATACCGAATAGCCCCGGCAGTGCTTAGGGAGCTTAAGGATCTGTTGCAAGAGTTGCTTGATAGAAGACTTGTACGTCCGAGTGTTTCGCCTTGGGGAGCTCCTGTCCTGTTCGTCAAGAAGAAGGACGGCAGTTTGAGGTTGTGCATTAATTATCGTCAATTGAACCGAGTTACGGTGCTGAATAAGTATCCTTTACCTCGCATTGACGGTTTGTTTGATCAGCTCCACGGTGCGGGACATTTTTCTAAGATTGATTTGAGATCGGGTTATCATCAGTTGCAGGTTCGGAATGATGACATTCCGAAGATTGCTTTTCGTACGCGCTACGAGCAATATGAGTTTCTAGTGATGTCGTTCGGACTCACCAATGCCCCAGCAGTGTTCATGGATTTGATGAACCGTATTTTCAGGCTGTTCCAAGACCACTTTATTATTGTGTTTATTGATGACATTCTGGTTTATTCTAAGAGTCGTGAGGAGCATGAGCAGCACTTGAGGATTGCTTTGAGGATATTAAGATAGCACCAACTGTTTGCTAAATTCTCGAAGTGTGCCTTCTGGCTTGATAGTGTTGACTTCCTTGGTCATGTGGTTACGGGAGACGGTATTCGTGTAGACCCGAGGAAGATCGAGGCCGTACAGCTTTTGCCCAGACCTGTATCAGTGACAAAGGTCTGCAGCTTTTTGGACTTAGCCGGTTATTACAGTCGTTTCGTGGAGGACTTCTCGAGTATCGCTGCACTGCTGACCGAACTGACTTGGAAGGGAGTTCCTTTTCTTTGGACTGAGGCATGTGAGCAGAGTTTTCAGCAGTTAAAGACTCGGTTGACTACTGCACCTATTTTATCTTTGCCTTCTGAATCGGGCGGCTTTGTCGTTTACTGTGATGCTTCTCTAGTAGGGCTCGGTTGTGTATTGATGCAGCATGATAGGGTTATCGCTTATGCTTTCCAGCAGTTGAAGAAGTACGAGTAGAATTATCCTACTCATGATCTTGAGATGGCCGCGGTGGTCTTTACGCTTAAGATTTGGAGACACTACTTGTACAGGGAGTCGTGTCAGATTTTCACGGACCACCAGAGCTTAAAGTATATCTTCCAGCAGCGGGATCTGAATTTTAGACAGCGCTGTTGGATGGAGCTTGTGAAGGACTATGACTGTGAGATCCTTTATCACCCGAGCAAGGAGAATGTGGTAGCCGACGCTTTGAGTCGTAGGCCCGGGGGTAGCTTGTCCCAGTTGAGCGGAGTTCAGAGACAGTCTTCTGCAGATTGGCAGACCTTGCGCGACAGCAGAGTACAGTTCAAGTTCACTTCCATTAGGGGACATCTTGCTCATGATCGCACCCGTCCACTTCTACTTGATCGTATTCGTGAGGCATAGCCCACCGATGCCCGTTTGTCTGAGATTCTAGAGCATATTTGGTAGGGTAGAGATTTGGAGTTCTTGATTGATGACCAGGGTGTGCTACGTTTTGGGACTCGTTTGTGTGTACCTGATACGATGGGTTGAGATGCGAGATCTTAAAGCAGGCGCATCAGTCAGTTTTTAGTGTTCACCCAGGTTCCACCAAGATGTACCGTGACTTGAGATATCTACTGGTGGGCAGGGATGAAGAGCGATATTTCGGATTTCGTTTCGAGGTGCCTGACTTATCAGCAAGTCAAGGCTGAGCATCAGAGACCGGCAGGAGAGTTGCAGCCTTTACCCGTTCCGGAGTGGAAATGGGAACAGATCTCCATGGATTTCATTATTGGTCTACCCACCAGGTCTAGTCGAGGGTATGACTCCATTTGGGTGATTGTTGACCGGTTGAAGAAAGCGGCTCACTTCCTTCCAGTGAAGACCACTTTCAGTTATGCTCAGTTGTACATTGATGAGATTATGCGTTTGCACGGCGTTCCCATATGCATTGTATTCGATAGGGACACCCAGTTCTCTAGCCGTCTTTAGCAGAAGCTTCAAGTAGCCTTGGGTACCTGTTTGAGCTTTAGCACTACTTTCCATCTGCAGACTGATGGTCAGTCAGAGCGGACTATCAGACTCTGGAGGAAATGCTTCGTGCGTGCGTGCTTGATTTTGGTGGCAGTTGGGATCATCACTTGCCGTTGATAAAGTTCTCCTACAATAATAGTTATCAGGAGACGATTCAAATGGCACCTTTTGTGGATTTGTATGGTAGGAAGTGTCAATCGCCAGTCTGTTGGACCGAGCTCAGCGAGAGCAGGATTTTAGGACCCCAACTAGTTCAGGAGACTATGAAGAAAATTCAATTGATTCAGAATAGGATGAGAGCAGCCCAGTGCAAACAGAAGTCTTATGCCGACTGTCGTCGTCACAGGCTCGAGTTCGCAGTGGGGGATCATGTATTCCTACAGATTTCTCCGATAAAAGGCATGATGAGATTTAGAAAGAAAGAGAAGCTTAGTCCCAGATTTATAGGTCCTTTTGAGATCCTTGAGCGAGTTGGTACCGTTGCCTACCGTTTGGCACTTCCACCCAGTTTTCCGGATGTTCACCCCGTATTCCATGTGTTGATGCTTCACAAATACCTTCATGACCCTTCTCACATGATTCAACACCACACCGTTCCGCTAGAGCGCGATCTTTCGTTCACCGAGCAACTGGTAGTTATATTGGATCGGCAAGTGAAGAAAGTTCGGTCAGAGGTCTTGCCATCTGTCAAGCTTCTTCGGCGTATCCAAAAAGGTGAAGAGATCACTTGGGAGGCCGAAAGCGAGATGCGGAAGAAATTCCCTCATCTCTTTGAAGGTACGCATAGTAAGATTTTTAAATTCGGGGACGAATTTCTTTAAGGGGGAAGATTGTAACACCTTAGATTTGCGATTAGTGTTAACTAAGAGATAATGCAGATTTTTAGTAAAAAGTTACCAAAATAGTTTTCAAATATTTTATCAAAATTAATTAATATTTTATTATAATTTATTGCGGGCTTGCACGCACATGTGCATGTTAACCTAGGGTTAATTAAGGTTAACCATGCTTAAGTAGCCATGGCACCCTAACCTAATGTCATGCATTTTATTTAAGTAATTAATTTAAATTATTTGGCTTTTTTTAAAAATAAATAAAGGTTTTTCTTAAATTAGTTGACTTAAGAGAGGAAGAGAGAGAGAGAGAGAGTGTATCATGAGGCATGGCAAGCATGCCATGTATTAAATGAAGAGAAAGAGGGAGGCATGGCTCCTCTAAACTCACACCCCATTTGTGTTCCCTCACCCTCACTCATACACCCTCACACTCACCTCATTCCCTCATTCACTTATCATTTTTCTCCTTCTCATATTTTCTTCACCTCACTCACTCCCTCACATCTCTCAACTGAAACTCTCACCCAACCCTCACAAAACCCAAATAAATCTCCACTCCAACTCAATAAAATCCTTCACAAGTCAAGATTAGCCACTAAAGATCACTTGGAGCTTGAAAAGCTAGGGTTTTGAGCATGTGTGGATAGGTATAACCATTAAACTGTTAATTAGGTTGTTTTATTGTTGTGTGGCTTGGTAGTTGTTAATTAGAACACATAAGAGGTAGTTTAGATCACATATCATATTTTAGTGTCGTTTTTTAGTATTAGTAACCTGCTGTTACCCCGAGTTGATACTGTAAAAACTAGCAGTGTAGAATTGTTGTACTAGTTACCCTGGATGTTCACCTGAAGCACGAACCCAAACCCACCGGTTTTGGCCAACGACACACGAGGGATTTCCGGCGAGCACGGCCATCTTGGTGACTGGGGATTTGAGTTTTTGTGAGTAGTTATCTGCAGTGGTTTTAGGGTATTTGGTACTGTTGGATTTTTAGGTTGTGACAGTGGTTAAATCTGGGATCGATTTGCTAGTTTTAGTGTTACGGCGATGCGCGATACAGTGTCCGACTCGGTTTCTGTGCTTCGCATGATTTCTTCACTTGGGTTTGTTTTAGTAGTGTCACCACACACGTTAGCAGCTAAGCGAACACTTTAGAGGGTGTTGGAGTCGGTGCGTCGATTTAAACATAATTGTACGTATTATGGGTCGATTTCTAAGTGCACTTGCTATGTTTGTATGATTTTAGGGGCGAGTGCGGGGACTTCGGACACTGCGAAGAAAGGGAAGCAGGTGGCTGGATATACTTAGCTCGAGATCACCGATGAGTAGATTTAACATCTAAGGGAAAATTGCCCGTATGGCGTTATGCGTCAGGGCTTGATAGAATATTATAGCCGCATGTTTATATTCATATATGTTGATTGTGCATGAGCATCATTACATACCATTACATTGTTGTGCCTTGACTTAGTATCTAGTGGACACTGCACCATTACTGACGGTTCATGTTGCACGTGCACTAAATTGTATGCTACACCCACACCGTCGGTAATTGCCATGACATGCACAACCTATACACATATGCAGTATTTTATTGTTATTGATATTGACACATGGATTATTGTTCTATTGCGCACAAGAGATACATCGTGCATACCTACTTAAATGTATACACCCATATTTGCTATAGCTACATGTACACTTTTATATGATGTTGGATTTGATTTTGGAGAAATTGGGAACCGCATGATATATTTAAAAACTAGATTCATTTAAAAGAGCGGTTTTCCTTCGATATGCTCATATTACGGTTTCATGTTGCATATATCATATTTCATGGATTTACGCATTGAGATACGGATTTTATGTGATTTATGGAATTGAGAACTGTGGTATTATTTCAAGAAAGTATGCATTGTTTTGAAAACCCGGTTTCTCTTGATATGATATTTCAGTGCGTCCACCATGCGTTTTATCGGATCTGTGATATGTGATAGAAACCCGATTCGAGGAGCGGGAGGCACCGTCTGCGGGTATATGGTGGACCCGGTATGGTACCCCGGGACAAGAAAGGATTTTTGTGGTGTAGACAATGAGGTTGGCAGAGGGAATACTACCTACCGGTGATTGGTTGGACCTGGCGGTTATCCGGATGATACCGACCGGAGTCGAGAGATGGATATGGGCCGACCTATAATACCGGAGCTCGAGGGCCGATCCGGACAGACGGAGCCCGTGGGCCGATCCAGACTGACGGAGCCCGATATATGTGGAATTGTGTGTCGATGATGGACACGAGTATTTCATGATGTTTTCGAGTGCCGATGTTGGGCACTCAGGTTCCATGAGATTTACAGGATATGATGGCCGAATAGAGTGACGGCGCCTGAGTTATTGGGATTTAGGGTGTCGTTAATGGGCACCGGGTTTTTCCACGATGATGATTCGTGATGATGATATGTTTTATCCCATATTCATTAATATGCATTGCTTCATGTATTTGTAGTACCTGATAAAGTACCTTTAATGATTGTTGCATATCCATATTGCTATATTATGCTATCAGATTGCATGTGTTAGAGTATCGTAGTACGTGCATACCTGCGATTACCTGTATGATGTTACTTACTATTCACGAGTTGGTAGCTCATCCTCGTTATGCCACAGTGTTTTGCAGGTTGACCCTTAGAGTAGTCGCGGCAGGGCTACATTATTATATTTTTTTGCAGCGGATACCGCTACAGTTGGCTGTGAGCCGTTTTGCTATAGGTGGGTTTTGCGGTTATCCGTTTATATTCATTGTACACCTTATTGTATCTATTACTCTCCATCTACCACTTCATGTATTAACTTAGAGACAATATGTGAGGACGATATTGTATATTATTTTGTGACTCTGGGTGTCGAGCTCGTGTGAGCCGACTTTTATTATGCAGTTTTATCTTTTATATTGTTTTTCACTTATATTGTCCATTTCTTCGCTACGGCGTCGTATATATGTTGTGGCGATTGTTTCCGCCTTTGGGCGTGATTTGCTCCCGTTTGGGGATGCGTTATTTATATCATATGCTGGTTTACTTATATATTATGTTGTACCTGTTTCGGGACAAGTTTTTACAAAGGAGGTGCTGCCGAAATTTTTAAGAAAATAAATTTAAACTTTAAAGATTTTTACTTGAGATTTCTAAATGTTTTGAACAATATTTTATCACTTACTTCTTTTGATGGTTTAGATTTCTGGATTTTCGGCTTACTTAAATTGTGTTACGCCCGTAGACGTTACGCGGTTTAAATGCCGGTCACGTGCCAAATTTTTAGGTCGTGACATGAACAATTTTATCCAGCAACTTCTTGTGCTATATCCACATCTGATTCATAATCAGCACCCAGCGGCATGACTATCCCAGTATCCTGCTTGGAACTCTTTTCAATATACTGCTCTCACTAAAGAGAGTAAACTAATAACCCGCGACATGTACTCTGTCTTTCTTATCACCTAGAAAACCAAAATCGGTAACTACCTCCTAATGGTGATTGCCATTACCTTACACCAAGAACATCTATATATGTTCTTCGCTGGTTTCCTTTGTTTCTCTTGGATCAGACTAATATCTGCTTACTACATCAAGTGCAGAAGCAACATCAGGTCTAGTACATGACATCTCCCTAGAGAGAGTGACTCCTCTATATATGGGAACACTACCTGTTAGGAACTTAAGAACACTAGTAAGCTAATTTTAGAAGATGGCAACATGTATTTCAAAAATTTCTAGTTTGCAAAAGTTCCAAAACTATGAATCGAACTAAAGAGCTAGAACTTGTAAACAAAAACCTAGTGAGCTATGCTAATTTAGTATGTTAGAAATACCTACATCCTCAAGCTATCTTCAAGAGCTACAATGTGGTTGGACTCGAGCAAGCTCTTAAAAGCTCCGGATCGTGCTTGCAAGCCAGTCTTCCTTCGCTGAAGATGATCCATCCAAGAGAATCTAGTCTAAGCTCTAGCATCACACAAAATGACTTAGTGATGCAACTAAGGTTCACAACTTGCTAAGAATTGAATCTTAGGGATGTAGTTTGTGAAAGTATGTCTTAGAACCTCTACAATGTTTCTATGAGCATCAAGTATGCAATTTTAAAAATTTAGAGGTCTAAGTATACTAAACAAGAATCGAACTAGAGAATTAGGGTTTTAAAGTTAAGAAAACAAGTTCTAATCTAAGTGAAGAGAGTTACAACCTTTGTAGTCTAGTCCTTCACTTCTAAAACTCCAAGTAGTAGTCCCTAGAACTCTTCTTCGACTCCATTTGAAGAATGGAACGAGCTTGCTTGTAGTCTTCGTCGTTGAAAATGATCCACCTTGAGGTAACTCTCACTCAAGCTCACACTTCGCTAATCAAGATATTAGTGAAGTTAACAACATATACTAATGGGCTAGAGTAGTGTAGCTTGATGAAGTAGGAATTTTGCTCAATAAAAAATTTCTTTCTCCTTTTCTTTTTCTCAACCCTATAAAACTAGTGAGGAGATGATGAAGAAGATGAGCAAGGAATGAGTGTGAACCATTAGCTAGGATGAGATGAGAATGATAGTGATGAAAAATCTAAGAATAAAAAAAGAATTGAAGATGAGTCATGGCTTCTCATTACTTCTACAAGTATCTAAAGCCATGAGTCATTCTTCTCTTCTTTTTCTTATTCTTTAAATATAAATCATTATCTTCTCATATTCAACTCTTGTGTGATTCTCATACATCCATGTTTCTTGTATCATCAACCATGATACAATATAAATACATACATACATACATACATACATATACATATACATACATATACATATACATACACACACGCACACACACATCAAATATATAAATATATATCAAATTATTAAATCAACACTTGATTCAATAATCCGGTTATATCATATATAACCCGGCTAATATTTAATATTAGTTAATATATATATATATATATATATATCAAATTATTAAATCAACACTTGATTCAATAATCTTGTTATATCATATATAACCCGGCTAATATCAAATATATAAACATATATATAAATCAAATCATTGAATCAACACTTGATTCAATAATCCGGTTATAACATATATAACCGGCTGATATCAAATATCCCTAGATTAGAATACGGTATCATATATTTGTATTTAATTAAGCTCCCGTACATATCTCCATACAAGCCCTACTTCGTTTCGCTTGAGCTAGGAAACATCTATGTAGGACTCTAAAGACTCGTCAACACCAGCAGTAGGTAACGATCACATCAGAGACTTACAAGTCATCAGCGGTACTAGCTGGACATAACGGCTACCCAAGTATTGAACGAATAGAAGATCAACAAGAAAACTTGTCCATACTCCCGTAGAGCCTATAAGCAACACTTACCGTACAGTCCGGTCTCTTCGTATGATATGTTGCATATCGTGTCTTGGGGGTGGAATCGTCAGACCCCACTAACTAGATAAGTCATGCCGATGTGTGGCCTATAACCTTTCAAGAAACTACTGATAACACTTACCAGTAAATCTCATCAGCTCTGGCCAGGGAAGCTAATCGAGCTTAGTGCAACATCAACTCCCAATGCCAAGAGAGTCAAAACCCCCTCCTATCGCTCACTGCCTCCATGTGACTCGGGACTGTACCCAAAAACCACCTGTTTGCACAACTCATTTGAACCGTGGTAGGGAGGAAATCAAAGCACAATGGGAACCACACAAGACACTATGACGATCTTGGGTCTACAGACTAACCTGTACAAGTGTCACCAGAGAACTGCTATCTGATAATAAGTATGGTACCATCTAAGAGTTCTCGGAAAGTCTTTTTCGGTGTACCCATTATCCAATGAGCACCTGTGTACAATCTTTGATGTCAAAGACCAACGATTGAGGGATCAATTATCGCCCCATACAAGGTCAAGAAACGTACACACTAGCCTACTCTGAAATATCGATGCCATGTTTCGATACTCCCATGACTAGGAATTGTTAAAGGATGTGCTTGTGGGCTGCACAAGCCCTACTAGTATGATCCGCATCATAGTCCTGGTAGTCAAGCCAACATCCTAAGGGCTTTATCAATATGTATCAATGAGATAGTAAACTAAAACAAGTGCACATGTTAAGATAAAGAGAAACCATATAGCATACTATTATGTCGAGCAAGAAATTCCTCTATATATATGTCCAAGTATCCACTATAATATACAATAATGGCTTCTAGGGTCTACATATTCCTAACAATCTCCTACTTGCACTAAGGCCAGTTGTTGTAGTATCACATACCCAACATCCCAAAAAATCTCTCAAACTGTGTCTGGGAGAGGGCCTTCGTGAGTGGATTTTCCATGTGGTCCTTCATGTCTACTCTCCTGACCTCGATATTGCGGCGATCAACTATCTCCCGGATCAGGTGATACCGCCTCAAAATATGTCTGGATCGCTGATGGGACTGGGGTTTCTTGGCCAAAGCCACAGCTCTATTGTTATCACAATACAAAAGTATTGGATTCTCAATAGATGGAACCACACCAAGTTCAATTATGAACTTCTTCATCTAGACAGCCTCTTCAGCAGCATCGTCGGTAGCGATGTATTCAGCCTCCATCATCTAGTCTGCAACGGTATCTTGCTTGGAACTCTTCCAACATACCGTCCCTCCTTTGAGGGTGAAGACAAAGCCCGAGACAAACTTGCTGTCATCCTTATCACTCTGGAAGCTCGAATCGGTAAAGGACTCCACTTGGAGTTCTCCGTTACCATACACCAAGAACATCTCCTTAGTCCTTCTCAAGTACTTAAGAATGTTCTTCACAGCTATTCAGTGCTTCTCCCCTTGGTCTAACTGATACTTACTTACCATACTAAGTGCGTAAGCTACAGCCGGTCTGGTGCATAACATTGCGTACATGATAGACCCAACTGCAGAAGCATAGGGTATCATGTTCATGCGAGCCCTTTCCAAATCAGTCTTTGGAGACATCTTTTTGGAGAGAGTAATTCCTAAACAAGCGGGTAAATTACCATGCTTAAAATCTTCCATTCTAAACCTCTTTAGTATGGTGTCTATGTACCTGAATTAGGACAAACCCAACATCCTTTTAGATCTATCCTTATAGATCTTTATCCCCAGGATGTAGGAAGCATGACCCCGATCTTTCATGGAGAACTTTTGTGATAGGAAGAGTTTGACCAAGTGCAGTATAGGAACATCATTTCTTATTAAAAGTATGGCATCCACATACAATACGAGGAAGACAACCTTACTCTCTACAACCTTTTTATATATACATGGTTCATCTATATTTTTGATGAAGTCAAACTCTTTGTGCTCTACATCAAAATAGATGTTCCAGCTCCACAACGCCTGTTTTAATCCGTAGATCGATTTAAGCATCTTGCATACCTTTTCGCTGCTTCTACTGTCTACGAAGCCTTCTGGTTGTGTTATATACAAGCCCTCTTCTAAATTACCATTTAGAAAAACGGTCTTGACATCCATCTGTCAGATTTCATAGTCATAGTATGCAGCAATGGCAAGTAGGATCCTGATGGACTTAAGCATAGCCACTGGAGAAAAGGTATCATCATAGTCGACACCTGGTCGTTGACGAAAACCTTTTGCTACAAGTCTAGCTTTGACGGTCTTAACCTTTCCATTTACACCAATTTTCTTCCTGAAGATCCACTTGCTCCCAATGAGTTTTACCCCTTCAGGTGCAACTTCCAAAGTCCATACTTTGTTGGTGTACATAGATTCCATTTCAGATCGCATAGCATTCAGCCATTTCATAGAGTTCCCACTTGTGATGGCCTGCTCGAAACTAATTAGGTCAACATCTTCCATGATGCAATCCTCGCTCCCACCGTCTATGAGAAAACTGTAGTATCTCTCATATGGATGAACAAGCCTACTAGATCTGCGGAGTGGCTGAGGTTCGTCTTGGACTATTGAATCCTCCGGTTCTACCAAATCTTCAGTTGTAGTTTGTGTATCTAGAACTTCTTCCAGCTCTACCTCATTACCACTAATTTCTTTTACAAGAAATTCATTTTCTAAAAAGGAGGCATATTGAGCAACAAACACCTTTTTTTTCTCGATGTGGTAGAAGATACTCTCGCGAATGTTTGGGATATCCAACAAACATATATAGAACAGACCTTACGTCGAGCTTGTCTGGATTTTTCATTTTAACATAAGCCGGACAATCCCATATCTTAATGAAATTAAGACGTGGTCTCTTTCCCTCCCATATCTTATATGCAGTGGTAGGCGCAGATTTGGTAGAAATCCTATTCAATATGTATGCAGCTGTCTCAAGTGCATAATTCCAAAAGGAAATAGGTAACTCAGCAATACTCATCATAGAGCGCACCATACCTAATAGGGTGCGATTCTTCTGCTCCGATACACCATTGTGTTATGGTGTATACGAAGGAGTAACATGAGAGAGAATCCCATTCTCTTTTAGATAATCTTGGAATTCTGTGGTTAAGTATTCACCTCCTCGATCAGATCGAAGGATTTTAATACTCTTACCCGTCTGGTTCTCTACTTCGCTCTTATATTCCTTAAATTTCTCAAAAGCATCAGATTTGCGTTTCAACAGGAACACATGTCCGAATCTTGAGAGATCATCGATGAATGTAATGAAGTACGAGAAACCATTCCAGACATGTGTAGACATAGGACCGCATACATCACTATGTATCAGTCCCAAGAGTTCAGTAGCTCTTTGTCCGTGCCCGTAAAAGGAGTTTTGGTCATCTTACTTTTGAGAAATGACTGATAAGTTTCATAAGATGTAAATTCGAACGGATTCAAATATCCATCTTTATGTAACTTAGCTAGTCTAGTCGCATTGATATGACTAAGTCTACAATGCCACAAGAGGGCTTCGTTCATTTCTGAACTTTTCCTCTTGTGTGTGTTCTGTATATTTAGAATTGTATTTTGATTTAGAACGTATAAATTATTAAATAACATACCAAACCCAATCAACACTTGATTTAGGAAAATGTTCAGAACATTTTTCTCTAATGCAAAGTTGTATCCTTCTTTATCTAATAAAGATATGGATATTGTATTGCACATCGTCGACGGTACGAAGTAACATTCGTTCAAAATCAATGTATTGCCATTTGGTAATACAAGGTGATATTCGCCGACAGCTTCAGCAGCAACAATTGCTCTATTCCCTACTCTGAGAGATATATCACCCTTTCCCAGTTCTCTACTTCTCTTTTACCCTAGTAACAGATTACAAATATGGGATCCTGATCTGGTATCTAATACCCAGGACGTAGAGCAGACTGAGAAACGGTTCACAATAACTAACGGACCCAAAGAAGATGCATCGGAATACTCTTTCTTCATTCGGGTTGTATGGAAATCCTTGCAAATCCCCTATCCATTGCCCAGACTTATGACAATTATCATAAGATAGAGCGGATCCAATGTTACTCAGCCCAGAATAATAAGCGGGTTCGGTCAATACATCCATGTTATTATCTTGATTAAGGCGTGACATGATCGCTACCTGGAAAGAGAGAAGAAAACATTTAAGCGTGTGCTTTTCCAAGATTAGATTGCTTATTATCTTATCTAATCAGGATAGCTCCCACTGTTTTTATCAAATCATCCTTCAAACTCTAAAAGGTAATATTAGCCGGGATTTAATTACGCCCTACAAGTTTGATAATCGGTCAGCCAGGCAGGTGTTGGTACTCCGAGGGAGTTTCCCGGTGGTTTCGCATGGAACTAATTAAATAACCTCGTTTCCGTAGGGGCTGTTGGATATATGTAGCCCTAGAGGCCATTATATGATAGTGCATGTACCAGTATGTGTGTATGTGTGTGTGTGTGTGTGTGTATTCAGGGGACATTCTTGCTCGACATGATAGTATGCTATCTGGTTGCACCTTTTTATCTTAACATGTTATTTTGATCGTGCTTTCATTCATTTGGTACATGTTGATATAGCCCTTAGGATATGCAGGACTACTGAGATTATGATGCGGATCATACTAGTGGGACATGTGTAGTCTATGAGCATATCCTTGAAATGTTCCTAGTCGTGGGTGTATAGAGATGGGGCATCGATATTACCAGAGTAGACTAGCGTATACGTTGCTTGTCCCATATGATGGGCGATGGATGATCCCATATCCATTGGTGTGGTGACACCAAAGACCGTATACGAGTGCTCAGTGAGACTGGGTACACTGAACGGACTCGCCGAGAACTCCTATGTGGTATTATATCTGTTCGATAGCAGTTCTCAGGTGACACTGGTACAGGTTAGTCTGTAGACCCAAGATCTTCATAGAGTTTTGTGTGCCTCCCACTGTACTTTGATCTCCACCCTACCACAACTCTACTGAGTCGTGCAAACTGGTGGATTTTAGGTAAAGTCCCGAGGCACATGGAGGCAATGAGCGATAGGAGGGGTTTCGTCTCTCCCGGTATCGGGGGTTGATGTTGCACCATGTACGATTGGCTATAACAGAAAGTCCCTTGCCAGGGCTGCTGAGATTTACTGATAAGTATTATCAGTAGTTTCTTGATCTGTTATGAGCCATATACCGGCATGATTTATTAGGTTATTGGGGTCGACGATACCGTCCATAGACTCACATATGCAGCATATTTGACGAAGAGACTGGACTGTACGGTAAGTGTTACCAGTTGGCTCGACGGCAGTTTTAGCAGGTTTGCTTATGTTTCTTCTGATCGCTCAATACCTGGAAGCCGTTACTTACATCCTGTGCCACTGACGGTTTGTGGGCATGTGATGTGATCACTGCCTACTGCTAGCGTATTGACGAGTCTCAGAGTCCTATAAAGGGGTCTCCTAGCTCAGACGAAAAGATGTGGGGTGCATATGTGATATGCGCGGGAGCTCGATCAAATGCGTGTATTGGATACCGTATTTTAATCGGGCATTTTTTATTGGACGGGTCATATGTGATATAGCTGGGTTATTAAATCAAGTGTTTATTTAATATTAAGTCCATTAGCTTATTTACTAAAACCTATTTTTTTATGATGCATGCATGAGTGTATGTATATGTTGATATAGATGCACACATGCAGGCATATTTGTGTCATGGTTGATGATCATTGGTGGTGGCAATGAAAGACTCACATGATAACATTTTTAGATATTTTTTTTATTTGAGAAAAGAAAAATGGCAAAATAATCATGGTTGACTATTCAACTCCCTTGAGTTGACAATAGTCAATGGTTTTTTAGCCCATGGTTTTGTAGCCCATGGTTTTGCTTAAACTCAAGTTACAAAATATCTAGATATTTTGCAACCATGGTTTAGCATGGATGACTTCACTTGCTCTCTTGAGTTTAGTGAGGGTTATCATATTATTCTCTTGAGTGTAGTTTTGTGCCATCTCCTTCTTCCTCTCTTTCCTCAAAGATCACTAGGGTTTTAAAAGAAAAAGAAAGAATAAAAAAGAAATGGTTTTGTAATGAGATACAAACCTACATCGTCATTCCACTTTAGTATAGCCCACTATAGTGGAGTGTTTGCTTCATCTTCATCCTTGATCAAGTGAAGCTTGGAGCTTGGTGCAAAGGGACTTCGTGGTGGATCATCATAGACTTGGAAGGACACAAACCAACCGGTTCAAACCTCAATCGATCCAAGGAGTCTAGGAGAAGGTCTACAAAGGTTGTATTCTCTCCCCACTTAGTGTTAGACACTTCATCGTATATGATACTATTGTTTGTTACTCTATTTTTCTAGTTCGATTCATGTTTGGAATTGTTTAGCACCCTCTATATTTTTGTTATAGCATGTGTGATGCAACCCTAACCCTAGGATGGTGCTAGAGAATCCCTGCAGTGGTATCAGAGCCAGGGTAGAAACTTAGACATTATTAGAAACAATACGAAAATGAAACTACACCGAATTAACAAAAACTGCAACCCTCAAATTAAGCTTCTCTGTCGATTTTTAAATGTGCTCGAAAAAATTTTCAAACAACTGCAGAAGCTTACTGGTACTACATTGAGAACACTAGAGTAAAATTGGGAAATTCTACCTTAAAAAAACCGGCCACATGGCCTATTTCTCTGGCCTGCTCGTCCCCCTTCCCATAGAAAGCCCTCGTTTTGCACTGGTGCTCTGGTGTCTAGGTTTTTGGGGTTTCAGGTATTGTTTGTTTAAGCCAAAATTTCATGTGATGCTAATTTTGCTTATGGGCTAATTCGGAGTGTTTCGTAGTCATATATGTTAATATTGTATTGGTAACTTAGATGATATTTAACAGTTCGAGCGAACATCAATCACCCCCTATTACCCTCGCTGAAAATTTCCAAGTGTTGGAATTTTCCAAGTTAAATATATTTGAATGTTCGTGCAAGTAACCCCATGGACCCACTAGAAGAACAAAACCCTAACTCGATTCTATGACCATGGAACAGTTGCCGAACCTTAGGGTTTACCGTAGTCCTGTGGCGGCATAGGTGAGACAAGGGTTGACCCTTCTACGGCTCGTCCATAGACACTGTGGCACGTTTTTTTTGATATTTTAGCTTATGCTCAAGTGTTGAGCTTTCGGGGTAATTTGTGGGTGTTTGTTGACTCGATCGAAATGTTTAATATTGTCTTAATATTTGTGATGTGATACAATAATTCTAATCTACACTAATTAATTTTGTGAAAAGTAATTAGTTGCGTGCAAGTCTAATATTTCGGTCTCGGTAGAATCGAGAATCTTGTTGAATTACCCGGCTTCTTTTGAAAAGGTGTTTTCATGGTTGAGACCTAAATATAAGATTTGCATTGTTAGGCATGAAATCCTGAATATGTGATATTCCGGGTTTATAATTTCTAAAGGCTGTGTCGATGCCAATTGTTGTAGTTTTTCACTTTCTTTTCTGCGACCGTAAGTGTAGTATGTGGTGTATCACCGGTTTTGTTGATATACATCAACGACAATTGGGGTACACATACTTACTTACGTTGATGATATGTGATATTATATGTTGCTGAGATATGATGTACAGGATCATCGCGAATGAATAGCCGGGGGTTTTATGTAAGATGAGAGTGTTTCTTTTCATTCATGTAAAATTAAATGTATGTAATATTCTTTTATTGGGGCACTTCCGAATTGAGGATGATGTCACCATTGTTATATGTTATTTACTTTTCCGTATTAGAATAGACCCAAGGAGGGTAGCATAAGTGACCAGGTTCTAAGGTTCAGTGAGAAGCCATCTCGTGGAGTCGAGACCGGGTCTCCTAAACTCTAGAATTGGTAGGGTCACTTGCCGCTCTCGTAGGGGTCTAGGGGTGTGTGCTTGGCTGTTCATCGCGACCGTAGAATCCGTATTTTCTATTGTTGGCTAAATACAAAATACGGACCTCCTAGTATATCCTGTATTTTCATATATGTGCTTCTGCTGTTGATATTCTGTGATGTGATCAGTTTATATGTTGAGACGAATGATGTATTATATATATGATATATAATAAACATTGCTTATGTTTTGTATCCACGCTAGTCCCGCCCCGTTATGCCGTTAGTTAAGTAACCTAACGGTACATAACGGGACATTATGGTGAATGCGGATGGCATAAGCGTACGTTCTATTTTCGTTTCTTTTCTATAGTGGCTTAGGACTTAAATGATGGGACTGCATTAATAAGATTCATGTAAACAAAAAGAAACATAAAAAGATGTTGTAGAATCGGATTTGAAACCTACTCGGTTTTTTATGAAAATGCAAGATTTCAAAAGGTGGAGCTTAAGCCACTCCTTTTTAAATCATTGGATTCTATAATGATATCAAGTTTGAAGCATTAAAGGTTTTCTTAAAAACTATTCACAACCCTCCGTCATTTTAGGAAGTAGAGTACTTAGTATTCGTGCTGCGTATTTTGACTATAGTTAAGGCTCAGTGTACGGTAGCTAAGTGATGTCTTCCAACACCACATATGATGCGATTAGTTAGGACATTCATATGATTGTGTTGACTATAGTTAAGGGTCATATGGGTGGGTCTAGTTAATAACGAAATGACAGGAAGAACTTGACTAGTACTTATGATATGTTGACTATAGTTTAGGTCATGAGTACTAGGGGTAAAAACTATATCGGGAGTTTCAAGCGTTGAAATTTGCAATGAGATTGCGTGCCTTCTATATAATAGTAGGATCCCGATCCCACTGTGAGCAATAGTTGCTCCTGGGAGAGTTTTTCATTTTACAATTAGCTAACTCATTAGGTGTCTAGAAAGATGTCAACGGGGCTACGCCTCTGGGAAAATGAGGTTTATTTTAATTAGGTCCGTGCGAAAGCATGGGGAACCTCCTTCAAAAGTACCAGCACAGGCCTGGCTGAACGGTTGGCGAAGTTGTAGAATGTAATTAATCCTGACTAATTTTTTCTTTTTAAGGTTTGAAGGAAAATTTGAATAAAGCAGTGGGAGACATCGATTTGATAAGATAATAAACCAATCTAATCTTTGCAAGAGCTTTCGCTGAGTGTATTCTTTTCTCTCTCCTAATGGCAGATAACCATGACTGGACTTAAGCTACTATTGGAGAAAAATAAGCTTACAGAACCGAATTATAAAGATTGGCTGAGGAACATTAACATTGCTCTTACATATGATAAAGTATCATATGTCCTCACTGCCACAGCCCCGCCCAAACCAGGCCCTAAATCTTCTGTTGCAGATAGGGAAATCCGTAAAATGTGGGATATTGACTGTGCCACCACCAAATGCCTCGCTCTTGCATCGATGGGCAATACACATTAAAATCAGCACGAGGAGACGGATGTTCAATCCATCTTTCTCCATACAAAGGAGTTGTATGGAGATAATCTCGTATCCTACGATACGAAGCATTTCGAAAGCTGTTTCAGATGCGGATGGCTCCTGGCACTTCAGTAGGTGACCACGTTCTTAAGATGATAGCTCTTATTAAAGAGCTTGAAGGCCTCGGATGGACAATGGATAACGAGCAATATACGGATATTGTTCTACAGTCTCTTCCCTCTGCCTTTGCTCCTTTCATAGTGAACTTCAACATGCATAGCATGGAGAAATCACTACCCGAACTTCTCAATATGTTGAGAAATGCGGAGAGCACGCTTAAGGTGAAGTCTCCCTCCCTGCTTGTTGGAAAATCTTCTTCTTCCGTCCCAAAAGCCAAGGCCAAGGGAAAGAAAAAGAAGAAATCCACCAAGCCGAGAGGTAGAATAAAAAAGGCAAAGGGGAAAGACAAATCCAAAGCTGCGGAGTTGGGAAAAGGAGAATTTTTTTTCTGCAAGATGATGGGACATTGGAAGCGGAACTGTACTGAGTACCTTGGTCTCAAGAAAAAGAAGTATGGTGATGCTTCAGCTTCAGGTGTGTTTGTAACCGAAAACTGTTTTTCAAACTCTGCTTCCTGGGTATTGGATACCGGTTTGGGTTCTCATATCTGCAATTCTGTGCAGAGGCTGAGAAATAGCAGAGTTTTGAAGACAGGTGATCATACTCTCCGGGTTGGAAATGGTTCCAATGTACATGCAGTTTCAGTAGGAGAGTATCATCTGGGGTTGCCATCGGGTTGTATATTGGTTTTGAACCCATGTTATTTTGTACCAAGCATGCTTTATAATATAATATCCGTTTCTTTGTTAGACAATGAAGGATATCATTTTTTATTGCAGTATAATGTTATGAACATTAAACTAAATCAAGTGTTGATTGGTTATGGTACACTTAATAACGGGATATACGTCATGAATCAACACACAGTTTTCAACATACAAACACAAATAAAAGAAAATTTTCATATATAAATGAAGCTTTTCTTTGGTATTGTAGACTTGGTCATATTAACGAAACAAGACTAAACAAGCTTCATAAAGATGGATATTTAAAATCTTTTGAGTATAAATCTTATGCGATTTGTCAGTCTTGTATCAAAGGGAAAATGACCAAAACTTCGTTTACCGGACACGGAGAAAGATCTACTGAGCTCTTGGGCCTCATACATAGTGACGTATGTGGGCCAATGTCTACACATGTAAGAGGCGGTTTTTCTTATTTCATATCTTTTACTGATGATTTCTCAAGATTCAGTCAAGTGTTTTTGTTAAAGCATAAGTCTGAAGCTTTTGAGAAATTCAAGGAGTACAAACTTGAAGTAGAAAAACAAACTGGAATGAGCATCAAGATACTTCGATCAGATAGACGTGGAGAGTATCTTAGTACCGAGTTTTTGAACTTCCTAAAAGATAATGGGATTCTCTCTCAGCTCACTCCCCCTTACACTCCACAGCACAACGGTGTGTCAGAGCGACGGAATCGAACCCTATTAGATATGGTACGATCCATGATGAGTGATACTGAGTTGCCCCTCTCCTTTTGGGGGCACGCATTGGAGACCGCAGCTTTTCTGTTGAACAAAGTTCCAACCAAGGCCGTGTCTACCACTCTATATGAGATATGGTATGGGAAGAGACCATCTCTTAAGATTTGGGGTTGTCCGGCTTTTGTTAAAAAGTAGAATCCAGACAAACTCGAGACACGATCAGTCAAGTGTATATTTGTGGGATATCCGAAACATTCATTTGGGTATCTTTTCTACCACAAGGAAGTGTTGGAGATAGTGCCCTCAAAGTCAATTATTGGATCACAGGCATGTGGTTGCAATGATTGAGGGAGGACCTATCCCGGTAGGACAGTCTTACTCGAGATGATAGTATGCTATCTGGTTTACCTTTATCATCGTGTACTGCTTTAGGTGACCTGACATGTCGCTATTGCACGTTGATAGAGCCCCTAGGATTCTTGCTTGACTACCGGCAGTATGAGGGCGATCATATACGTGGGAGCTGGTAGTCTATAAGCATATCCTTAAAAGGTCCCTAGTCGTGGGAGTTTCGAGATAGGGCATCGATACTCCAGAGTAGACTAGTGTATACAGTCGAGACCCCGACGAGGGGCGGTGGCCGGTCTCACAAGCCACTGGTGTCAGTTGGTTCACCTAAGATGTATACAGGTGCTCATTGGGTTATGAGTACACCGGACAGGACTCGCCGGGAACATGCTAGTTGGTCTTATACCTGACGTCAGATAGCAGTTCCCTGGTGACATGTGTACAGGTTAGTTCATCGACCTGGGGATCGTCATTTGTCTCGTGTGAGTTCCCACTGTACTTTGATTACTACCCTACCACAGCTCAAAGGAGTCGTGCAAACAGGTTTTAGTTGGGTACAGTCCCGAGCCACATGGAGGCAGTGAGCAGACCTTCAGGGGTTCGTCTCTCCCGGTATTGGGGGTGAGGTCGCGCTGTGTCTAGGAGAGCCATTACACGAAGACCTTGGCCAAGGCAGGAGATTTACTGGTAGATATTCCAGTAGTATCTCAGGGTGTTCTGGGCTACACTCCGACACGACTTGTACCGTGTTTGGGGGTCTGACTTTTACCAACCCCCTAGGCCCGACATGCGATGCTCATAGACGAACGGACCGGACTGTACGGATATTGTCACTGACAGGCTCAGTAGGGTGTCAGGATGAGTTCACTCATCGACGTTCCTTTTAGTCAATAGCTGGTGGCCCGTCACGTATTGGCTTATACCTCTGACGTGCTAGTGGTTAAATCCACAGCCATAGTATTGACGAGTCTTTAGAGTCCACCACACTTACAGTTACTCAAGCTTTCGGGCGAAACGCTGTAGAGGCCGTATGGAGATATGGCAGGGTCCGATCAGATACGTGCGGTATTGCACGGATCAGGATCGGACGGTTTGTACTAGAGTCCGTATTGTTATATGGCAGTGTTCGATCAGATACGTGTGGTATTGCACGGATCAGGATCGGACGGATATTACTAGCCGGCTTTGGTTTAAGCCGGATCCTAGTATAGTACAGTGTAGATTTTGTCTCATTGCATTTGTATCCGGACGGAATACAGATGCGGGTGTGTATGCACAGTATCGGGGTTTTCCTGTAATTTATTACGTGACCAGTTTTCTGGAGTTGCCAGTTTGCATTCCGTTCCGGCCGGTTTTCCTTTGTTCTTTCCCGGCCGGACTTTTCCGATGGAGGGGGTCACATTGTGGAGGTTTTTCTTGCAAATGTATTTATTATGAAAGCATCTTTTGATACCATTCTTATCCATCATTATCACTTTATTTTTGTTGATTAGAAGTGATTAGAGTTTGATGTGAGATGGTTATGATGATGTTTTGGATGTGGTCACCACTTGTGCTCCTACCATCACCTCCCTTCATGCTTCATATTCTTTCCTCCACCATTTCTAAGATGATAAGTTTTTCATGGTTGAAAAAAAAGAAAATGAGAGAGTTTCATCTTTGAGAGTGTTTCATTCTTGATCTCTTTTCATGCTAAGAAAAATGCAAGCACCATTTTTCTTATCTTGTTTTCCTCCATCATCTTCAAATGGCAACAAACCCCAAATGAGACTAGCATGATCTACACCACATTCTACAGCAAATTTTGGACGCGTCGGCTAGCCTACTTCGCGCCCGAGTTGCCTCGGTATTGAGGTGGGAGCCCGTATAAGTACCCGGCTTCGTGGTGCCCTTTCCGACGAGGAGGAGACGGACGGAGATCCCGTGAGGAGATCGGAGTGGAGATGAAGACCGGAGGACTCGGATCAGTCGGTACATCTCTTCCCTTTCTTGTAGTTGCTAGATCTAGTTTAATGGTTCGATCCGGGGTTTAGTGCGCGGTGGTGCCGGTTTGCTAAGTCCGCAAAATTTAAGTTTATCACCGTTTCCGCATTGAGCCGTCGGATTGACGGCCGGGGCGCCGCCGTGCACTTACAGTGGTATCAGAGCCTCGCCATTAACTTCGTCTAGCTTTGTTTGATGTGTTTTACGTTTCCGATCGAACAAAATCCCGAAAACGCGTTTTTCAAGCACATCAGTTTCTGTCGAATTTTTTTTGAGTCCAAAAATTTTTCAGGTTGTCTCAGAGTGATGTGCAGGGAATTATAAGCATACTGTAAAAATTTGGTACCATGAACTCACCATGCCACCGCGGAACCGCAGCCAAACCCCTGCTTGGGCCGCGGTTCCGCCGCAGTGTTAACTGTTCATGCTCCCAAAACTTTGCAGAATGTTCCTGAGTTGAAAATGTGGTTTCTGGAAGATTAAAATTAGGCCCAGATTTTCTGTGAGTGCTACAGTATTGCTTGGGGGCCCACTTGTTAATTTTTGATCGATCGGATATTTTAAACACATTATTTCACAGTATTTACATTATATCTGCGACCGTGAATGTCACTCGATCGGTAAATCCGGTCTAACTGCTATAGCCCGGTTAGACGGATTTGCGAACGTGACTTTCACGTTGATGTTTGTGTTTTTGCTGTGATGTTGCGGATCGGTCGTGGGGGATAGCCTGGATGCAATGCTAGTACAGTTTTGTTGTATTATGTACATTTGATATTGCGGGGCGAGCATCCGACATGTGGACTGCCGTCACTGCCTGATTGTATTATTCTTTTGGGGCACGACCTGGTTGCGGTCGATGTACCCGTTCTATGTATATTTTACTTTCTGTACTAGGATTACCCCGCGGAGGGGTGCACGGATAGCCGGGTTCTGGAGGGCAACAAGCCCGCATCTCATGGCATTGGGACGGAGGGGGCTTCACTCTAGAATTGGCGGGCTATTCGCCGCACTCGTAGGGGGTGCAGGTTGACCCAGGAGGGGTGCCCAAGTTACCGGATTCCGTGAAGTGCTGGGTGGTCCATTCACGGCGCTGAAGGGGGCTGCCTCGCTTCAGGTTTTGGCGGGTAACTTGCCGCGCCCGTAGGGGTCTAGGTTTTCATTGCGCAGGCTATCCACACGACCAGGGGAACGTCGGGTTTCAGTAGTGGCTCTGTGAAACCCGGGGATCCCAGATATCTGTATTGTTCTGTGATGTTGTACATTTCTGTGATGTTGCATTTTGTCACGCCTTGAGCGAATATAATATATTGGTATATATATTAGTAGATGTTGTATATGTTTTACATCCGCTCTAGTCCAGTCCCCGCTCTGCCGTTAGTTAGCTAACCTAACGGGTGATGACAGGACCCAGTGGCGAATGCGGATGGCATATACGTACATCAGTATATTTTCGTTCTTTGTGGTGTGATCAATTGATGGGAATGCGTTGATTCGGATCAATGCAAGTAAAACAAACATATTCTGATGTTGTTGGAACACTTTTCAAAAAGCTGTTATTGCAAGGATGTTCACTTTTGTTTTGCATCGTGGTATTCATTTGGAATATCCTGCTCCTCAGTCGACGAGGCAAGGGCCGAGATCCCTTCACCGGGAGTGACCCCTTGGACAGAAGTTTGCGTCAGGGCATTAACTTCACTATAGCCGATTACTTTTGCTTTGCATCGTGGTATTCATTTGGAATATCCTGCACCCCATTCTACGGGGAAAGAGCCGAGATCCCTTCACCGGGAGTGACCTCTTTAGTAAAAGTTTTCGTCACTATATTTTCTAAAAAGCTATCCGTTCCTTCAATGATATCAAGTTCATTACGTTAAAGGTTTTCGCCAGAAACCATTCGTAGCCCTCCATCATTTCAGTTAAATATTCGGTAGTATTCAAGCTATGTATTTTGACCTTACGCCAAGGCATAGCGTTTGGTAGCTGTCGGGTATTTATCTGTTGCATAGATAGATGCGTTGGTTTGGGACAGTCGTACTACTATTTTGGCCTACGTCAAGGGTATGTACGGGTGGGTTCAAATTAACCTGGACAATGATGGGTAGAACTTGACATGTGACTTATGATATTTTGACCTCACGCCAAGGTCATAAGAGCATGGGGTAAAAATCACATCGGGAGTTTCAAAAGAACTGAAACTTGCCAGATATGCGCATACCTTCTGGAGTATGATACCGTGAGCGGATTCCGTCACGTTATCATGCGATGAGAGTTGGATCCCGATTCCCACTGATGAGTTGGTTTACTCCTCGGGTGACCCCGACTAATTCTTCTTTCAGGTTTGGAGGAGAATTTGAGGTACAGTGGGAGGTTTCCAGATTAGATAAATTGGTAACCATTCTGATCTAGGATAGAGTGCACGCTGAGTGTTTCTTTTCTCTCTCTTTCTGGCAGCGACCATTGACCCGACCCTAGACTATGACTCAGTGACCAAGTTGACCGAACCTTCTTAAACACTGGCTTTTGGATTGTCAGAGTTGCAGACCTCATTGCCACTCCTACTTTTACCCTTTTCTCCAGGACACCCCGTATTACTGCGAACGTCCACTTCCATTGGACAAAACCATCGTATGGTTAGATACGAACTCGAAGGAATTCGAGGATGGTTTCTGGTTCTAGAGAAAACGAATAGGATTATTCAGTTATCTTTTCTTTTCACCTTCTCTCAGGTTGCGAGTACTCCTTGGTTTAGGAGTAGTACACCTATTACGCAAATTGGATAGTCTTCTTCCAAACCATAGGCTGGTGCCGACCGGTAGGGAATGAAGAAAACCAGTTAGCCTAAACGGTGTACAGAAGGTATTAAGATTAAGACAAAGCAAGGGATTAGTAAGAGGTCAAAGTAAATTGCGACTGATATTCACGACCAAACCAAGTATTCCTTCGCCAATCCTAAATCACCTTTGTATTTCTCCAGGACACTCCGTATCACTACGAAGATCCACAGTTTATTTGGATACTCCATCGTATGGTTATATACGAACTCGAAAGGAACTCGTTCCAGTTCGGGGATGGATTCTGGTTCAGGAGAAATAGGAATATGGTTTATTCGGTTGTCTTTTATCTTCACCTTCTCTCGCATTGCGAGTGCTCCTATGATTAGGACAGTACACCCATTATGCTTATTGGATAGTCTTCTTCCAAACCATAGGCTGGTGCCGAACGGTAGGGAAGGAAGAAAACCATTTGGCCTAAGGGGTGTGCAGAAGGTAATGACTAAAGACATATAAAGGGATTTGGAGAGGTGGCAAAGAATTATACGGTTATAGTTGTGAATCTGGATAATGGAAGAGGCATTGCTAGGAATACCAGGATACCCCATCGAAACATTTCAATGTTTTAATTCAACTGTGTACTGTTAAAAGAAAACTGATTTCCCGATTAGACACTTGCTCCAGGGTATGTATTTACCAGGTTTGATTCTCACATCTGTATGGTTTTACAGATGATGAGTGGGAGTAAGTTATTGGGAATTGGATGATCATCCTCATTATATCGGGATTCGTTGTAATCGGTGATATTTGAGGGGATCATCTGGCCTGTTTGCCGGTCGGCAAATATTTGGTTTTGAATATCCGCTGTTGTGCACCAATTTCAAATTGATATATCTGTACGTCTATTTTCATAGAGTGAGATATACCTTTTGACATTATGTCGATGACATTTACCTATATCAGTGGATGGTTAGGTAAGGAGCATTAAACAGCGGTGTAATTCTTCTTAACCATAAGTACAGTTTTCAACCTACGACATACAGTAAAAGAGTTGTTAGACTCAGCGGACTTATACAGAGTATTGTATGTTGTCCAGTGTCCATTAGGACAGAGGGGTTGGTCCTCATACTATATTCTGTTTACTTTTAACTTCTCTAGTTCTTAGACATGTGTTACGTAGAAACACAGGGTCTAAGTTTTGAGGAGTTATAGGTATTTGAATAGAGTAGAGAACCAGGTGTAGCAAGTATCGGGATTCTTCAAAGTGATCGAAGATGTAGATACTTGTGTATGGTATTCAGTTGATAGTAATGATAAAGAGAAATTGCTTCTCTTTCAGGTTACTCATAATTGGAAGCATTGCTAAGTTGAGTAACGCTGATCGGCCTCTCTCCATTTAGTTGACATGCACTGGAGACAGCTGCATGATTTGAATCTGGTTAAATTAAATCTGTGTCTCTGGTTCTATATTGGATATAGAACAGTTCATATCTTAACGTTGTTAAGGTACGGGGAGTTGTCCGGCTTATGATTAAAACCAGACACTGGACAACTCAAGGCACGTTTCTGTAATGGCTGTTTGTGGGTTGACCCAGGCTATGACGAGGGTTGACTTTCTACCATCTGGCAGATCAATAGAAATATTGTTCTAGACTCGCCACAGTTTTATTAAAAATGGATTTTTTCAAAAACAGTAGTGGGAGTATGGTAGAACTGGAAGTCATTCCAGAACCGCAAATGATTACTGAAGATTTGATAAGGAACCTAAAGATTCAATCTGATTTGACATTCCATTGGCCACTCCGCAGATAAGGTGGGTAACTTCAAGCACCCGAGAGGTACTCCGGTAGCCTCAAGGACGGTGACAGGGAAGTTCTTGTTTACCCACACTTGCCATTGTTGTTGTTCCAGGCTGCGAGACCCGGCAGGAGGATGTGTATAGCGTCGTTCTAAACTAGCTTTAGAAGTGCACGTCTATATGACTCTGCCAGAGAGTTGTCGTAGTCAGTGGGAGCAGCGGAAGCATTGGTGGACATCAGGCTTATGTCTATTTATAGACTAAAGCAGATGTAGCGGAGATAGATCATCTATTTCTGATGTGACAGTCATAGGTTTGACGTCATCAGAATAGGGGATGGATCTGTTGAGAAGGTAGTAGGAAGTGATATTCCTATACTACGATCGGTTATACTTTGGTCGTCACACAGTGGTTTCTCCACAAAGGACTTGGACATTATATCAGACATACTGGTTACTAGATCTATGGTTTTAGATCTAGATTTGGGTGGTTTCCCAATCAGGGTACTTTGACAGCATTCTAAGAGTATTTAGAATGGACGACTCCTGGCACGGTAGTGTACCTGCAGGTGATGGAGTCACCCTCTCTAAAGGTGTCTTATAGACTAAAGTAGAGAGGGATGCGCATGATTCGCAGATCACTTGCTTAGGCAATTGAGTCAATCATGAGATGTCAAGTACCACACCAGCTGTTGTTCTTGCACTAGATGGAATAAGTTGACATTGATCCAATCCTGGAGAAATAGTCGGAAGCAGTTTTAGAACATAAGTGAATGTTCTAGGGATATGATAACGGCTGCCTCCTTTAGGAGACGGTTATCACTCCAGGCTTCCAAGGTGACATGGACGACAGGGTGATTGTCAGAGTTATAGTTTTCCTTCTGACGAGGGGCAGTATTTTGGACAGGTGGTCCAAGGCAATACTGAGGGAGGCATGGCGCAGGATACTGATTAAGTTCAGTTGACGATATAGTCTAAGAAGTTTGGATTTGGAGTTCATTTATGAGCTCGGTCCCATCAGACATCCAGACATTCTAAGACAGGTATTGCTCATTTCGGGAGATGGCTTTCTCCGCGAACTTGAGATATAGAGAGACATAGAAAGAAACACCAGAGCGGATCCACTCACTGAGGCTATTCCTCGAACGCAATAGTTTCGCAAACGAGCTTTGTGAGACTGACTAGTAGAGGAGTTGGGTGTTCGGTATCATACGGGCTGTGAGTATGCGACATCGCAATAATTAGCCTTGAGTGCAAGTGGGAGATTGTTGGAGATAGTGCCCTCAGAGTCAATTATTGGATCACAGGCACGTGATTGCAATGATTGAGGGAGGACCTATCCCGGTAGGACAGTCTTACTCGAGATGATAGTATGCTATCTGGTTTACCTTTATCATCGTGTACTGCTTTAGGTGACCTGACATGTCGCTATTGCACGTTGATAGAGCCCCTAGGATTCTTGCTTGACTACCGGCAGTATGAGGGCGATCATATACGTGGGAGCTGGTAGTCTATAAGCACATCCTTAAAAGGTCCCTAGTCGTGGGAGTTTCGAGATAGGGCATCGATACTCCAGAGTAGACTAGTGTATACAGTCGAGACCCCGACGAGGGGCGGTGGCCGGTCTCACAAGCCACTGGTGTCAGTTGGTTCACCTAAGATGTATACAGGTGCTCATTGGGTTATGAGTACACCGGACAGGACTCTCCGGGAACATGCTAGTTGGTCTTATACCTGACGTCAGATAGCAGTTCCCTGGTGACATGTGTACAGGTTAGTTCATCGACCTGGGGATCGTCATTTGTCTTGTGTGAGTTCCCACTGTACTTTGATTACTACCCTACCACGGCTCAAAGGAGTCGTGCAAACAGGTTTTAGTTGGGTACAGTCCCGAGCCACATGGAGGCAGTGAGCAGATCTTCAGGGGTTCGTCTCTCCCGGTATTGGGGGTGAGGTCGCGCTGTGTCTAGGAGAGCCATTACACGAAGACCTTGGCCAAGGCAGGAGATTTACTGGTAGGTATTCCAGTAGTATCTCAGGGTGTTCTGGGCTACACTCCGACACGACTTGTACCGCTTTTGGGGGTCTGACTTTTACCAACCCCCTAGGCCCGACATGCGATGCTCATAGACGAACGGACCGGACTGTACGGATATTGTCATTGACAGGCTCAGTAGGGTGTCAGGATGAGTTCACTCATCGACGTCCCTTTTAGTCAATAGCTGGTGGCCCGTCACGTATTGGCTTATACCTCTGACGTGCTAGTGGTTAAATCCACAGCCATAGTATTGACGAGTCTTTAGAGTCCACCACACTTACAGTTACTCAAGCTTTCGGGCGAAACGCTGTAGAGGCCGTATGGAGATATGGCACGGTCCGATCAGATACGTGCGGTATTGCACGGATCAGGATCGGACGGTTTGTACTAGAGGCCGTATGGTTATATGGCAGCGTTCGATCAGATACGTGCGGTATTGCACGGATCAGTATCGGACGGATATTACTAGCCGGCTTTGGTTTAAGCCGGATCCTAGTATAGTACAGTGTAGATTTTGTCTCATTGCATTTGTATCCGGACGGAATACAGATGCGGGTGTGTATGCACAGTATCGGGGTTTTCCTGTAATTTATTACGGGACCAGTTTTCTAGAGTTGCCAGTTTGCATTTCGTTCCGGCCGATTTTCCTTTGTTTTTTCCCGGCCGGACTTTTCCGATGGAGGGGGTTATTTGCAAGTTTGCAAATAACACATTGTGGAGGTTTTTCTTGCAAATGTATTTATTATGAAAGCATCTTTTGATACCATTCTTATCCATCATTATCACTTTCTTTTTGTTGATTAGAAGTGATTAGAGTTTGATGTGAGATGGTTATGATGATGTTTTGGATGTGGTCACCACTTGTTTTCCTACCATCACCTCCCTTCATGCTTCATATTCTTTCCTCCACCATTTCTAAGATGATAAGTTTTTCATGGTTGAAAAAAAAGAAAATGAGAGAGTTTCATCTTTGAGAGTGTTTCATTCTTGATCTCTTTTCATGCTAAGAAAAATGCAAGCACCATTTTTCTTATCTTGTTTTCCTCCATCATCTTCAAATGGCAACAAACCCCAAATGAGACTAGCATGATCTACACCACATTCTACAGCAAATCTTGGACGCGTCGGCTAGCCTACTTCGCGCCCGAGTTGCCTCGGTATTGAGGTGGGAGCCCGTATAAGTACCCGGCTTCGTGGTGCCCTTTCCGACGAGGAGGAGACGGACGGAGATCCCGCGAGGAGATCGGAGTGGAGATGAAGACCGGAGGACTCGGATCAGTCGGTACATCTCTTCCCTTTCTTGTAGTTGCTAGATCTAGTTTAATGGTTCGATCCGGGGTTTAGTGCGCGGTGGTGCCGGTTTGCTAAGTCCGCAAAATTTAAGTTTATCACCGTTTCCGCATTTGGCCGTCGGATTGACGACCGGGGCGCTGCCGTGCACTTACAGGAAGAACAAAAGGTGTTTGTTTCTCAGTATGCCACGTTTTTGGAAAATGAGATTTTTCCAAATGATGCTGATGGCAATGTGGTAGATGTAGAAGAAGTTCTAGAGACACAAGTTAAAAATGACGACTTGGTTGAACCTGAAGTTGCAACAAAACCTAATGAATCTCAACCACTCCGTAGATCTGGTAGGACTTCTCGCCTACCGGAGAGATACTACGGTTTTCTTGTTGATGGTGATGGAGAAGATTGCATCTTGGATGATGATGATCCTACCAGTTTTCAGCAAGCTATCACGAGTGGTAACTCTGTGAAGTGGCTGGATACCATGAGATCCATAATGGAGTCTATGTACACCAACAAAGTATGGACTTTGGATGTTGTACCCTCTGGGGTAAACCCCGTAGGGTGCAGATGGATCTTTCAGAGAAAGATCGGTGTGGATGGGCAAGTAGAGACCTATAAGGCAAGGCTTGTGGCGAAATAATTTCGACAAAGACCATGACTGGACTATAATGAAACCTTTTCTCCTGTGGACATGCTTAAATCCATTCGGATCCTACTTGTTATTGCTGCTCACTACGACTATGAAATCTGGAAGATGGACGTTAAAACGGCTTTTGTAAATGGTGATTTAGAAGAGTGTGTTTATATGGATCAACCAGAGTGCTTCATCGATAGTGGGAGCAGCGGGAAAGCATGTAGGTTGCTTAAATCCATTTATAGATTAAAGCAGGGATCACGGAGTTGGAACATCTATTTTAATGATGTTATCAAAAAGTTTGATTTCATCAAAAATCCAGATGAACCTTGTGTTTATAAGAAGATTGTAGAAAGTACCGTCACATTCCTCGTATTGTATGTGGATGACATTCTTATGATAGGAAATGACGTTCTTATGCTACAATTGGCCAAACTTTTCTTATCACAAAAGTTCTCCATGAAGGACCTAGGTGATGTCTCGTACATATTGGGCATAAAAATCTATAAGGATATATCTAAACGGTTACTGGGATTGCCCAAAACCAGGTACATTAACACCATCCTAAAGAGATTTAGTATGGAAGACTCCAAGAGGGGTTCCTTACCCGCTAGTCATGGAGTCACTCTCTCTAAGGTCTTTTGCCCAAAAACTGATGAAGAGAGAGCCCGCATGAGCATTATACCCTACGCTTCTGCTGTAGGATCTATAATGTATGCGATGTTATGTACATGCCCTGATGTAGCTTATGCACTGGGTGTAGTAAGCAGGTATCAATCCAACCCAAGGGAGAATCACTGGACTGGTGTGAAGAACATTCTTGAGTACTTGGAAGGACTAAAGAAATGTTCTTGGTGTATGGTAACGGAGATCTCCAAATGGAGGCCTTTACCGATTCGAGCTTCCAGAGTGATAAAGATGACGGAAAATCTATCCTAGGGTTTTTCTTTACCCTCAATGGAGGGGTGGTGTGTTGGAAGAGTTCCAAACAGGATACTGTTGCAGACTCCGTAATGGAAGCTGAATATATTGGTGCAAATGATGCTGCCAAGGAAGCCGTCTGGATGAGGAAGTTCATATCGGAGTTAGGAGTAGTTCCGACCATTATTGATCCAATACCTTTGTATTGTGATAATAATGGGGCTATGGCGTTAGCCAAAGAGCCCAGGTCCCATCAGCGATCCAGACACATCCTCAGGCGATATTATCTGATCCGGGAGATAGTTGATCACCGCGAGATCGAGATTCGAACAGTAAATACAAAAGATAACACCGTGGATCCACTCACCTAGGCCCTCTTTTTGCCACATCATGAGCGAATTTTTGAGAGGTTGGGTATGAGATACGCCAATTATTGGCCTTAGTGCAAGTAGGAGATTGTTGGATATATGTATACCCTAGAGGCCATTATATGATAGTGTATGTATCAGTATGTGTGTGTGTGCGTGTGTGTGTGTTCAGGGGACATTCTTGCTCGACATGATAGTATGCTATCTGGTTGCACCTTTTTATCTTGACAAGTTAATTTGATCGTGCTTTCATTCATTTGGTACATGTTGATATAGCCCTTAGGATATGCTGGAATACTGTGATTATGATGTGGATCATACTAATGGGACATGTGTAGTCTATGAGCATATCCTTGAAATGTTCCTAGTCGTGGGTGTATGGAGACGGGGCATCGATATTACCAGAGTAGACTAGTATATACATTGCTTGTCCCATGTGATGGGCGATGGATGATCCCATATACATTTGTGTGGTGACACCAAAGACCATATACGGGTGCTCAGTGAGACAGGGTACACTGAACGGACTCGCCGAGAACTCCTATGTGGTATTATATCTATCATCGGATAGCAGTTCTTAGGTGACACTGGTACAGGTTAGTCTGTAGACCCGAGTTCGTCATAGAGTCTTGTGTGCCTCCCACTGTACTTTGATCTCCACCCTACCACGGCTCTACTGAGTCGTGCAAACATGTGGATTTTGGGTATAGTTCCGAGGCACATGGAGGCAATGAGCGATAGGAGGGGTTTCGTCTCTCCCGGTATTGGGGGTTGATGTTGCACCATGTATGATTGGCTATAACAGGAAGTCTCTGGCCAGGGCTGCTGAGATTTATTGATAAGTGTTATCAGTAGTTTCTCGATCTGTTATGAGCCATATACCAGCATGACTTATTGGGTTATTGGGGTCGACGATACCATCCCTAGACTCACATATGCAGCATATTTGACGAAGAGACTGGACTGTACGGTAAGTGTTACCGGTTGGCTCGACGGCAGTTTTAGCAGATTTTCTTGTGTTTCTTCTGAACGCTCAATACCTAGCAGCCGTTACGTACAGCTTGTGCCACTGATGGTTTGTGGGCATGTGATGTGATCACTGCCTACTGCTAGTGTATTGACGAGTCTTAGAGTCCCACAAAGGGGTCTTCTAGCTCAGGCGAAAAGATGTGGGGTGCATATGTGATATGCGCGGGAGCTCGATCAAATGCGTGTATTGGATACCGTATTTTAATCGGGCGTTTTCTATTGGACGGGTCGTATGTGATATAACCGGGTTATTAAATCAAGTGTTGATTTAATATTAAGTCCATTAGCTCATTTATTAAAACCTATTTCTTTATGATGCATGCATGAGTATATGTATATGTTGATATAGATGCACACATGCAAGCATTCATGTGTCATGGTTGATGATACATTGGTGGTGGCGATGCAAGACTCACATGGTAACATTTTTAGATATTTTGTTTATTTGAGAAAAGCAAAATGACAATATAATCATGGTTGACTATTCAACTCTCTTGAGTTAACAATAGTCAATGGTTTTTTTGCCCATGGTTTTGTAGGCCTTGGTTTTGCTTAAACTCAAGTTACAAAATATCTAGATATTTTGTAACCATGGTTTAGCATGGATGACTTCACTTACTCTCTTGAGTTTAGTTAGGGTTTTCATATTATTCTCTTGAGTTTAATTTTGTGCCATCGCCTTCTTCCTCTCTCTCCTCCAAACTCACTAGGATTTTAAAAGAAAGAGAAAGAATTAAAAAGAAAAGGTTTTATAGTGAGATCCAAACCCACATCACCATTCTACTTTAGTCTAGCCCACTAGTGTGGAGTGTTTACTTCATCTTCATCCTTGATCAAGTGAAGCTTGGAGCTTGGTGCAAAGGGACTTCGTGGTGGATCATCGTGGACTTGGAAGGACACAAGCTAACCGGTTCAAACCTCAATCGATCCAAGGAGTCTAGGAGGAGGTCTACAAAGGTTGTATTTTCTCCCCACTTAGTGTTAGACACTTCATCGTATGTGATACTATAGTTTGTTACTCTATTTTTCTAGTTCGATTCATGTTTGGAATTGTTTAGCACCCTCTAAATTTTTGTTATAGCATGTGTGATGCAACCCTAACCCTAGGATGGTGCTAGAGAATCCCTACAGGGGCATAATCTCGTTAACACTTTTCTTAGATACCTACTGGATTATCTAATTGTAAACTGGAAAACTCTCCCAGGAGTAACACTTACTCGCAATGGGTATCGGGATCCAACTATCACATAGAAGGTATGCAATCTTACTGCAAATTTCAGCACTTGAAATTCCTGATATCTATTTTTACCCTATGCGGTTTATGATCTTGAAAAGGTCAACAAATCATAAACCGCAAGTCAAGTTCAACCCGTCATTTCGTGGCTAATTTAGACCCACCTGCACGACCCTTGACAAGATCAACAAAGCCGTACGACTGCCCTAACCAACCGCATCCTCATGTGGCAGAAATGCACTAATCTGCTACCGAACACTAAGCCTCGACAAGGTCGACAAACACAGCGCGAATACTAAACTGTACCTATCTGAAATGATGGAGGGTTACAACTGGTTTTGAAGAAAAACCTTTAACGTAATGAACTTGATATCGTTGTAGAATCTAGTGATTTGAAAAGGAGTGGTTTAAGATCCGCTTTAAAAATCGAGTAGTTTTCAAAACAAACCGAGTGGGTTGTAGCATATGCTAGTTTTGCTAAAGAGGATATTCTTGGTGAAGAGATCTAGGCTCTTTCCTCATCGAATGAGGTGCTGGATATTCATAACGGAATACCGTTATGCAAAGCAAGAACTATAGCTGCCTTTTTGAAAAATTTGATTCTATAACATCTTTTAGGTTTCTTTTTTTTCATTAATATTATTAATGAATTCCCATCAATTATGTTTCCTAAACATCACAGAAGAAACAAAAATAAAACACACATATATGCCATCAGCATTTGCCGTAGGGACCCAGGACTTTACCGTAAGGTTACTTAACTTACGACAGGGCGGGGTCAGGGCTAGCACGGATGCAAAACATATATAGTGTTTACTAATATATCATATATATAAATAGCATTCATCTCACACAGTTATATGATCACATCACATCACATAACAACAGAAGCAGATATATGAAATATTGGATATATTAGGAGGTCCGTGTTTTAGAATAAGCCAGTAATGAAAAAACATGGATTCCATGGTCGTGATGAATAGCCAAGCCCATACCCTTAGACCCCTACGAGGGAGGTAAGCAACCCTGCCAATACTAAAGTTAGACGACTGGTCTTGACTCTTCGAGATGGCCTACCACTAGACTCTAGAACCCGGTTGCTTGTGCTCCCCATCTTGGATCTATCCTAATGCGGAAAAGTATATAATATACATCGAATGGAGAAAACAATCTCAACCCGGAAGTATCCCAATAAAAGAATATTACATACAATTATTTACATGAATGAAAATTGAAAAACTCTCATCTCACATAAAAACCCCCGGCTATTCAATCACAACAATCCAATATTGTTGGGTTACATCAGCGTCCCGGCTATCAAACCGTGGCCATATGCGGAAAAAAATTTTTCTAAACTGGCGCTATCATTACCCGATGCTCGGATCTACCCTAAAACCTATAGTAGCAAACATATAAAGAGGAGTTAGATGGTTATACCGAGTTGATCCGTGTCCTTCGGTCTTCAACCTTCTTCCCAAGCTCCTAGAGGCTCCTGGATCGAGTTTGGTTGCCGGTCATCCTCCATCTACGATGATCCACCTGAGAGAAACGGCGCAAGCTTCATCCTCGCCAAATGAGGCAACCGACGCTCCAAGGTTGCTAGAAATGGAGAGTGAAGGTGTAGGAATGTGTCACTATAATTTTCTCTCATCACTAATGCTCCATGAGCAACTCAAGAAGATGAAGAGGAGGTGAGGAAACCAAGTGGCATGAGCAACTAAAGAAAATGGCTAAATCTCCAAGTGAGAGTGAGTGATCAAGTGAAGAGAAAGAAGTCAGCATTTCAAGAAATTGAAATGAGTATCCCATGCCCAAGCAAGTGGCTGCCACCTCTCTCTCTCATGCAAATGAAAAATATCTCCATAATTTTCCAATAAACAATTCCAAGCCATACCTCTCTACATGCCTTGACCCATGCTCATGCCAACTCACCTTCTACCTCATTTCCAAATTGATTTTCTAAAAAGAAAATCAATTAATGAGGTGGACATCTTCTAGAAACTATTCCTTATAAATACGGAATGCAACCCGGTACACGTATCGAAATACATATACGAGTATTCGTACAAAAATATGAATAGCCAAGAGAGAAAATGAATAGTGAACAATAATACTAGAATATATATATATATATATATATATATATATATAAATTATTAAATCAAAACCTGATTTAATAATCCGGCTTCATCCTAAGCCGCTGGTATTATCAACCGTCCGATTAAAGTCTGTGCAGCCTGTACACATATTTAATCGGACACCTGTATGTACCAACATACGTCATCCACACCATATCGCCTGAACCATGAAAACCTTCTGTGTAGGACTCTAAAGACTCGTCAATACATTGGCAGTGGGTTTAACCACAAGCACGTCTGCGACACTAGCTGTACGTAACGACTACCCAGGATTTCTGGTGATGGCCACCCGTGCACTGCGCGACATCAACCCCCAATACCGGGAGAGACGAATCGCAGACGATCCGCCCACTGCCTCCATATGGCTCGGGACTGTGCCCAACTAAAACCTGTTTGCATGACTCCTTTGAGCCGTGATACGGTAGTAACCAAAGCACAGTGGGAACTTACATGAGACAAATGACGATCTCAGGTCGACAGACTAACCTGTACAAATGTCACCAGGGAACTGCTATCTGACAATAGACATAGTAGCAACTAGCAGGTTCCCGGCGAGTCCGTCCAGTGTACTCATAACCCAATGAGCACCTGTATACTATATTAGGTGAACAAACTAACACCAATGGCTTGTGAGACCTGCCCCCCGTCCCTCGTCGGGATCTCGATCAGTATACACTAGTCTACTCTGGAGTATCGATGCCCAGTCTCGAAACTCCCGCGACTAGGGACATTTAAGGATGTGCTTATAGACCACCAGCTCCTACGTATATGATTGCCATCATAATGCTGGTAGTCAAGAAAGAATTCTATAGGCTCTATCAACATGTAATAGTGATGATAAAGACAAACCAGATAGTATACTATCATCTCGAGTAAGACTGTTATACCGGTATAGGTCCTCCCTCAATCATCATAATCACCTGCCTGCGAATACGATAATTGCCTTGAGAACACTATAGCCAAAAATCTCCCACTTACACTTAAGGCCAATTATTGCGATGTCGCATACTCAGAACCCGTGTGATACTGAACACCCAACTTCTCTACTAATCAGTCTCACAAAGCCTGTTTGTGAAACTATTATGTTCGAGAAATAGCCTTAATGAGTGGATCCGCTCCAGTGTTTCTATCTTTATCTCTCTATATCTCAACTTCGCGGAGAATAACCATCTCCCGAAATGAGCAATACCTTCTTAGAATTTGTCTGGATATCTAATGGGACCCAGTTCACAAATGAACTCCAAATCCAGCAAACTTCATAGACTGTATCATCCGCTGAATTTAATCAGTATCCTGCGTCATGCCTTCCTCAGTATCTGCTTGGACCACCTATCCAACATACTGTCCCTCAGAAAAGGGAAAAACTATAACTCAAACAGCCACTCTGTCATCCAGGTCATCTTTGAAGCCTGAAATGATAGCCGTCTCCTGAAGGAGGCTGCCGTTACCATATCCTTAGAACATCCATTTATGTTCATAAACTGCTTCCCTATATTTCTCCACAATTAGATTAATATATGTTTATTGCAGCAAGTGCAAAAACAACATCTGGTGTGATACTTGACATTTCATGATTAACTCAATTGCCTAAGCAAGTGACATGCTAATCATGTAGATCCCTCTCGCCTGTAGTCTGTAAGACACCTTTAGAGAGGGTGACTCCATCATCTGCAGGTACACCACCATGCCTGGAGTCGTCCATTCTAAAACACTTTCGAATAGTGTCAAGTACCCATATTGGGACACTTCCCAAATCTAGATCTAAAACCATAAATCTAGTAATCAGAAACCCTGATATTACATTCATGTCCTATGTAGAGAAAATAACTGTGTGACAACCGTAGTATAACCGATCGTAGTATAGGAATTTCACTTCCTCTAAAGTGCATGTCATCCAAAATTCCAGGACATCACACCCTACTACCTTCTTACCAGATCCATTACCTATTCTGATGAAAACAAAGCCTATGACTGTCACATAAAAAATAGATGATCTATTTCCGCTATACCTACTTTAGTCTATAAATAGACATAAGCTACTTGCCCATTATGCTTCCACTGCTCCCACTGACTAGAACAACCCTCTGGTAGAGTCATATATATGTGCACTTCTAAATCTAGTTTAGAACGATGCTATACTCATCCTCCTTCCGGGTCTTATAGTCTAGAACAACAGCAATGACAAGTCTGGATAAACAAGAACCTCCATGTCACCGTCTCTGAGAAGACCGAAGTACCTCTCGGGTGCCTGAGGTTACCCACCAAATCTACGGAGTGGCTAATGGAATGTCAAATCCAATTGAATCCTCAGGTTCTATTAAATCTCCAGTGATCGTTTGTGGTTCTGGGATCACTTCCAGTTCTACCATACTCCCACGTTTGTTTTCTGAAAAAAATCCATTTTACTAAAACTGTGGCGAGTCAAGAAAAATATTACTATTGATCTTCCTGATGGTAGAAAGTTAACCCCCGTCAAGGCCCGGGATAACCCACAAACTGCCATTACTGAAACGTGCCTCGAGTTTATCCGGATTATGGTTTTAAGCATCAGCCGGATAACTCCCTATACCTTAACATCGTTAAGATATAAATTGATTCTATATATATGCAATATAGAAATAAAAGCATTGATTTAATTGGAACCAGATTCAAAATCATGCAGCTGTCTCCAGTGCATGTCAACTAAATGGAGAGAGGCCAATCAACATTACTCAACTAGGAGTGTATCCACATATGAGTAACCTGAAAGAGAAGGAAGTTCTCAAAGCCATTACTATCAACGGAATACCAAACACAAGTATCTACATCTTCGATCACCTTGAAGAATCCTGAGACTTGTAACATATGGTTCTTTACTTTATTCTTATACCTACAACTTCTCAAAATTTGGACCTTGTATTTCAGCGAAATACTTGTCTAGAACTGGAGAAGTCATGAGTAAACAGAATATAGTACGAGTACCAACCCCTTTGTCCTAATGAACACCGGAAAACATACAATACTTTGTACTAGTCCCCTGAGTTTAATAACTCAAACCCTGTGCGTTTTAGGTTGAAAACTGTACTATGGTTAAGAAGAATTACACCGCTGTTGAATGCACCTTACCTAACCATCAACTGATAAAGGTAAATCTCACAGACATAATTTCAAAAAGTTATATTTCACTTTATAAAATAAACGTACAGATATATCAGTTTGAAACGGGTGCATAACTACAGATATTCAAAACCAAAAATTTGCCATCCGGCAAAACCCCAGGTGATTTCCTCAAATATTACCAATTACAATGAATTCCGATATAATGAGGATCTTATCACATAATTCCCAATATCTTACTCCCGCTCACTATCTGTAATAACATACAAATGTGAGAAACTGATCTGGTAAATACATACCCTGGAGTTAGATTCCCATTGGGAAAACAATTTTCAATTAACATCGCACAGTGAAACTGAAATATGAAAATGTTTCAAATGGGTTCACTGGTATTCCTAGTAACACCTCTTCCACTATCCTGATTCATTACTGTAACCGTATAGTTCCATGCCCTCACTCCAATCTCTTTATTTGTCTTTACTTATTAGCTTCTGTACACCACCTTTAGGCTAATTGGTTTTCTTCCTTCCTTACCTTTCGGCACCAGCCTATGGCTTGGAAGAAGACTATCCAATAAAGGTAATAGGTGTACCCTGCTAGTCCTAGGAGCCCTCGCATCCTGAGAGAAGGTAAAGGAAAAAGACATCTGCATAATCCTATTCTATTTCTCCTGAACCGGAAACTATCCTCGAATCTGGAACGAATTCCTTCAAGTTCGTATGTAACTATACGACGGCATATCCAAGCATTATGGGCGTTCGTAGTGATACGAAGTGTTCTGGAGAAATCTAAAGTGGATGTGGCAGTGGCAAGGGTATACACGGTTTTGTTATGAATGATAGCAGTCGCAATTTTCTTTGTCGTTATTCTAATCCTTTTATTTGTCTTTTACTTATTACCTTCTGTACACCATACTTAGGCTAATTGGTTTTCTTCCTTCCTTACCGTTCGGTACATGCCTATGATTTGGAAGAAGACTATCCAATAAGCTCAATATGTGTACCCTCTCCTAATCTTAGGAGCCTTCACAACCTGAGAGAAGGTAAAGGGAAAAGACAACCGAATAATCCAATTCAATCTTTCCAGAACCAGAATCCATCCTCGAATTTGGAACAAGTTCCTTCGAGTTCGTATGTAACTATAGGATGGATTTATCCAATAGGAGTGGTTGTTCGTAGCGATACGGGGTGTTCTGGAGAAATGCAAAGGTGATATAGAAGTGGCAAGGATATATGCGACACCGTGACATTCCAAAAGCCAAAGTGTTTTATGAAGGTTCGGTTAACTTGGTTCATGAGTTTTAGTTTAGGGTCGGGCCATGGTCGCTGCCAAAGAGAGAGAAAAGAAACATTCAGCGTGCACTCTAACCTAGATCAGAATGGTTAATCAGTTTATCTAATCAGGATGTCTCCCACCATTTCCTTGAATCCTGCTCCAAACCCTAAAAGGAGAATTAGTCGAGATCATCTATAGTCACCCGAGGAGTAATCCTACTTATCAGTGGGAATCGGGATCCAACTATCATCGCATGATAACTTGATGGAATCCACTCAAGTTACCACACTCCAAAATGTATGCGCAAGCATGGCAAGTTTCCTGTATGTTTGAAACCCCCGATGTGATTTTTACCCTAAGCGATTTATGACCTTAACTTTGGCCAACAAATCATAACACGTAAGTCAAGTTATACCCATCATTGTCGTGATTGATTTCGACCCACCTGCACACACTTTTGACTTTGGCCAAAAAAGTGGTACGACTGTCATAAACAAATGGATATCCATGCAACGGACAAGCAACACATAGCTCCCGCACACGATGCCTTGACTTTGGCCAACAAACACCGCACGAATACTATGTGCTACTTATTCGAAATGAAGGAGGGCTACGGCTGGATTTGGGCGAAAAAGATTTAACGTAATGAACTTGATATCGTTGAAGGAATCCAAGTGGTTTTCCAAAGTGGCGAAAACCTTTGCTAAAGAGGCCACTCCCTATGAAGGGATCTCGGCTCTTTTCTCGTCGAATGAGGTGTGGGATATTCCTAACTGAATACCACGATGCAAAGCAAAAGGAAATGACTATCGTGAAATTATTACGTTGATGCAAACTTTTACTCAAGGGGTCACTCCCGAAGAAGGGATCTCGTCCCTTGCCTCGTCGAATGAGGTGCTGGATATTCATAACCGAATACCACTGTGCAAAGTAAAAGAAAACGTCTGTAATGTCAGTTTTAAAAATTGGTTCCAACAACATCATATATAGGTTTGTTTTATCCTTGCATTGATAAGAATCAATGCAGTCCCATCAATTAATCACACCAGAAAAGAACGAAAATATGATGTACGTATACGCCATCCGCATTCGCCACTGGGTCCCGTCATCACTCGTTAGGTTACATAACTAACGACAGAGCGGGGACTGGACTAGCACGGGTGCAAAACATATACAACATTTACTAGTATATATATAAATATATATAACAATCGTCTGAGGCATGATATAAAGCAACATCACATAAGCATCACAGAAGCAACACAGAATGGTGGATAATCCTGGAGCCCCGGGTTTCACTTGAGCCGCAAATGAGATCCGATGTTCCCTATCGTGTAGATAGCCTGTGCAATGAAAACCTAGACCCCTATGAGCGCGGCAAGTTACCTCCCAAAACCAGAAGTGAGGCAACCCCCTTCAACAATATGAATGAGCCACCCAGCACTTCATGAAATCCGGTAACTTGGGCACCCCTCCGTGGGTCAACCTATACCCCCTAAGAGCGCGGCGAATAGCCCGCCAATTCTAGAGTAAGGTCCCCTCCGTATCAATGCTATGAGATGCAGACCCGTTGCCCTCTAGAACCCGGCTATTCGTTCACTCCACCATGGGGTAATCCTAGTACAGAAAAGAAAATAATATATAAGGGTGTCATCGACCTCAACCCGGTCGTGCACCAAACAAATAATATGCAAACTGGCAGTGACGGCAGTCCACATGTCGGACGCTTGCCCCGTAATATCAAATGTACAAATGAAAATAAACTGTATTAACATTGCACCCAAGCTATCCACCACGACGATCCATCCACAATACAGAACATCAACGTGAAATTCACGTTCGCAAACTCGTCTAAAAGAACATATAGCAATTAGACGAGTTGTACCGATCGAATGACATTCACGGTCGCAGATAGTAATGCATGTACTATAAACATTTAAACAGTGTTAAATTATCGACTTTGAAACACCCCGAATTTTCCCTGAACAAAAGACAACACTATATCCAAACTGGGCTAAACAAGAAATGCCACTGAACCAATATTCCAGAGACTAGACCACACTCAAAATTCCAAGTCCTTACCCCTCTACAAAACCGGCAAGCTCGGATTTTTTGGCAATGTGGCCGGGTCATTTAAGGTCCAAGGGGCTCGTATTTGGAGTATGTTCTAGCAGTCATAGTCTTTTGCAGTTGCTTAAAATTTTTTTGAAGACATAGAAAAATTGACAGCAACTGGAATATTCGAGGTATTGATTTGGAGTTGTTTCGGTTTTGATACTTTAATATCGTCTAAACAAGCTAGTAAGGGGTTTACGGTTAGATCTGATACCATGTTGGGTTATGACAGCACCCCGGCCATCAAACCGTGGCCATATACGAAACAAAATTTTTCTAAACTGGCGCTACCTTTACCCGATGCCCAGATCTACCCTAAACCCTATACTAGCAAACATATAAAGAAGAGTTAGATGGTTATACCGAGTTGATCCGTGTCCTTCGGTCTTCAACCTTCTTCCCAAGCTCCCAGAGGCTCCTTGATCGAGTTTGGTTGCCGGTCTTCCTCCATCTACGATGATCCACCTCAGGGAAACAGCGCAAGCTTCAGCCTCGCCAAATGAGGAACCGATGCTCCAAGGTTGCTAGAAATGGAAAATGGAGGTGTAGGAATTTGTCACTATAATTTTCTCTCGTCACTAATGCTCCATTAGCAACTCAAGAATATGAAGAGGAGGTGAGAAAACCAAGTGGCATGAGCAACTAAAGAAAATGGCTAAGTCACCAAGTGAGAGTGAGTGATCAAGTGAAGAGAAAGAAGTGAGCATGTCAAGAAAATGAAATGAGTATCCTATGCCCAAGCAAGTGGCCGCCCCCTCTCTCTCTCATGCAAATGAAAAATATCTCCATAATTTTCCAATAAACAATTCCAAGCCATACCTCTCTACATGCCTTGACCCATGCTCATGCCAACTCACCTTCCACCTTATTTCCAAATTGATTTTCTAAAAAGAAAATCAATTAATGAGGTGAACATCTTGTAGAAACTATTCTGTATAAATACGGAATGCAACCCGGTACACGTATCGAAATACATATACGCGTATTCATACAAAAATACGAATACCCAAGAGAGAAAATGAATAGTGAACATTAATACCAGAATACATATATATATATATATAAATTATTAAATCAAAACCTGATTTAATAATCCGGCTTAGTATTATCAACTTTCCGATTAAATTCTGTGCAGCCTGTACACATATTTAATCGGACACCTGTATATACCAACATATATCATCTACACCATATTGCATGAACCGTGAAAACCCATTGTGTGGGACACTAAAGACTCGTCAATATGCTGGAAGTGGGTTTAACCTCAAGCACGTCAGCGGTACTAGATGCACGTAACGGCTACCAGGAGTTGAGCGAAAGGAAGGCCGACGAGCAAACTCATCCAAGCCCCTACTGAGCCTGACAGTGAAAATATTCGTACAGTCCGGTATGTTCGTCTAAGAGTATCGCATATCGAGTCTAGGGCGGTGGATAAAGTCAGACCCCTAATAACGCGGTAATTCGTGTCGTTATGAAACCCATCATCACCTAAGAAACTACTGATCTTAGATCAGTAATTCTCGACTAATTTGGCCAAGGATTTCTGGTGATGGCCACCCGTGCACTGCGTGACATCAATCCCCAATACCGGGAGAGACGAATCCCCGTCGATCCGCCCACTTCCTCCATGTGGCTCGGGACTGTAGCCAACTAAAAGTTGTTTGCACGACTCCTTTGAGCCGTGGTAGGGTAGTAATCAGAGCACAGTGGGAACTCACACGAGACAAATGATGATCTCAGGTCGACAGACTAACCTGTACAAAAGTCACCAGGGAACTGCTATCTGACAATAGGTATAATACCAACTAGCAGGTTCCCGGTGAGTCCGTCTAGTGTACTCATAACCCAATGAGCACCTGTATACTATCTTAGGTGAACAAACTAACACCAATGGCATGTGAGACCTGGCAACCACTCCTCGTCGGGGTCTCGATCAGTATACATTAGTCTACTCTGGAGTATCGATGCCCAGTCTCGAAACTCCCATGACTAGGGACATTTAAGGATGTGTTTATAGACCACTAGCTCCTACGTATATGATCGCCATCATAATGCTGGCAGTCAAGCAAGAATCCTATGCGCTCTATCAATATGTAATAGTGATGATAAAGACAAAGCATATAACATACTATCATCTCGAGTAAGACTGTTCTACCGGTATAGGTCCTCCCTCAATCCTCATAATCACCTGCTTGCGACTACGATAATTGCCTTGAGGCACTATAACCAACAAATATAATATATCGATAGCAACACTATAACATCACATGTCATCAACGTAAGTAAATATGCATATCCCTAATGTCATTGCCGTACAGTAATGAGATGGGGGATACTGCCAAATATTACACTTACGGTCGCAGAAAAAAAATGAAAACTACAATAATTAGAATCCGCATCTTTAGACATCAAAAACCCGGATTATCATATATTCCGAATTTTATGCCTAACCCTATAAACCTTACATTTAAGTCTCGAATTAAAAAAACTTTTCAAAAAATAAGCCGGGTAATTCTGTTGCGCCACGGCAGCGCCCCGGCCTCTTGTTCGAGGCCAAAATGCGGAATAAAAATTTTCCTTACTCGGAAACCGGCGCTACCGCGGACAATGAAAAACCCGGATCGTTTACCATTAACCTAGTGCTAGCTAACTAGAGATAGGGTGAGAAGTATACCGAGTGATCCGAGTCCTCCGGTCTTCTCGTCATCGTCCCGATCTCCCGCGGAAAGTGTTGCCTCCACATCGTCGCCTCCTCGCCGAAAAGGGCACCACATCGCCTGCGTCTTTTACGGGCTCCCGCCTCGATACCGAGGCAACTCGGGCATGAAGCCGGCAACTCGACATGCTCAAGATATGCTGTAGAATGTGTAGTAGATCATGCTAGTCTCATTTGGGGTTTGTAGTTACCTTGATGGAGGAATGGGGTTAGGAAAAATGGTGCTTTCATTTTTCCAAAACAAGAAGAAGAAGGAGATGAAGAATTCCTCACATAACTAAGATGAACTCTCTCATTCTTTTTCTTTCTCTCTTTTCTTTTTCTTCTTCTCTCTTTTCTAATGAAAAACTTATCATCCATTTTTTTATCCTATGAGAAGAATGGTGGAGGGAAAGGATATATAGCATGAAGGGAGGTGATGGTAGGAGCAATGAAGGAGGTGACCATATCCAAAGACAAGAAAACATCAACCATGCTAAACACTATTAAACCCATACCCTCTCATGTCTTAATTAATGCAAGTGATGGATGAAAGATATCATAATCCCACAATTGCAAGAAACCCCTCCACAAATGTTATTTGCACAATTGCAAATAACCCCCTCCATCGGAAAAGTCCGGCCAGGAAAGAGCAAAGGAAAACCGGCCGGAACGGAATGCAAACTGGCAACTCCAGAAAACTGGTCCCGTAATAAATTACAGGAAAACCCCGATACTGTGCATACACACCCGCATCTGTATTCCGACCGGATACAAATGCAATGAGACAAAATCTACACTGTACTAAACTAGGACCGGCTTAAGCCAAAGCCGGCTAGTAATATCCGTCCGATCCTGATCCGTGCAATACCGCACGTATCAGATCGAACCCTGCCATATAACTATACGGCCACTAGTACAAAACTGTCCGATCCTGATCCGTGCAATACCGCACGTATCTGATCGGACCCTGCCATATCTCCATACGGTCTCTACAGCGTTTCGCCCGAAAGCTTGAGTAACTGCAAGTGTGGTGGACTCTAAAGACTCGTCAATACTATGGCTGTGGATTTAACCTCTAGCACGTCAGAGGTATAAGCCAACACGTGACGGGCCACCAGCTATTGACCAAAAGGGACGTCGATGAGCGAACTCATCCTGACACCCTACTGAGCCTGTCAGTGACAATATCCATACAGTCCGGTCCGTTCGTCTATGAGTATCGCATGTCGGGCCTAGGGGGTTGGTAAAAGTCAGACCCCCAAAAGCGGTACAAGTCGTGTCGGAGTGTAGCCCAGAACGCCCTGAGATACTACTGGAATACTTACCAGTAAATCTCCTACCTCGGCCGAGGGCTTTGCGTAATGGCTCTCCTAGACACAGCGCGAACTCACCCCCAATACCGGGAGAGACGAACCCCTGAAGATCCGCTCACTGCCTCCATGTGGCTCGGGACTGTACCCAACTAAAACCTGTTTGCACGACTCCTTTGAGCCGTGGTAGGGTAGTAATCAAAGCACAGTGGGAACTCACACGAGACAAATGACGATCCTCAGGTCGATGAACTAACCTGTACACATGTCACCAGGGAACTGCTATCTGACGTCGGGTATAAGACCAACTAGCATGTTCCCGGCGAGTCCTGCCCGGTGTACTCATAACCTAATGAGCACCTGTATACATCTTAGGTGAACCAACTGACACCAGTGGCTTGTGAGACCGGCCACCGCCCCTCGTCGGGGTCTCGACTGTATACACTAGTCTACTCTGGAGAATCGATGCCCTATCTCGAAACTCCCACGACTAGGGACCTTTTAAGGATGTGCTTATAGACTACCAGCTCCCACGTATATGATCGTCATCATACTGTTGGTAGTCAAGCAAGAATCCTAGGGGCTCTATCAACGTGTAATAGCGACATGTCAGGTCACCTAAAGCAGTACACGATGATAAAGGTAAACCAGATAGCATACTATCATCTCGAGTAAGACTGTCCTACCGGGATAGGTCCTCCCTCAATCATTGCAATCACGTGCCTGTGATCCAATAATTGACTCTGAGCGCACTATCTCCAACAATCTCCCACTTGCACTCAAGGCTATTTATTGCGATGCCGCATACTCACAGCCCGTGTGATACCGAACACCCAACTCCTCTACTAGTCAGTCTCACAAAACCCGTTTGCGAAACTATTGCGTTCGAGGAATAGCCTCAGTGAGTGGAACCGCTGTGATGTTTCTTTCTATGTCTCTCTATATCTCAAGTTCGCGGAGAAAGCCATCTCCCGAAATGAGCAATACCTGTCTTAGAATGTCTGGATGTCTGAAGGGATCTAGCTCATAAATAAACTCCAAATCCAAACTTCTTAGACTGTATCGTCAACTGAACTCAATCAGTATCTTGCGCCATGCCTTCCCTCAGTATCCACCTGGACCACCTGTCCAAAATACTGCTCCTGGTCAGAGGGAAAACTACAACTCTGACAACCTCCTTGTCGTCCATGTCACCTTGGAAGCCTAGAATGATAACTGTCTCCCAAATGAGGCTGTCGTTATCATATCCCTAGAACATCCACTTATTTTCTAAGACTGCTTCCGACTGTTTCTCCAGGATTGGATCAATATCAACTTATTGCATCTAGTGCAAGAACAACATCTGGTGTGGTACTTGACATCTCATGATTGACTCAATTGCCTAAGCAAGTGATCTGCGAATCATGCACATCCCTCTCTACTTTAGTCTATAAGACACCTTTAGAGAGGGTGACTCCATTACCTGCAGGTATACTACCGTGCCAGGAGTCGTCCATTCTAAATACTCATAGAATGCTGTCTAAGTACCCTGATTGGGAAACCACCCAAATCTAGATCTGAAAACACAGATCTAGTAACCAGAATGTCTGATATAATATCCAAGTCCTGTGTGGAGAAACCACTGTGTGACGACCAAAATATAACCGATCGTAGTATAGGAATATCACTTCCTACTACCTTCTCAACAGATCCACCCCCTTATTCTGATGACGTCAAACCTATGACTGTCACATCAGAAATAGATGATCTATCTCCGCTACATCTGCTTTAGTCTATAAATAGACATAAGCCTGATGTCCACCAATGCTTCCGCTGCTCCCACTGACTACGACAACCCCTTGGCAGAGTCATATAGACGTGCACTTCTGAAGCTAGTTTAGAACGACGCTATACTCATCCTCCTGCCGGGTCTCGCAGCCTGGAACAACAGCAATGGCAAGTGTGGGTAAACAAGAACTTCCCTGTCACCGTCTTTGAGGCTACCGGAGTACCTCTCGGGTGCCTGAAGTTACCCACCCTATCTGCGGAGTGGCCAATGGGATGTCAAATCAGATTGAATCTTTAGGTTCCTTATCAAATCTTCAGTAATCGTTTGTGGTTCTGGAATCACTTCCAGTTCTACCATACTCCCACTACTGTTTTTGAAAAATCCATTTTTTAATAAAACTGTGGCGAGTCTAGAACAATATGTCTATTGATCTTCCAGATGGTAGAAAGTCAACCCTTGTCATATCCTGGGTCAACCCACAAACAACCATTACAGAAACGTGCCTTGAGTTGTCCAGTGTCTGGTTTTAAGCATAAGCCGGACAACTCCCCGTACCTTAACATCGTTAAGATATGAACTGTTCTATATCCAATATAGAACCAGGGCACTGATTCAATTGAACCAGATTCAAATCATGCAGCTATCTCCAGTGCATGTAAACTAAATGGAAGAAGGCCGATCAGCGTTACTCAACTTAGGAATTCTTCCAATTATGAGTAACCTGAAAGAGAAGCAATTTCTCTTTATCATTACTATCAACTGAATACCATACACAAGTATCTACATCTTCGATCACTTTGAAGAATCCCGATACTTGCTATACCTGGTTCTCTACTCTATTCAAATACCTAAAACTCCTCAAAACTTAGACCCTGTGTTTCCACGAAACACATGTCTAAGAACTAGAGAAGTCATAAGTAAACCGAATATAGGATGAGGACCAACCCCTCTGTCCTAATGGACACTAGACAACATACAATACTCTGTATAAGTCCTCTGAGTCTAACAACTCTTTCACTGTGTGTCGTAGGTTGAAAACTGTACTTATGGTTAAGAAGAATTACACCGCTGTTTAATGCTCCTTACCTAACCATCCACTGATATAGGTAAATGTCATCGACATAATGTCAAAAGGTATATCTCACTCTATGAAAATAGACGTACAGATATATCAATTTGAAATTGGTGCATAACCGCGGATATTCAAAACCAAATAATTGCCGTCCGGCAAACAACCCAGGTGACTTCCTCAAATAATGAGGATAATCACCTAATTCCCAATAACTTACTCCCACTCATCAGCTGTAAAACCATACAGATGTGAGAATCATACCTGGTAAATACATACCCTGGAGTAAGTGTCTAATCGGGAAATTAGTTTTCCATTAACAGTACACAGTGAAACTGAAACATTGAAATGTTTCGTTGGGGTATCCTGGTATTCCTAGTAATGCCTCTTCCATCATCCAGATTCACAACTGTAACCGTATATCTCTTTGCCATCTGTCCAAATCCCTTTATATGTCTTTAGTCATTACCGTCTGCACACCCCTTTAGGCCAAATGGTTTTCTTCCTTCCCTACCGTTCGGCACCAGCCTATGGTTTGGAAGAAGTCTATCCAAAGAGCATAAAGGGTGTACTGTCCTAATCCTAGGAACACTCGCAACGCGAGAGAAGGTGAAGATAAAAGACACCTGAATGTACTTTATTCCTATTTCTCCTGAACCAGAATCCATCCCCGAACTGGAACAAGTTCCTTTCGAGTTCGTATATAACCATACGATGGAGTATCCAATAAACTGTGGATCTTCGTAGTGACACGGAGTGTCCTGGAGAAATACAAAGGTGATTTAGGATTGGCGAAGAAATACTTGGTTTGGTCGTGAATATCAGTCGCAATTTACTTTGCCCTCCTACTAATCCCTTGCTTTGTCTTAACTTAATACCTTCTGCACACCATCGTTATGCTAATTGGTTTTCTTCATTCCCTACCGGTCGGCACCAGCCTAAGGTTTGGAAGAAGACTATCCAATTTGCGTAATAGGTGTACTATCTCCTAAACCAAGGAGTACTCGTAATGAGAGAAGGTGAAAAGAAAAGACAACTGAATAATCCTATCCGTTTTCTCCAGAACCAGAAACCATCCTCGAAGTCCTTCGAGTTCGTATCTAACCATACGATGGTTTTGTCCAATGGAAGTAGACGTTCGCAGTAATGCGGGGTGTCCTGGAGAAAAGGGTAAAAGTAGGAGTGGCAATGAGGTCTGCAACTCTGACAATCCAAAAGCCTGTGTTAAGAAGGTTCGGTCAACTTGGTCACTGAGTCATAGTCTAGGGTCGGGTCAATGGTCGCTGCCAGAGAGAGAGAAAAGAAACACTCAGCGTGCACTCTAACCTAGATCAGAATGGTTATCACTTTATCTAATCTGGAAACCTCCCACTGTACCTCAAATTCTCCTCCAAACCTGAAAGAAGAATTAGTCGGGATCACCCGAGGAGTAAACCAACTCATCAGTGGGAATCAGGATCCAACTGTCATCGCATGATAACTTGACGGAATCCACTCAAGTCACCACACTCCAGAAGGTATGCGCATGCCTGGCAAGTTTCAGTTCTTTTGAAACTCCCGATGTGATTTTTACCCCAAGCGGTTTATGACCTTGACTAGGTCAATAAACCATAAACCGCCAGTCAAGTTCAACCCGTCATTATTCTGGATTGCATTAAACCCACCCGTACGTGCCCTTGACTAGGTCAACAAGGCCGCACGACTGTCCTAACCAATCCCACTTATGCAACAAACAAGTACCACTTAGCTACCGAACACCACGTCTTGACTAGGTCAACAAACGCAGCACGAATACCAAATAATACATGTAGGAAATGACGGAGGGCTACGAATGGTTTTTGGCGAAAAACCTTTAACGTAAAGAACTTGATATCGTTGAAGGAACTGCACAACTTTTTATAAAATATAGTGACGAAAACTTTTACTAAAGAGGTCACTCCCGGTGAAGGGATCTCGGCTCTTTCCCCGTAGAATGAGGTGCAGGATATTCCAGCTGAATACCACGATGCAAAGCAAAAGTAATCGGCTATAGTGAAGTTAATGCCCTGACGCAAACTTCTGTCCAAGGGGTCACTCCCGGTGAAGGGATCTCGGCCCTTGCCTCGTCGACTGAGGAGCAGGATATTCCAAATGAATACCACGATGCAAAACAAAAGTGAACGTCCTTGCAATAACAGCTTTTTGAAAAGTGTTCCAACAACATCAGAATAGGTTTGTTTATCTTGCATTGATCCGAATCAACGCAGTCCCATCAATTAATCACACCACAAAGAACGAAAATATACTGACGTACGTATATGCCATCCGCATTCGCCACTGGGTCCCGTCATCACCCGTTAGGTTAGCTAACTAACGGCAGAGCGCGGACTGGACTAGCGCGGATGTAAAACATATACAACATCTACTAATATATATACCAATATATTATATTTCGCTCAAGGCGTGATAAAAATGCAACATCACAGAAATGTATAGCAACACAGATCAATACAGATATCTGGAAGCCCCGGGTTTCACAGAGCCGCTGCTGAAACCCGACGTTCCCCTGGTCGTGTGGATAGCCTGTGCAATGAAATCCTAGACCCCTACGGGCGCGGCAAGTCACCCGCCAAAACCTGAAGCGAGGCAGCCCCTTCCAGCACCGTGAATGGACCACCCAGCACTTCACGGAATCCGGTAACTTGGGTACCCCTCCTGGGTCAACCTGTACCCCCTACGAGTGCGGCGAATAGCCCGCCAATCCTAGAGTGAAGCCCCCTCCGTCTCAATGCCATGAGATGCGGGCCCGTTGCCCTCTAGAACCCGGCTATCCGTGCACCCCTCCGCGGGGTAATCCTAGTACAGAAAGTAAAATATACATATACCGGGTACATCGACCGCAACCAGGTCGTGCCCCAAAAGAATAATACAAACATGCAGTGACGGCAGTCCACATGTCGGACGCTCGCCCCGCAATATCAAATGTACATAATACACCAAAACTGTACTAGCATTGCATCCAGGCTATCCCCCACGACCGATCCGCAACATCACAGCATAAACATAGAACATCAACGTGAAAATCACGTTCGCAAATCCGTCTAACCGGGCTATAGCAGTTAGACCGGATTTACCGATCGAGTGACATTCACGGTCGCAGATATAATGTAAATACTGTGAAATAATGTGTTTAAAATTTTCCGATTGATCAAACAATTTAACAAGTGGGCCCAAAAGAAAACTGTAGCACTCACAGAAATAATTGGCCCAAATTTAATATTCCAAAACCCATATTTTAAGTCCAGAAAGCCTCTGGAAAAAATTGGTGCAGCGATCTCCACAGTGCGCGGCGGAAGGGCGGCGGAATGGGGGTTTATGCGGCGGTTCCGCGCTCCCACTGTGGAATCACTTCATCGAAATTTTACAGAGTTCTTAGATTTTCCAGTACATCAATAATTTACAACCTGAAAAATTTTTAGACTTCAAAAAAATTTCAACAGAAACTGATGTGCTAGAAAAATACGGTTTTTGGAATTTCGGTCGATCGGAACTGAAAAACACATTAGAACAAGCTAGGTAAGGTTAATGGCGTGGCTCTGATACCATGTTGCGCCACGGCAGCGCCCCGGCCTCTTGTTCGAGGCCAAAATGCGGAATAAAAATTTTCCTTACTCGGAAACCGGCGCTACCGCGGACAATGAAAAACCCGGATCGTTTACCATTAACCTAGTGCTAGCTAACTAGAGATAGGGTGAGAAGTATACCGAGTGATCCGAGTCCTCCGGTCTTCTCGTCATCGTCCCGATCTCCCGCGGAAAGTGTTGCCTCCACATCGTCGCCTCCTCGCCGAAAAGGGCACCACATCGCCTGCGTCTTTTACGGGCTCCCGCCTCGATACCGAGGCAACTCGGGCATGAAGCCGGCAACTCGACATGCTCAAGATATGCTGTAGAATGTGTAGTAGATCATGCTAGTCTCATTTAGGGTTTGTAGTTGTCTTGATGGAGGAATGGGGTTAGGAAAAATGGTGCTTTCATTTTTCCAAAACAAGAAGAAGAAGGAGATGAAGAATTCCTCACATAACTAAGATGAACTCTCTCATTCTTTTTCTTTCTCTCTTTTCTTTTTCTTCTTCTCTCTTTTCTAATGAAAAACTTATCATCCATTTTTTTATCCTATGAGAAGAATGGTGGAGGGAAAGGATATATAGCATGAAGGGAGGTGATGGTAGGAGCAATGAAGGAGGTGACCATATCCAAAGACAAGAAAACATCAACCATGCTAAACACTATTAAACCCATACCCTCTCATGTCTTAATTAATGCAAGTGATGGATGAAAGATATCATAATCCCACAATTGCAAGAAACCCCTCCACAAATGTTATTTGCACAATTGCAAATAACCCCCTCCATCGAAAAAGTCCGGCCGGGAAAGAGCAAAGGAAAACCGGCCGGAACGGAATGCAAACTGGCAACTCCAGAAAACTGGTCCCGTAATAAATTACAGGAAAACCCCGATACTGTGCATACACACCCGCATCTGTATTCCGACCGGATACAAATGCAATGAGACAAAATCTACACTGTACTAAACTAGGACCGGCTTAAGCCAAAGCCGGCTAGTAATATCCGTCCGATCCTGATCCGTGCAATACTGCACGTATCAGATCGAACCCTGCCATATAACTATACGGCCACTAGTACAAAACTGTCCGATCCTGATCCGTGCAATACCGCACGTATCTGATCGGACCCTGCCATATCTCCATACGGTCTCTACAGCGTTTCGCCCGAAAGCTTGAGTAACTGCAAGTGTGGTGGACTCTAAAGACTCGTCAATACTATGGCTGTGGATTTAACCTCTAGCACGTCAGAGGTATAAGCCAACACGTGACGGGCCACCAGCTATTGACCAAAAGGGACGTCGATGAGCGAACTCATCCTGACACCCTACTGAGCCTGTCAGTGACAATATCCATACCGTCCGGTCCGTTCGTCTATGAGTATCGCATGTCGGGCCTAGGGGGTTGGTAAAAGTCAGACCCCCAAAAGCGGTACAAGTCGTGTCGGAGTGTAGCCCAGAACGCCCTGAGATACTACTGGAATACTTACCAGTAAATCTCCTGCCTCGGCCGAGGGCTTTGCGTAATGGCTCTCCTAGACACAGCGCGAACTCACCGCCAATACCGGGAGAGACGAACCCCTGAAGATCCGCTCACTGCCTCCATGTGGCTCGGGACTGTACCCAACTAAAACTTGTTTGCACGACTCCTTTGAGCCGTGGTAGGGTAGTAATCAAAGCACAGTGGGAACTCACACGAGACAAATGACGATCCTCAGGTCGATGAACTAACCTGTACACATGTCACCAGGGAACTGCTATCTGACGTCGGGTATAAGACCAACTAGCATGTTCCCGGCGAGTCCTGTCCGGTGTACTCATAACCTAATGAGCACCTGTATACATCTTAGGTGAACCAACTGACACCAGTGGCTTGTGAGACCGGCCACCGCCCCTCGTCGGGGTCTCGACTGTATACACTAGTCTACTCTGGAGAATCGATGCCCTATCTCGAAACTCCCACGACTAGGGACCTTTTAAGGATGTGCTTATAGACTACCAGCTCCCACGTATATGATCGTCATCATACTGTTGGTAGTCAAGCAAGAATCCTAGGGGCTCTATCAACGTGTAATAGCGACATGTCAGGTCACCTAAAGCAGTACACGATGATAAAGGTAAACCAGATAGCATACTATCATCTCGAGTAAGACTGTCCTACCGGGATAGGTCCTCCCTCAATCATTGCAATCACGTGCCTGTGATCCAATAATTGACTCTGAGGGCACTATCTCCAACAAATTCAACAAGATTCCTGATTAAAAGATCGAAAACTCATCGGGAACTTTAGTAGATGGCCTAACCCCCGAGGCCGTCAACAAAGTGCACTTGGGCAGAAAACCATGGTCGTGAGCATCCGAGTGGATGCTTTTGGCTATGGGGTTCTCCTATAGTCACTTGGTTAGGGCAATGGGGTGTGGCTATCTACTGATGTCTCTCGACGCGTATTTGCGTACGATACTAGATTACAACGGAGTTTCGATCCAAATCCAAACTCCGTGGTAATCCATCATTTAAGACTAAAATGTGAGATTTAAAAATCGATAACTAGTTTTCGTAAAACTAATCTATGTGGATTCTAAAAATTGTATCACATAACCATAGCAATATAGACGATGTTAAATATTTCGATCGATGTTTTAAACAACACCAATTCACAGAGAACTCAACCACTTGAGCCTCATTAAAAATTTCCAGAAAATCCAAAATGTCAAAATGAAGCAGAACAAGAAAAACGAGCTCCTAATTCCATACTTGCACGGCGGAACAGCGGTTAATACATGGGATAGGCGGCGGTTCCGCGGCCAAGTTGTGGAATTACGTGCTCGTATTTCTTGAGCCTTCATATAATTACTTGCATGATTTTTGAGTATTTTTAATTGTGAAAAAACATGAAGTTCGAAAAAATTTACAAAAACTAGCAAAATACGGTGTTTAAAACATCGATCGAACACTTTAACTTCGTCTAATGCATTCCTAAGCCTCTAGCTTTGCTTTGATACCATGAAAGTATATCTTAGCACTTCTACAATATTTCTATGAGCATCAAGTATGCAGTTTTAAAAATTTAGAGGTCTAAGTATACTAAACAAGAATCGAACTAAAGAATTAGGGTTTTAAAGTTTAGCAAATAAGTTCTAATCTATGTGAAGAGAGTCTACAACCATTGTAGTCTAGCCTTTCAGTTCTAAAGCTCCAAGTAGTAGTCCTTAGAACTCTTCTTTGACTTCACTTGAAGAACGGAACAAGCTTGCTTGTTGCCTTCGTCGTCAAAGATGATCCGCTTTGAAGCAACTCTCACTTAAGCTCACACTTCACTAATTAAGATATTAGTGAAGTTAACAACCTATACTAATGGGATAGAGTAATGTAGGTTGATGAAGTAGGAATTTTGCTCACTAAAAAATTTCTTTTTTTTTCTCAACCGTAGAAAACTAGTGAGGAGATAATAATGAAGATGAATATGGAATGAGTGTGAACCATTAGCTAGGATGAGATGAGAATAATAGTGATGAAAAATCTAAGAATAAAACCAGAATTGAAAATGAGTCATGGCATCTCAATGGTTCTCCAAGCATCCAAAGCCATGACTCATTGTTCTTTTCTTTTTCTTATTCATTAAATATAAATCATTATCTTCTCTTATTCAACTCTTGTGTGATTTTCATACATCCATATTCCTTGTATCATCAACCATGATACAATATAAACACACACACACACACACACACACACACACACACACACACATATCTATATCTATATATAAAATATATAAATATATATCAAATTATTAAATTAACACTTGATTCAATAATCCGGTTATATTATATATAACCCGGCTAATATCAAATATATATGTATATCAAAACATTAAATCAACACTTGATTCAATAATCCGGTTATATCAAATATAACCGGCTAGTATTTAATATTAGTTAATATATATATATATATATATCAAATTTTTAAATCAATACTAGATTCAATAATCTGGTTATATCATATATAACCCGGCATATATATATATATATATATATATATATATATATATATATATAATCATTGAATCAACAATTGATTCAATAATCCGGTTATATCATATATAACCGGATGATATCAAATATCGCAAAATTAGAATACAGTATCATATACTCGTATTTAATCAACCTCCCGCACATATCTCCATATGTGCTCTACTTCGTTTCGCTTGAGCTAGGAAACCTCTATGTGGGACACTAAAGACTCGTCAATACGCCAGCAGTAGGCAATGATCACATCAGAGACCTACAAGCCATCAGCGATACTAGCTGGACGTAACGGCTACCCAAGTATTGAACGAATAGAAAATCAACAAGAGAACTTTTCCAAACACCCGTAGAGCCTATAAGATATACATACCGTACAGTCCGGTCTCTTCGTCTGATATGTCGCATATCGAGTCTGGGGATTAGAATCGTCAGACCCCACTAACTCGATAAGTCATGCCGATGTGTGGCCTATAACCTTTCAAGAAACTACTGATAACACATACCAGTCATCAGCCATGGCCAGGGACTTGCTGTTTTAGCGAATCAAGCATAGCGCAACATCAACTCCTAATACCGGGAGAGACGAAACCCCTCCTATCGGTCACTGCCTCCATATGACTTGGGACTGTACCCAAAAACCACCTGTTTGCACGACTCATTTGAGCCGTGGTAGGGAGGAAATCAAAGCACAGTAGGAACCACACAAGACACTATGACAATGTCAAGTCTACAGACTAACCTGTTGTAGGGTGTTTTTCGTCACCCCATTGAGATGTGAATACGCGCGCGCTGGTCAGGCGCAGTACAGATTCCCCCTGCCTAGGGTAGGCTGGGGTTTATTGACTGTGGGAATCCGAATCTCCGGCAGCCGCGGACTAGGCTGCCGTTAATTACCCCTCGCATTTGAAGCGAGAGGACCTTCGATTAATGGGTTAAACCGGTCATGCGAACGCAATGTGCAGTATCGTGTTTTGAAGGGGTTTTAGAAACATCGGGGCCCCGCAGAGTTTTCACGGGGGTCTCGCTACCCGGATAGCGAGCTGGGGGTCAAGGGGATTAGCGGGCCCCTTGTGGAGTGCGGGGCAGCGCAGCGTTAGAAATTTTTTCTAACGGAAGACAGTGTCGTGGAGTCTGTGTGTGTTTTCTCCCCCCTTTTTTTGAATGTGGAGTTTAGTTTCAAAAGGAATTTTATTGTGGAGTTAAACTCCAACAGAATTTTAGATGGAGTTAAACTCCTAAAATAATTTTATGCGGAGTTAAACTCCCAAAACAGAACTTTATTTTGGAGTTAAACTCCAAAGAATTTAAAAAAAAAGTGTTTAACTCCAAAAGGGATTTTATTGGGGAGTGCACATAAAACGAAGGGGAAAGAAAACAAAATGGCGTCTGAAGGACGTGCGCATGGCATGTAGGCGCACATGGGCGCTTTAATGCCCGGGGTCATGTGCGTGCACGTGACCGATGGGCGCCTTGGCACTCCCGGGGCCACGTGGGCACACGTGACCGAAGGGCGCCTTGACGCCCCGGGGGGGTCACGTGTGCACACGTGACCGATGGGTGCCTTGGCGCCCCTAGGGTCACGTGGGCACACATGACCGATGGTGCCTTGGCTCCCTGGGGTCACATGCGCACACGTGACCGATGGGTGCCTTGGCGCCCCTCAGGGTCACATGGGCACACGTGACCGATGGGCGCCTTGGTGGCCCAGGGTCACATGCGTACATGTGACCGATGGGCGCCTTGGTGCCCCAGGGCCATGTGGGCACACATGACTACAGGAAAAACCCGCGGAAAGGGGGCCTAGCCCCTAGGCTGGGGAGTTGAACTCCCAGGGAAATTTTGGAGTTGAACTCCTAACTGAAACAAATTTATAGAGTTAAAACTCCAACAGATCCAGGAAGGAGTTAAAATCCTATGAATATTTGGCTCTTCTTTTGAGCCTTGGGTCTATCCAAACATAGATTTTTGGAGATCGGTCTTCTTCTTCCTTCTTTTGATCGACGGGATCTTGGAGAAAAGGGGGTGCGACTTAAAAGTCTTCCCTTTTCGAGATCTGATCGGAGATCCAAGGTCCCCTTTGTAGGTTTTGTGGTGGAAAACTATTTAGTTTGGGAAAATGAAGAGTAAAACTCTTGATTTAATTCAAAGAAAGAAGAAGATGGTTTTTTGAACCTTGAGGAAGGAGAAAGAAGCAGATCTGGATTCTTTTGGGGAGAGAGAAAAATTTGTTGGGATATTTTCATTATCTTAGCCTTTATAGGCTATACACTTTACATGTAGCCCCTTGGGCTTTTTCAAAATGGCATTTTGCCTATCCTATGGCTCATGTGCCATTTCTTTTTGCACATAATGTAACAACCCTAATTTTCCAATACAAATTTTTTTTTTCAAATATTTTTTCAAAAATCCACAAAGGGGTATTTTAGCATGAGCACAAGATATAGGTAATTATTTTGTTTTTAATTACAAGCTGCAAGAATATAATAACTCCATTTTTAGTGTATAAGAATTTACTTTAAATTTAATGTATACTAGGAGTATTTATTCTTGCTGCTATCAGTTTAACTAATTAAATACCACAATAATTACAAGAAGGAGTTTGTAGCTCGTTGGTAATACCTTGCACTGCTGAACCAAGCCATCAGAGTTCGAATCGCATACCCCATATTATTTTTAATATTGATTTTTTTTAAAACCTTTAGAATACCAAGAGTTTACACGTGCAGATCTCACAAAAACCCCACTACATCCAAAGATGTAACACTTGGAGAGGGTAGATGAACCGTCGGGGAGATCCAGGCCACCGGACTCGGCCGGGAATCGGCCAACTCAGCCTTGACTCGGCTATATATATAATCATTGAATCAACATTTGATTCAATAATCCGGTTATATCATATATAACCGGATGATATCAAATATCGCAAAATTAGAATACAGTATCATATACTCGTATTTAATCAACCACCCGCACATATCTCCATACGTGCTCTACTTCGTTTCACTTGAGCTAGGAAACCTCTATGTGGGACTCTAAAGACTCGTCAATACGCCAGCAGTAGGTAATGATCACATCAGAGACCTACAAGCCATCAGCGATACAAGCTGGACGTAACGGCTACCCAAGTATTGAACGAATAGAAAATCAACAAGCGAACTTTTCCAAACACCCGTAGAGCCTATAAGATATACATACCGTACAGTCCGGTCTCTTCGTCTGATATGTCGCATATCGAGTCTGGGGATTAGAATCGTCAGACCCCACTAACTCGATAAGTCATGCCGATGTGTGGCCTATAACCTTTCAAGAAACTACTGATAACACATACCAGTCATCAGCCATGGCCAGGGACTTGCTGTTTTAGCGAATCGAGCATAGCGCAACATCAACTCCCAATATCTGGAGAGACGAAACCCCTCCTATCGGTCACTGCCTCCATATGACTTGGGACTGTACCCAAAAACCACCTGTTTGCACGACTCATTTGAGCCGTGGTAGGGAGGAAATCAAAGCACAGTGGGAACCACACAAGACACTATGACAATCTCAAGTCTACAGACTAACCTGTTGTAGGGTGTTTTTCGTCACCCCATTGAGATCGGAATACGCGCGCGCTGGTCAGGCGCAGTACAGATTCCCCCTGCCTAGGGTAGGCTGGGGTTTATTGACTGTGGGAATCCGAATCTCCGGCAGCCGCGGACTAGGCTGCCGTTAATTACCCCTCGCATTTGAAGCGAGAGGACCTTCGATTAATGGGTTAAACCGGTCATGCGAACGCAATGTGCAGTATCGTGTTTTGAAGGGGTTTTAGAAACATCGGGGCCCCGCAGAGTTTTCACGGGGGTCTCGCTACCCGGATAGCGAGCTGGGGGTCAAGGGGATTAGCGGGCCCCTTGTGGGGTGCGGGGCAGCGCCGCGTTAGAAATTTTTTCTAACGGAAGACAGTGTCGTGGAGTCTGTGTGTGTTTTCTCCCCCTTTTTTTTGAATGTGGAGTTTAGTTTCAAAAGGAATTTTATTGTGGAGTTAAACTCCAACAGAATTTTAGATGGAGTTAAACTCCTAAAATAATTTTATGCGGAGTTAAACTCCCAAAACATAACTTTATTTTGGAGTTAAACTCCAAAGAATTTAAAAAAAAAGTGTTTAACTCCAAAAAGGATTTTATTGGGGAGTGCACGTAAAACGAGGGGGAAAGAAAACAAAATGGCGTCTGAGGGACGTGCGCATGGCATGTAGGCGCACATGGGCGCTTTAATGCCCGGGGTCATGTGCGTGCACGTGACCGATGGGCGCCTTGGCACTCCCGGGGTCACGTGGGCACACGTGACCGAAGGGCGCCTTGACGCCCCGGGGGGGTCACGTGTGCACACGTGACCGATGGGTGCCTTGGCGCCCCTAGGGTCACGTGGGCACACATGACCGATGGTGCCTTGGCTCCCCGGGGTCACATGCGCACACGTGACCGATGGGTGCCTTGGCGCCCCTCGGCGTCACATGGGCACGCGTGACCGATGGGCGCCTTGGTGGCCCAGGGTCACATGCGTACATGTGACCGTGTAAGTCGATGTAGTACACCCCAGTACTTGTGGGGAGGCGGAATTTACAAAAACTATCAAGTTCAAACAACGAACATCGACTAACCGCAAGAATCGAAGCTAAACCCTAAAAACCGTATTCTTATGAGTTTCTTTACATAAGTGATTAGGGATTATACCTAATGAACCGGTCCTTCTTCTTTATGTCCTCCTTGGTTCTCCTCGGCCTTCTCTAGGTAGTAGACGATCCACCCGAGAGCGAAACTCCAAGCTAAACCTCTAACTTGAGGTAACTAACCAACTTTGATTGCTAATCAAAGATGATAGAATGATAAAGAGTGAAGGTTATGGATTGTTTAGTCTAACTAATCCTTTGATCTCAACACATGAGGATTAAGGATTAGGGTTTGAAGATGAGAGCTTGAGGAGAGAGAATGTGTAATATGATAATGAGAGAAGAGAGAGAGTGTATCATAATATTATGAAGCATTCTTTTTATCAAATAATGAATAAAGGAAATGAATAAGCATGCTTCACAAAATATCTTGTGATGATTCATTAACATGAGTCATTAAGCAATAAATGTGCATTAATGAAGTGAATGAATCACCACTATGACTCACTCTCTTTCCAAAACAAACCTCCTTAGTCACATCTTCTAGAAGCTTCTCGAGTAATTACGAGAACGCCCCTCCGATCCGTAAAAATACGGAAAAACTTTAGACTGTAAAAATCCAATAACCGGATACCAGTAACTGGCTTAAACCAAAGCCGACTGGTAAAATCTGTCCGAAAGTCGTACGCGCGTAAACGCACGTATGCGTCCGAACCCTTTGTCGCAAAACCATGCAACCTCTATATCGTTTCGCCTGGAGTAGGAAACTCTCTGTGTGGGACTCTAGAGACTCGACTACTACGCTGGCAGTGGGTTTAACCACAGACCGCAAGCGGCACTAGCTGTACGTAACGGTCCCCAGGTAGTTGTCGATAAGAAGGCCGATGAGTAAACCCATCCGAACTCCTACTGAGTCTGATGTGACAATCTCCATACAGTCCGGTCCGTTCGTCCAAGACCATCGCATATCGGGCCTAGGGGGGCGGCAAGCGTCAGTCCCCTAATAGCGGTATAAGTCGTGTCGGAGTGAAGCCCATTACACCCTGAGAAACTGCTGGAACCTACCAGCAAATCTCGCTTGCCCTGGCCAGGGACTTTGCGTAATGGCTCTCTGACACAGCACGATATCTACTCCCAATACCGGGAGGGACGAATCCTGTCTAACCACCACTGCCTCCAAGTGCTCGGGACTGCACCCAACTGCTACCTGTTTGCACGACTCCTTTGAGCCGTGGTAGGGTAGCAATCTAAGAACAGTGGGACACACTCGAGGCGAAGTAGCAGTGTCAAGTCTGCGGACTACGCTGTACTCATGTCACCTGGGAACTGTTCACTGACGACTGGTATCAAACCAACCAACAGTTCCCTGTGAGTCCTGTCCGGTGTACCCGTAACCTAACGAGCACCTGTATACTATCTCCAGTACGACGTACTGATGGCTGTGGGACAGACCATCTCCCCAACTGGGATGAGAAGCGTACACACTAGTCTACTCCGGAGTATCGATGCTCTGTCTCGATAATCCAACGACCAGGGACCTGAATAAGGATGTGCTTGTAGACTACCCAGCCCCCACTAGTGTGACTGCCATCACAACGCTGGTAGCCAAGCAAGATCCTAAGAGCTCTATCAATACGTATACTCACATATTAAGATAGAAAAACCAAGTAGCATACTACCATGTTTAGCAAGACTGTTATATACATGTGAATATCCCAAGCTTCCATTAAGTAATATACAAGCTAGTATGATACAGTAATGGCCTTCTAGGGCATAAACACTAACAATCTCCCACTTGCACTAGGGCCATGTACTGGCATATCGCAGACCAATGATCTCGAGTAGCCTCTCGAACTGAATCTGAGGAAGGGCCTTCGTGAATGGATCAGCAATGTTCTCTTCTGAAGCAACTCTCCGAACCTCGATCTCCTGACGATCAATGATCTCCCTGATCAGGTGATACCGCCTCAAGATGTGTCTGGACTTCTGATGGGACCTTGGTTCCTTCGCTAAAGCTATAGCTCCGTTGTTGTCGCAATACAGAGGTATTGGATCAACTATGGTAGGAACCACCTGAAGTTCTGTTAGGAACTTCTTCATCCAGACTGCTTCTTTTGCGGCATCGCAAGCAGCTATATACTCCGCTTCCATCGTCGAGTCAGCAACGGTGTCCTGCTTGGAGCTCTTCCAGCACACCGCCCCTCCATTGAGGGTAAAGACATAACCCGACATGGACTTGGAATCGTCCTTATCACTCTGGAAGCCGGAATCAGCAAAGGCCTCCAACCTGAGGTCTTTTCCGCCGTAAACCAAGAACATCTCCTTAGTCCTCCTCAGGTACTTGAGAATGTTCTTTACTGCTATCCAGTGCTTCTCCCCTGGGTCTGACTGATACCGGCTTACCACGCTTAGTGCATAAGCTACATCTGGTCTGGTACACAACATCGCATACATTATAGAGCCTACCGCAGAAGCGTAGGGTATAATAGACATGCGTTCCCTTTCCAAATCAGTCTTGGGAGACATCTCTTTGGAGAGGGTGATTCCGTGACAAGCCGGTAGATTACCGCGCTTTGAATCTTCCATACTGAATCTTTTCAGTACAGTGTCGATATACCTGGACTGCGAAAGTCCCAACATCCTCTTGGATCTATCACGATAGATCCGGATCCCCAGAATGTAAGAGGCATCACCCAGGTCTTTCATGGAGAACCTGTGTGACAAGAATCCTTTGACAGATTGTAGCATAGGAATATCATTTCCTATCAATAGAATGTCATCCACGTACAAGACGAGGAATACGACACTTCTGGCCACAACTTTACTATATATGCACGGTTCATCTGGATTTTTGATAAAGTCATATTCTTTGACTGTCTCATCAAAACAGATGTTCCAACTCCGCGATGCCTGCTTTAGTCCGTAAATGGACTTAAGCAGCTTGCATACTTTCCCGCTGCTCCCACTCTGATTGAAACCCTCTGGCTGATCCATATAGACGCTCTCTTCTAAATTTCCATTCAGAAAAGCCGTCTTTACGTCCATCTGCCAGATTTCATAATCATGGAAGGCAGCAATAGCAAGAAGGACCCGAATGGATTTGAGCATAGCCACTGGAGAAAAAGTTTCGTCATAGTCCAAACCAGGTCTTTGACGAAAACCCTTTGCAACAAGTCTAGCCTTATAGGTTTCCACCTGTCCATCTACACCAATCTTTTTCTTGAAGATCCATTTGCATCCTATGGGTTTTACCCCATCTGGAGCAAAGTCCAAAGTCCATACTTTGTTGGTGTACATGGACTCCATTTCGGTCCGCATTGCATCTAGCCATCGTACCGAGTCGCCGCTCTGGATGGCCTGCCTGAAGTCAGTAGGTTCATCATCATCTATGATGCAATCCTCTCTATCCCCATCTATGAGAAAACCGTAGTATCTCTCAGGCGGACGAGACGGCCTACTACTCCTGCGGAGGGGTGCGGGAATGTTCTGTTCTTCTTGAACCTCTGGTTCTACCAAACTTTCAGCAGCAGTTTGTGGTTCTGGAATTTCTTCCAGTTCTATTTCGCTCCCACTTGATTCCTTTTCTAAAAACTGATGTTCTAGAAAATGGGCATTACGAGAAACAAATACCTTCTGTTCCTCTGCGTAATAGAATAGATATCCCCTGGAGTGCTTTGGATATCCCACAAACAAACATTTTACTGATCGTGCCTCGAGCTTGTCCACATGCTGCTTTTTAACAAAAGCTGGACATCCCCAAATCTTTACATACTGTAGATGGGGTTTCTTCCCACTCCACATCTGATATGGAGTGGTAGGCACAGTCTTGGTAGGTACCATGTTCAAAAGATATGCCGCTGATTCTAGCGCATAACCCCAGAAAGATCGCGGTAACTCAGCATTACTCATCATGGATCGTACCATATCTAATAGGGTTCGATTCCGTCTCTCCGATACACCGTTATGCTGTGGAGTGTATGGAGGAGTAAGCTGAGAGAGAATTCCTTTCTCTTTTAGGTAACCTAGGAACTCGGCACTCAAGTATTCTCCACCTCGATCAGATCTAAGTGTTTTTATACTTTTGCCGGTTTGGTTTTCTACTTCATTCTTATACTCTTGGAATTTCTCAAAAGCCTCGGATTTATGTTTCATCAGATAAATGAATCCGTATCTTGAGTAATCATCCGTGAAAGTAATGAAATAGGAATAACCACCTCTCGCATGTGTAGACATTGGACCGCATACATCACTGTGTATGAGTCCTAAGAGCTCGCTCGCTCTTACTCCTTGTCCAGTGAATGGAGTCTTTGTCATCTTTCCTTTGAGACAAGATTGACAAGTGTCATAAGTTTGATATTCGAACGTGTCCAAATATCCTTCTCTATGCAACTTAGTCAACCTTCTCTCATTGATGTGACCCAGTCTACAATGCCATAAGAAAGCTTTATTTAAATCTGGAGACTTTCTTTTTAGTGTGTTCTGGACATTGAAAATTTGGAGTTGGTTTAACACATATATGCCGTTATTTAGAGTACCGGACCCAATCAAACCATGATTAAGGTGGATGTTGACAACATCTCTTACAAACGTGAAATCATAACCTTTATTTGATAACAAGGAAACAGATATGATATTACACGTTAAGCTGGGTACAAAATAACAGTTATGTAAAACCAAAATGTGTCCACTCGTCAATCCTAGGTGATAATCCCCGACGGACGCAGCTCCCACGCTAGCTCCGTTAGCAACCCTGAGGATCATATCACCTTCCTTCAGCACTCTACGGTTTCTCAGTGCCTGCAATGAATTGCAAATATGAGATCCTGACCCGGTATCCAATACCCAGGAAGTAGAGTTGATCGACAGACAATTCTCAATTACAAACACACCTGAAGTCGAAGCCACAGCTTGCTTCGGTTCCTGGTTCTTGGCGTTCCACGCCTTGCAATCCTTCTTCCAGTGCCCTTTCCTGTGACAATGGAAGCACTCATCCAGGCCAACTACCGGTGCTGTAAACTTTTTCTTTCCCTTCTTTCCCACCTTACTAACACCTCCTCTAGGTCTGGGTGCGGCCTTCTTCTTCCTTCCTTTGGCCCTAGCCTTGGACCCGGAAGAAGATGAACCGCCAACAAACATAGCGGGTGTTTCCCTTGCCTTCTGCAAGGTGCCCTCTGCACTCCTTAACATGTTCAGGAGTTCCGCAAGTTCAACTTCTTTTCCTTGAAGATTGAAGTTGAGGATAAACTGGGCGTAGGTGGGAGGGAGGGACTGGAGAACAAGGTCTGTATAGAGCTCATTATCCAAAGTCGTCCCAAGGTCTGCGAGCTCTTCTATATAGCCAATCATCTGTAGGACATGTTCACCTACCGATGACCCGACAGCCAACCTCGCTCGAAACAATTTCTTTGAGGTCTCGTATCTTGCTATACGAGATTGCTCTCCATAAAGTTCCTTTGTATGGAGAAATATGCCATCTAAGGACATATCCTCGTGCCTCCTCTGATGTTCATTATTCATCGAGGCAAGCACGATGCACTTGGCTCTCGCGCAATCTAAATCCCAGGTTTTACGGATTTCCTTATCCGCATTGCTGGATTTGGGACCAAGGGCAGCAGGTGCTGTAGCGGTGAGGACGTACCCCAGTTTGTCATAGGTCAAAGCCATCTTGACATTCCGCAGCCAATCTTTATAGTTTGGCCCTGTCAGTATATTTTTCTCTAAAAGTAACTTAAGTCCAGTCATTTTCAGGGTCGCTGCAATTAGGAGAGAGAGAAGAAAACTCTTTAGCATGATGCTCTTGCAAGTTTAGAGTGGTTTTTAGTTTATCTAAACTGGATGGCTCCCACTGTTTCTCGAATCCTTCCTCAAACCATAAAAGAAGAATTAGCCAAGACTATTCCCACCGTACAATACTTGCTTAACCGTTCAGCCAGGCCGGTGTCGATACTTCGAGGGAGGTTTTCCAACGCTTTTGCGAAGTTCCTTAATTAAGTAACCTCTTTTCTCTGGGGGCGTAACCCCGCTGACACTTTTCTGGACACCTACTAGGTTTATAGCATTGATCGTTAAGCGACGAATATCCTGATAAGTAGCATATACTCACAGTAGGATCGGGATCCAAATATCATCGTATGATAATGTTGAAGGAATCCTACCAACATTCATCAAACTCCAAATGGTATGCATCTCTTTGCAAATTTCAGTTTCTTTAGAAATTCCCGATATAAGTTTTTGCCCCATGCTCTTATGACCTTGGCGTTAGGTCAAAATGTCATAAGTCACATGTCAAGTTCTACCCATCATTATCCTGTCAGTTTGAACCCATCCGTATATATCCTTGACGTTCGGCAAAAATGATAATACGACTGTCCCAAACTAACTCATCTATCTATGCAACAAATGAATATCCAGCAGCTACCAAACACTATGCCTTGGCGTTAGGTCAAAATACATAGCTTGAATACTACTGAATACCCAGATGAAATGACGGAGGGCTACGAATGGTTTTGGCGAAACCGTGAACGTAGTGAACTTGATATAACCGAAGGAACCTGATAGCTTTTAAAAGGAGTGGTTAAATCTCCGCATTTAAAAATATCTGTTTTAAAAATAACCGAGTGGTTTCTTTTAAATTGTTCCAACGATGTAAACTTTGGTTTGTTTTACTTTGCATTACAGATAATGCGTCCCATCATTAACCTATCATTGCAGAAAACAACGAAAATATAACGTCCTCTTATGCCATCCGCATTCGCCACGGGGTCCCGTCATCACCCGTTAGGTTACTTAACTAACGACAGAGCGGGGGCTGGGCTAGCGCGGGTGAAAAACATAAGTGACGTCTAAATAGCTATAATAAATATAGATATTTTACATTCGTCTGACGCAATGATATTCATTCCAGAACACAGATAAACAATATTGGATTTGCAAGCAATCTGTATTTCTTTTGAGCCTGCAAGAAAAGACAGATTACACAGTTGTGATGAATAGCCGTTTACCCCACCCTCGACCCCTACGGGTACGGCAAACTACCCACCCGGCAGTCTGTGTACCCCACCTTGGGTCAGTCCTAGGAGCAAAAACAGTAAAATGAAATAATACAACGGTGGCTACGACCGCAACCTGGAAGTGCCCCGCAAAAATAATATTACAACAAATTACATTTACAACAAATGAATTAAACCATAACCCTTTGCTAACCCCGGCTATACACCACAACAGTCCAATACAGTTTATATGCACAAACAGATATAACCATTTCAGAAATGTGCAACCCCCTGCCAACCGACATACTAGCAGTTGGGGGAGGTTTACGAACACATCAAACAATCACAGATATAATCCAATACGCAAATACTGTATTTTTCGATCGAATAAACAACTTCAAAATTGCTCCAAAATCTGCTCTGTTAAACAGTAACCTGAGCAATAATTAAATATTCCAGAAAACCCCAAATACCACAGGGGACCCACCAAAAAAAATTGAGCGCATGACTCGGCAACTCGGCCGCGCAAGCGCGGCGGATCGGTGGTATCCGCGGCGCTTCCGCGGCGCTACAGTCGAATCATGTGCTCGATTTTCTTGGGTGTTCTCCTGTGGTCATGTCAAGCTCTCTGAACACTCCAGAAAAATTTTAGGACTTCATTTTCACTCCGACAGAAACTTAACAGAACTAGGGTTTTCCGGGTTCGTTTTTTCGTTCGAAATTCGTACAAATTTGCGATTAAGTTATTTAGTGTTTAGCGAGTCTCTGATACCACTGTAAGTCGATGTAGTACACCCCAGTACTTGTGGGGAGGCGGAATTTACAAAAACTATCAAGTTCAAACAACGAACATCGACTAACCGCAAGAATCGAAGCTAAACCCTAAAAACCGTATTCTTATGAGTTTCTTTACATAAGTGATTAGGGATTATACCTAATGAACCGGTCCTTCTTCTTTATGTCCTCCTTGGTTCTCCTCGGCCTTCTCTAGGTAGTAGACGATCCACCCGAGAGCGAAACTCCAAGCTAAACCTCTAACTTGAGGTAACTAACCAACTTTGATTGCTAATCAAAGATGATAGAATGATAAAGAGTGAAGGTTATGGATTGTTTAGTCTAACTAATCCTTTGATCTCAACACATGAGGATTAAGGATTAGGGTTTGAAGATGAGAGCTTGAGGAGAGAGAATGTGTAATATGATAATGAGAGAAGAGAGAGAGTGTATCATAATATTATGAAGCATTCTTTTTATCAAATAATGAATAAAGGAAATGAATAAGCATGCTTCACAAAATATCTTGTGATGATTCATTAACATGAGTCATTAAGCAATAAATGTGCATTAATGAAGTGAATGAATCACCACTATGACTCACTCTCTTTCCAAAACAAACCTCCTTAGTCACATCTTCTAGAAGCTTCTCGAGTAATTACGAGAACGCCCCTCCGATCCGTAAAAATACGGAAAAACTTTAGACTGTAAAAATCCAATAACCGGATACCAGTAACTGGCTTAAACCAAAGCCGACTGGTAAAATCTGTCCGAAAGTCGTACGCGCGTAAACGCACGTATGCGTCCGAACCCTTTGTCGCAAAACCATGCAACCTCTATATCGTTTCGCCTGGAGTAGGAAACTCTCTGTGTGGGACTCTAGAGACTCGACTACTACGCTGGCAGTGGGTTTAACCACAGACCGCAAGCGGCACTAGCTGTACGTAACGGTCCCCAGGTAGTTGTCGATAAGAAGGCCGATGAGTAAACCCATCCGAACTCCTACTGAGTCTGATGTGACAATCTCCATACAGTCCGGTCCGTTCGTCCAAGACCATCGCATATCGGGCCTAGGGGGGCGGCAAGCGTCAGTCCCCTAATAGCGGTATAAGTCGTGTCGGAGTGAAGCCCATTACACCCTGAGAAACTGCTGGAACCTACCAGCAAATCTCGCTTGCCCTGGCCAGGGACTTTGCGTAATGGCTCTCTGACACAGCACGATATCTACTCCCAATACCGGGAGGGACGAATCCTGTCTAACCACCACTGCCTCCAAGTGCTCGGGACTGCACCCAACTGCTACCTGTTTGCACGACTCCTTTGAGCCGTGGTAGGGTAGCAATCTAAGAACAGTGGGACACACTCGAGGCGAAGTAGCAGTGTCAAGTCTGCGGACTACGCTGTACTCATGTCACCTGGGAACTGTTCACTGACGACTGGTATCAAACCAACCAACAGTTCCCTGTGAGTCCTGTCCGGTGTACCCGTAACCTAACGAGCACCTGTATACTATCTCCAGTACGACGTACTGATGGCTGTGGGACAGACCATCTCCCCAACTGGGATGAGAAGCGTACACACTAGTCTACTCCGGAGTATCGATGCTCTGTCTCGATAATCCAACGACCAGGGACCTGAATAAGGATGTGCTTGTAGACTACCCAGCCCCCACTAGTGTGACTGCCATCACAACGCTGGTAGCCAAGCAAGATCCTAAGAGCTCTATCAATACGTATACTCACATATTAAGATAGAAAAACCAAGTAGCATACTACCATGTTTAGCAAGACTGTTATATACATGTGAATATCCCAAGCTTCCATTAAGTAATATACAAGCTAGTATGATACAGTAATGGCCTTCTAGGGCATAAACACTAACAGACCGATGGGCGCCTTGGTGCCCCAGGGCCACGTGGGCACACGTGACCACAGGAAAAACCCGCGGAAAGGGGGCCTAGCCCCTAGGCTGGGGAGTTGAACTCCCAGGGAAATTTTGGAGTTGAACTCCTAACTGAAACAAATTTATAGAGTTAAAACTCCAACAGATCCAGGAAAGAGTTAAAATCCTATGAATATTTGGCTCTTCTTTTGAGCCTTGGGTCTATCCAAACATAGATTTTTGGAGATCGGTCTTCTTCTTCCTTCTTTTGATCGACGGGATCTTGGAGAAAAGTGGGTGCGACTTAAAAGTCTTCCCTTTTCGAGATCTGATCGGAGATCCAAGGTCCACTTTGTGGGTTTTGTGGTGGAAAACTTTTTAGTTTGGGAAAATGAAGAGTAAAACTCTTGATTTAATTCAAAGAAAGAAGAAGATGGTTTTTTGAACCTTGAGGAAGGAGAAAGAAGCAGATCTGGATTCTTTTGGGGAGAGAGAAAAATTTGTTGGGATATTTTCATTATCTTAGCCTTTATAGGCTATACACTTTACATGTAGCCCCTTGGGCTTTTTCAAAATGGCATTTTGCCTATCCTATGGCTCATGTGCCATTTCTTTTTGCACATAATGTAACAACCCTAATTTTCCAATACAAATTTTTTTTTTCAAATATTTTTTCAAAAATCCACAAAGGGGTATTTTAGCATGAGCACAAAGTATAGGTAATTATTTTGTTTTTAATTACAAGCTGCAAGAATATAATAACTCCATTTTTAGTGTATAAGAATTTACTTTAAATTTAATGTATACTATGAGTATTTATTCTTGCTGCTATCAGTTTAAGTAATTAAATACCACAATAATTACAAGAAGGAGCTTGTAGCTCGTTGGTAATACCTTGCACTGCTGAACCAAGCCATCAGAGTTCGAATCGCATACCCCATATTATTTTTAATATTGATTTTTTTTAAAACCTTTAGAATACCAAGAGTTTACACGTGCAGATCTCACAAAAACCCCACTACATCCAAAGATGTAACACTTGGAGAGGGTAGATGAACCGTCGGGGAGATCCAGGCCACCGGACTCGGCCGGGAATCGGCCAACTCGGCCTTGAATCGGCTATATATATAATCATTGAATCAACATTTGATTCAATAATCCGGTTATATCATATATAACCGGATGATATCAAATATCGCAAAATTAGAATACAGTATCATATACTCGTATTTAATCAACCTCCCGCACATATCTTCATACGTGCTCTACTTCGTTTCGCTTGAGCTAGGAAACCTCTATGTGGGACTCTAAAGACTCGTCAATACGCCAGCAGTAGGTAATGATCACATCAGAGACCTACAAGCCATCAGCGATACAAGCTGGACGTAACGGCTACCCAAGTATTGAACGAATAGAAAATCAACAAGCGAACTTTTCCAAACACCCGTAGAGCCTATAAGATATACATACCGTACAGTCCGGTCTCTTCGTCTGATATGTCGCATATCGAGTCTGGGCATTAGAATCGTCAGACCCTACTAACTCGATAAGTCATGCCGATGTGTGGCCTATAACCTTTCAAAAAACTACTGATAACACATACCAGTCATCAGCCATGGCCAGGGACTTGCTGTTTTAGCGAATCGAGCATAGCGCAACATCAACTCCCAATACCGGGAGAGACGAAACCCCTCCTATCGGTCACTGCCTCCATATGACTTGGGACTGTACCCAAAAACCACCTGTTTGCACGACTCTTTTGAGCCGTGGTAGGGAGGAAATCAAAGCACAGTGGGAACCACACAAGACACTATGACAATCTCAAGTCTACAGACTAACCTGTTGTAGGGTGTTTTTCGTCACCCCATTGAGATGGGAATACGCGCGCGCTGGTCAGACGCAGTACAGATTCCCCCTGCCTAAGGTAGGCTGGGGTTTATTGACTGTGGGAATCCGAATCTCCTGCAGCCACGGACTAGGCTGCCTTTAATTACCCCTCGCATTTGAAGCGAGAGGACCTTCGATTAATGGGTTAAACCGGTCATGCGAACGCAATGTGCAGTATCGTGTTTTGAAGGGGTTTTAGAAACATCGGGGCCTCGCAGAGTTTTCACGGGGGTCTCGCTACCCGGATAGCGAGCTGGGGGTCAAGGGGATTAGCGGGCCCCTTGTGGGGTGCGGGGCAGCGCCGCGTTAGAAATTTTTTCTAACGGAAGATGGTGTCGTGGAGTCTGTGTGTGTTTTCTCCCCCCTTTTTTTGAATGTGGAGTTTAGTTTCAAAAGGAATTTTATTGTGGAGTTAAACTCCAACAGAATTTTAGATGGAGTTAAACTCCTAAAATAATTTTATGCGGAGTTAAACTCCCAAAACAGAACTTTATTTTGGAGTTAAACTCCAAATAATTTTAAAAAAAAGTGTTTAACTCCAAAAGGGATTTTATTGGGGAGTGCACGTAAAACGAGGGGGAAAGAAAACAAAATGGCGTCTGAGGGACGTGCGCATGGCATGTAGGCGCACATGGACGCTTTAATGCCCGGGGTCATGTGCGTGCACGTGACCGATGGGCGCCTTGGCACTCCCGGGGTCACGTGGGCACACGTGACCGAAGGGCGCCTTGACGCCCCGGGGGGGTCACGTGTGCACACGTGACCGATGGGTGCCTTGGCGCCCCCAGGGTCACGTGGGCACACATGACCGATGGTGCCTTGGCGCCCCGGGGTCACATGCGCACACGTGACCGATGGGTGCCTTGGCGCCCCTCGGGGTCACATGGGCACAAGTGACCGATGGGCGCCTTGGCGCCCCGAGGTCACGTGCGTACACGTGACCGATGGGCGCCTTGGTGGCCCAGGGTCACGTGTGTATATGTGACCGATGGGCGCCTTGGTGCCCCAGGGCCACGTGGGCACACGTGACCACTGGAAAAACCCGCGGAAAGGGGGCCTAGCCCCTAGGCTGGGGAGTTGAACTCCCAGGGAAATTTTGGAGTTGAACTCCTAACTGAAACAAATTTATAGAGTTAAAACTCCAACAGATCCAGGAAGGAGTTAAAATCCTATGAATATTTGGCTCTTCTTTTGAGCCTTGGGTCTATCCAAACATAGATTTTTGGAGATCGGTCTTCTTCTTCCTTCTTTTGATCGACGGGATCTTGGAGAAAAGGGGATGCGACTTAAAAGTCTTCCCTTTTCGAGATCTGATCGGAGATCCAAGGTCCCCTTTGTGGGTTTTATGGTGGAAAACTATTTAGTTTGGGAAAATGAAGAGTAAAACTCTTGATTTAATTCAAAGAAAGAAGAAGATGGTTTTTTGAACCTTGAGGAAGGAGAAAGAAGCAGATCTGGATTCTTTTGGGGAGAGAGAAAAATTTGTTGGGATATTTTTATTATCTTAGCCTTTATAGGCTATACACTTTACATGTAGCCCCTTGGGCTTTTTCAAAATGGCATTTTGCCTATCCTATGGCTCATGTGCCATTTCTTTTTGCACATAATGTAACAACTCTAATTTTCCAATACAAATTTTTTTTTTCAAATATTTTTTCAAAAATCCACAAAGGGGTATTTTAGCATGAGCACAAGATATAGGTAATTATTTTGTTTTTAATTACAAGCTGCAAGAATATAATAACTCCATTTTTAGTGTATAAGAATTTACTTTAAATTTAATGTATACTAGGAGTATTTATTCTTGCTACTATCAGTTCAAGTAATTAAATACCACAATAATTACAAGAAGGAGCTTGTAGCTCATTGGTATTACCTTGCACTGCTGAACCAAGCCATCAGAGTTCGAATCCCACACCCCATATTATTTTTAATATTGATTTTTTTTAAAACCTTTAGAATACCAAGAGTTTACACGTGCAGATCTCACAAAAACCCCACTACATACAAAGATGTAACACTTGGAGAGGGTAGATGAACCGTCGGGGAGATCCAGGCCACCGGACTCGGCCGGGAATCGGCCAACTCGGCCGACTCAGTGATCCGACCGAGTCACGGCCGAGTCACCCCCGATTCGGCCGATTCCGGCAAGGGTCACAACATGAAAGTTGTGTCTTTTCATATTCCCTACGCACCTGCAAAGTTTCAGCCTCATACCACTTCCAGAGCTCTTTAAAAAACCCAATTACTCCACTTTTAATACATTTTTATTACATTTTATCACATTTTTATTTTTAACTTTTCATCTACCCTAACCCTATAAATACCAACCCTACACACTACCCTCTCACCCCCCAAAATCTTGAGCCACTCTCTCAAAAGTTTTCCAAGAAGTGTACTTTGAAACCGAGTTCACGACGAAACCCTGACGGAATTCCGGCGACGTGCTTTGAAGCAACCGGCGACGAAACCACACCTCGGCCTTTCTCCTAGTCCTCTTCACTCTTTAGAAGAGTTTGAAAACCCGTAAGTCCCAATTTCCCTCTTTTCTAATTCTTAAAAATACGGATTTATGGAACCCGACGAAAATCGGAACAAACCGATTTCCGATTCGGTTTTTCTACAAAATTTCACTTGTCACCTAATCCACAATACCCTAACATATTCATGTTGACTATTAATCACCCATAAACCAATTTAAATAAGGTTTCTCACATGAAATGATAGCTTCTTTGCAAAACCGTATTCTTTTCATAAAAATACCATAAAGTTTATTTTTCTTGTTCTAGTCAATTCCCTCACTCCTAAATATGTTTACCTTGATAAATAAACTTGTAGAAATCAATTTGAATGAATTTTCACACATGAAATGATAACGTTTTCAAATAGCGTATTCTTGCGCTTAAATACCTTCAAGTTTAATATATCATATTTAACCTCTAAAACTTCATTAAACATTAAAATAAGTCACGAGGTAATGACCTACCTCTACACACACAAATATAACCCTAATTGATAAATGTCAAAACATAGAATACGAAAATATAGGACATTTCACTAAAATACCATATTCTTTATAATCCTTTTCTAAAATCTTTAAGTTGTACACAATTCTAAAACAAAATCTTTTAAAATGAATGCACGATATGTCATGGACATCGATCGTTTATCTAAACTGACTTTGTGGTGTCTAGGCAAGTGTGTCTAGGCTAGTGGATTTTAATTAGGCCCACTACCGTGGTTCCTTCCCACTTACCTGGCACTTACCTGGCCGCAAATGACGGTGAAGAGGCGATTTGAGGCTTCTAATGACTTGTCGTTTAGACCTTAGAAATAGGCTAGTTGGCTTAGGAAACCCTAGAAACTAAAATACGGAAATTTATACCTTTTTACAAATAAATACCTTATATTTATAAAACCGTTTTTCTAAATGAATTGTTTTTGTTAAACCTAAGAAAAGCGCCGCTACAACCTACCTTTGGGGAACCTGTTAGGGATAGTACGGTTCATCGTGCACCCGCGGTCTAGTAGTGCGAGATTCAGACCTCCTCAAGGAGCATTCAGTCTCGAAAGGTTTGAAATACGGCATTTAAGAAAAATGAGATTTTTGGAAAAATAAAATATTTATTTAAAATTATTCTTATATATATATAATTATCATTTAAACACCTATTTTATCATAAGATAAAGTTTCCACATTTTTTTCTAAAATTACATGATTAAAATTTACATTAAAATACCATGAATTTCAAATAAATCAATATTATAAGTTAATACTTTTATTAGGATATTTTCACTAGAATAACACAAATAAAGTTCACATTCATTATAAACATAAAGACGAATAATAAATACTTGAGGTGTATTTTGAAAAATATACAATAATACTTTTTACATAAACCCCCCCTCATGTTTTATAAATTACAATAAGGTCCCTAACAATTATTGAACTTCAACTTACCTTCTTTTAGTCTGACTCGGTTTTGAGTCTGACTATTTCTAACTTGAATATGATTCAAGTCAATCTATATTCTTTTATATTCCAACTCAATACGAATACATGAATCCCTGAATCCAGTTAACAATCTATATAACTTGACTGAACCGAACCATGGATATATTCCTTTTACATGTTTCCCAGTATTCCATTTACATGACTGTACGGTTTTAGCCGTTTCCTGATATCATGGTTTCGGTCAGTCAGTTAATCAATCTTACAATCAATACAATTTTACAAGTTAACAATATAAACAAGACATCGTGGGGTTTAAGGGGTTGACTGGTACGGAATATGTTAAAGGTGGCACGAGGTGGTCACTTAAGACGTAATTACATCCATGCCGTTGTTCCGTGGTATTATCGACGGAGCCTTGTACTACAGGTTACCAAGGTCCCCGGTGTAAGTGGGACTCCCCTCGTATACACTGGCATCTTCTGTACCAGGCTAAAAACAACAACATTAATACAATATTATAATATTATAATACAACAGTAAAAGCTCTCTCTCTCTCTCTCTTTCTTACTGTCTGTCTATTTTCCTCCTTATCTTTGGGACTTACCGAGCGACCTGTTTGCTGACGACATTCTATTTCTTTCTTCTTTGAATGTCGTCAGGTGGTTTTGACCCGGCAGAAGTTGAGCCAACCCAGGAAGACTTGGAGCAATTTGCTGAAGACCCTGCAGTATGGTTTCATTGTACACTTTTCTTTTCAGTACTTTCCATTTCCTGTTATGCCACTGTTTAGGCATCTTTATTTCAGTTGTATTTTTTTCCTTTCCATGTTTTGTACAAAGAATGTTAATAAATAAAAGTTGCTGTTATTTTTATACTCTTGTCTCTTGTGTAATATTTTATATTGCTTAGCTACGCTTAGCGTATGTACTTCTGAGTACATACGTAGCGGACCTCGTCGCGTCCATTTCGCCGTACACTGGGAAGCGGGGCGTGACAGGTTTTGTTGGTGGCCCATGCAGGTCAGAGCTGTATGAATCCCTGTCATGCAGTTCTGGTCTGTATGAACAACCTAAGCAATATAATACAAGAACCAACAACTAAAACATTCTTTACAATTCATGTTCCTTGAATCTTGCAAATCTCTATTCCTTGAATCTTATCATTTCATGTATTTGAATCTGTTCTAACCCAAATTTTTCTTCAAGGTTATGGATTCCCCGAACAACACCAGCACCAACATCAACAACACCCCTCCAGCACTACCTCTCACACCAGTTGTTCATGCACCACCCATTGAGCAAACGATGCTATTTGAGGCGATCCGCAGCCTTCTTGAGGGACAGCAACAACTTCTGAACCGTCTTGAGACTGATGCTCCAGGAGTGAAGCAATTCAGGGCTTTACATCCGAAGCAGTTCTCAGGAAAGGGGAGCCCACTGGAAGCTGAGGAATGGGCTCAAAGTATCGAGGATGATCTGGCCGCAGCACAAGTGCCAGACGTCGCATGGGTCCGTGTAGCGAAACTACAACTCAGGGACAACGCTCGCAACTGGTGGAAGGCGGAAGAAAGCCGTCTTGCGTAGCCTATTGAATGGAAGACTTTTCGCGAGAAGTTCGACGCGAAATACTTTCCAGCGACTACCAGGTTTGCAATGGAGCAGCAGTTTATTCATCTACAACAAGGATCGATGTGGGACAAATCAGTAGATGAATACGACGCTGAATTCACCATGTTAAGCCGATTCGCAGCGCACTTGATACCGACGGACGATATCAGAGCCCGTCGCTTTCAACAAGGACTGGACACGGAGATTCAGGCTGCCCACGGGAAAATTTCTGACTCATGAAGATGCTGTGGAAGCTGCCCGCAGCTATGAAGCAGTGATAAAGGCAAGGGGCAGACCTCAGTCTGCAGGAGTGAAACGTCCTGCCACTCAAATGGCAGGAAGGGCCTCTTCAAGGCCAGCTGTTGAACTCAGAAGACTGGAAGAAGTTAAGGATCGGTCAAGACCCGATTTTTGCTTTTATTGCAAGAGAGAAGGTCACTTGTGGAAGGACTGTAGGCGCGCAAAAGGCCTATGTTTGGTTTGTGGCGCGTCCAATCACGGAATTGGAAACTGTCCTTATAGACGCAACTCAGCACACACACCCGCCAACTAACCGCAGCAGCCAGCTATCCAGGCTCCTGCAACTCGTTCTGCACTCCCAGCACCACCTCCACATAGATTCCCTGCTCAGCCAAATCGTCAATTCCATCAGGCACTGAGAAATATGCCTCGAGTACAGGGGAATATGCCTCCAGCTAGGAGGAACGTGCCACGGTGACAGGCTTCCACTTTAGCAGCCATAGAACCTGAAACTGTGAACCAAGGTAACCCAGATAACTTCCTCACCACTTTGACCAAAACTTCTTTACAATCTTTAATTTTGTCACCAAACTGTTACACTTTCCTTTTACAAATTTCGAGGACGAAATTTTTATAAGGAGGGTAGAATGTAACAATCCTAATTTTCCTATACAAAATTTTTTTTCAAATATTTTTTCAAAAATCCACAATGGGGTATTTTAGCATGAGCACAAGATATAGGTAATTATTTTGTTTTTAATTACAAGCTGCAAGAATATAATAACTCCATTTTTAGTGTACAAGAATTTACTTTAAATTTAATGTATACTATGAGTATTTATTCTTGCTGCTATCAGTTTAAGTAATTAAATACCACAATAATTACAAGAAGGTGCTTGTAGCTCATTGGTAATACCTTGCACTGCTGAACCAAGCCATCAGAGTTCGAATCCCATACCCCACATTATTTTTAATATTGATTTTTTTTAAAACCTTTAGAATACCAAGAGTTTACACGCGCAGATCTCACAAAAACCCCACTACACCCAAAGAAGTAACACTTGAGAGGGTAGATGAACCGTCGAGGGAGATCCAGGCCACCGGACTCGGCCGGGAATCGGCCAACTCGGCCTTGACTCGGCCGACTCAGTGATCCGACCGAGTCACAGCCGAGTCACCCCCGATTCGGCCGATTCCGGCGAGGGTCACAACATGAAAGTTGTGTCTTTTCATATTCTCTACGCACCTGCAAACTTTCAGCCTCATACCACTTCCAGAGCACTTTAAAAACCCCAATTACTCCACTTTTAATACATTTTTATTTCATTTTATCATATTTTTATTTTTAACTTTTCATCTACCCTAACCCTAGCCTAACCCTATAAATACCAACTCTACACACTACCCTCTCACCCCCCAAAATCTTGAGCCACTCTCTCAAAAGTTTTCTAAGAAGTGTGCTTTGAAACCGAGTTCACGGCGAAGACCTGACGTAATTCCGGCGGCATGCTTTGAAGCAACCGGGGACGAAACCACACCTCGGCCTTTCTCCTAGTCCTCTTTACTCTTTAGAAGAGTTTGAAAACCCGTAAGTCCCAATCTTCCCTCGTTTCTAATTCTTAAAAATACGGATTTATGGAACTCGACGAAAATCGGAACAAATCGATTTCCGATTCGGTTTTTCTACAAAATTTCACTTGTCACCTAATCCATAATACCCTAACATATTCATGTTGACTATTAATCACCCATAAACCAATTTAAATAAGGTTTCTCACATGAAATGATAGCTTCTTTGCAAAACCGTATTCTTTTCATAAAAATACCATAAAGTTTATTTTTCTTGTTCTAGTCAATTCCCTCACTCCTAAATATGTTTACCTTGATAAATAAACTTGTAGAAATCAATTTGAATGAATTTTCACACATAAAATGATAACGTTTTCAAATAGCGTATTCTTGCGCTTAAATACCTTCAAGTTTAATATATCATATTTAACCTCTAAAACTTCATTAAACATTAAAATAAGTCACGAGGTAATGATCTACTTCTACACACACAAATATAACCCTAATTGATAAATGTCAAAACATAGAATACTAAAATATAGGACTTTTCACTAAAATACCATATTCCTTATAATCCTTTTCTAAAAGCATTAAGTTGTACACAATTCTAAAACAAAATCTTTTAAAATGAAAGCACGATATGTCATGGACATCGATCGTTTATCTAAACTGACTTTGTGGTGTCTAGGCAAGTGTGTCTAGGCTAGTGGTTTTTAATTAGGCCCACTACTGTGGTTCCTTCCCACTTACCTGGCACTTACCTGGCCGCAAATGACGGTGAAGAGGCGATTTGAGGCTTCTAATGACTTGTCGTTTAGACCTTAGAAATAGGCTAGTTGGCTTAGGAAACCCTAGAAACTAAAATACGGAAATTTATACCTTTTTACAAATAAATACCTTATATTTATAAAACCGTTTTTCTAAATGAATAGTATTTGTTAAACCTAAGAAAAGCGCCGCTACAACCTACCTTTGGGGAACCTGTTAGGGATAGTACGGTTCATCGTGCACCCGCGGTCTAGTAGTGCGAGATTCAGACCTCCGTAAGGAGCATTCGGTCTCGAAAGGTTTGAAATACGACATTTAAGAAAAATGAGATTTTTGGAAAAATAAAATATTTATTTAAAATTATTCTTATATATATATAATTATCATTTAAACACCTATTTTATCATAAGATAAAGTTTCCACATTTTTTTCTAAAATTACAAGATTAAAATTTACATTAAAATACCATGAATTTCAAATAAATCAATATTATAAGTTAATACTTTTATTAGGATATTTTCACTAGAATAACACAAATAAAGTTCACATTCATTATAAAAATAAAGACGAATAATAAATACTTGAGGTGTATTTTGAAAAATATACAATAGTACTTTTTACATAAACCCCCCCTCAAGTTTTATAAATTACAATAAGGCCCCTAATAATTATTGAACTTCAACTTACCTTCTTTTAGTCTGACTCGGGTTTGAGTCTGACTATTTCTGACTTGAACATGATTCAAGTCAATCTATATTCTTTTATATTCCAACTCAATACGAATACATGAATCCCTGAATCTAGTTAACAATCTATATAACTTGACTGAACCGAACCATGGATATATTCCTTTTACATGTTTCCCAGTGTTCCATTTACATGACTCTACGGTTTTAGTCGTTTCCTGATATCATGGTTTCGGTCAGTCAGTTAATCAATCTTACAATCAATACAATTTTACAAGTTAACAATACAAACAAGACATCGCAGGGTTTAAGGGGTAGACTGGTACGGAATATGTTAAAGGTGGCACGAGGTGGTCACTTAAGACGTAATTACATCCATGCCGTTGTTCCGTGGTATTATCGACGGAGCCTTGTACTACAGGTTACCAAGGTCCCCGGTGTAAGTGGGACTCCACTCGTATACACTGGCATCTTCTGTACCAGGCTAAAAACAACAACGTTAATACAATATTATAATATTATAATACAACAGTAAAAGCTCTCTCTCTCTCTCTCTCTCTTTCTTACTGTCTGTTTATTTTCCTCCTTATCTTTGGGACTTATCGAGTGACCTGTTCGCTGACGACATTCTATTTCTTTCTTCTTTGAATGTCGTCAGGTGGTTTGGACTCGGCAGAAGTTGAGCCAACCTAGGAAGACTTGGAGCAATTTGCTGAAGACCCTGCAGTATGGTTTCATTGTACACTTTTCTTTTCAGTACTTTCCATTTCCTGTTATGCCACTGTTTAGGCATCTTTATTTCAGTTGTATTTTTTTCCTTTCCATGTTTTGTACAAAGAATGTTAATAAATAAAAGTTGCTGTTATTTTTATACTCTTGTCTCTTGTGTAATATTTTATATTGCTTAGCTACGCTTAGCGTATGTACTTCTGAGTACATACGTAGCGGACCTCGTCGCGTCCACTTCGCCGTACACTGGGAAGCGGGGCGTGACACATAACCCATGGGCTTTACAAAAATTTGGCTTTATGCCCATTTTCTTACATTTATTTATAAAATAAAAAACAAGAAATACAACAAAATTTTGGCATGGGGGAGGCTCGCCGCTTCATGTTCGGGCTCGCTCCGGGCATTGGCCCACTTGTCCTGGGCTTGGGCCTACCTGGATTGGGGTTGACTTTGATTTTGACTTGGTTAACCGGAGTGTAAATTTTTACCCCAACAAATTTCCCCCCATCAATAAATGCACACAACATATGTGGGTCGTGTGCATGAAATTGATGGATCTTCTTTCACGTGGAGGAAACTTGATTCGGTTCCCGCTTTTTGGGAAGCTGGCACTGCCCTTTTTACGACATGGACGGTCGATGCTTGACGTGTCTCCGAGATGGAGTGTCTGGTTGACTTGATTCCGAGGCGGAGCATAATTCCGACAAGGAGGTTGTTGCTGCCCTTTTAGCGACGTGGACGGTCAGTGCTGCCCTTTTAGCGACGTGGACGGTCGGTACTGCCCTTTTAGTGACATGGATGGTCGGTGCTACCCTTTTAGCGATGTGGATGGTCGGTGCTGCCCTTTTAGCAACATTGACGGTCGGTGCTGCCCTTTTTGCGACTTAGACGGTCGGTTCTTCCCTTTTTGCGACTTGGACGGTCGATGCGGCCCTCTTTTGCGACGTGGACGGTCGGTGCTGCCCTTTTTACGACTTGGACGGTCGATGCTTCCCTTTTAGCGATGTGGACGGTTGGTGCTGACCTTTTAGCGACTTGGACGGTCGATGCTGCCCTTTTTGCGACTTGGACGGTCGGTTCTGCCCTTTTTTGCGACATGGACGGTCGGTTCTGGATCTGACTTGCTCCGCTTCTTGCGGTGTCAGGGATGAAGTTGACTCGTTTCCGAGGTGGAATTAGATTCTTCCAGGGAGGTCATTGTTTGTTTTGCTGATTTGGTATGATTTGGGTTGACATCAGCACCGCTGCACTGGAATATGCTACCAGGAGCGAATCATCATCTGCCAAGAGGGGATTTTCCTCCTTCCCAGTTTAACGACTTAGGGGTCATTTGTTCCCAGCTTAACGACTTAGAGGTCATCTGTTCCCAGTTTAAAAACTTAGGGGTCTATTGGATAGGAGTTTGAAATTTTGGGGTTAGGGTAGGCATCAGCGTTGCTAACACTGAAGGACATGTTCCAGGAGCAATTCATCATTTGCCTTTTTCCTGTTGGGAAGCGGTGGCTTAGGAGACATGTTTAGGTCCCTATCACCTAAGGCTTTTCAATTTTATGAGCCGTAAGGGTCCCATAAAAGCATTTTCTCCCTACGAGTCGAAAGGATCTCGTAGGTGTACTTTCTCCTTAGGAGTTATAGGGACTCCCAAGTGTGTTTTTCCTTTGTGAGTCGTAAGGATCCCATGAAGGTTTGTTCTCCTCATATATCGTGAGGACACATGAGTGGGTCTTTCCTAATGGAGCATAATTTCAAGGGCGGAGATCGGCCGCTGAATTGGTGATTGCGGTGGGGTATGGGTATGCTGAGGATTATTTGAGCCCATGGATTGTATACGGTAGTCAAGTTGGGGACTGACCGTAGGGCTGGGAGAATTTTGAGAAATTGGATTTTGGGTAGCGTCTGCATCGCTGCACTGGAATATGGCACCAGGAACGACTCATCATTCGCCGTTTGGGAACTTGGAATTTGGGTCTTGTTTAGCATCAGCATTGCTGCACTGGAATAATGCCAAGAGCAACTCATCATTTGCCTCGGGAGGACTTGGGGATTTTGGTTTTTGGTCGGCATCAGCACCGCTAACACTGAAGCGAAATGCCAGAAGCGACTCATCATTTGACGTTGCCCGTTGGGGAACGATGGCTTAGGAGACAGGTTTAGGTCCCTGTCACCTAAGACTTTTCAATTTTATGAGCCGTAAGGGTCTCATAAAAGCATTTTCTCCCTACGAGTCGAGAGGATCTCGCAGGTGTATGTTCTCCATAGGAATCGTGAGGATTCCTAAGTGTGTTGCTCCTTCGTGAGTCGTAAGGATCCCACACAGGGATTTTCTCCTCACAAGGTCGAGAGGACTTTGCGAGTGTATTTCATCTCTTTTCACGAGTTTGCGCCTTTTCGGGTATTCACAAACTCGCCAGTAGTCCTGCTGTTTTTACTCACGGAGCCCTTTCGGGTTTTCATCCGTGCCCGTTTTACTTGTGGACATACCCTTTTTCTTCTTCTTCTTTTTCCTTTTTTTTAAGCGCTGGTGGGGCTTTTAAAAGTAGTCTTACCGGCCGGATTTGGGAGAGATAGGGGTCGTTTACGTCCGTGGATTGTATACGGTTTTACAGGATGCATGATCCAAACCGTAGGGCTGGTGTGCTCAATTCACCTGCGACTTGGAGCATTCACGCGTAGTATTTCTTGAGATATCGGCCATTGATGGGTGGCATGGGACTTTCTCCCTCGGCACTTATTAGATGGTAGGATCCTCCGTCGAACACTTTCTCGATGACGTATGGTCCTTCCTAATTTGGCTCGAATTTTTCCTTGGCATGTCGATTGGGGATGATCGGTCTTTTGAGGACCAATACCAACTCGCCTTTCTTGAAAGCGCAGAGGCGAGTCATCTTGTCATAGGCCAGTGACATTTGGGCTCGGTACAGCTCCAGATTTTGCTGTACTACAAGTCTCTTTTCTTTGAGGGCGTCGAGCTCTTCAAGCCGAAGGAGCACGTTTTCCTCCTCCGTCAACTCGTGCTGAACGACCATTCTTAAGCTTGGAACTTCGACTTCGAGGGGGAGGACCGCCTCCACTCCGAAGAGCAATGAGTATAGAGTGGACTGAGTTGGAATACGGTGTATGGTAAGATATGTCCACAACGCCTCATGAAGTTTGAGATTCCAGTCTCCCTTGTTGGCTGAAGCATTTTTCCTTAGGAGCTTACATAGAGTTTTATTGAAGACTTCGGCTAGCCCATTGGCCCTCGGATTGTAGATGGAGGAATATCTCCAGTCTATCTTATACTGAGTAGCGAACCTTGAGACTTTGAAGCTCTTGAAAGAAGGCCCGTTGTCAGAAATGATTATTCTTGGTATACCGAAGCGGTATAAAATATTATGCTGGAAGAATGTCAGAATATCTCCTGTCTTGACTTCTTTTAGCGAGACAGCTTCAGCCCATCAAGAGAAGTAGTCTGTTGTGGCCAATATGAACCGGTGGCCTCTGGATGACGGAGTATCAATTGGGCCAACTAAGTCGGTGCCCCAAACTTCGAAGGGCCACGACGCCACCGTAGGATGCAATGGATGTAACGCCTTGAAAAGTCGTTATGGTGTTTTCCCGAAAATCGGTGAAAATTTGGTATTTTCGGTAAATCGTCATTATTGTTATTTTGCAGTATAGGCCTAATTATACCTAATTTGGATAGGTAATTGCTAGTTTTTAGTAGCTAATGAGTTACTTATAAATTTCTGGTCATTTAAATTTTTTTTCCCTATTTTACTATTTTTAATATTATTTTATGCTGTTAAAAATACATTAAATTAGCGATAAATACAAATTTAAATGGGCTAATTTTAATCTTTAGAACCATGACAACTAAAATATAGTTAGTAATATAAATTTTTAGTATTTTATTTTAACTTCTATTTAGTTATAATCGAAGGAAACTAAAATTTAAATAAATTGAACTAAAACTTGCAAATATGGTATTGTGGGGGGTCTTTTTGCATAGAATTTTTTTATGCAATCACTCACACAATCCTCACCCCTCCCTTGGCCGGCCCTACAACTACAGCAGCCCACTTTTTCTCCCCCTCTTCTTGACTTCTTCTCATGTGAATGGAAAGTGAAGTATTGATTAAAATATATTAATTTGGGGCTATGGTTACTTTGAGAATGGGTGGCTTTGATTTTGACACAAAAACCCACATCACCCCACACTTCTCCCCACTCCTCCACTGCCGAGCCACCTGCAGAAAACAACCCCCAAAATTTCCCCTCTCATTTTCCTTCTAAACTCATCAAAATTCCATTTAAACTCATCAAAATTCCATTTAAACTTCATAATTTCAAGTCAATTCGTCATCCATTCTTCTTAGCCTTTCTTGCATGGATCTTGGATGCTAGGAGGCCATCTTTGGAGGCAAAACTTCTTGCTAGATCTCTAGATCTTGAGGTATAATTTCTACCTAATTAAATTCTTTTGGTTAAATTCCCTTAATTAAATGGTTTTAGTGTTAAAAGTTTAGCTAATTTCTAGTCTAGGTTTTAAAGTTCATGGCTTGAGTTTAAACTAGGGTTTTAGAAACCATTATTAGGTTAATTAAATTTATTTTGCTAGCTAGTTCCTACACAACCAAATCAAAGAGGTTACTTTGTTTATGTGATCTTCAAATTATGCTAATTTAGTTAATTTTAAAGTGTGAAATTGGTTTGTAATTGTTGTTTTATGAAAATCAAGAAGGGTTTTGTTTAGAGGGAAAAAAGGGAATTTGAAGCATTGCATGTGGTTTATGTGAGGGTTGTAGATTGCTTGTAGTGTGGTTAGTTGTAAAAGCTTGATTGTAGTCTTTTCGTCGCAAATCCGTGATGTTTGCGCCAATTTTTTAGCTTTCATGCTTACTAGGTTTTCGTAAAATATTGTGGTGATTTATTTATGAGATCTTGATGATATTATTGGCATCTCCTACGACTTGTAGGTTATGTGAATGCGGAATTTTGTGTGATCGGGTTTTAGTTTTGCCAGGCGCTCCAAAACGACGATTCTAGTTAGTTTTTGCAATTTTCGTGTGTGTTCCGCGCACCTTGTACACGTTGTACCTAGCTTGTGAACGTTGATATTTTCGTTTGGTGTGTTGCGTCGTTTCATAATATGTAACCTTATGTTTTGTATGGTGCCAATTCCAGGACCGGTCGCGGAGACTTCGGACGCTGTACGAAAAGGAAAAGCGGTGATTGGACATAGCTAGCTGGGGATTTCCGGTGAGTAGATGCAACATCTACGGGGGACTATCGTTTGGATGGCGCAAGTCGCCCGATAGTTTTAGTAATTTTAAATGATTCTTAGTGATGTTAGTAATTAGGGGTATAATACTTGCATGTTATCTGCTACATTCATGATCTATGTTTTACCTACATATGTGAACTCGTTCCATAGGACACCTGTACCATTGCCAGGGTTTTTATATGCAACACGAGCACTATTCATATATACACACACGCCCTAGTAATTGCCATGCCACGACACTAGGTAACTTATAATCTAGAACATTGTCACCATATTGATGCGTAAACCTGTGCTATTGCATTAAATCCTTAAAATAAAATTGTAGAATTGCTATTCATGTGCATTTTTATCTCATTACATCATTTGTTCATGCCTAGTCTATTAACCATACATTGCAATTTGATTAGTGATACCATATGCATTCATTATCATTGAAATATGCACTTATGAGGATTTCTTGAGATTTATGATATTTCTGGATTTCGGGGGAAAGCCGCAAAATTTCTAAAACTTATTACCCTTTTTAAAATATGAAAAATTGCGGTTTTCTAGTGATGTAAGTATCATCCACCATGAGTTTTCTGTGGTTTTCGAGACCCGTTTCGAGCAGTTGGATGAACCGTCTCGGGTACATGGTGGGCCCGGTAAGGTACCCCGGGGTAAGAAGTTCGAGTAGTAGACGATGAGCCTGGCAGGGGATGGACTACCTACCGGTGACTTTTTTTTGGCATGGCGGATATCCGGAGGATACCGACCATGTCCACGAGAGGTTGAGATATGGATATTTGAGATGGGTCAGCCGGACGGCTGAGGCCAGAGATACTAAGATATGGATACATGAGATTGAGACAGTTTTGAGGTGTCGATGCTGGACACGGATTCTTGTTGATTCCATTGGTTTGTGATGATATTTCAAAAGAGATTCCTAGAAGAAAAATATGATTTCTTATACTTACATATTCGGATCACGAGTTGATTCATATTGCATACATACTTGCTATTACATTCATGCTGCATACATACCTGCTAGTATATCCTGCCATATCTGTATTATAGATGCTAGGATGCTTGTGTGCATGCTTGCGATAGCCTCTATAGATATTATTTATTACTCACGAGTTGGCAACTCACCCCCGTTGTGCCACAGATTTTTTGCAGGTCCGATCCGTCAGTACTGTTACGGCGGACGCACTTCCTCCTTTTGCGTAGATTGAGGATTTTTGCTCGTAGGTGGGTTATATGTTTATTTTGTCTTCCACCTTGTACATTCATTGTATCTAGTGTACTCCATCTACTGTATCTACCAGTACTATTGTATATTGAATTAGAGGCGAGACAGTGAGATTTGTGGGCATGTATATTGTTTCTTTGGGTCGTGCTCATTTGAGCCGACATATTGCTTCTTACTTATGCCATTTTATACTTATTTTGTATATTGCTGATTTATATTGCATGGGATTTTTGACCGCCTTATGGCGAATAGCTAGCTCCCGCTTGGGGATGCATTTTTTGTATTCATATATATTCTTGTTGTACCCATTTTGGGGGCCAGTATTTACAAAGTAGTCTCTGCCGAAATTTTCAGAAAAATTGATATTGCTTTTAAAAAGGCTTGATATGACTTATTTGATAAATTCGCTTTCAATTTATTGGTTTTTCCTCCACTCTACTGCTTATTTGGTTCTGATTTCTGGGCTTTGGCTTACTTATTTTACGGACGCCTTGAAACGTTTCGTAACTTAAGTGCCAGTCACGTTCCGTACCCTGCGGGTCGTGACAATGGATTGGGATGCTTGTGAATGAAATCACCATGGATTTGGCAGAGATGGCATTTCTTTGCATGCTCTTCGCAATCCCTTATCATGGTGGACCAGTAATATCCAAGCCTTTTGATCTGAAGCCGCATTTTGGGGCCGGACTGGTGAGCCCCGCAAACGCCTGAGTGAACTTCTTTCATGACCTTTTGGGCTTCGGCTAATGACAAACACCTGAGTCAGAGTTGGTCATATGACCTACGGTATAGCGTGTCATTTACAAACACGTATCAGAGAGCTCTCTTCTTCAACTGAATCCTCGTAGATTTTTTTTCGGGCAGCTTGTCGTATCGGAGGTACTCTATGAAGGGTTCTCTCCAATCGGGCCCGTCTTGGATGATCGAAGCTTCTTTGGCTGGAGTGTTCTCTTGTTCTACGCTTCCTTCTTCACGCAAAGTGGCTGGAGGCAGAATTTGCCGGCTTCTGACCGTGATTAGAATTTCATCCATGTCAGGATCAACCAACTCTTTAGCTAGGCGAGCGAGTATGTCGGCTTTTCCGTTCAACGCTCTGGGGACTCTTAATAGTTCAATGTGGGTGAACCGTTTCATGAGTTCCATCACTCGGCTTCTATATCGAGCTAACTCAGGCTTGTATATCTTATAGTCGCCGCTTACTTGGTTGACGACAAGCTGGGAGTCACCGTAAACCCGTAGCCGAAGGACTTCCATTTCTATAGCGAGCTCCAGACCAGCTATCAGAGCCTCGTACTCAGCCTCGTTGTTTGTGCGAGGTTCGGTAAGAGCAAAAGAACGTCGTAGGGTTCCCATCGATGGCCTGATAAACACCAATCCTACCCCTGATTTTATCTCCGGGATGCTTGATTTACTGGAGGTCCTTATTGATGAGGCTCCATCGAAGTAGAGCTCCCAATATAGCTCGCTATCCTCGAGGTGCAATATTTGTTCATCGGGTAGTTCACAGTTTAGCGGCGACCTTTCTGGTATGGAATGACCAGCGAGGAAATCAGCGAGGGCCTGTCCTTTCACCGCTTTCTAAGGAGTATAGACTATGTCAAACTCAAGTACCATGAAATCCCATCTTGCCATTCTTCCGGCTAGGCTTGCCTTGGTCATTAAGTGTTTGAGCGGGTCGACTTTGGAGATCAACATGACCCAATGAGCAAGCAGATAGTGCCTCAGCTTCTTCACAGCGAATATCAGAGCCAAGCATTGCTTTTCAATCGGGGAATAGTTGTGTTCCGTCCCGACTAAAGTTCGACTGAGGTGGTAGAAGGCATTCTCTTTTCCCTCCTCGTTGTTCTGGGCAAGGAGCGCACCGAGCGACTCATCTAGCTCGGCAGTGTAGAGAATCGGCGGTTTATTTGGAACAAGAGTGGCTAGCACTGGAGGGTGCAACAAGTACTGTTTGATACTTTCGAACGCTTCTTGACATTCGGCATCCCAGACAAAAGGAGCTCCTTTCTTTATGAGCTTTGCGAAAGGCCTACATCTCCCCGATAAATTTGAGATAAACCTTCGTATATAAGCAAGCTTGCCTTGAAAAGATCTTAGTTGCGTCAGATTCATCGGAGGGGGCATCTCCATGATGGCCTTTATCTTGGATGGGTCAACCTCAATCCCTCGATGTCGGACTATGAAGCCCAGGAATTTTCCCGATGACACGCCAAAAGCGCACTTCAGAGGATTCATTTTCAGATCGTACTCCGTCAGTCTGGTAAGAATAGCCCTAAGATCTTGGATGTGATCGGTCTTGGCTTTAGTCTTGACGACCAGATCATCAACATAACATTCGACAACTTTATGAATTAGGTCATCAAAGATATTGGTCATTGCCCTTTGGTATGTAGCACCTGCGTTTTTCAGTCCGAACGGCATTACTTTGTAGCAGTATATTCCGATCGGGGTTCGAAATGCTGTGTGTTTCTCATCCTCAGGTGACATCTTGATCTGATTATATCCAGACGAGCCATCCATAAAGGTGAACAGCTCGTAATTTGAGGTGTCATCGACCATCATTTCCATGACTGGTAGCGGGAAGTCGTCTTTAGGACATGCCTTGTTGAGGTCCCTGAAATCGACACAAACTCTGATCTGCCTATTTTTCTTCTTCATTGGGACTATGCATGCGATCCAGTCTGCATATTTCTCTTCCCTGATGAAGCCGGCATCGATAAGCTTCTTGGTTTCCTCGATGACCTTTTCTTCTAGTTCCCTTCTCATTCTTTGAGGAGCTTGTTTGAATGGCTTAGCATCAGGATATATAGCCATTCTATGCACGGGCACTTCAGGACAATGTCCAGGCATTTCTTTATACGTCCACGCGAAGCAGTCGACGAACTCGTGCAGCAGGGCGATTATCTACGCTTTCATTTCCTCTGACAAGACTGAGCTGATGTAGGTCGGCTTTGGATTATCTGGCGTTCCTAAGTCAATCTCGTCTAGCTCGTCGAAGGTTGCTTGTCCGCCATCTTCGAGCTCTTGCGGAGCTTCTTCTGGCTCGGCTATCTCGTCATCATCATTTGATCTTTCGCTGGCTTCACCAACATGGATCATGTAGCTTTCTTTGGAATCAGGCTGGATGAAGCCTATGCCCCGCCTATCTGGAGTTCGTCCATCGATGAGTGCTCGGACCTGAGGTGGATGCCATAGCCCTTTGTAAAACCTTGCTTCGGACTCCGTTTGATATAACCAGCATCCGCACTTTTTAAAGTATTCCCGCATCTCGGGCGCATAGTATCTGGGATTGAGGACGGTTCTTATGCCTCTCTCATATGGAAGGCACGCGACAGACAAATCGTCCGGGTGCACAACGGGGTTTGACCCATAAAACAGGATGTCCTTCTGTCCATTTTTCCTTCCGGAAATGTAGAAAGTTTTCATCTGGTCAACGGTAGAGACTGACAATGCATCGAGCTCTTTGCACATCCGTTCCAGCACCCTTGTGATGGCCAGGGACCCTTCTGCAATTTTGAAGGTCTCCCGTAGTTTCGCTTGCTGCATGGGGTCCCAATCTGCACAGCTGTTGCACGGCAGGTCCTCTTCTTCCGACTCTTCTGTGTCGCTGCCGAGATGAGGGCAGACTTTGCTGCTAGAGGGGATTTCAGTATCGGATTCGTCCATATCGCTACCAAAATAAGAATGAGTTTTACAGAAGGATGGACTTCCAGCGTCAGACTCATCAGTGTCACTGCCGAAACGTGGACGTACTTGGGGGTTTTTGCTTTTGAAAGTGACAACCGGCTCAGATTTTCCTTTGAGTTTCGGGACCGTTCTCTCTTTGGTCAGCCGTGGCTCAGTACTTTAGGGCTTCATAAAGTACCGAGAATACTCATATCGGACTTCATGCACACCGATCGGCTGGATGTCTCTGTCAATGCGTCTTCCTTCTCCGTTTTTGGTATATTTCATGCACTGATGGAGAGTTGACGGAATGATGCCGTAATCGTGGAGCCACAGCCGCCCCAAGAGAATTTTATAAGACGTGTCAGCGTCGATCACGTATATCTTAGCTTCAGTTTGCAGATCCCTAAATTTGGTTGGCAAAGCTATAGACCCCAGAACTTGCTGGCAGTTTTGATTGAAGCCTTGAATGACAATCCTTTCCCTTGACAGGTGTCGGACATCTATTGACAAACCCCTAAGTGTCCGCAAGTTCATGATGTTCACTGAGGACCCCGGATCAATCAATATGCGATTAATCCGCTCTCCGTCACTGTACCCGGTCATGTAAAGCGACCGATTATGCTCAGCCGTTCCCAGTAACAAGTCTTCATCCTTAAATGTGACTGCGGCGGCTTGCAAAGTGTACTGAACTTCTTTTATATTAATTTCCGCAAAGCGAGCCTGATACCGCTCAGGGTTTTGTAGAGCATGAATGAGAACATCTCTAAGCTCTTGAGATAGAACCAAGGCATCGTAGATGCTAAGGAGAGATGGAAGCTTTCGGAGGTGATCCAAGAAATTATAGTCTACCGGGAAGGATTCGAATCTTCATGAGCAAGTTCTCTGCCATCTTCTTCATTAGCGACTTGTTTTTCCTTCCCTTTTAGGGCATTTCCCTGATTTGGCGATAGAGCCCTGCCGCTTCTGATCTGGATCTGGTAGGCCCTTGTGGCGAGCTCCTCGTCTTCTGCGGGAAAACAAAGCTCCTCCTCAGAGTCGCTGCCAAGATGGATGGCGTAGCAGGTCACCATAGGGATCTCTTCGTCGGAGTCTTCCTCTAACTCCTCCAGAATTTCAGCGGCATCTACCGGGAAGAAATTTTTCAATTGAATTAGAGTTCTTTCCTTTTGTTCATAGTCTTTGAGGGAATCGATATATTTTTGAATGGTCGATCTCCCTGCAGACTTTTTTTCACGCCGAGCTGCACTTTTCTTCTTCTTGAGCTTCTTGGATTTTGAGCTTGAAGGAGCCACATTGGCAGCTGGGATGATAGGCTTCTCCTGCCCTCCCCATTTTGTCCTGGGCTCTTTCTGAAGTAGCCTTAGCATCTTCTTCATCTTGTTAGATACGTGCGTACTCCACGGAGGCCGCGATGAGTCCGTTTCATTTCTCAGGGCAGCGGTTCGGCTGTCTACTCCCAGAAGGCTTCAGCTTCTGTCTGTTTGAAGTTGGTGGTTGCAACCTGATTGTTCACCAACACACTTTTGGACAGCTCGATCTCTCCAACCTTGTACTGCTTCTCGACCCAGTCTTTGAAGATATAACAATCCTCGATCGCATGGCTCACTACTCGGTGGTACGGGCAATACAGTGGATTGTCGGTCATTTTTGCTTCTTGGGGTCTTTTCGACTCCGGCAATTGTAGACGGTTGTTCAAAGCATCTTTAAATATCTTGCGGACCTTTTCCCTTTTGAAAGAGTAAAACTTATTCTTTTTCTCCTCTAGGGAAGGCCCTTCTCCTCCCAGCACTGGCTTTCGAGACCAGTTGGTTTTAGATTCGCCCGCCCTTCGTTTTGCTTCATTGTCGGACGCATTGAAGACATTGGTACTGCTGGAACTCCCGCTCCTACAGTTGTCGTCCCGCTTGCTTTTCCAGGTCTTGTCTCTCTGAGAGTCCGGGGGAGACTCTTGCTTCGAGCGTTCTAGTATTTGTACTTTCTTAGTTAGCTCTTGAAATGTCTTGAGGCCTGCTGTATACAAGAATGGGACCATCCAATTGCTGAGGTTCCCAATGAGAAGGCTGACGGACTGGTCCCGCTCCAGCGGCGGTTCGCATTTGACCGTGAGATTTCGCCATCGGGCGATAAAGTCGGTGTTGCTTTCATTCTTCCCTGGCTTGGTCCTCACATGGTCAGCAATGGAGATTTTATCACTGACACTCATGAACCTTTGCCGAAACAGACACTACATTTGGGCAAAGGTAATGACAGACCCGTCTGGTATACTCGCGTACCAGTCGAAGGCGACACCGGTCAGTCTGTTGACAAACTGACGAAGAAAGAGCGCATCATTGCCCCCTGTATTTCTGCACGATACTTTGAAGTGGGCGACGTGCTGATTTGCGTTTCCCGTCCCGTCAAATCTTCCGAATTTAGGAATGACGTAGCCGCTCGGGAACTCGATCAGATCGTACTGTGCGGGATATAGCCTCCCACTACAGCCAATTTCTTTCTGAGCTTCAGCTTCGGCCACCAATGTTTTAACCTTGCTGGTGACCAAATCCATTATCCGATCTTGTGTTAACGAGATAGTGTTATCTGGGGCCAAGGCGTCCACCGAAGCGGAATGTGGCTGGCTTTTGTGCGGCTCGACGAATCTTGGACCCAAAGGAACAGGCGCCGGCCGCTTCGGATTGTCATCATCCAGCTCATGAGTAGCGACTTGTGCTTAATTGGGAGGCGCTCGAGCAATTTGAGCCGTAAGCTGCATCACAACGTTCATCAGGTCGTCAATTTTCAAATAGAGCTTGGCCATCTCTTTATCTTTTCTCTTGAGCTGTTTTCGAAGCTCTTGAAGCAGCTCTTGCTCCGCGGTCCTGGGGAGGAAAGTCGGCTCTTCCTCGCTGTTCGAGCTTGACTCTGCCTGGACCGAAGGGTCTTCATGCCTATCATCCTCTTCGAGAGGGTTTTCAACATCCAGCGGAGGCGGCTGCTCTTAGGGAGCGGCAACCACATTCAAGCCAGATTAGGCTTGAGATGTGGTGGTCCCATCCCTGCTTTTGCTGCGAAGGTTGTCGCTGGGGCGCCCGCCTGCCATATAGACTGAATGGATAACATATCCAGTCGTCTTTTTATTATCGGTGACTGATTTCTTTGATCTCTGTCTTGACCCTCCTGTTTTAGTAACGGGCAGTCGACTGAAGACGGCTGGCCTGGCCGGATTCTTGAATGGTGCTAACGCTTCCTTTTTGGTTTTTCCCCGCTATTTTCGTGCGGCACAGAGTGCCTGATAGACTCTTGAAGAGACAGCGTCATACTTTTTCTGCTGGGGCTGGGGCCGGGACACGTCTCTTCGTAGCGTTGTTCGAACTGCTGTCTTCTTGATTCTGGCGGTCATGGCATTTCTCTGAACCCACTTCAGAGGTTCGAAGGAATTGCTGATTTTTACGGCCGACTCGGCCGTCATCGCAGGATGACTCTGCTCTTAGAATCTCACATGACTCCACCTGGCCGGAGTCATGGCCCTCTTGTTGGCTCGATACCTAAGCCGCTTCTGCTTTAATTTTTCTGTTTTAAGCACTCGGCAGACTTCGGCTCTTCGGGAAGACACCATAGGCCGAGTGACAGAGAGCACAGAGAAGATTCCTGCTCGCGCGATTGTCAAGGGCACCATGTGAGCTTGCTGGATATGCTTTGTAGCCCCATTGGTGTAGACGGCCTTGCCCCCAGTCGGAATAGTGGAGAGTCATTCGAATAAAGATTTGCTTTTGGGGTGGGATGCTCTGGTGACAACAACGTTCGGCCTCCTTCCCCTTGTGGTCGGTTTGGCCGCTTGGTTTGCCATGACCTCCGCCAGATGAGCGCTTCCAGCAAGGTAGATGATGACAGAACCAAATTGACGGGGTGGCTCCTCCCATTGCCGGCTGAGACTGGAGGGGAGAACTATGCGGGCATTGATATTGACTACGTACGAGATTAGGGTCGCATCGTAAGCCGAATTCGTCTTAGGAGACATCGTCATTGAAAGTTGATTGCTTGAAGACCTGCATGAAAGAGCATTATTTTAGTATAAATATAGATATGCATACGGATTGAGTTCGCATGAACGTTTAACCCGAAATATGGGAGGAGAGAAACATCCAACCGGGCGTGCCAGAATCTGTAGGGTGTTTTTCGTCACCCCATTGAGATGGGAATACGCGTGCACTGGTCAGGAGCAGTGCAGATTCCCCCTGCCTAGGGTAGGCTGGGGTTTATTGACTGTGGGAATCCGAATCTCCGGCAGCCGCGGACTAAGCTGTCATTAATTACCCCTCGCATTTGGAGCGAGAGGACCTCCGATTAACGGGTTAAACCGGTCATGCGAACGCAATGTGCAGTATCGTGTTTTGAAGGGGTTTTGGAAACATCGGGGCCCTGTAGAGTTTTCACGGGGGTCCCGCAACCCGGATAGCGGGCTGGGGGTCAAGGGGGCTAGCAGCCCCCTTGCGGGGTGCGGGACAGCGCCACGTTAGAATTTTTTTCTAAGGGAAGACAGTGGCGTGGAGTCTGTGTGTGTTTTCTTTCCCCCCTTTTTTTGATTGTTGAGTTTAGTTTCAAAAGGAATTTTATTGTGGAGTTAAACTTCAACAGAATTTTAGATGGAGTTAAACTCCTGAAAGAATTTTATGCGGAGTTAAACTCCCAAAACAGAACTTTATTGTGGAGTTAAACTCCAAAGAATTAAAAAAAAAGAGTTTAACTCCAAAAGGGATTTTATTGGGGAGTGCACGTAAAACGAGGGGGCAAAGAAAAAATGGCGTCTAAGGGACGCGCGCATGGCATGTGGGCGCACATGGGCGCTTTAATGCCCGGGGTCACGTGCGCGCACGTGACCGATGGGCGCCTTAGCGCTCCCGGGGTCACGTAGGCACACGTGACCGAAGGGCGCCTTGACGCCCTGGGGTCACGTGCACACACGTTACCGATGGGCACCTTGGCGCCCCCAGGGTCACGTAGGCACATGTGACCGATGGCGCCTTGGAGCCCCGGGGTCACGTGCGCACGCGTGACCGATGGGAGCCTTGGCGCCCCGGGGTCACGTGCGTACACGTGACCGATGGGAGCCTTGGCTCCCCGGGGTCACATGCGTACACGTGACCGATGAGCGCCTTGGTGCCCCAGGGTCATGTGGGCACACGTAACCGTGAGAAAACCCGTGAAAAGGGGGCCTAGCCCCTAGGCTGGGGAGTTGAACTCCCAGGGAAATTTTGGAGTTGAACTCCTAACAGAAACAAATTTATAGAGTTAAAACTCCAACAGATCCAGGAAGGAGTTAAACTCCTATGAATATGGCTCTTCTTTTGAGCCTTGGGTCTATCCAAAGTTAAATTTTTGGAGATGGGTCTTCTTCTTCCCTCTCTTGATCGACGAGATCTTGGAGAAAAGGGGATGAGACTTAAAAGTCTTCCCTTTTTGAGATCTGATCAGAGATCCGAGGTCCCCTTTGTGGGTTTTGTGGTGGAAAACTATTTAGTTTTGGAAAATGAAGAGTAAAACTCTTGATTTAATTCAAAGAAAGAAGAAGAAGGTTTTTTGAACATTGAGGAAGGAGAAAGAGGCAAATCTGGATTCTTTTGGGGAGAGAGAAAAAGTGTTGGGATATTTTCATTATCTTGGCCTTTATACGCTATACACTTTACATATAGCCCCTTGGGCTTTTCAAAATGGCATTTTGATTATCTCATGGCTCATGTACCATTTGTTTTTGCACATAAGCCATGGGCTTGACAAAAATTTGGCTTTATGCCCATTTTCTTACATTTATTCATAAAATAAAATACAAGAAATACAACAAAATTTTGGCATGGGGGGAGGCTGGCCGCTTCATGTTCGGGCTCGCTCCGAGCATTGGCCCACTTGTCCTGGGCTTGGGCCCACCTGGCTTAGGGTTGACTTTGATTTTGAATTGGTCAACCGGGGTGTAAATTTTTACCCCGGCACCTGTATAAGTATCACCAGAGAACTGCTATCTAACGATAGGTATGGTACCATCTAGGAGTTCTCGACGAGTCCTGTTCGGTGTACCCATTCTCCAATGAGCACATGTGTACAATCTTTGATGTCAAACACTAATGGTTGTGGGGTCAACCATTGCCCCATACAGGGTCAAGAAATGTATACTGTAGTCTACTCTGGAATATTGATGCTATGTCTCTATACTCTCTCGACTAGGAACTGTTAAAAGATGTGCTTTTGGACTATAGAAGCCCCACTAGTATGATCCGTAACATAGTCCTGGTAGTCAAGCCAACATCCTAAGGGTTTTATTAACATGTATCAATAAGATAGTAAACTAAAATAAGTTCACAAGTTAAGATAAAAAGCAACCAGATAGCATACTATCATATCGAGTAAGAAAGTTCTCTATATATATGTTCAAGCATCCACTATAATATACAATAATGGCCTCTAGGGCATACATAATCCTAACAGTTTGAGTGTTCTAGTATTTTTCCTTCTCTTTTCCTCTTTGTTTCTCATCTCATGAGAGGGTAAGAGGAAGAAGATGAAGAAGCCATTAGAGGAGAGAGAAACAAAATGGTAGAAATGAAGAACTCTTACAAATTAAGTATGCTCTCAAGTCTTTTGTTAAAACCATTTACAATTTAAAATGCAACCATGCTTGAATAGTATGGGCAAATGAATTGTTAATTCATTTGCCCATACCTTCCACCATTTCTCGCCTCCACCTCATTTCACAATTTCTTAAAAAAGAAATCCTAGAAATGATATATCCTCTTTCTAGAAGTATTCTTGTATGAATACAAGAATACGTCCCCGCAAATATATGCCCGTATTCGTATCAAAATACGAATACTCAAGAGATAGAAAAATACAATGAACATAATACTAGAATATACATATCGAAATATATATATAAATTATTAAATAAAAACTTGATTTAATAATCTGGCTTAATCCTATGCCGGCTAGTATTATTATTTGCCCGATTATTGTCCGTGTGGCTAGCACACATACCTAATCGGAATCCTGCACATATCAATATACGGCCACTGCAACATTTTGCCTGAACCGGGAAAACCCTCTGTGTGGAACTCTAAAGACTCGACAATACGCTGGCAGTGAGTTTAACCACAAGCACGTCAGCGGCACTAGCTGTACGTAACGGCTACTCAGGTATTGAGCGAAACGAAGGCCGACGAATAAACTCATCCGTACCCCTACTGAGCCTGTCTGTGAAAATCTCCATACAGTCCAGTCTTTTCGTCTAAGATAACCGCATACTGGGTCTAGGGGGTGGATAGAGTCAGACCCCTACTAACTCGATAAGTCGTGTCGATCTGAAACTCATCACCCACTAAGAAACTATTGATATCACATCAGTAAATCTCATCTACCTTGGCTAAGGATTTCTGGTGATGGCCGATCCAACACAGCGCGATATCGACTCCCAATACCGGGAAAGACAAATCACTGACGATTGTTCACTGCCTCTATATGGCTTGGGATTGTACCCAACTAAATCCTGTTTGCACGACTCCTTTGAGTCGTTGTAGGGTAGTAATCTAAATACAGTGGGAACCCACACGAGAAAAATGAAAATCTTATGTTAAAGGACTGACCTGTACTCATGCCACAAGAGAACTTCCATCCGACGATAGGTATAATACCATCTAAAAGTTCTCGGCGAGTCCATCCAGTGTACTTACCTCCAGTGAGCACCTGTAGACTATCTTAGGTGACTCAACACCAATGTCTTGTGAGACCAGCCACCGCCCTTCATCGGGGTTTCGAAAAGTATACACTAGTCTGCTCTGGAGTATTGATGCACAGTCTCAATACTCTCTCGAATAGGGACATTTAAGGATGTGCTTATGGACCACCCAGCTTCCACATATATGATCGCCATCATAATGCTGATAGTCAAGCAATAATCCTATGGGTTTTATCAAAATGTATACACATAATAATAAAGACAAACCAGATAACATATTATCATCTCTAGTAAGACTGTTCTACCTGTTAGTGTATATGCCCTAGGGGCCATTATTGTATCATACTAGTTTGTATATTACTTAATGGAAGCTTGGGATATTCACATGTATATAACAGTCTTGCTAAATATGGTAGTATGCTACTTGGTTTTTCTATCTTAATATGTGAGTATACGTATTAATAGAGCTCTTAGGATCTTGCTTGACTAACAGCGTTGTGATGGCAGTCACACTAGTGGGGGCTGGGTAGTCTACAAGCACATCCTTATTCAGGTCCCTAGTCGTTGGATTATCGAGACAGAGCATCGATACTCCGGAGTAGACTGGTGTGTACGCTTCTCATCCCAGTTGGGGAGATGGTCTGTCCCACAGCCATCAGTACGTCGTACTGGAGATAGTATGCAGGTGCTCGTTAGGTTACGGGTACACCGGACAGGACTCACAGGGAACTGTTGGTTGGTTTTATACCAGTCGTCAGTGAACAGTTCCCAGGTGACATGAGTACAGCATAGTCCGCAGACTTGACACTGCTACTTCGCCTCGAGTGTGTCCCACTGTTCTTAGATTGCTACCCTACCACGGCTCAAAGGAGTCGTGCAAATAGGTAGCAATTGGGTGCAGTCCCGAGCACTTGGAGGCAGTGGCGGTTAGACAGGATTCATCTCTCCCGGTATTGGGAGTTGATATCGTGCTGTGTCAGAGAGCCATTACGCAAAGTCCCTGGCCAGGGCAAGCGAGATTTGCTGGTAGGTTCCAGTAGTTTCTCAGGGTGTAATGGGCTTCCCTCCGACACGACTTATACCGCTATTAGGGGACTGACGCTTGCCGCCCCCTAGGCCCGATATGCGATAGCTTAAGACGGACGGACCGGACTGTATGGAGATTGTCACATCAGACTCAGTAGGAGTTCGGATGGGTTTCCTCATCGGCCTTCTTATCGATATCTACCTGGGGACCGTTACGTACAGCTAGTGCCGCTTGCGGTCTGTGGTTAAACCCACTGCCAGCGTAGTAGTCGAGTCTTTAGAGTCCCACACAGAGAGTTTCCCTACTCCAGGCGAAACGATATAGAGGTCGTATGGTTTTACGACAAGGGTTCGGACGCATACGTGTGTTTACGCACGTACGACTTTCGGACAGTTTTTACCAGTCGGCTTTGGTTTAAGCCAGTTACTGGTATCCGGTTATTGGATTTACACAGTCTAAAGTTTTTCCGTATTTTTGCGGAAAGGAAGGGCGTTCTCGTAATTGTGCGAGAATCTTCTAGAAGGTGGTGACTAAGGAGGGTAAGGTGGCATATACAATGATTGTGATTAGTGAGTCACCTTGATGATTCATACATGTCTTTTGTCCATCTAATGAATCATCACTAGATATTATCAAGCATGGTTGTTAAATTGTTATTTATTCTTTTCTTGATAAAAAGAAATGCTTGATATATATCATGTTATCTCACTATTCTCATATCATTATCTTTATCATCTTCTCTCTCCTCAAGCTCTCCCTCTTCAAACACTAATCCTCCCCTCTCATGAGTTGAGTACAAGGATTAGTAAAACTACTTAATCCATAACCCTCTCTATATTTCACCTAGCTTCTTTGATTAGCACTTAAAGAAGTTTAGTTGCCTCAAGTTTAGAGGCTAAGCTTGGAGTAAAGCTCTCGGGTGGATCGTCTACTACTTCGAGAAGGCCGAGGAGGAGGAGGAGTTCACAAAGACGAAGGACACGATTCGTTAGGTATAATCCCTAAACATAGTAGCATAGAAACTCTATGTTTGTTGTTAGTTATCGTTTAGCTTCGATTCAAGCGGTTAGTCGATGTTTGTTCACTAAACAAGTTCGTTTTTGAAAATTCCGCCTCCCCACAAGTATTGGGGTGTTCTACATCGACTTACAGTGGTATCAGAGCCTCGCTAAACAATAAATAACTTACTTGCAAATTTGTATGAATTTCGAACGGAAAAAACAAAACCGGAAAAGCCCGAAATCATGGTTTTCTGTCGAATTTTAAATGAAGTCCTAAAATTTCTCAGGGAAGTTCAGAGAGCTTAAAAAGACACCAGAAGAACACCCAAGAAATTTGGGCTCCTGAATCGTCTACCGAGCCGCGGAACCGCGGCGGATCCCACCGATCCGCCGCGCTTCCGCCGCCGAGTTGCCGAGTCAGGAACCCAAATTTCCTGTGTTGCTTCTCTGTGATATTTGGTATTTTCTGGAATATTTTATTTTTGCTTAGGTTTCAGATTTACAGAGCAGTATTGGAGCAAAATTAAAAATGTTTAATCGATCGAAATTATACAGTATTTGCTTGTTGGATTATATCTGTGATTGCATAATGTGTTCGTAAACCTCTCCTAACTGCTACTATGTCGGTTGGCAGGGGGTTGCACATTTCTGTAATGGTTTTTATCTGTTTGTGCATATGAACTGTGTTGGACTGTTGTGATGTATAGCCGGGGTTATGTGATGGGTTATTATTTAATTCATTTGATGTAAATGTAATTTGTTGTAATATTATTTTGCGGGGCACATCCAGGTTGCGGTTGTAGCCACCGTTGTATTATTTCATTTTACTATTTTTGCTCCTAGGACAGACCCAAGGTGTGGTGCACAAACTGCCGGGCGGGTAGTTTGCCGTACCCGTTGGGGTCTTGGGTAGGATAATGGCTATTCATCACAACTGTGTAATCCGTACTTTGTTGCAGGCTCAAAACAAACACGGATTGCTTGCAAATCCAATTAAGTTCATCTGTGATCTGGAATGAATATCATTGCGTCAGACGAATGTAAAATATCTATATATATGATAGCTATTTAGACGTCACTTATGTTTTACACCCGCGCTAGCCCAGCCCCCCCTCTGTCGTTAGTTAAGTAACCTAACGGGTAATGATGGGACCCCGTGGCGAATGCGGATGGCATAAGAGGACGTTGTATTTTCGTTGTTTTCTGCAATGATAGGTTAATGATGGGACGCATTATTTATAATGCAAAGAAAATTAAGCAAAGTTTTAATCGTTGGAACAATTTAAAAGAAACCACTCGGTTAATTTTAAAAACAGATATTTTTTAAATGCGGAGCCTTAACCACTCCTTTTAAAAGCTATCAGGTTCCTTCGGTTATATCAAGTTCACTACGTTCACGGTTTCGCCAAAACCATTCGTAGCCCTCCGTCATTTCATTTGGGTATTTAGTAGTATTCCAGCTATGCATTTTGGCCAAAGTCAAGGCATAGTGTTTGGTAGCTGCTGGGTTTTCATTTGTTGCATAAGATAGATGAGTTGGTTTGGGACAGTCGTATTACCATTTGACCAAAGTCAGGGGTATATACGGATGGGTTCAAATTGACAAGATAATGACGGATAGAACTTGACATGTGACTTATGACATTTTGACCAAAGCCAAGGTCATAAGAGCATGGGGCAAAAACTTATATCGGGAATTTCTAAAGAAACTGAAATTTGCAAAGAGATGCATACCATTTGGAGTTTGATGAATGTTGGTAGCACTCCTTCAACATTATCATACGATGATATTTGGATCCCAATCCTACTGTGGGTATATGCTACTTATCAGGATATTCGTCACTTAACGATCAATGCTATAAACCAAGTAGGTGTCCAGAAAAGTGTCAGCGGGGTTACGCCCCCAGAGAAAAGAGGTTATTTAATTAAGGAACTTCGCGAAAGCGTTGGAAAACCTCCCTCGAAGTACCGACACCAGCCTGGCTGAATGGTTAAGCAAGTATTGTACGGTGAGAATAGTCCTGGCTAATTCTTCTTTTATGGTTTGAGGAAGGATTCGAGAAACAGTAGGAGCCATCCAGTTTAGATAAACTAAAAACCACTCTAAACTTGCAAGAGCATCATGCTAAAGAGTTTTCTTCTCTCTCTCCTAATTGCAGCGACCCTGAAAATGACTGGACTTAAGATACTTTTAGAGAAAAATATACTGACAGGGCCAAACTATAAAGATTGGCCGCGGAATGTCAAAATGGCTTTGACCTATGACAAATTGGGGTACGTCCTCACCGCTACGGCACCTGCTGTCCCTGGTCCCAAATCCAATAATGCGGATAAGTAAATCCGCAAAACCTGGGATTTAGATTGCGTGAAAGCCAAGTGCATCGTGCTTGCCTCGATGAACAATGAACATCAGAGGAGGCACGAGGATATAGACCTTGATGGCATATTTCTCCATACAAAGGAACTTTATGGAGAGCAATCTCGTATAGCAAGATACGAGACCTCTAAGAACTTGTTTCGAGCGAGGTTGGCTGTCGGGTCATCGGTAGGAGAACATGTCCTAAAGATGATCGGCTATATTGAAGAGCTCGCAGACCTTGGGACGACTTTGGATAATGAGCTCTATACAGACCTTATTCTCCAGTCCCTTCCTCACACCTACGCCCAGTTTATCCTGAACTTCAACATTCAAAGAAAAGAAGTTGAACTTCCGGAACTCCTGAACATGTTAAGGAGTGCAGAGGGCACCTTGAAGAATACAAGGGAAACACCCGCTATGTTTGTTGGCGGTACATCTTCTTCCGGGTCCAAGGCAAGGGCCGAAGGAAGGAAGAAGAAGGCCGCACCCAAACCTAGAGGAGGTGTTAGTAAGGTGGGAGGGAAGGGAAAGAAAAAGTTTGCGGTACCGGTAGTTGGCCAGGATGAGTGCTTCCATTGTCACAGGAAAGGGTACTGGAAGAAGGATTGCAAGGCGTGGAACGCCAAGAACCAGGAACCGAAGCAAGCTGTGGCTTCGACTTCAGGTGTGTTTGTAATTGAGAATTGTCTGTCGATCAACTCTACTTCCTGGGTATTGGATACCGGATCAGGATCTCATATTTGCAATTCATTGCAGGCACTGAGAAACCGTAGAGTGCTGAAGGAAGGTGATATGACCCTGAAGGTTGCTAACGGAGCTAGCGTGGGAGCTGCGTCCGTCGGGGATTATCACCTAGGATTGACGAGTGGACACATTTTGGTTTTACATAACTTTTTTTATGTGCCAAGCTTAACGTGTAATATCATATCAGTTTCCTTGTTATCAAATAAAGGTTATGATTTCACGTTTGTAAGAGATGTTGTCAACATCCACCTTAATCATTGTTTGATTGGGTCAGGTATACTAAATAACGGTATATATGTTTTAAACCAACTCCAAATTTTCAATGTCCAGAACACACTAAAAAGAAAGTCTCCAGATTTAAATAAAGCTTTCTTATGGCATTGTAGACTGGGTCACATCAATGAGAGAAGGTTGACTAAGTTGCATAGAGAAGGATATTTGGACTCGTTCGAATATCAATATTATGACACTTGTCAATCTTGTCTCAAAGGAAAGATGACAAAGACTCCATTCACTGGACAAGGAGTAAGAGCGAGCGAGCTCTTAGGACTCATACACAGCGATATATGTGGTCCAATGTCTACACATGCAAGAGGTGGTTTTTCCTATTTGATTACTTTCACGGATGATTACTCAAGATACGGATTCATTTATCTGATGAAACATAAATACGAGGCTTTTGAGAAATTCCAAGAGTATAAGAATGAAGTAGAAAACCAAACCGGCAAAAGTATCAAGACACTTAGATCTGATCGAGGTGGTGAATACTTGAGTGCCGAGTTCCTAGGTTACCTAAAAGAGAAAGGAATTCTCTCTCAGCTTACTCCTCCATACACTCCACAGCATAACGGTGTATCAGAGAGACGGAATCGAACCCTATTGGATATGGTACGATCCATGATGAGTAATGCTGAGTTACCGCGATCTTTCTGGGGTTATGCGCTAGAATCAGCAGCATATCTTCTGAACAGGGCTCCTACCAAGACTGTGCCTACCACTCCATATCAGATGTGGACTGGGAAGAAACCCCATCTTCAGCATATGAAGATTTGGGGATGTCCAGCTTTTGTTAAAAAGCAGCATGTGGACAAGCTCGAGGCACGATCAGTAAAATGTTTGTTTGTGGGATATCCAAAGAACTCCAAGGGATATTATTTCTATTACGCAGATGAACAAAAGGTCTTTGTTTCTCGTAATGCCCATTTTCTGGAACATCAGTTTTTAGAATAGGAAATTAGTGGGAGCGAAATAGAACTGGAAGAAATTCCAGAACCACAAACTGCTACTGAAAGTTTGGTAGAACCGGAAGTTCAAGAAGAACAGGATATTCCCGCACCCCTCCGCAGGAGTAGTAGGCCGTCTCATCCGCCTGAGAGATACTACGGTTTTCTCATAGACGAGGATAGAGAGGATTGCATCATAGATGATGATGAACCTACTGACTTCCAGCAGGCCATCCAAAGCGGCGACTCGGTATGATGGCTAGATGCAATGCGGACCGAAATGGAGTCCATGTACACCAACAAAGTATGGACTTTGGACTTTGCTCCAGATGGGGTAAAACCCATAGGATGCAAATGGATCTTCAAGAAAAAGATTGGTGTAGATGGACAGATGGAAACCTATAAGGCTAGACTTGTTGCAAAGGGTTTTCGTCAAAGACCTGGTTTGGACTATGACGAAACTTTTTCTCCAGTGGCTATGCTCAAATCCATTCGGGTCCTTCTTACTATTGCTGCCTTCCATGATTATGAAATCTGGCAGATGGACGTAAAGACGGCTTTTCTGAATGGAAATTTAGAAGAGTGCGTCTATATGGAACAGCCAGAGGGTTTCAATCAGAGTGGGAGCAGCGGGAAAGTATGCAAGCTGCTTAAGTCCATTTATGGACTAAAGCAGGCATCGCGGAGTTGGAACATCTGTTTTGATGAGACAGTCATTATCAAAAATCCAGATGAACCGTGCATATATAGTAAAGTTGTAGCCAGAAATGTCGTATTCCTCGTCTTGTACGTGGATGACATTCTATTGATAGGAAATGACATTCCTATGCTACAATCTGTCAAAGGGTTCTTGTCACAAAGGTTCTCCATGAAAGACCTGGGTGATGCCTCTTACATTCTGGGGATCCGGATCTATCGTGATAGATCCAAGAGGATGTTGGGACTTTCGCAGTCCAGGTATATCGACACTGTACTGAAAAGATTCAGTATGGAAGATTCTAAGCGCGGTAATCTACCGGCTTGTCACGGAATCACCCTCTCCAAAAAGATGTCTCCCAAGACTGATTTGGAAAGGGAACGCATGTCTATTATACCCTACGCTTCTGCTGTAGGCTCTATAATGTATGCGATGTTGTGTACCGGACCAGATGTAGCTTACGCACTAAGCGTGGTAAGCCGGTATCAGTCAGACCCAGGGGAGAAGCACTGGATAGCAGTAAAAAACATTCTCAAGTACCTGAGAAGGACTAAGGAGATGTTTTTGGTTTACGGCGGAAAAGACCTCAGGTTGGAGGCCTTTGCTGATTCCGGCTTCCAGAGTGATAAGGACGATTCCAAGTCCATGTCGGGTTATGTCTTTACCCTCAATGGAGGGGCGGTGTGCTGGAAGAGCTCCAAGAAGGACACCGTTGCTGACTCAACGATGGAAGCGGAGTATATAGCTGCTTGCGATGCCGCAAAAGAAGCAGTCTGGATGAAGAAGTTCCTAACAGAACTTCAGGTGGTTCCTACCATAGTTGATCCAATACCTCTGTATTGCGACAACAACGGAGCTATAGCTTTAGCGAAGGAACCAAGGTCCCATCAGAAGTCCAGACACATCTTAAGGCGGTATCACCTGATCAGGGAGATCATTGATCGTCAGGAGATCGAGGTTCGGAGAGTTGCGTCCGAAGAGAACATTGCTGATCCATTCACAAAGGCCCTACCTCAGATTCAGTTCGAGAGGCTACTCGAGATCATCGATCTTCGATATGCTAGTACATGGCCCTAGTGCAAGTGGGAGATTGTTAGTGTATATGCCCTAGGGGCCATTATTGTATCATACTAGTTTGTATATTACTTAATGGAAGCTTGGGATATTCACATGTATATAACAGTCTTGCTAGATATGGTAGTATGCTACTTGGTTTTTCTATCTTAATATGTGAGTATACGTATTGATAGAGCTCTTAGGATCTTGCTTGACTACCAGCGTTGTGATGGCAGTCACACTAGTGGGGGCTGGGTAGTCTACAAGCAAATCCTTATTCAGGTCCCTAGTCATTGGATTATCGAGACAGAGCATCGATACTCTGGAGTAGACTAGTGTGTACGCTTCTCATCCCAGTTGGGGAGATGGTCTGTCCCACAGCCATCAGTACGTCGTACTGGAGATAGTATGCAGGTGCTCGTTAGGTTACGGGTACACCGGACAGGACTCACAGGGAACTGTTGGTTGGTTTTATACCAGTCGTCGGTGAACAGTTCCCAGGTGACATGAGTACAGCATAGTCCGCAGACTTGACACTGCTACTTCGCCTCGAGTGTGTCCCACTGTTCTTAGATTGCTACCCTACCACGGCTCAAAGGAGTCGTACAAACAGGTAGCAGTTGGGTGCAATCCCGAGCACTTGGAGGCAGTGGCGGTTAGACAGGATTCGTCTCTCCCGGTATTGGGAGTTGATATCACGCTGTGTCAGAGAGCCATTACGCAAAGTCCCTGGCCAGGGCAAACGAGATTTGCTGGTAGGTTCCAGTAGTTTCTCAGGGTGTAATGGGCTTCCCTCCGACACGACTTATACCGCTATTAGGGGACTGACGCTTGCCGCCCCCTAGGCCCGATATGCGATAGTCTAAGACGAACGGACCGGACTGTATGGAGATTGTCACATCAGACACAGTAGGTGCTCGGATGGGTTTCCTCATCGGCCTTCTTATCGACATCTACCTGGGGACCGTTACGTACAGCTAGTGCCGCTTGCGGTCTGTGGTTAAACCCACTGTCAGCGTAGTAGTCGAGTCTCTAGAGTCCCACACAGAGAGTTTCCCTACTCCAGACGAAACGATATAGAGGTCGTATGGTTTTACGACAAGGGTTCGGACGCATACGTGTGTTTACGCACGTACGACTTTCGGACAGTTTTTACCAGTCGGCTTTGGTTTAAGCCAGTTACTGGTATCCGGTTATTGGATTTACACAGTCTAAAGTTTTTCCGTATTTTTGCGGAAAGGAGGGGCGTTCTCGTAATTGTGCGAGAAGCTTCTAGAAGGTGGTGACTAAGGAGGTTAAGGTGGCATATACAATGATTGTGATTAGTGAGTCACCTTGATGATTCATACATGTCTTTTGTCCATCTAATGAATCATCACTAGATATTATCAAGCATGGTTCCGCGGCCATAAGGTCACATCATCCAATAAAATTTGCACAATAATTCTTATTTTATGATGTTGGATTTTCTGGGATTTTTTAATATTTATTCAAGAGTTGAATTTTCTGGGTTGTATTGGGGATTCGGTGTATCGATCGGATTGTCTAATTCTGTCTGTGTGCTTTTTCGGATAATTTTAGAATATGTTAAAAAGTTCGACCGGATATAAATACCCAAGTTTTCCATTGTTGGAAAATTTCCAATTGTTGGACTTTTCCGGGGTTTAAAGACGTTCTAAGTAGTGCAAGTAACGCGATGGACCCTCTAGAAGACAACAAACCTTAACTCGATTATGTCACCGTCTTGAACTGCCCTTTGAACCTTCGGGTTTGGGGCAGTACGGCGTGCCACATGTGAGGCGTTGGCTTGACCCTTCTACGGCTGGACCGTTGGTACTGAGGCACGAAGTGAATGTTTTTTTAAACTTATTTCATGTGTTGATCTGTTTCGGGAAAACTTGGGTGTTCGATTGTTCGATCGAAAAGTTTAGCATTTTCTATTTATCCGGAATGTGATACAATAATTGGAATTCACAAATAGTTATGAGATAACGGAATGAATATTATAAACATAGCAGTTTAGTCTCACTTGATCGGTTGCCACGGAGTTTTGATGTGATCAAAAGTCCGTCGCAATCACGTAGCGTACGCGGATACTCGCCGGGTAAACTTAATAGACAGCCTCACCCCATAGCCCCGACCAAGTGACTGTAGGAGAACCCCGTCGCCGAAAGCATCCGTTTGGGTGCTCGAGGTAGCGGTGTTCCGCCTTGGTGCACTTCGTCGATGGTATCGGGGGTGCGACCGTCTACTAAAGTTTGCGACGAGCATTCGATCAAAATTTCGGGAATCCTGTTGAATTGCCCGACTTGATATTGAAAAGAGTTTTCGATAATGAGACTAAAATGCGGGGTTTATAATTGTTGGGCATGCGATGTCTAAAGAATTCATTTGGTCAGGCATGCGATGTCTGAGGTGGTTGTGGATTCCAACTGTTGTAGTTTTACACTTTCTTTTCTGTGACCGTAAGTGTAATATGTGTTATCGCCGGTTTCGTTGCTATATGCCAACGACAATTGCGATGCGCATATTTACTTACGTTGATGACATGTGATGTTATGTGTTGCTGGATATGTTATATTGAATCATCGTGTTTGAATAGCCGGGGGTTTTTTAAGTGAGATGAGTGTTTTTCATTTTCATTCATGTAAAATACTTGTATGTAATATTCTTTAATTGGGGCACTTCCAGGTTGCGGAAGATGTCACCGTTGATGTATATTATTTACTTTTCCGCATTAGGATAGACCCAAGGAGGGGAGCACAAGTAACCGGGTTCTGGGGTCCAGAGGGAGACCATCTCGAGGAGTCGAGTCCGGGTCTCCTAACCCTAGAATTGGTAGGGTTGCTTGCCGCTCTCATAGGGGTCTAGGGATGTGGGATTGGCTATTCATCACGACCATGGAATCCGTGTTTTATACTGGCTCGTATTGAAAACACGGACGTCCTAGTATATCCAATATTTCATATGATATTTTCTGCTGCGTTATCTGTGATGTGATCATGTGATATTCTGTGATAGATATAGTATATAGTATATATGATATATTATATAGACATTGCTTATGTTTTACACCCGCGCTAGCCCTGCCTCGCTCTGCCGTTAGTTACCTAACCTAACGGTGCAAACGGGACATCGAGGCGAATGCGGATGGCATAAGCGTACGTTATATTTATCTGTGATGATTAGGTGGACTTAAATGATGGGATATTCATTAATGAGATTAATGAAAGAAAATAAACCTAATTGATGTTGTGGAATCGAATTTCAAAATAAAAACAGGTAGCTACAGTTCTTGCTTTGCATCGCGGTGTTCCTTGTAGAACATCCTGCACCTTATTCGATAGGGAAAGAACCGAGATCCCTTCACTGGGAGTGACTCCTTTAGCAATAACTGGCAGATGCTACATCACTCGGTTTGTCTTTTGATAGCTTCTATAGTTTCCGCTTTGCACAGTGATATATATGATATATCCCGCACCTCATTCGACGAGGAAAGGGCCGACGATCCTTTCACCGGGAGTGACCCCTTTAGCAAAACTAGAAAAGCCTAAAAAACATTCCATTTAAAAAACCATTTGATTCCGCAACGAGATCAAGTTCAAAGCGTTAAAGGTTTTCATAAAAACCATCCGCAACCCTCCGTCATTTTAGGAAGTAGAGTACTTAGTATTCGTGCTACGTTTGTCGACCATAGCCGAGGCGTAGTGTGCGGTAGCTAAGTGATGTCTTCCTACACAGCATATGATGCGATTAGTTAGGACAGTCATGTGGCTTTGTTGACCTTAGCCAAGGGTCATGTGGGTGGGTCTAATTAATCACGAAATGACGGGTAGAACTTGACTAGTACCTACGATTTGTTGACCTTAGCCAAGGTCATAGGTGCTAGGGGTAAAAACCATTATCGGGAGTTTCAAGTGTTGAAATTTGCAATGAGATTGCATACCTTCTATATGATAGTTGGATCCCGATACCCACTGCGAGTAATTGTTACTCCTGGGAGAGTTTTGCACTTTACATTTAGCCGATCAAGTAGGTGTCTAGAAAGGTGTCAACGGGGTTACGCCTCTGGGAAAACGAGGTTTACTGTAATTAGGTCCGTGCGAAAGCATGGGGAACCTCCCTCAAAGTACCGACACTGGCCTGGCTGAAAGATTGGCGAACTTGTAGAGTGTAATTAATCCCGGCTAGTCTTTCCTTTTAAGGTTTGAAGGAAGATTTGATAAAAACAGTGGGAGCCATCCTGATTAGATAAAATATATAACCAATCTTATCTTGCAAGAGCGCACGCAGAGTGTTTTCTTCTTTCTCTCTCCAGGTAGCGACCATATCACGCCTTAATCAAGATAATAATATGGATGTGTTGACCGAACCCGCTTGTTATACTGAGCAGGGGAACGTTGGTCCCGCTCCAACTTATAATTGTTATAAGACAGAGCAGGAAATAGGGGAATACCAGAATTCCTATGCCGTCCAAACGAAGAAAGTACCTATGATGCATCTCCTTCGGGTATGTTCTTCACAAAGAACTGTTTCTCAGTATCCTCTGCATCTTGGGTATGTGATACCGGATCAGGATCCCAGATATGTAAGCTGTTACATAGGGCTACAAAAAGGTAGAAAAACTGAGAACGGGTGATATGTTTCATGAGACAGAAAACGGGGCAAGTGTTGCAGCCAAGTCTGTTGGTCACTGTCACCCTGTATTACCAATACATTGATTCTGAATAAATGCTATTAGATACCGAACCTGATATACAAAATCATGTCAGTCTCTTTATTAGTAAAGAAATGATAAAATTTTGTATTGATGGATAATGTTTTGAACATTTCCTATATCAAAAGTTGATCGGTTCAGGCACGTTATCTAAAAGCATTGACGTTCTAAATCAAACTACAGTTATTTAGTATACAGAACACACACAAGAGGAAGAGTTCAGAAATGAACAGATCCTTCTTGAGGTATTGTAGACTAGGTCATATCAATGCGACCCGACTGGCTGAAGTTACATTTTAGATGCATATTTAAATCAGTTTGAATTTACATCTTGTGAAACTTGCCAGTCATGTCACAAAGATAAGATGACCATAGCTCTGTTTATTGGAAACAAAGAAAGAGTTAGTAAACTCTTGGGACTGATACATTATGATGTATGTAAGGTCTCCTGTCTACACATGCCAGGACCGGTTCTTTATACTTTATTACGTTCTCTGATGATCTCTCAAGATTCTAACATATGTTCCTGTTGAAACACAAGTACAAACCTTTTGAGATATTCACAGAATATAAGTTAGAAGTAGAGAACCAATAACCGGGTATAAGTATTATGTCCTATGATGAGATCAGGGAGGAGAATACTTGTGCATGGCATTCCTGGACCATTCTAAAGGAAAATGAGATTCTCTCTCCGTACTACTCCTCTGAATACACCACAGCACAACGGTGTATCAGGGCGGAGCAATCGCACAATATTAGATATCGTGTACTCTATGATGAGTATTACTGAGTTACCTATTTCCTTTTTGGGGTTGTGCACTTGAGAAGCTGCATACCTATTGAATTAGGTTCGAATCAAATCAGTGCCTACCATTCCATATGAGATATGGTATGGGAAGAGCCTATCTCTTAGTAAGTTAAGATTTAGGATTGTCCGGCCCATGTCAAATGCAAAATCCGGACAAGCTCGAGGCAAGGTCAGTTATGTAGAGCTGGAAATGTTCCAGCTATACAAACTGCAGCTGATGATTTGACAGAACCAAAGGATTCAATAGTTCCCGATGCACCTCAGCCTCTCCGCCGATCTGGTAGGGTTCCTCACGTGCATGAGAGACACTTCGGTTTCTCGATGACAGTGGGAGCGAGGATTACATCATGAGATGATGACCTAACTAGTTTCGAGCAGGCCATCGAGAGTAGGGACTCTGTAAGAATGGCTGGATGCTAAGTGATCTGAGATGGAATCCATATACATCAACAAAGTATGGACTTTAGTTGCGATATCTAAAGGGTTAAATCCCCATCAGGAGCAGGTATATCTTGAGAAGATTACTTGGTGTAGATGGAAAAGTTGAGACTTTCAAAGCTAGACTTATTAAAGGTTTTCGTCATCGACCAAGAGTGGAAAATGATGAAACCTTTTTCAGGAACTGTGCTTAAGTCCATCCAGATCCTACTTGCCACTGCTACATACCATAACTGCGATATTTGGTGGTTGGGTGCCATGACTACATTTCTAAATAATGATTTAGAAGAGAACGTCAATAAGAACACAGCCAGAGGGCTTCGTAAACAGTGGGAGCAGCGGAAACGTGTGCAAGTTGCTTTACAGAATAAAGCAGGCATCGCGGAGTTGGAACATCTGTTTTGATGTGGTAGTCAAAGAGTTTGACTTCATCAAAATGGTAGATGAACCTTGTATGTACAAAAGGGTAGTATGGAGTATGGTAATGATCCTCGTAGAGTACGTGGATTACATACTCTTGATAGGAAAATAGTTTCCTATGCTATGATCGGTCGATCTCCTCTTATCACATAGATTCTCCATATAGGATCAAAGTGATACCTCCTTAATCCTGAGATTTGGTCTATGAGATAGATCTAAATGGATGTTAGGATTCTCACAAATTGAACAGGGATGGTATCAGTTGATCCTGGGGAGAATCACTGGAAAGGTTCCAGAGTGATAAGGACGACTGAATGTCAGTCGCAGGCATTGTCTTTATCCTCAGTAAAGGGACGGTATGTTGGAAGAGTTCCAAGCTAGATAACGTGGCAAACTAGACGATAAAGGCTGGTAACATCGCTATTAAAGATACTACCAAAGAGGCAGTTTGGGTGTATATTGGTTCATAAGATGAACTAGGTTTCTACCATTGTATGACAATGGAACTGAGGCTTTGGCCCTGGAACCCTGGTCCCATCAGTGACCCAGACATATTCTGAGGCAGCATCACCTGATCATGGAGATAGTTGATCTCCAGGGCGATCGAGGTTGGGAGATTAGACTCAGAGGACAACACGGCGGATCCACTCACGAAGGCCTTTTCCTAAAGAGAGACTTTTAAGGGATGGTTGAGTATTAGATACTACAACTACTGCTACAGATGGCCCTAGTACAGTTGGGAGATTGTTAGTTATATATATTCCCTAGAGGCCATTACTGTACATTGGATGTATATCGCAGTGGATGCTGGGACATATATAGGTAGGACTTTCTTGCTCGACATGATAGTACGCTATCTGGTTGTTCTTTATCTTAACATGTATGCTTTCTGTCTCTCTGATTACATGTTGATAAAGCCCTTAGGATGTGTACTCGACTTCCAGGACTATGATGCAGATCATACTAGTAGGGCCTGGGTAGTCAATGAGTACATCCTTCATTGTTCCTAGTCGTGGGAATATCGAGACGGGGCATCGATATTCCAGAGTAGACTAGCGTACATCTTCTCGACTCATGTGATGGGCGATGGATGATCCCATATCCATTGGTGTTTGACATCAGAGATGGTATACGGGTGCTCAGTGGAGACTGGGTGCACTGAATGGACTCGCCGAGAACTCCCAGATGGTATTATACCTCACGTCAGATGGCAGTTCTCTGGTGACACTGGTACAGCTTAGTCTGTAGACCCGAGATCGTCATAGAGTCTTGTGTGTCTCCCACTGTGCTTTGATTTCCACCCTACCACGGCTCTACTGAGTTGTGCAAACAGGTGGTTTTTGGGTACAGTCCCGATTCACATGGAGGCAATGAGCGATAGGAGGGGATTCGTCTCTCCCGGTATTAGGGGTTGATGTTGCGCTATGCACGACTGGCCATAACAGGAAATCCCTGGTCAGGGTTGCAGTGATATACCGGTAAGAGTTATCAGTAGTTTCACGATAGTTATGGACCCTACGTCGGCATGATTTATCAAGCTATTGGGGTCTGACGTTTACCACCCCTAGGCGAGATATGCGACATATCAGACGAACAGACCGGACTGTACGGTAAGTGTTACTGGTTGGATTCACAGGAGTGTGAGCGGGCTTGCTCGTCGATCTTCTGATCGCTCAATACCCGGGTGGCCGTTACGTTTAGCAGACCGCTTGCGGCTTGTGGGTGTTTGATATGATCATCATCTGCTGCCGGCGTATTGACGAGTCTTTAGAGTCCTACACAGAGGTTTCCTAGCTCAAGCGAAACGAAATAGGAGCGCATATGAGATATGTGCGGGACCGAGAATAATTCGTGTATGTGATACCGTATTTCATTCTCGCGATGAATGTGTCGAATGGTTGTATGCGATATAACCTAGTTATCGAATCAAGGATTGATTCGATAAGCCGATACATTGGATACTAGCCGGTTATATGCGACATGACCGGATCATTGAATCAAGTGTTGATTTAATGATTTAATGTATAATTATATATTTGATATATTACTTTGCATTAACTAGTATTTGTTCACTTTAAATGGATTTTCTCACTTGAATTGTGCAAGTTGTATATGTGATATATATTTGTGCACATGATTGTATCATGTTTGATGATACATGCTTACTTGGTTAAGTGTAAAGAATTAAACCATGGTTAAACTAATGATTAGGGTTTTGTTTTTTCATTTACTTATTTATCTATTTATTTATCTTTTTCATTTTGGAAAGGAGAATGACAAATGGTGGATTTTCTTTGTTTGCTAGTTGAAGGTTCTTGAAGCTTTGAACTAGTCCACCATTCTTGTCTTATACTTAACCCTAACCATTCAAGTTAACCATGGTCCATTCTCTACAATTAACCAAGGGTTAATATATGATAAGTATTGATTTATTTATCTTATTATTCAACACTTAATATTTCTTCTTCTTCTTCATCATCTTCTTCTTCCATGAAGAAAAGTTTGCTACATCAATGGCAAGTGATGAAAACAAGTGAGAAATCCAATTCTAAAGTGAACCCACTTCCTATTTCTTCATCCTCTACCTCTTGCCAAGTAGTATAGGGTGTTTTCTTCACAAGTTTCATGACTTGGTGAAGTCGGAGTTTGATCTTGTGATGGCTCGACGTAGATCATCTTCGGCATCAAAGCCGACGATCAAGCCTGCCCATTTCTTCGATGAAGCCGATGCTAGAGTTCGGGATCCGACTTGAACAGCGGAGGGACATCGTCACGGAGCTTAGTAAGTGGTGGACCGGATTTACAAAGTTTGTAGTCACTTTCCTTTAGCATTTAATACGTTTACATGCTTGCATCGCCTATATATCTAGTTAACGATCCGTATTAGGGTTTGTAGGCACTTGTAAAATTTGAATTAGCCATGCTTGATGCCTTGTGAGACTTCATTAGTGTGTCTAGGAACCCTACAGCTATACATCAACGACGATCGGTATATGCATACTTACTTACGTTGATGATATGAGATATTATGTGTTGCTGTGATATGTTATATTGGATCGTCGTGTTCTGAATAGCCGGGGGTTTTATGTGAGATGAGCGTTTTTATTTTCATTCATGTAAAATTCATTTGTATGTAATATTCTTTTATTGGGGCACATCCGAGATGAGGTTGATGTCACCAGTGTATATTATTTACTTTTCCGCATTAGGTAGACCCAAGGAGGGGAGCACAAGTAACCTGGTTCTAGGGTACAGTGCGAGGCCATCTCGAGGAGTCGAGAACGGGTCTCCTAACCCTAGAATTGGCAGTGTTACTTGCCGCTCTCGTAAGGGTCTAGGGATGTGGGTTTGGCTATTCATCGCGACCGTGGAATCCTTGTTTTATACTGGCTCGTATTAAAAACACGGACATCCTAGGATATCCAATATTTCATATATGTTCTTCTGCTGCAATGTTCTGTGATGAGATCATATTACTGCCTGAGATGAATGCTTATACTATATATATATATATATGCTGATATATAAATATTACTGCTTTCGTTTCTTCTGTGATGCTTAGGAAGCATAAGCCGATGGGATTTATTAATGAGATTAATAAAAAGAAAAGAAACCTAAGAGATATTGTATTATCAAAATTTTATAAAAAGGGTAGCTATAGTTTTGCTTTGCATAGCGGTATATATGATATACCCTGCACTTTATTCGATGAGGAAAGAGCCGAGATCCCTTCACCGGGAGTGACCTCTTTAGCTAAACTGGCAGATGCTACAAACTCGCGGTTTAGTTTTTGACAACTTATATAGTTCTTGTTTTGCACAGCGGTATATATGATATATCCTGCACCTTATTCGATGGGGAAAGAGCCGAGATCTCTTCACCGGGAGTGACCTCTTTAGCGAAACTAGAAAAGCCTAAAAAACACTCTTTTTCAAAATCATTTGTTTCTACAATGATATCAAGTTCATTACGCTCATGGTTTTCTGAAAAACCTGCGTAGCCCTCCGTCATTTCAGATAGATATTATGTAGTATTCGTGCTATGTTTGTTGACTTAGTTAAGGCGTAGTGTACGGTAGCTAAATAGTGTTTATCTGCTAAAGCATGAGATTTCATTGGATTAGGGTAGTCGTACGGCCTTGTTGACTTAATCAAGGGTCGTACGGGTGGGTTTAATTTAATCGGGAAATGTACAGGTTTAACTTGACTTGCGATTTATGGTTTGTTGACTTAGTCAAGGTCATAGATCTCTAGGGGCAAAATATTATCGGGAATTTCAAGTGTTGAAATTTGCAATGAGATTGCATACCTCCTATAAGATAGTTAGATCCTGATACCCACTGGGAGTAAGAGTTACTCCTGGAAGAGTTTTACACAGGACAATTAGCTGATCAAGTAGGTGTCTAGAAAGGTGTTAACGGGGTTATGCCTATGGGAAAACGAGGTTTATCTTAATTAGGTCCGTGCGAAAGCACGAGGAACCTCTCTCAAGTACCGTCACCGATCTAGCTGAAAGATTGACGAAATTGTAGGGTGTAATTATTCCCGGCTAATCTTACCTTTTAGGGTTTGAAGGAAGATTTGATAAAAACAGTGGGAGACATCCTGATTAGATAAGATAATAACCAATCTAATCTTGCAAGAGCATACGCTAAAGTGTTTTCTTCTCTCTCTCTCTCCAGGTAGTGACCATTTCAGGCCATAATCAAAATAATAATATGGATGTATTGACTGAACCCGCTTATTATACTGAGCAGGGGAACGTTGGACCCGTTCTATCTTATAAGTGTTATAAGACTGAGCAGGAAACAGGAGAATATCTGGATTCTCATGCCGCCCAAATGGAAAACATGCATGTTGATGCACCTTCTTCGGGTGTTAGTTATTGAGAACTGTTTCTCAGTTCACCCTACGTCCTGGGTATTAGATACCGGATCGGGATCCCATATATGTAAATTGTTGCATGGGCTACGTAAAGGTAGAGAACTGGGAAAAGGTGATCATTCCGTTCAAGTAGGGAATGGTGCAAATATTGCAGCTAAAGCAGTTGGCGAATATCACCTTGTATTACCAAGTAGTAATACACTGATTCTGAATGAGTGCTATTATATACCGAACATGATGTGCAATATTATATCAGTTTCTTTATTAAGTAAAGAAGGATATAATTTTGTAGTACAGGATAATGTTATGAACATATTCCTGAATCAAAAGTTGATTGGATCAGGATCGTTACATAATGGCATATTCATTCTCAATCAAAATACAGACCTTAATATACAAAACACACACAAGAGGAAGAGTTCAGAAATGAACGAATCCTTCTTGTGACATTGTAGACTTGGTCATATCAATGCGACACGGCTAGCTAAGTTACATAAGGATGGATATTTGAATTCGTTCGAATTATCATCTTATGATACTTGCCATTCATGTCTCAAAGGAAAAATGACCAAAACTCCGTTTAATGGACACGGAGAAAGAGTTACCGAACTCTTAGGACTGGTACATAGTGATGTATACGGTCCCATATCTACACACGCCAGGAACGGTTCTTCCTACTTCATTACATTCACTGACGATCTCTCAAGATACGGACATGTGTTCCTGATGAAACACAAGTCTGAAGTTTTTGAGAAATTCAGGGAATATAAGCACGAAGTAGAGAACCAAACGGGCAAAAGTATTAAAATCCTTCGATCTGATCGAGGAGGAGAATACTTGAGCAATGATTTTCTGGATTATCTAAAAGAGAATAGGATTCTCTCTCAGCTTACTCCTCCTTATACACCACAGCACAACGGTGTATCGGAACGGAGGAATCGCACCCTATTAGATTTGGTGCGCTCTATGATGAGCGATGCTGAGTTGCCTATTTCCTTCTGGGGTATGCGCTTGAGACAGCCATATACCTATTAAATCTAGTTCCATCTAAATTTGTACCTACCACACCATATGAGATATGGAGTGTGAAGAGACCATATTTTAAACGAGTTAAGATATGGGGTTGTCCGGCCTGTGTCAAAAGGAAAAATCCGGACAAACTCGAGGCACGATCAGTTCTTTACAAGTTTGTGGGATGTCCAAAGAATTCTTAAGGATATTTTTTCTACCACGCTGAGGAACAAAAAGTTTTTGTTTCTCAACATGCCACCTTTTTGGAAAATGAATTTCTTGTAAAAGAAATTAGTGGCAAAGAGGTCGAGCTGGAAGAGGTTCCAGCACCGCAAACTACAACTGATGATTTATTGGAACCAGAGGATTCAGTAGTACCCGAAGAACCCCAGCCTTTCTACCGATCTAGCAGGGTTTCTCATCCACCTGAGAGATACTACGGTTTTCTCATTGATGGTGGAAGCGAGGATTGCATCATGGAAGATGATGACCCGACTAGTTTCGAGCAGGCCATCACGAGTGGTGACTCTGTGAAATGGCTGGATGCAATGCGATCTGAGATGGAATCCATGTACACCAACAAAGTATGGACTTTGAAAAATGCTCCTGAAGGGGTAAAACCCATTGGGAGAAAGTGGATCTTTAAAAAGAAAATTGGTGTAGATGGAAAAGTTGAGACTTTAAAGCTAGACTTGTTGCAAAGGGTTTTCGTCAACGACCAGGTGTGGATTATGACGAAACCTTTTCTCCAGTGGCTATGCTTAAGTCCATCTAGATCTTACATGCCATTGCCGCGTACCATGACTACGAAATCTGGCAGATGGATGTTAAGACCGCCTTTCTAAACGGTGATTTAGAAGAGTTCGTGTACATGGCTCAGCCAGAGGGTTTCGTAGATAGTGGGAGCAGCGGAAAGGTATGCAAGCTGCTTAAATCCATTTATGGGTTAAAGCAAGCATCGTGGAGTTGGAACATCTGTTTTGATGCTGTAGTCAAAGAGTTTGATTTCATCAAAAATATAGATGAAACTTGTATTTATAAGAAGGTTGCAGAGAGTAAGGTTGTATTCCTCGTATTGTACGTCGATGACATACTCTTGATAGGAAATGATGTTCCTATGCTGCAATCAGTCAAGCGCTTCTTATCATAAAGATTCTCAATGAAAGATCTAGGTGATGCCTCCTGTATATTGGGAATTATGATCTATAGAGATAGATCTAAACGGATACTGGGATTGTCCCAATCCAGGTACATTGACACCATACTAAAGAGGTTTAGTATGGATGAATCCAAGCGTGGGAACCAACCCACGATCTCTGGACTCACTCTCTCCAAAGAGATGTCTCCCAAGACTGATTTGGAGAGAGGTCGCATGCAAGGGATACCCTATGCTTCGGCAGTAGGCTCTATTATGTATGCGATGCAATGTACCAGACCCGATGTAGCATACTCACTAAGTGTAGTGAGTCCGTATCAAGCAGATCCTGGAGAGAGTCACTGGATAGCTGTGAAGAACATTCTCAAGTACTTACGAAGGACTAAGGAGATGTTCTTGGTGTATGGTAGCGGAGAACTCCAAGTGGAGTCCTTTACCGATTCCAGCTTCCAAAGTGATAAGGACGACTCTAAGTCGCACTCGGGATTTGTCTTTACCGTCAATGGAGGGGCAGTATGTTGGAAGAGTTCCAAACAGGATACCGTTGCGACTCAACGATGGAGGCTGAATACATCGCTTCCAACGATGCTGCCAAAGAGGCTGTCTGGATAAACAAGTTCATTAGTGAGCTTGGTGTGGTTCCATCCATTGAACATCCAATACCTCTGTATTGCGATAACAATGGAGCTGCGGCTTTGGCCAAGGAACCCAGGTCCCATCAAAAGTCCAGATATATTCTGAGGCGGTATCACCTGATCAGGGAGATAGTTGATCGCCGGGAGATCGAGGTCAGGAGAGTAGATACGAAGGACAACACTGCGGATCCACTCACGAAGGCCATTCCCCAGATACAGTTTGAGAGATTATTCGGGATGCTGGGTATGAGATACTACAGCAGCTGGCCTTAGTGCAAGTGGGAGATTATTAGTTATGTATATGCCCTAGAGGCCATTGTTGTACATATGATGTATATTATAATGGATGCTTGGATATATATAGAGAGGACTTTCTTGCTCGTCATGATAGTATGCTAGTTGGTTTCACTTTATCTTAACATGTTGACTTCTATTGGTTTACTGTCTTACTCTCGCATGTTGATAAAGCCCTTAGGATCTGTACTCGACTATTAGGACTATGATGAGATCATACTAGTGGGGCTACGGTAGATGATGAGTACATGCTATAGCTGTTCCTAGTCGAGGGTATATCGAGACAGGGCATCGATACACCAGAGTAGACTAGCGTATATGCATCTTGACCTATATGATGGGCGATTGATGGTCCCATATCCATCGGTGTTTTGACATCAAGGATGGTGTGCGGGTGCTCAGTGGAGACTGGGTACACTGGACGGACTCACCGAGAACTCTCAGATGGTGATATACCACACGTCAGATGGCAGTTCTCCGGTGACACTGGTACAAGAAAGTCTGTAGACCCGATATCGTCATAGAGTCTTATGTGATTCCTACTGTGCTTTGATTTCCACCTTACCACATCCAAGAGGGCGTGCAAAACGGTGGCTTTTGGGTGCAGTCCCGAATCACATGTAGGCAATGAGCGATAGGAGGGGATTCGTCTCTCCCGGTATAGGGAGTCGATGTCGTGCTGTGTTCGATTGGCTATAACTGGAAGTCCCTGGCCAGGGATGATATAGAGATTTACTGGTAAGTGTTACCAGTAGTTTCTCGACCCATTATGAGCCTCACATCGACACGATTTATCGGTTACTAGGGTCTGACGTATACCACCCCTAGACTAGATATACAACATATCAGACGAAGAGACCGGACTGTACGGGAGTGTTACTGATTGGATTCACAGAAGAATGTACAGGCTAGCTTGTTGATCTTCTGATTGCTCAATACCTGGGTGGCTGTTACTCTTAGCTGACCGCTTGAAGCTTGTGGGTGTTTGATTTGATCATCACCTGCTACCGGCGTATTGACGATTTTTTAGAGTCCTACACAGATGTTTCTTGACTCAGGCAAAATGGAGTAGGGGCATATATGTGATATGTGCACGACCGAGGATAATGCGATATGAGATAGCGTATTATATTCTAGCGATATTTAGATATGAGCCGGGTCATCGGATCAAGTGTTGATTCGATGAATCGGTACATGATATATTAGTCGGTTATATTCGATATAGCCGGATTGTCGGATCAAGTGTGGATTCGATGATTTAATGTATAATAATATATATGATATATTGCATTAATTATCTAATATTGGCTCGTTTTATTATTTCATTTTCTCACCGGATAATACATTGATATATATGCGATATATATTAATTGTATTATTTTCTTTTGTTACAAATATATAATATATATGTGATATATTTTATTGTAACATGATATGATTACTAATGAAACATGTTTAGTGGAGATTAAACAAGATTAGGGTTTGAATTGGGTTAGTTCTTTCATGCACCTTCTAGAAGGTTTTCTTTTGTCATGAGTTAAGATATTATGGTTGATATTTTCTTATGACTCGTTCTATTACTCAACCCAAACCCTAGCCTTAATTAATTCTCTACATGGGTTAGCCTAGTCATGGTTGACCATGGTTATATTATTAATCATATATCATTTCATTATTCATCACAAAAGGATTAATGCATTATTTCTTCTTCTTCTTCAACCTTGAGCTTTGAGAAAGCTTACTAGGTTTTCATTTTGTGATGATCAAGAGTGAGAATTTGATATAAAAAGAAAGCATAAATACTACTCCATCATCCTCATCTAATCTAGCCAACTAGATTAGGGTGTTCGCCTCATTAGAGTGAGAGAGCTTGAGTTATAGAAACTTCGACGTAGATCATTGGAGAAAAGGAACACTACAAACTAGTATGGATCATTCGAGTCATGGAGCCTCTCTTGAGTCCGGGAGATCGTGGATTGCCGCGAAGGGACTTCTACTCGGAGCTTATGAAGCGAAGGAGTGCACTACAAAGGTTGTAATCCCTCACTTTTAGTTGTAATGATGTTTACTTGCATGTTAAACCCTAATAATCTAGCAAAGATCCCGGCTTTGGCTTGTTCGGCACATCTAAATTTTTATTCGGGCATGGTTGATGCCTTATAGACCTTGATAAGAGTGCCTAGGAACCCTACAGGATGATCCCATATCCATTGGTGTTTGACATCAGAGATGGTATGCGGGTGCTTAGTGGAGACTGGGTACACTGAACGGACACGCCGAGAACTCCCAGATGGTATTATACCTCACGTCAGATGGCAGTTCTCGGGTGACACTGGTAAAACTTAGTCTGTCGACCCGAGATCGCCATAGAGTCTTGTGTGTCTCGCACTGGGCTTTGATTTCCACCCTACCACGGCTCTACTGAGTCGTGCAAGCAGGTGGTTTTTGGGTATAGTCCCAATTCACATGGAGGCAATGAGCGATAGGGGGGATTCGTCTCTTCTGGTATTGGGGGTTGATGTTGCGCTATGCTCGATTGGCCATAACATGAAATTCCTGGCCAGGGTTCTGTGATTTACTGGTAAGTGTTATCAGTAGTTTCACGACCGTTATGGACCTTACACAGGCATGACTTATCAAGCTACTGGGGTCTGACGTTTACCAACCCTAAGTAAGATATGCGACATATCAGACGAACAGACCGGACTGTGCGGTAAGTGTTACTGATTGGATTCGCTGGAGTGTGAGCAGGCTTGCTCGTTGATCTTCTGATTGCTCAATACCCGGGTGGCCGTTATGTATAGCAGACCGCTTGCGGCTTGTGGGTGTTTGATATGATCACCACCTACTGCCGGCGTATTGACGAGTCTTTAGAGTCCAACACAGAGGTTTCCTGGCACAAGCGAAACGAAGTAGGAGCACATATGAGATATGTGCGGTACCGAGAATAATACGAGTATTTGATACCGTATTCTATTCTCGCGATTTGTATCATCGGTCGGTTAATATGCGATATAGCCGGGTTATCAAATCAAGTGTTGATTCGATATATTGATACACATGATATTAGTCAGTTATATGTGATATGACCGGATCATTAAATCAAGTGTTGACTTAATGATTTAATGTATAATTATATATTTGATATATTACTTTACATTAACTAGTATTGGTTCACTTAAAATTACTTTTCTCACTTGATGTGCACATAATGTATATGTGATATATGTTTGTGTACGTGATTGTATCATGCTTGATGATACATGCAAACTTGGGTGTGTGTATGACTTACACCATATTTAAGATAATGGTTAGGGTTTTTATTTATTTTGTAACTCAAAATGTTGGTTTTCTTTGTCTTGAGTTGAAGCTTCATGAAGCTTAAAGCATCTTTGACAAAGTCCACACACTTTGTTTTACTTAAGATATTTTTAAACCAAACCATTATATTAAACCATGGTTTAGTCTCTAAAATAGTTAGTGGATGATACTAACTCACCCATGGTTGCATATTTATCATTATTCTTTTCTCATTTTTCTTTTTTACTTCTTCTTCTTCTTCATCCAAAAGGAAAAGCTTTCAAGGTTTTTTCTAAGTGGTGAAAACAAGTGAGAAACCAAAATCTAAAGTGAACCCACTTCCTATTTCATTATCCTCTAATACTTGCCATTTAGTTTAGGGCGTTCTCTTCACAAAGTTCATGTCCTAGTGAAGAGGAAGCTTGAGTATGAGTCTCCTCGACGTAGATCATCTTCGGTCTCGAATACTACGAGCAAATCCGTTCATTTTTTTGAGGAAACCATCACTAGAGTCCGGAAGCTCGATGATCGCAGCGAAGGGATGTCAACACGGAGCTTTAGAAGTGAAGGACCGATCTACAAAGGTTGTATTCTTGTTCACTTCTCTTTGTAATGTTAGATTACATGTTTTTGTTACCCTAGTTTTCTAGCATGATTCTTAGTTTGATTGCTTAGCACCCCCTTGAATTTTTGTTGTGGCATGTGTGATGCTTGCAAACCCTAGGCCAGGTGCTAAGGAATCCCAACACTAGTAACATAAACTTTTGCTTAAGAGCGTACTCCCCATGAAGGGATCAAGGTTCTTTCCTTATAGAATGAGGTACATGATATTCCTAACCGAATACCTCTATGCAAAGCAAAAGAATATGACTATGGTTTTGAAGAAAGCCGAGTAGTTTTAAAAAATTGGTTCCGACAACATCATTTAGATTTTTTTTCCTTGCATTAATCAGAATTAATGCAATCCTATCAGTTATTCATATCATTCCAGAAAAGAAATGAAAATAGGCACACACATATATGCTATCTGAATTAGCCGTAGGGTCCCGAGTCTTCAACATAAGGTTACTTAACTTACGGTAGGATGGGAACAGGAGTAGCGCAAATGCAAAACATATATAGTGTCTACTAAATATATAATATATATAGCAACGTTCGTCTCACGCATTATATCAAGTAACATCACAGAAGCATCACAGCAGAAGCAAACACAGAATGGAAATACGGATAATCTAGGAAAATTACATTTCAATGTAGCTAAATATGAAATGCAATTTCCTGGTCGTGTGGATAGCTCGTAGTATCGGATCCTAGACCCATACGAGTACGGCAAGCCACCCGCCAATCCTAGAAGCGAGACAACCCCAATCAACGAAATGTGTGGGCCACCCAGAACTTCCAAGCTCCGGTGACTTGGGCACCCCTCCGCGGGTCAATCCTATACCCTCTACGAGTGCGGCGAATAGCCCGCCAATTTTAGAGTAAGGCACCTCGGTCTCGGCGCCATGAGATAGTGGCTCGTTGCCCACTAGAACCCGGCTACTTGAGTACTCCGCCGCGAGGTAATCCTAGTGCATGTAATGAAAACCTGAATATACAACGGTGACTACGTCTGCAACCTGAATGTGGCCCACAAAATAATATACAAGCCGCAGTGACGGCAATCCACATGTCAGACGCTTGCCACGCAATATGAATATACATTACATCACAGAGAATTACATCTAATGCTACGTATAATGGGCTATCCATCACGAAAAATCCAACATAACCATAAGCAACAAGAAATATCCATCACAGAACATCAACGTGAATATCATGTTCGTAAACCCGTCTGATTGTAGATATAGCAACCTGTCGGATTATACCGTTCTATGATATTCACGGTCGCAGAAACAGGTGCATAGAAAACCATGAATTTAAAACTTCGATCGATTAAAACTTTCCGCATTGGCCCCAAGCACAAACCAGTACATAAACAAATCTGGACCAAAACCAAATATTCCAAAAATCATATTTCCATGAAATAGTGCCCTAGAAAAATTTTGGATCACTGTAGCCAAAATTGGGCTGTGGGTCACCGGCTAAATAGAACATTAGGCAACGGATCAGCGCTCGATTTTTTTGCTTAGGTGCCCAAATTTTTTTCTTGGCTTTAGTTTTGCCTGAACATAATTTTCAAGCAACCTGAAATTTTTTTTGAACAACTTTGAAATTCGAACAGCAAGCACCATTTTGGAATTGTGAATCGGAAAAATTCCGTCGATCGAAACTCTGAATTAGTGCAAACAAGTCTAGCCTCTAGCCCGGCTCTGACACCACTGTTAGAAACTTAGGTACACTAGTGAGCTAATTTTAGAAGATAGCAACATGGATTTCAAAAAAATTTAGTTTGCTAAAGTTCCAAAACCATGAATCTAACTAAAGAGCTAGAACATGTAAACAAAAACCTAGTGAGCTATGCTAATCTAGTATGTTAGCAATACCCTCATCCTCAACCTATCTTCAAGAGCTCCAATATGGTTGGACTCGAGCAAGATTTTAAGAGCTCCGGATCGCGCTTCCAAGACGGTCTTCCTTTGCCGAAGATGATCCACCCGAGAGAATTTAGTCCAAGCTTTAGCTTCACCCAAAATGACCTGGTGAAGCAACTAAGATTCACAACTTGCTAAAAAGTGAAGCTTAAAGATGTAGCTTGAGTGTTCTAATATTTTTCCTTATCTTTTACTCTTTATTTCTCATCTTATGAGAGGGTAAGAGGAAGAAGATGAAGGAAGAGCCTTTAGAGGAGAGAGAAACAAAATGGTAGAAATGAAGAACTCTTACAAATCAAGAGTGCTCTTAAGTCTTTTGTTAAAACCATTTTACAGTTTAAAATGCAACCATGCTTGAATAGTATGGGCAAATGAATTGTTATTAACAATTCATTTGCCCATACCTTCCACCATTTCTCTCCTCCACCTCATTTCACAATTTCTTAAAAAAGATATCCTAGAAATGAGGTGTCCTCCTTCTAGAAGTATTCTTGTATGAATACAAGAATACGTCCCCGCAAATACATGCCCGTATTCGTATCAAAATACGAATACCCAAAAGATAGAAAAATACAATGAATAAAATCCTAGAATATACGTATCGAAATATATATATATATATATATATATATATATATATATATATATGTAAATTATTAAATCAAAACTTGATTTAATAATCCGGCTTAATTCTAAGCCGGCTAGTATTATTATCTGCCCGATTAAAATCCATGTAGCTAGCACACATACCTAATCGGAACCCTGCACGTTTCAATATACGACCACTACATCATTTTACCTAAACCAGGAAAACCCTCTGTGTGGAATTTTAAAGACTCATCAATACGGTGGCAGTGGGTTTAACCACAAGCACATCAGCGGCATTGCTAGCCGTCGAAAACAGAGATGAACAGGGATAGGTCGTCTTGCCTGAATTTGGGGGCAGATGCTATTTAGATTTATCCATCCACCTCTCCGAAGATGCCAAGTTGATTTATGGCACCGTGTATCGGAGGTTTGGACATTCACCAATTCTAGAGCGGACATTCCTTCCTCCTCGAAATCAAAATTCTCTCTGTTGTGCTTAAGGTCTAGTTAGTTAACTTACTCAGCGGATTCCGAATGCGGTCGTTGTTGCAGACTTCGTCAGATTCCCCCTCGTTTGTGAGGGGTTTTAGATTTTGGGGACGCTCTTCCCTACAGGCGTAAGCCCCTGCAGTTAATTACGTTATCGCATCGCGATAACCACTTTCTCCTGCTCCAGAAGTTCACTTTGTGTCGTGTGTGTTTGTTTTATTTTTGGTTGCCCGTTGATTGTATACGGAGACTAATTTATGTTGTCGCCTGTAGGGTGTGGATTAATTCAAATCCGTATATCTTAGATTTGGGTTTGGATTGATTTAAGGATCATTAATCTCGTTTGACATTAAGATCAACTTAAATTTTTGTTAAGGATTAGCCCAATTTGAGACTAAGATCTGCTTAACGGGATTTTAGGATCATTAAGATCCAACAAAAGAGCATTTGGGCTCTATTGTTTTAGTTTAAGGACGTTATGGTCCGTTGTTAGTTTAAGGACGTTTCGGTCCGTAGATCGCCATTTTTGAGGTGAGGGTTTAGTTTAAGGACGTTTCTGTCCATTGTAGTTTGAGGATGTTATATTCTGTAAATCACCCATTTTGATGTGAGGGTTTAGTTTGAGCACGTTTCGGTCCGTAGTACTTTAAGGACATTACGATCCGTAGATCACCCGTTTTGAGGTGAGGGTTTAGTTTGAGGATGTTTCGGTCCATAGTAGTTTGAGGACGTTACGGTCCGTAGATCACCCGTTTTAAGGTGAGGGTTTAGTTTGAGGACGTTTCGGTCCGTATTAATTTGAGAACGTTACGGTCCATAGATCACCCTTTTTGATGTGAGTGTTTAGTTTAAGGACGTGTCGGTCCGTAGTAGTTTGAGAACGTTACGGTCCGTAGATCACCATTTTATGCCCGTGTATTTGTTACGTGACAGGATATACCGCGATGATATGGGATACACCCATTTGGGGTGTGGTTTTGTTTAAGGTGTATATGTCAGCTTGGGAAGTGCACTCAAAAGCAGTTGGTTGTCGGGACCTGCCACCTCTCTGAAGACGTTGAGGAATTACAACAACATGCGTCAGAGGTATGGAAAGATATACCCTTGGACTAATTCCCGTGTCTGAGGGAAAAGATCATGGTGGACCATCTAAGAATCATTAATCGTTTTTGGGGAACTAAGATTAACTTAGGAAACCTGGGATGAACATCATTTTGGATATCAAGAGTCATGTTTGGGAAGCAATGTTCCCATGGGCTCAGTTGATCTGAATTAGGGACCTAACCAACTTAGGCTTGGCCCACTCAGTTTTCTTTTATTTGAAAGAAGTGCTAAGCACTTATTAGGGCTCGGTCCCTCTTTTTCGTGCAAACAGTGCTGAGCACTTATGTAAGTTCTGACGCCCACACTTTACTTTACTTTACCTCTTTTTGTCTCTTTATGGAATGCTGAGCACTCTTTATAGCGCCCACATGCAAAGCACGCGAGACACTAGGCGTTAGGTGTTGAATGATGAGTGTCAAGCACTTTTATATACTGTGGCGCCCATGTGAGGGTCACGTGGGATGCCGGGTGCTGGGCGCCGCACCACTGAGCGCTAGACACTCCTTAATTTGTAGCGCCCATGTGAGGGGCACGTGAGGTGTTGGGCGCTGAGCGCCAGCCACTAAGTGCTAAGCACTCCTTAATTTATAGTGCCCACGTGAGGGGCACGTGAGGCGCTAGGCGCTGAGCGCCAGCCACTGAGTGCTAAGCACTCCTTATTTTGTAGCGCCCACGTGAGGAGCACGTGAGGCATTGGACGCTGATTTTTCCTTGTGTATTTTGTTCTGAGGAGTTTAATTTCCTTGTTCTTTTTTGAATCTTTGATCACCAAGAACAAGTTCGTTCCGATGAGAACTAAATTCTCAATTTGTTGGAGACTTGTCTTGTGGATGTTAGATCCAGAGAAAGAACAAAGTTCTTCTTTTTAAAATGGTTAAACCCTTCAATAGGTAAACGAGATACTTTAATTTCTCTTCTTTTTTATTTACCTAGAGTTTTTTCTCTGAGAAGAGAGATCTTCTTATTTCTTCATTTTTGAAGCTTTCTGTTTTGTTATTTTTTTAAAGCTTATGGGGAGGTTACACTGTATTAGACTTGAAGTCTCGGGTCCTTTATATAGTAGAGGCAAGTCTGTTGATTAGTTGAAGAAATCTCTCATTGAGAGATTCTAATTGATTTAGGGATTTTACCCACCGTTGGATCTTTGATCCAAGAACTTCTGTTTTACAGAAGGTATTTTTCTTTTTTTTTAACAAGATTAGGGAAATATTTTCCCACACAGAATTTATTTTGTAGATCGGTGATTCTCTAATCACCATTGGATTTTTAATCCATCAGTACTCTGTTTTACAGAGAGTAATATTTCTTGTTTAGAAAGATTTGAGGAATATTTTCTCAACATAATTTAATTCTGCATTCTGATGATTTATCATCTCCGTTGGATCTTTGATCCAACGGCTCTATTTAATAGAGAGTAGAATTTAATTCTAGTAGGCGCCGGTGCTCACGTGGTGTGCACGTGCGGTGCTAATAAGAGTTTTTAACTCTGGCGCTGGCGCTCTCATGGCAGGCACGGGAGGCGCTTCCTCTTCAGTTTTATATACTTTGCACACGGGCGCTGCACATATAAGATTTTTTAACTCTTGTGTCGGCGCACTAGTGGCAGACATGCGAGGTGCTGCCCTTTGAGTTTTGTATGCTTTGCATACGGGCGCTGCTCATATAAGAGTTTTTAACTCAGGTGCTGGCGCCTTCGTGGCAGACACATGAGGTGCTGCCTCTTGAGTTTTGAACAGAGATTTTCTCTTTTATTGGGAAAACAAACGCCCCCCACCGCTGCGCTCACGTGGCTCACACGTGAGTGCAGTGGTGGCATCTTTTCCACCGCTGGATCTTCTCGGAAGTGGAACCGTCTCCCTGTGTCTATAAGTAGGGTCTTTAGCCTTTGAGATGACTTCTGTTCATCTTCCCTAAACTTCCCCTTTCTGATAATTTTATTCTCTTTCCAGAGCTTAGATCTTTGCCCAAGGAAACACTTTTAGAGTCAGAACTTTGCCAAAAACTTGGTAAGGATTATGATCTAACCTATTAATAGAGCTCTTCTCTTCTTAGATCGTAGATCTTAAAAACATGTTTTAGGGTTTCTTAACCCGTTAATTAGAGCTTTGCTCATCTTTCATAAAGAACTCTTAGAGTTTTTAGGATTCTTCTTGCAGATCTTAAAGATCTTGGGGTTTTACCCTGTCAAAAAGCTTTGCTTTTGAGGGTTCTGGTATATTACCCCATTGTTTTATAGAGCATGGCTCTAAGAAATTTTGGAGAATTTTATTCCCCTCATAATTTTCTCGACAGATGTAAAATCTGTTTGCAGAGCACAGCTCTCGAGGAAGTTTAACTCCTTAGTCCATTGATATTTCTCAATAAATGAGAATCCATTTGGATTCTATTCTTAATGAGTGACTGCCCCATCATTAATGGGGCATTACCTTAATTTTGTGGGGCCCCCTTGTCCCTTTCTTTTGCACTGCAATGCAGTACAAAATTTTTAAGTATCAAAGAGCGTTAAAGTTCTGAACATAACGTCGATAGCTGAACCTTCTCCTTTTGTGCAGGTGCTATGGCTTTCGACTCTTCCTTTCCTTTTGTATGTTCAGATAGTGCCTTTGCCGACGCGCCCGTGGATCGAGAAGTCTTTGCGCTTATTAAAGATCATGACCCGGAGCAAAAATCTATTCACCTGTGAGGGTCGTGGTATAATCAGATTAACCAGGGCCGGCGCAGTTTTTCTTGTGCAATGCCCTCAGAGCCAATTTCAACGACTCATTACGCTGATTCGCCTCAAGTGACTTATGCCGTAGAAGAGGTCAATTGAACTTTGGAGGGTCGCCTTCAGCCCTCTATGGCATCAATACCCGTACAGCCACAGATGGCCTTAGATATTTTAGGGCGGCGCATATGCCAAGGCGAGTCGTGCCATTGGGGGAAGTTTATATGATAAGATTGACTCCTCATCATTCAGCCGGCTACCTGCAGTGGGCTCGGTATATCCTGTCGGCCAAGAAGTCGCTACTGCTGAAGCTTGGGCTGTATCCTGCAATCTATGCATCCCTTTTTCAATATCCGCGCCTCATTTATGGTGGGTCAAGGCTTTTCTGGAATAGTGGAACATACCAACCCACACATTTCTTCTATCAGACCGGGAGGTCTCAATTTCCTTGGAGGAGTTTGCGGAAATTTCCGTCTTACCTTTCAGAGAGGAACATTACGAGGAGATACTTCCCCCGGATGAGTATATCCTTGCCACCAAATCAGTGGTGACGGTCCTTACTCTAGAGAATGCCGTTCAATACCGATTCCCGAGCCTAATCAAGGTGTTGAAAATTTATGAGAGTTTGTTCTTTAGAGTCTGGAAGGCACGAAGTCGGCTTTACAGATTTCTTCGCCCGCTTTCTTCACCCAGTAGTCTTGTCAAGACAAGCTGCAAAATTCTCCAAGCATGACCTATTCGGTTTTGGTTTGGATAAATTGCCGACGGCAAAGGCGAATTTAATGAATTTCTTCATTCCAGACATTCCGGTCATCCCTTTTGCAGAGCTCACTACTCCAGACGTCGACGAAGAGACGTTATTTCTTGGGTTCATCGGCTTGTGGTTGAGTTGGTTTGTGTTTCCAATGCACCCTCGCTATATGAGGCTGTCTGTCTTTTATCCGGCCCACCGTATGATCGCGGGGACGCGTGTGGCCGTTGGGATCGCAGGGTTGGCTCATCTATATCATGTCCTGAGCTTAGCAGTAGACACTACTCAGCCAGGGGTAATGCCCGTAAAACTTCCGTTGCACTACTTCACATCATCGATCGAGATGCACGTGCTAGCTGCTTTCAGTGTTCACAAACGACCCCGCTTCTACGAAAGCTACGAATTTTCTCAGGTCATGTATCTGATTGACGCTTTTGTGTCAGACCCGTCGCAGCGAGAGGCTCGGCGACTGGTCCTCCGCCCGCGCATGGTTTGGAACAGCATGACCTTTGTCGATAGAGTCTTGACTATCGGCAAGAAAACTACTAAGGTGGTGCAACCATTGCGTGACACTTTCAAAGATGGGGCTCCCATGTTGAGGGCATGGGAAATCTTACACCTGTATTCTATCAGGCCGGGCTTTTTAGTATTAAGACAGAATTCCTCAGTACTGTTTATGAGGTACAACCTACACCGCTTCGCTTAATAGTCGGGCTATAATCAGGGTGTTCCTTTCGAGGCATTCATATTCGAGCCGGCTGCTACAGAGGAGGGTATTCGCAGTGCGCTGCACCATTTTATGCGATTAAATATGGGGTTCCATTTTCTCATTAGCGAGCTGAGCTATGTGCCTAAAGCTTTGAACGCTTATGTGGCATGGTACCAGCATGCAACAGGTGCTGTTATCGAGGAGGAAAGGCGGCTATTACTCGATCACAAGGATGCAGTCCCGGTTGGTAATCCAGCGGTCCCTTTAAAGTAACGGACCGCCGTTCGTCCCTCCTTAAGAGAAGTTACTACGGCTGTGGTCCCACGAGATTTCCCTTAGAATCTTCAATCGGGTGTTCCCGCAACTGTGGTAGCCGTGGCGTCCCCGGAATATGGCATTGGTTCGAAAATCGGGACCCGCCACCCGAAGATGCATGTCAAGCGACAGCTCTCATTGTCGGCCATCGGTGTCCTTTCGCAGAAAAAGAAGAAGTCTCTATTCTCTGACGACGTCGTATTCGGCCAGGAGCCCCATGCTCCCTACAGTGAGGGCTTGTGTGAATACGGCACCAATGAAGGTTTGTTCGACATGCCTGCGACCGATACTGATCTACAGGCTGCCCTCACAGCTTTCGAGCGACTGGCTCGCGAGGAACCGGCATTGATCTCTATTGCGAAGTCAAGTATACTTCAGTTACATTCTTCTGTGCCTATCCCTTCTCTCTTTATTACGCTTTTATTAACGTTTTCTTCTTCAATAGGTATTTCTGCCGATGTGGCTCTCACGGCTTCCCTCAGGACGTTCAAAGAGGAAGAGAGGCTCCACACTTCTTTGGGCCTTGGTATAATTCGTTTCATTATGCCTTTACTCTTTTTATTCATGATCTGACCATTTTCTTCGCCCTATTGCAGGAACTACCACAACTCGGGTTGTTTCAAGTATAGTGCCAATCCCAAGCGGCGATGCAGCAAAGCTTCTAGAGCCACCGACTATGGCTACGGCCATCCCAAAATCACTACAAGAAGCATTGCTGAAGCAGCCGATGATGGACGCCGTAGCGGCTCCGAAGGCAGAGCTCGGTTCGGACGACGATGTACCCCTATCGGAAGTCTTAAGGAGGTCAGTTCTCACTGTTTAGGCTGATTGGAAGCGCAGGAAGCATGCAGCGAGGGAACGCGATGCTGTTTTGGCCACGGGTGCGGGCTCAAGTAGTATTCCGCCTGCTGACATTCCTTCGGCGGATGTTCATTCTGCCCTATCTACTACCCATACACTGGTTGCACGAGCAGCTCGGGAAAAAACTGAAAAGCTACTTCAAGGTAATGTAACGCCCAGTCCCTTATTAGAACTTGGTCCTCGAATTTTGACAACGTATTTTCTTTTAAGCAGGGCCGAGTCTTGACGATGGTATGGCAGGTGAAACACCGATGATTACAGAGCCCGAAGTGGCCACTCTTTCTCAGGAATCTGGGACTTTCCAGACTGCTGCTTTTCTCCTTATGGCTCCTTGGTATCGACGGGTGTTACAAGCATTACAACAGCCCTCTTCGTATCAGGGGATGAAGTTATGGGTGAAGAATTTATTCCCGCGAGAGAGAGAGAGGAAGCCGTTACACTTGGTGACGCTTCCGGCGCGGCTTCGGTCTCTGATGTATCAGGTACCCCTTGGGTTATTGTTTTTGAGTTTTTCAACTCTGTTAAGCCATTCTGATGATATTTCGTTTGCTTTGAGCATAAGCGCGGTAAACTCTGAAGCTGTGCCGACTGAAAAAGTGCCGTCGGCCTCCACTTTGACGGTCGCGGTCCCTTTGCTTTCTTCTGCGCCTCCTCAAATCTTGGAAGGTATGAGTTTCTCACTTATTTTCTTCGCTGTGTATACAATCCTCTTTGTATTGACTGTATATTGTCGCGACTCTGCAGGAGTACTTTTCGACCATTTGTACCAGGTGTTAAACCCGCATTTTTCCTTTCAGTCGGAAATCGTTCCACCTTCTGGTATTGGTCAGTATATTCTTCACATAATGTTTCTCCCCTTTTTTTATGAGTAGATTTATTGTTGCTAAGCCTTCCTTATATTGACCACAGTATCATGAGTTGGAGGAAAAAGCGAAAGAATAGCCATGCCTCTGGTACTCCATATTCTGCCGCCTACAACAGTCGGTACGATAGATTCCATCCCTCGGGTGTTTTATTTGTCTTCCGAGTTGAAATTTGACCGTAGTTCATTTTGCAGTGATTACACAGGCTCCAGCTCCTTTTGAGTCTTGCATTCCTATGCCCGTAGGGCCCTTCGCTAAATGTGCATCCTCCAGGGGCGCAGCGAATAGCCAGTGAACGTTAAGCGAGTTTATCGAAGATCTCAATGCCGAGGCCCTCACTTCTGCTACGTCTTTTGTCGACGAAGTCAATCCAATGCTGGCGACGCTCATGAACTTCTATAATGAAGATCTCGTCGGTTCTTGGGTTGATTATTGCAGGAAGATCGAGGCTTTCCTACACGAGATTGAGCTTAAGCGTCTCGCTCCTGAGGTGTTGGCCTCAAACTCTCAGCGGGCTGCATGGGTTGAGCAGAGTGTCCCTTTCATTCGCTATTTTGAATAAAAGGCAGCCGTGAGGCGAAAGGAACATGAGGTGCTTCCGGTGAATCTGTCCAATTGCGTGCCCAGGTTGAAGCGAATGCTGCGCAGATAAAATCTATTTTTGACAATCTCCAACGATGTATTTCGGATAAGTTGACGCTAAGGAAGAAGCTTGACTTCACCGAGCAAGTCAAGCAGGACTGCGAAGCTGCCAAGCAAGAAATCGATGAAAAGCTTTCATCCTGTTTGCAGCAACGGACTCAAATCGATGCGGAGTTGGCTGTTGTAGCTGAATACGAGAAGGAATTGAGGGGAGCGCGCGAGCGGTTCGTCAGTTTGTTGAAGACGCCTCCTCCTTAATAAATGTCATTGTACTGATTGTATTCTTCTGATTCATGAATAAGACATATTTTATTTTATACTGGCATTTCTCTTTTCTTCGATGTCTTGATCTGGTGTGAAGTAGTTTATATACTAATTTCGGAGTTTGTAGTTTATTTACTCATCTCGGAGTCTCTAGTTTATGAACTCATTTCGGAGCTTGTTTACTTTACCTTTCTTGGGCTTGTAGGGAAACCTATCCTAACGTCACAGTTAATCCCTGCTCTTTACTACATAGATCCGTTAGGGTCTATGGTACTAAGGTTTTTGTCCGTCGTACCATCGCATTGGTTGATGCATTCCCCGATATGCAGAATTTACGCTGCCATTCGAGTAGCCCCGCAACTGTCGTGTCTCTGATATCTTCAGGGACTCGAAAAGACATCTTCAAGTAATTTTGCCATGCATCTTTTTACTTGAGGTTAGGCTCAGTTTGGGAGCCCCGATGAGTCATAACAACTCCGCGCTGGTGTGGGATGATCTCCGATAGACTTTCAGGTTTTATTTGAGTTGCCGTCAAGACCCTGAAGCTAGGAATTTGGCATTCGCTTCCTTTATCGACACTGCGTCTGCTGTAATGAGGCGAATGTCGAGGTGATCTCTAGGTTGTTTGTGAACCGTCGAGACTTGGAACTAAGGACTTTGCCATGGCTCCATTTTGTATTGACCCTGGGGTCGTTTGTTGACGTCGCGTCTGCATCCTGCTGGAGTGAGAAGAAACATCGTTGTTAACACTATGTCCGCTGTAATGAGACAAGTGTCGAAGTGGTCTCTAGGTTGTTTGTGAACCGTCGAGACTTAGAACTAGGTACTTTGCCATGGCTTTGTTTTGTTAATGTCGCGTCTGCACCCTGCTGGAGTGAGAAGAAATGCCGTTTTTGACACTATGTCCACTGTAATAAGATGTGTCGAGATGGTCTCTAGGTTGTCTGTGAACCGTCGAGATTTGGAACTAGGGACTTTGCCATGGCTCTGTTTTTTTGACGCGGGGGTCGTTTAGACCAAAATTTAAAAACGACAGAAAGTGCATGAAAAAGTCATGTTTTCGGGATTAAACCGTGATCGAATTTCTAAAGGCTTTGCTAATATGTTAGTTATGGTTTAGCTAGGCTCTGATACCACTGTAAGTTGACATAACTCACCCCACAAGATGCGGGGAGGCGGAATTGGTAAAAATGATCATTTTCAAACAAGGTAACATCGACTATGAATAAGGATATTTGCTAAACCCTAACTGACAAACAAACTAGGAGTTGTAACTACTATGTAAGATGATTATACCTCAAGATACTAGTCCTTCTTGTTCTTGTTGTCCTCCTCCCCATCGGCCTCCTCAAGTTGAAGAAGATCCACCCGAGAGTGCCTACTATGAGCTTTAACCTCTAAGATGAGGTAACAAAGTGTCTTAGAGTGCTTATCGAAGTGACCTACATAATATAGAGAGTGATTAAGGATTTATTAGCCTCACTAACCCTAGCATTCTCAACTCACGAGACAATTAGCGTAAAAATGAAGAAGAGAGAGCTTGAGGAGACAGAAAGTGTTTTTGATGATCATATGAAGCTTGGCTCATGTTTGAATAATATGAAGCTTGAAAATATCTCACTAAAATATCTAGTAAAATATCAAGAATGCTTCATTTAATTCATAAGATGAATCATCTCCATGAGTCATGGTTCATTTAATGAAAACAACACCTCATTTCCTCCACCTCATTTAAGTTTAAATCAAAAGGTAAAAACCTTAATGAGTTATCTCCATCTAGAAGCTTCCCGACATATTACGAGAATGCCCTTCCCATCCGTATTTACGAAAAACATGAATATACTAAGACTAAACAAATCCAATAATCTAATACTAGGATCCGGCTTAAACCAAAGCCCACTAGTATATACCGTCCGAATATCATACGTGCACAAGTACACGTATATGTTCGAACCCAATCGTAAAACCATAAGACCTCTATATCGTTTTGCCCGAAGCAGGGAAACCCTCTGTGTGGGACTCTAAAGACTCGACACTACGCTGGCAATGGGTTTAACTACAGGCCGCAAGCGGTACTAGCTGTACGTAACGGTCCCCAGGTAGATGTCGATAAGAAGGTCGATGAGGAAACCCATCCGAACTCCTACTGAGCATGTCTGTGGCAATCTCTGTACAGTCCAGTCTGTTCATCTAAGAGTGTCGCATATCGAGCCCAGGGGGCGGCAAGCGTCAAACCCCTAATAGCGGTATAAGTCGTGTCGGAGTACAGTCCAAAACACACCGAGAAACTACTGGAGCACCTACCGGCAAATCTCGCTTTCCTTGGCCAGGGACTTTGTGTAATAGCATTCCGAACACAGCACGACATCAACCCCTAATACCGGGAGAGAAGAATCCTATCTAACCGCCACTGCCTCCAAGTGCTTCGGGACTGCACCCAACTATTACCTGTTTGCACGACTCAGCAGAGCCGTGGTAGGGTAGTAATCTAAGAACAGCGGGAATACGCTTGAGGCGAAGTAGCAATGTCAAGTCAACGGACTATGCTATACTCATGTCACTTAGGAACTGCTAACTGACGATAGCTATAGTACCAACCAACAGTTCCTGACGAGTCCTGTCCGGTGTACTCGTAACCTAATGAGCACCTGCATACTATCTCCAGTACAATGTACTAATGGCTGTGGGATAGACCATCTCCCCTGCTAGGATGAGAAGCGTATACACTAGTCTACTCCGAAGTATCGATGCCATGTCTCGATAATCCTACGACTAGGGACCTGTATAAGGATGTGCTTGTAGACTACGCAGTCCCTACTAGTGTGATTGCCATCACAACGCTGGTAGTCAAGCAAAGATCTTAAGGGCTCTATCAATATGTATTAGCGATACGTTAAAAGAAACATATACACATATTAAGATAGATACAAACCAAGTAGCATACTACCATTTTGAGCAAGACTGTCAATACTACTGTGAATATCCCAAGCTTCCATTAAATAATATACAATCCAGTATGATACAACAATGGCCTCTAGGGCATATACACTCATAATCTCCCACTTGCACTAGAGCCATGTGCTGGCGTATCGCAGACCTATTATCTCGAATAGCCTCTCGAACTGCGTCTGAGGGATGGCCTTTATGAATAGATCTGCAGTGTTTTCCTCTGTAGAAACTCTCCGAACCTCGATCTCCCGGCGATCTACGAACTCCCTGATCAGGTGATACCGTCTCAAGATGTTTCTGGACTTCTGATGGGATCTGGGTTCCTTCGCTAAAGTTATAGCCCCGTTGTTGTCACAATACAGAGGTATTGGATCAACAATGGACGGAACCACCTGAAGTTCTGTTAAGAACTTCCTCATCCAGACTGCTTCTTTTGCGGCATCAAAAGCAGCGATATACTCCGCTTCCATCGTTGAGTCAGCAACGGTGTCCTACTTGGAACTCTTCCAACAAACTGCCCCTCCATTGAGGGTAAAGACATAACCTGACATGGACTTGGAGTCATCCTTGTCACTCTGGAAGTTGGAGTCAGAAAATGCCTCGATCTGGAGGTCTTTTCCGCCGTAAACCAAGAACATATCCTTAGTCATTCTCAGGTACATGAGAATGTTCTTTACTGCTATCCAGTGCTTCTCCCCAGGGTTTGACTGATACCGGCTTACCACGCTCAGTACATAAGCTACATCTGGTCTGGTACACAATATCGCATAAATTATAGAGCCTACCGCAGAAGCGTAAGGTATAATAGACATGCGATCCCTTTCCAAATCTGTCTTGGGAGACATCTCTTTGAAGAAGGTGATTCCGTGACAAGTCGGTAAATTACCGCGCTTAGAATCTTCCATACTGAATCTTTTCAGTATGGTGTTGATGTACCTGAACTGCGAAAGTCCCAACATCCTTTTAGATTTATCATGATAGATCTGAATCCCCAGAATGTAAGAGGCATCACCCAGGTCTTTCATGGAGAACCTGTCTGACAAGAATCCTTTAACAGATTGTATCATAGGAATGTCATTTCCTATCAAGAGAATGTCATCCATGTACAAGACGAGGAATACGACAGTTCATGCTACAATCTTACTAAAAATACATGGCTCATCTGGATTTTTGATAAAGTCAAATTCTTTGACTGCCTCATCAAAACAGATGTTCCAACTCCGCGATGCCTGCTTTAGTCCATAAATGGACTTAAGCAACTTGCACACTTTACCGCTACTCCCACTCTGAATGAAACCATCTGGCCGATCCATATAGACGCATTCTTCTAAATTACCATTTAGAAAATCCGTCTTTACGTCCATCTTCCAGATCTCATAATCGTGGAAGGCAGCAATGGCAAGAAGGATCCGAATGGATTTGAGCATAGCCATTGAAGAAAAGGTTTCGTCATAGTCCAAACCAGGTCTTTGACGAAAACCCTTTGCAACAAGTCTAGCCTTAGAGGTTTCAACCTGGCCATCTACACCAATCTTCTTTCTGAAGATCCATTTGCAGCCTACGGGTTTTACCCCTTCTGGAGCAATGTCCAAGGTCCATACTTTGTTGGTGTACATAGACTCCATCTCGGTCCGCATTGCATCCAGCCATTTTACCGAGTCGCCGCTCTGAATGGCTTCGTAGAAGCTAGTAGGGTAATCATTGTCAATGATGCAATCCTCTCGATCCCCGTCTATAAGAAAACCATAGTATCTCTCAGGCGGATGAGACAGCCTACAACTCCCGCGGAGTGGTGCAGGAATGTACTGTTCTTTTTGAACTTCTGGTTCCACCAAGCTTTCAGTAATAGTTTGTGGTTCTGGAATTTCTTCCAGTTCTATTGCGCTCCGACTTGTTTCTTTTTCTAAAAACTGATGTTCCAGAAAGTGTGCCTAATGAGAAACAAAAACCTTTTGTTCCTCTGCGTTATAGAAAAGATACACCCTGGAGTTCTTTGGGTATCCCATAAACTTACACGGTACTGATCGTGCCTCGAGTTTGTCCGCATACTGCTTTTTAACAAAAGATGGACATCCCCATATCTTGAGATACTGAAGATAGGGTTTCTTCCCACTCTACATCTGATATGGTGTGGTAGGCACAGTCATGGTAGGAACCTTTTTGAAAAGATATGCAGATGATTCTAATGCATAGCCCCAGAATGATCGTGGTAACTCAGCGTTACTCATCATGGAACGCACCATATACAATAGGGTTAGGTTCCGTCTCTCCGATACACCGTTGTGTTGTGGTGTGTATGGAGGAGTAAGCTGAGAGAGAATTCCATTCTCTTTTAGGTAATCCAGGAACTCGGCACTCAAGTATTCACCACCTTGATCAGATTTCAGTGTCTTGATACTTTTGCCGGTTTGTTTTTTTACTTCATTCTTATATTCTCGGAATTTCTCAAAGGCCTCGGATTTATGTTTCATCAAGAAAATATGTCCATACCTAGAGAAATCATCCGTAAAAGTAATGAAATAGGAATAACCACTTCTTGCATGTGTAGATATTGGACCACACACGTCGCTGTGTATGAGTCCCAAGAGCTCACTTGCTCTTACTCCGTGTCCAGTGAACGAAGTCTTTGTCATCTTTCTTTTGAGACATGATCGACAAGTTGCATAAGATTGATACTCGAACGGATCCAAATATCCTTCTTTATATAACTTGGTTAACCTTGTATCATTGATGTGACCCAGTCTACAATGCCATAAGAAAGCCTGATTTGTATTCAGAGACTTTCTTTTAAGTATGTTCTGGACATTGAAAATTTATAATTGGTTTAATACGTATATACCGTTGTTTAAAGTACCTGATCCAATCAGACCATAATTAAGGTGGATGTTTACAACATCTCTTACAAATGTAAAATCATAACCTTCATTTGATAACAAAAATACTGAAATGATATTACAAGTCAAACTAGGTACACAAAAACAATTGCGCAAAACCAAAATATGTCCACTCGTTAATCCAAGGTGATATTCCCCTACGGACACAGCATCCACGCTTGCTCCGTTAACAACCCTAAGGGTCATATCACCAGTCTTCAGAACTCTACGGCTTCTCAGTGCCTGCAAAGAATTGCATATATGAGATCCTGATCCGGTATCCAATACCCAGGAAGTAGAGTTGATTGACAGACAATTTTCAATTACAATCACACCTGAAGCCGAAGCCACAACTTGCCTCGGATCCTCGTTCTTGGCATTCAAATCCTTGCAATCTTTATTCCAATAGCCCTTTCTATGACAGTAGAAGCATTCTTCCTTTCCTACTATCGGCCATGCCACTCTTTCCTTTCCCTTGGCTTCCACCTTACCAACACCGCCTCTCGGTTTGGTAGGGGCCTTCTTCTTCTTTCCTTTGGCTTTCGCCTTGGACCTAGAAGAGGAAGAACCACCAACAAACAGAGCGGGTGATTCCCTTGCTTTCTGCAGGGTGCCCTCTGCACTCCTCAACATGTTGAGGAGTCCCGGAAGTTCAACTTCTTTACCTTGAATATTGAAATTCAAGATAAACTGGGCGTAGGTGGAAGAAAGGGACTGGAGAATCAAGTCTGTATACAGCTCGTTCTCTAACGTGGTCCCGAGATTCATGAGCTCCTCAATGTAGCCAATCATCTTAAGGACGTGTTCCCCTACAGATGATCCGACGGCCAACCTCAACTGAAATAGCTTCTTTGAGGTCTCGTATCTTGCGATACGAGATTGCTCTCCTTACAGTTCCTTGGTGTGGAGAAATATGGATTCAAGATCCATATTCTTGTGCCTCCTCTGATGTTCATTATCCATAGAGGTAAGCACGAGGCACTTGGCCTTCGCGCAGTCAATCTCCCAGGTCTTGCGGATTTCCTTATCCGCGACGCTGGATTTTGGACCTGGGACGGCGGGGGCTTTTGTAGTAAGGATATAGCCCAACTTGTCATAAGTGATTGCCATTTTGACATTCCTGAACCAATCTTTATAGTTTGACCCTGTCAATATATTTTTATCTAATAGTAACTTAAGGCCCGTCATGTTTTGGTCGCTGTAATAAGGAGATTGAGAAGAAACACATTAGCATGATGCCCTTACAAATTTAGAGTGGTTTTAATTTATCTAAACAGGATGGCTACCACTGTTTCTCGAATCCTTCCTTAAACCATAAAAGAAGAATTAGTCAGGATTGATCTCACTGTACAATACTTGCTTAACTGTTCAGTCAGGTCAGTGCCGGTACTTCGAGGGAGGTTTTACGACGCTTTTGCGAAATTTCTTAATTAAATAACCTCTTTTCCCTGGGGGCGTAGCCACGCTAACACCTTTCTAGACACCTACTTGGTTTATAGCATTGATCGTTAAGTGAAAAATTCTCCCGAGGAGTAGCATATACTCATAGTAGGATCGGGATCCAAATATCATCGTGTGATAAAGTTGAAGGAATCCTACCAAAATTATCACACTCCAAATGGTATGCAATACTAGCAAGTTTCAAATTCTTTCGAAACTCACGATGTAGATTTTTGTAAGTCTACGGTAGCGCCACGGCCGTCAATCCGAGGCCAAACGTGGAACAAAAACTTTTTACGAAACTGGCGCTAACGCAGACTTTTACCTGGATCGTACCATTAACTCTATACTAGCTAACTACAAAGAGGTTAGAATGGCTATACCAATTAATCCGTGTCCTTTGGTCTTTAGCCACCATCCTTAACTCCTCGCGACATCTCCGATCTCGCTCGGTCTCCGATCTCTTAGTCGAAGAGGCACCATGTCAAGGAATCTTTTTACGGGCTCCTGCTTCAAACCGAAACAACTCGGACATGAATTTTGCTAGCCGACATGTCCAAGAAGAAGTAGAGAATGTGTGTGATCCCTTTGTCTCAATACACCCATGGATTCTCAACTCATGAGAGGGATGGGTAGAGGTTGAAGGAGAAGCCATGGAGGAAGATGTGAGCTCAAGAGAAGAAGTGAAATAGCTTATGTTGTGTGTGATCTTTTGAGATATATATATATATATATATATATATATATATATATATAGCTTATGTTGTGTGTGATCTTTTGATATATATATATATATATATATATATATCAATAAATCAAAACCAAACTCCAAGACATCACATGGCAGCCCTCTCTCTCCAAAATATCCCCACTAATTATAATTAGGCCCAAAATCAATCCATGTCACAATAAATGGTCACATAAACTAGGACCATGAGTCACCATGTGCATGTGGCATGAATTGATGCATATGGACAAAACATGCACTTACATTTTCCACATAATAAACATTAATCCAAATGTTTATAACAATAAATAGAATGACATCTTCTAAAGTAAACTCGTGACGGATCACAAGGATACCCCTCATCTGTATATACATACCTGCATCCGCATTCCAACTGAATGAGAATACTACGAGACGAAAATAATCCAACAAATCTAATACTAGGATCCGGCTTCAACCGAAGCCCCCTAGTATGATCCGTCTGATCATGATCCGTGCACAGGTGCACGTATATGATCGAACCCTGCCATAAAACCATACGGACTCTATAACGTTTCGCCCGAACTAGGGAAACTTTCTGTAGGGGAATCTAAAGACTCGTCAATACGCTGGCAGTAGATTTAACCACAAGTACGTCAGTTGTACTAGCTGTACATAACAGCTACCCATGTATTGACCAAAAGGGAGGCTGATGAGCGAACTCATCCAGAAACCCTACTAAGCCTGTAAGTGACAATATCCGTACAGTCCGGTCCGTTCGTCTATGAGTATCGCATATCGGGCTTAGGGGGCTGATAAACGTCAGACCCCCAATAGCGATATAAGTCGTATCGGAGTGTAGCCCAGAACACCCTGAGAAATTACTAGAATACCTACCAGTAAATCTCACTTGCCTTGGCCAAGGACTTCGTGTAATGGCTCTCCTAAACACAGCGCGATCTCACCCCCAATACCGGGAGAGACGAATCCCCTGCCAATCCGCTCACTGCCTCCATATGGCTCGGGACTGTACCCAACTAAAACCTGTTTGCACGACTCCTTTGAGCCGTGGTATGGTAGTAATCAAAGCACAATGGGAACTCAGACGAGACAAATGACGATCTCAGGTCGATAGACTAACCTGTACACATGTCACCAGGGAACTGTTATCTAACGCTGGGTATAATACCAACTAGCATGTTCCCGGCGAGTCCGTCCGGTGTACTCATAACCCAATGAGCACCTGTATACGTCTTTGGTGAACCAACTGACACCAATGGCTTGTGAGACCGGCCATTGCCCCTCGTCGGGGTCTCGATCGTATACACTAGTCTACTAATGGAGTATCGATACCCAGTCTCGAAACTCCTACGAATAGGGACACTTTAAGGATGTGCTTATAGACTACCCAACTCTCACGTATATGATCGCCATCATACTGCTGGTGGTCAAGCAAGAATCCTAAGGGCTCTATCAACATGTAATAGTGATATGTAATGTCACCTAAAGCATTTACATGATGATAAAGACAAACCAGATAGCATATTATCATCTAGAGTAAGACTGTCCTACCGGTATAGGTCCTCCCTCAATCTTTGCAATCACGTGCTTGCGATCTAATAATTAACTTTGAGGGCACTATATCCAACAATCTCCCACTTGCACTTAAGGAAAATTATTGCGATGTCGCATACTCACAGCCCGTGTGATACCGAATTCCCAACTTCCCTGCTGATCAGTCTCACAAAGCTCATTTATGAAACTATTGCGTTCGAGAAATAGCCTTAGTGAGTTGATCCGCTCTAGTGTTTCTTTCTATGTCTCTCTTAATCTTATGTATGCGGAGAAAGCCATCTACCGAAATGAGCAATACCTGTCTTAGAATATGTCTGGATATCTGATGGGACCCAGTTCACAAATGAACTCCAAATCCAGTTTACATCTTAGACTGTATCGTTAACTGAATTTAATCAGTATCCTGCACCATGCCTCCCTCAGTATCCGCTTGAACCACCTGCCCAAACTACTGCTCCTCGTCAGGGTATTACCAGTTGAGGGTTCGGAAGGATGACATTCCGAAGACTGCCTTTTGCACACGATATGGGCATTACGAGTTTCTGGTGATGTCGTTCGGACTCACCAATGCCCCAGCAGCTTTCATGGATATGATAAACTGTATTTTCCGGCCATTCCTTGATCAGTTTATTATAGTATTCATTGATGATATTCTTGTTTATTTACGGAGCCGAGGGGAGCACGAGCAGCATTTGCGCATCATGTTGCAAACCTTGAAAGAGCATCAACTGTTCGCTAAATTTTCCAAATGTGCATTCTGGCTGGATAGTGTTGATTTCTTGGGTCACATAGTTACGAGAGATGGGATACATGTAGACCCAAAGAAGATCGAAGCGGTACAGCACTGGCCAAGACCTGTGTCAGTTACTGAGGTTCGTAGTTTCTTAGGTCTGGAAGGTTATTACCGAAGCTTTGTGCAGGAATTTTCTCGGATCGCTGCACCGTTGACCGGATTGATTAGGAAGGAAGTTCCATTTCTTTAGACAGATTCATGTGAACAGAGTTTCCAGCAGTTGAAGACTTGCTTGACGACTCCACCAGTCTTATCTTTACCTTCTGGGTCAGGTGGCTTTGTTGTGTATTGTGATGCCTCTAGAGTGGGTTTAGGATGTGTGTTGATACAGCACGGCAGGGTTGTAGCTTATACTTCACGACAGTTAAAGAGGCACGAGTAGAACTACCCCACTCATGACTTAGAGATGGTTGCAGTGGTTTTCGCACTGAAGATTTGGAGGCATTACTTGTATGGAGAGTCGTGCCAGATTTTTACAGATTATAAGAGCTTAAAGCAAATTTTTCAGTAGAGGGATCTGAATCTAAGGTAGCGGCGATAGATGGAACTCGTGAAGGATTACGATTGTGAGATCTTGTATCATCCAGGCAAAGCGAACGTTGTAGCAGATGCCTTGAGTCCGAGGCCTGGAGGTAGCTTATCTCATTTGCGCACCTTGTAGAGACAGTCTTCTACAGACTGGCAGATTCTATGTGATAGCCGTTTACAGTTTGAGTTCACCTCGACAGGAGGACAGTTAGCACATGTTCGCACCGTCCTCAGTTATTAGATCTTATTCGAGAGGCACAGCCCCTGGACACTCGCTTGTCGGTGATTATGGATCAGGTGAGACAGGGTAGAAAATTTGGTTTCGTGATAGATAACCGTAGAATATTACATTTTGGGACTCGTCTTTGTGTGCCAGATTCGGATGGACTGAGACGTGAGATCTTAGAGGAGGCTCATCGATCAGCATACAGTATTCACCCTGGTTCCACTAAGATATATCATGACTTGAAAGATGTTTATTGGTGGGAAGGAATGAAGAGGGATGTTGCAGAGTTTGTTTCGAGATGCTTGACTTGTCAGCAAGTCAAGGCCGAGCACCAGAGGCTGGCAGGAGAGTTGCAGCCCTTGCCCATTCCGGAGTGGAAATGCATTATGGGTCTACCCAAGACTAGCAGAGGGTATGATTCCATCCGGGTGATTGTAGATAGATTGACAAAGGCAGCTTATTTTCTTCCGGTGAAGACGAAGTATGGGTTTGCGAAGTATGCTCAAATTTATATCGATGAAATTGTACGATTGCATTGAGTTCCAACGTGCATAGTATCCGATAGGGGTATCTAGTTTACCAGCAGGCTATGGCAGAAACTTGAAGAAGCTCTTGGTACAAGATTAAGTTTTAGTACAGCTTTTCACCCACAGACAAATGGTCGGTCAGAGTGGACCATTCAGACTCTAGAGGATATGCTTCGAGCTTCCAGTCTTGATTTCGGTGGTAGTTGGGATCGTCACTTACCTTTGATAGAATTCTCGTACAACAACAGTTTTCAGGAGACGATCCCGATGGCACCCTTTGAAGCTTTGTATAGGAGAAAGTGTCAATCACCCGTTTGCTGGACGGAACTGAGCGAGAGTAGAATTTTGGGACCGCAAATAGTACAGGAGACTACGGATAAGATTCAGTTAATACGGGACAGAATAAAAGCGGCCCAGTGCAGACAGAAATCATATGCAGATCGACGCCGTCGTAGACTCGAATTTGAGGTGGGAGATCATGTGTTTCTTCGTGAATCTCCGATGAAGGGTGTGTTGCGTTTCGGGAAAAAGGGGAAGCTCAGCCTCAGATATGTTGGACCTTACGAGATTCTAGAAAGAGTGGATGTTGTGGCTTATCGTTTAGCACTTCCACCGAGTTTTCCCGATGTGCATCCTGTGTTTCACGTATCTATGCTTCGCAAGTATCTTCACGATCCTTCTCACGCAATCCAACATCAGATCTTACAGGTTGAGCCGGATTAATCCTGCACAGTGCAGCCAGTAGCTATTCTAGACCGGCAGGCAAAGAAACTGAGATCAAGGGTACTTCCATCTATAAAGGTTCTTTGGCGAGGAACGAATCGCGAGGAGATTACTTAAGAGACCGAGGATGCAATGCGAAAGAAATTTCCACATTTTTTTGAAGGTACGTCTAGTTAAGTTTTAAATTCGGGGACCGAATTTTCTTAAGGGGGGAATACTATAACATTTTGAAAATTTAGAAATAAATAAAATTAATTAATTAAATAATAAGAATGTTAAATTCAAAAGTTATTAAAACCAAATAAGACATTTTCATAAGTAGTATGTGAAATTAATAAAATTAAAAATTTAGTATGTAACATAAATAAATTATAAGGGTTTTAGTGTGCAATTTAGCTTCATTTTAATTAAAATGGTGTTATATAATAACATAGGTAGTGAGGGGTTTTTGTGTAAAATTTAGGAAATTGTGCAAACTTGGGATTTTGAAGGTGTAAGTGAAAAAGAGGGATAGATAATGTTTAGTTCAGAAATATCACAAGAATAAAACAAATTGAAGTGATAAAGCTTGGACACCACCTTCTTGCATGCACACTTCATACACAACACCTCCTCCTTGCATGAAACAACCACACCCTTGTTGGTGACGCCTCCTTCTACACCTCACCTTTTCCCTTGACCGTATATCATATGTTCAGATCATTTTAGCCAAATAAAAATCAGAAAAATTCAAAAGAAAGAGAAAGAAAACACATAGAACTCACAAAAGAAAAATAAAAGAGAAGAGATAAGAGAAGAAGAACTAGGCTAAGGATTTCACCATCAAGATAGAAGCTAAGGACTTGGGTATCTTGGAGGAAGCCTTTCAATCATCCTCAGTGGGTAAAATTCCTAACTCGGTAGATTTAGTTCTGAAATTGTAAAATTTTATAAATCGAATATCGTATTCTAGGTAAAACTTAGCTCTGTGTTAATCTGGTATGGTTTAAATGATAACTAAATTGACCAAACGATGCCCTAATATTGTATGTAGGACCTAGAACAAACCCTAGGAGTATGAACCCCTATGGTCGGACTTAGGCCGGCGAGAAGACGGGCATATCCGGCATCGCCGGATTTTTGGGGAAGTTTGGAGTTTTGGGTTTTAGGATAGGTCTCTGTGTAGGGGTTGGGATAATTTGGTATTGTTTATTTAAGTTAATTTAATAGTATGTAAAATCTGGGAGTTAATATCTGAAATGGGGTTAAAACGTTTAAAATACGACACGGGAAATACGTAACACGTTCTGTTTTCTGTTACGAAATAGCGTTTGGTTAAAATCCAGTTAAAATAAGTGTTAGATAGTTTGCAATAGTCATACGTGGTATAGTTAATACGTATAACTCGTATTTTCATATTTCGTTGTATCGAAGTTAGCCGTTTCTTATTTAAATTAATTTCGATGTTAGATTCAAATACAGGAACTTCGAAAGCCGCAAGGAAAGGAAAAGGATTGGCGATTTCTGAGTAGTTTACGACGTATTCCGGTGATTAGACTAAAGATCTACCGGAGGATTTTGTATAGATAACCTGATACGCCCGTAGTTTAGTTTAAATAAAATTAGTCTTTTGTATGTTAAATTGATCGTATGCATCCACATACATATAAATATACATCGCCATGTTAGTAGTTGTTAGGACACTGCACAATTATCGACGAGTTATACCGCACATGCACATATCTATATGTTACACTATGCCTCGTCGATATTGACATGCCACTTTCACACTTAGTATTTATCCTGTTAAATATGATTCCTATCATACCATAAATATCAACAACGGTAGTAAATTGCATCAATGACATCATGTTTCGTATTCAAGTGTTATCAGTTGATATAAGAGGCATTTATACTATTGAGGATTTATGGTTTTAAGTTTTCCTATACTATTGCGTAAATTCAGTGATTTTTTCATATTGATGTGAGATTTCCACCATGAGATGCTGTTTTTATGATTTAGTTTTTATTCCGGGCCGAGTGGAGGAGCTATACGGTCGTGGATTTTTACGTTATCCAGACTGAGTGCGGGAGGTATACAGTCGGATTCATGGTAGACCTGGTCAAGACCGAAGGGCTGGAAAACCGCATTTGAGGCGGAGAGCCTAGCGAGAATACTCGATACCGGAGATAGTAGTGAAACACGGCGGATATCTAGATGATACCGACCGGTGTTATTGATTACAGGATCGTTCGAGGAACGATGCCTGAGAGAAACAGAAGATTTGTGTCGATGTTGGACAAGGAAAGTTGAACTTGATTAGGAAATAAGTGATGAGATTCCATTCTTGATTTATATGATTATTAGTATAAATTAATGCTTTCACATGCTATCATGTATCATACTTATCCTTATTGCAATTAGTTATGGTTGTCATATTTACATTATCAGCCGTTATATGTTAGCCTTATTCACTGAGTTGGCAACTCAACCTCGTTGTGCCACAGTTCCTTGCAGGGGTAGAGTGGATGGTTAGCAGCAGTAAAGATCCATTTATCAGCTTTTATCGCATCTTTTGGTAGGTGGGTTACATATATAGTAACCTTCTCTTTTGGTATTGTATATTGAATCTAGAATATCTCCATCAGAACTTGTATTATGACTTAGAACAAGAGTTAATTGTATGTAAATTATCTGACAAATGCGATCGTGTAGTTATGTTAAATGATATTTCTTTTACTTATGAATTGAGATTTTTATTGAGGTTATATAAAGCTGTATATTTATTTCTGCTGTTGACATTGTTGATTCCAACTAGGGATGCAACTAAATTAAACACTTTACAATTGCTTTTATTATTAATTCAATAGGAAGTTACTATTAAAATCTTAAATACTTAAAATTGCGATTTTTACAAAAAAAAAATAAATTTTCCTAAAATTCTGCAAAAAGGGTTGTGATCTTGGTTTTTGGCTTACTCGGGTTGTGTATATATCTGTAGATATTATACAATCTAAGTGCCAGTCACATCCAAACTTTGGGTCGTAACAAAGTTGGTATTAGAGCTTAGGATTAATCTTACGGAATCAAGTTGTGAATTAAAATAAGTCGAATTGAGTTCGTTACGTAGGATAACCTTTGGTTTGATGGAGTAGGTGAATTAGGATGAGTGCAGTACCGTACGTATGTTCCGTGGCATATTTACGTTACAATACTCAGCCTAACTAACCTTAGGATGTCTATCTCGAATTATCCTTCCTTTGACTCTCTATTATTAATTACTCCTATTCGTAAGCCTTATCAACTCTCGTTTCTTGTTCCAGTTGCTATGGCTACGCGAGCTAGGCGAGCCGTAGCCAGAGATGCAGCTAAGGTGAATCCGTCTGTGACGACGACTGATGCACTGTACATTCCGGCGGTACATGAGCATGTCGATCCTCCTCCTCCAGATAGATTGACTAGGATAGAGGAAGGAATGTTAGGATTGCAGCAGGTGGTAGGGCGATTGGCTGAGGCCACTCGAGTACAGAGACAGGATCAGACACCGACGACGGTAGAACCCGATGAACAGCCTATGCAGACTTTCGCACCGGCAGAACCGAGAGTAATAGAGGTATCTCTTCCAGAGTTTATGAGGTTGAGACCTCCGGTATTTACAGGGACCGAAGTAGCGGAAGATCCTCAGTCCTTTCTAGATAGGATGGCGAGGATTGGCAGATCATTGCAATGTTCTGATGCGAGGTCAGTTGAGCTGACTAGCTTTCGATTGGAAGGACTTGCACAGGAGTGGTGTGAGTCGATGGAGAGAGGGCGAGCTACTGGTCTTCTTCCGATGTCGTGGACTGAGTTTTCCAAGGTCTTTCTTGCCAGATTTCTTCCACAAAGTGTGAGGGATGCAAGAGCTAGCAGTTTTGAAGCGTTGCGGAAATCTACGAGTATGTCGGTGGCGGATTATGATTTACGATTCACCCAGTTGTCGCGCTATGCTCCATATTTAGTTCCTACGGAAGAGTTTCGGATGAAGAGCTTCAAAAGGAGTTTGGATACGCAGTTGTTTCTTGCGATAGGCTCCCAGCATTTCGATACTTATGCGCAGGCCATAGATGCAGCTATACGAGTGGAAGAGCGTCTGAGCGAGGCAGTGATTGTTCCGGAGCCAAAGAGGACCAGGCCTATGGGGTTAATAACCAGGCAGTTCGGCAGAGGTAGAGGCAGGCAGATTCCAGGCTGCAGTTTTGGGCGAGGTTGGACCCAGGGCCAGATGTTCAATTCATACCCCGATGATCAGAGGCCCCCATCTATATGTTTTAGTTGCGGACTTCCAGGACATTATGCGAGGGATTGTAGACCCCAGGTAGGAACTGTTTTTCCACAAGCTGCTTTACCACCTCCACCTTCTACTTCGATGGCCCTAATTTCTCCCCAGTTGGCACTATACGCCAGACAGTTGCACCACGAAGTCGAGGAGACAGAGGCAGAGGATGATAGGATGCGGGCAGGGGCAATGCATGAGTTTTTGCGTTGACTCCATAGGATGCCCAGGCATCCAATGCAGTTGTGACAGGTACTCTTGCAGTATGTTCCTTAGACGCACATATTTTATTTGATCCCGATTCCACGCATTCATCCGTATCTTCACGTTTTGCACTTTCTCTGGGGAGAGTGTTTAGAGTTACCGCTAGTTGTGATTACTCCGGTGGGGGATTCTTTTGTAGCTCGATACGTATTCAGGTCTTGTTCAGTACGTATTGGTGATAGAGATTCGCTAGTTAATCTGATTCTCCTAGATATATTAGATTTTGATATACTTTTGGGTATGGATTGGTTGGCCGCTTATCATGCTTATATAGATTGTCGGCGGAAAGCGGTCGGATTTTGTTTTCCAGGTGAACCGATTTTTGTTGTGCAGGGATATTGTAGCATAACTCCTGCCAACATGATTTCTGCTCTTTGTGCGGGACGGCTCTTAAAAAAGGGTTGTCATAGGTTCTTAGCATTTGTTCAGGACTTAGGAGACGTTGAAGTCCGATTGGACCAGGTTTCGATCGCATGAGAATTTCCGGATGTATTTCCTGCTGAATTACCAGGATTACCGCCCGATCGCGATATCGAAGTTTGCATTGACTTAATTCTGGGTGCGGGGCCTATTTATATACCACCCTATCGGATGGCCCCGACGGAGTTGAAGGAACCCAAAAGCTAGTTGCAAGAGTTGTTAGATAAAGGACTTGTTCGTCCAAGTGTATCTCCGTGAGGAGCTCCTGTCTTATTTGTTAAGAAGAAGGACGGTAATATGAGACTTTGCATCGACTATATGCAGCTGAATCGAGTTACTGTGCAAAATAGGTATTCATTACCTCGTATCGATGACTTGTTCGATTAGCTGCAGGGAGCTGGCTACTTCTCAAAGATTGATTTGTGGTAAAGGTATCACCAGTTGAGGGTTCAGAAGGATGACATACCGAAGACTGCCTTTCGCATACGATATGGGTATTACGAGTTTCTGGTGATGTCGTTCGGACTCACCAATGCCCCAGCAGCATTCATGGATATGATGAACCGTATCTTCCGGCCATTCCTTGATCAGTTTATTATAGTATTCACTGATGATATTCTTGTTTATTCATGGAGCCGAGAGGAGCACGAGCAGCATTTGCGCATCTCGTTGCAAACCTTGAAGGAGCATCAACTGTTCGCTAAATTCTCCAAATGTGCATTCTGGCTGGATAGTGTTGATTTCTTGGGTCACATAGTTACGAGAGATGGGATACGTGTAGACCCAAAGAAGATCAAAGCGGTAAAGTACTGGCCCAGACCTGTGTCAGTTACTGAGGTTTGTAGTTTCTTAGGTCTGGCAGGTTATTACCGACGCTTTGTATAGGATTTTTCTCGGATCGCTGCACCGTTGACCGGATTGACTAGGAAGGAAGTTCCACTTCTTTGGACAGATGCATGTGAGCAAAGTTTCCAGCAATTGAACACTCGCTTGACGACTGCACCAGTCTTATCTTTACCTTATGGGTCAGGTGGCTTTGTTGTGTATTGTGATGCCTCTAGAGTGGGTTTAGGCTGTGTGTTGATGCAGCACAGCAGGGTTGTAGCTTATGCTTCTCGACAGCTAAAGAGACACGAGCAGAACAACCCCACTCATGACTCAGAGATGGCTGAGGTGGTTTTCACACTGAAGATTTGGAGGCATTACTTGTATGGAGAGTTGTGCCAGATTTTTACAGATTATAAGAGCTTAAAGTATATTTTTCAGCAGAGGGATCTGAATCTAAGGCAGTGGCGATGGTTAGAAATCGTGAAGGATTACGATTGTGAGATCTTGTATCATCCAGGAAAAGCGAACGTTGTAGCAGATGCCTTAAGTCGGAGGCCTGGAGGGAGCTTATCTCATTTGCGCACCTTGTAGAGACAGTCTTCTACAGACTGACAGATTCTATGTGATAGCCATGTACAGTTTGATTTCACCTCGACAGGAGGACAGTTAGCACATGTTCGCACCCGTCCTCAGTTATTGGATCGTGTTCGAGAGGCACAGCCCCTGGACACTCGCTTGTCGGAGATTATGGATCAGGTGAGACAGGGTACAAAATTTGTGTTCGTGATAGATGACCGTGGAATATTACATTTTGGGACTCGTATTTGTATGCCAGATTCGGATGGACTGAGACATAAGATCTTAGAGGAGGCCCATCGATCAGCATACAGTATTCACCCTGGTTCCATCAAGATGTATCATGACTTGAAGGATGTTTATTGGTGGGAAGGAATGAAGAGGATTGTTGCGGAGTTTATTTCGAGATGCTTGACTTGTCAGCAAGTCAAGGCCGAGCACCAGAGGCCGGCAGGAGAGTTGCAGCCTTTGCCCATTCCGGAGTAGAAATGTGAACAGATTTCCATGGATTTCGTTGTGGGTCTACCCAGGATTAGCAGAGGGTATGATTCCATCTGGGTGATTGTAGATAGATTGACAAAGGCAGCTCATTTTCTTCCGGTGAAGACGACGTATGGGTTTGCGCAGTATGCTCAAATTTATATCGACGAGATTATACGATTGTATGGAGTTCCGACATGCATAGTATCTGATAGGGTTACCCAGTTTACCAGCAGGCTATAGCAGAAACTTCAAGAAGCTCTTGGTATACGATTGAGTTTTAGTACAACTTTTCACCTACAGACAGATGGTCGGTAAGAGCGGACCATTCAGACTCCAAAGGATATGCTTCGAGCTTGCAGTCTTGATTTCAGTGGTAGTTGGGATTGTCACTTACCTTTGATAGAATTCTCATACAACAACAGTTTTCAGGAGACGATCCAGATGGCATCCTTTGAAGCTTTGTATGGGAGGAAGTGTCGATCACCCATTTGCTAGACGGAACTGAGCGAGAGTAGCATTTTGGGACCGCAAAGAGTACAGGAGACTACAGAAAAGATTCAGTTAATTCGGGACAGAATGAAAGCGGCCCAGTGCAGACAGCAATCATATGCAGATCGACGCCGTCGTAGACTCAAATTTGAGGTGGCAGATCATGTGTTTCTTCGTGTATCTCCAATGAAGGGTGTGTTGCGTTTCGGAAAAAAGGGGAAGCTCAGCCTCAGATATGTCGGACCTTACGAGATTCTAGAAAGAGTAGGTGTTGTGGCTTATTGTTTAGCACTTCCACCGAGTTTTCCCGATGTGCATCCTCTGTTTCACGTGTCTATGCTTCGCAAGTATCTTCACAATCCTTCTCATGCGATCCAGCATCAGATCTTACAGCTTGACCCGGATTTATCCTACACAGTGCAGCCAGTAGCTATTCTAGACCGGCAGGCAAAGAAACTGAGATCAAGGGTACTTCCATCCATAAAGGTTCTTTGGCGAGGAACAAATCGCGAGGAGATTACTTAGGAGACCGAGGATGCGATGCGAAAGAAATTTCCACATCTTTTTGAAGGTACGTCTAGTTAAGTTTTAAATTCGGGGACCGAATTTTCTTAAGGGGGAATATTATAACATTTTGAAAATTTAGAAATAAATAAAATTAATTAATTAAATAATAAGAATGTTAAATTCAAAAGTTATTAAAACCAAATAATACATTTTCATAAGTATTATGTGAAATTAATAAAATTAAAAATTTTGTATGCAATATAAATAAATTATAAGGGTTTTAATGTGAAATTTAGCTTCATTTTAATTAAAATGGTGTTATATAATAACATAGGCAGTGAGGGGTTTTTGTGTAAAATTTAGGAAATTGTGCAAACTTGGGATTTTGAGGGTGTAAGTGAAAAAGAGGGATAGATAATATTTAGCTCAGAAATATCACAAGAATAAAACAAATTGAAGTGATAAAGCTTGGACACCACATACTTGCATGCACACTTCATACACAACACCTCATCCTTGCATGAAACAACCACACCCTTGTTGGTGACACCTCCTTCTATACCTCACCTTTTCCCTTGACCATATATCATATGTTCAGATCATCTTGGCCAAATAAAAATCAGAAAAATTCAAAAGAAAGAGAAAGAGAACACTTAGAACTCACAAAAGAAAAATAAAAGAGAAGAGATAAGAGAAGAAGAACTAGGCTAAGGATTTCACCATAAAGATAGAAGCTAAGGACTTGGGTATCTTAGAGGAAGCCTTTCAACCATCCTCAGTGGGTAAAATTCCTAACTCAGTAGATTTAGTTCTGAAATTGTAAAATTTTATAAATCGAATATCGTATTCTAGGTAAAACTTAGCTCTGTGTTAATCTGCTATAGTTTAAATGATAACTAAATTGACCAAACGATGCCCTAATATTGTACGTTGGACTTAAAACAAACCCTAGGAGTATGAACCCCTATGGTCGGATTTAGGCCGGGGAGATGAAGGGCATATCCGGCGTCGCCGGATTTTTGGGGAAGTTTGGTGTTTTGGGTTTTAGGGTAGGTCTCTGTGTAGGGGTTAGGATAATTTGGTATTGTTTATTTAAGTTAATTTAACAGTATGTAAAATCTGGGAGTTAATATCTGAAATGGGGTTAAAATGTTTAAAATACGACACGGGAAATACGTAACGCGTTCCGTTTTCTGTTACGAAATAGCGTTTGGTTAAAATCCAATTAAAATAAGTGTTAGATAGTTTGCAATAGTCGTACATGGTATAGTTCATATGTACAACTCGTATTTTCATATTTCGTCGTATCGAAATTAGCCATTTCTTATTTAAATTAATTTCGATGTTAGATTCAAATACGGGAACTTCGGAGGCCGCAAGGAAAGGAAAAGGATTGGCTATTTCTGAGTAGTTTACGACGTATTCCGGTGATTAGACTAAACATCTACCGGAGGATTTTGTATAGATAACCTGATACGCCATAGTTTAGTTTAAATAAAAATAGTCTTTTGTATGTTAAATTGATCATATGCATCCACATACATATAAATATACATCGCCATGTTAGTAGTTGTTAGGACACTGCACAATTATCAACGAGTTATGCCGCACATGCACATATCTATATGTTACACTATGCCTCGTCGATATTGACATGTCACTTTCACACTTAGTATTTATCCTGTTAAATATGATTCCTATCATACCTTAAATATCAACAACGGTAGTAAATTGCATCAATGACATCATGTTTCGTATTCAAGTGTTATCAATTGATATAAGAGGCATTTGTACTATTGAGGATTTATGGTTTTGAGTTTTCCAATACTATTGCGTAAATTCAGTGATTTTTTCATATTGATGTGAGATATCCACCATGAGATACTGTTTTTATGATTTGGTTTTTATTCCGGGCCGAGTGGGGGAGCTATACGGTCGTGGATTTTTACGTTATCCAGACTGAGTGCGGGAGCTATACAGTCGGATTCATGGTGGACCCGGTCAAGACCGAGGGGCTGGAAAACCGCATTTGAGGCGGGGAGCCTAGCGAGGATACTCGATACCGGAGATAGTAGTGAAACACGGCGGATATCTAGATGATACCAACCGGTGTTATTGATTACAAGATCGTTCGAGGAACGATGCCTGAGGGAAACATAAGATTTGTGTCGATGTTGGACAAGGAAAGATGAACTTGATTTGGAAATAAGTGATGAGATTTCATTTTTGATTTATATGGTTATTAGTATAAATTCATGATTTCACATGCTATCATGCATCATACTTATCCTTATTGCAATTAGTTATGGTTGTCATATTTACATTATCAACCGTTATATGTTAGTCTTATTCACTGAGTTGGCAACTCACCCCCGCTGTGCCACTGTCCTTGCAGGGGTAGAGTGGACGGTTAGCAGCAGTACAGATCCACTTATCTACTTTTATCACATCTTTTGCTAGGTGGGTTATATATATAGTAACCTTCTCTTTTGGTATTGTATATTAAATCTAAAATATCTCCATCAGAACCTGTATTATAACTTAGAACGAAAGTTGATTGTATGTATATTATCTGACAGATGAGATCGTGCAGTTATGTTAAATGATATTTCTTTTACTTATGATTGAGATTTTTATTGAGGTTATATAAAGCTGTATATTTATTTCCGCTGTTGACATTGTTGATCCCAACTAGGGATGCAACTAAATTAAAAACTTCACAATTGCTTTTATTATTAATTCAATAGGAAGTTACTGTTAAAATCTTAAATACTTAAAACTGCGATTTTTACTTAAAAATACTAAAATCTTCCTAAAAGTCCGCAAAAAGGGTTGTGATCTTGGTTTTTGGCATACTCGGGTTGTGTATATATCTTTAGATATTATACAATCTAAGTGCCGGTCATATTCAAACTTTGGGTCGTGACACAAACGTTTCTCCAGGATTGGATCAATATATCAACCGATTGCATCTAGTGCAAAAACAACATCTGGTGTGGTACTTGACATCTTATGATTGACTCAATTGCCTAAGCAAGTAATATGCCAATCATGTGCATCCCTCTCCTCTTTAGTCTATAAGACACCTTTAGAGAGGGTGACTCCATCACCTGCAGGTTCACTACCATGCCAGGAGTCGTCGATTCCAAAATACCTTTAGAATGCAGTCTAAGTACCCGGATTGGGACGATTCCCAAATTTAGATCTAAAACCATAGATCTAGTAACCAGAATGCCTGATATAATATCCAAATACTATATGGAGAAACCATTGTGTAGCAACCAAAGTATAACCGATCGTAGTATAGGAATATCTCTTCTTACTCTGTGTATGTCATCCAAATACCAGGACATCACACCCTACTACCTTCTTAATAGATCCATCCCTTATTCTGATGAAGTCATAACCTATGACTGTCACATCAAAAATAGATGATCTATCTCTGCTATATCTGCTTTAGTCTATAAATAGACACAAGCTACTTGTCCACTATGCTTCCGCAGCTCCCACTGACTACGACAACCCTCTGGTAGAGTCATATACACATACACTTCTAAAGCTAGTTCATAACGACGCTATACTCATCCTCCTGCCGGGTTTCATAATCTAGAACAGCAGCAATGGCAAGTCTGGGTAAACAAGAACCTCCCTGTCACCGTCTTTGAGAATACCGAAGTATCTCTCGGGCGTCTGAGGTTACCCACCATATCTGCGGAGTGGCTAATGGAATTTCAAACCTGATTGAATCTTTAGGTTCCTTTTAAATTTTCAGTAATCGTTTGCGGTTCTGGAATTACTTCCAGTTCTACCATACTCTCACTACTTTTTTCTGAAAAAATCCATTTTACTAAAACTGCGGTGAGTCAAGAACAATATCACTATTGATCTTCCAGATGGTAGAAAGTCAACCCTTGTCATAGCCCGAGTTAACCCACAAACTGCCATTACAGAAACATGCCTTGAGTTATCCAGAATCTGATTTTAAGGATAAGCCGGACAACTCCATATACCTTAACATCGTTGAGATATGAGCCATTCTATATACAATATAGAAACAGAGGCACTGATTTAATTGGAACCCGATTCAAATCATACAGCTGTCTCTAGTGCATGTCAACTAAATGGAGAGAGGCCGATCAGCATTATTCAACTTAGGAGTGCATCCAGATATGAGTAACCCAAAAGAGAAGCAAGTTCTCGAAACCATTACTATCAACTGAATACCTAATACAAGTATCTGCATCTTCGATTACCTTGAAGAATCCCGATACTTGCAACACCTGATTCTCTACTTTATTCTTATATCTATAACTTCTCAAAACTTGGACCTTGTGTTTCTACGAAACGCCTGTCTAAAAACTAGAGAAGTCACAAGTAAACAGAATATAGTACGAGGACCAACCCCTCTGTCCTAATGGACACTGGACAACATACAATACTTTGTATTGACTAAGAAGAATTACACCGCTATATAATACTCCTTACCTACCATCAACTGATATAGGTAAATATCAGGGACATGATTTCAAAAGGTTATATCTCACTTTATAAAATAAACGTACAGATATATCAATTTGAAATTGGTGCATAACAACGGATATTCAAAACCAAATATTTGCCGTCCGCGCAAAAACCCAGGCAATTTCCTCAAATATCACTAATTACAACGAATCCCGATATAATGAGAATAATCACCTAATTCCCAATAACTTACTCCCACTCATCATCTGTAAAACCATACAGATGTGAGAATCATACCTGGTAAATACATACCCTGGAGTAAGGATCTAATTGGGAAATCGGTTTTCTATTAACAACGCACAATGAAACTGAAACATTAAAATGTTTCGAAAGGGTATCCGGGTATTCCTAGTAATGCACCTTCCATTATCCAGATTCATGACTATAACCGTATATTTCGTTGCCATCTCTCCAAATCCCTTTATATGTCTTTACTCATTACCTTATGTACACTACCTTTAGGCTAAATGGTTTTCTTCCTTCTCTACAGTTCGGCACCAGCCTATGGTTTGGAAGAAGCCTATCCAATAAGCGTAATAGGTGTACTCTCATAATCCTAGGAGTACTCGCAACCTGAGGGAAGGTAAAGATAAAAGACAATTGAATAAAACTTATTCCTATTTCTCATGAATCAGAACCCATCCCCGAACTGGAACAAGTTCCTTCGAGTTCGTATCTAACCATACGATGGAGTATGCAATAAATGTGGATCTTCGTAGTGATTTAGGGTATTCTAGAGAAATACAAAGGTGAAATAGGAGTGGCGATGAAATACATGGTTCGGTCGTGAATGATAACAGTCGCAATTTTACTTTGCCTTCTTTCTAATCTCTTTATTTGTCTTTACTTATTACCTCCTATACACCACACTTAGGCTAATTGGTTTTCTTCCTTCCCTAACTTTGGGCACCTGCCTATAGTTTGGAAGAAGACTATCTAATAAGCGTAATAGGTGTACCCTTCTCCAAACCCTAGGAGCCCTTACAACCTCAGAGAAAGTAAAAGGAAAAGGCAACTGAATAGTCCTATTCAATCTCTCCAGAACCAGAATCCATCCTCGAATCTGGAACAAGTTCTTTCGAGTTCGTATATAACCATACGATCGATTTATCCAATGGAAGTGGATGTTCGTAGTGATACGGGGTGTTCTGGAGAAATGAAAAAGGTAAAAGAATGAATGGCAATGATGTGTGCAACTCAGACAATCCAAAAATCCAGTCTTTTAAGAAAGTTCGGTTAACTTGGTTACTGAGTCATAGTCTAGGGTAAGGCCATAGTCGCTGCCAAAGAGAGAGAGAGAGAAGAAACACTCTGCGTGCACTCCAACCAAGATCAGAATGGTTATCAATTTATCTAATCAGGAAGACTCCCACTGTATCCTCAAATTCTCCTCCAAACCTGAAAGAAGAATTAGTCGGGATCACCCGAGGAGTAAACCAACTCATAAGTGGGTATCGGGATCTAACTATCATCGCATAATAACCTGATGGAATCCATTCACGTTATCACACTCCAGAAGGTATGCACATGCCTGGCAAGTTTCAGTTTCTTTAGAAACTCCCGATGTGATTTTTACCCCATGCTCTTATGACCTTGACGAAGGCCAGCATATCATAAATCACATGTCAAGTTCTACCCGTCATTATCCGGGTTAATTTGCACCCACCCGTACATACCCTTGACGAAAGCCAAAATAGTAGTACGACTGTCCCAAACTAACACATCTATCTATGCAACAGAAAAGTAACAAATAGCTACTATACACTATGCCTTGATGAAGGCGAACATACATAGCATGAATACTAAGTGCTACCCGTCTGAAATGACGGAGGGCTACAGATGGTTTTTTGGCAAAAAACTTTTAACGTAATGAACATGATATCGTTGAAGAAATTGGATAGCTTTTTACAAATATATAGTGGCGAAAACCTTTGCTAAAGAGGTCACTCCCGGTGAAGGGATCTCGGCTCTTTCCTCGTAGAATGATGTGCAGGATATTCCAAACTGAATACCGCGACGAAAAACAAAAAGTAATCGACTATAGTGAAGTTATTACCCTGACGCAAACCTCAGTCCAAGGGGTCACTCCCGATGAAGGGATCTCGGCCCTTACCTCGTCGAATGAGGTGCTGGATATTCATAACCGAATACCACTGTGCAAAATAAAAGAAAACATCCTTGTAATAACTGCTTTTTGAAAATTGTTCCAACAACATCAAATAGGTTTGTTTTCCTTACATTGGTCAGAATCAATGCAGTCCCATCAATTAATCACACCAAAAAGAATGAAAATATAATGTACATATATGCCATCCGCATTCGCCACTGGGTCCCGTCATCACCCGTTAGGTTACTTAACTAACGATAGAGCGGGGACTGGACTAGCGCGGGTGTAAAACATATACAACATCTACTAGTATATATATCACAATATATAATAATCGCTCCAGGCGTGATAAATGCAACATCACAGAAAAGTAATAAGCATAACAGAACAATAAAGATAATCTGGGAACCCCGGGTTTCCTTTGAGCCGCAAGTGAAACCCGACGTTCCCCTAGTTGTGTGGATAGCTTGTGCAATGGAAACCTAAACCCCTACGGGCGCGGCAAGTTACCCGCCAAAACCAGAAGCGAGGTAGCCCCCTTCAGCAAAGTGAATGGGCTACCCAGCACTTCATGGAATCCGGTAACTTGAGCACCCCACCTTGGGTCAACCTATACCTCCTACGAATGCGGCGAATAGCCCGCTAATTCTAGAGTGAAGCCCCCTCCGTCTCAAAGCCATGAGATGCGGGCCCGTTGCCCTCTAGAACTCGGCTACCCGTGCACTCCACCGCGGGGTAATCCTAGTACAGAAAAGAAAATATATACAACAGGTACATCGACCTCAACCCGGTCGTGCCCCAAAAGAATAATATACAAACAGGCAGCGATGGCAGTCCACATGTCGGACGCTCGCCCCGCGATATCAAATGTACAAATAAAACTAAACTGTACTAACGTTATACCAAGCTATCCACCACAACGAATCCGTAACATCACAGCACAACACAGAACATCAACGTGAATATCACGTTCGCAAACTCGTCTAAAAGGACATATAGCAATTAGACGAGTTATACCGATCGAATGACATTCATGGTCGCAGATAGTAATATAAGTACTATGAACTAAGATATTGAAAATTTTGATCGATAAAACTTCCCGAAATGGCCCTAAGTGCAAAACCCAGCACTCAAAAAAATCTGGGCCAAAACAAAATATTCCAGAAATCACAATTCCATATGAAAGACACCAAGAAGAAAAATGGCACACTGAAGCCCCAAAACAGCGGCGGGACCGCGGCCAAAACGTTGGTTATGCGGCGGTTCCGCGGTGTTTTAGTGGGCTCAGTCGACCAAATTTCTTCTATAGTCTTAAAAAAGCATGCATGATTTTCTGACATAATGAAAATAGTTTTTTGACCACTTTTAAATTTTGACAGAAACTTCAAGAATGGGATTGCGGCTTTTGAAAATTTCGTCGATCGATATTTTAAACATATTAGAACAAGCTAGTAAGGGGTTAATGGCATGGCTCTGATACCATGTAAGTCTGCGGTAGTGCCGCGGCCGTCAATCCGAGGCCAAATACGGAACAAAAACTTTTTACGAAACTGGGGCTAACGCAGACTTTTACCCGGATCATACCATTAACTCTATACTAGCTAACTATAAAGAAGTTAGAATGGCTATACCTATCAATCCGTGTCCTTCAGTCTTTAGCCACCATCCCTAACTTCCCGCGGCATCTCCGATCTCGTTCGATCTCCGGTCTTCTCGTCGAAGTGGCACCACGTCAAGAAATCTTTTTTCGGGCTCCCGCTTCAAACCGAAGCAACTCGGACATGAAGTTTTCTAGCTGACATGTCGAAGATGAAGTAGAGAATGTGTGTGATCACTTTGTCTCAATACACCCATGGATTCTCAACTCATAAGAGGGATGGGTAGAGATTGAAGAAGAAGCCATGGAGGAAGATGTGAGCTCAAGAGAAGAAATGAAATGGCTTATGTTGTGTGTGATCTTTTGAGATATATATATATATATATATATATATATATATATATATATATATAACTCAAAACCAAACTCCAAGCCATCACATGGCAGCCCTCTCTCCCCAAAATATCCCCACGAATCATAATTAGGCCCAAAATCAATCATGTCACAATAAATGGTCACATAAACCAAGACCATGAGTCACCATGTGCATGTGGCATGAATTGATGCATATGGACAAAACTTGAACTCATATTTTCCACATAATAAACATTAATCCAAATGTTTATAACAATAAATAGAATGTCATCTTCTAAAGTAAACTCATAACGGATCATAAGGATATCCCTCATTTGTATATGCATTCTTGCATCCGCATTCCGACTGAATGAGAATACTACGAGATGAAAATAATCCAACAAATCTAATACTAGGATCCGGCTTAAACCAAAGCCCAATAGTATGATCCGTCCGATCATGATCCGGGCACAGGTGCACGTATATGATCAAACCCTGCCATAAAACCATACGGCCTCTACAACGTTTCGCCCGAACTAGGGAAACTTTCTGTGGGGGACTCTAAAGACTCGTCAATACGCTGGCAGTGGGTTTAACCACAAGCACATCAATGGTACTGGCTGTACTTAACGGCTACCCATGTATTGACCAAAAGGGAGGCTGATGAAAGAACTCATCCTGAAACTCTACTGAACCTGTCAGTGACAATATCCGTACAGTCCGGTCCTTTCCTTTATGGGTATCGCATATCGGGACTAGGGGGCTGGTAAACGTCAGACCCCTAATAGTGGTATAAGTCGTGTCGGAATGTAGCCCAGAACGCCCTGAGAAACTACTGGAATACCTACCAGTAAATCTCACTTGCCTTGGCCAAGGACATCGTGTAATGGCTCTCCTAAACACAGCGCGATCTCACCCCTAAAACCAGAAGAGACGAATCCCATGCCGATCCGCTCACTGCCTCTATGTGGCTCGGGACTGTACCCAACTAAAACCTGTTTACACGACTTCTTTGAGTCATGGTAGGATAGTAATCAAAGCACAGTGGGAACTCATACGAGACAAATGACGATCTCAGGTTGATAGACTAACCTGTACACATGTCACCAGAGAACTATTATCTGACGCTAGGTATAATACCAACTAGCATGTTCCCGGCGAGTCCGTCCGGTATACTCATAACCCAATGAGCACATGTATACGTCTTAGGTGAACCAACTGACACCAATGGCTTGTGAGATCGGCCGTCTCCCCTCGTCGGGGTCTCGATCGTATATACTAGTCTACCAATTGAGTATCGATGCCCAGTCTCGAAACTCCCACGACTAGGAATACTTTAAAGATGTGCTTATAGACTACCCAACTCTCACGTATATGATCGCCATCATATTGCTGGTAGTCAAGCAAGAATCTTAAAGGCTCTATCAATGTGTAAAGTCTAGTTTTTGACTATTAATAAAATATGTGATATGTAATGTCACCTAAAGTATGTACACGATGATAAAGACAAACCAGATAGTATACTATCATCTCGAGTAAGATTGTCCTACCGGTATAGTTCCTCACTCAATCATTACAATCACGTGCCTGCGATCCAATAATTGACTTTGAGGGCACTTTATCCAACATTTTTGCCCCATGCTTTTATGACCTTGACGAAGGCCAACATATCATAAGTCGTATGTCAAGTTCTACCCGTCATTATCCAGATTAATTTGAACCCACCCGTACATACTTTTGACGAAAGCCAAAATAGCAGTAGACTGTCCCAAACCAACGCATCTATCTATACTACAGATAAATATTCAGCAGCTACCAATCACTATGTCTTGGCGAAGGTCAAAATACATAGCTTGAATACTACGGAATATCCAATTAAAATGACGGAGGCCTACGAATAGTCTTGACGAAACCGTGAACGTAGTGAACTTAATATAATCGAAAGAACCTGATAACTTTTAAAAAAAGTGGTTTAAGCTCCGCATTTTAAAAGTTTTACCGTTTTTGAAAAACCGAGTCGTTTTAAAATTGTTCCAACGATTCAGCTTTGTTTTGTTTACTTTGCATTTATGTAATGCAATCCCATCAATTATCCTATCATTGCAGAAAACAAAAAAAATACAACGTCCGCTTATATCATCTGCATTCGTCACTGGGTCCCGTCATCACCCGTTAGTTTACTTAACTAACGATAGAGCGGGGGCTGGGCTAGCACGGATGCAAAATATAAGCAACGCCTGCTGGATATTGTATAAAAATATGTATATTCTTCAGACGCAATAATAGGTATTCCAGATCGCAGATGAACATATTGGATATATTAGGAATTCCGCATTTAATTTAAGCCTGTAACGAAAGACGGAATTCACGGTCGTGATGAATAGCCAAACCCCACACTAGACCCCTACGGGTGCGGCAAACTACCCACCAAGTACCTGAAGTGAAGCAACCTCTCCCAACAACGTGCGTAGGCCACTTGGCACTTCAAAGTACCCGGTAGTTTGTGCACCCCAGCTTGGGTCTATCCTAGGAGCAATAAATAGTAAATGAAATAATACAACGGTGGCTAAAACCTCAACCCAGATGTGCCCCGCGAAAAAATATTACAACAATTTACAATTGAATGAATGAAAGAATATATGGTCTTGTATGATTGTAATAGCTCCATCTTCGAATCGTCATTGTTCCTTAGAAAAGAAAATGGGAATCCCTAAAGTTTTCTTCTGCTTTTTGACAGATAAAAATGAAAACAAAATTTTCCATTTTTAATGTCAACTAGCATTTTGTCCTCTCCCACTAATCATTTATCTTTAAATATTTGTCTCTAATTTTCATGTCTATCGGTATGCTTAAAAAATCTAGGATTTTTGTCATTCAGTTTTTATCTTTATTGAATTGACAGATGTTGAGTTGAGTAATCTTTGGGAATCAATCGGTTATATTTTCAACATGACGAGTGTCATGACCTCTCATATCTTGTCTTCACATTTCATATCTCTAAAATTCATATTTATTTCTTTTATATTTTTAGTTGTCTTCTTTCATATTGCTTTTGTTTTGGTCCTTCTAAGCATTTGATCCTTTCGATTTGGCCAAGGCAGTATGACTGGTTTGATACAATTATTATCGTTTATTTTAGAATAAAAGTAGGAGTACAAGTTAAATTATTTATGTAGACCTCACAAGGAGAACAATTTAAATCTTGATGTTCAATTATAATCCACTGACAACTTTTTAATTTATTTATTATTGTTTCTTTTGAATGATAAGCCAAGCCTGCGGAAGCTTGGCTGCAAGAGGCTTTGTGATGCACCAAGGGCTGCCTGTGGATATGAAAATGATGAATCACGCAATCGATTCATATGCAACCTAGACAAACTCTAAATGATGTAATACATGCACATGTCATCCTTTATCAACAGCCCTAATTTTAATAAATAATCTAAAACAGCAATGCAAAATATCCATGATTAAACTCCGGATGTACCCAACTAAAACCTCACATCCCCGGCTATTCATTCACGACAATCCAACAAGTCCATATACACAAATCAATATAACCATCACAGAAATATGCAACCCCCAACTAACCGACATATAACAATTAGCGGACGTTTACGAACACATTTATCACAACACAGATATAATCCGATTAGCCAAACTTCTTAAAATTGCGATTAATAACCAAATTTGAATCTACTCCAAGTACTCCACTATACACAAAATATCTGAGCAGAAACAAAATATCTCAGAAAACACAACACAACACAATAGACCACCAGAGGAAATTTGGACCAACTCGGAGTCGACTCGGCTACGGATCAGCGGCAGAACTCTTGGTTCGGCCGCGGATCCGCGGTCGGCTCACCGATTTAGATGCCCAAATTTCTTCAGTGATCTGCAAGAACCCTGAACGTATTTTTCAGGTCTCTAAAAATATTTTTAGACCAGAATTTAAAAACGATAGAAAGTGCATGAAAAAGTCGTGTTTTCGGAATTAAACCATGATCGAATTTCTAAAGGCTTTGCTAATATGTTAGTTATGATTTAGCTAGGCTCTGATACTACTGTAAGTCGACGTTACTCACCCCACAAGACGCTGGGAGGCGGAATTGGTAAAAACGATCATTTTCAAATAAGGCAACATCGACTATGCATAAGGATCTTTGCTAAATCTCAACTAACAAAAAAATCTAGGAGTTGTAACTACTACGTAAGATGATTATATCTCAAGATACTAATCCTTCTTGTTCTTGTTGTCCTCCTCCTCGTCGGCCTTCTCAAGTTGAAGAAGATCCACCCGAGAGTGCCTACTATGAGCTTTAACCTCTAAGATGAGGTAACTAAGTGGCTTAGAGTTATAATCTAAGTGATCTAGATAATATAAAGAGTGATTAAGGATTTATTAGCCTCACTAACCCTAGAATTCTCAACTCATGAGGCAATTAGGATTAAGATGAAGAAGAGAGAGCTTGAGGAGAGAGAAAGTGTTTTTGATGATCATATGAAGCTTGGCTCATGTTTGAATAATATGAAGCATGAAAATATCTCACTAAAATATCTAGTAAAATATCAATCATGCTTCATTTAATTTATAAGATGAATCATCTTCATGAGTCATGGTTCATTTAATGAAAACAACATCTCATTTCCTCCACCTCATTGAAGTTTAAATCAAAAGATAAAATCTTAATGAGTCATCTCCTTCTAGAAGCTTCCCGACATATTACGAGAATGCTCCTCCCATCCGTATTTACGAAAAACACGAATATACTGAGACTAAACAAATCCAATAATCTAATACTAGGATTCGGTTTAAACCAAAACCCACTAGTATATACCGTCCGAATATCATATGTGCACAAGTACATGTATATGTTCGAACCCTGTCGTAAAATCATACGACCTCTATATCATTTTGACCGAAGTAGGGAAACCCTCTGTGTGGGACTCTAAAGACTCGACACTACACTGGTAGTGGGTTTAACCACAGGCCGCAAGTGGTACTAGCTGTACGTAACAGTCCCCAGGTAAATGTCGATAAGAAGGCCGATGAGGAAACCCATCCGAACTCCTACTGAGCCTGTCTGTGGCAATTTCCGTACAGTCCAGTCTGTTCGTCTAAGAGTGTCTCATATCGGGTCTAGGGGGCCGGCATGCGTCAGACCCCTAATAGCGGTATAAGTCATGTCGGAGTACAGTCCAAAACACACTGAGAAACTACTGGAGCACCTACCAGCAAATCTCGCTTACCCTGGCAAGCGACTTTGTATAATGGCGTTCTGAACACGGTGCGATATCAACCCCCAATACCGGGAGAGACGAATCCTATCTAACCGCCACTGCCTCCAAGTGCTTCGGGACTGCACCCAACTATTACCTGTTTGCACGACTCAGCAGAGCCGTGGTAGGGTAGTAACCTAAGAACATTAGGAACACGCTTGAGGTGAAGTAGCAGCGTCAAGTTAACGGACTATGCTGTACTCATGTCACCTGGGAACTGCTAACTGACGATAGGTATAGTACCAATCAGCAGTTCCTGACAAGTCCTGTCCGGTGTACTCGTAACCTAACGAGCATCTGCATACTATCTCCAGTACAACGTAATAATGGCTGTGGGTTAGACCATTTTCCCTGCTGGGATGAGAAGCATACACACTAGTCTACTCCGGAGTATCGATGCCCTGTCTCGATAATCCTACGACCAGATACCTGTATAAGGATGTGCTTGTAGACTATCCAGCCCTCACTAGTGTGACTGCCATCACATCGCTGGTAGTCAAGCAAAGATCCTAAGGTCTCTATCAATATGTATTAGCGATACGTCAAAAGAAACATATACACATATTAAGATAGATACAAATCAAGTAGTATACTACCATTTTGAGCAATACTGTCAATACTACTGTGAATATCTGAAGCTTCCATTAAGTAATATACAATCTAGTATGATACAAAAATGGCCTCTACGGCATATACACTAACACCATATTCTCGTGCTCCCTCTCCTTTGAGAATGTTATCACGTGGCAGGTATGAGTTCATTTTCAAGATCGATGTTGATCTGGACTTACCCTCACAATATAGGTTGCTTTTGGCTCATGCTTTCGCGGTAGGGTTACCCTCCAACTATCGGATTGAGCGAACCTGCCTTGTTGATACTGGTCTTCGACCCAATATTTAAAGGTGAAGTAGTATTCAAGAGGATATCTACTGCTCGGTGGTAGGAGCAATATGCCGGGTGATGGACCTCGTTTATTTGTTCGGGGTGGCGGGACTCCGGGAGCGTCATCATTTGATGCTTAATGACAAGGTCAAATATTTTCCTTGTATTTTCATGAGGGAAAGAGTATTCCCGACACATCTGGATTCCGACTGACTTTTTCTCGATCGCGTGGCTTCTTGAATCCGCTTCGCTGTTTTCGAGCGTCATTCTCATTCTTCACCTTGTTGTTGCATTTGCGTCGGGCTTTTTCCTTGCCACGGAAGCGATTAGCGGGCTAAGGGTGAAGGGCATCGCAGTCTTCCCTTTCCGCAGACTGTTGAATTAGACGCTGCATCTCGGCTTTCTCATAAATGGACATTTCACGATTGTGGTCATCCCGAACCTTTTGACCGGCTTCTCTCATTAGCTTGTCAATTTATTCTTCAAATGACGGACTTGGCACTCTTATAGCGGGATCCCGCTCTGGTTCAATGTTATGACCATTTGGAAAAACGTTCCCTTCTTTACAGAAGCCATTTATGACGTGGCAATTGTGGAATCGCTCTCGTTTCTTGGACCGAACGTATCCAAGTCCAGTTATCTCCATCTTCCCGTTGGGCATCTTTCGCTGAGTCCCGGGAATGTCCCAAATCTTTTTGTAGAACTGGGCTTGTCGAGTGGTTTGTTTGAAAGGTACGCCTTGGTATCTTAATAGCCTTTTTAATCCTTCTGCGTAATATCTGGGCAGACGGAATGGTTGAAGCCTTTCAAGTGCAAGTTCGGCACCATGCAGACTTCTTTCTCCATTTTTGGTCTCCATAGACTAATAGAAGAGGATCTCTTTTTCACCTCTTCACCTAGGAGGGACGCAGAAGGTCTGCAGCTCTTGTATGCTGTATGTATCGAGCAGATCGAGTTCTTTGTAATGCCGCTGCAGAACTATGGTGATTTGCATGCTCTAGTCAGCTCCAGTAATGGTTTGTGCTGATGGGCGAGTGGAGAACACGGCGTTGACTTCGTCCTTAGAGTCACTGCCAAAGACCAAAACAGGAGTAGATGGTCCTGGCCTGTTGCCTTGGGATTGCCCTGAGTAGATTATCACTTCATCTTTCTCAGTATCGTTCCCAAAGATCGGGATAGTGGCAACGGCTTTTTGTTTATTCTCCGATTTATGACATCTTTCGTGTCTTCGAAGTCTGGTAGGAAGTACTTGGCGTCTTCATATTTGCGAACTTCATTTACGGAGAATGAGTTTAGCTCCCCTGTAACTGTTTACTCGAGGCCGTCTTTGAAGTACTTCATACACTGATGTTGTGTAAAAGAGATGACGTTGTACTCATGTAACCAAGGACGGCCGAGCAGGGCGTTGTAGCAGGTCTTAGAGTCAATGACATGGAATTTGATGTCGGTGACGAGCATCCTAAAGAATAATGTCAATATCACGGACTCAAGTATCCGAGATGACTGTGAGTCGAAGCTGGAGATAGTAATTTTGTCCTGAGCCAGATGCTGAACGTTCATGCAAATCTCCTTCAGCACCTTCACGTTGAGAATGTTGACGGAGGACCCATTGTCGACTAGGATCTTCACTATCTAAATTTCGTGGCAGTACCCAATGACATATAAAGGATGGTTGTGTTCACACGTTTCGAGGAGGAGATCTGCATCGCCGAATGTGATGTCAGCTGTATAAATCTCTGCCAGCTCGTCTTTCATCTTTTCTTCTGTAAAGAAAGCTTGGAACTGATCAGGCTTTTGTAATTCCTTGATCAGAGAATCTCGTGCCTCTTTGAACAGGAAGAAAGCATCCAGTATGCTCAGTTGTGAGGATATCTTTCTCAGATATTCCAGGATATTGTAATCTACTTTGTTTTTCTTAGATGGGTCCTTGTTCGCGAGCTCTTTGATGACTCTATCATCGAGAGCAATTTTCTCAGGGAATTTTCCTTCCCCTTATCTCTTTTGCTCGAACCTTTGTTTGTAAGCCCGAGGTTCTTTTCCGGAAATGTACGGTTACATAGCTGAATGTTCTCGCAGTTCTTCTCCTCTTCTTCTTTTCCAGAGGTGGATTTTTTGAAGAGAGGGCCGAGGGTTATTTCTTCCTCAGAATCGCTCCCAAATGTAAGAACTTAAGATTTTCCTTTTATCGAACGGGTATTAACTATGTGACAGTTGCCAGACGTTTCTTCACGCTCATTTGTCGCGCTTCTTTGTTGTCGACAGGTTTTGCGCTTCATCCGCTTGAAGTGTTCCTGCTGATCAACGTATCCTTGCCACCACTTCTTGAAGGTATTGCATTCTGCGGTGGGGTGTGTGACCCTCCGATAGTATAAGCAATAGTTCGGATGTACATCCGCTTCGTCGAGGCACGCACTCCCGGAAGTTTTTTCCATGAGAGGGGGCGGCTTCATTCCCATTGACAGGGCTTTGGCAAACTGCTCCTCTGCTTTGACCCATCCCTTGTTTGTAGCAGGTGTGCTTTGGCTTGGGTGGAGTATTGTACGACTCATCTTTACTGCAGCTTCTTCATCCTGATGCCGACGCTTGGCCTTTTCGTATATGGCCATTTCATGTTCTCAGTCAGCTTTGCTCCTTTAAATGGCTTCGTTTAGCAGCCTGTCAATCAGGTCTTCTGACGGTTCCAGGGATTCTGGGGCCAGTCCTGCCCCCAGTTCCTATGCGTTGCTTTCTGACGCCGAGGGAGTTTCTTTGTCTTTTAACGACGAGTGCGAGACTATGTGGCTTCTCGCTACATAATCCTTCGGTTCTTCTGATGAATCGTTTCCCTCATCAATGTCACTGTCTCCGTTCTGAAGTATATGGTTGAGAAACTCTTCGAGTGTGACTGTAGTCCGCGCCTTCTGGTTGTACTCCTCCAGCGCGTCGATGTATTTTTGCAGGTCCGTGCGCTTGTCGTTAGGCTGCATGGGCTACTTCGTCTTCTTCTTTTTCTTCAAATACTTTGAAGGCTTGACCTGGGTGTTTTACCCATCATTACCAGCATTCGGTGTTAGGCGCTGTTTAAGCATCCCCTCAATGATCTCGGACTCCGGTGGACTATTCCACCTGATCGCCGGACATGCTTGAAGGTCCTTCAGCATTCTTTTAGTTTTAGCTGAAAAGACAACTTCCCACGGAGCTTCTTCTACAAATGAACATGATGCCCCCGGCGTGTCCACCTTTTTAGGAGAGTGCTTCTGTGGTGGGTTCACCTTCCAGTTTTCGGACAGCGCAAACTTCCTTTGTTGGTATTGGTCCTCAACCCAGTTTTTGAAGATGTAGCAATCCTTAATTGGGTGGCCCACTACTCTGTGGTAGGAGCAGTAGTTAGGACTGTTGGCATCACCAGACTGAAGTGGAGGTCTCGGATCCGATAGAGTGATGAGTTTGTTGCGCATTGCCAGTTCGAACATTCTCCTCGTTTTATCATGGGGAAATGAGTAAGAACGTCCTAGCTTCTCCTCGAAGGATTGGCGCGGGCGCACGTTGCTTTGGCGAGCAATCGGTTTCAAGTTGCTCGGCTGTTGTTGAGTGTTGGCAACGAAGGTCACTTTCCCTTTGCCCTTTTCATTCTGGGGATCCGTATTTGAAAAGGACGGCCTATGTCCCATCTGGTCCATTTAGGCCAGCTTGTCGATCAAGGCCTGGAAGTTGGTCGGCTTGAAGAATATCATAAACTGGGACACGATTGCCTGAGGATCGAGAGTCCCTATGAATATGCCCACGGAAGGAGCTTCTTCGATGCGCTGTTCGCATTTTGACCATAAGTTCCACCACCGAATTGCGTATTGAACCCAGGTCTCTCCTAGCTTCACCCTGGCATTGATTAATGCCATTTTCGGGGTGCGCTCGCTTGCGCTGGCGAACCGCTGTGTGAATAGCAGCTCCATTTCTGTGAATGTTTTGACGGAGTCATTTGGGAGTTCCGAGTACCATTCAAACGCCGTCTCTGACAAAATGCCAACGAACTGGCAAAGAAACAATTTGTCGTTGCCTCCAGTATTGCCACACAAAGATCTGAACTGAGCAACGTGCTGATGCGGGTTGTCTGTCCCTTTGTATACGTGGAACTTGGGGATCGTATATCCCGGCGGGTACTTGATTTGATCATACTAGCCTGGGAATGGTCGCCCAGTTCTGACGACTTGGCCAGCCGCTTCGTTTACCTGATGAGCTCATATTTGCTGAGCTATGTAGTCATCGAGGGAACTTTGGAGATCGTTTCCTCCCTAGCTGTTGATAAAGCCGGAAGAGGGTTTGATGTTTCCCCTTTGTCGTCCTCGATGATTATCGGTGGATTTTCGGTTGGAGGTTCTAGTTGGATCATCATTCCAACCAAGTCTTGGAACAGGAGCGCCATCTGTTTTATATTAGCCGCTTGTTCTGCGGCCTCCTTATCCTTTCTATCCAGCACCCTTCGCAAGAACTCCGTATCTGTCTCCTGCTCTTGGCGCTGTTCAAACGCTGCTTCCGGGCTTTCTTTCTGCCCTGTGAGTGCTGCCATTTTCGTCAGCATCTCCTTGAACTTTTATTGCTGCTCCTGAGTTTTCGTCAATGACCGAGTTTGCGGCCGATGAGCCATGAAAGCACGGTTCTCCTCTTTTCCGGAAGCCATAAAAACCGTGTGCATGATCATGCCCCCAGACTTAGGGCATTTGGATCCATCACCTTTAGGATTTGCTGCCGGTGGTGGTAAATTCTCTGTCCTTCTCTTTTTGTGAGAAGTCAAAGTTTAAAGAGCCATTGTAACAGGCGCCTTCATGAAAGAAGCCCCTCGCTGCATGGTGGAGGGAAGGTCCTCCTCTTGCCAAGCCTTTGTTTCCTTCAGTCGGCGAGAGTAGTCTTTGTTGATCACAGAATTTTGGACCTTCCGCCAGACCTTGTGGACTTGGGAGGTCAGCCGCTGAGAGGGCTACTCCGGCTTTTCATGTATCATGTTTTCAACAGGTGGGGGAGATTTCTTCAGCACTGCGGTCGGAAAGTTCTTTCGCACCCTCCTTAGCAGTTCAATGCTGTTCCCAGTTAGAACAACAACGTCAACTTCCACCATTGGAGTGGGTGGAGTAAGTCCAGAGGGAGAGTTGCCCCCGGCTTTCCTCACTCGACGCCAGTGGCGACGTTGAGCATGCCTTGCAGATAGGATTGCCTCAGTTGTGGGAGTGGCATCGTCATACCCCCTGCTTTGGTTAGGGGCTAGTGCCGGGGCCAGCCTGTTGAACACTGACATCCGTTGAGAGGGGACGGCCAATCTTGCGAAGGCCGACTTTCTGGTAGGGGAAGCCTTTTTTTATGACTTGGCCCGTAGTGTAGGGTTCCTATCGACGGCAGCAAGGTTTCGGGAGATATCGTCCATGCCATTTTCAAAAATTTGTCATTTCAAGAAACTCTAAACAAGAATCGTTAACTAGAAAATAATACGGAAACGAATGTAATCCATTTTACATCTAAGTGAAAAGGAAATACAATCTTTGTCGATCGGTCCTTCACTTCATAAGCTCCTAGTAGTAGTCCCTTCGCTGCGATCATCGAACTCCCGGACTCTTGGACGGCTCCATGAGAAGAAGGCAACGGTCTTGCTTGAAGTCTTCGATACCGAAGATGATCTACGTCGAGAGAATACTAGCTCAAGCTACTACTTTATGAAAGTGAAGCAAACACCCTATACTAAAGTGCTAATCTAGTAGAGGATGATGAAATAGGAAGTGGGCTCACTTTAGAATTTCTTTTCTCACATTGCTTTCTCACTTTTATCAAACCCTAGCAAGCTTTTCTTTTGGATGAAGAAAATGAAGAAAGAAGAAGAGAAACAAAATGATCAAGTGAGATAAGTAACTATGGGTGAGTAGGTATCATATACTAACTCAAGTAGAGACATAACCATGGCTAATTATAGTGGTTAGGTTAATAAATATCCTAAGTAAAACAAAATGGGTGGACTTTGTCAAAACACTCACAAGCTTTCTACAAGCTTCATGCATACAACAATTATCCACTAATTTTAGATTTACTTTGAATATTAAAACGCCACCAATATAATTATAATGGTGTATGTCTCATACACCCATGCATAGTGTATCAACAACCATGACACACACAAGCAAATAATGCACATCAATATATATCACATATATTACATGTACACACAAGTGAGAAAAGAATGCTTAAGTGAGCTAATGTTAGTTAATGTAAATTAGTATATCAAATATACAATTATACACTAAATTATTAAATCAACACTTGATTTAATAATCCGGTTATATCACATATAACCGACTAATATTAAATGTACCAACTTATCGAATCAACACTTGATTCGATTACCCAGCTATATCACATATAACCGACCGATACAATAGTCGTGAGAATAGAATACGGTATCACATATGCGCATTATTCTCGGTCCCGCACATATCTCATATGGGCTTCTATTTCGTTTTGCCTGAGCAAGTAAAACCTCTATGTAGGACCCTAAAAACTCATCAATACGCTAGCAGTAGAAGATGATCACATCAAGCACCCACAAGCCGTCAGCGGTAATAGCTGGACGTAAAGGCTACCCGAGTATTGAGAGATCAGAAGATCAGCAAGCAAGCCCGCTCCAACTCCTGCAAAAGCCTGACAGTGACACTACCGGACAGTCCGATCTCCTCATCTGATATGTCGCATATCAAGTCTACGGGTGGTAAACGTCAGACCCCAATAACCGATAAGTCATGCCGATATGAGGCTCATAACGGGTCGAGAAACTGCTGGTAACACTTACCAGTAAATCTCTAAATCATCCCTCGCCAGGGACTTCCCTGCCAATCGAGCACAGCGCAGCATCAATCCCCAATACCGGGAGAGACGAAACCCCTCCTATCGCTCATTGCCTCTATGTGACTCGGGACTGTACCCAAAAACCACCGTTTTGCACGCCCTCTTGGACGTCGTAAGGTGGAAATCAAAGCACAGTGGGAATCACACAAGACTCTATGACGATCTCGGGTCTACAGTCTAACCTATAACAGTGTCACCAGAGAACTGCCATCTGACGTGAGGTATAATACCATCTGGGAGTTCTCGGCAAGTCCGTCCAGTGTAGCCAGTCTCCACAGAGCACCTATATATCATCTCTGATGTCTAACACCAATGGATATGGGATCATCCATCGCCCATCTACATGGGTTGAGAAGCTATACGCTAGTCTACTCTGGTATATCGATGCCCTGTCTCGATACACCCATGACTAAGGACATTAAAGGATGTACTTATGGACTACCATGGCCCCACTAGTATGATCTGCATCATAGTCCTGGTAGTCAAGTACACATCCTATGGGCTTTACCAACATGTAAAAGAGAGACAATCAGTGTACATATTAAGATAAAGAGTAACCAGATAGCATACTATCATGTCGAGCAAGAAAGTCCTCCCTATATATGTCCAAGCATCCACTACAATATACATCTCAGGTATAGTAATGGCCTCTAGGGCATATATATAACTAACACGTAGCAGTAGTTGGAACAGCCAATCTTGCGAAGACCAATCCTTTAGTAGGGAAAGACCCTTTGACGACTTCACCCGCCAGAGCTGGAATAGCTATCCGCTTCGGGATAATCCCTTTGGGTATTGCGGGGCTCTTTGCAGGCCCACTTGAGCTTTGGCTCAACCTGTTAAAGACTGAGGTGGCAGACTTGGATGACCCGTTGAAAGGGGCCGTGGTAGTTTCAAGTCGATCGAAGACCGACTTCTTTGGTCGCGAGCTGCGATGGCATTGGGGCGCTGAAGCTTGCTGGCGGGAGCATTGTCACGACCCGAATATGTGGAACATGACTGGCACTTAAATTACGCAACGTCTAGAGGCATAGCGTAATCCAAGTAAGCCAAAGCCAAGAAATCTAAACAGTTTAAATAAATAGAGTGAAGAAATACTTATTTTAAAAAGATGATTTTAACAAAATAAGGTCATATTAAGACATTTTAAAATATCGAGTTTTCTTAAAAATTTTGGCAGAGTTTCCTTTATAAAAATTGGCCCCAAACGGGATCAAAACATGGATACATACAAGAAATGAAAAAGTCATCCCCAAACGGGAGCTAGCTCTTCGCCGAATGGCGGAACACAACAACGTGCAAGATATGTCATCATAATATGGAATCAACATATAGAAGTAAGAAAATAAGAAAGCACCACGTCGGCTTACTTAAGCTCAACACCAGATAACAAAATACACAAATCTCACTACCCAGTCTCTAAGTCACATAACACAAACGGTTGATGGAGTGTACTAGATACAAATAAATATACATGGTTGGAACAAAAGAATATCCTCCTAAAAACCCACCTATGCGCAAAAGTCACAAGTCAATGCAAAGGAGCAGAAGAAGAAGAAGTATGTCCGCCGCCATTGTCCTGACGAGTCGAATCTGCAAGATATTGTGGCACAACGGGGGTGAGTTGCCAACTCGTGAGTAGTAAGTAATATCTAATAAGGCTATCGTAAGCATGCACGCAAATACGTCACAATCCTGCATATACAAGTATGATGCGATGCACTAATATGAATGCAACATGAATGAATAAATCAACGTGAAACCTGGAAGTATTTGGTATGAGAAATCTGTATACTCTTCTTAGTAAAACTTTTGTATGATAAAATAGGAGTATTTGAAATCGACAGAAAATCTGTGTCAAGCATCGACACAAAATATGTATCTCAAAATCACAATAGCTGTCTTTCAGATCGACCCTCAAATCTGTCATATCTCACGACTCCAGTCGGTATCCACTGGATAACCACCAAGCCAATAATAACTGGTAGGTAGTGTTCCCCTACCAGGCTCATCATCTACAACTCGATCTTATTACCTCGGGGTACCTTACCGGGCCCACTATGTACCCGAGACGGTTCATCCTACACCTCGAATCAGGTCTCGAAAACCAACGAAATCAGGAAAACTCATGGTAGACCTCATATACATCATATCACGAGAAAACCGCAACTTGCATTTTTAAAATGATAATAGGTTCATAAAATTCTTGCGGTTTTCCCCAAAATCCATAAATCTCATAAACAATGAAATCTCCAAGAAGAATCACAATATATGAACATATCGGAAATGATGAATGTTTATGATATGATAATATACAATGCGATGTATGACTAGAAGCTATGTATGAATGATGATGCGATGGGGTATATTACTAACAAACCTGTATATCCATCCTAGGAAAATGAGAATACATCTAAAAGTCTACACATAATACATGATGCAAATGCACAAATACTAATTTTAGCAAGTTCTATAGTGTTCGTGACATAGCAATTGCCAATGGCGTGTGTATTCACATAAAATAGTGCACGTGCGGCATGAACCAATAGTAATGGTGCAAGTATCCTAAGTAATAATATCTTATGTAAGAAGATGCAATGCCATGATATGAATGATTGGGAGACTACGCATATGAATACAATGACTACTAATAATCCTAACCATCAGGCGTCTTACGCCATCCAGGCGATTCCTCCATAGATATGTACATCTACTCACCGGAACACCTTGGCTAATCTGACCCAATCACAGTCTTTCCTTTCCTTGCCGCGTCCGACGTCTCCGCAACCGATCCTAGAATCACAAAAATAGTATATAAAAGGATAGACATTTAAATAGACGCGGACACACAATGATACATGACAACCAACTTGCACTAGCAAGACACGCGTGTGTTCCCGCCAAATTTTTCGACCAAGAGTTACTTCTTCCCTTATAAAAGGGGGGAGTCCTCATAATTTAGCCTCACGTGTAAAACACGTAAGCGCTCATATGCAAAATGTATGAGCGCTGAAGGGCCAAACAGACATCACGTGTTAAACACGTGAGCACTCATATGCAAAACATATGAGCGCTGAATAAAACAATTAAGAGACAAACAAGCGTCACGTGTTAAACAAGTGAGCTCTCAAATGCAAAGCATAATGAGCGCTAAATAAAATAAACTTAAAGGGCCAATCAGGAATCACGTGCAAAACATGTGAGCGCATATATGCAAAGCATATAAATGCTGAACATAAATCACCAATGGCCAAATAAGCCTCACGTGTAAAACACGTGAGCGCTCATATGCTATAAACAGGCTAAAAACCACAGCAGGGGTCACGTGTTAAAGACATGAGTTCTCTTGCCTCTCACATGCAAAGCATGTGAGCGCCCCAATTTAAAATGCTCCTATCAAATTCTAGAATTAAATTCTATTTTGGGAAATATTTTCCTGATCATTCTTAAACTAAAAAGATTTTCTCTGTTAAACAGAGGACCTTTGGATCAAAGATCCAACGGTGATCATCTGGTAGAATAAAGTTCTATCATAAGAAAATATTTTCCCAATCTTGTTAAATTAACAAGATATTCATATGATTAGAATTCTATGTTAGAATAAAATTCTAATCTTATTAAACTAACGAGATATCTATATGATAGAATTAAAATCTATATTAAGAAAATATATTTCTGATCTTGTTAAACTAAAAAAATATGATAGAATAAAATTGTAATTTTGTCAAAACTAACAAGATATTCATAATCTTATTAAACAAACAAGAAATCTTCTCTGTTAAACAGAGGGCCTTTGGATTAAAAATTCAACGGTGGATAAAATTCACCGATTGATCTAAAAGATCATGAAATCAATCATGATCTCTCAATAAGGGATTCCTTTAACAAATTGATTCTTTTTCTTCTCATATAAATAGGAGCAAGGAGAGGAGAAAAAAAAGACACAGAGGGAGAGGGGAAGAAAAATAGAGAGAGAATTTAATTCTCTAAAGAAGATGAGCCCCTCCCAAAAGCTTCCACAAAAAGAGAATTTAATTCTCAAACCGAGAGTTTAACACTTCTCAAAGAACTTAGTTCTTCCTATGGTTAAGATCTGCAGAAGCAGATCTCCCCACAAGTTGAGAATTTAATTCTCATCGGGGAGATTCTGTCATGCAGATTCAAAACCTGGGGAAAAGAACCGAATCCAAAAGAGTTTAACTCTTACAAAACATATGGGAATTTAGTTCCTCTGAAACTAGGGTTTAACCCTTTAAAAAGAATTTAATCGCAACAAAGAACAAAAGGAGAACTTGATTCTTCAGAACCATAGAAGAACAGCCTTGTGATTCATTAGCGTTCAACGGTACACAATAAAAGCTCACGTGTTCCCACGTGATCATCTTTGAAGAAAGAAAAGGGAAAGACTGAGATCTAGCCACGTGACCCCTGAGAAGTGCTCAGCACTTATAAAAGAGAAAAAAGAATGAACCCTATTTTTGGGGCGCCTCACGTGATCCCACGTGGCCCCCTAACAGTGTTCAACACTAGAATAAGAGAATAAAAGAGGCAGCGTCCAACTCTAAGCGTCTCACGTGCCATACGTGAGCGCCCCAACTTTCAATGTTTAACACTGCTATGGCGCCTCACGTACCACACGTGAGAGCCCCAACTTTCAGAGTTTAACACTGCTATGGTGCCTCACGTGCTACACGTGAGCCCCCCAAATTTCCGGGTTTAACACTGCCATGGCGCCTCACATACCACACGTGAGCATCTCAGATCTCAGTGTTTAACACTGCCTTAGAGTATCACGTGGGAGCACGTGGGCACTGAGCATACACTAGTGTTTAACATTATAAGAGGCCAACTTCAACCGCAGACTGGCTAAGTCTTTCATGAGATTAAATCACTAAATAAATCGAGCCTCCATACTCATGACTAATGTTTTCTCAATTTGGAATTTGGTTCAAGGGTACATCTCTCCACACATCTGATACATGTCGTTGTAATTATTCAACGTCTTCAGAGAGGTGGTAGGTCCCGACAACCAACAAGCTGGAACGTAATGTCCTTAAACTAACTATGGACCGTAATGTCCTTAAACTAAACCCTCAGCTCAAAAATGGTGATCTCCGGACCTTAACGTCCCTAAACTAAACTCTATAGACTATGATGTCTTTTAAATCTATGGACTATGATGTCCTTAAACTTCACACACTATAATGTCCTTAACCCAATGGACCGTAACGTCCCTAAAACTAAAACTCTACGGACTATGATGTCCTTAAACTCCATGGACCGTAATGTCCCTAAACTAAAACGATAAAGTCCAAATACTCTTTCGTTGGATCTAAAAGATCCAAAATCCTGTTGAGTAGATCTTAGTTTAAAATTAGACTAACGTATCCTCAACAAATGTTTAAGTTGATCTTAATCTAAAACATGTATAACGATCTTTAAACCAACCCAAACCCAAATCTAAGAAAATACGGATTTAGACTAATCCACGCCCTACGGGCGACAACATAAACTAGTCTTCGTATACAATCCACGGGCAACAAAAAAATATAACAAACAAATACGATACGAAGTGATCATCTGGAGAAGGAGAAAGTGGTTACCGCTATGCGGTAGCGTAATTAACTGCAGGGCTTGCGCCTGTAGGGAAGAGTGTCCCTACAATCAAAAACCCATCGTACACGAGGGGGAATCTGATGACGTCTGCTACAACGGCTGCATCTATCTAAACCTCCGATACACGGTGCCATAAATCAACTTGGCATCTTTGGAGAGGTGGACAGATAAAACCAAATAGCATCTGCCCCCTGATTCAGGAAAGACGTTTGTCTTCCCGATCTTTCGGTGGAAAACAGATTCTGGCATGCCCGGTGGGACCTTTTCCTCTTTCCACTCCACACTTCGTGTGTCGTGTTCACGAATGAATCGCGGTTTGATATGGTTGCCCTTGGATTTAGGTACTAAGATTTGGTGTCTTGTTCCATACACAAGAGAAATGGCCTCCAACTGCACCAACTGCAACAACAACTCCCACTCTGTCCTCGCTGGAGGGGTGACCTATGGTCCCCAAGCGGCCTCCATCTTCGCCATACCAATGGAACAGGTGACTCAGGCAACCACTGGACAGTTCTTTGGGACCATGATCCTAACGGCAAGCTTCAACGCTCCAGTACCGTCACAGGAAGCTGCGGAGAAGTCGTTCTTTGAATGGCTTGCAACCACCACGGCCCCTCTCAGCTGGTCGTCCAGCTCTAATGCCTCAGTCTTCAACAGGATGGGTCAAAACTCAAGTGGGCCCACAAAGAGGCTAGCAATACCAGAGAAGGCCACTCCAACTCCTGCTACAGTTAAATTCGTCCAAGGTGCTTTCCCTACTCGAAGGTAGGCTTTCGACAAGTTGACTATTCCCTCTTAGCGGGCGTCTGTCTTTGACAGGCTGGTGCCAACAACAGGCTCTCATCAAAATAGGGGCATGGAAAAGCTAGTCCAACAATGGAGATGGTCTCGGCCGCTCGCCATGCTCGACGTCGCCATTAGCGCCGAATGAGGAAAGCTGGAGGCAGTTCCCCTTCTGGACTAACTCCATCAGCTCCAATGGTGGAAATTGATGCTGATGTTCCAACTGGAAACAGTTTTGAACCACTTTGGAAGGTGCGCAAAAACTCTCCAACCGCTTTATTGAAAAGATCTCCTCTTCCTGTGGAGAATTTTAAAAAGGCAAAGTCAGAGCAACCCCCTCAGCGGCTATCTTCCAAAATCCACAAGGTCTGGCAGAGAGTCCAGGATTCTGTGATCAACAAGGACTACTCCCGCCGACAGAAGAAGATGAAGACTGAATAAGAAGAGGACCATCCCTCTGCCGTTCCATGCAAAGTATCATCTGCTCAGGTGCCTACTGAAGCAACCCCCTCAAGTTCGATCGCTCATAAAAAGAGAAGGCTGGAGAAAATCCCTCTGTCTGCAAAAAATCTCAAGAGTGTTGAATCCAAACGCCCCAAGTCTGGGGGCATGGTAGTGTGCACCATCTACCTGACTTCCGGGAAAGAGGATAGCCGCATCTCCATGGGTCATCGACCACTCACCTGATCTATGACAAAAGCCCAGGAGCAATAGCAAAAGCTCCAGGAAATACTAACGAATATGGCCGCGCTCACTGGGCCGAAAGAATGCCTAAAGACCTTGTCGGAGCAGCGCCAGGAACAGGAAACCAACGCTGAGTTACTCCGAAGAATGCTCGAGAAGAAAGACAAAGAGGCCACAGAACAAGCAGCCAACATAAAATAAATGGCGCTCCTGTTCCAAGATATGGTCGGAATGATGATACAACCGGATAATCCAGCTGAAGACCCTCAATAATCCTTGAAGACGGCAAAGGGGAGACATCAAACCCTCTTCCGGCTCTATCAGCAACCAAAGAAGAGACCATCTCCAAAGCTGCCCTTGATGACTATATAGCTCAACAGATATGAGCTCATCAAGCGAACGAAGCTACTGGCCAAGTCGTCAGAACTGGGCGACCCTATCCCAGCTGGTACGATCATATTAAATACCTGCCAGAATACACAATCCCTAAATTTCATGTATATAAGGGGACAGGCAACCCCCGCCAGCATATCGCCCAGTTCAAGGCTCTCTGCGGCAATACTGGAGGTGACGATAAACTGCTGCTTCGCCAATTCGTCGGCAGCTTGGCGGAGACAGCCTTCGAATGGTATTCGGAGCTTCCCAGCGACTTCGTCAAAACATTCACGGAGATGGAGCTATTATTCACCCAGCTTTTCGCAAGCGCCAACGAACGCACCCCAATCATGGCGTTGATCAATGCCAAGGTGAAGCCAGGCAAAACATGGGTTCCGTATGCTATACGGTAGCGGAACATATGGTCTAGATGTGAACAACGCATAGAAGAAGCTCCTTCCGTGGGCATGTTTGTGGGAACCCTCGATCCGAAGGAAAATATTTCCCAATTGATGATGTTCTTCAAGCCGACCACCTTCCAGGCCTTGATTGACAAGCTGGCCCAGATGGATCAGATGGGCCATAGGCCGCCTTCTTCTAAGGCGGAGCTTCGAAATGAAAAAGGCAAAGGGAAAGCGACCTTTGCCGCCAACGCTCAACAACAGCTGAGTGAACCGAAACCAGTTGTTCACCAAAGCAACAAGCGGCGATCTCTCGATGAGAATTTGAGATGTCTTTACTCATTTCACCAGGATAAAACAAGGAAACTGTTCGAACTGGTAGTGCGCAACGGGCTCATCACTTTACCGGAGCCGAGACACCCACCGCAATTGAACGACGTCAACAATCCCAATTACTACCCCTACCACTGAATAATGGGCCACCCAATCGAAGATTGCTATGTCTTCAAAAACTGGGTTGAAGACCAGTACCAACAGGGCAAATTCGCGCTGTCCGAAAAATGGAAGGTAAATCCATGGGGCATCATGCTTATTCATAGAGGAAGCTCCATGGGAAGTAGTTCTTTCGGTTAAAAAAGGAAAAGAATGCTGAAGGATCTTCAAGCATGCCCCGCAATCAAGTGAAAAAGCCCGCTAGAGCCCAAGATCATTGAGGGAATGCTGAAACCGCGCTCGATACCGAGAATGGGTAACAATGGGCAAAATACCCAGGTCTAGCCATCAAAGTCTTCGAAGAAGAAGAAGAATATCAAGAAGCCCACGCAGCCTGATGACAAGCGCGCGAACCTATAAAAGCATATTGACGCACTGGAAGAATACAACCAGAAGGCGTGGACCCCAATCACACTCCATGAGTTTCTCAACCATAGCCTTGAGAACAGAGTCAATGACAATGACGAGCGAGACGACGCGTCGGAAGAACCCGAGAATTGCGTGGAAAGTTGTCATATGATCTCTCATTCGTCACTAAATGATGAAGAAGCTCACTCAGCATTAGAAGATGACATAGAGGAGCTGGGGGCAGAATCGGCACCAAAATCCTTAGAACCGTCCGATGAGTTGATTGACGTGCTGTTAAACGAAGCCCGTCAGGAGAGCAAAGTTGATCGAGAACGCAAAATGGCCATATTCGAAAAATCCAGGCGTTGATGTCAAGTGGAAGAAGTCGCGGTAGGGATAGATCACAAAACACCCCAACCAAACCAAATCATACCTTAAATGGGTGTATCCCACTTTATCTTTATGTATCCCGTCATGTAACAAATACACGTGCATACAGGATGAACAATGGACCGTAACGTCCTGAAACTAGAGACGGATTGAAACGTCTTAAAACTACTACAAACCGCAACATCCTTAGACCAATGCGGCAAAAAAATAGTACGTTTACAAGCAAAATGGGCACAGATGAAAACCCGAAAGGGCTCCGTGAGTAAAAACAGCAAGGCTACCGGCGATGTTTGTGAAAACCCGAAAGGGCACAGACTCGTAAAAAAACGTTATGTCCACACAAGCAAAATAGGCATGGATGAAAACCCAAAAGGGATCCGCGAGTAAAAATAGTAGGGGTACCGGTGAGTTTGTGAAAACCCGAGAGGGCGCGGGCTCATAAAAAATTCGTGCACACTTGCGAGTTCCTTTTGACCTTGTAAGGAGAAAACACATGCGTGAGATCCTTACGACTCACAAGGAAGAAACACACTTAGGGATCCCCACGATTCCTAAGGAGAAATTATACTTACGATATCCTCACGGCCCGTAAGGAGAAGCCTCTTATGAGACCCTCACGGCTCATAAGATTAAAAAGCCTTAAACTACATGGATCTGAACCTGTTCTTAAGCCATCACATTTTCCAGACTGCCCTACAAATGGTTCAATATTGACCCTTGTATACAATCCACGGGCACACATAAACGCTTCCCCGACCAAGTTCCACCGACGGCATGAAACGTCCTCACTTGGTAAACAACATTTGTAAGTCGTCTTGACTTATAAGGAGAAAACACTCTTGTAAGATCCTTACGACTTATAAGAGACCACACACATAAGAATCCTCATGATTCTCAAGGAGAAAACGCACTTACGAGATCCTCATGACTCATAAAGTGAAACATCTTTATAACACCCTTACAGCTCATGAAGTCAAAAGCATTAGTCGACAGGATCCTAACCATTTTTGCCAAGCCGTCTTTGTTCGAATCAACAGACGAAAATGATGATTCGCTCCTGGTAATGTCCCTGTGGTAGCGATGCTGATGCCTAAATCGGTATCAAATTCCAAGTCCTTTCAAGGCAAATGATGATTCGCTCCTGGCAATATTCCAGTCACAGCGATGCTGATGCTAAGATTGGTATCAGATCCTAGGTTCCATACTCGCGGCGAAAAGTCAGCCAGCCAAAAATGCATATGAAATAGCCAAAATGATGGGGCAACTTACAACAAAATCGGAAAGTAAAATATATGCATACAAAAATAGCCGAAGTGATTGGGCAACTCGCAATAAAAAGCAGCGAGTAAAAAGAAAAAAACAGCCGAAATGATTGGGCACCGCGAAAAATAGCCGAAATGATTGGGTAATCATAACTTTCGCGATATAAAAAGCTGAAATAATAGAGCATCACGGAAAGAAAAGAAAAAAAATGATGATGAAACTTTTGCCCTGAAGGTAAGTCCATACTGACCCCTGTATACAATCCATGGGCATAAACGAAAAGGGAACCACATGTCCCAACAAACTCTATCAAAGGGAGAGTCAGGTCTCAGTGGCAGTATCTGCATCCCAGAAGACCAGCAATGACGTTCTTCCTTATACCAGCAAGGCACGGACGCGACATAACGAAACGAAGCCATGGAAAAGTCCCTAGTTCCAAATCTCAACGGCAACATCTATAGCCTAAAGATCAGCAACGGCGTTCCACCTCATGCCAGAAGGGTACGGACACTACACCACCAAACGGAGCCATGGCAAAGTCCCTAGTTCCAAATCTCAACGGCAACATCTACAGCCTAAAGATCACTACGATGTTTCTTCTTACTCCAACCGGATGCAGACGTAACGTCAACAACCGATCTCAGGGTCGCGAAAAAGCGGAGCCAGAGCAATGACCCTAGTTCCAAATCTCGACGGCAATATCTACACCCTTGAGACCTACAACGGCGTTCCTCCTCATTCCAGCAGGATGCGGACGCGACATCACCAATCGGAGCCACGGCAAAGTCCTAAGTTCCAAGACTCTACAACCTAGAGTCAACCCTAACACCGCAGAAAGCGGAGAATGTCAACCCTGACACCGCAGAAAGTGGAGCACGTCAACCTTGACATCGCGGAAAGTGGAGTAAGTCAGCCAACGACCTCTAACCCCTATGGAAATCAGTGTCCTTGGCAAAACCTCTCGATTCAGGGAAATCAGCGTCCTTGGCGAAAACCTTGATTCGCGTCGACCCACAAGGAAATCAGTGTCTTTGCAGGAATCTCTCGATTCGTTTCGACCCTAGGGAAATCAGTGTCCTTGGAAAGACCTCTCGATTCAGGGAAATCAGTGTCCTTAGAAAGACCTCTCGATTCAGGGAAATCAGCGTCCTTGGCGAGAACCTCTTGATTCACGTCGACCCGTAAGGAAATCAGTGTCTTTGCAGGAATCTCTAGATTCGTCTCAACCCCAAGAAAATCAGTGTCCTTGGAAAGACCTCTCGATTCAGGGAAATCAGCATCCTTGACGAGAACATCTCGATTCGCATCGAACCACAGAGAAATCAGTGTCTTTACAGGAATACCTCGATTCGTCTTGACCCCCAGGGAAATCAGTGTCCTTGGCAAATATCTCGATACAGGGAAATCAGCGTCCTTGACGAGAACATCTCGATTTGCGTCGACCCATAGAGAAATCAGTGTCTTTACAAGAATACCTTGATTCGTCTCGACCTCCAGGGAAATTAGTTTCCTTGGAAAGACCTCTCGATTCAGGGAAACCAGCGTGCTTAGCGAGAAACTCTTGATTCACGTCGACCCGCAAGGAAATCAGTGTCTTTGCAGGAATCTCTTGATTCGTCTCGACCCCAGGGAAATCAGTGTCCTTGGCAAAACCTTTCGATTCAGGGAAATCAGCATCCCTGGCGAGAACCTCAATTCATGTCGACCCGCAAGGAAATCGGTTTCTTTGCAGGAATCTCTCGATTCGTTTCGACCCCAGGGAAATCAGTGTCCTTGGAAAAACCTCTCGATTCAGGGAAATTAGCATCCTTGGCGAGAACCTCGATTCGCGTCGACCCGCATGGAAATCAGTGTCTTTGCAGTAATCTCTCGATTCGTCTCGACCTCCAGGGAAATCGGTTTCCTTGACGAAAACCTCGATTCAGGGAAATCAGTGTCCTTGACGAGAACATCTCGATTCGCGTTGACCCACAGAGAAATCAGTGTCTTTGCAGGAATCTCTCGATTCGTCTCGACCCCAGGGAAATCAGCGTCCTTGGCAAAACCTCTCCATTCAGGGAAATCAGCGTCCTTGACGAGATCTCAATTCGCGTCGACCCACAGAGAAATCAATGTCTTTGCAGGAATCTCTTGATTCGTCTCGACCCCAGGGAAACCAGTGTCCTCGGCAAACCTCTCAATTTAGGGAAATCAGCGTCCTTAGCGAGAACCCCTCGATTCATTTCGACCCGCAAGGAAATCAGTGTCTTTGCGAGAATCTCTCGATTCGTCTCGACCTGCGGGGAAATTAGTGTCCCTGCGCATAAAGAAAATTCTCTTGTGAGATCCTTACGATTCTCAAGAGAAAATGCACTTAGGAGTCCTCATGACCCTTAAGGAGAAAATACACCTACGGGATCCTCTCGACCTCTAGGGAGAAAATTCCTTATGAGACCCTCATGGCTCATAAAGTAGAAAAGTCTTAGATGGCAGATCCTAACCCTGTCTCCTAAGCCACCACTGCCCAGCGAGGAGGTCAAGATAGACTATCTATGGGCCACACTCTCCTAAGTCGAACATCGATGAGGAGGGAAACAGCCACTTACAAGTCCTCACGACTTGTAACGGAAAAATTCGCTTGTGAGATCCTTACGACTTTCAAGAGAAAACACACTTAGGAGTTTTCACGACTCCTAAGGAGAAAATACACCTACAGGATCCTCTCGACTCGTAGGGAGAAAAGTCTTTATGAGACCCTCACTGCTCATAAAGTTGAAAATTCTTAGGCGGCAGATTTGAGCCTGTTTCCTAAGCCATAGCTGCTCTACAAAGAGGTCAAGATGGACTATCTGCGGGCCATATTTGCCAAAACCACATTCGTCAATGAAATAAAGAAGCTACTTACGGGTCCTCATGATTCGTAAGGAAAAATACTCGAGTGAGATCCTTACGACTCACGGAGGCGATGAACACTTAGAAATCTTCACGATTTCTAGGGAGAATTTGCACCTACGAGATCCTCTCGACTCGTAGGGAGAAAAAACCTTCTTGAGACCCTTACGGCTCATGAAGATGAAAAAAGTCTTAGGCTACAAGGACTCTAAACTTGTCCCTTAAGCCCTCAATTCTATTGCCATGCATAACTATGCACTACTTCACCCACGTACATACTTACGTGGGCAAAGTAGTGGAGGGCATTTGTTCCCGCTAAAATTTTCGACCAAGAGTTGCTTGTTCCCTTATAAATAAGGGGGGGAGAGTCCTCAAAATTTGACCTTACGTGTAAAATACGTAAGTGTTCATATGCAAAATGTATGAGCGCTGAAGGGCCAAACAGGCATCACGTGTTAAACACGTGAGCGCTCATATGCAAAGAGTATGAGCGCTGAATAAAACAATTAAGGGCCAAACAGGCGTCATGTGTTAAACACGTGAGCGCTTATATGCAAAGCATAATAAGCGCTAAATTAAATAAACTTAAAAGGCCAAACATGCCTCACGTGTAAAACACGTGAGCGCTCATATGCAAAGCATATAAACGCTGAATATAAATCACCAATAGCCAAACATGTCTCATGGGTAAAACACGTGAGCGCTCATATGCAAAGCATATGAGCGCTGAACATAAACAGACTAAAACCCACAGCAGAGGTCACGTGTTAAACACATGAGTTCTCTTGCCTCACACATCCAAAGTATGTGAGCACCCCAATTTAAAATGCTCCTATCAAATTATAGAATTAAATTCTATTTTGGGAATTATTTTCCTGATCTTTCTAAAACTAAAAAGATCTTCTCTGTTAAACAGAGAACCTTTGGATCAAAGATCCAACGGTGATCATTTAGTAAAATAAAGTTCTATCATAAGAAAATATTTTCTTAATCTTGTTAAATTAACAAGATATTCATATGATCAGAATTCTATGTTAGAATAAAATTCTAATCTTATTAAACTAACGAGATATCTATATGATAGAATTAAATTCTATATTAAGAAAATATATTTATGATCTTGTTAAATTAAAAAGATATGATAGAATAAAATTCTAATCTTTTCAAAACTAACAAAATATTCATAATCTTATTAAACAAACAAGAAATCTTCTCTGTTAAACAGAGGGCCTTTGGATTAAAAATCCAACGGTGAATAAAATTCACCGATTAATCTAAAAAATCATGAAATCAATCATGATCTCTTAATGGGGGATTCTCTTAATAAATTGATTCTTTTTCTTCTCAAATAAATAGGAGCAAGGGGAGGAGAGAAAAAAGACACAGAGGGAAAGGGGAAGAAAAATAGAGAGAGAATTTAATTCTCTAAAGAAGAGGAACCCCTCCCAAAAGCTCCTACAAAAAGAGAATTTAATTCTCAAACCACGAGTTTAACTCTTCTCAAAGAACTTAGTTCTTCATCTGGTTAAGATCTGCAGAAGCAGATCTCCCTACAAGTTGAGAATTTAATTCTCATTGGGGAGATTCTGTCATAAAGATTCAAAACCTAGGGGAAAGAACTGAATACAAAAGAGTTTAACTCTTACAAAACATATGAGAATTTAATTCTTCTGAAACTAGGGTTTAACCCTTTAAAAAGAATTTAATCCCTACAAAGAACAAAAGGAGAGAACTTGATTCCTCAGAACCATAGAAGAACAGCCTGGTGATTCATTAGCGTTCAACGCTACACAATAAAAGCTCACGTGATCCCACATGATCACCTTTGAAGAACGAAAAGGAAAAGACTGAGATCTAGCCACGTGACCCCTGAGAAGTGCTCGACACTTATAAGAGAGAAAAATGAATGAACCCTTTTTTTAGGGCGCCTTACGTGATCCCATGTGACCCCCTAACAATGCTCAGCACTAGAATAAGAGAATAAAAGAGGCACGTCCAACTCTAAGCGTCTCACATGCCATACGTGAGCGCCCCAACTTTTATTGTTTAACACTGCTATGGCGCCTCATGTGCTACACGTGAGCGCCCCAACTTTTAGAGTTTAACACTGCTATGGCGCCTCACGTGCTACACGTGAACCCCCTAACTTTCAGGGTTTAACACTGCTATGGCGCCTCACGTACCACATGTGAGCATCTCAGATCTCAGTGTTTAACACTGCCTTAGAATATCACGTTGGAGCACGTGGGCACTGAGCATACACTAGTATTTAATATTATAAGAGGCCAACTTCAACCTCATACTGGCTAAATCTTTCATGAGATTTGAATTTGGTTCAAGGGTAGCCTCCATGCTCATGACTGATGTTTCCTCAATTTGGAATTTGGTTCAATGGTACATCTCTCCACACCTCTGATACATGTCGTTATAGTTATTCAACGTCTTCAGAGAGGTGGTGGGACCCGACAACCAACAAGCTGGACCGTAATGTCCTTAAACTAAATGCTCACCTTAAAAATGGTGATCTGCGGACCGTAACATCCCTAAACTATGATGTCTTTAAACTCTATGGACTATGATGTCCTTAAACTCCACAGACTATAATGTCCTTAACCCAATGGACCGTAACGTCTCTAAAACTAAAACCCTACAGACTATGATATCCTTAAACTCCATGGACCGCAATGTCCCTAAACTAAAACGATAGAGTCCAAATACTCTTTCATTGGATTTAAAAGATCCAAAATCCTGTTGAGTAGATCTTAGTCTAAAATTAGACTAACGTATCCTCAACAAATATTTAAGTTGATCTTAATCTAAAATAAGATTAACGATCATTAAACCAACCCAAACCCAAATCTAAGAAAATATGGATTTGGACTAATCCACGCCCTATGGGAGACAATATAAATTAGTCTCCGTATGCAATCCACGGGAAACCAAAAAATAAAACAAACAAACACGATATGAAGTGATCATCTAGAGAAGGAGAAAGTGGTTACCGCTATACGGTAGCGTAATTAACTGCAGGGGCTTGAGCCTACAGGGAAGAGCGTACCCACAATCAAAAACCCCTCGTACAAGAGGGGGAATCTGACGAAGTCTGCTACAATGGCCACATCTGTCTAAACCTCCGATACACGGTGCCATAAATCAACTTGCCATCTTCGGAGAGGTGGAAAAATAAAACCAAATAGTATCTACCCCTAAATTCAGGCAAGACGTTTGTCTTCCCGTCTTTCGGCGGCGAACAGTGTGCACTGGGAGCCCAAAATGCGTGTGACATCGCCACAAACCACAACTAGGGGTTGCTATTCGTAGCAAACACCAATTCTAGAATCCAATCGTACTAATCGCACAAGAAATAACGCTAACTAATCTTGGAAAAATAGTTGTAGATCATCACAACCTCAAATTCAACTTAAACCCATTTCCTTTAAAAACCTAGTAAGCAACAAAAGTGTATTTTAGTGCAGAGCTAATTGTTATAGCAAACCTAGTAGCCACAATCACGCTTAAATATCTTAATTAAGCCACACAAATATTAACTAATTTTAATCTCACCTAAACATACTAAGCATGCAATTAAATTGCATACACACTTAATTAAGATAATTAAAAGCAATATTAGTAAAGTAACAACTAGATTAGATTAAAAAGAAACCATTAGATATTAAACTACACTTAGCTAACCTACTTAAGTGATAAGAACCTTAACTTAACCCCAAACCCTTCTCTTTAAAAAATCAAAACGTGTAATTAGACTACATTAACACCTAATTAAATTTAGATTAAAGAAAATATTAACAAAACAATCTAGGATTTGGTTTTTATACCTCAAAGATTTTGGAAGATCAAACTTGCTAGCTTTGGCCACCCAAAATGCTAACTTGCTTCAAGATCCAAGCTTAGTTTAGGCAAAGGAAAACTTGTGATAATTTAACTAGACATTAGGGTTGAATTTGGTGGATTTTTGAGCGTTTTTTGTGAGGTTTGCGAGTGGAGAAGAAGAAGAAAACAAAGGTGAGGCTGCTGATTTTGGCCGAGAATGGGAAGGGGTTGCGGAATTTTTTGGTGAGGAGGGGAGAGAGTGAAGGTAAGGTTACCATGGCGCGCACACACACCATACCTCATTTAATATGCACATTACCTCAATTATCTCTTCACTTTTCATTTTCTTTTATTCTAAAGAGAAAACTAGAACCATACGAGCAAAATAAAAAAAACCAAACCATGTTATAAAATGTGACATGCTACAAAAAAGGTGTTAAGTTTGTCATGGTTCAATAACTTGTATTAGTCTACAATAACCTATAATTAATACTAGATTAGTGTATAAGTGCAAGATTAAAAAATAATAATTTAGTAATTAATAAGTAAGGAAAATAATTAAGTGATCAAGTAATTAAATACCAATTAATAAGAAATTACATTTTAAGTCTATTTGGAAAAATAATTATAACTAGGTTTTACGGAAAACACGTATTATCACTAATTAACATATGATTGACCCAAACGATTTCTAAAGCGTTACAATCTTCCCCCTTAAAAAATTCGGTCCCCGAATTTAAAATCTAACTACGCGTACCTTCGAAGAGATGAGAATACTACTTTCGCATCTCGCCTTCGGTTTCCCGGGTGACCTCTTCACTGATCGGGCCACACCAAAGAACCTTTTCGGACGATATGACCTTGGACCTCAGTTTCTTCACCTACCAATACTTACTTTCTCTTCTCTTAAGTCCACTTAAATTGGGAGAGGCAGGTGTAACATTTTGGAAATCGTTTAGGCAATTTTCCGTTTTTAGGGTAAAATAGTCGGTGTTTTCCGTAAAAACCTAGAAGCGATTTTTTTGCAGTATAGAATTCACTGCACCTAGTTCAGCTAGGAAATTGCTAGTTTGCGGGTTTTTGTAAGCCACTTGTACATTTTGTGAATTTTAATAATTTTCCTTTTTTAAATTATTATTTTAAGTTGTTATTTATGCACTTAATTAGTGGTAAATACATTTTTATTTGGGTTAATTACTACTAGTGTGAATCTATGCTAAGTTAATCACTAGATTAAGCAATAATCCAATCTTAAAAATATCCAAGGAAAATATCTAGATATTTGTTGAATTAAAGGAAAATTTTAATTAGAAAAGAAAAGAAATTGAGAGGTGGCATAAGGATAAGCTTTTTAATTGAATATTAATGTGTTTTAACTTAGACTTTTCCACACGATCTCCTTTTCCTTCTTGGTTTGGCCGACTACTTCCTTGCTGTCCCATTTCCTTTTTCAACCCATTTCAACTTCTTAAAGCTCCACAAATTCATCTAAAATCATAAATTAATCCCACAAATTCAAATACAAATTATAACCCATCATTCTTCAACCTTAATCTTACTTGGATATTCAAGAAAGGCATTATTTTGGAGGATTAAATTTTGGAGTTTGTTGCTAATTTGTGTTCTTGAGGAGGTATAAAATTCTAACCCTAATCTTTAATTGTGGTGTTAATACTTTAAACTAGCATATAAGATGTTTAATTAAAGCTTGTAATTGCATATTTAGAATTTCTAGAAAGAGTTTTTGTTAATCAAGTTAGGGTTTTGACTAGTGAAATGGTTAAGTGTGAAGTTTAGGCAAATGAAAACATAACCTAGTTGCTAGATTTGTTATATGATATTTTTTTTAATTGTATAAGCAAATTAAGCTTTTACTAAATCCTAATTATGTAAGATTAAAATTCTAGTAAAGGTATGAGTGGTTTAATCATGCTATTTGGTGATATTTGTGATTGCTAGTTTTGGTAAAACTTGTAGTTTTGAGCAAAAATGATTAAATGTTGCTTACTAGATTTCCGGATAATTTAGTCATGGGTTTATTTTGACGTTGCGGCGTTATTTATATTAGATTCCACGTTATTTATTGTGTTATGAATGAGCGATCGGTACAATCAGGTTTAGGCTTGGTGGTTGTGTCGTTTAGTGTTCCTAACTAGGGTTGTGCCGATGTCAATCGTGTCTTTGTGTAGTTTTTGCTCTTGAGTTGGTTTCGTAGTGTCGCTACGCTCGTTGGCCATTAGACGGACACTTGAGAGTACATTGGAGTTGGTGCGCCGGTCAAATGTAGTTTGTACGTGTTATTGGTCGATTGCTAATATACACTTATTATATTGTTATATGCTTTCAGGATCGCAGGCGGGGACTTCGGGCGCTGCGAAGAAGGAAAAGCGAGTGGTTGGCTTTACTTAGCCAGGATTGTTGTGAGTAGATTTAACATCTACAGGAGAATCGTCCGCATGGCGTTATGCGTTTGGGCTAGATTTATGATATGACTATTAGTTAGAAGTATACGGATATTGATTGTGCATGTGTACCTTTGTTGCATATCTCATTTCCTATTGCGCATGGACTTAGTATTAATGAGACACAACACCAATATTGAGGGTTCATGTTTCACGAGCACTAATTGTATGCTGCACACACACCGTCGATAATTGCCATGACATGCACAACACCTATACATATGTGATATTGTATTGTTTAGGAATATTGAGACATGATCCTTATTTTCTTTCATGCATATGACATATAGCATACCTGTATACCTACATGCTTACACATATGCCTTTACATGCTTACATGCTACTTACCCATATACCTATATGGTATTGTACCATTATTGATAGGTATATACACATATGAGACATAGCTACATGTACATCTTGCATACATACTTACATATACCTGGAGGGTATTACATCCTTATTGATAGGTAGATACACATATCTTGCTATGCCGGCATGGTTACGCATACCTGGCTATAACTGCATGTTCACCTTTATTTGATGTTGTATGGATTTGGAGAAATTAGGAACCGCATGATATATATATTAACTTTTTGCAGTTAAATAGCGGCTTTTCCTTTATATGCTCACATTTCAGTTTTATGTTTCATATATTATATTCATGGATTTTCGTATTGAGATATGGATTTTTCTTGATGCTTTCTGGATTTGAGGACCGCGGCAGTTTCATGAAATTATGCATTATTTGAAAATCCCGGTTTCTCTTGATATGATATTTCAGCATCCACCATGAGATTTCTCGGTTCTGATATATACCCCATGCGAGGAGGCATCGTAGGCCATGTGTAGGTACATGGTGGGGCCCGGAGGTATCCCGGGGCAAGAAATGTATGTCGAAGGTTCACGCCGATGAGCCCGGCAGGGGAATCAAACCTACCGGTGACAGTATTTGGACTAGTCGGTGATCGCGGAGATATCGACCGGAGTTACGTATGTATGGATACAGGGAATTCGAGGGTCGAAACTGGGCACTCGGGTTCCCGATGAACGTAGGTTACGTACATATCAGGGGCAGTAGTGGTGACGATGCCTGATAGATCAGTTTTATGTGTCGATGCCGGACACTTGTTTTCATGATATTTTTACTCCTAAGTATATATATAACAGTGGAATTGGACGTTGTTATATATATATATATATATATATATATATATATATAGGAATGGGACGCTGATATATATGTATACATATCTAAATTATATACATCATTATAATGACCTTGCAAATATAATTATTCATGATATGAGGGCCGATATGAGGGCCGATTTGAGGATATTTGAGATTTGGATTGTCTAGATGGACACTGGTCCTGCCACGATGAGAATTCCGTGAGGATGACATGTTTTATCCCATATTTCGCGTTTATTTTATATGTATTGCTTCATGTATTAGTAGTACCTGATAGAGTACCTTTCATGACGGTTGCATATACACATTGCCATATTATTGCTTCATGTATTAGTTGTACCTGATAGAGTACCTTTCATGACTGTTGCATACATATGGCCATTTATTTCTATCAGCTTGCATGTATTAGATTCGCGTTGTACGTGCATACTTGTAATTACCTGCATATGTTATTTACTATTCATGAGTTAGCAACTCACCCCCGTTGTACCACAGGATTTTGCAGGTAGTCCCTCAGGGCAGTCTTTGGCAGGGTTTTTCTTCCTACCGCATCATCTTTTCCAGCGGATACCGCTACGGCTGACTGTATACAGTTTTGTTATAGGTGGGTTTTACGTTTATCCGATATTGCTCATTGTATATATTTGTACCATTTACTCTCCATCTACCACTTTCATGTATGACTTAGAGACGTGATGTGAGGGCGATATTGTATATTATTATGGCTTGGAGGTCTTTTATGCAGTTTTATTTACATCATCTTTTATTTCTTCGCTACGGCGTCATATATCTGTTGTGGTGGTTGTTTTCCGCCTTTGGGCGTAGATTTGCTCCCGTTTTGGGATGCTTTACTTATATTTATGTTTTACCCATTTTTGGGGTTAGTTTGTATAAAGGAGGTGCTGGCAAAATTTTTAAGAAACTAAAATTGGACTTTAAAGAATTTGTAATCGAGATTTTCAAAAGTTTTTATAATGTTCTTATCACTTATTACTTTTGATGGTTTAGATCGCTGGGTTTTCGGCTTACTTAGATTGTGTTACGCCTGTAAACATTGCGTAGTTAAAGGGCCGTCACGTGCCAATTTCGGGTCGTGACAAAGTTGGTATCAGAGCTCTAGGTTTTACCTTTCGGAGTGTAGGATGACCTTGGTATGATGGAGTAGGTAGCTTAAGCAGAGTAACGTAGTCTGTGTATGTCCGCAACATACTCACGATCACGGTACTCCGCCTAATGTGACCTAAGTACTAATTGCTTGAAATTCATTCCTTGATGATACGTATCATTGTGATTCGATTTCCGTGTTCATATCGAATCCTATTTCATTTTATAGCCTTTGCCGCCGATGACCATGAGGGCTCAGAGTGATGCAGCGAGAGCCGAGGTCAGAGTTGACTCATGTCGGACGAGGACTGACCAGGATGGCACCCTCGTTGCACAAGAGTAGATGGATCCTCCTTCGATAGATCTTATCGCTAAGCTTGAGGCAGAGATGCAGGACTTGCGTCAGACGATGAAGTCTTTAGTTGAGGCCAGTCGAGCGCAGCGACAGGTGATTGCTACCCCTGTCACCCAGTTATTCCTTACGATCAACACACAGCATTGTGTTACTTACACAGCAGCAGTGGACGCAACCCTATTTGACGAGGAGCGTCTTTCCAAGACTTTGGAAGTTCGAGGACAGAGGAGGGCTCGTGCAGGTGTGTCAGCCCCGAGACAGAGGTTCAGTCGCCGTGAAAGGTTTCGTACACGTCGCGGGAGTAGCAGAGGTTTGGGACGAGGAGAGTCATGTTAGCTAGATTATCCATTTGTTGTGCTAATTTTGTCAGCGATTCTTTTGTTGCGCGACACGTGTTTCGGTCGTGTGCCGATCGGATAGGAGATAAAGATTCGTCTGTCGTTTTGATCCTTCTAGAGATGTTGTATTTGATGTTCTCCTGGGCATGGACTGGTTAGCTGTGTGCTATGCGTCCGTGGACTTCCGTAAGAAAACAGTCAGGATTTGTTTTCCCGGTGAGTCGGTTCTTGTTGTGCAGTGGGACAGTGGTGCCGCCCTCACAACTTGAATTCAGCCTTTTTCGCTGGTCGGTTTTTGAGGAGAGGATGTCGAGGATTCTTGGCTTTCATTCATGATACCGGAGCCACAGTGGGTTTGTTGGACCGGGTTCCTATCGTGCAGGAGTTTCCGACTTTGTTCCAGATGAGCCGGCGGAGCTTAGTGAGCTTAAGAATCAGCTGCAGAGTTGCTAGATAGGGGGACTTGTACGTCCAAGTGTTTCTCTTTGGGGAGCTCCTATTCTGTTCGTCAGGGAGAAAGACGACAGTTTGAGGTTGTGTGTTGATTGATCATCAATTGATTTGAGTTATAGTGCGGATAGGTATCCTTTACCTCGCATTGACGATTTGTTCGACTTGCTCCAGAGTGTGAGATATTTTCTTAGTTTGTTTGGGATCATTTCATCATTGGTTGCGGGTTCGGAATGATGACATTCCGAAGACTGCTTTTGTGCGCGGTACGGGAAGTATGAGTTTTGGTGGTGTCGTTGGACTCGCCGATGCCCCAGCAGCGTTCGTGGATGTGATGAACCATATTTCTTCACGCCGTTCTTCGACCAGCTTATTGTTGTGTTATTGATGACATTCTGGTCTTTTCCAAGAGTTGAGAGGAACATGAGCAGCACTTGAGAATTTACTTTGCAGATATTGGGAGAGCACCAGCTGTTTACTAAATTCTCGGAGTCTTCCTTCAGGCTTGATGGTGTTGAACTCCTAGGTCATGTGGTTACGGAAGACGGCATTTGTATAGACCCGAGGAAGATCGTGGCCATACAGCTTTGGCCCAGACTTGTAGCAAGGACAAAGGTCTGTAGCTTTTGGGCTTAGCCGGTTTTTTACCGCCGTTTCGTGCAGTATTTCTTGTGTATCTCTGCACCGTTGACCGGGCTGGCAAGGAAGGAGGTTATTTTTCTTAGACTGTGGCATGCAAGCCGAGTTTTCAGCAGTTGAAGACTTCGGGGACGACTGCACCAGTTTTATCTTTGCTTTCTGTACCGGGCGACTTTGTTGTTTACTGTGATGTTTAGCGAGTGGGGCTCGACTATGTACTGATGTAGCATGATAGAGTTATCGCTTATTCTTCCCGACAGTTCGAGGAAGTATGAGCAGGATTTATCCCACTCATGATCTGGAGATGGCCGTGGTGGTCTTGCGCTGGAGATTTAGGGACACTATTGGTACGGAGAGTCGTGTAAGATTCTCACGGACCACCAGAGCGTTGTGTTCATATTCCTGCAGCGGGTTTTCATTGTTGAGACAGCGTCGTTGTATCGAACTTGTGAAGGATTGTGATTGTGAGATCCTTCATTTCCCGTGGCAAGGCGATTGTAGTAGCTGATGCTTGAGTCGTAGGCCCGGGGGTAGTTGTTCCAGTCATGCGTAGTTCTGAGACAGTTTTCTGCAAATTTCCAGTTCTTGTGCGACCATTGAGTACAGCTTAAGTTCGCCTCTACTGGGGGACAACTTGCTCATGTCCGCGCCCGTCCATTTTTACTTAATCGTTTTCATGAAGCACGCCCGCCGATGCTCGTTTGTTTGAGATTCTGAGCATGCTCGGCTGGGTAAAGTTTCGGAGTTCTGACTTGTGACCAGGGTGTGCTATGTTTAGGGACGCGTTTGTGTGTACTTGATACTGATGGGTAAAGGCACGAGAAACTAGAGCAGGCACATCAGTCAGCTTTATGTGTTCGTCCAAGTTCCACCAATATGTAGCATGACTTTTGAGATAGTTATGGGTGGGCAGGGATGAAGAGTGAAGTTTCGGATTTCGTTTCGAGGTTTCTGTCTTGTTGCGAGCTAAGGTTGAGCATGGGAGACCGGCTGGAGAGTTGCAACCGTTTTACCTTTTCGGAATGGGAATGGGAGCAGATCTCCATGAATTTCGTTATGTTGTCTACCCAGGTCTAGTCAGGGTATGACTCCATTTGGGTCATTATTGTCCGGTTATGCTCAGTTTGCTCAGTTGTTCTTTGTTAAGTTTGTGCGTTTGCACGGAGTTCTTTCATGTGTTGTATCCAATAGAGGCACCTAGTTCGCTAGCTGTCGTTGGCAGAAGCTTCAGGAAGCCTTGGGTACTGGTTGAGTTTTAGCTCCGCTTTTCCATCCGTAGGCCAATGGTTAGACAGAGCGAACTATACAGACTCTGGAGGATATACATGTGCATACGTACTAATTGTTGTTGGCAGTTGGGATCGTCATTTGCCATTGATAGGGTACTCCTTCGATAACTGTTATCAGGAGACATTCCAATTGGCAACATTAGGCTTTGGTTTGTAGGTTTTGTCGATCGCCGGTCTGTTTTTCTGATTCTGCAAGAGTAGGATTTTTGGACCACAGCTAGTCATGAGACTTTGGAAATGATCCAGTTGATTCAAGTCAGGATGAAAGCAGCCCAGTGCAAACAGAAGTCTTATATCGACCGTGGTGGTCGCAGACTTTAGTTCGCAGTGGGAGATCATGTATTCCTACGGATTTTTCTGATGAATGGCGTTTTGAGTTTTGGGAAGCTTAGTCCCAGATTGCAGGTCCTTTCGAGATCCTAGAAGCGAGTTAGTACCGTTCCCTATAATGTGGCACTTCCGCCCAGATTTCTGAGTATTCACCCCATTTTCCTTGTGTCGATACTTCATAATTATCTTCATGACCTTTCTCACATGATTCAGCACCAGACCATTCTTTGGGACGCGATTTTTTCGTTCACCAGCAACGGATTGTGATAGTGGATCGGTAGGTGGAGAAACTTCGGTCAAAGGTCTTGCTTTATGTGAAGGTTCTTTGGCGGAGCCGTCTAGTGAGGTGATCACTTGAGAGGCTGCGGGCGAGATGCGGAAGGATTTGTTTTTCCCTCATTTCCTCGAAGGTACGCGTAGATAAATTTTAAATTCGGGGGCCGAATTACTTCAAGGGGGGAAGATTGTAACGTTTTGGAAATCGTTTAGGCGATTTTCCGTTTTTAGGGTAAAGTAGTCGGTGTTTTCCGTAAAAACCTAGAAGCGATCTTTTTGCAGTATAGAATTCACTACACCTAGTTTAGCTAGGAAATTGCTAGTTTACGTGTTTTTGTAAGCCACTTATAAATTTTGTGCATTTTAATAATTTTCCTTATTTTAAGTTGTTATTTATGCACTTAATTCGTGGTAATTACATTTTTGTTTGGGTTAATTACTACTAGTGTGAATCTATGTTAAATTAATCACTAGATTAAGCACTAATCCATCCTTGAAAATATCCTAAGAAAATATCTAGATATTTGTTGAATTAAAGAAAAATTTTAATTAGAAAAGAAAAGGAATTAAGAGGTGGCATAAGGATAAGATTTTTAATTGAACATTAATGTGTTTTAACTTGGAATTTTCCACACAATTTCCTTTTCCTTCTTGTTTTGGCCGACCACTTCCTTGCTGCCTCATTTCCTTTTTCACCCCATTTCAACTTCTTAAAGCTTCACAAATTCATCTAAAATCATAAATTAATCCCAAAAACTCAAATAAAAATCATAACCCATCATTCTTCAACCATAATCTTGCTCGGATATTCAAGAAAGACATTATTTTGGAGGATTAAATTTTGGAGTTTGTTGCTAATTTGTGTTCTTGAGGAGGTATAAAATTCTAACCCTAATCTTTAATTGTGGTGTTAATAATTTAAGCTAGCATATAAGATGTTTAATTAAATCTTGTAATTGCATATTTAGAATTTCTAGCAAGAGTTTTTGTTAATCAAGTTAGGTTTTTGACTAGTGAAATGGTTAAGTGTGAAGTTTAGGCAAATGAAAACTTAACCAAGTTGCTAGATTTGTTATATGATATTTTCCTAATTGTATAATTAAACTAATTAGCAAACTAAGCTTTTACTAAATCCTAATTATATAAGATTAAAATTCTAGTAAAGGTATGAGTGGTTTAATCATGCTATTTGGTGATATTTGTGATTGCTAGTTTTGGTAAAACTTGTAGTTTTGAACTAAAATGATTAAATGTTGCTTACTAGATTTTCGGATAATTTAGGCGTGGGTTTCTTTTGACGCTGTGGCGTTATTTATATTAGATTCCACGTTATTTATTATGTTGTGAATGCGTGATCGGTACGATCAGGGTCTAGGCTTGGTGGTTGTGTCGTTTAGCGTTCCTAGCTAGGGTTGTGCTGATGTCATTCGTGTCTTTGTGTAGTTTTTGCTCTTGAGTTGGTGTCGTAGTGTCACTACGCGCGTTAGACACTAGACGGACACTTGAGAGTATGTTCGAGTTGGTGCGTCGGTCAAACGTAGTCTGTACGTGTTATTGGTCGATTGCTAATATACACTTGTTACATTCTTATATGCTTTCAGGATCGCAGGCGGGGACTTCAGGCACTGCGAAAAAGGAAAAGCGAGTGGTTGGCTTTACTTATCCAGGATTGTTGTGAGTAGATTTAACATCTACAAGGGAATTGCCCGCATGGCATCATGTGTCTGGGCTAGATTTATGATATGACCATTAGTTAGAGATATACCGATATTGATTGTGCATGTGTACCTTTGTTGCATATCTCATTTCCTATTGCGCATGGACTTAGTATTAATGAGACACAACACCATTATTGATGGTTCATGTTTCACGAGCACTAATTGTATGCTGCACACACAACGTCGATAATTTTCATGACACGCACAACACCTATAAAAATGTGATATTGTATTGTTTATGGACATTGATGTTAGTGTATATGCCCTAGGGGCCATTATTCTATCATACTAGCTTGTATATTACTTAATGGAAGCTTGGGATATTCACAGTTATATTAACAGTCTTGCTAAATATGGTAGTACGCTACTTGGTTTGTATCTATCTTAATATGTGTATATGTCGAGAATACATATTGATAGAGCCCTTAGGATCTTCCTTGACTACCAGCGTTGTGATGGCAGTCATACTAGTGGGGGCTGGGTAGTCTACAAGCACATCCTTTTTCAGGTCTCTAGTCGTAGGATTATCGAGACAATGCATCGATACTCCGGAGTAGACTAGTGTGTACGCTTCTCATCCCAGTTGGGGAGATGGTCTGTCCTACAGCCATTAGTACGTTGTACTGGAGATAGTATACAGGTGCTCGTTGGGTTACGGGTATACTGGACAGGACTCGCAGGGAACTGTTGGTTGGTATTATACCCGTCGTCAGTTAACAGTTCCCAGGTGACATGAGTACAACATAGTCCGCAGACTTGACACTGCTGCTTCGCCTCGAGTGTGTTCCCACTGTTCTTAGATTGCTACCCTACAATGGCTCAAAGGAGTCGTGCAAACAGGTAGCAGTTGGGTGCAGTCCCGAAGCACTTGGAGGCAGTGGTAGTTAGATAGGATTCATCTCTCCCGGTATTGGGAGTTGATATCGCGCTGTGTCTGGAGAGCAATTACGCAAAGTCCCTGGCCATGGCAAATGAGATTTGCTGGTAGGATTTCCAGTAGCTTCTCAAGGTGTGACGGGCTTCACTCTGACAAGAATTATACCGCTTATAGGGGACTGATGCTTGCCGCCCCCTAGGCCCGATATGCGATAGTCCTAGACGAACAGATCGGACTGTACGGAGATTGTCACATTAGGCTCAGTAGGAGTTCGGATGGGTTTCCTCATCGGCCTTCTTATCGACATCTACCTAGGGACCATTACTTACAGTTAGTAACGCTTGCGGCCTGTGGTTAAACCCACTGCCAGCGTAGTAGTCGAGTCTTTAGAGTCCCACACAGAGAGTTTCCCTGCTTCGGGCGAAACGATATAGAGGTCGTATGGTTTCACGACAGGGTTCGGACACATACGTGTTTTTATGCACGTACGATGTTCAGACAGTTTTTACTAGCGGTTTTAGTTTAAGCCAGATTCTAGTATTGGATTATTGGATTTATACAGTCTCAGTAATTCCGTGTTTTCACGGATAGGAGGGGCGTTCTCATAATTACTCGAGAAGCTTCTAGAAGAAAGTGACTCATTATCTTTTAATTCATTTGTGAATTAATCTTAATGAGGTGGAGGAGATGATATGTGATTTGCATTAATTACATCATGAGTCATGAGGTGATTCAATTCAAGGTAATTAATGAAGCATGGTTGATATTTTGAGATAGTATTTTCTAGATATTTTGATGCTTCATTATTTATCCAAATGACTTAAGATATTTATTCATTCTCTCTCCTCAAGCTCTCTCTCTTCAACCCTAACCCTAATCCTCTCATGTGTTGAGATCCTAGGGTTAGCAAGACTAATAGATCCCTAATCCTCTTCTATATCCTCTAGGTTACTTTGATTAGCACTCATAGCAACCTAGTTACTTTAAGTGAAAGGTTAAAGCTTGGAGAAGTAGCTCTCGGGTGGATCTTCTATCACATCGAGGAGGCCGACGAGGAGGTGATCAGCGAGAACAAGAAGGACATGATTCATTAGGTATAATCATGTTTCATAGTAGCTAATCATTTCTATGTTGTTGTTATTTAGGGTTTGGCAAAGATCCGTAAAGTTAGTCGATGTTAGTTTAAACAAAATGATTGTTTTACCTATTCCGCCTCCCCGCATCATATGGGGTGTCTAACGTCGACTTACAATGGTATCAGAGCCTCGCTAAACTATAACTAACTTGTTAGCAAAGTCATTAGAAATTCGATCGCAAAACGAACCCGAAAAAACATCATTTTCACCATGTTTCTGCCGTTTTTAAAACGGGGTCTAAAAATTTTTCAGGGACCCTTAAAAATACAAGCAGGGAATTTTAAGAATTGTGAAGAAATTTAGATCTGTGACTCGACCATAGCGCCGCGAAACTGCCGCCGATCCAAGCGATCCGCCGCGGATCCGCGGCCGAGTTGATTCCGAGTCAACCCAAATTTGCTCAGTTATTCTTCTGTGTTGATGTTGTGTTTTCTGGGATGATTTGTTTCTGCTCAGGTTTTATGTGCACAGAGAATTATTTGGAGTAGATTCATTTGTGTTTGCTTGATCGAAATTCTAAGATGTTTGGCTAACTTGATTATATCTGTGATGTGTTTAATGTGTTCGTAAACCTCCCCTAACTTCTAGTATGTTGGTTAGCAGGGGGTTGCATATTTCTGTAATGATTTTTACTGGTTTGTGTTTGTAGACTTGTTGGATTGTCGTGAATGGATAGCCGGGGATATGAGACGAGTGTTTCTTTCATTCAAATGTAATTTGTAAATTGTTGTAATATTCTTTTGCGGGGCACATCCGGGTTGAGGTTGTAGCCAGCGTTGTATTATTTCATTTACTGTTTTCTGCTCCTAGGATAGCCCCAAGGTTGGGTGCACAAACTACCGGGTACTTTGAAGTGTTTAGTGGCCTACTCACGTTGTTGAGGGAGACCGCTTCACTTCGGGTACTAGGCGGGTAGTTTGTCGTACCCATAGGGGTCTAGGATGGGGTTTTGGCTATTCATCGTGACTGTGTAGTCCGTCTTTCTTTGCAGGCTCAAAAGGAATGTGGATTCCTAGAAAATCCAATATGTTCATCTGTGATCTGGAATTCCTTTTATAGCGTCTGATGAATGTACAATATCTATATATGATAGCTATTAGACGTCACTTATGTTTTACACCCGCTCTAGTCCAGCCCTCGCTCTGTCGTTAGTTAAGTAACCTAACGGGTGAATGATGGGGCCCAGTGGAGAATGCGGATGGAATAAGAGGACGTTGTATTTTTGTTGTTTTCTGCAATGATAGGTTTATTGATTGGACGCATTATATTAATGCAAAGAAAATAAACCAAAGTTGAATCGTTGGAACAGTTTAAAAGAAACTACTCGGTTATTTTAAAACAGAAGATTTTTTAATTGCGGAGCTTAACCACTCCTTTTAAAATCTATCAGGTTCCTTCGATCATATCAAGTTCACTACGTTCACGGTTTCGCCAAAACCATTCGTAGCCCTCCGTCATTTCATTTGGGTATCAGTAGTATTCAAGCTATGTATTTTGACCAACGCCAAAACATAGTATTTGGTAGCTGCTGGGTATTCATTTGTCGCATAGATAGATGAGTTGGTTTGAGACAGTCGTATTACCATTTGGCCAACGTCAGGGGTATGTACGGATGGGTTCAAATTAACAAGATAATGATGGGTATAACTTGACATGTGACTTATGACATTTTGACCAACATCAAGGTCATAAGAGCATGGGGCAGAAATTGATATCGGGAATTTCTAAAGAATCTGAAATTTGCTAAGAATAGCATACCATTTGGAGTGTGATAATCTTGGTAGGATACCTTCAGTTTTATCACACGATGATATTTGGATCCCGATCCTACTGTGAGTATCCGCTACTCATCAGGAGATTCTTCACTTAATGACCAATGCTATAAACCAAGTAGGTGTCGAGAAAGGAGTCAGCGGGGCTACGCCCCCAGAGAAAAGAGGTTATTTAATTAAGGAACTTCGTGAAAGCGTCGTAAAACCTCCCTCGAAGTACCGACACCGGCCAGGTTGAACGGTTAAGCAAGTATTGTACGGTAAGAATAGTCCTGACTAGTTTTTCCTTTTTAGTTTGAGGAGGGATTCGAGAAACAGTGGGAGCCATCCAGTTTAGATAAACTAAAAACCGCTCTAAACTTGCAAGAGCATCATGCTAAAGTGTTCCCTCTCTCTCTCAATTGCAGCGACCCAAAACATGACAGGCCTTAAGTTACTATTAGATAAAAATATTTTGACAGGGCCAAACTAGAATGACTGGTTTCGGAATGTCAAGATGGCTATAACTTATGACAAATTGGGGTATGTCCTTACTACTAAGGCGCCTGCTGTCCCTGGTCCAGAATCCAGTGTCACAGATAAGGAAATCCGCAAGACCTGTGAGTTAGACTGCGCGAAGGCCAAATGCATCGTGCTTGCCTCTATGAATAATGGACATCAGAGGAGGCACGAGAATATGGATCTTGAATCCATATTTCTCCACACCAAGGAACTGTATGGAGAGCAATCTCGTATAGCTAGATATGAGACCTCGAAGAACTTGTTTCAGTCGAGGCTGGTCATCAGATCATCTGTAGGAGAACATGTCCTAAAGATGATTGGCAATATAAAAGAGCTCGCGGACCTCAGGACGACATTGGAGAACGAGCTATATACAGACTTGGTTATTCAGTCCCTTCCTTCCACCTACACCCAATTTATCTAGAATTTCAACATTCATGGTATGGAAGTTGAGCTTCCAGAACTCCTTAACATGTTGAGGAGTGCAGAGGGCACCTTGCAGAAACTAAAGGAAACACCCACTATATTTGTTCGCGGTGCTTCCTCTTCCGGGTCCAATGCTAGGGCCAAAGGAAGGAAGAAGAAGGCCGCTACCAAACCAAGAGGTGGTGTTGGCGTGGGAGTTAAGGGAAAAGCAAAGGTTGCGGTGCCAGTAGTGGCAAAGGATGAGTACTTCCACTATCGTAGGAAAGGCCATTGGAAGAAAGATTGCAAAGCTTGGATTGCTAAGAACCAGGAACTGAAGTAAGCTGTGGCTTCGACTTCAGGTGTGTTTGTAATTGAAAATTGTCTGTCAATCAACTCTACTTCCTGGGTATTGGATACCGGATCAGGATCTCATGTATGCAATTCATTGCAGGCACTGAGAAATCGTTAAGTGCTGAAGGTTGGTGATATGATCCTCCAGGTTGCTAACGGAGCTAGCGTGGGTGCTGTGTCCGTAGGGGATTATCACCTTTGATTGACGAGTGGACATATTTTGGTTTTGCATAACTATTTTTGTGTACCCAGTTTAACGTGTAATATCATATCAGTATCGTTGTTATCAAAAGAAGGTTATGATTTCACGTTTGTAAGCGATGTTGTTAACATCCACCTTAATCATGGTTTGATTGGGTCTGGTACACTAGATAACGGTATATATGTGTTAAACCAATTACAGATTTTCAATCTTTAGAACACACTAAAAAGAAAGTCTCCAGATATAAATCAGGCTTTCTTATGGCATTGTAGACTAGGTCACATCAATAAGACAAGGTTAACGAAGTTACATAGAGAAGGATATTTGGATCCGTTCGAATATCAATCTTATGCCACTTGTCAATCATGTCTCAAAGGAAAGATGACAAAGACTCCATTCACTGGACATGGAGTAAGAGCGAGCGAGCTCTTAGGACTCATACACATGTGGCCCAATGTCTACACATGCAAGAGGTTGTTTTTCATATTTCATTACTTTTATGGATGATTACTCTAGGTATGGATTCATTTTCTTAATGAAACATAAATCCGAGGCCTTTGAGAAACTCTAAGAATATAAGAATGAAGTAGAAAACTAAACCGGCAAAAGTATCAAGACACTAAGATCTGATCGAGGTGGTGAATACTTAAGTGCCGAATTACTGGGTTACCTAAAAGAGAAAGGAATTCTCTCTCAGCTTACTCCTCCATACACTCCACAGCATAATGGTGTATCGGAAAGACGGAATCGAACCTTATTGGATATGGTACGTTCCATGATAAGTAATGCTATGTTACCGCGATCTTTCTGGGGTTATGAGCTAGAATCAGCTGCATATCTTTTGAACAGGGCTCCTATCAAGACTATGCCTACCATCCCATATCAGATGTGGAGTGGGAAGAAACCCTATTGTTGGGGTCAAAATTTGCACCCCGGTTGACCGAGTCAAAGTCAAGGTCAACCACCAGCTAGGTGGGCCCAAGTCCAGGTCAAGCGGGCCCATGCCTAAGCCAAGCCCGTGGCCAAGCCTCCCCATGCCAACAACAAAATCATGTAACAAATAATTTTGATGTAATTTTTTATGCATGAATGTAAGCAAAATGGGCATCAAGCCAAATTTTTGTAAAGCCCATGGCTTATGTGCAAAAAAGAAATGGCACATGAGCCATGGGATGGGAAAAATGCCATTTTGTAAAGCCCAAGGGGCTATATGTAAATACGTAAGCCTATAAAAGGCAATATGATGAAAATATCTAATACAATTTTTTCATTCCCCCAAAAGAAACTAGGGTTCTTTGTGCCTCCTGCTCCTTCATCAATGTTCTAAACCTTCTTCCCCTTTTTCAATTAAATCAAGAGTTTTACTCTTCCTTTTTCAAAAAAAAAAAGTTTTTTACCACAAAACCCACAAAGGGGAACTCAGATCTGCCATCAGATCTCAGAAAGGAGAGATTTTTAGATCTTGCATCTCTTGATCTTCAAGATCCGGCCAACAAAGGAAGAAGAAGGAGACCCATCTCCAGAAACCCCACTTTGGGGAAGAACTAGGGCTCAAGGGGAGAAGCCCTTCATCAGCTTCAAAACATCTTAGGAGTTTAACTCCTCACACACACACACACGCGCGCGCGTGCGCACACACACACACACAGAATAATAAGTGCACCTTTTTGGGAGTACAACTCCCATTGCAGGGACCAAGTCCCTTTTGCTGCTTGAGCGCCTACGTGCTGACACGTGGTGCGCTAGCACTCAAAGCGCTAGCGCTCTTGCGCCAAGAGCTCTAGTGCCCAAGCGCCCACGTGCTGACACGTGGCGTGCTAGCGCTCAGAGCGCTAGTGCTCAAAGCGCTAGAGCTTGAGCGCCAACGTGTTGACACGTGGCGCGCCAGCGCTCTTGCCGTCAGAGTGCTAGCGCCCGAGCGCCCACGTGCTAACACGTGGCGTGCTAGTGCTCAGTACGCTAGCGCTCTTGCGCTCAGAGCACTAGCGCCTAAAGCGCTAGCACCCGAGCGCCCACGTGTTGACACATGGCGCGCTAGCGCTCAGTGCGCTGGTGCCCGAGTGCCCACGTGCTGACACGTGGCGCGCTAGCGCTCAGTGTGCTAGCGTTCTTGCGCTCAGTGCGCTAGCGCCCAAAGTGCTAGCACCCGAGCGCCCACGTACTGACACGTGGTGCGCCAGCGCTCAAAGCGCGAGCGCTCTTGCGCTCAAAGCGCTGGCGCTGGCCCCATGCATCCTTTGGATGCCTTCCCCTCTTTTACATATATACATATATATATATATAAATATGTAAACATATGTACACACACACATACTCCATGACACTGTCCCTGTTAGAAAAAAATTTCTAATGGGGCGCTGCTCCGCACCCCGCAAGGGGGCTGCTAGCCCCCTTAACCCCCAGCCCTCTATCCGGGTAGCGAGACCCCCGTAAAAACTCTGCGGGGCCCCCAACATATCCAAAACCCCTTCAAAACACAACACTTCACATTGAGTTCGCATGACCAGTTTAATCCGTCAATCGGAGGTTCTCTCGCTCCAAAGGCGAGGGGTAATTAACGGCAGCTTAGTCCGCAGCTGCCGGAGATTCGGATCCCCACAATCATTAAATCCCGGCCTACCCTAGGCAGAGGGAATCTGTAATGCGCCTGACAAGCGCGCGCATATTCCCATCTTAATGGGGTGACGAAAAACACCCTACAGATTCTTGCACGCCCGATGGGACTTATCTCTCCTCCCATATTTCGGGTTAAACGTTCATGCGAACTTAATAAATATACATATATCTATATTTATACTAAAATATTGCTCTTTCATGAAGGATTTTTAAGCAAACACCTTTCAACAATGTCTCCGAAGATGAACTCAGCTCCTATCTTCTACACGATGAAGATGGATGCCAGGACGGTCCTTCCGGCCAGTCTCGGGCGACAATGGGAGAAGCCACCGCTACTATTTAGCTCTATCATGTTTGTGTCAGCTACCTCCATCCCAGCTCCTCAAGCCCCGGTGACAGACAAACCGGTCTCGAAAGGAAAGAGGCCAAATATGGTAGTCTCAAGGGCGCCCCAACTCAAACGCAAGTCGATGTTTGAACGACTCTCCTTGGCCCCAGCTGGGGCAAGGTTATCAACACCAACAAAGAAACAGAGCGTCTCGAGCGAGCTCCGACGATGCCCCTGACAACTGCTCAATTGGGTATCTTCTCTAAGCTCCCCATCACTCAGCCAATGGCGGCTTCCCGGAGAGCAAAAGCCTGCCAAGCGATCAAGGCAGAGAAGCTGAGGCAAAAGCGGCTCAGATACAGAGCCAAAAAAAAGGCTGGGGCTTCGGCCATGTTAAAATTTGTGAATTTCCAAAGTCCGGACCTCTCCACGAAACCAAATTCCAGTGATGAAAGGATGGCTGAATGTGTTTTCCACACCGTCTACATGGTGGGCACGCGTCCCAGCGACAACCATCGCAGCAAAAGCAAAGGATAGGGCCACCACATCTTAAATCCAATCTGGTGTGAATATAGTTGTCACTTCTCAAGACCAGCATCTTCCGGAGGGTGATGAAAATCCTCCCAGTGAGGCTGATAGGCAGAAAGAGCCCTCAGTTCATGAGGAGTCTGGCTCAGAAAGCAAAGATGAGCCAACTTTCCATCCTAAGACCGCATAGCAGCAACTTCTCTAAGTGCTCCGAAAACAGCTCAGAAGCAAAGACAAGGAGATGACCAAGCTCTACTCAAAGATCGACGACTTGACAAATGTCGTCTTACGGCTTACAGCCCAAATTGCCTCTCAGCCGCCCAATCAAGCGCAGGGCTCTGGTTATGAACCGGGAAACGGTGTCCCAAGACAACCAAAGCCTAGTCCCTCAAATCCAAAAGTGGGCGGACCGCATGAAAATCAGTCGCATCCTATGTTTGGAAATGTCTTGGCTACCGATGACAGTAGCCCGCTAACTCAAGATCAAATCATGGATTTGGTTGCCAACAAAGTCAAAACATTGGTAGCCGAAGCCGAAGCGCAAAAAGATACCAGCAGCAGTGGGAGACCATATCCTGCTCAGTATGATCTGGTAGAATTTCCTAGCGGCTATGTCATCCCTAAATTCGGAAGATTTGATGGGACGGGAAATGCGAATCAGCACATCGCCCACTTCAAAAGCCTCATGCGGGAATACTGGGGGCAACGATGCGCTTCTCCTCTGCCAGTTCATTAATATCTTGACCGATGTTGATTTCGACTGGTACGCGAGCATACCGGATGGCTCCGTTTCTACTTTCGACCAAATAGAATCTTTGTTTCGACAAAGGTTCATGAGCGTCAGCGATAAGATCACCATTGCCGAGCTCGTAAGGACCAAGCCTAAGAACAACGAAAGCAGCACGGATTTTATAACCCGATGGCGCAATCTCTCCGTCAAATGTGAACCGCCGATAGAGCAGGACCAATCTGTCAGTCTCCTTGTCGGAAATCTCAACAATTGGATGGCCCCATTTCTATGCACCGCGGGTCTCAAAACATTCCAAGAGCCGACCAGGAAAGTTCAGATGCTGGAGCGCTCAAAGCAGGAGTCCTCCTCGGATTCCCAAAATAACAATAGGTCCTGGAGAAACCGAAAGGAAGATAATCGCAAAAGCGGGAACTCCGACAATTCTGAATCTTTTAACACTTCGGCTAACTGAAATAAGCAAGGGATGAGAGGGCCTAGTGCCAACCAGACTCGGAAGCCAGTGTTCGGAGAGGGAGGAGAATCTCCACTGAAAGAGAAGCTGGATAAGGTCTATTCCTTCAGAAGGGACAAAATCCGTAAAATATTCAAAAACACCCTGAGGAATGGTCTACAACTGCCAGAGTCAAAAAGACCGCAGGAAGCGAATATGACCGACGACCCCAAATACTGCCCCTATCACAGAGTGATAGGTCATGCCATTGAGGACTGCTTCGTCTTCAAAGATTAGGTCAAAAAGCAATACAAGGCAGGAGAGATAGAACTGTCTGAAGGCGTGTTAATAAACAGTCCAGCTGCGACCGCCAATTTCATACAAACGGAGATCGAAGTTCTTCGTGAAACTGATTCTCTCAGACATCTGCCTTTCTCTGAAAACAGTCGACCACCACGTCATTAAACTGGGAACAATCGACCACCACGTCATTAAACTGGGAAAAGTCGACCTCTAAATCGTTAAACTGGGATTGTAAAAATATATGTAAATAAACAAAAAGTTTGTAAATAAAAGAAAAATAAAGAAAAGCCGAAATGATGGGGCAACCGCGAATAAAAGCCGAAATGATAAGGCAATCACGATCTTCGTGATAAGAAAAGCTGAAATGATAGAGCAATTGCGGTAAAACAAAAAAAAACAAAAGAAAACAAAAACAAAAAAATTGGCGAATGATGAGTCGCTCCTGGTACCGTATTCCAGTGCAGCGATGCAGATGCCAACCAAATTCCAAACTCAAATCCCAATGGCGAATGATGAGTCGCTCCTGGTACCATATTCCAGTGCAGCGATGCAGACGCCAACCAAATTCCAAATCCCATACCCCAACGGCGAATGATGAGTCGCTCCTGGTACCATATTCTAGTGCAGCGATGCAGACGCCAACCAAATTCCAAACTCAAATCCCAATGGTGAATGATGAGTCACTCCTGGTACCATATTCCAGTGCAGGATGCAGACGCCAACTAAATTCCAAATCCCATACCCCAACGGCGAATGATGAGTCGCTCCCGGTACCATATTCCAGTGTAGCGATGCAGACGCCAGCCAAAATCCAAATCCCCAAGTGGCGAATGATGAGTCGCTCCTGGTACCATATTCCAGTGCAGCGATGTAGACGCACACAAAGCCCGAAATTTTTCCGGCCCTACGGTCTGGATCATACATCCTGTAAAACCGTATACAATCCACGGGCGTAAAACGATCCCTGTCTCTCCCAAGTCTTACCGGTGAGACCACATTCAAAGTCCCACCAAAAATAAAAAAATCAAAATAAATAAATAAATAAAATAAAATAAATGGTATGACTACAAGCAAAATGAGCACGGATGAAAACCCGAAAGGGCTCCGTGACAACAGGGCTGCCGGCGAGTTTCTGAAAACCTGAAAGGGCACAAACTCGTAAAAAAAAAGATGAAATGCACTCGCAAAGTCCTCTCGACTTTGTGAGGAGAAAATTCCCGCGTGAGAGACTTACGACTCATAAAGGAGAAACACACCTAGGAGTCCCCACGACTCCTAAGGAGAAAATACACCTACGAGATCCTTTCGACTCGTAGGGAGAAAATGCTTTTATGGGGCCCTTACGGCCCATAAAATTAAAAAGCCTTAGATGATAGGGATCTAAACCTGTCTCCTAAGCCACCAATTTCCAAATCTTCCTGGGGCAAATGATGAGTTTCTCCTGGCATTATTCCAGTGCAGCAATGCAGATGCCAAACCAAAACCAAATCCTCAAATCATTTTATGGCAAATGATGATTCGCTCCTGGTACCATATTCCAGTGTAGCGATGCTGATGTTAACCCAAATCAAATCAAACCAGCAACCTTTGCGGCGGAATCATGCTCTATCCCAGATTTTACCCCGTGTCGAAATCTTGCTTCGCCTCATGAATATCTACCTTTCCTACCGGAATTATGCTCCGCCTCGGAATCAAGTCAACCAGCAAGCTCTGTGTCGGAATCATGCTTTGTCTCAGAATGTGCACTCCGTGTCGAAATCATGCTTCGCCTCGGTGTACTTGCCTTCCCTGTCGGAATTATGCTTCGGCTCGGAATCAACCAACGACCTCCTCGTCGGAATTGTGCTCCGCCTCAGAATCAAGTCAACCAGAAAGCTCAGCGTCGGAATCATGCTTCGTCTCAGAATGTGCGCCCCGTGTCGAAATCATGCTTCTCCTCGGTGTACCTGTCTTCCCTGTCGAAATTATGGTTCGTCTCGGAATCAAGTCAGCAAACAAGTTCTGTACTGGAATCATGCTCCGTCTCAGAATGTACCCGTGTCGAAATCATGCTTCGCCTCGGAGTATTTGCCTTACCTGTCGGAATTATGCTTCGCCTGGGAATCAACCTATGCATCGAAATTATGCTTCGGTCAGAATGCCTGCCGCTCTTCGAAATGATGCTCCGATCCTCGGAATTATGCTCCAACACTTTAGAATCATGCTCCGCTCATCGGAATTATGCTCCGATCCCTGGAATCATGCTCCGCGCTTCGGAATAATGCTCTGATCCCTGGAATCATGCTCCGCCCTTCGGAATGATGCTCCGATCCCTCAGAATTATGCTCCGACCCTTTGGAATCATTCTCCACTCTTTGGAATGATGCTCCGATCTTCGGAATGATGCTCCGATCCTCGGAATTATGCTCTGACCCTTCGGAATCATGCTCCGCTTATCAGAATGATACTCTGACTATGGAATTATGTTCCGCAAATCGGAATGATGCTCCGATCCCCGGGAATCATTCTCCCCGAGGGATGCTCCTCCCCCGGAATGATGTTCCACCTCGAAGTCCAGCTTCAAGATCCATCAATTTCATGCACATAATTCAAATGTGCGGAGTGCATTCTTTGATGGGGGGCACTTTGTTGGGGTCAAAATTTGCACCCCGGTTGACTGAGTCAAAGTCAAGGTCAACCCCAAGCCAGGTGGGCCCAAGTCCAAGTCAAGCGGGCCCATGCCCAAGCCGAGCCCGCGGCCAAGCCTCCCCATCCCAACAACAAAATCATGTAACAAATAATTTTGATGTAATTTTTTGTGCATGAATGTAAGCAAAATGGGTATCAAGCCAAATTTTTGTAAAGCCCATAGCTTATGTGCAAAAAAGAAATCGCACATGAGTCGTGGGATGGGCAAAATGCCATTTTGTAAAGTCCAAGGGGCTATATGTAAATATGTAAGCCTATAAAAGGCAACATGATGAAAATATCTAATACAATTTTTTCATTCCCCCAAAAAAACTAGGGTTCTTTGTGCCTCCTACTCCTTCATCAAGGTTCTAAACCTTCTTCCCCTTTTTCAATTAAATCAAGAGTTTTACTCTTCCTTTTTCAAAACAAAATAGTTTTTTACCACAAAACCCACAAAGGGGAACTCAGATCTGCCATCAGATCTTAGAAAGGAGAGATTTTTAGATCTCACCTCTTTAGATCTTCAAGATCCGGCCAAAAAAGGAAGAAGAAGGAGACCCATCTCCAGAAACCCCACTTTGGGGAAGAACTAGGGCTCAAGGGGAGAAGCCCTTCATCAGATTCAAAACATCTTAGAAGTTTAACTCCTCATATATATATATATATATATATATATATATATAATAAGTGCTCCTTTCTGGGAGTACAACTCCCATTGCAGGGACTAAGTTCATTTTGCTGCTAGAGTGCCCACGTGCTGACACGTGGTGCGCTAGCGCTCTTGCGCCCAGAGCGCTAGCGCCTGAGCGCCCACATGCTGACATGTGGCGTGCTAGCGCTCATAGCGCTAGCGCTCGAGCGCCCACGTGTTGACACGTGGCTCGCTAGCGCTCTTGCGCTTAGAGCGCTAGCGCCCACGTGCTGACACATGGTGCGCTAGTGCTCTTGCGCTCGGAGCGCTAGCGCCCAAAGTGCTATCGCCCGAGTGCTTACGTGCTGACACGTGGCGCGCTAGCGCTCAGTGCGCTAGCGCCCGAGCGTCCATGTGCTGACACGTGGCGTGCTAGCGCTCAGTGCGCTAGCGCCCGAGCGCCCACGTGCTGACACGTGGCGTGCTAGCGCTCAGTGCGCTAGCACTCTAGCGCCCGAGCGCTAGTGCCCAAAGTGCTAGCGCCCGAGCGCCCACGTGGTGCACTAGCGCTTTTGCGCGTAAAGCGCTGGCGCTGGCCCCACGCATCCTTTGGATGCCTTTCCCCCCTTTTTACATATATACATATATATATACATATGTATACATATGTACACACACACATACTCCACGACACTGTTCCTGTTAGAAAAAAATTTCTAACGGGGCGCTGCCCCGCACCCCGCAAAGGGGCTGCTAGCCCCTTGACCCGCAGCCCGCTATTCGGGTAGCGGGACCCACGTAAAAACTCTGCGGGGCCCCCGATATATCCAAAACCCCTTCAAAACACAACACCGTACATTGAGTTCGCATGACCAGTTTAACCCGTCAATCGGAGGTTCTCTCGCTCCAAAGGCGAGGGGTAATTAACGGCAGCTTAGTCCGCGTCTGCCGGAGATTCAGATCCCCACAATCATTAAATCCCGACCTACCCTAAGCAGAAGGATTCTGTAATGCGCTTGACAAGCGCGCGCGTATTCCTATCTCAATGGGGTGACGAAAAACACCCTACACCTACCTTCAGTATCTGAAGATATGGGGATATCCAGTTTTTGTTAAAAAGCAGCATGCGGACAAACTCGAGGCATGACCAGTATAGTGTAAGTTTGTGGGATACCCAAAGATCTCCAAGGGGTATTTCTTCTATTACGCAAAGGAACAAAAGGTTTTTGTTTCTCGTAATGCCCATTTTCTAGAACAGCAGATTTTAGAAAAGGAAACAAGTGGGAGCGCAATAGAACTAGAAGAAATTCCAGAACCACAAACTACTACTGAAAGCTTGGTAGATCCAGAAGTTCAAGAAGAACAGGACATTCCCGCCCCCCTCCGCAGGAGTAGTAGGCCATCTCTTCCGCCTGAGATATACTACGGTTTTCTCATAGACGGGGATAGAGAAGATTGTATCATTGATAATGATGAACCTACTAGCTTCCAGCAAGCCATCCAGAGCGGCGACTCAGTAAGATGGATGGATGCAATGCGGACCGAGATGGAGTCCATGTACACCAGCAAAGTATGGACTTTGGACATTGCTCCAGATGGGGTAAAATCCATAGGATGTAAGCGGATCTTCAAGAAAAAGATTGGTGTAGATGGACAGGTGGAAATCTATAAGGCCAGACTTGTTGCAAAGTGTTTTCGTCAAGGACTTGGTTTGGACTATGACGAAACTTTTTCTCTAGTGGCTATGCTCAAATCCATTCGGATCCTTCTTGCCATTGCCGCCTTCCAAGATTATGAGGTCTGGCAGATGGACGTAAAGACGGCTTTTCTAAATAGTAATTTAGAAGAGTGCGTCTATATGGATTAGTCAGAAGGTTTCAATCAGAGTGGGAGCAGCAGGAAAGTGTGCAAGTTGCTTAAGTCCATTTATGGACTAAAGCAGGCATCACGGAGTTGGAACATCTGTTTTGACGAAACGGTCAAAGAATATGACTTTATCAAAAATCCAGATGAACCATGTATATATAGTAAAATTATAGCACGAACTGTTGTATTCCTCGTATTGTACGTGGATGACATTCTCTTAATAGGAAATGACATTCCTATGCTACAATCTGTCAAAGAATTCTTGTCACACAGGTTCTCCATGAAAGACCTGGGTGATGCCTCTTACATTCTGGGGATCCGGATCTATCGTGATAGATTTAAGAGGATATTGGTACTTTCACAGTCCAGGTATATCAACACTATACTGAAAAGATTCAGTATGGAAGATTCTAAGCGCGGTAATTTACCGGCTTGTCACGGAATCACCCTCTCCAAAGAGATGACTCCAAAGACTGATTTGGAAAGGGATCGCATGTCGATTATACCCTACGCTTCTGCGGTAGGCTCTATAATGTATGTGACGTTGTGCACCAGACCAGATGTAGCTTATGCACTGAGCGTGGTAAGCCAGTATCAGTCAGACCCAGGGGAGAAGCACTGGATAGCAATAAAGAATATTCTAAAGTACTTGAGAAGGACTAAGGATATGTTCTTGGTTTACGGCGGAAAAGACCTCAAGATTGAGGCTTTTGCTGATTCCAGCTTCCAGAATGACAAGGATGACTCCAAGTCCATGTCAGGTTATGTTTTTACCCTCAATATAGGGGCGGTGTGCTGGAAGAGTTCCAAGCAGGACACCGTTGCAGACTCGACGATGGAAGCGGAGTATATCGCTGCTTGCGATGCCGCAAAAGAAGCAGTCTGGATGAAGAAGCTGCTCACAGAACTTCAGGTGGTTCTATCAATTGTTGATCCAATACCTCTGTATTGTGACAACAACGAGGTTATAGCATTAGCAAAGGAACCCAGGTCCCATCAGATGTCCAGACACATCTTAAGGCGGTATCACCTAATCAGGGAGATCATAGTTCACCGGGAGATCGAGGTCCAGAGAGTTGCTACAGAGGAGAACACTGCAGATCAATTTGCTAAGGCCTTACCCCAGACTCAGTTTGAGAGGCAATTCGAGATGATAGGTCTTCGATACACCAGTACATAGCCCTAGTGCAAGTGGAAGATTGTTAGTGTATATGCCCTAGGGGCCATTATTGTATCATACTAGCTTGTATATTACTTAATAGAAGCTTGGGATATTCACAGTTATATTAACAGTCATGCTAAAAATGGTAGTACGCTACTTGGTTTGTATCTATCTTAATATGTGTATATGTTAGCATATCGAGAATACATATTGATAGAGCCCTTAGGATCTTGCTTGACTACCAGCGTTGTGATGGCAGTCACACTAGTGGTGGCGGATAGTCTACAAGCACATCCTTTTTCAGGTCCCTAGTCGTAGGATTATCGAGACAGGGCATCGATACTCCGAAGTAGACTAGTGTGTACGCTTCTCATCCCAGTTGGGGAGATGGTCTGTCCCACAGCCATTAGTACGTTGTACTGAAGATAGTATACAGGTGCTCGTTGGGTTACGGATACACCGGACATGACTCGCAAGGAACAGTTGGTTGGTATTATACCCGTCGTAATTTAACAGTTCCCAGGTGACATAAGTACAACATAGTCCGCAAACTTGACGCTGCTGCTTCGCCTCGAGTGTGTTCCCACTGTTCTTAGATTGCTACCCTACCACGACTCAAAGGAGTCGTGCAAACAGGTAGCGGTTGGGTGCACTCCCGAAGCACTTGGAGGCAGTGGCGGTTAGATATGATTTGTCTCTCCCGGTATTGGGAGTTGATATCGCTCTGTGTCTGGAGAGCCATTAAGCAAGTCCCTGGCCAGGGCAAACGAGATTTACTGATAGGATTTCCAGTAGCTTCTCAAGGTGTGATGGGCTTCGCTCCGACACGACTTATACTGCTTATAAGGGAATGACGCTTGCCGCCCCCTAGGCCCGTTATGCGATAGTTCTAGACGAACAGACCGGACTGTACGGAGACTGTCATATCAGGCTCGGTAGGAGTTTGGATGGGTTTCCTCATCGGCTTTCTTATCGACATCTACTTGGGGACCGTTACATACAGCTAGTACCGCTTGCGTCCTGTGGTTAAACCCACTGCCAGCGTAGTAGTCGAGTCTTTAGAGTCCTACACAGAGAGTTTCCCTGCTTCAGGCGAAATGATATAGAGGTCGTATGGTTTTACGACAGGGTTCGGACACATACATGTTTTTACGCACGTACGATGTTCGGACAGTTTTTACTAGTGGGCTTTAGTTTAAGCTAGATTCTAGTATTGGATTATTGGATTTATACAGTCTCAGTATTTTCGTGTTTTCATGGATAGGAGGGGCGTTCTCGTAATTACTCGAGAAGCTTCTAGAAGAAAGTGACTCATTATGCTTTAATTCATTTGTGAATTAATCTTAATGAGGTGGAGGAGATGATGTGTGATTTGCATTAATTACACCATGAGTCATGAGGTGATTCACCTCAAGGTAATTAATGAAGCATGGTTGAGATTTTGAGATATTATTTTCTAGATATTTTGATGCTTCATTATTTATCTAAATGACTTAAGATATTTATTCATTCTCACTTACACATTCTCTCTCCTCAAGCTCTCTCTCTTCAACCCTAACCCTAATCCACTCATGTGTTGAGATCCTAGGGTTAGCAAGACTAATAGATCCCTAATCCTCTTCTATATCCTCTAGGTTATTTTGATTAGCACTCATAGCAACCTAGTTACCTCAAGTGAGTGGTTAAAGCTTGGAGAAGTAGCTCTCGGGTGGATCTTCTATCACATCGAGGAGGCCGACGAGGAAGTGATCAATGAGAACAAGAAGGACTTGATTCATTTGGTATAATCATCTTTCATTGTAGCCAATCACTTCTATGTTGTTGTTAGTTAGGTTTTGCAAAGATCCGTAAAGTTAGTTGATGTTAGTTTAAACAAAATGATTGTTTTACCTATTCCGCCTCCCCACATCATGTGGGGTGTCTAACGTCAACTTACAGTGTTATCAGAGCCTCGCTAAACCATAACTAACTTGTTAGAAAAGTCGTTATAAATTTGATCGCAAAACAAGCCCGAAAAAATATCATTTTCACCATGTTTCTGCCGTTATTAAAACGGGGTCTAAAAATTTTTCACAGACCCTTAAAAATACGAGCAGGGAATTTTAAGAATTGTGAAGAAATTTGGGTCTGTGACTCAACCATAGCGCCGCGGAACCGCCGCCGATCCAAACGATCCGCCGCAGATCCGCGACCGAGTTGACTCCGAGTCAACCTAAATTTGCTCAGTTATTCTTCTGTGTTGATGTTGTGTTTTCTGGGATGATTTGTTTCTGCTCAGGTTTTATATGCACAGAGAATTATTTGGAGTAGATTCATTTGTGTTTGCTTGATCGAAATTCTAAGATATTTGGCTAACTTGATTATATCTGTGATGTGTTTAATGTGTTCGTAAACCTCCCCTAAGGGCCGTCACGTGCCAATTTCGGGTAGTGACAACAGGATTCGAACGTACGTAGAAAAACTTCAACAGATTTATCAAGAATGACTACCGGCTGCTCGGCGAAAGAAATATCGCGCTCCAGCTGAATCGTTTGATACTGAATCGCATGAGTGGGATCATGAAGGTACTTGCGAATAATCAACATATGAAATACGGGGTGAACATCTGGAAAGCTGGACGGAAGAGCCAAACGATAAGCAACTGTGTCGACTCACTCGAGAATCTCGAAGGGTCCAATATAACTGGGACTAAGCTTTCCTTTTCTTTCGAATCTCATCACTCCCTTCATTGTAGAAACCCTCAAGAAAACATGATCGCCTACAACAAATTCCAGTCTGTGACGATGTCCATCCGCATAAGATTTTTGCCTGCTCTGAGCCGCTTTCATCCTATCCTGAATCAACTAGAACTTCTCGGTCATCTCCTGCATAAGCTGTGTAGGGTTGCTAGGCACGCGCACAAGGGTCTACGAGGCATCAACCATGCCCGATTTAAAATTTAGCCGTGCCGAACAACCCGAATACGGAACTTTAAACTAGAGATTAGGCGAAAACAAGCATGCTAAACACTTTAACACTAAGTGAGAGGGATTACAACCTTTGTAGATCCGGTCCTTCACTTCATATGCTCCGTGTTGTGGTCCCTTCGCTGCGATCATCGGGTTCCGGGCTCTCGAGAGGTTCCACGAAGAGAAAGACGCAACCTTTGCTTCCGATCTTCGATACTAAGATGATCTACCTCGAAGTTTCTTTAACACAAGCTAACACTCATGAAATGATGTGAACACCCTCATCTAAATGGCAAGGGAAGATGAGGATGATGAAGTAGGATTTTTGCTCTCTTTATTTATATTTTTCTCACATTTATCCATCACAAAATCAAAGCAAGAAACCATTTTCAAGCAAAGAAGAAGAAGGAAGAAGATGATGAATAATCAATATCCTTTTGTGATGAATAGGAAAATAATAATATGATAGAATTATGCAACCATGGTTCAAACTAACCCTTGTAGAGATTTTACTAGGGTTAAAGGTTTGGTTAGGGTTTTGGAAATATCTAGCATAATATCTTAACAAAGACAAAGAAGGAAAACATCTAGAATCTTCTAGAAAGCCTTAACCCTAATCAAACCCTAACCATGTTTAATCTCTACTAAACAAGTTGCATTATTTATCATATCATGTTACAATATTATATATCACATATACAATATTTATTGCAACAAAATAAAATAATACAATTAACATATATCGCATATATATCAATGTATTACCCGAGTGAGAAAAAGAATCTTTTAGTGAGCTAATATTAGTTAATGCAATTTAATATATCAAATATATTATTGTACATTAAATTATCGAATCAACACTTGATCCGACAATCCGGCTATATCGCATATAACCGACTAATATTTATCCGTACCGATTCATCGAATCAACACTTGATCCGATGACCCGGCTGATATCAAATATCGCGAGAATACAATACGATATCACATACCGCATTATCCTCGGTCCCGCACATATCACATATGTGCTCCTACTCCGTTTTGCCTGAGTCAAGAAACCTCTGTGTAGGACTCTAAAGAATCGTCAATACGCCGGCAGTAGGTGATGATCATATCAAACACCCACAAGCTGCAAGCGGTCAGCTAAACGTAACAGCTACCCAGGTATTGAGCGCTCAGAAGATCAACAAGCAAGCCTGTAACTTCTCCTGTGAATCTAAACAGTAACACTCCCGTACAGTCCGGTCTCGTCGTCTGATATGTCGCATATCTTGCCTAGGGGTGGTAAACGTCAGACCCCAGTAGCTCGATAAGTCGTGTCGATATGAGGTCTATAACAGTTCGAGAAACTACTGATAACACTTACCAGTAAATCTCAGCAACCCTGGCCAGGGAATTCCGGTTATAGCCAATCGAACACAGCACAACATCAACTCCCTATACCGGGAGAGACGAATCCCCTCCTATCGCTCATTGCCTCCATGTGATTCGGGACTGTACCCAAAAGCCACCTTTTTGCACGCCCTCTTGGACGTGGTATGATGGAAATCAAAGCACAGTGGGAACCACACAAGACTCTATGACGATCTCGGGTCAACAGACTACTCTGTACCAGTGTCACCGGAGAACTGCCATCTGACGTATGGTATAATACCATCTGGGAGTTCTCGGCGAGTCCGTCCAGTGTACCCAGTCTTCACTGAGCACCCGTACACCATCCTTGATGTCAAACACCGATGGATATGGGATCATCCATCGCCCATCATATGGGTCAAGATGCGTATACGCCAGTCTACTCTGGTGCATCGATGCCCTGTCTCGATACACCCTCGACTAGGAACAGTTATAGGATGTACTCGTCGACTACCGTGGCCCCACTAGTATGATCTCATCATAGTCCCAGTAGTCGAGTACATATCCTAAGGTCTTTATCAACATGTAATATAGAGACAATCAGAGTACATGTTAAGATAAAGTACAACCAGATAGCATACTATCATGTCGAGCAAGAAAGTCCTCCATATATATGTCCTAGCATCCACTACAATATACATCGTATGTACAGTAATGGCCTCTAGGGCATACATATAACTAACAATCTCCCACTTGCACTAGGGCCATCTGTTATGGTATCTCATACCCAACAATTAGCTGCGGTTGTAGTATCTCATACTCAACCATCCCATAAAAGTCTCTACTGGGAAAAAGGCCTTTGTGAGTGGATTCGCGCTGTTGTCCTCTGTGTCTACTCTCCTAACCTCGATCTCCCTGGAGATCAACCATCTCCATGATCAGTTGATACTGCCTAAGAATTATATCTGGATTTCTGATGGGACGGTAGTTCCTTGGCTGAAACCACAACTCCATTGTCACACAATGGTAGGAACGAAGTTCATCTTATGAACTTATATATATCCAGACTGCCTCTTTGGTAGCATCCTTTGTAACGATGTATCTTGCTTTTAATCGTCTAGTATGTCACGGTATCTAGCTTGGAACTCTTCCAACATACCGTCCCTCCACTGAGGGGTATAGACAATGCCTGCGACTGACATTCAGTCGTCCTTATCACCCTGGAACCCTTCCAGTGATTCTCCCCAGGATCGATTGATACCATCTCACTACAACTAGTGAGTGTCCTAACATCCATTTAGATCTATCTCATAGATCCAAAACCCAGGATTTAGGAGGTATCACTTTGATCCTATATGGAGAATCTTTGTGATAAGCGGAGATTGACCGAGCGTAGCATAGGAAACTCCTTCCCTATCAAGAGTATGTCATCCACGTACTCTACGAGGATCACCACCATACTCTCTACTACCTTTTTGTATATATAAGGTTCATCTACCATTTTGATGAAGTCAAACTCTTTGACTACCACATCAAAACAGATGTTCCAACTCCGCGACGCCTGTTTTATCATATAAAACATCTTGCACACGTTTCCGCTGCTCCCACTGTCTACGAAGCCCTCTGGTTGTGTACTTATAGACGTTCTCTTCTAAAACATCACTTAGAAAAGCAGTCATGATACCCAACCACCAGATATCGTAGTCATGGTATGTAGCCGTGGCAAGTAGGATCTGGATGGACTTAAGCATAGATCCTTAGAAAAGGTTTCAACATAATCCATACCTGGTCTATGATGCAAACCTTTAACAAGTCTAGCTTTGAAAGTCTCAACTTTTCCATGTACACCAAGTAATCTTCTCAAGATATACTTGCTCCCGATGTGGATTTAACCCTTCAGATAAAGCAACCAAAGTCCATACTTTGTTGGTGTATAAGGATTCCATCTCAGATCGATAAGCACCCAGCCATTCTTATAGAGTCCCACTCCTGATGGCCAGCTCGAAACTAGTTGGGTCATCATCTCATGATGCAATCCTCGCTTCCACTGTCATAGAGAAACCAAAGTATCTCTCAGGTGGGTGAGGAACCCTACTAGATCGGCGGAGAGGCTGAGGTTCGTTGGTAACTATTGAATTCTTTGGTTCTATCAAATCATCTGCTATAGTTTGTATAGCTGGAACATTTCCAGTTCTACATAACAGACCTTGCCTAGAGCTTGTCCGGATTTTGCTTTTAAACATAGGCCGGACAACCCCAAATCTTAACCAGCTTAAGATATGGGCTCTTCCCTTTCCATATCACATATGAAGTGGTAGGCAACTGATTTGATTTGAACCCTATTCAATAGGTATGCAGCTTCTCAAGTGCATATCTCCCAAAAGGAAATAGGCAACTCAGTAGTACTCATCATAGAGCACACCATATCACATAGGGTGCTATTGCTCCGCCCCGATACACCGAGGTGCTGTGGTGTATACGGAGGAGTAATGCCGAGAGAGAATCTCATTCTCCTTTAGAATATTCCAGGAATTCCATGCTTAAGTATTCTCCTCCTTGATCTCATCAAAGGACATAATACTTGTACCCGTATTTTGTTCTCTACTTCTAACTTATATTCTGTGAATATCTCAAAAGGTTCGGACTTGTGTTTCAACTGGAACATATGTCTGAATCTTGAGAGATCATCAGAGAATGTAATGAAGTACAAAGAACCGGTCTTGGCATGTGTAGACAGGAGACTTTCATACATCAGCATGTATCAATCCCAAAAGTTCACTAACTCTTTCTCTGTTTCCAATAAACAGAGCAGTGGTCATCTTATCTTTGTGACATGACCGGCAAGTTTCACAAGATGTAAATTCAAACTAATTTAAATATGCATCTATATGTAACTTCAGCCAGTCAGGTCGCATTGATATGACCTAGTCTACAATGTCTCAAGAAGGATTCGTTCATTTCTGAACTCTTCCTCTTGTGTGTGTTCTGTATACTAAGAACTGTGGTTTGATTTAGAACGTCAATGCTTTTAGATAACGTGCCTGAACCGATCAACTCTTGATATAGGAAATGTTCAAAACATTATCCAACAATACAAAATTATATCCTTTCTTTTCTAATAAAGAGACTGATATGATTTTGTATATCAGGTTCGGTATCTAATAACATTTGTTCAGAATCAATGTATTCCGGTAATACATGGTGACAGTGACCAACAGACTTGGCTGCAACACTTGCACCTTTTTCTGTCTCATGAAACTTATCACCCGTTCTCAGTTCTTTACCTATCTGTAGCCTATGTAACAGATTACATATGCGGGATCCTGATCCGGTATCACATACCCAGGACGTAAACGATACTGAGAAACAGTTCTGTATAATGAACACACCCGAAGATGATGCATCAGCATGTACTTTCTTCGTTTGGGCGGCACGGGAAATCTGGTATTCCCCAATTTCCTGCTCTGTCCTATAACAATTATAAGTTGGAGCGGGACCAACGTTCCCCAGCTCAGTATAACAAGCGGGTTCGGTTAATATATCCGTTTTATTATCTTGATTAAGGCGTGATATAGTCGCTATCTGGAGAGAGAGAGAAGAAAACACTCAGCGTATGCTCTTGCAAGATTAGATTGGTTATATAATATATCTAATCAGGATGTCTCCCACTGTTTTAGTCAAATCTTCCTTCAAACCCTAAAAGGAAAGACTAGCCGGGATTAATTACACGCTACAAGTTCGCCAATCTTTCAGCCAGGCCAGTGTCGGTACTTTGAGGGAGGTCCCCCGTGCTTTCGCACGAACCTAATTAAAGTAAACCTCGTTTTCCCAGAGGCGTAACCCCGTTAACACCTTTCTAGACACCTACTTGATCGGCTAATTGTAATGTGTAAAACTCTCCCAGGAGTAACTCTTACTCGCAGCGGGTATCGGGATCCAACTATCTTATAGAAGGTATTCAATCTCATTGCAAATTTCAACACTTGAAATTCCCAATAATATTTTTCCCCTAGCAGCTTATGACCTTGGCTAAGATCAACAAATCATAAGTGCTAGCCAAGTTCAACCCGTCATTTCCCGATTGAATTAAACCCACCCGCACGACCCTTGGCTAAGGTCAACAAAGTTGCACGACTACCCTAACTCAATCGCATCATATGCTTATACAGATAAGCACTAATCAGCTACCGCACACTACGCCTTGACTAAGGTCAACAAACGTAGCACGAATACTAACCAGTACTTATCTGAAATGACGGAGGGCTACGACGGGTTTTTCAGAAAACCCTTTGCGTAATGAACTTGATATCGTTGTAGAATCGAGTGATTTTAAATGGAATGCTTTTGAGGCTTTTCTAGTTTTGCTAAAGGGGTCACTCCCGGTGAAGGGATCGTCGGCCCTTTCCTCATCGAATAAGGTGCAGGATATATCATATATACCACTGTGCAAAGCTGAAACTATAGAAGCAATCAAAAGACAAACCGAGTTTGTAGCATCTGCCAGTTATTGCTAAAGGAGTCACTCCCGGTGAAGGGATCTCGGTCCTTTCCTTATCGAATAAGATGCTGGATGTTCTACAAGGAACACCGCTATGCAAAGCAAGAACTGTAGCTACCAGTTTTTATAAACAAGTTTCTACAACATCTTAGGTTTCTTTTAGTTTCATTAATCTCATTAATGAAGTCCCATTTTATTATGCTTCATAAGCATCACATATGAAACGAAATCTGCAATATAACATATATCTCATATATATAATATAAACATTCGTCTCAGGCAGTAATATGATCTCATCACAGAACATTACAGCAGAAGAACATATATGAAATATTGGATATACTAGGACGTCCGTGTTTTCAATACGAGCCTGTATAAAACACGGATTCCACGGTCGCGATGAATAGCCAAACCCACATCCCTAGACCCCTACGAGAGCGGCAAGTAACACTGCCAATTCTAGAGTTAGGAGGCCCGGTCTCGACTCCTCGAGATGGTCTCCCACTGGACCCTAGAACCCGGTTACTTGTGCTCCCCGCCTTGGGTCTACCTAATGCGGAAAAGTAAATAATATACAACGGTGACATCTTCCGCTACCTGGAAGTGCCCCAATAAAAGAATATTACATACAAATGAATTTTACATGAATGAAAAAGAAAAACTCTCATCTCACATAAAACCCCCGGCTATTCAAACGCGACGATCCAATACATCATATCACAGCAACACATAATATCTCATATCATCAACGTAAGCAAGTATGCGTATCCCGATTGTCGTTGATGTATAGCAACGAAGTCGGCGATACACCACATACTACGCTTACGGTCACAGAAAAGAAAGTGTAAAACTACAACAGTTGGAATCCGCAACCTCCTTAGACATCGCATGCCTAACCAAATGAATACCTTTAGACATCGCATGCCTAACAATTATAAACCCCGCATTTTAGTCTCATTATCGAAAACTCTTTTCAATATCAAGTCGGCCAATTCAACAAGATTCCTGACGTCCTGATCGAATGCTCGTCGCAAACTTTAGTAAACGGCCGCACCCCCGATACCGTCGACAAAGTGCACCAAGGCAGAACACCGCTACCGGGAGCACCCGAACGGATGCTTTCGGCGACGGGGTTCTCCTACAGTCACTTGGTCGGGGCTATGGAGTGAGGCTGTCTATTAAGTTTACCCGGCGAGTATCCGCGTACGCTACGTGATTGCGACGGACTTTTGATCGTATCAAAATTCCGTGGCAACCGATCATTTGAGACTAAACTGCTATGTCTATAATATTCAAATCAGTTATCTCATAACTACCTGTGGATTCCAATTATTGTATCACATTCCAGATAAATAGAAAAAGTTAAACTTTCCGATCGAATCATCAAGCACCCAAGATTTCCCCAATATATTTCAACACTTGAAAACAGTTTAAAAACATCCATTACATGCCACAGTACCAATGGTCCAGCCGTAGAAGGGTCAAGCCAACGCCTCACATGTGGCACGCCGTACTGCCCCAAACCCTAAGGTTCAAAAGGCAGTTCAAGACGGTCACATAATCGAGTTAAGGTTTGTTGTCTTCTAGAGGGTCCATCGAGTTACTTGCACGACTTAGAACATTCTTAAACACGAGGAAAAATCCAACTTTTGAAAAATTTTCCGACATGGGAAAAAGTGAGTTATTGATATCCGTTCGAACTTTTTAACAGTTTCTAAAAATTATCCGGACAAAACTAAACAAAGTTAAAATATCCGATCGAATCTTAAAGTCCCCAATACAACCCCAGAAAACTCAACTGTATAATAAATATTAGAAATTCCCAGAAAATACAACATTAAAAAATAGGAGTTACTGTTGAAAGCACGTGACAAGAATCCACATTGTTGCCGCGGAACAGCCGCACATGGTGGGGTGGGGCCGCGGTTCCGCGCTATGTTTGTTGAATTGTGCTCACATGCTTCACAGTAATTCTTATAATTACCTGCTGTAATTTTTGGATATTTTTAATTTGGAAAAATCCCAGTTTTTAGAAAATTTCCAGAGAGCAATTTTGAGTTTTGGGTTTCGGGTTTTCCGGGTTCGATCGGACTTTAAACTTCGTCTAGACTTCGCCTAAAGCTCTAGCTTGGCTCTGATACCACTGTAGGGTTGCTAGGCACGCGCACAAGGGTCTACGAGGCATCAACCATGCCCGATTTAAAATTTAGCCGTGCCGAACAACCCGAATACGGAACTTTAAACTAGAGATTAGGCGAAAACAAGCATGCTAAACACTTTAACACTAAGTGAGAGGGATTACAACCTTTGTAGATCCGGTCCTTCACTTCATATGCTCCGTGTTGTGGTCCCTTCGCTGCGATCATCGGGTTCCGGGCTCTCGAGAGGTTCCACGAAGAGAAAGACGCAACCTTTGCTTCCGATCTTCGATACTAAGATGATCTACCTCGAAGTTTCTTTAACACAAGCTAACACTCATGAAATGATGTGAACACCCTCATCTAAATGGCAAGGGAAGATGAGGATGATGAAGTAGGATTTTTGCTCTCTTTATTTATATTTTTCTCACATTTATCCATCACAAAATCAAAGCAAGAAACCATTTTCAAGCAAAGAAGAAGAAGGAAGAAGATGATGAATAATCAATATCCTTTTGTGATGAATAGGAAAATAATAATATGATAGAATTATGCAACCATGGTTCAAACTAACCCTTGTAGAGATTTTACTAGGGTTAAAGGTTTGGTTAGGGTTTTGGAAATATCTAGCATAATATCTTAACAAAGACAAAGAAAGAAAACATCTAGAATCTTCTAGAAAGCCTTAACCCTAATCAAACCCTAACCATGTTTAATCTCTACTAAACAAGTTGCATTATTTATCATATCATGTTACAATATTATATATCACATATACAATATTTATTGCAACAAAATAAAATAATACAATTAACATATATCGCATATATATCAATGTATTACCCGAGTGAGAAAAAGAATCTTTTAGTGAGCTAATATTAGTTAATGCAATTTAATATATCAAATATATTATTGTACATTAAATTATCGAATTAACACTTGATCCGACAATCCGGCTATATCGCATATAACCGACTAATATTTATCCGTACCGATTCATCGAATCAACACTTGATCCGATGACCCGGCTGATATCAAATATCGCGAGAATACAATACGATATCACATACCGCATTATCCTCGGTCCCGCACATATCACATATGTGCTCCTACTCCGTTTTGCCTGAGTCAAGAAACCTCTGTGTAGGACTCTAAAGAATCGTCAATACGCCGGCAGTAGGTGATGATCATATCAAACACCCACAAGCTGCAAGCGGTCAGCTAAACGTAACAGCTACCCAGGTATTGAGCGCTCAGAAGATCAACAAGCAATCCTGTAACTTCTCCTGTGAATCCAAACAGTAACACTCCCGTACAGTCCGGTCTCGTCGTCTGATATGTCGCATATCTTGCCTAGGGGTGGTAAACGTCAGACCCCAGTAGCTCGATAAGTCGTGTCGATATGAGGTCTATAACAGTTCGAGAAACTACTGATAACACTTACCAGTAAATCTCAGCAACCCTGGCCAGGGATTTTCGGTTATAGCCAATCGAACACAGCACAACATCAACTCCCTATACCGGGAGAGACGAATCCCCTCCTATCGCTCATTGTCTCCATGTGATTCGGGACTGTACCCAAAAGCCACCTTTTTGCACACCCTCTTGGACGTGGTATGATGGAAATCAAAGCACAGTGGGAACCACACAAGACTCTATGACGATCTCGGGTCAACAGACTACTCTGTACCAGTGTCACCGGAGAACTGCCATCTGACGTATGGTATAATACCATCTGGGAGTTCTCGGCGTGTCCGTCCAGTGTACCCAGTCTTCACTGAGCACCCGTACACCATCCTTGATGTCAAACACCGATGGATATGGGATCATCCATCGCCCATCATATGGGTCAAGATGCGTATATGCTAGTCTACTCTGGTGCATCGATGCCCTGTCTCGATACACCCTCGACTAGGAACAGTTATAGGATGTACTCGTCGACTACCGTGGCCCCACTAGTATGATCTCATCATAGTCCCAGTAGTCGAGTACATATCCTAAGGGCTTTATCAACATGTAATATAGAGACAATCAGAGTACATGTTAAGATAAAGTACAACCAGATAGCATACTATCATGTCGAGCAAGAAAGTCCTCCCTATATATGTCCTAGCATCCACTACAATATACATCGTATGTACAGTAATGGCCTCTAGGGCATACATATAACTAACAAGCTGTGGTCCCAAAACACTGCTCTCACTGAGCTCTGCCCAACAAAATGGTGATCGACATCTGGTCCCATCTAATGCCTCGAACGGTGTCATCTGAATCATCTCCTGGAATCTGTTATTGTAGGAGAATTCTATTAAGGGCAAGTGACGATCTCAACTGCCACCGAAGTCTAGAACGCAAGATCAGAGCATATCCTCAAGAGTCTGTATGGTCCGCTCTAACTGACCGTCGGTCTGCGGATGGAAAACTGTACTGAAACTCAATCGAGTGCCCAACGCCTCCTGAAATCTCTGCCAAAAGCTACTGGTGAACTGAGTGCCTCTGTCAGACACGATACATGTGGGAACGCCATGTAGTCGCACAATCTCATCGATATATATCTTAACGTACTGAGCGAATCCAAAAGTGTTCTTTACTGGAAAAAAGTGAACCTCTTTCGTCAATCGGTCTACGATCATCCAAATAGAGTCATACCCTCGACTGGTCCTAGGTTCACCCATGATAAAATCCTTAGAGATATGCTCTCACATCCACTCCGGAATGGGCAAAAGCTATAATTCTCCTGCTGGCCTCTGATGCTCGGCTTTTACTTGCTGGAAAGTCAGGCATCTCGAAACAAAATCTGTGAAATCTTTCTTCATCCCTTCCAATTAGTAGACATCTCTCAAGTCATGGTATATCTTGGTGGAACCCGGATGAACACTATATACTGACCGATGTGCCTCCTCTAAAATCTCGCGTCTCAGCCCCTAGGAATCTGGCACGCACAGTCGAGTCCCAAATCGTAGTACTCCCTGATCATTGATCACGATCTCTAAATCTCTGCCCTGTCGAACCTGCTCCATGATCTTTGACAAACGAATGTTATCGAACTGTGCCTCACGGATACGATCAAGTAACTGTGGACGTGCACAGACATGGGCAAGCTGTCCCCGGTCGAAGTAAACTCGAGCTGTACTCGGCTGTCATATAGAATCTACCAATCTGCCATCGACTGTCTCTGAACTGCGCTCAAACAAGACAAGCTACCTCCAGGCCTCCGACTCAAAGCATATGCCATAACATTCGCCTTGCCTAGATGATAAAGAATCTAGCAGTCATAGTCCTTCACTAGCTCCAACCAACAACGATGTCTCAAATTTAGGTCTCGCTCATGAAAGATGTACTTTAAGCTCTTGTGGTCCTTGAATATCTGGCACGACTCTCCATATAAGTAGTGTCTCCAGATCTTGAGTGCAAAAACCACCGCAGCCAATTCTAAGTCATGAATAGGATAGTTCTGCTCGTGCTTCTTCAACTGCCGAGAAGCATAAGCGACGACCCTGCCGTGCTGCATCAATACACATCCTAAACCCACTCGAGAAGCATCACAATAAACAACAAAACCACCTGAACCTGAAGTAAAATATAATACTGGTGCAGTCGTCAAACGAGTCTTCAACTGCTGAAAGCTCTGCTCGCATGCCTCGGTCCAAAGAAAATGAACTCCCTTATGGGTTAACCTGGTCAACGGTGTGTTAGTTATATATATGCCCTAGAGGCCATTATTTTACATGTGATGTATATTATAGTGGATGCTTGGATATACATATAAAGGAATTTCTTGCTCGACATGATAGTATGCTATCTAGTTTCTCTTTATCTTAACATGTTGACTTATATATGTGATGTTGTCTTGATCTCACTTGTTGATAAAGCCCTTAGGTTGTGTACTTGACTACTAGGACTATGATGGAGATCATACTAGTGGGGCCAAGGGTAGTCCATAAATACACCCTAAAACTGTTCCTAGTCGAGGGTGCATCGAGACAGGGCATCGATATTCCGGAGTAAACTAGCATATACGCATCTTGACCCATATGATGGGCGATGGATGATCCTACAACCATTGGTGTTTGACATCAAAGATGGTATACAGGTGCTCAGTGGAGACTGGGTATACTGAACGGACTCTCCGAGAACTCCTGGTTGCTATTATACTTATCGTCAGATAGCAGCTCTCCGGTGACACTAGTACAGGTTAGTCTGTAGACCCGAGATCGTCATAGAGTCTTGTATGATTCCCACTGTGCTTTAATTTCCACCTTACCATGTTCATGAGAACGTGCAAAACGGTGGCTTTTAGGTACAGTCCCGAATCACATGGAGGCAATGTGCGATAGGAAGTGATTCGTCTCTCCCGGTATTGGGGGTTGATGTTGCGCTATGCTCGATTGGCCATAACGATAAGTCCCAGGCCAGGGCTACTACGGATATTTACCGATAAGTGTTATCAGTAGTTTCTCGACCCGTTATGAGCCTCACATTGGCACGACTTATCGGTTATTGGGGTATGACGTTTACCACCCCTAAACTAGATATGCGACATATCATATGAAAAGACCGGACTGTACGGTAGTGTTACTGATAGGCTTTTGCAGGAGATAGAATGGGCTAGCTTGCTGATCTTCTGATCGATCAATACCCGGGTGGCCATTACGTCCAGCTAGTACCGCTGACGGCTTGTGGGTGCTTGATGTGGTCATCACCTACTTCCGGCGTATTGATGAGTCTTTAAAGTCCTACACAGAGATTTCACTGGCTCCGACAAAACGCAGTAGGAGCACATATGTGATATGTGCGGGACCGAGATTAATACGAGTATGTGATACCGTATTCTATTCTCGTGATATATAGTATCGGTCGGTTATATGAGATATAGTCGGGTTATCGAATAAAGTGTTGATTCGATAAGTTGATACAAATAATATTAGTCGGTCATATGAGATAGAACCGAATTATTAAATCAAGTGTTGATTTAATGATTTAATGTATAATTACATATGTTTGATATATTAATTTACATTAACTAATACTAGCTCACTTAAGCATTTCTTTTTCTCACATGTGAACACTTAATATATATGTGATATATATTAATTGTGTTTTATTATTTATGTATCATGGTTGATGATACATGAAACATGGGTGTATGAGACTTACACCATGATAAAAATAATGTAGGGTTTATTTATTTATAGTAATCAATTATTAGTTGGAAATTTGTCACATGGCATGAAACATCATGACGCTTGGAGACCCATTGACTTAGTCCACTAGTTTTGTCTTACACTAGATATTTATTAACCCAACCATTATCTAAACCTATGGTTAAGTCTCTACATGAGTTAAATTAGATATTTTCTCACCCATGGTTTCCATTCACTCTCTTCTCTATTATTTGCTTCTTCTTCCTCTTGAGATGAGAGGGCTCTCTAGGTTTTTGAGAGAAGCTTAAAACAAGTGAGAAAAGTAATTCTAAAGTGAGCAAAAATCCTACTTCATCATCATCTACTAGATTAGCACTTTAGTATAGGGTGTTAGCTTCACTAATCTCACATTAGTGAAGAGGGTAGCTTCGGTTTGTGACTCCTCGACATAGATCATCTTCGTCTTTGAAGAATTCAAGCAAGCATGCATCTTTCTTCTTGTGGAGCCGTTCAAGATTCTGGGAGCTCAATGATCGCAGCGAAGGGACTACTACATGGAGCTAAAGAAGTGAAGGACTGGACTACAAAGATTGTAATCCCTACTTACTTAGATGTAAAATAGTTTACACTTTGTAATGTCTAAATCTCTAGTTAAGATTCTAGGGTTAGAATCGTTATGCATAGCAACTTTTTGAAAATAGCATGGGCGATTCCTCCCAAAACCTTACTATCATTCTTAGCAATCCTACAGTGGTATCAGAGATAAGCTAGAGCTTTAGACGATGTCTAGACTAAGTTAGAAGTCCGATCGAACCCCGAAAACCCAATTTTGGACCCCTCTCTGGAATTTTCCAAGTTAAAAATACTCTAAAAATCATGCAAGTAATTCTATGGACCCACCTGAAGAACGAGTCCCTAACTTCTTTTGGCGGAGGTTCCGCGGCGCCACTTGAGAGGCTTGGGACGGGTTTAAGCAATTCATTAGGTTAGGCATGAAATCCAAAGTATGAGATAAACTGGGTTTATGATGTCTAAGGTAGTTGCGGATTTTAATTGTTGAAGTTTTTCATTTTCTTTTCTGCGATCGTAAGTGTAATATATGGTGTATCGCCGGTTTCATTGCTATATGTCAACGACAATTGGGATACGCATATTTACTTACGTTAATGACATGTGATATTATGTGTTGCTGTGATATGTTATATTAGATTGTCGTTTTTTGAATAGCCGGGGGTTTTATGTGAGATGAGAGTTTTTATTTTCATTCATGTAAAATTTAATTATGTAATATTCTTTTATTAGAGCCCTTCCAGTTTGAGGATGATGTCACCATTGTTGTATATTATTTACTTTTCCACATTAGAATAGACCCAAGGAGGGGAGCACAAGTAACCGGGTTCTAGAGTCCAGTGGGAGACCATCTCAAGGAGTCGAGTCCGGATCTCCTAACTCTAAAATTGGTAGGATTGCTTGTCGCTCTCATAGTGGTCTAGGGATGTGGGTTTGGCTATTCATCACGACCGTGGAATCCGTGTTTTATACTGGCTTAAATTAAAACACGGAATTCCTAGTATATCCAATATTTCATATGTTATCTTCTGCTGCTGATTTTCTGTGATGTGATCACTGTGGATTCTGAGACGAATGGCTATATATTATATATGAGATATATAATAGACGTTGCTTATGTTTTGCACCCACGCTAGTCCTGTCCCGGTATGTCGTTATTTAAGTAACCTAACGGTGCATAACGGGACATTGTGGCGAATGCGGATGGCATAAGCGTACGTTGTATTTTCATTTCTTCTGTGATGCATAGGAAGCATAAATGATGGGAATTCATTAATGAGATTAATGAAAGAAAATAAACCTAAAAGATGTTGTAAAATCAAAATTTCAAAAAGGGTAGCTCTAGTTTTTTGGTTTGCATGGCAGTATTCCTTTTAGAATATCCAGCACCTCATTCGATGAGGAAAAAGCCAAGATCCTTTCACCGGGAGTGACCTCTTTAGCAAAAACTAGCAGATGCTACAACCAACTCGGTTTTGTCTTTTGATTGCTTCTTTTAGTTCTTGCTTTGCATAACGGTATTTGTGAAATATCTTGCACCTTATTCGATAATAAAAGAGCCGAGATCCCTTCATCGGGAGTGACCTCTTTAGCTAGACTAGTAAAAAGCCTCAAAAACACTCCTTTTTCAAAAAAAGCACTTGTTTCTACAACTATATCAAGTTCATTACGCTCATGGTTTTCTTAAAAGCTGTGTAGCCCTCCGACATTTCAGATAAGTACCACTTAGTATTCGTGCTACGTTTGTTGACCCCCGTCAAGGCGTAGTGTGCGGTAGCTGATTGGTGCTTATCTGCAAAGCATGTGATGCGATTAGATTAGGGTAGTCGTACGGCCTTGTTGACCTCTGTCAAAGGTCGTGCGGGTGGGTTTAATTCAATCATGAAATACTGGGTTGAACTTGACTAGTGCACTATGGTCTGTTGGCCTCTGTCAAGGTCATAGGACACTAGGGGTAAAAGTATTATCGGGAATTGCAAGTGTTGAAATTTGCAATGAGATTTCATACATTCTATGAGATAGTTGGACCCGATACCACTGTGAGCAAAAGTTGCTCCCGGGAGAGTTTTGCACTTTACAATTAGCCAACTCATTAGGTGTCTAGAAAGGTGTCAACGGGGCTACGTTTATGGGAAAATGAGGTTTATTTTAATTAGGTCCGTGTGAAAGCACGGGGAACTTCCCTCAGAAGTACCGGCACTGGCCTGACTGAACAGTTAGCGATGTTGTAGAATGCAATTAATCCTGCCTGAATTTTCTTTTTAAGGTTTGAAGGAAAATTTGAGAATAGCAGTGGGAGACATCGATTAAATAAAATAAATAACCAATCTGATCTTTGCAAGAGCATACGCTAAGTGTTTTCTTCTCTTTCTCTCTCTCCAAGTAGCGACCATGTCAGGCCTTAATCAAAATAATAATATGGATGTATTGACTGAACCCACTTTTTATGCTGAGCAGGGGAACATTAGTTCCGCTCCAACTTATAATTGTTATAAGTCCGAGCAGGAAGTAGGAAAATATCTAGATTTTCACACCACCCAAACGAAGAATGAGCATGTTGTTGCATCTTCTTTGGGTGTGTTTGTTATCGAGAACTATTTCTCGGTTCACTCTACGTCTTGGGTATTAGATACCGGATCGGGATCCCACATATGTAATATGTTATATGGGCTAAGTAAAAGTAGAGAACTGGGAATAGGTGATCATTCCGTAAGAGTAGGGAATGGTGCAAATGTTGCAGCCAAAGCAGTTGGCGAATATCACCTTGTATTACCAAATAGTAATACATTGATTCTGAACGAATGCTATTACATACCGACCCTGATATGCAATCTTATATCAGTTTCTTTATTAAGTAAAGAATGATATAATTTTATAGTACAAGATAATGTTATGAACATCTTCCTGAATCAAAAGTTGATTGGATCAGGCTTGTTAAATAATGGCATATACGTTCTAGATCAAACCACAGTTCTTAATGTACAAAACACTCACAAGAGGAAGGGTTCAGAAATGAACGAATCCTTCTTTTGGCATTGTAGACTAGGTCATATCAATACAACATGACTAGCTAAGTTACATAAAGATAGATATTTGAATTCGTTCGAATTTTCATTTTATGACACTTGTCAGTCATGTCTCAAAGGAAAAATAACCAAAACTCCGTTTACTGGACACGGAGAAAGAGTTACGGAACTCTTTGGATTAATACATAGTGATGTATGAGGTCCCATGTCTATATATGCCAGGAATAGTTCTTCATACTTCATTACATTCACTGACGATCTCTCAAGATACGGACATGTATTCCTGTTGAAACACAAGTATGAAGTTTTTGAGAAATTCAAAGAATATAAGCATGAAGTTGAGAACCATACGGGCAAAAGTATTAAAATCCTGTGATCCGATTGGGGAGGAGAATACTTAAGCACGGAATTCTGTGACTATCTAAAAGAGGATGGGATTCTCTCTCAGCTTACTCCTCCGTATACACCACAGCACAACGGTGTATCGGAGTAGAGGAATCACACCATATTGGATATGGTGCACTCTATGATGAGCACCGCTGAGTTACCTATTTCCTTTTGGGGTTATGCGCTTGAAGCAGCGTCATACCTATTGAATCAAGTTCCATCTAAATATGTACCTACCACACCATATGAGATATGAACTGGGAAAAGTCCATGTCTTAAACGAGTTAAGATATGGCGCTGTCCGACCTATGTCAAAAGGAAAAATCCAGACAAACTCGAGGCACGATCAGTTCTTTGTAAATTTGTTAGATATCCTAAACATTCAAATGGATATCTATTCTACCATAGTGAAGAACAAAAGGTGTTTGTTGCTCAACATGCCACCTTTTAAGAAAAGGAATTTATTGCAAAAGAAAATAGTGGCGAAAAAGTAGAGCTGGAAGAAGTTCCAGCAGAACAAACTACAACTGAAGATTTAGTGAAACCAGAGGATTCGATAGTTCCCAACGAACCTCAGCCTCTCCGCCGATCTCGCAAGGTTCCTCATCCACCTGAGAGATACTACGGTTTTCTCGTAGACGGTGGGAGCGAGGATTGCATCATGGTAGATGATGACCCAACTAGCTTCGAGCAGGCCATCACGAGTGGGGACTCAGTGAAGTGGTTAGATGCAATGCGATCTGAGATGGAATCCATGTACACAACAAAGTATAGACTTTGGAAGTTGCTCCTGAAGGAGTAAAACCCATTGAGAGCAAATGGATCTTTAAGAAGAAACTTGGTATAGATAGAAAAGTTGAGACTTTCAAAGCTAGACTTGTTGCAAAAGGTTTTCGTCAACGACCAAGTGTAGACTATGATGAAACCTTTTCTCCAGTGGCTATGCTTAAGTCCATCTAGATCTTACTTGCCATCGCTGCATACCATGACTACAAAATATGGCAAATGGATGTTAAGACTGCCTTTCTAAATGGTGATTTAGAAAAGTGCGTGTACATGACTGAGCCAGAGGGCTTTGTGGACAGTGGGAGCAGCGGGAAGGAGTGCAAGCTGCTTAAATCCATCTATGGGTTAAAGCAGGCATCGCGGAGTTGGAACGTCTATTTTGATATGGTAGTCAAAGAGTTTGACTTCATCAAAAATGTAGATGAACCTTGTATATACAAGAAGGTGGCAGAGAGTAAGGTTGTCTTTCCCGTATTGTACGTGGATAACATACTCTTGATAAGAAATGATGTTCATATGCTGCAATTGGTCAAGCTCTTCTTATCACAAAGATTCTCAATGAAAAATCTAGGTTATGCCTCCTACATCTTGGGGATTAAGATCAATAAAGATAGATCTAAACAGATACTGAGACTGTCCCAATCCAGGTACATAGACACCATACTAAAGAGGTTTAGTAAGGAAGAATCCAAGCGTGGGAATTTACCCAAGATCACAGGACTCACTCTCTCCAAAGAGATGTCTCCCAAGACTAATTTGGAGAGAGCTCGCATGCAAGGGATACCCTATGCTTCGACAGTAGGCTCTATCATGTATGCGATGTTATGTACCAGACCCGATGTAGCATACTCGCTAAGTGTAGTGAGTAGGTATCAAGCGGATCCAGGAGAGAGTCACTGGACAGCTGTGAAGAACATTCTCAAGTATATGAGAAGGACTAAACAGATGTTCTTAGTGTATGGTAATGGTGAACTCCAAGTGGATTCCTTTACTGATTCGAGCTTCCTGAGTGATAAGGAAGACTCTAAGTCGGTCTCGGGATTTGTCTTTACCCTCAATGGAGGGGCGGTTTGTTGAGTTCCAAACAGAAAACCGTGGCAGACTCAATGATGGAGGCTGAATACATCGCCGCCAACGATGCTGCCAAAGAGGCTATCTGGATGAAGAAGTTCATAACTGAACTTGGTGTGGTTCCATCCATTGAGCATCCAATACCTTTGTATTGCGATAACAATGGAGCAGTGGCCTTGGCCAAAGAACCCAGGTCCCATCAGCGATCCAGGCATATTCTGAGGTGGTATCACCTGATCCGGGAGATAGTTGATCGTCGGGTGATCGAGGTCAGGAGAGTCAACACGAAGGACAACACGGCGGATCCACTCACCAAGGCCATTCCCCAGATACAATTTGAGAGACTTTTCAGGATGTTGGGTATGAGATACTACAACAACTGGCCTTAGTGCATGTGGGAGATTGTTAGTTATATATATGCCCTAGAGGCCATTATTGTACATGTGATGTATATTATAGTGGATGCTTAGATATATATAGAAAGAGGACATTCTTGCTCGACATGATAGTATGCTATTTGGTTGCTCTTTATCTCAACATGTTGATTTGTATATGTGATGTTGTCTTGCTCTCACATGTTGATAAAGCCCTTAGGTTGTGTACTTAACTACCAGGACTATGATAGAGATCATACTAGTAGGGCCAAGGGTAGTCCACAAGTACACCCTAAAAATGTTCCTAGTCGAGGGTGTATCGAGACAGGGCATCAATATTCTGGAGTAGACGAGCGTATACACATCTTGACCCATATGATGGGCAATGGATGATCTCACATCCATTGGTGTTTGACATCAAAGATGGTATACGGGTGCTCAGTGGAGACTGGGTACATTGAACGGACTCGCCGAGAACTCCTAGTTGGTATTATACCTATCGTCAGATAGCAGTTCTCCGGTGACACTGGTACAGGTCAGTCTGTAGACCCAAGATCGTCATAGAGTCTTGTGTGATTCCCACTGTGTTTTGATTTCCACCTTACCACGTTCATGAGAACGTGCAAAACGGCGGCTTTTGGGTACAGTCCCGAATCACATTGTGGCAATGAGCGATAGGAGGGGATTCATCTCTCCCAGTATTGGGGGTTGATGTTGCGCTGTGCTCGATTAGCCATAATGATAAGTCCCTGGCCAGGGCTGCAACGATGATTTATTGATATGTGTTATCAGTAGTTTCTTGACCCGTTATGAGCCTCAGATCGGCACGACATATCGATTATTGGGGTCTGACGTTTACCACCCCTAGACTAGATATGCAACATATCAGACGAAAAGACCTGACTATACGGTAGTGTTACTGACAGGCTTTTGCAGGAGATAGAGCAGGCTATCTTGCTGATCTTCTGATTGTTCAATACCTGGGTGGCCGTTACGTTCAGCTAGTACCGTTGATGGCTTGTGGGTGTTTGATGTGATCATCACCTACTGCCGGCGTATTGACGAGTCTTTAGAGTCCTACACAGAAGTTTCACTGGCTCAGGCAAAACGAAGAAGGAGCACATATGTGATATGTGCGGGACCGAGATTAATACGAGTATGTGATACCGTATTCTATTCTCGTGATATATAGTATCGGTCGGTTATATGAGATTTAGCCGGGTTATCGAATCAAGTGTTGATTCGAAAAGTTGATACAAATAATATTAGTCGGTCATATGAGATATAACCGGATTATTAAATCAAGTGTTAATTTAATGATTTAATGTATAATTATATATATTTGATATATTAATTTACATTAACTAATATTAGCTCACTTAAGCATTTCTTTTTCTCACATGTGCACACTTAATATATATGTGATATATATTAATTGTGTTTTATTATTTATATGTTATGGTTGATGATACATGCAACATGGGTGTATGAGACTTACACCATGATAAAGATAATGTAAGGTTTATTTATTTATAGTAATTCAATTATTAGTTGGAAATTTTTCACATGACATGAAGCTTCATGAAGCTTAGAGACCCATTGACTTAGTCCACTAGTTTTGTCTTACACTAGATATTTATTAACCCAACCATTATCTAAACCTATGGTTAAGTCTCTACGTGAGTTATATTAGATAATTTCTCATCGATGGTTGCCATTCACTCTCTCCTCTATTATTTGCTGCTTCTTCTTCTTGAGATAAGAGAGCTCTCTAGGTTTTTGATAGAAGCTTAAAACAAGTGAGAAAAGTAATTCTAAAGTGAGCAAAAATCCTACTTCATCATCATCTACTAGATTAGCATTTTAGTATAGGGTGTTAGCTTCACTAATCCCACATTAGTGAAGAGGGTAACTTGGGTTTGTGACTCCTCGACGTAAATCATCTTCGGCTTTGAAGACTTCAAGCAAGCATGCATCTTTCTTCTTGTGGATCCGTTCAAGAGTCCGGGAGCTCAATGATCGCAGTGAAGGGACTACTACATGGAGCTAAAGAAGTGAAGGACCGGACTACAAAGGTTGTAATCCCTACTCAATTAGATGTAAGTTTACACTTTGTAATGACTAAATCTCTAGTTAAGATTCTAGGGTTAGAATCGTTAAGCATGGCAATTTTTTGAAAATAGCATGGGCGATGCCTCCCGAAACCTTGCTGCGATGCTTAGAAATCCTACACGGTGCAGCTATACGACAAAAATCCTGTACAAAACGTCGATAGTATTCGGCCAATCCCAAAAAGCTGCGAACCTCCGTCACTGATACAAGTCTGGGTCGGTGTTGAACGGCCTCGATCTTCTTCGGGTCCACACGTATACCCTCTCTCGTAACCACGTAGCCTAAGAAATCGACACTGTCAAACCAGAAGGCACACTTGGAGAATTTAGCGAACAACTGATGCTCCCTCAAAATCTGCAATGTGATCCTCAAATGCTGCTTGTGCTCCTCTTGGCTTCGAGAGTATACTAAGATGTCATCAATGAACACAATAATAAACTGATCAAGAAACGGCCTGAATATGTGGTCCATCAAGTCTATGAACGCTGTTGGGGCATTGGTGAGCCCGAGCGACATCACCAAGAACTCATAGTGCCCAAAGCGCATACAGAAAGCAGTCTTCGGAATGTCATCCTTCCGAACCCGCAACAGATGATAACCCAGCCACAACTAAATCTTTGAGCAATGACCCGCACCCTGGAGCTGATCAAACAAATCGTCAATGCGAGGTAAGGGATATTAGTTCCATACAGTAACTCGACTCAACTAACGATAATCGATGCATAATCTCATACTGCCGTCCTTCTTCTTGACAAACAAGACAGGAGCACCCCAAGGCGACACATTCGGACGAATATACCTTTTATCCAACAAATCTTGCAACTAATCCTTCATCTCTTTAAGCTCTGCCGGGGCCATCCGATATGGCGGTATAGAAATAGGCCCCGTGCCAGGAATCAAGTCAATCCAGAACTCAATATCGCGCTCTGGCGGCAAACCAGGAAGCTCGTCAGGAAAGACATCTGGAAACTCCCTCACAATCGGAACCTGGTCCAATGGGACCTCTACGGCTCTAGTATTACGAACATGCACCAAAAATCCCTGACATCCTTTCCTCAAGAGCTGACTATCGTGAAGAGAAGAAATCAAACTGGGAAAGGTGACGCTATGGTCACCCTGAATAACAAGAACTGGCTCACCTAGAAAACTAAATCTGACTGCCTTCTCACGGTAGTCCACGGACGTATAACATGTGGCTAGCTAGTCCATCCGCAGAAGAACGTCAAAGTCGGACATATCGAGGAGAACAAATTAACAGCAGAATCGCTCTCCCCGATATGAACGGAATACGATCGAAACACATATCGAGCGATAAAAGACTCGCCTATTGGAGTAAAAACAATAAGCGGCTGATCTAGAAAAGACGACTCTCGTCCCAACCCCGGTGCAAAGTGTGTAGATACATAAGAATGTATGGAACCTGGGTCGAATAATACCTGCGCGTCAAAAGAACATACTGGTTGAGCACCTGTCACAACGGCATTGGATGCCTGCGCATCCTGAGGAGTCAAAGCGAACACTCGGGCATGCCCCCCACTTGTAGCCGTCTATCCTCTGCCTCTACCTGTACCGCCTCGTCCTCTCTGAACAGGACCGCTACGCCCACGGCCTCTAGGAGCATCTGCCTGGCGTGGAACATCAACTGGGGTAGGAAGTAAAGCTCTCAGAGCAAGGGGCGAAGGTAGTAAGGTCACATATGGAACTGTCGCCGCACCCTGGAATCTCGCGGTATAATTTCTGATAAGGTGATACGGACTCCTACACCGATAACATCCTGGCGATAGTTGCTGACCTGGTGAATAAGAGCTAAACAACTAGCCTCGTATTATGTCTCGACCACCACCGTCTCCCAGAAAGAACCTATTACGGCGTCTACCGAATCGCCTCTGAGCTGACACACTAGTATGAATCCGCTTCAGTCCAGAAACAACCGTAGGTGGAGCAATATCCGATCTCTGTGCTCAACAGATCTCTATCAAGGATCTGATCATCTGGCGCAAATCCTGAACACTGGCTTCTATCCTCGCGATACGGTCTGCAGAAGGTGAATCAACCCGCTCATAAGGAATGGGTGTACCGTCCTGGTAAGTCCTCATCTCAGACGGGCCTACCCCGACCGCATCTCTGGCGGTTGCCCTATGGGCCCTCGTAATCTTCGGCAACATAATGGCTAGAACAAGAATGGGATTTGATCAGAAAATTGCTATTGAATTAAGGATATGTGGAATCAAGGATGGAAGTACAAGCAATTATATATCCTAAGGTCACTTAGGCGGAGTACCGTATTGTGAGTATGCTGCGGAACATACACACGCCACGTCACTCTGCTTAAGTCACCTACTCCATCAAACCAAGGATCATCCTACACTCAGAAAGGTAAAACCTAATGCTCTAATACCAATTTTGTCACGACCCGAATATGTGGAACGTAACTGGCACTTAAATTACGCAACGTCTAGAGGCGTAACGTAATCCAAGTAAGCCAAAGCCTAGAAATCTAAACCGTTAAAATAAATAGAGTGAAGAAATACTTATTTTAAAATGATGATTTTAACAAAAATAAGGTCACATTAAGAAATTTTAAAACGTCAAGTTTTCCCGAAAATTTCGGCAGAGTTTCCTTTGTAAAAATTGGCCCTAAACGGGAACAAAACATGGATGCATATAAGAAATGAAGAAAGGCATCCCCAAGCGGGAGCTAGCTCTTCGCCGAATGGCGGAACACAACCACATGCAAAATATATCATCATAATATGGAATCAACATATAAAAACAAGAAAATAAGAAAACACCACGTCGGCTCACTTGAGCTCGACACCAAAGAACAAAATACACAAATCTCACTGCCCAGTCTCTAAGTCATATAACAAAAACGATCGACGGAGTATACGAGATACAAATAAATATACAAAGTGAGAACAAAAGAATATCCTCCCAAAACCCCACATATGTGCAAAAGTCGCAAGTCAATGCAAAGGAGCAGAAGAAGAAGAAGTATGCCCGCCGCTACTATCCTGACGGATCGAACCTGCAAGATACTGTGGCACAATGGGGGTGAGTTTCCAACTCGTGAGTAGTAAGTAACATCTAAGGCTATCGTAAACATGCACGCAAATGCGTCACAATCCTATATATACAAGTATGATACGATGCACTAGTATGAATGCAACATGAATGAATAAATCAACGTGAAACCTGGACGTATCTGGTATGACAAAATCTGTATCCTCTTCTTAGTAAAACATTTGTATGATAAAACTGGAGTATCATCAGTGAAATCAACAGAGAATCTGTGTTAAGCATCGACACAAAATATATATCTCAAACTCTCAATAGCCCTCTCAGATCGGCCCTCAAATTTGTCACATCTCACTACTCCGGTCGGTATCCTCCGGATAACCGCCGAGCCAATAATAACCGGTAGGTAGTGTTCCCATACCAGGCCCATCGTCTACAACTCGAGCTTATTGCCCTAGGATACCTTACCAGGCCCACCATGTACCTGAGACGGTTCATCCTACTCCTCGAATCGGATCTCGAAAACCAACGAAATCAGGAAAACTCATGGTGGACGTCATATACATCATATCACGAGAAAAACGCAACTTGCATTTTTAAAATGATAACAGGTTCATGAAATTCTTGCGGTTTTCCCTAAAATCCATAAATCTCATAAACACTAAAATCTCCAAGAAGAATCACAATATATGAACATGTCGGAAATGATGAATTTCTATGATACGATAATATACAATGCGAAGCATGACTATAAGCTATGTATAAATGATGATGCGATGAGATATATTACTAACAAACCTGTATATCCATCCTAAGAAAATGAGAATACAACTAAAAGTCTACACATAATACATGACGCAAATGCTCAAATACTAATTTTAGCAAGTTCTATAGTGTTCGTGACATAGCAATTACCAATTGCGTATGTGTTCGCATAAAATAGTGCACGTGCGGCATGAACCAATGGTAATAGTGAAAGTGTCCTAAGTAATAATATCTTATGTAAGAAGTTGCAATGCCATGATATGAATGATTGGGAGACTACGCATATGAATACAAGGACTACTAATAATCCTAACTATCGGGCGCCTTGCACCATCCAGATGATTCCCCCATAGATATGTACATCTACTCACTGGAATGCCTCGGCTAATCTGACCCAATCACAACCTTTCCTTTCCTTGCCGCGTCCGACGTCTCCGCAACCGATTCTAGAATCGCACAAATAGTATATAAGAGGATAGACATTTAAATAAATGCGGACACACAATGATACAAGATAACCAACCTGCACTAGCAAGACGCATGTGCACTTGGTAGCCCAAAACAAGCGTAACATCGCCACAAACCACAACTAGGGGTTGCTATGCGTAGCAAACACCAAACCTAGAATCCAATCGTACTAATCGCACAAGACATAACGCTAACTAATCTTAGGAAAATAGTTGTAGATCATCACAAACTCAAATTTAACTTAAACCCATTTCCTTTAAAAACCTAATAAGCAACAATAGGGTATTTTAGTGCAGAACTAGTTGTTTTAGCAAACCTAGTAGCCACAATCACACTTAAATATCTTAATTAAACCAAACAAATATTAACTAATTTTAATTTCACCTAAACACACTAAGCATGAAATTAAATCGCATACACACTTAATTAAGATAATTAAAAGCAATATTAGTAAAGTAACAACTAGATTAGATTAAAAGAAACCATTAGATGTTAAACTACACTTAACTAACCTACTTAAGTGATAAAAACCTTAACTTAACCCCAAACCCTTCTCTTTAAAAAATCAAAACGTGTAATTAGACTATGTTAACACCTAATTAAATTTAGATTAAAGAAAATATTAACAAAACAATCTAGGATTTGGTTTTTATACCTCAAAGATTTTGGAAGATCAAACTTGCTAGTTTTGACCACCCAAAATGCTAACTTGCTTCAAGATCCAAGCTTAGTTTAGGCAAAGGAAATCTTGTGATAATTTAACTAGAAATTAGGGTTGAATTTGGTGGATTTTTTAGTGAGTTTTGCGAGGTTCGCAAGTGGAGAAGAAGAAGAAAACAAAGGTGAGGCTGCTGATTTTGGCCGAGAATAGGAAGGGGCTGCGGAATTTTTTTGGTGAGGAGGGGGAGAGAGTGAGGGTAAGGTTACCATGGTGCACACACACACCATAGCTCATTTAATATGCACCTTACCTCAATTATCTCTTCACTTTTCTTTTTCTTTTATTTTAAAGAGAAAACTAGAACCATGCTAGCAAAATAAAAAAAACAAAACCATGTTATAAAATGTGACATGCTACAAAAAAGGTGTTAAGTTTGTCATGGTTCAATAACTTGTATTAGTCTATAATAACCTATAATTAATACTAGATTAGTGTGTAAGAGCAAGATTAAAAAATAATAATTTAGTAATTAATAACTAAGGAAAATAATTAAGTGATCAAGTAATTAAACACCAATTAATAAGCAATTACATTTTAAGTCTATTTGGAAAAATAATTATAACTAGGTTTTACGGAAAATACGTATTATCACTGATTAACATATGATTAACCTAAACGATTTCTAAAGCGTTACAATCTTCCCCTTAAAAAATTCGGTCCCCAAATTTAAAATCTAACCACGCGTACCTTCGAAGAGATGGGAATACTTCTTTTGCATCTCGCCTTCGGTTTCCCGAGTGACCTCTTCGCTGATCGGGCCACACCAAAGAACCTTTTCGGACGGTATGACCCCGGACCTCAGTTTCTTCACCTACTGATCTAGAATGACTACCGGCTGCTCGGTGAAAGAAAGATCACGCTCCAGCTGAATCGTTTGATACTAAATCACATGAGTAGGGTCATGAAGGTTGTCACGACCCGAAAAGTACAGAATGTGACTGGCACTTAAATTACGAAACGTCTCAAGGCGTCCGTAAAATAAATAAGCCAAAGCCCAGAAATCAAAACCAAATAAGCATAAGAGTGAAGGAAAACCAATCAATTGAAAGCGAGTTTATCAACCATATCAAGCCTTTTTAAAAACAAAATCAATTTTTCCGAAAATTTCGGCAGAGTCTCCTTTGTAAATACTGCCCTCAAAATGGGTACAACAAGAATATATATGAATACAACAAACAAGCATCCCCAATCGGGAGCTAGCTCTTCACCACAAGGCGGTCACAAATCCCACGCAATGTAAATCAGCAATGTGCATAAATAAACATAAGAAGCACAAGTAAAACATCATGTCGACTCAAGTGAGCTCGACCCCAAAATACAGCATAAAAAGTCCACAGATCTCACAGTCTCGTCTCTAGGTCAATATACAACAATACTGGTAGGTACAGTAGATGGAGTACTCTAGATACAAAAATATACAAGATGGTACAAAATAATGATACAACCCACCTACGAGCAAAAGCCTCGAGTCCAGGCAAAAGAGGCAAAAGAAGCAAGTGCGCCCGCCGCTACTGTACTGACGGAGCAGACCTGCAAAAGACTGTGGCATAATGGGGGTGAGTTGCCAACTCGTGAGTAATAAATAACATCTATATAGGCTATCGCAAGCATGCACATAAGTATCCTAGCATCTATAATACAGGTATGGCAGGATATACTAGCAGGTATGTATGCAACATGAATGTACTAGCAGGTATGTATGAAATTATGAATCAACTCGTGATCTGAATGTGTAAGTATAAGAAATCATATTTTTCCTTTAGGAATCTCTTTTGAAATATCAGCACAATACCAATAGAATCAACAAGAATCTGTGTCCAGCATCGATACCTCAAAACTGTCTCAATCTCATGTATCCGTATCATAGTATCTCTGGCTTCAGCCGTCCGGCTGACCCATATCAAATATCAATATCTCATCATCTCGCGGCCACGGTCGGTATCCTATGGATATCCGCCGTGCCAAATGAAGTCACTGGTAGGTAATCCATCTCCTGCCAGGCTCAACGTTAACAACACGATCCTCTTGTCCCGGGGTACCTTACCGGGCCCACCATGTACCCGTGACGGTTCCTCCACTCCTCGACACGGATCTCGAAAACCACAGCAAACTCATGGTGAATGACACTTTACATCACTAGAAAACCGCAACTTTTTATAATTTAAAAGATCATAAGTAGTAAATTTTGCGGCTTTCCCCGAAATCCAGAAATATCATAAATCTCAATAAATCATCATAAGTGCATATGTCAAAGATAATGAATGCATATGGTATCAATAACCAAGTTGCAATGTATGATTAATAAACTAGGCATGAACAATTGATGTAATGGTATACATGCACATGAATAGCAATTCTACAATGTTATTTTAAGGATTTATTGCAATAGTACAGGTTTAAGTATCAAATATGGTGACAACATTCTAGATTATAAGTTATCTAGTATCGTGGCATGGTAATTACCAGTGCGTGTGTGTTCGCATGAATAGTGCTCGTGCTGCATATAAAAACCCTGGCAATGGTGCAGGTGTCCTATAGAATGGGTTCGCATATGTCTGACAATATAAAACATGGATGTAGCAAGATGTTACGCAAGCATTTACTCCTAATTACTAATATCACTAGAAATCTTTAAACTACTTAAACTATCGGGCGACTTGCGCCATCCGAACGATAGTCCCCCATAGATGTTACATCTACTCACCGGAATCCCTAGCTAGCTATGTCCAATCACCGCTTTCTCTTTTCGTGCTGCGTCCGACGTCTCCGCGACCGAACCTGGAATTTACATCAATACAAAACATAAGGTTACATATCATGAAACGACGCAAATCCAGAACGAGAATATCTACGTTCACAAGTTAGGCACAACGTGCACAAGGTGCGCGGAACACACACGAAAACCGTAAAAACTAACTAGAATCGTCGATTTGGTCGCCCGGCAAAGCTAAAACCCGAACACTCAAAAATCCGCACTCACACATCCTAAATGTCGTAGGATAAGCTAAAAAATATAATCAAGTTATCACAATTAATTCATCACATAAATTTATATAAAAACTAGTAAGCATTTACATTCCAAAAATCGGTGCAAATATCGCCGATTTGCGACAAAAAAGACTACAACCTAGCAAGAACATTCAACCGCATAACTAGTTAGCCACAACACTATAATTACAACTCAACAACCATGCTTCAACCTATTTCCATACACAAAACCCTTTCTTGATTTTTCTAAAAAGCAATAGCAATCCAAATTTCACACTAGATTAACTTAGATTAGCGTAATATGGAACCACTTAAGCAAAATAACTCCATTAATTAGGTTAGTGTAAAACACTAGAAAGCAAGATAACTTAATTAACTTATTAATGGTTTCTAAAACCCTAGTTAAAATTCAAACCATGGACTAAGAAAAACTAGATTAGAAATTAGCTATAATTTTAACACTAAAACAATTTTCAAGTTCTAATTAGCTCATTTTAACTACAAATTAGCCAAGGATTGAAATTATACCTCAAACTAGAGATCTAGCAAGAACAAAATGCCTCCAAAGATGGCTTCATAGCACCATGACCCATGCAAGAAAGGCTAAGAAGAATGGGATGAAGGATGGGGATTAATTTGTGAGGTTTAAATTGGAATTTTGGAGCAATTTTGATGAAATTTTGAAGGAAATGAAAAGAAAAAAGTGAAGGGGGAGGGCTGCTGCATTTTCGGCCAGAGGAGGGAGGGAAAATGGTGTGGGTGGTGTTGGAAAAGTCAAGGTCAAGCCATACCAATCAACCAAAGACCCATACCTAATTTAATAAATCAAAACCCTTTTCAAAACACCTCATTTCAACACATGATTAAAAGTCAAAAGAGGCAAGGAAATTTCCTTGAGTTGTTGATGGTGGGGCCGGCCTAGGGGTGAGGAATGAGTGAGAGAGGTTTTACAAAGAAATTATATGCAAAAAGACCCCCCCTCCCATACCATATTTGCAAGTTTTAGTTCAAAATAAATATGTTTTTGTTTTCCATAATAAAAACCCATTAAAACTTGAAATAAAATGCTAGAATTTAATATTACAACTAGATTTTAATTAACATGATTTTAAAGATTAAAATTAGCCCATTTAAATTTGTATTTATCGCTAATTTAATGTATTTTTTTACCGGCTTAAAATAATATTAAAAAATTGAAAAATTAGGGAAAAATTTTAAACGACCAGAATTTTATAAGTAACTCATTAGCTACTAAAAACTGGCAATTACCTATCCAAATTAGGTATAATTAGGCCTAAACTGCAAAATAACAAAAAGGCCGATTTACGGAAAAAATACCAAATTTTCACCGATTTTCGGGAAAACACCAAAACGATTTTTCAAGGCGTTACAAAGGTAATTGCGAAGAATTAACACATGAAACACGGGGTGAACATCTGAAAAGCTGGACGGAAGAGCCAAACGATAAGCAACTGCGCCAACTCGCTCGAGAATCTCGAGGGGTCTAACATAACTGGGACTAAGCTTTCCTTTTCTTCCAAATCTCATCACGCCCTTCATTGTAGAAATCCTCAAGGAAATATGATCACCTAAAGCAAATTCTAGTCTGCGACGATGTCTATCCGCATAAGATTTTTGCCTGCTCTAAGCCGCTCTCATCCTATCCCGAATCAACTAGAACTTCTCGGTCACCTCCTGCACAAGCTGTGGTCCCAAAATACCGATCTTACTGAGCTCTGTCCAAAAAACTGGTGATCGACATCTCCTCCTATCTAATGCTTCGAAGGGTGTCATCTGAATCGTCTCCTGGAAGATGTTATTATAGGAGAACTTTATTAAGGGCAAGTGACGATCCCAACTGCCACCGAAATCTAGAACGCAAGCTCGGAGCATATCCTCAAGAGTCTGTATGGTCCACTCTAACTGACCATCGGTCTGCGGAAGGAAAACTGTACTGAAACTCAATCGGGTGCACAACGCCTCCTGAAGTCCCTGCCAAAAGCGACTGGTGAAGTAAGTGCCTCTGTCGGACACGATGCATATAGGAACGCCATGTTGTCGCACAATCTCATCGATATATATCTGAGCGTACTGAGCGAATCCGAAAGTGGTCTTTACTGGCAGAAAGTAAGCCACTTTTGTCAATTGGTCTACGATCACCCAAAAAGATTCATACCCTCAACTGATCCTAGGTAGACCCACGATAAAATCCATAGAGATCTGCTCCCACTTCCACTCCGGAATGGGCAAAGGCTGTAATTCTCTAGCTGGCCTCTGATGCTCGGCCTTGACTTGCTGGCAAGTTAGGCATCTCGAAACAAAATCTATGACATCTTTCTTCATCCGTTCATACCAGTAGACATCTCTCAAGTCATGGTACATCATGGTGGAACCCGAATGAACACAATATACTGACCGATGCTCCTCCTCTAAAATCTCGCGTCTCAGTCTCTTGGAATCTGGCATGCACAGTCGAGTCCTAAATCGTAGTACTCCCTGATAATCGATCATGAACTCTAAATCTCTTCCTTGTTGAACCAGCTCTATGATCTCTGACATACGAATGTCATCGGACTGTGCCTCACGGATACTATCAAGTAACTGTGGACATGCACGGACATGGGCATGTTGTCCCCCGGTTGATGTAAACTCGAACTGTACTCCGCTGTCACATAGAATCTGCCAATCTACTGTCGACTGTCTCTGAAATTAGCTCAAACAAGACAAGCTACCTCCGGGCCTCCGACTCAAAGCATCTGCCACAACATTCGCCTTGCCTGGATGATAAAGAATCTCGCAGTCATAGTACTTCACTAGCTCCAACCAACGGCCCTGTCTCAAATTTAGGTCTCGCTACTGAAAGATGTACTTTAAGCTTTTGTGGTCCATGAATATCTGGCACGACTCGCCGTATAAGTAGTGTCTCTGATCTTGAGTGCAAAAACCACCTTAGCCATTTCTAAGTCGTAAGTAGGATAGTTCTGCTCGTGCTTCTTCAACTGCCAAGAAGCGTAAGCGACAATCCTGCCGTGCTGCATCAACACACAGCCTAAACCCACTCGAGAAGCATTGCAATAAACAACAAAACCGTCTGAACCTGAAGGCAAAGATAATACTGGTGCAGTCGTCAAACGAGTCTTCAACTGCTTAAAGCTCTGCTCGCATGCCTCAGTCCAAAGAAAAGGAACTCCTTTCCGGGTCAACCCGGTCAGCGGTGCAGCTATACTAGAAAAATCCTGTACAAAACGTCGATAGCATCCGGCCAATCCAAAAAAGCCGCGAACCTCCGTCACTAATACATGTCTGGGCCAGTGCTGAATGGCCTCGATCTTCTTCAGGTCTAGACGTATACCCTCTCTCGTAACCACGTGACCTAAGAAATCGACACTGTCAAACCAGAAGGCACACTTGTAGAATTTAGCGAACAGCTGATGCTCCCTCAAATTTTGCAATGTGATCCTCAAATGCTGCTTGTCCTCCTCTCGGCTCCAGGAGTATACTAAGATGTCATCAATGAACAAGATAATAAACTGATCAAGAAAAGTCCTAAATATGCGGTCCATCAAGTCCATGAATGCTGCTGGGGCATTGGTGAGCCCGAACGACATCACCAAGAACTCATAGTGCCCAAAGCGCGTATAGAAAGCAGTCTTCGGAATGTCATCCTTCAGAACCCGCAACTGATGATAACCCGGCCGCAACTACATCTTTGAGCAATGACCCGCATCTTGGAGCTGATCAAACAAATTGTCAATGCGAGGTAGGGGATATCGGTTCCGCACAGTAACTCGATTCAACTGACGATAATCGATGCATAATCTCATACCGCCGTCCTTCTTCTTGACGAACAAGACAGGAGCACCCCAAGGCGACACACTCGGATGAATAAGCCCTTTATCCATCAAATCCCTGACATCCTTTCCTCAAGAGCTGACTATCGCGAAGACAAGAAATCAAATTGGGAAAGGTGACGCTATGGTCACCCTGAATAACAAGAACTGGCTCACCCAGAAAACTAAATCTGATTGCCTTCTCACGGCAGTCCACGGACACATAACATGTGGCTATCCAATCCATCTGTAGAAGAACGTCGAAGTCCAACGTATCGAGGAGTATCAAATCAACAGAAGAATCGCTTTCCCCAATATGAACGGAACACGATCGAAACACATATCAAGCGACAAAAGACTCGCCTACTGGAGTAATAACAATAAGCGACTGATCTAGCGAAGACGACTTTCGGCCCAACCCCGGTGCAAAGTATCTAGATACATAAGAATGTGTGGAACCTGGGTTAAATAATACCCGCACATCGAAAGAACATACTGGTTGAGTACCTGTCACAACGGCATTAGATGCTTGCGCATCCTGAGGAGTCAAAAGCGAACACTCGGGCCTGTCCCCACTAGTAGCCGGCTACCCTCTGCCTCTGCCACCTCGTCCTCTTTGAACAGTACCGCCACGCCCACAGCCTCTAAGAGCATCTACTTGGCATGGAACATCAACAGGGGTAAGAAGTAGAGCTCTCAGAGCAAGGGGTGAAGGTGGTAAGGTCACATGTGGAACTTTCACCGCACCCTAGAATCTCGCAGTACAATTTCTGATAAGGTGATATGGACCCCCACACCGATAACATCCTGGCGATAGCTGCTGACCAGGTGAATAAGAGCTGAACAACTGGCCTTGCATCATGACTCGACCACCACCATCTCCCAGAAAGAACCTGTTACGGCGTCTACCGAACCGCCTCTGAGCTGGCACACTGGTACAAATCTGCTTCGATCCAGAAAACAACCGTAGGTGGAGCAATATCCGATCTCTGTGCTCGAATGATCTTTATCAAGGATCCGATCATCTTGCACAAATCCCGAACACTGGCCTCCAGCCTAGCGATACGGTCTGCAGAAGGTGAATCAACCCACTCCTAAGGAATGGGTGTACCATCCTGGTTAGTCCCCATCTCAGACGGGCCAACCCCGACCGCATCTCTGGCGGTAGCCCTCTGGGCCCTCGTAGTCTTCGGCAGCATAATGACTAGAACAAGAAACGGGATTTGATGAGAATATTGTTATCGAATCAAGGATATGTGGAATCAAGGAAGGAAGTACAAGCAATTATATATCCTAAGGTCACTTAGGCGGAGTACTATATCGTGAATATGCCGTGGAATATACACACGCCACGTTACTCTGCTTAAATCTCCTACTCCATCAAACCAAGGGTCATCCTACACTCAGAAAGGTAAAACCTAATGCTCTAATACCAACTTTGTCATAACCCGAATATGTGAAACGTGACTAGCACTTAAATTACGCAACGTCTAGAGGCGTAACGTAATCCAAGTAAGCCAAAGCCCAGAAATCTAAACCATTTAAATAAATAGAGTGAAGAAATACTTCTTTTGAAAATATGATTTTAACAATATAAGGTCACATTAAGACATTTTAAAACGTCGAGTTTTCCCGAAAATTTCGGCAGAGTTTCCTTTGTAAAAACTGGCCCCAAACGGGAAAAAAACATGGATACATACAAGAAATGAATAAAGGCATCCCCAAACGGGAGCTAGCACTTCGCCGAATGGAGGAACACAACCACGTGCAAGATATATCATCATAATATGGAATCAACATATAAAAGCAAGAAAATAAGAAAATGATCGATGGAGTGTACTACCACGTGCAAGATATATCATCATAGCACGGCTCACTTGAGCTCAACACCAGAGAACAAAATACACAAATCTTAAAGCCCGGTCTCTAAGTCATATAACACAAACGATCGATGGAGTGTACTAGATACAAATAAATATACATGGTAGGAACAAAAGAATATCCTCCCAAAAACCCACCTATGTTCAAAAGTCGCAAGTCAATGAAAAGGAGCAGAAGAAGAAGAAGAAGTATGTCCGCCGCTACTATCCTGACGGGTCGAACCTACAAGATACTGTGGCACAACAGGGGTGAGTTGCCAACTCGTGAGTAGTAAGTAACATCTAATAAGGCTATCGTAAGTATGCACGCAAATGCGTCACAATCATACATATACAAGTATGATGCGATGCACTAGTATGAATGCAACATGAATGAATAAATCAACGCGAAACCTGGACGTATCTAGAATGAGAAAATCTGTATCCTCTTCTTAGTAAAACATTTGTATAATAAAACTAGAGTATCATTAGTGAAATCGACAGAAAATCTGTGTCAAGCATCGACACAAAATATGTATCTCAAAATCTCAATAGCCGTCTCTCAGATTGGCCCTTAAATCCGTCACATCTCACGACTCCGGTCGGTATCCTCCGGATAACCGCCGAGCCAATAATAACCGGTAGGTAGTGTTCCCCTACCAGTCCCATCGTCTACAACTCGAGCTTATTGTCCCGGGGTACCTAACCGGGCCCACTATGTATCCGAGACGGTTCATCCTACTACTCGAATCGGGTTTCGAAAACCAACGATATCAGGAAAACTCATGGTGGACGCCATATACATCATATCACGAGAAAAACGCAACTTGCATTTTTAAAATGATAATAGGTTCATTAAATTCTTGCGGTTTTCCTTAAAATCCATAAATCTCATAAACACTGAAATCTCCAAGAAGAATCACAATATATGAACATGTTGGAAATGATGAATGTCTATGATACGATAATATACAATGCGATGCATGACTAGAAGCTATATATGAATGATGATGCGATGAGGTATATTACTAACAAACCTGTATATCCATCCTAAGAAAATGAGAATACAACTAAAAGTTTACACATAATAAATAATACAAATGCACAAATATTAATTTTAGCAAGTTCTATAGTATTCTTGATATAGCAATTACCAATGGCGTGTGTGTTCATATAAAATAGTGCACATGCAGCATGAACCAATAGTAATGGTGCAAGTGTCCTAAGTAATAATATCTTATGTAAGAAGATGCAATGCCATGATATGAATAATTAGAAGACTGTGCATATGAAAACAATGACTACTAATAATCCTAACTATCGGGCGCCTTGCGCCATCTAGAAGATTCCCCCATAGATGTGTACATCTACTCATAGGAACGTCTCGGCTAATCTGACCCAGTCACAGCCTTTCCTTTCCTTGCCGCGTCCGACATCTCCGCAACCGATTCTAGAATCGTACAAATAGTATATAAGAGGTTGGACATTTAAATAGACGCGGACACACAATGATAAAAGATAACCAATGTGCATTAGCAAGACGCACGTGCACTTGGTGCCCAAAACGCGCGCGACATCGCCACAAACCACAACTAGGGGTTGCTATGCGTAGCAAACACCAATCCTAGAATTCAATCATACTAATCGCATAAGACATAATGCTAATTAATTTTAGGAAAATATTTGTAGATCATCACAACCTCAAATTCAACTTAAACCCATTTCCTTTAAAAACCAAGTAAGCAACAATAGGGTATTTTAGTGCAGAACTAGTTGTTTTAGCAAATCTAATAGCCACAATCACACTTAAATATCTTAATTAATCCACACAAATATTAACTAATTTTAATCTCACCAAAACACACTAAGCATGCAATTAAATTGCATACACACTTAATTAAGATAATTAAAAGCAATATTAGTAAAGTAACAACTAGATTATATTAAAAAGAAACCTTTAGATATTAAACTACACTTAGCTAACCTACTTAAGTGATAAAAAGCTTAACTTAACCCCAAACCCTTCTCTTTAAAATATCAAAACTTGTAATTATACTATGTTAACACCTAATTAAATTTAGATTAAAGAAAATATTAACAAAACAATCTAGGATTTGGTTTTTATACCTCAAAGATCTTAGAAGATCAAACTTGCTAGCTTTGGCCACCCAAAATGCTAACTTGCTTCATGACCCAAACTTAGTTTAGGTAAAGGAAATCTTGTGATAATTTAACTAGAATTTAGGGTTGAATTGGTGGATTTTTGAGTGGGTTTTTTAAGGTTTGCCAGTGGAGAAGAAGAAAATAAAAAGGGGGGGTGCTGATTTTAGCCGAGAATAGGAAGGGGCTCCGGAATTTTTTTGGTGAGGAGGGGGAGAGAATGAGGGTAAGGTTACTATGGCACGCACACACCATACCTCATTTAATATGCACCTTACCTCAATTATCTCTTCACTTTTCATTTTCTTTTATTTTGAATAGAAAACTAGAACCATGCTAGCAAAATAAAAAAAACCAAACCATGTTATGAAATATGACATGCTACAAAAATGTTATTAAGTTTGTCATGGTTCAATAACTTGTATTAGTCTATAATAACCTATAATTAATACTAGATTAGTGTATAAGTGTAAGATTAAAAAATAATTATTTAGTATTTAATAACTAAGGAAAATAATTAAGTGATCAAGTAATTAAATAAATAACTAATTAATAAGCAATTACATTTTAAGTCTACTTGAAAAAATAATTATAATTAGGTTTTATGGAAAACATGTATTATCACTAATTAATATATGATTAACCTAAACGATTTCTAAAGCGTTACAAGCATTTTCCCAAAAACAATCCAGTGGTGGCCTAAGTTACCTGCTCCACTGGCATTGCAAAGATGGAGGCCGCATGGGGCCCATAAGTCACTCCTCTATTTGGGGTGGAGTGTTCATATCAGAATTTTGCATTATTATATTCCCTATTCTTAATCATATTTCAAATAAATAGGTACTTTTGATCCATATCTACTAAATAGTTGCAGATTACAGATTCTCAGAACAAATACAGTGAAAATGGTGAAAAGACGCTATAAATGTGAGACTACGACTAATAAATAGATGAATCTGTATGATGCCGCCTACCAGTTTAAGGAAAAAATGAAGATCAATGAACAGTTCGATTGAACAACGTATGAGGGCAGCACAAGATTCAAGACTTCAACACGAAGCTAACGGTAAAAGTCCACAACATTCTGTACTGTGGAAATCTGGAAGAAAATAGAAGATATTCTGAGAAACCAAGTGAAGAAACCAGAAATAAAATGTAACATGAAGCAGCCCTAAAGAAATGAGCCCAATAGCCCATCAAACGGCCGCGGAACCGCGGCCAAACAAGGCCTTTGGCCGCGGATCCGCGGCCGTGCAATGCACGTGTCGGTGGATAAAACGATGCATTGACCGGGTCTTTTTAGGGTAGATTTGTAAATTTATGAATGGAACGGAATGTAACCTAGGGTTTCCTGTATCTATAAATAGGAGAGCAAAAGGCCAATAATTCTCGTGCCTCTTTTTGGGTGCCTCTTTTGAGATGCCTCTTCCTATGCCTCTTTTTAATTCCTAAATTTAGAATTTTAATTCTTGTAATGTTTGAGGAGTGCATCAAATAAAAAGTAAGTCTTTTTCTTTACCTTGCCTTAGTTAATTTTCTTTTCTGCCCTAGTATAAAATTTATTTATCTGCCCTAGTTAATTAGATAGCAATTTTATTTATCTGCCATAGTTTAGTTAATTAGGTTATTGAATTAAAATCATAAAAATGAATTCGTTTATCAATTCCCTAATGAGTGAGTAGTTCCTCACTTGTTAAGGTTGTTGGAGATAGTGCTCTCAGAGTCAATTATTGGATCACAGGCACATGATTGCAATGATTGAGGGAGGACCTGTCCTAGTAGGACAGTCTTACTCAAGATGATAGTATGCTATCTGGTTTACCTTTATCATCGTGTACTGCTTTAGGTGACCTTATAGGTCACTATTGCACGTTGATAGAGCCCCTAAGATTCTTGCTTGACTACCAGCAGTATGAGGGCGATCATATACGTAGGAGCTGGGGTCTATAAGCACATCCTTAAAAGGTCCCTAGTCGTGGGAGTTTCGAGACAGGGCATCGATACTCCAGAGTAGACAAGTGTATACAGTCGAGACCCCGACGAGTGGCGGTCGCCGGTCTCACAAGCCACTGGTGTCAGTTGGTTCACCTAAGATGTATACAGGTGCTCATTAGGTTATGAGTACACCGGACAGGACTCGCCGGGAACATGCTACTTGGTATTATACCTGACGTCAGATAGCAGTTCCCTGGTGACATGTGTACAGGTTAGTTCATCGACCTGAGATCATCATTTGTCTCGTGTGAGTTCCCACTGTATTTTGATTACTACCCTACCACGGCTCAAAGGAGTCGTGCAAACAGGTTTTAGTTGGGTACAGTCCCGAGCCACATAGAGGCAGTGAGCGGGTCTGCAGGAGTTCGTCTCTCCCGGTATTGGGGGTGAGGTCACGCTGTGTCTAGGAGAGCCATTACACAAAGCCCTCGGCCGAGGCAGGAGATTTACTGGTAGGTATTCCAGTAGTATCTTAGGGTTTTCTGGGCTACACTCCGACACGACTTGTACCGCTTTTGGGGGTCTGACTTTCACCAACCCCCTAGGCCCGCTATGCGATACTCATAGACGAACGGACCGGACTGTACGAATATTGTCACTGATAGTCTCAGTAGGGTGTCAGTATGAGTTCGCTCACAGACGTCTCTTTTGGTCAATAGCTGGTGGCCCGTCACGTATGGCTAATACCCCTGACGTGCTAGTGGTTAAATCCACAGCCATAGTATTGACGAGTCTTTAGAGTCCCCCACACAGATAGTTACTCAAGTTTCGGGCGAAACGCTGTAGAGGCCGTATGGAGATATGGCAGGGTTCGATGAGATATGTGCGGTATTGCACGGATCGTGATCGGATGGATTTTACTAGCGGGCTTTGGTTTAAGCCGGATCCTAGTATTAGACAGTGTAGATTTTGTCTCTTTGCATTTGTGTTCAGTAGGAATACAAATGCGGGCATGTATATGCAGTCGTGGGGTTTTCCTGTAATTTATTACGGGATCAGTTTTCTGAAGTTGCCAGTTTACATTCCGTTTCGGCCAGTTTTGTTTTGTTCCTTCGCGGCCGAACTTTCCGTTGGAGGGGCTAATTTGCAAGTTCGCAAATTAGCATGTTATGGAGGGTTTATTTTCATTTGTGGCTTCATAATGATGAGATTCTTTTTTAGTCTCTTCCTTTGCATTAAATGAGATTAGAATGGATTAGAAGTTGAGGTGAGGTTTGCTTTTGGATGTGGTCACCCCTTTGCTTTTACTACTCTCACCTTCCTTCATGATTTGATTCCTCCACCATTTTGATCATCATATGGGGCCGACCACATTGCTAGATGGGAGAGGAGAGGATTCTTTGTGTGGAAAATGATTCATATCTCATTTTCTCTACTTGCCACAAAACTCAACATCTCCAAAGTTCATAGTTCATTCTATTCCTCCATCAAGGCAACTTCACCCTAAAGAGACATAGATTCTACACTACACCTACAGTACCCTTGGACGCGTCGGCTTGCCAACTTCGCGCCCGAATTGCCTCGGTCCAGAGGTGGGAGATCGTAAAAGAAAACGGCTACGTGGTGCCCTTTCCGACGAGGAGGTGACGAATGGCGATTCCGCGGGAGATCGGGGCGACGACGAGAAGACCGAAGGACACTGATCGCTCGGTATATCTCTCTACCCTTTCTCTAGTTGCTAGCATTAGGTTAATGGTCACTATCCGGGTTTTAGGATATGGTAGTGCCGGTTTCTAGTTTGAGAAAAATTTTCGTTTCCGCATTTTGGCCTCGAATAGACGGCCGGGGCACTACCGTACTCCTACATGGTATCAGAGCCACGCCATTAAGCTAGTCTAGCTTGCTCTAACGTGTTTACAAGTTCGATCGAACGGATTTTCCAAAAACCATATTTCCATGTCGTACTTTCTGTCGAATTTTTCTGTGCTCTAAAAATTGTTTGGTACATTGGAAAATTACGTGCAGGGTTTTTTATGAATTCTATGAAAATTTGGTACGCTGATGTTACTGTAGAGCGGCGGTTTAGCGGCCCAAACCACGTTTTGGCCGCGGAACCTCCGCCGTTTTGTGGCCAAACCGTACCAAATTTCTACAGTGGTCTATTGACATGGAAATAGGGTTTCTGGTATATTCTTTTTGGGCCCAGATGTTTTTAAGGGCTACAGTTGTGCTTGGGGCCCACTTCGAAAAATTCAGTCGATCGAAAATTTTAAACATGTTAGTTCACAGTATTTACATTATATCTGCGACCGTGAATGTCATTTGATCAGTAAATCCTGTCTAACTTCTATAGCTCTTTTAGACAGATTTGCGAACGTGACATTCACATTGATGTTCTGTGTTGTGCTGTGATGTTGCGGATTTGTCGTGGTGGATAGCCTGGATGCAATGTTAGTATAGTTTGGTTTTTATGTACATTTGATGTTGCGGGGTGAGCGTCCGACATGTGGACTGCCGTCACTGCCTGTTTGTATATTATTCTTTTGGGGCACGACCAGGCTGAGGTCGATGTACCCGTTGTATGTATATTTTACTTTCTGTACTAGGATTACCCCGCGGAGGGGTGCACAGATAGCCGGGTTCTAGAGGGCAACGGGCCCGCATCTCATGGCGTTGAAACGGAGGGGCTTCACTCTAGAATTGGCAGGCTATTCGCCGCACTCGTAGGGAGTATAGGTTGACCCAGGAGGGTCGCCCAAGTTACCGGATTCCGTGAAGTGCTGGGTGGTCCATTCACGTTGCTGAAGGGGGCTGCCTCGCTTCAGGTTTTGGTGGGTAACTTGCCGCGCCTGTAGGGGTCTAGGATTTCGTTGCGCAGGCTATCCACACGACCAGGGGAACGTCGGGTTTCAGTTGCGGCTCTATGAAACCCGGGGATCCCAGATATCTGTATTGTTCTGTGATACTTATTACATTTCTGTGATGTTGCATTTTATCACGCCTTGAGCGAATATTATATATTAATATATATTCTAGTAGATGTTGTATATGTTTTGCATCCGCGCTAGTCCAGTCCCCGCTCTGTCGTTAGTTAAGTAACCTAACGGGTGATGACGGGACCCAGTGGCGAATGCGGATGGCATATACATACATCATTATTTTCGTTCTTTTATGGTGTGATCAATTGATGGGACTGCGTTGATTCGGATCAATGCAAGCTAAACAAACCTATTCTTATGTTGTTGGAACATTTTTCCAAAAAGCTGTTATTGCAAGGACGTTCTCTTTTGTTTTGCACAGTGGTATTCGGTTATGAATATCCAGTACCTCAGTCGACGAGGCAAGGGCCGAGATCCCTTCACCGGGAGTGACCTCTTTAGCAAAGGTTTTCGTCACTATATTTTATATAAAAAAACTATGCAGTTCCTTCAACGATATCAAGTTCATTATGTTAAAAGTTTTTCGCCAAAAACTAGACGTAGCCCTCCGTCATTTCTTACAAGTATTACTTAGTATTCGTGCTGCGTTTGTTGACTGTGTCAAGGCGTAGTGTGCGGTAGCTAAGTAGTGTTTGTTTGTGGCATATTAATGGGATTGGTTAGGACAGTCGTGCGGCCTTGTTGACTGTGTCAAGGGCTCGTACGGGTGGGTTTAATGCAATCCAGGACAATGACGGGTTGAACTTGAGTAGGACTATTTAATTTATTGACTGTGTCAAGGTCACTTGGGTCCTAGGGGTAAAAATCACATCGGGAGTTTCTAAAGAAACTGAAACTTGCCAGGCATGCGCATACCTTCTGGAGTGTGGTGACGTGAGTGGATTCCGTCACGTTATCATGTGATGATAGTTGGATCCCGATTCCCACTGATGAGTTGGTTTACTCCTCGGGCGATCCTGACTAATTCTTCTTTCAGGTTTGGAGAAGAATTTGACGTTACAGTGGGAGGTTTCCTGATTAGATAAATTGATAACCATTCTGATATAGGATAGAGTGCACGCTGAGTGTTTCTTTTCTCTCTCTCTTTGGCAGCGACCATGGCCCGGCCCTTGACTATGACTCAGTGACCAAATTGACCGAACCTTCTTATAAGACTGGCCTTTTGGATTGTCAGAGTTGCAAACCTCATTGCCACTCCTATTTTTACCCTTTTCTCTAGGACACCCCGTATTACTACGAACGTCCACTTCCATTGGACAAAACCATCGTATGGTTATATACGAACTCGAAGGAATTTATTCGAGGTTGGTTTCCGGTTCTGGAGAAAACGAATAGAACAATTCAGTTGTCTTTTCCTTTTACCTTCTCTCAGGTTGCGAGTACTCCTTGGTTTAGGAGATAGTACACCTATTACGCAAATTGGATAGTCTTCTTCCAAACCTTAGGCTGGTGCCGAACGGTGGGGAATGAAGAAAACCAATTAGCATAACGATGGTGTACAGAAGGTATTAAGTAAAGACATATCAAGGGATTAGTAAGAGGGCAAAGTAAATTGCGACTATTATTCAGGACCAAACCAAGTATTTCTTCGCCAATCCTAAATCACCTTTGTATTTCTCCAAAACACTCTGTATCACTACGAAGATCCACAGTTTATTGGATACTCCATCGTATGGTTATATACGAACTCGAAAGGAACGTGTTCCAGTTCGGGGATGGATTCTGGTTCAAGAGAAATAGGAATAAGGTTTATTCGGTTGTCTTTTATCTTTACCTTCTTTCGCATTGCGAGTGCTCCTAGGATTAGGACAGTACACCCATTATGCTTATTGGATAGTCTTCTTCCAAACCATAGGCTGGTGCCGAACGGTAGGGAAGGAAGAAAACCATTTAGTTTAAGAGGGTGTACAGAAGGTAATGACTAAAGACATATAAAGGTATTTGGAGAGATGGCAAAGAGATATACAGTTGCAGTTGTGAATCGGATAATGGAAGAGGCATTACTAGGAATACCTGGATACCCCTACGAAACATTTCAATGTTTCAGTTTCACTGTGTACTGTTAAAAGAAAACTGATTTCCCAATTGGACACTTGCTCCAGGTTATGTATTTACCAGGTATGATTCTCACATCTGTATAGTTTTACAGATGATGAGTGGGAGTAAGTTATTGGGAATTAGATGATCATCCTCATTATATCGGAATTCGTTGTAATTGGTGATATTGAGGAAATCGCCTGGGCTATTTGCCGGACGGCAAATATTTGGTTTTGAATACCACTGTTATGCACCAATTTCAAATTGATATATCTGTACGTCTATTTTTATAGAGTGAGATATACCTTTTTGAAATTATGTCGATGACATTTACCTATATCAGTGGATGGTTAGGTAAAGAGCATTAAACAGCGGTGTAATTCTTCTTAACTATAAGTACAGTTTTCAACCTACGACACACAGGGAATGAGTCATTAGACTCAAGGGACTTATACAGAGTTTTGTATGTTGTCCAGTGTCCATTAGGACAGAGGGGTTGGTTCTCGTACTATATTCTGTTGACTTGTGACTTCTCTAGTTCTTAGACATGTGTTTCGTAGAAATACAAAGTCCAAGTTTTGAGAAGTTATAGGTATAAGAGTAAAGTAGAGAACTAGATGTTGCAAGTATCGGGATTCGTCAAGGTAATCGAAGATGTAGATACTTGTGTATGGTATTCAGCTGATGGTAATTGATTAAGAGAACTTGCTTCTCTTTCAGGTTACTCATAATTGGAAGTACTCCTAAGTTGAGTAGCGCTGATCGGCCTCCTTGCATTTAGTTGACATGCACTGGAGACAGCTGCATGATTTGAATCTGGTTCAATTAAATCAGTGCCTCTGTTTCTGTATTGGATATAGAACAGTTCATATCTTAACGATGTTAAGATACGGGGAGTTGTCCGGCTTATGCTTAAAACCAGACTCTGGATAACTCAAAGCACGTTTCTGTAATGGCTGTTTGTGGGTTGACCCAGGCTATGAAGAGGGTTGACTTTTTACCATCTGGAAGATCAATAGTGATATTGTTCTTGACTCGCCACAGTTTTAATAAAAATGGATTTTTTTCAGAAAACAGTAGTGGGAGTATGGTAGAACTGGAAGTGATTCCAGAACCGCAAACGATTACTGAAGATTTGATAAGAACCCAAAGATTCAATCTGGTTTGACATTCCAATAGCCACTCCACAGATATGGTGGGTAACCTCAGGCACCCGAGAGGTACTCCGGTAGCCTCAAGGACGGTGACAGGGAGGTTCTTGTTTACCCAGACTTGCCGTTGCTGTTGTTCCAGACTGTAAGACCCGGCAGGAGGATGAGTATAGCGTCGTTCTAAACTAGCTTTAGAAGTGCACGTCTATATGACTCTGCCAGAGGGTTGTCGTAGTCAGTGGGAGCAGCGGAAGTATAGTGGACAGGTGGCTTATGTCTATTTATGGACTAAAGAAGATATAGCGGAGATAGATCATCTATTTCTGATGTGACAGTCATAGGTTTGACTTCATCAGAATAAAGGATAGGTCTGTTAAGAAGGTAGTAGGGTGTGATGTCCTGGTATTTGGATGACATACACAGAGTAGGAAGTGAAATTCCTATACTACGGTCGGTTATACTTTGGTTGTCACACAGTGGTTTCTCCATATAGGATATTAATCCAGTCCTGGAGAAACGATCGGAAGCAGTTTTAGAACATAACTTAATGTTCTAGGGAAATGATAACGGCAGTCTCCTTTGGGGGAGACCGTTATCATTCCAGGCTTCCAAGGTGACCTGGATGACAGAGTGACTGTCAGAGTTATAGTTTTCTCTCTGACGAGGGGCAGTATTTTGGACAGGTGATCCAAGCAGATACTGAGGGAGGCATGGCGCAGGATACTGATTAAGTTCAGTTGACGATACAGTCTAAGAAGTTTGGATTTGGAGTTCATTTATGAGATAGGTTCCATCAGATATCCAGACATATTCTAAGACAGGTATTGCTCATTTCGGGAGATGGCTTTCTCCGCGAACTTGAGATAAAGAGAGACATAGAAAGAAACATCAGAGCGGATCCACTCACTGAGGCTATTCCTCGAATGCAATAGTTTCACAAACGAGTTTTGTGAGACTGACTAGTAGAAGAGTTGGGTGTTCGGTATCACACGGGCTGTGAGTATGCGACATCGTAATAATTAGCCTTGAGTACAAGTGGGAGATTGTTGGAGATAGTGCCCTCAGAGTCAATTATTGGATCACAGGCACGTGATTGCAATGATTGAGGGAGGACCTGTCCCAGCAGGACAGTCTTACTCAAGTAGATAGTATGCTATCTGGTTTACCTTTATCATCGTGTACTGCTTTAGATGACCTTACAGGTCACTATTGCACATTGATAGAGCCCTTAGGATTCTTGCTTGACTAGCAGCAGTATGAGGGCGATCATATAGGTGGGAGCTGGGGTCTATAAGCACATCTTTAAAAGGTCCCTAGTCATGGGAGTTTCGAGACAGGGCATCGACACTCCAGAGTAGACTAGTGTATACAGTCGAGACCTCGACGAAGGGCGGTGGCCGGTCTCACAAGCCACTGGTGTCAGTTGTTTCACCTAAGATGTATACAGGTGCTCATTGGGTTATGAGTACAGCGGACAGGACTCGCCGGGAACATGCTAGTTGGTATTATACCTGATGTCAGATAACAGTTCCTTGGTGACATGTGTACAGGTTAGTTCATCGACCTGAGATCGTCATTTGTCTCGTGTAAGTTCCCACTGTACTTTGATTACTACCCTACCACGGCTCAAAGGAGTCATGCAAACAGGTTTTAGTTGGGTACAGTCCCGAGCCACATGGAGGCAGTGAGCGGATCTGCAGGGGTTCGTCTCTCCCGGTATTAGGGGTGAGGTCGCGCTGTGTCTAGGAGAGCCATTACACAAAGTCCTCGGCCGAGGTAGGAGATTTACTGGTAGGTATTCCAGTAGTATCTCAGGGTGTTCTGGGCTACACTCCGACACGACTTGTACCGCTTTTGGGGGTCTGACTTTCACCAACCCCCTAGGCCCACCATGCGATTCTTATAGACGAACGGACCGGACTGTACGGATATTGTCACTGACAAGCTCAGTAGGGTGTCGGTATGAGTTCGCTCACAGATGTCCCTTTTGGTCAATAGCTGGTGGCCCATCACGTATGGCTAATACCTCTGACGTGCTAGTGGTTAAATCCACAGTCATAGTATTAACGAGTCTTTAGAGTCCCCTACACAGATAGTTACTCAAGTTTCGGGCGAAACGCTGTAGAGGCCGTATGGAGATATGGCAGGGTTCGATCAGATACGTGCGGTATTGCACGGATCGTGATCGGACAGATTTTACTAGCGGGCTTTGGTTTAGACCGGATCCTGGTATTAGACAGTGTAGATTTTGTCTCTTTGTATTTGTGTTCAGTGGGAATACAAATGCGGGCATGTATATGCAGTCGCGGGGTTTTTCTGTAATTTATTACGGGATCAGTTTTCTGAAGTTGCCAGTTTGCATTCCGTTTCGGCCAGTTTTCTTTTATTCCTTCGCGGCCGGACTTTCCGTTGGAGGGGCTAATTTGCAAGTTCGCAAATTAGCATGTTATGGAGGGTTTATTTGCATTTTTGGCTTCATAATGATGAGATTCTTTTTTAGTCTCTTCCTTTGCATTAAATGAGATTAGAATGGATTAGAAGTTGAGGTGAGGTTTGCTTTTGGATGTGGTCACCTCTTTGCTTTTACTACTCTCACCTTCCTTCATGTTTTGATTCCTCCACCATTTTGATCATCATATGGGGCCGGCCACATTGCTAGATGGGAGAGGAGAGGATTCTTTGTGTGGAAAATGATTCATATCCAATTTTCTCTACTTTCCACAAAACTCAACATCTCCAAAGTTCATAGTTCATTCTATTCCTCCATCAAGGTAACTTCACCCCAAAGAGACATAGATTCTACACTACACCTACAGTACCCTTGGACGTGTTGGCTTGCCAACTTCACGCCCGAGTTGCCTCGGTCCAGAGGTGGGAGCCCGTAAAAGAAAACGGCTACGTGGTGCCCTTTCCGACGAGGAGATGACGAACGGAGATTCCGCGGGAGATCGGGACGACGACGAGAAGACCGAAGGACACGGATCGCTCAGTATATCTCTTTACCCTTTCTCTAGTTGCTAGCATTAGGTTAATGGTCACGATCCGGATTTTAGGATGCGGAAGTGCCGGTTTCCAGTTTGAGAAAAATTTTCGTTTCCGCATTTTGGCCTCGAATAGACGGCCGGGGTGCTACCGTACTCTTACAAGGGTTAGGTTTAGAGAAGGTTTGAGAGATGAAAATCTCTTACCCCTTTCTTCCCCGTTATACATTTTAAATTAGGACTCTATGCATACATACACACACTGCTCACTACAGCACCCATCCCACGAGGTAGCGGTGATAACCTAGTTAAAGACCGGTTGTGATTGTTTTCTATAGAGGTTAGGGTTAAGAGTTAAGAAAGGACGGACAAGGATCAAAGGGAAGAAACCTAATTTCTTCCCGATCGTGCTAATCCCCTTTGTTAACTATTACCTTAATACCTTAAATTTCTTAATTAGGGCAAAGAAAGCGGTGCGAATAATTGATTTTCCAAACTAACATAATCTTAACCCTAGCAAGCTTTTTACAAAGTGCCTGTGGACCGACCCGGTACTCAACCGGCTAGCTACCAAGTGACACCGTTATTGATTGCGGTTAATTCTTTGATCACAAAACGCGTAAGCATAAAAACATCGTTTCAATCAAATAGCGTCGTTGCCAGGAAGACGGTAGTCTCTTTCTTTGTGTAATTTCGGGTTAAAAAAATAAAAATTAAAAAAAATTAAAATTTATAAAAATTGAAAAATTTTAAAACAAAAAAAAATTTAATAAAATAAAAAAAATCATCTTGTTCTTTCTGAGAGATATTGTGTGAATTGTGCAGGAAAAGAAGACAGGTTCAGATCTGAAAAATCCCAGTGAACAAATCAAGAAACAGAGAATCTGAACAAACAGGGAAGAATCCAAACAACACAGAGAAATATTTTGAAGATCTGAACCGACTAGTTGACCGCGGAACGGCCACTAATACCTACTTTTGACCGTGGAAACGCGACGGCTTGCTGATGTCAGCAGGTGGAATCTTCTCTATAAGCATTCGTGTCTTCTTTGTAACCCTGATCTCCTCTGAAAAATTTTCCTCCAGGGTGTTTTGCGCAAAAATTTCTCCCTCTCCAATAATTTTTTTTTGTGCCGGATTCTTTGCGCTACAAAATTAAAAAAAAATTGGAAGTGTTTAAGATTTTGTGTGTTTACTGCTTTGCATTTTTAAAAACGGACTTTTAAGGGGCTTTAACACCAATCCAGATTGGGTGGGGATTTCATTACCCTTCCTAAGACCCCAAAAATCACAAAAAGCATATTGCATTAACCATCGAGTTAATTAAAAAAGATTAGACTCGGCCTATAAGGACTGTCGCGCTTAATAAGACAAAGGAATAGTTGTAGGCATCGATCGTTTATCTAAACCAGACTTTGTGGTGCCTAGGCTAGACAAGTGGGGAAAGCTAATTTTAAAAGGCCCATCTCACAGTGATTCGTGAGCGGATCCCTCCTTTCTTTACTTGTGCTTACTTGGCCACAATTGGCGGCGAAGAGGCGATTTGAGGATCTCACAACTTGCCCTTTGGAACAGCTAGGAGCAGTCTAGTTGACCTAAGAGACCCTAGATCTAGGCTTGATTGTGCATATTGTGATTGCTTGAACATGTGTCTAAGCTTCTTATAAAAATCTTTTGCAAAAATTCCTTATAAAAAAAACCACAAAACAGAAAATTTTTACAAACAAAAAAAAACTTGCCAATTTGTCGCTAGAAATCCTCTACACTCACATTCTTTTTCTTCTCCTTTCTTACACATGGGTACCCCACCTCACAAAACGCTTGCCGAATTTTGATACTCTCATCCAAACATTGCTTCCTACGCGAATTGTTTTGGTCGAATTACGGACGACCCCTCCATGCCCAAAATTTCTTTGAAAGATCGAATAGAAGCGTCTAGGAGAAACAGTTCAACTCCGCAATCCACTTTGTATCAACCATTTCAACCTTCACCGCCTTCTTACGTTGATACTCCTTTTTTGAGTTCTGTTGTGACTCCAAAACCCATGTCTATTGCAGAACATATTGAACAATCTCATAAGCGATCTTTCATTCCTTTCAACACTTCCATTTCATGGGATCAACAAATCCATTCACCTTTTTATCCAAATGTCGATCCTACTCCTGTACAACCATTCAATTCCTACCAGTCCTACCCGACTTTCGCACCTTCCCTAGATATTGCTTCTACACAGCCATTTGGGAGTTTCCAGAATCCAAACAATTTTAAATCTTTTACTGAAACCACTTCACAACCCATGTCTAATCTGGAACAGTCGTTGGAAGCTTATATTGTAGCGAAAAACCAACAGATGAGGAATTTGGATACGTCCATTGCCGCCCTTATGTAACCTAGTGACCTGGTAGCTAGTTTCCAACTAGCTCCAAAATTCCTATATATGATGAGGCGGTTGGACAGATTGAAAATTTGAGTGGAGAGAGTGAGCTGTGCACCCTTCCAAATCAAACCTACCCATCACCAATTGAATCCCACAACTCCGATTTTGAATGTCTATCAAGTGTCCCAAATGATTCACCGGTTAAAAATAAAACGTTTAATGAGTTGTGCGACTTTGTAGTGCTTGATTTGCCAGATTGTGGATGGTCCCTTTCAAGTGAAACCATCACCAATCCTTTCAACTTTACACCTCCAATCTACAACCTGAATTGATAAATATCCATGCTTTTGATGAGGTGTCCGAAAAAATTGATTTTCACTTGATTGAGGATATTGATGCAGGGAATAATTTGGATGATGAACCCGCAGATTTGGCCGAGTTTTTCTCTCCAACTCATCATCCCGAATCATTAAATGTTTTTCTCGAACTTCATATGCGTCTTGATTTTGATGAGAATGACATGGATAAGCTAAATTTTGAGGAGAATATTGAGTAAATTATTTAGGATAAACCAGTTTTGTTTGATGAGTCCGGTTTTCCAATTTATCCTGTTCTTTCCACTGACTGTGTACACCCTCCTGAACCTTTAACTGTGACCCTTCCTAAATCACTCCCCTTCATCCTTTCCATCGTTCTGACTACGCAAGAGACCGTATCGCTTTCATTTTCAATGTCTGGTTTACCAAGTTCAACGTACCCATGTTTTCTCGCGAATTTTAAGGGATTTGACCCCATTTCTCGACGGGTTGATAGATTAGCACAATCGCTTTTAGCACATCGGTCATCACAATTTGTGCTAATTTATTCACTCAATTTACACCCTCAAGTTCGTACTACACTTCTTTCTCTCTTCCGCCATTCTTCTCCTAATATACTAAGACCATATTCCACCTATCTTTCCATACACTCGTGTGTTTCTCATTTCTTTTCTCTACACTCCATTATTTCACCAACCACACCATTATAACGATAAAATTTTTGAATGGTTAGTGCTAACCTTTGGCTCGTGTAAGGCCTTGTATAGCTTGATACTGCGTTTTTCTCCCCCTTAACTCTAAACTTTAACGTTTAAATAGTGGAAACACTGTTTCACTTAAGTTTGGGGAGGCCTTTTTGTGTATATATATTTTGTGTTCTTTTTTCTGTTAATAATTAAAAAAATTAAATAAATAAATAAATAAAATAAACAGGGGAGTGCGGACAATTTTGACCCTCTTAGTGTAGTCTGACAGTGAGGACACTGTCAAGTTTAAGTTTGGGGGTGTGCTCGGTAAGCTTTCTTCCTTCACATTCATATGTATATTTTTGCATTTGCATACTTATTTTAAAACCCATAAAAATTGAAAAAATTCAATTTTGGCAATAATTTACTTAAGTTTGACAAGACGGTTAACTAGTTAGGAAAAACTAGATTCCAAAACTTAGTAAATTAAAAACCCTAAAAATAAACTTTCTTAAAATTTAAGGTTTACTTAGAAATAGGAAAATTTTGAGTTCACTTCTTAGGCTAAGTTAAAATAAGGGAAGAGTATTGAAATTTTTATTGAAGTGTAAGTCTGAAAAATAATTCTGAACCTTAAGTCTAAATTCTAAAAATATATACCCTACAACTTGCACAAACACGAACCTTGAAACTTGGAATAGTAGAGGATACCTTGAAATGCCCTTATCTAAAATCCTTAGTATGAAGGAAAATAAAATTATAAGTGTGAATAAAGAGATAAAAAAAATGAACACTGGTTTTGTAATTACTTAAAGCTGCGTAAAAATATATATATATATAGCGAGGGTGCTTTATCACCTAGTGCCTTAGACCAACTGGTTTGGGAGTCACTGCTAAAAACCTTAGGTATTACAAGATGAGGAATTAGGCCTTAATGCGCAAACATATTTTGTAATCGGTCGTTAGTATCTCAAGAAGTATTAACGGCCGCATGAAGGATGTGTGAGCAATTTCATCTAAAAATTCACCAACTAAAAGTACTTTGGACGATGGACAAGAGTATGAGAGCTTGAATTGAATTTCCAAGTATAGGGGTGATACATACACACACGTAGGGGTATATGATTGGGATTTGGATGAAAGATAAGAATGAAAAATAGAACTTATATCTTCAGTAGAGATGATAAAAATTCCTGAGTTGAGATGGAACCTTAGAAGGAAAATTCAAAAGATGCTGAAAGCTAAATAAATTTACAGAATATATACAATCTTAAGTTAAATAATAAGGAAGCGTGAAAAATACGGGTTGATAATTTCTAAGTTGAAGATAATAGAATTTCTTGCTAGAACACCGAATTGAAGAATGAAAGTCAACAGGCCAAATTGATCGGATTTTGTGGGTAGTATCCGCTGAAAAACCCTCAGGAGACAACACTCCTCCTACTAGGGACACCTAGAGATTTAATGGCTTGTTACACGAGCTAAGTGCAATCGCGATTCCCTGCAAAAGTGAGGTTAGGATTTTATTGAGAATAAAAATGGTTTTGCTCGGGACAAGTAAAAGATAAGTTTGGGGGTATTTGTTCATATCAGAATTTTGCATTATTATATTCCCCATTCTTAATCATATTGGAAATAAATAGGTACTTTTGATCCATGTCTGCTAAATAGTTGCAGGTTACAGGTTCTCAGAACAAATACAGTGAAAATGGTGAAAAGACGCTATAAATGTGAGACAACGAGCAATAAATAGATGAATTTATATGATGCCGCCTACCAGTTTAAAGAACAAATGATGATCAATGAACAGTTCGATTGAACAACGTATGAGGGCAGCATAAGATTCAAGACTTCAACACGAAGCTAACGGTAAAAGTCCACAACATTCTGCACTATGGAAATCTGGAAGAAAATAGAAGATATTCTGATAAACCAAATGAAGAAACCAGAAATAAAATGCAACATGAAGCAGCCCTAAAGAAATGAGCCCAATAGCCCATCAAACGGCCGCGGAACCATGGCCAAACAAGACCTTTGGCCGCGGATCCGCTGCCGTGCAATGCACGTGTCAGTGGATAAGACGGTGCGTTGACCGGGTCTTCTTAGGGTAGATTTGTAAATTTATGAATGGATCAGAATGTAACCTAGGGTTTCCTGTATCTATAAATAGGAGAGCAAAAGGCCAATAATTCTCGTGCCTCTTTTTGGGTGCCTCTTTTGAGATGCCTCTTTTTATTTCTAGATCTTAGATTTTCGTTCCTTGTAATTGTCAAAGATATAGGGTTGCTAGGCACGCGCACAAGGGTCTACGAGGCATCAACCATGCCCGATTAAAATTTAGTCGTGCCGAACAACCCGAAAACGGATCTTTAAACTAGAGATTAGGCGAAAACTAACATGTTAACAACTTTATCACTAAGTGAGAGGGATTACAGCCTTTGTAGATCCGGTCCTTCACTTCATATGCTCCGTGTTGTGGTCCCTTCGCTGCGATCATCGGGTTCCGGACTCTCGAGAGGTTCCACGAAGAGAAAGATACAGCCTTTGCTTCCGATCTTCGATACTAAGATGATCTACCTTGAAGTTTCTTTAACACAAGCTAACACTCATGAAATGATGTGAACACCCTCATCTAAATGGCAAGGGAAGATGAGGATGATGAAGTAGGATTTTTGCTCTCTTTATTTATCTTTTTCTCATATTTATTCATCACTTTGGAAAAACTAGTAAGCTTTTTCATGAAAGAATGAAGGAATAAGAAGATGAATGAATAATAGAAATCCTTTTGTGATGAATAGAAAAAGAATAATATGCTGAATAATGCAACCATGGTTGACTAAACCTATGTAGAGAATTAACTAGGGTTAGGGTTTGGGTTGGGTTAAAGCATGAGTCACTTACAAATATCTTTCACAAAACAAAACCAAAACCTTCTAGAAACATCTAGAAAGCTTAACCCTAATCCAAACCCTAATCATGTTTAAACTCCACTAAATAAGTTGCATTAGTTATCATATCATGTTACAATATTATATATCACATATATAATATTTATCGTAACAAAATAAAATAATACATTTAACATATATCGCATATATGTCAATGTATTACCCGAGTGAGAAAAAGAATCTTTTAGTGAGCAAATATTAGTTAATATAATTTAATATATCATATATATTATTATATATTAAATTATCGAATCAACACTTGATCCGACAATCCGGCTATATCGCATATAACCGACTAATATTTATCCGTACCGATTCATCGAATCAACACTTGATCCGATGACCCGGCTGATATCAAATATCTCGAGAATATAATACGGTATCACATATCGCATTATCCTCGGTCCCGCACATATCACATATGTGCTCCTACTCCGTTTTGCCTGAGCCAAGAAACCTCTGTGTAGGACTCTAAAGAATCGTCAATACGCCGGCAGTAGGTGATGATCATATCAAACACCCACAAGCTGCAAGCGGTCAGCTAAACGTAACAGCTACCCATGTATTGAGCGCTCAGAAGATCAACAAGCAAGCCTGTAACTTCTCCTGTGAATCCAAACAGTAACACTCCCGTACAGTCCGGTCTCGTCGTCTGATATGTTGCATATCTCGCCTAGGGGTGGTAAATGTCAGACCCCAGTAGCTCGATAAGTCGTGTCGATATGAGATCTATAACAGTTCGAGAAACTACTGATAACACTTATCAGTAAATCTCAACAACCCTGGCCAGGGATTTCCGGTTATAGCCAATCGAACACAGCACAACATCAACTCCCTATACCGGGAGAGACGAATCCCCTCCTATCGCTCATTGCCTCCATGTGATTCGGGACTGTACCCAAAAGCCAGCTTTTTGCACGCCCTCTTGGACGTGGTATGATGGAAATCAAAGCACAGTGGGAATCACACAAGACTCTATGACGATCTCGGGTCAACAGACTAATCTGTACCAGTGTCACCGGAGAACTGCCATCTGACGTGAGGTATAATACCATCTGGGAGTTCTCGGCGAGTCCGTCCAGTGTACCCAGTCTCCACTGAGCACCCGTACACCATCCTTGATGTCAAACACCGATGGATATGGGATCATCCATCGCCCATCATATGGGTCAAGATGCGTATACGCTAGTCTACTCTGGTGTATCGATGCCCTGTCTCGATACACCCTCGACTAGGAACAGTTATAGGATGTACTCGTCGACTACCGTGGCCCCACTAGTATGATCTCATCATAGTCCCAGTAGTCGAGTACACATCCTAAGGGCTTTATCAACATGTAACATAGAGACAATCTGAGTACATGTTAAGATAAAGTACAACCAGATAGCATACTATCATGTCGAGCAAGAAAGTCCTCCCTATATATGTCCAACCATCCATTACAATATACATCGTATGTACAGTAATGGCCTCTAGGGCATACATATAACTAACAAAAGAGTTCATCAATAAAGAAGTTTTTTTTATCTTGCCTTAGTTATTTTAATTTCTTTTCTGCCCTAGTTATCTAGCAATTTTATTTCTCTGTCGTAGTCATAAATTTTTTATCTGCCGTAGTTAATTAAAAGAAAATCACAAAAATGAATTCGTTTATCAATTCCCTAATGAGTGAGTAGTTCCTCACTTGTTAGGGTTAGGTTTAGGGAAGGTTTGAGAGATGAAAATCTCTCACCCCTTTCTATCCCATTCAACATTTTAAATAGGATTCTATACATACATACACACACCGCTCACTATGGCACCCTATCCCACGAGGTAGCGGTGATACCATAGTTAAAGACCGGTTGTGTATATATTCCAAGGAGGTTAGGGTAAGAGTTAAGAAAGGACGGACAAGGACCTAGAGAAAGAAACCTAGTTTCTTCCCGATCGTGCTAATCCCCTTTGTTAACTGTTACCTTAACACCTAAAAGTTCTTAATTAGGGCAAAGAAAGCAGTGAGAATAATTGATTTTCCAAACTAACCTAATCTTAACCCTCGCAAGCTTTTTATAAACTTTTATCTCATTCTTAGATCTTAAAATAAAACCCAAAATCTTTTTGATTTAACTCGTTAAAACACAAAGAATAGGAATCCATCTCCCTGTGAACCGACCCGTACTCAACCGGCTAGCTACCAAGCGACACTGTTATTGATTGTGGTTAATTCTTTGATTTCAAAACGCATACGCAAAATCTCTACAATCATGGAGCGAGAGTTGTTGTTGCTGGTACACTTGGAAGCCATTGATCTTCTTTTCTCTGCACAGGAGCAAGACATCAAATCTTAGTACCTCGAATCCAGGGGCAACTATAGTAAACCACGATTTGTTTGCAAACACGACACACGAAGTGCGGAGTGGAAAGAAGAAAAGATCCCACCGAGCATGCCTGAATCTGTTTACCGGCGAAAATAGAGACGAACCGTGATGGGTCGTCTTGCCTGAATTTGGGGACAGATACTATTTGAATTTATACATCCACCTCTCCGAAGATTCCAAGTTAATTTATGGAACCGTGTATCGGAGGTTTGGACGGATGCTGCCGTTGTAGCAGACTTCGTCAGATTCCCCCTCATTTGTGACGGGTTTTTTATTGTGGGGACGCTCTTCCCTGCAGGCACAAACTCCTGCAGTTAATTACGTTACCGCATCGCGATAACCACTTTCTCCTGCTCCAGAAGTTCACTTCGTGTCATGTATGTTTGTTTTATTTTTGGTTGTCCGTAGATTGTATACGGAGACTAATTTATGTTTTCGCCCATTGGACGTGGATTAGTCCAAATCCGTATATTTTAGATTTGGGTTTGAGTTGATTTAAGGATCATTAATCTCGTTTGAGATTAAGATCAACTTAAATTTTTTTTAAGGTTACGTTAGTCCAATTTGAGACTAAGATATACTTTACAGGGTTTTAGGATCATTCAGATCCAACAAAAGAACATTTGGACTCTATTGTTTTAGTTTAAGGACGTTACGGTCCGTTGTTAGTTTAAGAACGTTACGGTCCGTTGTTAGTTTAAGTACGTTTCGGTCCGTAGATCACTATTTTTGAGTTTGAGAACGTTTCGGTCCATAATAGTTTGAGCCGTTACGGTCCGTAGATCACCCTTTTAGAGGTGATGGTTTAGTGTAAGGACGTTTCGGTTCGTAGTAGTTTGAGTACGTTACGATCCGTAGATCACCATTTTATGCCCGTGTATTGTTTATGTGACGGGATGTACGGCGATAATGTGGGATACACCCATTTGGGGTGTGGTTTGGTTTAAGGTGTGCACGTCAGCTTGGGGTGTGCACGTCAGCTTGGGAAGTGCACCCAGAAGTAGATAGTTGTCGGGACCCGCCTTCTCTCTGAAGACGTTGAGGAATTACAATGTCACGACCCGAAATTTGGCACGTGATGGCACTTAAACTACGTTATGTCTATAGGCGTAACGCAATTCAAGTAAGCCGAAAACCCAGAAATCTAAACCATCGAAAGTAGTAAATGATAAGAACATTGTTAAAACTTTTGGAAATCTTAAATGAAAATCTTTAACTTAAGTTTCTATCTTAAAAATTTTGGCAGCACCTCCTTTGTAAAAACTAGCCCCGAAACGAGTACAATATAGAATATAAATAAAGTATCCCTAAACGGGAGCAAATCCACGCCCAAAGGTGGAAACAACCACCACAATAGATATACGACGCTTTAGCGAAGAAAATGGGCGATGTAAATAAAAACAGTATAAAAGACATCCAAAGTCACAAAATAATATACAATATCGATCCTCACAACTCACCTCTAAGTCAAATACACGAAGGTGGTAGATGGAGAGTACTAGATACAATGAATATACAAATGAGCATCATCGAATAACCGCAAAACCCACCTATATCAAAACTGCACACAGTCAGCCGTAGCGGTATCCGCTGCAAAAGATGATACGATGTGATGAAGAAGCCCTGCCGCGACTGCTCTGAGAGACACCTGCAAACACTGTGGCACAACGGGGGTGAGTTGCTAACTCGTGAATAGTAAATAACATATGCAGGCAATCGCAGGTATGCACGTACCGCGATAATCTATCACATGCAAGCTGATAGCAATAAATGACACTATTTATACACAACAGTCATGAAAGGTACTCTAACAGGTACTACTAATATATGAAGCATTACATATCAAATAAATGCTAAGTATGGGATAAAACATATCATCAACACGAAATCCTCATCGTGGAGAAGCTAGTGTCCATCAATGACACTCCAAATCCCAATACCATAGGCACTGCATCCTCAGGTTGGCCCTCATATTCTGTAAGTCTGATGGAACCTGAGTGTCCAAAATCGACACCCGAAAACATCATGAAAACTATACCTGTGTATATGTGTGTGTGTGTCCCTCAATGACACATAAAAATCATGGAACCTGAGTGTCCAACATCGACACTCGAAACATCATAAAATACTCGTGTCTAGCATCGACACGTAAATCCTCATATCTAGGGCTCCGTCAGTCCGAATCGTCCAACGGGCTCTGTCAGTCCGAATCGGCCCATATTATCTCATGACTCCGGTCGGTATCCTCAAGATATCCGCCGAGTCCAAATACTATCACCGGTAGGTAGTGCTCCCCTGCCAAGCTCACCGCCTAACAATACGAGTCTTCTTGCCCCGGGGTATCTCACCGGGTCCACCACGTATCCGCAGACGGTTCCCCCTCGCTCTTCGAATCGGGTATCTAACACAAGTCTCAGAACCGAGAAATCTCATGGTGGACGGATCGAAATATCATATCAAGAGAAACCGGGTTTTTCAAAAAATGCATAATTTTATGAAAATACTACGGTCCTCAAATCCAGAAAATATCAAGTAATGAATAAGAATACTTGTATAGATCATTATAATGATATATATTATATATATGTATATATATAACAGCGTCCCATACAACTGATATATATCATCAGGAGTAAAACCTCTAGAAAACATCATATGAAATCCATATCTCAATGCATAAATCCATGAAGTATAATATATGCAACATAAAACAGTAATATAAGCATATAAAGGAAAACCGCTATTTAAATGCAACAAGTTATTAAAGTTATCATGCGGTTCCTAATTTCTCCAAAATACAATGCAACATCATATAAGGGTGAACATGTAGATATAGCTAGGTATATGTGTGTACAAGTAAGTATGTATGCAAGATGTACATATAGCTATATCTCATATGTGTATACACCTGTCAATAATGATATAATACCATGTAGGTATATGTGTAGCTGTAGCATAGCAAGGTATGTATATATACATGTCAATAAAGATGCAATACCCTCCAGGTATATGTGTAGCTGTAGCATAGCAAAGTATGTGTATATACATGTCAATAATGATGCAATACCCTCCAGGTATATGTGTAGCTGTAGCATAGCAAGGTATGTGTATATACATGTCAATAATAATGCAATACCCTCTAGGTATATGTGTAGCTGTAGCATAGCAAGGTATGTGTATATACATGTCAATAATGATGCAATACCCTCCAAGTATATGTGTAGTTATATCATGGTATAGCAAGGTATGTGTATATACATGTCAATAATGATGCAATACCCTCCAGGTATATGTGTAGCTGTAGCATAGTAAAGTATGTGTATTTACATGTCAATAATGATGCAATACCCTCCAGATATATGTGTAGCTGTAGTATAGCAAGGTATGTGTATATACATATGAATAATGATGTAATACCCTCCAGGTATATGTGTAGCTATATCAAGGTATAGCAAGGCATATGTGTAAGCATATAGGTATACAGGTATGTTATATCTCATATGCACAATGGAAATAAGGATCATATCTTAATGTCCCTAACCAATACAATATTACGTATGTATGGGTGTTGTGTGTATCATGGCAATTATCAACGGTCTGGGTGTAGCATACAATTTGTGCTCGTGCAACATGAACTGTCAAAAATGGTGTTGTGTCTCATTAATACTATGTCCATATACAATAGGAAATGAGATATGCAACAATGGTACACATGCACAATTAATGTCCATATGCTTGTAACTAATAATCATGTCATTTAATATAGCCCCGACGCATAACGCGATACGGGCGATTCCCCTGTAGATATTAAATCTACTCACAGATGATCTCGAGCTAAGTAAATCCGACCACCTGCTTCCCTTTCTTCGCTGCGTCCGAAGTCCCTGCTCGCGATCCTAAATTTCACAAACACAACACATAAGGTTAAATATCCTGTGCCGACACAAAGACAACGAAACGCGAGGATAACGTCCACAAGATATACACACTGTGCACCTAGTGCACAAAACGCGTACGATATCGGCACAACCCTAGTTAGGATGAAACAACCACCAAGCCTAGACCCCGATCGTATCGATCGCGCATTCACAATACAATATATATAGTGGGATCTAATATATATAACATCGCAACGTCAAAAGAAACCCACGCCTAATTTATCCGAAAACCTAGTAAGCACTTTTAATCATTTTAGCTCAAATCTACAAGTTTAACTAAAACTAGTAGCCACAATCATCGCATAATAGCTTGATTAAACCACACAAATCATTTATACAATTTTAATCTCACTCAAATAAGATTTAGTAAAAGTTTAGTTTGCACTTAAGATTAATTAGATGATTAGGAAAACAACAATTAACAATCTCATAATTAAGTTATGTTTTCCAAGTCTACACTTCTCACTTAACCATTACAAAACTCCAAACCCTAACTTGATCTTCAAAAACCATATCTTGAATTTCTAAACATTTAAATAAAAGCTTTATTTAAACATCTAATAAGCTAATTCAATGTATTAAAACAACAATTAAACTTTAGGGTTAGAATTTATACCTCCACTTGATTCACAAACTTGCAAAGAGATCAACAAAAATAACCTCCAAAATGCTATCTTCATGAAGATCCAAGCTTGATTAAGGTTGAAGAATAATGGGTATGGATTTGTATTTGAGTTTGTGGGATTATTTGATGAATTTTGATGATTTATTTAAGTTTAAAAGAGTTGAAACGGGGTGAGAATGAGATTGGGGCAGCCTGGGGGAGAGGGGCCGGCCAAGCAAAAGAAATGGGGGTAATTGTGGATGAGTGTCGAAATATCTAGTTAAAAACACTTATTAATGATTAATAAAACAAATACATTATGCCCCCTTTTATCTTTAATTTAAAATTCCCTTTAATTTCCATAAATATCTAGATATTTCATCAAGATATTTTGCAAGGATGGTTTAGTACTTAATCTTGTGATTAAATTAGCATAGATTCCCTTTAGCATAATTAACCCACTCAAAATTATAATTACCACTAATTAAGTACATAATTAAAAGCTTAAATTAATATTTTAATTAAGGAAAAATATTAAAGTACACTAAAATTTTCAAGCGACCACTAAAAACCGCAAACTAGCAATTTCCTAGTTAAACTAGGTGCAATGAATTCTACACAGATAAAAGATCACTACAAGGTTTTTTTTTATGGAAAATACAATTTATTTTACCTAATATCGTAAAATCGCCTAAACGATTTCTAAAACGTTATATCCCCGTTAAAGAAATTCGGTCCCTTAATTTAAAATTTCATCTATGCGTACCTTCGAAGAGATGAGAGAAAAATTCTTCCGCATCTCGCTCGCAGCCTCCCAAGTGATCTCCTCACTAGACGGCTACGCCAAAAAACCTTCACGGATGGAAAGAGCTTTGACCGAAATTTCTCCACCTGCCGATCCACTATAACTATCAGTTGCTGGTGAACAAAATATCGCGTCCCAATGAATGTTCTGGTGCTAAATCATGTGAGATGGGTCATGAAGGTAATTGCGAAGTATCGACACGAGAAATACGGGGTGAATACTCAAAAATCTGGGCGGAAGTGCCAACGATAGGCAACAGTAGTAACTCGCTCGAGGATCTCAAAAGGATTTACAATCTGAGACTAAGCCTCCCAAATCTCAACACACCATTTATCAGAAAAATCCGTAGGAACACATGATCTCCCACTGCGAACTCAAGTCTGCGACAACGACGGTCGGCATAAGACTTCTGTCTGGACTGGGTTGCTCTCATCATGTCCTGAATCAACTGGATCTTCTTCGAAGCCTTTTGACTAGATGGGGTCCAAAAATCCTGCTCTCGCGGAGTCAGTAACACAGACTGGAGATCGACACAACCTACCAAACAAAGCCTAAAAGTTTCCATCTGAATCGTTTCCTGATAACCGTTATCATAAGAGAACCCAATCAATAGCAAGGGACGATCCCAACCGCGAACAACCAATTAGTACGTACGCACAAGCATATCCTCCAAAGTCTGTATAGTACGCTCTGACTGACCATCGTCCTACAGATGGGAAGCGGTGCAAAAACTCAACCAGCTACCTAAGGCTTCGTGAAGCTTCTGCCAAAGACGGCTAGCGAACTGGGTGCCTCTATTAGAAACAATGCATGAAGGAACTCCGTGCAAACGCACAACTTATCGAAGAACAACTGAGCAAACTAAGCATACTGAGCATAACTACACAACAGTCACCCAAATGGAGTCACACCCTGTCTAGAACTGGGTAGACACCAAAACGAAATCCATGGAGATCTGCTCCCATTGCCAACTCCGGAACGGTTAAAGATTGCAACTCTCTAGCCGGTCTCAAATGCTCAACCTTAGCTTGCTAACAAGTCAGGCACCTCAAAAACGAAATCTGAAACATCACTCTTCATCCCTGCCCACCCGTAACTAACTCTCAAGTCACGTTACATCTTTGTGGTACTTGGGCGAACACTGAAAGCTGACTGATGTGCCTGCTTTAAGATCTCGCGTCTCTACCTATCAGTATCAGGTACACGCCAATAAGTCCCTAAACGTAGCACACCCTGGTCATAAATCAAAACTCCGAATCTTTACCTAGCCGAACATGCTCAAGAATCACAGACAAATGGACATCGGCGGGCTGTGCCTCACGAAAACGATTAAGTAAAAGTGGACGGGCACGGACATGAGCAAGCTGTCACCCAGTAGAGGTGAACTTAAGCTGTACCCAACGGTCGCACAAGAACTGAAAATCTGCAGAAGACTGTCTCTGAACTGCACTCATCTGGGACAAGCTAACCCCCGGGCCTACGACTCAAAGCATCAGCTACCACTATCGCCTTGCCCCAGGCAAATAAAGGATCTCACAAATCATAATCCTTCACAAGCTCCATCCAACGGTGCTATCTCAACTTCAGATCCCTCTACATGAAGATTAAGCTCTGGTGGTCCATGAAAATCTGACACGACTCTCCGTACAAGTAGTGTCTCTAAATTTTCAACTCACGACCACCGCGGCCATCTCCATATCATGAGTGGGACAAATCAGCTCGTACTTCCTCCAACTGTCGGGAAGCATAAGCGATAACTCTATCGTACTACATTAGTACACAATCGAGCCCCACTCGCGAAATATCACAGTAAACAACAAAGTCGCCCGATCCAGAAAGCAAAGATAGAACTGGTGCAGTCTTCACCCGAGTCTTCAACTGCTAAAAAATCAGCATGCATGCCTCAGTCTAAAGAAAAAGGAACTCCCATCCTTTCTGGTCAGTCCGGTCATCGGTGCAGCGAATACGTAAGAAATCCTGCACGAAACGGTGGTAAAAACAGGCTAAGCCCAAAAATCTGCGGACCTCTGTCACTGAACAGGTCTGGGCCAAAGCTGTACGGCCTCGATCTTCCTCAGGTCCATACGAATACCGTCTCCCGTAACCACATGACCTCAGAAGCCAACACTATCAATCCTGAAGGAACACTTCAAGAATTTAGCAAACAGCTGGTACTCTCTCAATGTCTGCAAAGAAATCCTCAAGTGCTGCTTATGTTCCTCACGACTAAAGGAATAGACCGGAATGTCATAAACAACACAACAATAAACTGGTCGAGGAACGGCCCGAAAAAATCTGGTTCATCACATCCATGAATGCTGCTAGGGCATTGGTGAGTCCAACAACACCACCAAAACTCATAAAGCCCGTAGCGCGCACAAAAGCAATCTTCGGAATGTCATCACTCCGAACCCGCAACTAATGAAGACCTGATCCCAAATCAAACTTAGAAAAATATCCCGCACCCTGGAGTTAATCGAACAAATGGTCAATGCGAGGTAAAGGATACCTATCCGCACCGTAACTCGGTTCAATTGACGATCAATCAATACAAAACCTCAAACTGCCGTCCTTCTCCTTGACGAACAGAATAGGAGGTCCCCAAATCGAAACACTTGGACGTACAAGTCCCCCTATCTAACAACTCTACGGCTGATCCTTAAGCTCCCTAAGCTCCCTAAGCTCCGACAGCTCATCTGGAACAACGTCGGAAAACTCTCGCACGATAATTACCCGGTCCAACGAATCTACTGTGGCTCCGGTATCACGAATGAAATCCAAGAATCCTCGACATATTCTCCTCAAAAGCCGACTAGTGAAAAAGGCTGAATTCAAGCTGCAAGAGGTGGCACCAATGTCCCCTGCACAAGAAGAACTGACTCGCCGAGAAAACAAAACCTGACTGTTTTCTCACGGCAGTCCACAGACGCATAGCACGTAGCTAACCAGTCCGTGCCCAAGAGAACGTCAAAGTCCAACATCTCCAGAAGGATCAAATCGATGGAAGAATCTCTATCTCCTATCCGATTGGCACACGACCGAAACACGTGTCGCGAAAAACAAAAGAATCGCTAACAGGAGTAAACACAACAAGCGGCTGATCTAGCAAAAACAACTCTCGGCCCAAGCTCGGCACGAAGTGTGTAGAAACAAACGAGTGCATAGATCCCAAATTAAACAACATGCATCAAAAGAACATTCGAAAAGAATACCAAAAAATTCAGCATTGGACGCCCGCGCGTCCCGATGAGTAGAAGCAAACGCTTGTACCTGCCCTCTACCCATAACTGGCTGTCCTCCTCCTCTGTCATTCCGTACTCTCTGAACGAACCCTCGGCGACCCCGACCTCTCCGAACATAAGTCTGACGCGGTGTGACAACAGGCATAATGGGCAACGCTCCCTGAGGTGAAGGTGGTAAGGTAACATATGGTACTGATGCCCTCATCTGGCATACCAAGGAACAATCTCTGATGAGGTGATGAAAGATCCCGCATCGAAAACATCCATACGATGACTGTTGACCCTCCTGGGGATAAAAGCTAAACAACTGTCCTCGCCCCCAGCCTCTACTACTCCCGCGACATGCACGAAATCTGTCGCGGCGACTAAACATCTGTCTCTGGGCTGATACACCTGTACGAGCCCTCCTCGGTTCCGAAACTTCCAAAGTCTCGGGAAGACGTGCCTCATCTAATAGGGCTGCGTCTACTGCTGCTGTATATATGACACAATACTGTGTGCTGATAGCAATGAATAACTGAGTAACAAGGGTGACAACCTCCTATCGCTGCGCTCGAATGGCCTCAACCAACGATCCCATCATCTGGCGCAAGTCCTGCATATCTGCCTCAAGCCTAGCGATACAATCTATCGAAGGCGGATCAATCTGCTCCTGCACAATGAGCGTGCCGTCCTGGTCAGTCCCCGTCCCAAACGAGTCAATTCTAACCTCGGCTCTCGCTGCCTCTCTCTCTGAGCCCTCATAGTCATCGGTGGCAAATGGCTAGAAATGGAAATAGGATTCGATATGAACACGGAAATCGAATCACAAGGATATGTATAATCATGGAAGGAATTTCAAGCAATAAGTACTTAGGTCACTTTGGCGGAGTACCGTGTTGTAAGTATGCCGTGGACATACGCACGCTACGTCACTCTGCTTAAGCTACCTACTCCATCATACCAAGGTCATCCTACACTCCGAAAGATAAAACCTAGCGCTCTGATACCAACTTTGTCATGACCCAAAATTTGGCACGTGATGACACTTAAACTACGTAACGTCTACAGGCGTAACGCAATTCAAGTAAGCCAAAAACCCAGAAATCTAAACCATCAAAAGTAGTAAGTGATAAGAACATTGTTAAAACTTTTGGAAATCTCAATGAAAATATTTAACTTAAGTTTCTTTCTTAAAAATTTCGGCAGCACCTCCTTTGTAAAAACTAGTCTCGAAACGGGTACAACATAGAATATAAATAAAGCATCCCCAAACGGGAGCAAATCAATGCCCAAAAGCGGAAACAACCACCACAACAGATATACGACGCCGTAGCGAAGAAAATGGACGATGTAAATAAAAACAGTATAAAAGACATCCAAAGTCACAAAATAATATACAACATCAATCCTCAGAGCTCGTCTCTAAGTCAAATACATGAAGGTGGTAGATGGAGAGTACTAGATACAATGAATATACAAATGAGCATCATTGGATAACCGCAAAACCCACCTATAGCAAAACTGCACACAGTCAACCCTAGTGGTATCCACTACAAAAGATGATACGATGTGATGAAGAAGCCCTGCCGCGACTGCTTTGAGGGACACCTGCAAACACTGTGGCACAACGGGGGTGAGTTGCCAACTCGTGAATAGTAAATAACATATGCATGCAATCGCAGGTATGCATGTACTGCGATAATCTATCACATGCAAGCTGATAGCAATAAATGGTAATATGAATATGCAACAGTCATGAAAGGTACTCTAGCAGGTGCTACTAATACATGAAGCAGTGCATATCAAATAAATGCTGAGTATGGGATAAAACATATCATCAACATGGAATCCTCATCGTGGAGAAGCTAGTGTCCATCAATGACCCTCCAAATCCCAATACCATAGGCACCGCTTCCTCAGGTTGGCCCTTATATCCTGTAAGTCTTATGGAACCTGAGTGTCCAACATCGATACTTGAAAACATCATGAAAACTATTCCTGTGTATATATATGTGCGTGTCCCTCAATGACACATCAAAATTATGGAACCTGAGTATCCAACATCGACACTCGAAACATCATTAAATACCCGTGTCTAGCTTCGACACGTAAATCCTCATATCTAGAGCTCCGTCGGTCCGGATCGGCCCATAGGCTCCGTCAGTCCGGATCGGCCTGTATCATCTCATGACTCCGGTCGGTATCCTCTAGATATCCGCCGAGTCCAAATACTATCACCGGTAGATATTGCTCCCCTGCCAGGCTCACCGCCTAATAATACGAGTCTTCTTGCCCCGGGGTACTTCACTGGGTCCACCATGAACCCACAGACGGTTCCTTCTTGCTCCTCGAATCGGGTATCTAACACAAGTCTCAGAACAGAGAAATCTGATGGTGGACACATCGAAATATCATATCAAGAGAAATCGGGTTTTTCAAACAATACATAATTTTATAAAAATACCACGGTCCTCAAATCCAGAAAATATCAAGTAATGAATAAGAATACTTGCATAGATCAATATGATGATATATATTATACATATGTACATATATATATCATCCGGAGTAAAACCTCTAGAAAACATCATATGAAATCCATATGTCAATGTGTAAATCCATGAAGTATAATATATGCAACATAAAACAGTAATATGAGCATATAAAGGAAAACCACTATTTAAATGCAACAAATTATTAAATTTAACATGCGGTTCCTAATTTCTCCAAAATCCAACACAACATCATATAAGGGTGAACATGTGGCTATAGTTAGGTATATGTGTGTACATGTAAGTATGTATGCAAGATATACATGTAGCTATATCTCATATGTGTATACACCTGTCAATAATGATGTAATACCATGTAGGTATAGGTGTAGCTGTAACATAGCAAGGTATGTATATATACATGTCAATAATGATGCAATACCCTCCAAGTATATGCGCAGCTATAGCATAGCAAGGTGTGTGTATATACATATCAATAATGATGCAATACCTTCTAAGTACATGTGTAGCTGTAGCATAGCAAGGTATGTGTATATACATGTCAATAATGATGCAATACCATACAGGTATATGTGTAGCTGTAGCATGGCAAAGTATATGTATATACATGTCAATAATGATGCAATACCCTCCAGGTATATGTGTAGCTATATCAATGTATTGCAAGGTATGTGTATATACATGTCAATAATGATGCAATACCCTCCAGGTATATGTGTAGCTGTAGCATAGCAAGGTATGTGTAAATACATGTCAATAATGATGCAATACCCTCCAGGTATATGTATATTTGTAGTATAGCAAGGTATGTGCATATACATGTCAATAATGATGCAATGCTCTCCAGGTATATGTGTAGCTATATCAAGGTATAGCAAGGCATATGTGTAAGCATGTAGGTATACAGATATACTATATCTCATATGCATAATGGAAATAAGGATCATCTCTCAATGTCCCTAACTAATACAATATTACATATGTATGGGTGTTGTGCGTGTCATGGCAATTATTGACGGTGTGGGTGTAGCATACAATTTGTGCTCGTGCAACAGGAACCGTCATTAATGGTGTTGTGTCTCATTATGTCCATATACAATAGGAAATGAGATATGCAACATTGGCGCACATGCACAATCATTGTCCATATACTTGTAACTAATAATCATGTCATTTAATCTAGCCCCGACGCATGACGCCATACAAGCGACTCCCCTGTAGATGTTAAATCTACTCACAGATGATCTCGAGCTAAGTAAATCCGACCACCTGCTTCCCTTTCTTCGCAGCGTCCGAAGTCCCTGCACGCGATCCTAAATTTCACAAACACAACACATAACGTTAAATATCCTGTGCCGACACAAAAACAACGAAACGCAAGGATAACATCCACAAGATATACACGCTGTGCACCTAGTGCACAAAACACGTACGATATCGGCACAATCCTAACTAGGATGACACAACCACCAAGCATAAACCCCGATCGTACCGATCGCGCATTCACAACACAATATATATAGTGGGATCTAATATATATAATATCGCAACGTCAAAAGAAACCCACGCCTAATTTATCCGTAAACCTAGTAAGCACTTTTAATCATTTTAGCTCAAATCTACATGTTTAACTAAAACTAGTAGCCACAATCATCGCATAATAACTTGATTAAACCACACAAACCTTTGCTACAATTTTAATCTCACTCAAATAAGATTTAGTAAAAGTTTAGTTTGCACTTAAGCTTAATTAGACGATTAGGAAAATAACAATTAACAATCTCATAATTAGGTTATGTTTTCCAAGTCTACACTTCTCACTTAACCATTACAAAACTCCAAACCCTAACTTGATCCTCAAAAACCATATCTTGAATTTCTAAACATTTAAATAAAAGTTTTATTTAAACATCTAATAAGCTAATTCAATGTATTAAAACAACAATTAAAGTTTAGGATTAGGATTTATACCTCCACTTGATTCACAAACTTGCAAAGAGATCAAGAAAAATAACCTCCAAAATACTATCTTCATGAAGATTCAAGCTTGGTTAAGGTTGAAGAATAATGGGTATGGATTTGTATTTGAGTTTGTGGAATTATTTGATGAATTTTAATGATTTATTTGAGTTTAAAAGAGTTGAAAAGGGTGAGAATGAGATTGGGTAGCAAGGGGGAGAGGGGCCGGCCAAGCAAATGAATTGGGGGTATTATGGATGAGTGTGGAAATATCTAGTTAAAAACACTTATTAATGATTAATAAAACAAATACTTTATGCCACCGTTTATCATTAATTTAAAATTCCCTTTAATTTCCATAAATATCTAGATATTTCTTCAAGATATTTTGCAAGGATGGTTTAGTGCTTAATCTTATGATTAAGTTGGTATAGATTCCCTTTAGCATAATTAACCCACTCAAAATTTTAATTACCACTAATTAAGTGCATAATTAAAAGCTTAAATTAATATTTTAATTAAGGAAAAATATTAAAGTGCACTAAAATTTTCAAGTGACCACTAAAAACCGCAAACTAGCAATTTCCTAGTTAAACTAGGTACAGTGAATTCTACACAGATAAAAGATCACTACAAGTTTTTTTTTTACGGAAAACACAATTTATTTTACCTAATATAGGAAAATCGCCTAAACGATTTCTAAAACGTTACATACAACGACATACGTCATAAGTATGGAGAGATGTACCCTTGAACCAATTCATGTGTTTGAGAGAAGAGATCATGGTGGACCATCTAAGAATCATTAGCTATTTTTGGGGAACTAAGATTAACTTAGGAAACGTGGGACGAACATCATTTTGGATATCATGAGTTATGTTTGGGAAGTACTGAACCCATGGGCTTAGTTAATCTGAATTTGGGACCTACCCAACATCGGCTTGGCCACTCAGTTTTCTTTTATTTGAAAGAAGTGCTAAGCACTTGTTAGGGCTCAGTCCCTCTTTTTCGTGCAAACAGTGCTGAGCGCTTATGTAAGTTCTGACGCCTACACTTTACTTTATTTTACTTTACCTCTTTTTTGTCTCTTTATGGAGTGCTAAGCACTCTTTATAGCACCCACGTGCAAAGCACGTGAGGAACTAGACGCTAAGTGCTGAATGATGAGTGTCAAGCACTTTTATGTTCTGTGGCACCCACGTGAGGGTCACGTGGGACGCCGGGCGCTAGGCACCGCACCACTGAATGCTAAGCACTCCTTATTTTGTAGCATCTACGTGAGGGGCACGTGAGGCGCTGGGCACTGAGCGCCAGTCACTGAGTGCTAAGCACTCATTATTTTGTACCGCCTACGTGAGGGGCACGTAAGGCGCCGGGCACTGAGTGGTAAACACTCCTTATTTTGTAGCGTCCACGTGAGGGGCATGTGAGGCGTTGGGCGCTGATTTTTCCTTGTGTATTTTGTTCTGAGGAGTTCAATTTCCTTGTTCTTTTCTGAATCTTTGATCTCCAAGAACAAGTTTGTCCCGATGAGAATTAAATTCTCAACTTATAGGAGACTTGTCTTGTGGATCTTAGATCCAGAGAAAGAACTAAATTCTTCTTTTTAAAAGAGTTAAACCTTTCAATAGGTAAACGAGATGTTTTGATTTCTCTTCTTTTTTATTTACCAAGAGTTTTTTTCTCTGAGAAGGAAAATTTTCTTCTTTCTTTCTCTTTAAAGCTTTCTGCTTTGTTTTTTTTTAAAGCTTATGGGGGGTTTCCTCTGTATTAGACTTAAAGTCTTGGGTCCTTTATATAGTAGAAGCAAGTCTGTTGATTAGTTGAACAAATCTCTCATTGAGAGATCCTAATTGATTTTGAGATTTTACCCACCGTTGGATCTTTGATTCAAGGACTTCTGTTTTACAGAAGGTATTTTTCTTGTTTTAACAATATTAGGGAAATATTTTCCCACACAGAATTTTTTCTGTAGATCTGTGATTCTTTAATCACCATTAGATTTTTAATCCATTGGTACTCTGTTTTCCATAGAGTAATTTTTCTTATTTGGAAAAATTTAAGGAATATTTACTCAACAGAATTTAATTTTGCATTCTGATGATTTATCATCTCCGTTAGATCTTTGATCCAACGGCTCTGTTTAACAGAGAGTAGAATTTAATTCTACTAGACGCCGGCGCTCACGTGGTGTGCACGTGCGGTGCCAATAAGAGTTTTTAACTCTGGCGCCGGCGCCCTCGTAGCAGGCACGTGAGGCGCTGCCTCTTGAGTTTTATGTGCTTTGCATATGGGCGTTGCTCATATAAGAGTTTTTAACTATGGCGTTGGTGCCCTCGTGGTAGACACGTGAGGTGCTGCCTTGTAACGTTTTGAAAATCGTTTCGGTGGAATTTCGAAAAAACGGTAAAATAAGGGGGTTTTCTGTAAAAAGTCAAAATACAAATATCTTATTATAAAAATTAAATATACATATTCTAGATATGTAATTGCTATTATTTGGTGTTTATTGAGCCGCTGGTGAAATTTCAAATTTTCTGAAAAAAATATTATTTTATTATTATTTTAAGCCGTCACTAATACATTTAATTAGGGAAAATTACAAATTGGAATGAGTTGAAACAAATTTTGCGCATCATAAAATATTAAATAAAAATTTGTCATGTGGTTTTTGGAACGAAATCATTTGCCAAATCGGTTTAGAAATTATTGAAGAAAAAAAGCTTTTTTTTTAGCGTAAATGGATGCCTGGGGTATTGTATTCATCATTTTTCATTACCCCACACCCGTACCCACACCCACACACCCCCACTTACTCCCCCCATGGCTGAATTCAGCAGCCCCCCTCTCTTGTCCCCACTTGATTTTCAAAAGAAAAGAAAACAAAGAAATGAAAAGAAAGTGAATGGATAAAAGAGTATGGTCTTTGTTTGACTTGGTCTTCTTTCTCCCCTTGACTTCACCCACCCCACTCCACACCTCAATCCCATTCTCTCCTGGCCGAGACCAGCAACAGCCCTCCCAAAATTTTCCATCTCAATTCTATATCAAAACTCCACCATTTCTTCATCAAAAATCCAAAGAAAACACACAAAATCAAGCTAAAATCCAAATCCAAACCCTACCCATTTTTCCTTAGCCTATCTAGTATAGATCTTGATGAAAAGAAGCTAATTTTGGAGGGCTAAGTTTGCTTGTGGGATCTTCAAATTTGTTGGGTATAAATTCTAACCCTTTGGTAAATTGTTAGTTAATTACTTTAATTTAGTTACTAAGTGTTTAATTAGGTTTTAAATTGGTTCTAATTGCATGATTGGAAATTCAAGAAAATGGTTTGTGATCAAATTAGTGTGTTTATCATTAGATTATGGTTGTGATGAGTAGATTAACATGTTAATGCTATGCTAAAACTAATCTGATTGCTAATTTGCTAATTGTAACCTTTAAAATGTCCAAATTAAGTTTTTAGCAAACTAGGTTTTGTAATTTAATTGCGAATGTGAGATTTAAATCTAGTTAGGGTTTTATATCATTTGAACATGGTTTAAGTGTGTAATTTATCATATTAAGGCATGTTAAATCAAACCTAGTAGCTAGTTTGCAAATTGTATTTTAGAATTTTACTATTTAAGCTAAATTGCAAACTAGAATTTTGGGATTTATGGAAATGAGTAAGTTTAAAAATCTAGTAATGGTTTGGGTGGCTTAGTTAAGATATTTAGTGAGCATTGTAGCCACTAAAATCATTAAAACATTTAGTTTTGTACTAAAATGGAAAAATTTGCTTACTAGGTTTTCGGAAAAACGACTTTTTAAGTGAAATTGGGGTTTTTGGGAATTTTAAGCTATTTTATATTAAAATTAGTTTTCGTGAATGTGCAATGAGTGTGATTGGATTTTCTCGATGGTTTGACGTTCGTACATCGACATCGAGGGTTGGTTTGACTATTCCTGCATACGTGGGCGATAGGGTTGGACCTATGCGTGATACGCGTACCGATTTGATTTTCGTATGCCGTTTCGATTTCGAATTTAGTTTTAATGCGATATGGTACGTTATGATATGTAGGTACCCCCATGTGGACTTCGAGACGACAAGCAAGCGCGTGGCAACGTCGGCACCGGCTAGCGAGGACCAGGCGAGTAGATTTATATCTACGGGGAGAAGTCGGGTGGATGGCGTATAGCACCCCCGCAGTCCGTGTGGTGTATACGGATGCGTATACACACCAACATTTATTATATGTTATTTGGGATTAATAACGTTTCTTAGGATGGATATTGGTGTGTTGGATTACTTTAGTGTTGCGAACCCTAGGGTAGCGTTACACACACATACACACATACATACTTGCATACATTCCTATTGATATGTGCTCATGGGATTCTTTATAGTTATGTGTTCACATGGGTATGGGACTATGTGTTCACATACGGATTGAGGATGATACTTGGGATTGAGCTGAGTCGATGAGATTCGATTTGAGGCCGTGAGATCGGTGATATAGCAGGGTTCGTATCTTAGATACGACATGACGTTGTAGCGGGTCCTTGACGTAGTGTTTCACACACGTCCATGCATACGTAGGCGGCATCAGTATGGTACTAGACGTAGATCAGTACCCCGATCATATTATTTGATAAAGAGGATACCAGGTGAATAGTATGATGAATGTGATTTTGACCCGTACCCATATTGGGATGCCGTACGACGGATTTACGTACGAGCTATATTGATGATTGATCCGCACTCTTGACTTGGGATGCCTGATTATAGATATGGTATCGGATATGATATTATTGAGGCGGGATCACCGACTATACATATACAGGTATGTATATGTATCGACTCAGATGATAGGCGGTTTCCTTACCTGTAGTTCAGCTTGTTAGTTCAGCCGTATAGTTTAGTGTAGTTGTTAGATTAGATTAGACTTCTTACCTATTTCAAAAACTAACGAATCGTGGGCATTTTTAACGACAGCTCAAGGGAATCTACGGATATTTCAAAAACGACGTATCTTCTCATAAAAACACCGTAGCCCCTATTTTCAAAACCCCATGATTCGTGTTATTTCAAAAGGCACCATTCGTAGGACTTATATTAGATTATTGCAGATTAGTTATCGTTGTGTCTAGTATTCAGCTCCTGCACATTATTGTTGTTCGCTCTGCCTCGCATACTTATTTTGCTGCATATTCCATTATTGATATCATGCTGTTAGGACACTAGCACCATTACCGATGATGCGTATGTACCACGTACACTTACTTGCTGGCTCACACACATCTTCATCGGTAATTGCCATGTCACGTACACTTTAGAGAATATATTTGCTTGACTTAGCTTATTAGCTAGTAGTTTTGACATGATATTAGTGTACTTTCCTTATATGCCATATTAGACATTTCAGTTATTACTTGCTACTTCAAGCATATTGTTATTCATTGTTATACCGCACGCATGGATTCTCATGCCTTTATTCACTAGTTTATGTGCTATTGAGGTTTTGGACTCGGATTTCCTTGATATTTCTGGATTTGGGAACCGTGGAGATTTCAAAAGAGAATATGTAATTGTTTTAAAAACCCGGTTACCCTGGATATGATATTTCAGTGCGTCCACCATGTGTTTTCTCGGTGCTGAGAGCGACATGTGAGACCCGAGTTCGAGGAGTGGAGGAACCGTTTCGGGTACATGGTGGACCCGGTAAGGTACCCCGGGGCAAGAAGCTCGTGGTGATGACGATGAGCCTGGCAGGGGGAGACTACCTACCGGTGATATTACCCGACGCGTCGGATATCCGGAGGATACCGTCGTGGTCTTGAGATGGATGGTAGGGGCCGGTCTGGACTGGCGGCGCCCTAGATATTGTGATTTAGATATTGAGATTTTGAGACATTGAGATTTATGTTTTGTGTCGATGCTAGACACCGTTAGTGTTGATTTCAGTTATGATACCTCATTTGAAAAAAATACAAAGGAAATCTCACTAATTTATGAAAACAGTTTCTTCATTTACATGTATGCTGTTTTCATGCATTCATACCTCACTCGTATGATATATTTCTACCTGAGGCACTGACTCTGGCACATGAAATTACACTCGGGTTAGATATTACCCTAGACATTGTCATAGGCTGCCTGTTATACATATATTTGAGGATATATTATGATCATTGACCTAAGTTGCGTTATTTATGCGATTTCTGTGCGTAGATGTTTTTCTATTCACGAGTTGGCAACTCACCCCCGTTGTGCCCCAGTTTCCTGCAGGTTTGCCGTACAGGTTTCATTACGGCTTTGCTGGCACTATTTCCATTCCGGGTGGCTTGCTAGTAGGTGGGTTATTTGTATCTCACCCATCCTTATATCTTGTATATTATTATTCAGTTGTATCTAGAAGTTCCATCAACCAAACATGTTTTTATTGAGATAGAGACCAGTGTTGTTTATTCTTTCGACCTTAGAGTCGCTCGTTATATTTCTGGTGGTTTTGAGTTCCTTTTGAGTTTTGATCCTCGCCGTTGGCGTTGTATATTATATTGCTTGTGTGGTTGTGACCGTCGATTGACGAAGAGCTAGCTCCCGCTTGGGGATGCCTTTTTTCTAGATTTCGTATACTATTCATGTTGTATCCCGTTTGGGGGCCAGTATTTACAAAGGAGACTCTGCCGAAATTTTCAGTAAATTTTTGATGCTTTTAAAAACCGCATAATTCGGCTTATGCTATGGAAACTACTTGCTTTGATTTGGTTTTTCCTGCACTCTACTACTTTTCTTGGTTTGGATTTCTGGGTTTTCGGTTTACTTAGATTACGTACGCCTCGAGACGTTCGTAGTTTAAGTGCCGGTCATGTTCCATACTTTCGGGTCGTGACAAAGTTGGTATCAGAGCGTTAGGTTTTAACCTTCGGAGCGTAGGATGACCCTTGGTTGATGGAATAGGTGACTAAAGTAGAGTGACGTACCGTTGGTATGTTCCGCGGCATATTTACGACACGCCACTCCACTTATGAAGCCTTAGGATGTACATTTCCTTGTTCAGTATTATATTCCTTCCTGATCTAGCCTCATCGGTACCAGTTTGGTTTTGCTGCTACGGTTACGGGCAGGGAGAGCTACGGCTAGAGTTGCGGTCAGCGCAAGCTCGTTACGAACGAGGACTGACCAGGGCGAAATTCCGGCGACACACGATTGCAGAGATGTGTCTTTTTACTGTGTTTCCGCACCACGAGCGTTTGGCGGATCGCCTTCATGAGGTTACTCGGAGGTGCTGATCGACACTAGAGAATTGAGCCAATGATGGAGGCCAGCCAGATTTTGATGACCGTTGGTGTGTTGCTTACTCCTGATGATTGAGGCACTATTCAGCGTGCAGACGATCGAGCCAGTTGTTGCTGCGAGCGACGAGATATCGCCCCATATGTTGGAACTATGGCGGGGCGAGTTGTACGAATAGTTGATAGAAGGTCGCTAGTCACCCGATGATGAATGACTAGGACAGGTGGTTCGTTCGCTACCCCGATGCGAGGTCATCAGATAGATTGATTCCAGCTAGAGACGACTTCACGCGGAGATGTTGGGAGTCGACAGAGACGATCGAATGTCAGAAACCTACTATTCCAAGTTTAAAGTATTCGGAAAGACATGTAGGCAATTCTATGGTCCCTCTAGAAGAATGAAACCCTAACTCGACTTAATGACCGTATGAAAGCCTTTGAACCTTAGGGTTTGCGGCGGTTCTACGGCGCCATTAGTGAGGCTTGGGTTTGCCCTTCTACGGCTGGACCATCGATGCTGTGGTATGTACTCGATACTATTAAACTGTGCCCAAGATGTTGAGCTCTTGGGGGATTATGAGGTTTTGATGACTCGATCGGATGGCTCGACTTAATTCGGATGCTAGGTGGTGAGATGCATTCTTGGGAGACTCCAGATACGAGGATAGTCGTTGGAGCTCAATCCATGCAGCCGCGACGAGACGAGTCCAAAGCAGACGACATTAGAGAAAAGTGAAGTAAGAGGTTTGTACCAGATCTAGATGAGATGACGTTCCACTCCGCCGACATCAGAGATGCGATGCGCATGCCGAGGCAGAGTACTGGATATACCTTCCAGAAGGAGTCGCGATGGATATGCAGCCGTTACAGAGCAAGATGCAGATATAGGAAAGGACAATGACTTCCGGACAGTTGGCAGAGACGAGACATGGAAGAGACCGTGAGCAGGATTCCTTCCAGGACACTGCTGCAATGATACTTGCACCCAGGATCAGATGTGTCACGTATATTCAGAGAGCCAGAGGCCGACGCCAGTGATATGCTGTCTTACGGGTGGTCGTGATGATTGACCAAGAGATGACCAGAGGAGTGCCAGAACGGAATCGTCCCCGTTAGCACACCTGACAGGGCCGATGAGCCGATGGACCGAAAGATTGGTAATTCACAGTGAAGACCTTGACCCAGGAGTGGTCATGGTTACGCACGCCAGCAGGACAGAGTTCATGATCATCGACGAGACATCCCACTAGTGACCGCGACAGTTGCCGAGATTCTTAGAGGATGCGCTTGAGCAGTACTATTCCGCCATTATTGATTATGATGTTTTGGGTGATTTATTCGTATGATTTGATTTTGATGATTGAGGATTTACGATCTTTGCACAGTGTTGCACTTGATATCGTTTCGTTCTTTAGTTTCACATGTTTGTGATTTTACGGTTTTAAACAGTTGAGTTGGTTTTGTGCATATGCACGCACACGATTTCGTTCCTGCACTCGGTATAGTTTGTATATGCTTGCAGTGCAGTGATACGCCTTATGTGCACTTAGATGCACTGGACTTAGATTTCGATTATGATACTCGATATTGTTTTGTGCACCTGATTGATTTTGCGCACGTTCGGCACTTGATATTGGATTTCATGATTTCGTGCGCGATGGATGCACCTGATTTGGATTTTCGCGCATGTTGAGCGCATGTCTTGAGATGCGATTTTGGTGCACACCAGATGCACTAAAGTGAGATTTTTCGTGCATGTCAGATGCACCTGATTTTGCTGTCAGGCACACATGTTGCCTACGACAGATGTTTCGTGCACACCCGATGCACTTAGATGTTGTTTCTGTGCGCATGTATGGCACATTCATGGATTTTGATTTCCGTGCGCACCAGACGCACGTAGCATTCATGTGCATATTTTGGGGATTGATTTCGTATAGAGCAGTACGTTTTTATGATATTGCTATGTGTTTTCGTACTGAGCAGGACTAGTCAGAGGACAGTACCTGAATATATTTTGCATGCATTGATAGTTATTGAAGGGATTTCCAAAAAGCGAGCTATAGCCTCAGTATTTACCTACGTGTCTGATATGACACAAAATGTTTAAAACAAGAAGACCCTTCTAAATTGTTTCCAAAACGGCGGAACGTACATTTCAAACAAAAGTATATATGTATATAGTTATTTTCTTATGGTAGACGTCCGCCACTGTGCAGTGTTATACGCGTTGCACAGCGACTTAAAGAGATTTGACATGCATTTCCTTCAGATACTTACAGATATAGATTCGATATTTACATTTATAGTTTTGAGTTATATCATATTGGTTTTGATTTGGATTTGGCATTGATGTCTTCTCCACGACTCCGATGATCGCGGGATGCTTGGAGGAGTTTTGATTTGAGTTATATACTCATTTTTCAAGCGCATGCGCTGCGCTACGATTTGTTTTATGTATTTACAATTTCGGAGCCCCGACGACTTGATGGGTTTTCTTAGATGTTTTAGTATTTGGGGGAGTTTAAATTTAAATTCGGGGACCGAATTTTTTAAGGGGGGAAGATTGTAACGTTTTGAAAATCGTTTCGGTGGAATTTCGAAAAAACGGTAAAATAAGGGGGTTTTCTGTAAAAAGTCAAAATACAAATATCTTATTATAAAAATTAAATATACATATTCTAGATATGTAATTGCTATTATTTGGTGTTTATTGAGCCGCTGGTGAAATTTCAAATTTTCTGAAAAAAATATTATTTTATTATTATTTTAAGCCGTCACTAATACATTTAATTAGGGAAAATTACAAATTGGAATGAGTTGAAACAAATTTTGCGTATCATAAAATATTAAATAAAAATTTGTCATGTGGTTTTTGGAACGAAATCATTTGCCAAAACGGTTTAGAAATTATTGAAGAAAAAAAGCTTTTTTTTAGCGTAAATGGATGCCTGGGGTATTGTATTTATCATTTTTCATCACCCCACACCCGTACCCACACCCACACACCCCCACTTACTCCCCCCATGGCTGAATTCAGCAGCCCCCCTCTCTTGTCCCCACTTGGTTTTCAAAAGAAAAGAAAACAAAGAAATGAAAAGAAAGTGAATGGATAAAAGAGTATGGTCTTTGTTTGACTTGGTCTTCTTTCTCCCCTTGACTTCACCCACCCCACTCCACACCTCAATCCCATTCTCTCCTGGCCGAGACCAGCAACAGCCCTCCCAAAATTTTCCATCTCAATTCTATATCAAAACTCCACCATTTCTTCATCAAAAATCCAAAGAAAACACACAAAATCAAGCAAAAATCCAAATCCAAACCCTACCCATTTTTCCTTAGCCTATCTAGTATAGATCTTGATGAAAAGAAGCTAATTTTGGAGGGCTAAGTTTGCTTGTGGGATCTTCAAATTTGTTGGGTATAAATTCTAACCCTTTGGTAAATTGTTAGTTAATTACTTTAATTTAGTTACTAAGTGTTTAATTAGGTTTTAAATTGGTTCTAATTGCATGATTGGAAATTCAAGAAAATGGTTTGTGATCAAATTAGTGTGTTTATCATTAGATTATGGTTGTGATGAGTAGATTAACATGTTAATGCTATGCTAAAACTAATCTGATTGCTAATTTGCTAATTGTAACCTTTAAAATGTCCAAATTAAGTTTTTAGCAAACTAGGTTTTGTAATTTAATTGCAAATGTGAGATTTAAATCTAGTTAGGGTTTTATATCATTTGAACATGGTTTAAGTGTGTAATTTATCATATTAAGGCATGTTAAATCAAACCTAGTAGCTAGTTTGCAAATTGTATTTTAGAATTTTACTATTTAAGCTAAATTGCAAACTGGAATTTTGGGATTTATGGAAATGAGTAAGTTTAAAAATCTAGTAATGGTTTGGGTGGCTTAGTTAAGATATTTAGTGAGCATTGTAGCCACTAAAATGATTAAAACATTTAGTTTTGTACTAAAATGGAAAAATTTGCTTACTCGGTTTTCGGAAAAACGACTTTTTAAGTGAAATTGGGGTTTTTGGGAATTTTAAGCTATTTTATATTAAAATTAGTTTTCGTGAATGTGCAATGAGTGTGATTGGATTTTCTCGATGGTTTGACGTTCGTACATCGACATCGAGGGTTGGTTTGACTATTCCTGCATGCGTGGGCGATAGGGTTGGACCTATGCGTGATACGCGTACCGATTTGATTTTCGTATGCCGTTTCGATTTCGAATTTAGTTTTAATGCGATATGGTACGTTATGATATGTAGGTACCCCCATGTGGACTTCGAGACGACAAGCAAGCGCGTGGCAACGTCGGCACCGGCTAGCGAGGACCAGGTGAGTAGATTTATATCTACGGGGAGAAGTCGGGTGGATGGCGTATAGCACCCCCGCAGTCCGTGGTGGTGTATACGGATGCGTATACACACCAACATTTATTATATGTTATTTGGGATTAATAACGTTTCTTAGGATGGATATTGGTGTGTTGGATTACTTTAGTGTTGCGAACCCTAGGGTAGTGTTACACACACATACACACATACATACTTGCATACATTCCTATTGATATGTGCTCATGGGATTCTTTATAGTTATGTGTTCACATGGGTATGGGACTATGTGTTCACATACGGATTGAGGATGATACTTGGGATTGAGCTGAGTCGATGAGATTCGATTTGAGGCCGTGAGATCGGTGATATAGCAGGGTTCGTATCTTAGATACGACATGACGTTGTAGCGGGTCCTTGACGTAGTGTTTCACACACGTCCATGCATACGTAGGCGGCATCAGTATGGTACTAGACGTAGATCAGTACCCCGATCATATTATTTGATAAAGAGGATACCAGGTGAATAGTATGATGAATGTGATTTTGACCCGTACCCATATTGGGATGCCGTACGACGGATTTACGTACGAGCTATATTGATGATTGATCCGCACTCTTGACTTGGGATGCCTGATTATAGATATGGTATCGGATATGATATTATTGAGGCGGGATCACCGACTATACATATACAGGTATGTATATGTATCGACTCAGATGATAGACGGTTTCCTTACCTGTAGTTCAGCTTGTTAGTTCAGCCGTATAGTTTAGTGTAGTTGTTAGATTAGATTAGACTTCTTACCTATTTCAAAAACTAACGAATCGTGGGCATTTTTAACGACAGCTCAAGGGAATCTACGGATATTTCAAAAAGGACGTATCTTTTCATAAAAACACCGTAGCCCCTATTTTCAAAACCCCATGATTCGTGTTATTTCAAAAGGCACCATTCGTAGGACTTATATTAGATTATTGCAGATTAGTTATCGTTGTGTCTAGTATTCAGCTCCTGCACATTATTGTTGTTCGCTCTGCCTCGCATACTTATTTTGCTGCATATTCCATTATTGATATCATGCTGTTAGGACACTAGCACCATTACCGATGATGCGTATGTACCACGTACACTTACTTGCCGGCTCACACACATCTTCATCGGTAATTGCCATGTCACGTACACTTTAGAGAATATATTTGCTTGACTTAGCTTATTAGCTAGTAGTTTTGACATGATATTAGTGTACTTTCCTTATATGCCATATTAGACATTTCAGTTATTACTTGCTACTTCAAGCATATTGTTGTTCATTGTTATACCGCACGCATGGATTCTCATGCCTTTATTCACTAGTTTATGTGCTATTGAGGTTTTGGACTCGGATTTCCTTGATATTTCTGGATTTGGGAACCGTGGAGATTTCAAAAGAGAATATGTAATTGTTTTAAAAACCCGGTTACCCTGGATATGATATTTCAGTGCGTCCACCATGTGTTTTCTCGGTGCTGAGAGCGACATGTGAGACCCGAGTTCGAGGAGTGGAGGAACCGTTTCGGGTACATGGTGGACCCGGTAAGGTACCCCGGGGCAAGAAGCTCGTGGTGATGACGATGAGCCTGGCAGGGGGAGACTACCTACCGGTGATATTACCCGACGCGTCGGATATCCGGAGGATACCGTCGTGGTCTTGAGATGGATGGTAGGGGCCGGTCTGGACTGGCGGCGCCCTAGATATTGTGATTTAGATATTGAGATTTTGAGACATTGAGATTTATGTTTTGTGTCGATGCTAGACACCGTTAGTGTTGATTTCAGTTATGATACCTCATTTGAAAAAAATACAAAGGAAATCTCACTAATTTATGAAAACAGTTTCTTCATTTACATGTATGCTGTTTTCATGCATTCATACCTCACTCATATGATATATTGCTACCTGAGGCACTGACTCTGGCACATGAAATTACACTCGGGTTAGATATTACCCTAGACATTGTCATAGGCTGCCTGTTATACATATATTTGAGGATATATTATGATCATTGACCTAGGTTGCGTTATTTATGCGATTTCTGTGCGTAGATGTTTTTCTATTCACGAGTTGGCAACTCACCCCCGTTGTGCCCCAGTTTCCTGCAGGTTTGCCGTACAGGTTTCATTACGGCTTTGCTGGCACTATTTCCATTCCGGGTGGCTTGCTAGTAGGTGGGTTATTTGTATCTCACCCATCCTTATATCTTGTATATTATTATTCAGTTGTATCTAGAAGTTCCATCAACCAAACATGTTTTTATTGAGATAGAGACCAGTGTTGTTTATTCTTTCGACCTTAGAGTCGCTCGTTATATTTCTGGTGGTTTTGAGTTCCTTTTGAGTTTTGATCCTCGCTGTTGGCGTTGTATATTATATTGCTTGTGTGGTTGTGACCGTCGATTGACGAAGAGCTAGCTCCCGCTTGGGGATGCCTTTTTTCTTGATTTCATATACTATTCATGTTGTATCCCGTTTGGGGGCCAGTATTTACAAAGGAGACTCTGCCGAAATTTTCAATAAATTTTTGATGCTTTTAAAAACCGCATAATTCGGCTTATGCTATGGAAACTACTTGCTTTGATTTGGTTTTTCCTGTACTCTACTACTTTTCTTGGTTTGGATTTCTGGGTTTTCGGTTTACTTAGATTACGTACGCCTCGAGACGTTCGTAGTTTAAGTGCCGGTCATGTTCCGTACTTTCGGGTCGTGACATGCCTCTTGAGTTTTGTATACTTTGCACAAGGGCGCTGCTCATATAAGAGATTTTAACTCTGGCGTTGGCGCCCTCGTGGCAGACAAGTGAGGCGCTGCCTCTTAAGTTTTGAACAGAGCTTTGCTCTTTTATTGGGGAAACAGGCACTAGCTATACGTAACGGCTATCCAGGTAATGAGCGAAAAAAAGGTCGACGAGCAAACTCATCTGTACCTCTACCGAGCATGTCTGTGACAATCTACGTACCGTTGGTTGATCTGTAAAGTGTGTGTAGAAATAACCGCAATCAATAACGGTATCGCGTGTAGCTAGACCGAGATGAGTACGGGTCGTCCTCAAGGATATGTGGAATTTTTCAATCTTACTTTAGACATGTTGAAAAAGAGAAAGAATAGAGAAATAAAGAATAATTTCTATATCTACATCAAAATACGGGTGTAGAATACAGATCTAGTTTGAGTACGGATATAGATTTTATAAGAAGAAGGCTTGTAGGGTTCGTTAGGATTTAGTAGTAATGGATGATTAATAAAATGACTCCTTTTATCTATTAATAGATTTAATAATAGATTGATAGTGATGAATGAGTATTAGGGTTCTTGGAAGAATCTAGTATTTCCATACTATTGACCCTTGTCCTTTCATTGATCTCTATTCATGTCTATCCCTTAACAAAACAATTGTTAATCTAATCTCAAATCGTGATCAAGAATATCAATAAATTGGTAACGCGCCTAATAAGGATGTTAACATTTATTTTTCTAAAGTTTATAAACTTCATAAGATTTAAAAGAAGTTAAAACATTTTTTCATCCATTGTTCTACCATAATCCTACGAACCCTATCAAGCGGGGAATTACTCGCGCATGATGGAGATAGAAGTACGGATAGAGATGAAATTCATAATGTAACTAAATAATTAAACTAATTAAACTAAAGATATACCTTTATTAATCAACTTCACAGGTACAAACTTTAAGTTTAGATTACAAGAGGAAGAAGAAGTTGCTCTCGATCTCTGTCTTGTCGGATGTAGATGTTCCGTCGAATCTCACGTCGCTTTATTACGTCAAATCTTGGACCTGTCTTGGATCACTTATTCTTTGACGGTGATTAGCTTATGTAAAAGATTGATGATTTTTAAGTTTAGCCCTCGGTCCTTTATATAGCCCCAAAACCATAAACTATAGATCCCCAGAATTAGGGTTTGTTGTTGCAAATCACAACTAAAAATCCCAAATCCTGACTCAGTGAATCGGCCGCAGATCCGCCGCATTGATGCTAGTTTGGTGAGATCTTGGCTTCAGAATTCTGGAGCTGTTTCGTTGTGACACATGGAGATTTATTTGATGTCTAGAATTTTCATATCTTTTCTGAGTCTCTGCCAGTATTGACTCTTCGATTTTATTTAACTTTATCGGCGGATTTTTAATTCCCGACATCTCAACATCTCGATCTCCTGACCTGAAGTAAACCTTGCACAATATCTCAATGAATAATGTTACTAATATTTGGTATTTTTGAGATATTATACTAACCAATTTGATATGATATTATATTTAAAGAATATTGATTAAGGATATTTGATATGATATGCATATTTAAATTATCAAAATATTATATAAATATTATATGCATACATTTTCCTTCATAATGTTAATTATAATATATAAATATATGGTAAATAGTATTTTTACAGATAAACTCAAATATATTCTATATTTTTAATAAACACCTTTAGATTTTTAAGAAAAGTAAGAAAAATGTTATATCAAAAGTGCGATATTTTCGACTGAACAAATACCCCAAACTTAACTTTAATCGTCCCGAGCAAACTACTTATTCAAGAGAGGGAGAAAAAGAAAAAGAAAAACCTAAGTAGCACACTTTCGTAGGCAACACGAATGCACTGAGCACGTGCAACAAGCCGTTAAACCTCTAGGTGTTCCTAGTAGGAGGAGTGTTGTCGCCTGAGGGTTTTCAGCGGATTATACCCACAAAATTCTATAATTAAAGAAAAATAGTGAAAGTTACATACAAAGATAAGAACTATAAAAGAAAGAACTTGAAAATAAGAGTTTCCAACTACACCAGTTTTTCGGTTGTCATGAGCCCTATCTTAATGGTCGTGAAAAGATATTAGAAATCACATCATCCCTCAATAAAACATCGTCTTTAGTTTTCCTCCCTATCTTTCCTCCAAACATTGATCATATACCCCTACGTGTGTGTAAAAGACATCCCTACACTTAGAGAATTCAATTCAAGCTATCATACTCTTGTCCATCTTCCCTAGTACTTTTTAGTCAGTGAATTTTTTGATGAAATTGCTCACACATCTTTCATGCGACCGTTAATACTTCTTGAGATACTAACCAACCGATTACTAAATATGCTCATGCATTTAGACGTAATTCCTCGTCTTGCAACACCTAAGATTTAGCAGTGGCTCCCAAACCAGTTGGTCTAAGGCACTTGGTGATAAAGCACCATCGCTATATTTTTTTATGCTGCCTTAAGCAATTACAAAATCAGTGTTCATTTTTTTTCTTCACCACTTATATTTTTTTTAATTTTCCTTCATACTTAGGCTTTTAGACAAGAGTATTTCAAGGTATCCTCTACTATCCCAAGTTTCAAGATGTGTGTAACTGCGTATAGTAGGGTATCAACGTTCAAATGTTTGGCCTCAAGAATAGAGACTATTTTTCAGACTTATTTTTATCCTCAGATTAGCAATTTCCTTCATCTTACAATGGCTCATAACTACTTATTACTAGCTTCATTTAAGAAAACATCTAACTTTCTTGTTTTTCTCAAACTATTCCTATCTTTCATATGTAAATTTTCACTTTCAAACTTTCATTATCAAAAATTTTTGTGCTTTTATATAGTATAATACAAAGTAATGCGTGAATAAATACAAACCTCCCCCAAACCTATTTACAGCAGTGTCCTCACTGATGTCATCTGTTAAGCTTTAAAAATCTGTAGACTTGGGAGGATAAGTTAGTAACGGGGACATGAAATAGTGAAAGTAAAATTCTACCCCAAACTTATTTTTTTTTCTCACAATTTTGTAAAAATTTTCTTTCAAGAGCCAAAATATCCCCCCCCCCCAAACTTGAGTAAAACAGTATTAAGCATTTAAAATTATTGGGGGGGATTAAAATTATTGGTCAAAGTAAAGCCTTACAAAGACCAAAAGTCAACAGCAACCTTTCAAAAATTCTATCGATGTAACTCACTGGTTGGTGAAAAATTAGAGATTTGAAGAAGTGGGGAGATGGGAGGCGGTATAGTTTACGTCTTGGTTGATAGAGACGAAATAATAATGGTGAACGGAAACGACAATGTGGATGATTAGGAATGGGAAGAATGGTCACATTCTCGTATGGGATAAGAAGAAATGGTGGTGGTTCGAGTTCCTCAGGTGGAGGTTGATTAATCACAAAATCCGTGTCATTTAGGAATGCGAGTTCGTCGGCGAAAATATCTTCGAAACTTTCATCGATGGTCCGATTAAACGTTTCAATGTCAATAAGTGTCACGCCAGAATTCAACACACTTGATTTATCAAAAATTATGGAGGTAGGTGACTCGTAAAACTCATCTACCTCATTCTCAAAAGAGTCTAAATCAAGTTGTCTTTCTAGAAGTATCGAACTCAAAATATCGGATTGTGATTCATCAACACTCGTTATCATTAATGGAAGATTAGAAGAAGAACCAGAGAAAGTGGTGTAGGGTTCCTAGGCACACTAATAAGGTCACACAAGGCATCAACCATGCCAATTTCAAAATTTACGGTGCCGAGAAACCCTAGACTACGGATCGTTAACTAGAATTTTAGGCAAAAGATAAAGTAGTTAACAACTTAACTAAAAGAACGAAAATACAACCTTTGTAGGTCCGGTCCTCCACCTCCATAGCTCCACAATGAAGTCTCCTCGCTGTCCAAATCGAATCCCGGGCTTTAGCGTCGGCTTCGTCGGAGAAATGGGCGGGCAAGGTCATCGGCTTCGTGCCGAAGATGATCTACGTCGAGGCATCACAAGATCAAGCTCCCACTTCACCAAGTCATGAAACTTGTGAAGATAACACCCTATACTACTTGGCAAGAGGTAGAGGATGAAGAAATAGGAAGTGGGTTCACTTTAGAATTGGATTTCTCACTCATTTGCTCAAGTTGCCATTAAAGCTATCAAGCTTTTTCTTCTTGAAGAAGAAGAAGATGATAATGTTATCATAAGTTCATTAGAAAATAGAAAATAAAAGAATACTTATCATAAACCAACCATGGTCAAGTGTAGAGAATTGACTAAGGTTAGATGAATGGTTAGGGTTAAACATGAAGACAAAATGGTCACTTGGTCAAAGCTTCATGAAGCTTCAAGATGCAAACAAAGAAAGCCAGCATTTTCTCTTTATGCCATTTATTTTCCAAAATGAATAAACAAATAAATAAATGAATAAATAAGTAATGGAAAAACAAAACCCTAATCATTTACTTAACCAAGGTTTAATTCTTTACACAAAAACCCTAGCAAACATGTATCATCAAACATGATACAATCAAGTGCACAAAAGTATATCACATATACAATGTGCACATCCGAGTGAGAAAATCCATTTAAAATGAACCAATACTAGTTAATGCAAAGTAATATATCAAATATATAATTATACATTAAATCATTAAATCATTAAATCAACACTTGATTTAACGATCCGGTCATATCGCATATAACCGACTAGTATTCAATGTATCGGCTTATCGAATACACGCATTATTCTCGGTCCCGCACATATCTCATATGCGCTCCTATTTCGTTTCGCTTGAGCCAGTAAACCTCTGTGTAGGACTCTAAAGACTCGTCAATACGCCGGCAGCAGGTGATGATCATATCAAACACCCACAAGCCGCAAGCGGTCTGCTAAACGTAACGGCCACCCGGGTATTGAGCGATCAGAAGATCGACGAGGAAGCCCGCTCACACTCATGTGAATCCAACCAGTAACACTTACCGTACAGTCCGGTCTCGTCGTCTGATATGTCGCATATCTCGCCTAGGGGTGGTAAACGTCAGACCCCAATAGCTCGATAAGTCGTGTCGATATGAGGTCTATAACAGATCGAGAAACTACTGGTAACACTTACCAGTAAATCTCAGCAACCCTGGCCAGGGATTTCCGGTTATAGCCAATAGAACACAGCGCAACATCAACTCCCTATACCGGGAGAGACGAATCCCCTCCTATCGCTCATTGCCTCCATGTGACTCGGGATTGTACCCAAAAACCACCGTTTTGCATGCCCTCTTGGACGTGGTAAGGTGGAAATCAAAGCACAGTGGGAACCACACAAGACTCTATGACGATCTCGGGTCAACAGACTACTCTGTACCAGTGTCACCAGAGAACTGCCATCTGACGTAAGGTATAATACCATCTGGGAGTTCTCGGTGAGTCCGTCCAGTGTACCCAGTCTCCACTGAGCACCCGTATATTGTCACGACCCGAAAGAGCACGTGACTGGCCCTTGAACCATATGAAGTCTATAGGACCCCATCTGATCCAAGTAAGCCAAAAGCCCAGCAATCTAAAACCATTTAAAGAGTAAATAAGGAAAACTGTTTTTGAAAAGTAAGGAAATCATGTTTGGAAATCAAAGTTTTTAAATAACTAAGCCGAATATGCATTTTTTTAAAATGTGTAACCTTTCCTGAAAATTTCGGCAGAGTTTCCTTTGTAAAAACTGGCCCCGAACGGGGTACAACAAGAATAATATATATGAAATGATAAAAGGCATCCCCAAGCGGGAGCTAGCTCTTCGTCCATCGACGGTCACAACCACGCAAGCAATAATAATATACAACGCCAAAGGGCGAGGATCAAAACCCAAAAAAAAAGAAACTCAAAACAGCCAGAAAACCGTAATACTACTAGCGCTACTCTAAGGTCGAAATAAAACAACACTGTTTTCTAAGTCTGAAACAATATTCAAGTTTTGGTTGATGGAAATTCTAGATACAATAAATGATACATGAACAATGGCGGTTCTGATACAAAAGAACCCACCTATCCAAGCAAGTCACCCATAAGGAAGCAGTGTGCCAGAAATGCCGCTATGGAATCTGTACGGCAAAAACCTGCAAGGACTGGGGCACAACGGGGGTGAGTTGCCAACTCGTGAATAGAAAATATCTACAAGCAGAGATCGAATGCATCACCCATCCTAGGTCAATACGATCAGATATAAATAAACCTCAATATGAATAAAGCTGAAGCATGCTAAACTGGCAATGTAATCTCTACATGAGTGTATTGCCAAGTGCTCGTGCTAGTGCCTCAGGTAATAGGATGTCATGAATATGAGGTATGATCAATGTAATCAAATCTGCACACACGTGGATCCCGTCCACTCGTCACCCAATGACAATAACCATCATGCAAGTAAATGTCATGAAACCTGTGCATGGAAATATGAGGATATAACCCACCCGTGTCCCTCGCGACACGTCAAAATCATGGAACCAGAGTGCCCAGCATCGGCACTCGAAAACATCAAGAAAACTGTGCCCAGCATCGGCACATAAATCCTCATATATCGGGCTCCGTCAGTCCGGATCGGCCCGCGGGCTCTGTCTGCGGTATCGGCCCTCGGCCCCGGCAGGACGCCCAAATCTATCCATCGACTCTGGTCAGTATCCTCCGGATAACCGCCAGGTCCAACCAATCACCGGTAGGTACTCGCCCGCCTCCAGGCTCAATCGGCAAAGCTCATCGATCATCTTGCCGAGGGGAACCATACCGGGTCCACCATGTACCCGCAATCGGCTCATCCACTCCTCGATTCGGGTTTCACATGTCGCTCTCAGCACCGAGAAAACACATGGTGGACGCACTGAAATATCATATCAAGGGTAACCGGGTTTTTAAAGCAATGACATATTCTCTTTTGAAACACTCTCAGTTCCCAAATCCAGAAATATCATAGAAACAACATATCTCAATGCGTATAATCAAAAGCATGAAGTATGCGACATGTAAAGGAAGGTATGCATATCATCATGTCATGCAAGGATCATATACTGAATGCAATAGTACTACAGTGTAGTGACATGGCAATTATCGATGATGAGTGTGTGAGCCGGCAACAAGTGTACGTGGAACATATGCATCATCGATAATGGTGCTGGTGTCCTAGCAGCATGACTGAAATATAACCACAGTACAAGCGATGCAATGCAAATAGCATGAATATGCGGAATCGAATAATCAACGCAAAAGTAAAGAATCTACACCAATCTGTACAAGTCATGCAGGGGTGCCATTTGAAATAAGACGAATCAGGGCTTTTGGAAAAACAAGGGCTACGGTGTTTTAAGAAAAGATACATCATTTGAAAATATTCGTATGACCCTTCTGCCTATCTTTAAAATATCCCCGATTCGTTAGTTTGAAATAGGTATGACTCGGTCCAGTCTAATGTCTACTAAGTAATCTAGACAGGAGGGGTAAGAAACCACCCAATCTGAGTCAATATATATAGATATGATAGTCGGTGATCCCGCCTCAATAACATATCGTAAGATATCCTCGAGTCATGAGTGTGGATCTATCATCAATATCGGCTCGTACGGTAGATCGTCGTACGGCATCCCAATAGCTGGGTAGGGGTCAATATCACAGTACCTCATCACATATCAGGTATCACTATCATCAGATCGCATAATCTGGGGTACTACTATAAGTCTAGTACAAATCGATACCATCTATAAAAATATGAATTCGGGTAAAGCACATGTCCAAAGGCCCGCTAAAACTATCATATCGCACCTCGAAGACAAGCTATGTCACATCGCCGATCTCACGGCCTCACATCAAGTATCATCTCAAACCACGTATCATCCTCAAATCCCGTATATAAACACATAGTCCCATACCCATGTGTAGATATACGCACCATCATATGCACTTTAATAAATGAAAGAATGAATGCAAGTATGTGTGTAAATGTATGTGTGAGTGCAACCACTACTCTAGGGTTCGCACTATACTAAACCAATATATTCTTATCATCAAAATATCATTATTACCATCAATAACCCTAAACAACACATAATAAATATTCGTGTGTATACGTATTCGTATACATCACCACGGACTGCGGGGGTGCTATACGCCATCCACCCGACTTCTCCCCATAGATATAAATCTACTCACATTGCTTCTCGTGTGCCAAAGCCGATGTCGCTATCTTCACCTCCTTTGCCTCAACATCACGCGGGGTACCTACAAGTATATCAAAATGCTAAAGCACATGAAAATCACATCGGAAACCAAAATAGCACACGCTACCCGCATAGGTAAAAACCTATCGACTCGCATGTAAACACAATCAAAATCCACTTGTCGTTGACGTCCAAACGCCACCCGACAGGAATGAATCACCAAATACCAAAATCCATGCTAAAACAAGTCACAAATTATACACCAACATAGGAAAATCAACCCAGATTTCACCCTAGATGGAATCAGTCAAAACTAGACATACTCAGGGTCAAAACTAGAGGAAATGGGGGCATGCACAGAAAACGAGGCAATTCCTTAAAATACCTTATTTTAGAATTTTCCATAATTTTTCCCCATTTATCTGTATTTAATTATACCAGAATATTAAAATATTCATTAAAATAATATTAAATTATAAAATTTCCCAAAAATCATATTTTATTATTTTGAAGACGTTACATATATCATCTCTGATGTCAAACACCAATGGATATGGGATCATCCATCGCCCATCTGTATGGGTCGAGAAGGTATACGCTAGTCTACTCTGGTATATCGATGCCCCGTCTCGATACACCCACGACTAGGGACTTTGAAGGATGTACTTATGGACTACCATGTCCCCACTAGTATGATCTGCATCATAGTCCAGGTAGTAAAGTACACATCCTAAGGGCTTTACCAACATGTAATAGAGAGACAATCTGTGTACACGTTAAGGTAAAGAGCAACCAGATAGCATACTATCATGTCGAGCAAGAAAGTCCTCCCTATATATGTCCCAGCATCCACTACAATATACATCCAATGTACAGTAATGGCCTCTAGGGCATACATATAACTAACAATCTCCCACTTGCACTAGGGCCATCTGATAGCAGTGGTTGTAGTATCTTATACTCAACCATCCCATAATCAGTCTCTCTCTGGGAAAAGGCCTTTGTGAGTGGATCCGCCGTGTTGTCCTTTGAGTCTACTCTCCTAACCTCGATCACCCTGGAGATCAACCATTTCCATGATCAGGTGATACTGCCTTAGAATATGTCTGGATCACTGATGGGACAGACGTTCCTTGGCATAAGCCACAACTCCATTGTCTCACAATGGTAGGAACGTAATTCATCTCATGAACCAATATACATCCAAACAGCCTCTTTGGTAGCATCTTAAGTAGCGATGTATCCTTCCTTCATCGTCTAGTATGTCACGGTATCTAGCTTGGAACTCTTCCAACATACCGTCCCTTTATCGAGGGTAAAGACAATGCCTGTGACTGACACTCAGTCGTCTTTATCACCCTGGAACCCTTCCAGTGATTCTTCCCAGGATCAACTGATACCATCTCACTACAACTAGTGAGTATCCTAATATCCAATTAGGTCTATCTCATAGATCCAAAATCCAGGATTTAGGAGATATCACTTTGATCCTATAAGGAGAATCATTGTGATAAGCGGAGATTGACCGAGCGTAGCATAGGAAACTCCTTCCCTATCAAGAGTATGTCATCCACGTACTCTACGAGGATCGTCACCATACTCTCTACTACCTTTTTGTTTATACAAGGTTCATCTACCTTTTTGATGATGTCAAACTCTTTGACTAACACATCAAAACAGGCGTTCCAACTCCGCGATGCCTGCTTTATCCTATAAAGCATCTTGCACACGTTTCCGCTGCTCCCACTGTCTACGAGGCCCTCTGGCTGTGTACTTATAGACGCATTCTTCCAAAACATTGTTTAGAAAAGCAGTCATGACACCCAACCACCAGATATCGTAGTCATGGTATGTAGCCGTGACAAGTAGGATCTGGATGGACTTAAGCATAGGCACTGGAAAAGGTTTCATCATTACCCACGCCTGGTCTATGACGAAAACCTTTAACAAGTCTAGCTTTGAAAGTCTCAACTTTTCCATCTACACCAAGTAATCTTCTCAAGATATACCTGCTCCGGATGGGGATTTAACCCTTCAGATAAAGCAACCAAAGTCCATACTTTGTTGGTGTACATGGATTCCATCTCAGATCACTAAGCATCCAGCCATTCTCACGGAGTCCCACTCCTGATGGCCAGCTCGAAACTAGTTAGGTCATCATCTCATGATGCAATCCCCGCTCCCACTGTCATAGAGAAACCGAAGTATCTCTCAGGTGTGTGAGGAATCCTACTAGATCAGTGGAGAGGCTGAGGTTCGTTGGTTACTATTGAATCCTTCGGTTTTACCAAATCATTTGCTGCAGTTTGTATAGCTGGAACCTTTCCAGTTCTACATTACAGACCTTGCCTCGAGCTTGTCCGGATTATGCTTTTAGACATAGGCCGGACAACCCCAAATCTTAACTAACTTAAGATATGGGCTCTTCCCTTTCCATATCACATATGAAGTGGTAGGCAACTGATTTGATCTGAACCCTTTTCAATAGGTATGCAGCTTCTCAAGTGCATAACTCCCAAAAGGAAATAGGTAACTCAGTAGTACTCATCATAGAGCACACCTTATCATATAGGGTGTTATTGCTCCGCCCCGATATACCATCGTGCTATGGTGTATTCGGAGGAGTAGTGCTGAGAGAGAATCTCATTCTCCTTTAGAATAGTCCAGGATTTCCGTGCTCAAGTATTCTCCTCCCTGATCACATCAAAGGACATAATACTTATACCCTTATTTCGGTTCTCTACTTCTAACTTATATTCTATGAATATCTCAAAAGGTTCGGACTTGTGTTTCAACAGGAACATATGTCTGAATCTTGCGAGATCATCAGAGAACGTAATGAAGTATAAAGAACCAGTCTTGGCATGGGTAGACAGGGGACCTACATACATCAACATGTATCATCCCAAGAGTTTAACTAACTCTTTCTCTGTTTCCAATAAACAGAGCTATGGTCATATTATCTTTGTGACATGACGAGCAAGTTTCATAAGATGTAAATTCAAACTGATTTAAATATGCATCTATATGTAACTTCAGCTAGTCGGGTCGCATTGATATGACCTAGTCTACAATACCTCAAGAAGAATTCGTTCATTTCTGAACTCTTCCTCTTGTGTGTGTTCCATATACTAAGAACTGTAATTTGATTTAGAACATCAACGCTTTTAGATAACGTGCCTGAACCGATCAACTTTTGATATAGGAAATGTTCAAAACATTATCCATCAATACAAAATTTTATCATTTCTTTACTAATAAAGAGAGTGATATGATTTTGTATATCAGGTTCGGTATCTAATAACATTCGTTCAGAATCAATGTATTGGTAATATAGGGTGACAGTGACCAACAGACTTGGCTGCAAAACTTGCCCCGTTTTCTGCCTCATGAAACTTATCACCCGTTCTCAGTTTTTCTACCTTTTTGCAGCCCTATGTAACAGATTACATATCTGGGATCCTGATCCGGTATCATATACTCAAGATGCAGAGGATACTGAGAAACAGCTCTTTGTAATGAACACACCCGAAGATGATGCATCAGCATGCACTCTCTTCGTTTGGGCGGCACGGAAAATCTGGTATTCCCCAATTTCCTGCTCTGTCTTATAACTATTATAAGTTGGAGCGGGACCAACGTTCCCCAGCTCAGTATAACAAGCGGGTTCGGTCAATAATCCGTATTATTATCTTGATTAAGGCCTGATATGGTCGCTACCAGGAGAGAGAGAGAAGAAAACACTCAGCGTGCGCTCTAGCAAGAATAGATTGGTTATTATTTTATCTAATCAGGATGGCTCCCACTGCTTTTTATCAAATCTTCCTTCAAACCCTAAAAGGAAAGACTAGCCGGGATTAATTACACACTACAAGTTCGCCAATCTTTCAGCCAGGCCAGTGTCGGTACTTTGAGGGAGGTCCCCCGTGCTTTCGCACGAACCAATTAATGTAAACCTCGTTTTCCCAGAGGCGTAACCCCGTTGACACCTTTCTAGACACCTACTTGATCGGCTAATTGTAATGTGTAAAACTTGTAAGTGCACGGCGGCGCCCCGGCCGTCAATCCGACGGCCAAACGCGGAAACGGTGATAAACTTTAATTTTGCGGACTTAGCAAACCGGCACCCCCACGCACTAAACACCCGGATCGTAACCATTAACAAGTCTAAGCTAACTAGAAGATGGGTTAGAGATATACCGACTGATCCGAGTCCTCCGGTTTTCATCTCCACTCCGATCTCCTCGCGGGATCTACGGTCATCGCGTCCTCGCCGGAAGGGCACCACGTCGCCTGCATCTTTTACGGGCTCCCGCCTCAATACCGAGGCAACTCGGGCGCGAAGCTGGCGAGTCGACGCGTCCAAGATTTGCTGTAGAATGTAGTGTAGAGTGTAGGTCTCACTTTGGGGTTGGTTGCCATAGATGGAAGAATCAAGAAGAAAAATGGTGCTTGCATTTTTCTAGCATGAAATGAGATCAAGAATAATGCCATCATACCAAAAATGAAACTCTCTCATTTTTCTCCCCTCACTCTAAAATGTGGCCGGCCAATTTCTTACAAGGAAATGGTGGAGGGAAACCAAGTATATCACAAGAGGGAGGTGAGTGTAGGAGATAGAAAAATGGTGACCATAAACAAACATCAACCATGCTTCATTTAAATCAAAACCATACCCTTTCAAATCTCATAAAAGCACCATCATGGATGAAAAACAAAAGGTGCTATCATAATGAAAACACTTGCAAGAAAACCCCTCCACAAATGTTATTTGCACAATTACAAATAACCCCCTCCATCGGAAAAGTCCGGCCGGGAAAGAACAAAGGAAAACCGGCCGGAACGGAATGCAAACTGGCAACTCCAGAAAACTGGTCCCATAATAAATTACAAGAAAACCCCGATACTGTGCATACACACCCGCATCTGTATTCCGTCCGGATACAAATGCAAAGAGACAAAATCTACACTGTACTATATTAGGATCCGGCTTAAACCAAAGCCGGCTAGTAATATCCGTCCGATCCTGATCCGTGCAATACCGCACGTATCTGATCGAACGCTGCCATATAACCATACGACCACTAGTACAAAACTGTCCGATCCTGATCCGTGCAATACCGCACGTATCTGATCGGACCCTGCCATATCTCCATACGGCCTCTACAGCGTTTTGCCCGAAAGCTTGAGTAACTGAAAGTGTGGTGGACTCTAAAGACTCGTCAATACTATGGCTGTGGATTTAACCACAAGCACGTCAGAGGTATAAGCCAATACGTGACGGGCCACCAGCTATTGACCAAAAGGGACGTCGATGAGCGAACTCATCCTGACACCCTACTGAGCCTGTCAGTGACAATATCCGTACAGTTCGGTCCGTTCGTCTATGAGCATCGCATGTCGGGCCTAGGGGGTTGGTAAAAGTCAGACCCCCAAAAGCGGTACAAGTCGTGTCGGAGTGTAGCCCAGAACACCCTGAGATACTACTGGAATACCTACCAGTAAATCTCCTGCCTTGGCCAAGGTCTTCGTGTAATGGCTCTCCTAGACACAGCGCGACCTCACCCCCAATACCGGGAGAGACAAACCCCTGAAGATCCGCTCACTGCCTCCACGTGGCTCGGGACTGTACCCAACTAAAACCTATTTGCATGACTCCTTTGAGCCGTGGTAGGGTAGTAATCAAAGCACAGTGGGAACTCATACGAGACAAATGACGATCCCCAGGTCGATGAACTAACCTGTACACATGTCACCTGGGAACTGCTATCTGACGTCAGGTATAAGACCAACTAGCATGTTCCCGGCGAGTCCTGTCCAGTGTACTCATAACCCAATGAGCACCTGTATACATCTTAGGTGAACCAACTGACACCAGTGGCTTGTGAGACCGGCCACCGCCCCTCGTCGGGGTCTCGACTGTATACACTAGTCTACTCTGGAGTATCGATGCCCTATCTCGAAACTCCCACGACTAGGGACCTTTTAAGGATGTGCTTATAGACTACCAGCTCCCACGTATATGATCGCCCTCATACTGCCGGTAGTCAAGCAAGAATCCTAGGGGCTCTATCAACGTGCAATAGCGACATGTCATGTCACCTAAAGCAGTACACGATGATAAAGGTAAACCAGATAGCAAACTATCATCTCGAGTAAGACTGTTCTACCGGGATAGGTCCTCCCTCAATCATTGCAATCACGTGCCTGTGATCTAATAATTGACTCTGAGGGCACTATCTCCAATAATCTCCCACTTGCACTCAAGGCTAATTATTGCGATGTCGCATACTCACAGCCCGTGTGATACCGAACACTCAACTCCTCTACTAGTCAGTCTCACAAATCCCGTTTGTGAAACTATTGCGGTCAAGGAATAGCCTCAGTGAGTGGATCCGCCTTGATGTTTCTTTCTATGTCTCTCTATATCTCATGTTCGCGGAGAAAACCATCTCCCGAAATGAGCAATACCTGTCTTAGAATGTCTGGATGTCTGATGGGACCCAGCTCATAAATGAACTCCAAATCCAAACTTCTTAGACTGTATTGTCAACTGAACTTAATCAGTATCCTGCGCCATGCCACCCTCAGTATTGCCTTGGACCACCTGTCCAAAATACTGCCCCTCGTCAGAAGGAAAACTATAACTCTGACAACCTCCCCGTCGTCCGTGTCACCTTGGAAGCCTGGAGTGATAACCGTCTCCTAAAGGTGGCAGCCGTTATCATATCCCTAGAACATTCACTTATGTTCTAAAACTGCTTCCGACTGTTTCTCCAGGATTGGATCAATGTCAACTTATTGCATCTAGTGCAAGAACAACATCTGGTGTGGTACTTGACATCTCATGATTGACTCAATTGCCTAAGCAAGTGATCTGCCAATCATGCACATCCCTCTCTACTTTAGTCTATAAGACACCTTTAGAGAGGGTGACTCCATCACCTGCAGGTACACTACCATGCCAGGAGTCGTCCATTCTAAATACTCTTAGAATGCTGTCTAAGTACCCATGTGGAGAAACCACTGTGTGACGACCAAAGTATAACCGATCGTAGTATAGGAGTATCACTTCCTACTACTTTCTCAACAGATCCATCCCCTATTCTGATGACGTCAAACCGATGACTGTCACATCAGAAATAGATGATCTATCTCCGCTACATCTGCTTTAGTCTATAAATAGACATAAGCCTGATGTCCACCAATGCTTCCGCTGCTCCCACTGACTACGACAACCCTCTGGCAGAGTCATATAGACGTGCACTTCTAAAGCTAGTTTAGAACGACGCTATACTCATCCTCCTGCCGGGTCTCGCAGCCTGGAACAACAACAATGGCAAATGTGGGTAAACAAGAACTTCCCTGTCACCGTCCTTGAGACTACCGGAGTACCTATCGGGTGCCTGAAGTTACCCACCTTATCTGCGGAGTGGCCAATGGAATGTCAAATCAGATTGAATCTTTAGGTTCCTTATCAAATCTTCAGTAATCGTTTGCGGTTCTGGAATCACTTCCAGTTCTACCATACTCCCACTACTGTTTTCTGAAAAAATCCATTTCTTTTAAAATTGTGGCGAGTGAAGAACAATATCACTATTGATCTTCCAGATGGTAGAAAGTCAACCCTCGTCATGGCCTGGGTCAACCCACAAACAGCCATTACAGAAACGTGCCTTGAGTTATCCAGAGTCTGGTTTTAATCATAAGCCAGACAACTCCCCGTACCTTAACAACGTTAAGATATGAACTGTTCTATATCCAATATAGAACCAGAGGCACTGATTTAATTGAACCAGATTCAAATCATGCAGCTGTCTCCAGTGCATGTCAACTAAATGGAAGGAGGTCGATCAGCGTTACTCAACTTAGGAATGCTTCCAATTATGAGTAACCCGAAAGAGAAGCAATTTCTCTTTATTATTACTATCAACTGAATACCATACACAAGTATCTACATCTTCGATCACTTTGAAGAATCCCGATACTTACTACACCTGGTTCTCTACTCTATTTAAATACCTATAACTCCTCAAAACTTAGACTCTGTGTTTCTACGAAACACGTGTCTAAGAACTAGAGAAGTTAAAAGTAAACAGAATATAGTATGAGGACCAACCCCTCTGTCCTAATGGACACTGGACAACATACAATACTCTGTATAAGTCCGCTGAGTCTAACAACTCTTTCACTGTGTGTCGTAGGTTGAAAACTGTACTTATGGTTAAGAAGAATTACACCGTTGTTCAATGCTCCTTACCTAACCATCTACTGATATAGGTAAATGTCATCGACATAATATCAAAAGGTATATCTCACTCTATGAAAATAGACGTACAGATATATCAATTTGAAATTGATGCACAACGAACGGATATTCAAAACCAAATATTTGCCGACCGGCAAACAACCCAGGTGGCATCCTCAAATATCACCAATTACAACGAATCCCGATATAATGAGGATGATCACCCAATTCCCAATAACTCACTCCCACTCATCATCTGTAAAACCATACAGATGTGAGAATCATACCTGGTAAATACATACCCTGGAGCAAGTGTCTAATTGGGAAATCAGTTTTCTATTAACTGTACACAGTGAACCTGAAACATTGAAATGTTTCGATGGGGTATCCTGGTATTCCTAGTAATTCCTCTACCATTATCCAGATTCACAACTATAACCGTATAATTCTTTGCCACCTCTCCAAATCCCTTCATATGTCTTTAGTCATTACCTCCTGCACACCCCTTTAGGCCAAATGGTTTTCTTCCTTCCCTACCGTTCGGCACCAGCCTATGGTTTGGAAGAAGACTATCCAAAAAGCATGAAGGGTGTACTGTCCTAATCCTAGGAGCACTCGCAACGCGAGAGAAGGTGAAGATAAAAGACACCTGAATGTACTTTATTCCTATTTCTCCTGAACCAGGATCCATCCCAGAACTGGAACAAGTTCCTTTCGAGTTCGTATATAACCATACGATGGATTATCCAATAAAATGGGATCTTCGTAGTGATACGGAGTGTCCTGGAGAAATACAAAGGTGATTTAGGATTGGCGAAGAAATACTTGGTTTGGTCGTGAATAGCAGTCGCAATTTACTTTGCCCTCTTACTAATCCCTTGCTTTGTCTGAACTTAATACCTTCTGTACACCGTTTAGGCTAACTGGTTTTCTTCATTCCCTACCGGTCGGCACCAGCCTATGGTTTGGAAGAAGACTATCCAATTTGCGTAATAGGTGTACTACTCCTAAACCAAGGAGTACTCGCAACCTGAGAGAAGGTGAAAGGAAAAGACAACTGAATAATCCTATCCGTTTTCTCCAGAACCGGAAACCATCCTCGAAGTCCTTCGAGTTCGTATATAACCATACGACGGTTTTGTCCAATGGAAGTGGACGTTCGTAGTAATACGGGGTGTCCTGGAGAAAAGGGTAAAAGTAGGAGTGGCAAAGAGGTCTGCAACTCTGACAATCCAAAAGCCAGTGTTAAGAAGGTTCGGTCAACTTGGTCACTGAGTCATAGTCTAGGGTCGAGTCAATGGTCGCTGCCAGAGAGAGAGAGAAAAGAAACACTCAGCGTGCACTCTATCCTAGATCAGAATGGTTACCAATTTATCTAATCTGGAAACCTCCCACTGTACCTCAAATTCTCCTCCAAACCTGAAAGAAGAATTAGTCGGGGTCACCCGAGGAGTAAACCAACTCATCAGTGGGAATCGGGATCCAACTCTCATCGCATGATAACGTGACGGAATCCGCTCACGGTATCACACTCCAGAAGGTATGCGCATATCTGGCAAGTTTCAGTACTTTTGAAACTCCCGATGTGATTTCTGCCCCATGCTCTTATGACCTTGGCGTGAGGTCAAAATATCATAAGTCACATGTCAAGTTCTTCCCATCATTATCCAGATTAATTTGAACCCACCCGTACATACCCTTGACGTAGGCCAAAATAGTAGTACGACTGTCCCAAACCAACGCATCTATCTATGCTGCAGATAAATACCCGGCAGCTACCAAACACTATGCCTTGGCGTGAGGTCAAAATACATAGCTTGAATACTACCGAATATTTAACTGAAATGATGGAGGGCTACGAATGGTTTCTGGCGAAAACCTTTAACGTAATGAACTTGATATCGTTGAAGGAACGGATAGCTTTTTAGAAAATATAGTGACGAAAACCTTTACTAAAGAGGTCACTCCCGGTGAAGGGATCTCGGCTCTTTCCCCGTAGAATGGGGTGCAGGATATTCCAACTGAATACCACGGTGCAAAGCAAAAGTAATCGGCTATAGTGAAGTTAATGCCCTGACGCAAACTTCTGTCCAAGGGGTCACTCCCGGTGAAGGGATCTCGGCCCTTGCCTCGTCGACTGAGGAGCAGGATATTCCAACTGAATACCACGATGCAAAACAAAAGAGAACGCCCTTGCAATAATAGCTTTTTGAAAAGTGTTCCAACAACATCAGATTAGGTTTGTTTAACTTGCATTGATCCGAATCAACGCAGTCCCATCAATTGATCACACCAATAAAGAACGAAAATATACTGACGTACGTATATGCCATCCGCATTCGCCACTGGGTCCCGTCATCACTCGTTAGGTTAGCTTACTAACGACAGAGCGGGGACTGGACTAGTGCGGATGAAAAACATATACAACATCTACTAATATATATACCAATATATTATATTTCGCTCAAGGCGTGAAAAGAAATGCAACATCACAGAAATGTACAGCATCAGAGAACAATACAGATATCTGGGATCCCCGAGTTTCACAGAGCCACTACTGAAACCCGACGTTCCCCTGGTCGTGTGGATAGCCTGTGCAATGAAATCCTAGATCCCTACGGACGCGGAAAGTCACCCGCCAAAACCTGAAGCGAGGCAGCCCCCTTCAGCGCCGTGAATGGACCACCCAGCACTTCACGGAATCCGGTAACTTGGGCACCCCTCCTGGGTCAACCTGTACCCCCTACGAGTGCGGCGAATAGCCCGCCAATTCTAGAGTGAAGCCCCCTCCGTCCCAATGCCATGAGATGCGGGCTTGTTGCCCTCCAGAACCCGGCTATCCGTGCACCCCACCGCGGGGTAATCCTAGTACAGAAAGTAAAATATACATACACCGGGTACATCGACCGCAACCTGGTCGTGCCCCAAAAGAATAATACAAACAGGCAGTGACGGCAGTCCACATGTCGGACGCTCGCCCCGCAATATCAAATGTACATAATACAACAGCACAGTACTAGCATTGCATCCAGGCTATCCCCCACGACCGATCCGCAACATCACAGCAAATACATAGAACATCAACGTGAAAGTCACGTTCGCAAATCCGTCTAACCGGGCTATAGCAGTTAGACCGGATTTACCGATCGAGTGACATTCACGGTCGCAGATATAATGTAAATACTGTGAAAAATGTGTTTAAAATTTTCCGATTGACCAAAAATTAACAAGTGGGCCCCAAATCAAAACTGTAGCACTCACAGAAAACCTGGGCCCAATTTTAATATTCCAAAACCCCTAATTACAGCCCATAAGCCCACTGCAAAAAAATAATCACACGAACCCACACTCCTGCGGCGGAAGCGCGGCCATAAGGGGGTTTTGGCCGCCTTTCTGTGGTCGTACGGAGGAATCGTGTCACCAAATTTTTTCAGTATTCTTATAACTCCCTGCACATCATTCTGAGACCACCTGAAAAATTTTTAGACTCCAAAAAATTTCGACAGAAACTGATGTGAACAAAAAATACGGTTTTTGGAAATTTTGGTCGATCGGAAATGCAAACACACCAAACGAAGCTAGACGAAGTTAATGGCGAGGCTCTGATACCACTGTAAGTGCACGGCGGCGCCCCGGCCGTCAATCCGACGGCCAAACGCGGAAATGGTGATAAACTTTAATTTTGCGGACTTAGCAAACCGGCACCCCCGCGCACTAAACACCCGGATCGTAACCATTAACAAGTCTAAGCTAACTAGAAGATGGGTTAGAGATATACCGACTGATCCGAGTCCTCCGGTCTTCATCTCCACTCCGATCTCCTCGCGGGATCTACGGTCATCGCGTCCTCGCCGGAAGGGCACCACGTCGCCTGCATCCTTTACGGGCTCCCGCCTCAATACCGAGGCAACTCGGGCGCGAAGCTGGCGAGTCGACGCGTCCAAGATTTGCTGTAGAATGTAGTGTAGAGTGTAGGTCTCACTTTGGGGTTGGTTGCCATAGATGGAGGAATCAAGAAGAAAAATGGTGCTTGCATTTTTCTAGCATGAAATGAGATCAAGAATAATGCCATCATACCAAAAATGAAACTCTCTCATTTTTCTCCCCTCACTCTAAAATGTGGCCGGCCAATTTCTTACAAGGAAATGGTGGAGGGAAACCAAGTATATCACAAGAGGGAGGTGAGTGTAGGAGATAGAAAAATGGTGACCATAAACAAACATCAACCATGCTTCATTTAAATCAAAAACATACCCTTTCAAATCTCATAAAAGCACCATCATGGATGAAAAACAAAAGGTGCTATCATAATGAAAACACTTGCAAGAAAACCCCTCCACAAATGTTATTTGCACAATTGCAAATAACCCCCTCCATCGGAAAAGTCCGGCCGGGAAAGAACAAAGGAAAACCGGCCGGAACGGAATGCAAACTGGCAACTCCAGAAAACTGGTCCCATAAAAAATTACAGGAAAACCCCGATACTGTGCATACACACCCGCATCTGTATTCCGTCCGGATACAAATGCATAGAGACAAAATCTACACTGTACTATATTAGGATCCGGCTTAAACCAAAGCCGGCTAGTAATATCCGTCCGATCCTGATCCGTGCAATACCGCACGTATCTGATCGAACGCTGCCATATAACCATACGGCCACTAGTACAAAACTGTCCGATCCTGATCCGTGCAATACCGCACGTATCTGATCGGACCCTGCCATATCTCCATACGGCCTCTACAGCGTTTCGCCCGAAAGCTTGAGTAACTGAAAGAGTAGTGGACTCTAAAGACTCGTCAATACTATGGCTGTGGATTTAACCACAAGTACGTCAGAGGTATAAGCCAATACGTGACGGGCCACCAGCTATTGACCAAAAGGGACGTCGATGAGCGAACTCATCCTGACACCCTACTGAGCCTGTCAGTGACAATATCCGTACAGTCCGGTCCGTTCGTCTATGAGCATCGCATGTCGAGTCTAGGGGGTTGGTAAAAGTCAGACCCCCAAAAGCGGTACAAGTCGTGTCGGAGTGTAGCCCAGAACACCCTGAGATACTACTGGAATACCTACCAGTAAATCTCCTGCCTTGGCCAAGGTCTTCGTGTAATGGCTCTCCTAGACACAGCGCGACCTCACCCCCAATACCGGGAGAGACGAACCCCTGAAGATCCGCTCACTGCCTCCATGTGGCTCGGGACTGTACCCAACTAAAACCTGTTTGCACGACTCCTTTGAGCCGTGGTAGGGTAGTAATCAAAGCACAGTGGGAACTCACACGAGACAAATGACGATCCCCAGGTCGATGAACTAACCTGTACACATGTCACCTGGGAACTGCTATCTGACGTCAGGTATAAGACCAACTAGCATGTTCCCGGCGAGTCCTGTCCGGTGTACTCATAACCCAATGAGCACCTGTATACATCTTAGGTGAACCAACTGACACCAATGGCTTGTGAGACCGGCCACCGCCCCTCGTCGGGGTCTCGACTGTATACACTAGTCTACTCTGGAGTATCGATGCCCTATCTCGAAACTCCCACGACTAGGGACCTTTTAAGGATGTGCTTATAGACTACCAGCTCCCACGTATATGATCGCCCTCATACTGCCGGTAGTCAAGCAAGAATCCTAAGGGCTCTATCAACGTGCAATAGCGACATGTCATGTCACCTAAAGCAGTACACGATGATAAAGGTAAACCAGATAGCAAACTATCATCTCGAGTAAGACTGTTCTACCGGGATAGGTCCTCCCTCAATCATTGCAATCACGTGCCTGTGATCTAATAATTGACTCTAAGGGCACTATCTCCAACAAAACTCTCCCAGGAGCAACTCTTACTCACAGCGGGTATCGGGATCCAACTATCTCATAGGAGGTATGCAATCTCATTGCAAATTTCAACACTTGAAATTCCCGATAATTTTGCCCCTAGCACCCTATGACCTTGACGGAGGTCAACAAACCATAGGCTACTAGTCAAGTTCAACCCGTCATTTCTTGATCGAATTAAACCCACCCGCACGACCCTTGACGGAGGTTAACAAGGCCGCATGACTACCCTAATCCAATCTGTATCATATGCATAAGCAGATAAATACTAGTTAGCTACCGCACACTACGCCTTGACGGGGGTCAACAAACGTAGCACGAATACTAAGTAGGACTTATCTGAAATGACGGAGGGCTACGACAGGTTTTTCTGAAAACCTATTGCGTAATGAACTTGATATCGTTGTAAAATCAAATGATTTTAAAATGGAGTGTTTTTTAGGCTTTTCTAGTTTTGCTAAAGTAGTCACTCCCGGTGAAGGGATCGTCGGTCCTTTCTTCGTCGAATGAGGTGCGGGATATATCATATATATCACTGTGCAAAGCAGAAACTATAGAAGCTATCAAAAGACAGACCGAGTGTGTAGCATCTGCCAGTTATTTCTAAAGGAGTCACTCCAGGTGAAGGGATCTCGGTCCTTTCCTCGTCGAATGAGGAGCGGGATATATCATATACATCACTGTGCAAAGCAAGAACTGTAGCTACCTGTTTTTATTTTTGAAATTCGATTCTACAACATCTTAGGTTTCTTTTCTTTCATTAATCAAATTAATGAAGTCCCATCATTTAAGTACCTAAACATCATAGATAAATACGACGTACACTTATGCCATCCGCATTCGCCTCGATGTCCCCTCGTGCACCGTTAGGTTAGGTAACTAACGGCAGAGCGGGGCAGGGCTAGCGCGGGTGTAAAACATAAGTAATGTCTATATAATATATCATATATACTATTTACTGTATCCATCATAGAACATCACATGATCTCATCACAGATATCGCAGCAGAAGAATATCATATGAAATATTGGATATACTAGGACGTCCGTGTTTTCAATACGAGCCAGTATAAAACAAGGATTCCACGGTCGTGATGAATAGCCAAACCCACACCCCTAGACCCCTACGAGAGCGGCAAGCAACCCTACCAATTCTAGAGTTAGGAGACCCGGACTCGACTCCTCGAGTTGGTCTCCCACTGGACTCCAGAACCTGGTTACTTGTGCTCCCCTCCTTGGGTCTATCCTAGTGCGGAAAAGTAAATAATATACAAAGGGTGACATCTTCCGCAACCTGGAAGTGCCCCAATAAAAGAATATTACATACAGTTTTTACATGAATGAAAATGAAAAACACTCATCTCACATAAAAAAAACCCCGGCTATTCAAACACGACGATCCAATATAACATATCCAGCAACACATAACATCACATGTCATCAACGTAAGTAAATATGCGTATCCCAATTGTCGTTGACATATAGTAACGAAACCGGCGATATCACATATTATACTTACGGTCACAGAAAAGAAAGTGTAAAACTACAACAGTTGGAATCCGCAATCTCTTTAGACATCGCATGCCTAATCAAATGAATTACTTAGATATCGCATGCCTAACTATTATAAACTCCGCATTTTAGTCTCATTATCGAAAACACTTTTCAATACCAAGTCGGGCAATTCAACAAGATTCCCGGCAGCCTGATCGAATGCTCGTCGCAAACTTCAATAGACGGCTGCACCCCAATGCCTCCGACGAAGTGCACCAAGGCGGAACACCGCTGCCGCGAGCACCCGAACGGATGCTTTCGGCGACGGGGTTCTCCTACAGTCACTTGGTTGGGGCTATGGAGTGAGGCTGTCTATTAAGTTTACCCGGCGAGTATCCGCGTACGCTACGTGATTGCGACGGACTTTTGATCGCATCAAAATTCCGTGGCAACCGATCTAGTGAGACTAAACTGCTATGTTTATAACATTCATTCAGTTATCTCATAACTATTTGTGAATTCCAATTATTGTATCACATTCCGGATAAATAGAAAATGCTAAACTTTTCGATCGAACAATCGAACACCCAAGTTTTCTCGATACAGCTCAACACATAAATATAAGTTTAAAAACATTCACTTCGTGCCTCAGTACCAACGGTCTAGCCGTAGAAGGGTCAAGCCAACGCTTCACATGTGGCACGCCGTACTGCCCCAAACCCTAAGGTTCAAAGGACAGTTCAAGACGGTCACATAATCGAGTTAAGGTTTGTTGTCTTCTAGAGAGACCATCGCGTTACTTGCACTACTCAGAACGTCCTTAAACCACAGAAAAATCCAACACTTGGATATTTTCCGGCAGGGGAAAAGTTGGGTATTTATATCCGGTCGAACTTTTTAACATATTCGAAAATTATCCGGAAATCACATAGACAAAATCTGATAATCCGATCGAATAATTGATTCCCAATACAACCCAGAAATTTCAACTCTTGAATAAATATTAAAAATATGCAGAAAAATCAGCAGGAAAGTTGAAGAATTACTGTGAAGTCTGTACTCCTAAGTCCACCAAAGCGCGGCGGAACCGCAGCATTAGCATGCTAATGCGGCGGTTCCGCGGCCCTTTAGTCTCTTCATGCATTGAATTTATTGTTAGTTATATGTATGCCCTAGAGGCCATTACTGTACATTGGATGTATAATGTAGTGGATGCTGGGACATATATAGGGAGGACTTTCTTGCTCGACATGATAGTATGCTATATGGTTGCTCTTTACCTTAACGTGTACACAGATTGTCTCTCTATTACATGTTGGTAAAGCCCTTAGGATGTGTACTTTACTACCTGGACTATGATGCAGATCATACTAGTGGGGACATGGTAGTCCATAAGTACATCCTTCAAAGTCCCTAGTCGTGGGTGTATCGAGACGGGGCATCGATATACCAGAGTAGACTAGAGTATACCTTCTCGACCCATACAGATGGGCGATGGATGATCCCATATCCATTGGTGTTCGACATCAGAGATGATATACGGGTGCTCAGTGGAGACTGGGTACACTGGACGGACTCGTCGAGAACTCCCAGATGGTATTATACCTTACGTCAGATGGCAGTTCTCTGGTGACACTGGTACAGAGTAGTCTGTTGACCCGAGATCGTCATAGAGTCTTGTGTGGTTCCTACTGTGCTTTGATTTCCACCTTACCACGTCCAAGAGGGCATGTAAAACGGTGGTTTTTGGGTACAGTCCCGAGTCACATGGAGGCAATGAGCGATAGGAGGGGATTCGTCTCTCCCGGTATAGGGAGTTGATGTTGCGCTGTGTTCGATTGGCTATAACCGGAAATCCCTGGCCAGGGTTGCTGAGATTTACTGGTAAGTGTTACCAGTAGTTTCTCGATCTGTTATAGACCTCATATCGACACGACTTATCGAGCTATTGGGGTCTGACGTTTACCACCCCTAGGCGAGATATGCGACATATCAGACAACGAGACCGGACTGTACGGTAAGTGTTACTGGTTAGATTCACAGGAGTGTGAGCGGGCTTCCTCTTCGATCTTCTGATCGCTCAATACCCGGGTGGCCGTTACGTTTAGCAGACCGCTTACGGCTTGTGGGTGTTTGATATGATCATCACCTGCTGCCGGCGTATTGACGAGTCTTTAGAGTCCTACACAGAGGTTTACTGGCTCAAGCGAAACGAAATAGGAGCGCATATGAGATATGTGCGGGACCGAGAATAATGCGTGTATATGATACCGTATTCTATTCTCACGATGAATGTATCGATATGGTTGTATGCGATATAACCTAGTTATCGAATCAAGGATTGATTCGATAAGCCGATACATTGAATACTAGTCGGTTATATGCGATATGACCGGATCGTTAAATCAAGTGTTGATTTAATGATTTAATGATTTAATGTATAATTATATATTTGATATATTACTTTGCATTAACTAGTATTGGTTCATTTTAAATGGATTTTCTCACTCGGATGTGCACATTGTATATGTGATATACTTTTGTGTACTTGATTGTATCATGTTTGATGATACATGTTTGCTAGGGTTTTTGTGTAAAGAATTAAACCTTGGTTAAGTAAATGATTAGGGTTTTGTTTTTCCATTACTTATTTATTCATTTATTTATTTGTTTATTCATTTTGGAAAATAAATGGCATAAAGAGAAAATGGTGGCTTTCTTTGTTTGCATCTTGAAGCTTCATGAAGCTTTGACCAAGTGACCATTTTGTCTTCATGTTTAACCCTAACCATTCATCTAACCTTAGTCAATTATCTACACTTGACCATGGTTGGTTTATGATAAATATTCTTTTATTTTCTATTTTCTAATGAACTTATGATAACATTATCATCTTCTTCTTCTTCTTCTTCAAGAAGAAAAAGCTTGATAGCTTTAATGGCAACTTGAGCAAATGAGTGAGAAATATAATTCTAAAGTGAACTCACTTCCTATTTCTTCATCCTCTACCTCTTGCCAAGTAGTATAGGGTGTTATCTTCACAAGTTTCATGACTTGGTGAAGTGGTAGCTTGATCTTGTGATGCCTCGACGTAGATCATCTTCGGCACGAAGCCGACGACCTTGCCCGCCCATTTCTCCGACGAAGCCGACGCTAGAGCCCGGGATTCGATTTGGACAGGGAGGAGACTTCATTGCGGAGCTATGGAGGTGGAGGACCAGATCTACAAAGGTTGTATTTCCGTTCTTTTAGTTAAGTTGTTAATTACTTTATCTTTCGCCTAAAATTCTAGTTAACGATCCGTAGTCTAGGGTTTCTCGGCACCGTAAATTTTGAAATTGGCATGGTTGATGCCTTGTGTGACCTCATTAGTGTGCCTAGGAACCCTACAGTGGTATCAGAGCCTAGCTAGAGCCTTAGGCGATGCGTAGACGGAGTTAGAAGTCCGATCTAGCCGAAACCCTAACCCGAAAATTGCTCTCTGTACATTTTTGAAAATTGTGGATTTTTCGAAATTAAAAATATGCAGAAAAATCAGCAGGGAAGTTGAAGAATTACTGTGAAGTGGAAGATGAAATGGGTAAACAAATTGGTGTGTCGAGTATTGCTAAACCAAATGTGGGACATGAAGGCTGAATTTCGTTCTGCTTTTCGGTTATACATTTATCATCAACTTCGAGACGTATATGGGGTTCAGGAATAATAGTTAAAGGTTCGAGATGATGACCACACGGGAGTGAAAGGACCTGATGAATTGGTGGGACAAACTCATCCAAAATTTCGGGTTCATCATCCAATATATCCCCAACATCAATATCCTCAATGAAGTGAAGGTTACAAGTCTCAGACACCTCATCAAAAGCAAGGTTTTCAACCAATTATAGTTCTAGAGTGGAGGTGTAGAGATCACAAGGGTTAGGTGTGGTTTCACTTGAAATGGACCCTTCACAATCGGGTAAATCAAATACTAAAAGTCACACAACTCATCAGACATTCTATCTTCAATTGGTGCATCATTTGATGTACTCGATAGATCTGTGAAACTGGAAGTGTGGATTTCAATTTGAGATGGGGAGGTTTGATTTGGAAGGGTTTACCGCTCTCTCTCACTACTAAAATTCTCAATTTGTCTTATGGTCGTATCATACGTTGGAAAATTTTGAGCTGGTTTGAAACTAGTTGCTCGTTCATTTTGTTTATTGAGAACGGCCATGCACTCATTCAATTCCTCTCTGGCGCGGTGCGACGCTACCACATATTCTTCTACAGTCCGTTCAAGATTGGACATGGGTCGGTAAGGGGTTTCAGCATAAGATTGAAATTCTTATGGATAAGTAAAACTCCCAAATGACTGATTAGAAGGAATGTCTCGAGAAGGTGTAAAAGTTGGGTAGGATTGATAGGAATCGAAAGCTTATGAAAATTGGGCAGGAGTAGGATTAACATTGTGATAAGAAGAATACTGATATTGATTGTGTGGTGGTGACTGTCAACAGATGTCATATACACCACAAACCGAGTAGTAAAATCTTCTTTAGAAGGTGGTGGCGTTTGTTGTCCTAACAGTTTGACCGGATTGAAACTTTGGCCGTTAGTCCTTGTTATATACTCAGCGATGGACATGCGTTTAGGAGTTCCCTCACACGCTTTAGATGGAGTATCAATAAAAGAAGATGTAGAATTTTGATACGATTGATAGGACCTGGAGTGAGGTGGCCAACTGTTTCTTTCCGCTTGCTCTATCCGACCTCTTAAAGATATGGTAGAGTCAGATGGTATACCGAAGCGATTACGATAACAAGAAATATCTGGTTCTGTATAGCAAAACTCGGAAATAGTTCTTTTATTTGGGTTACCCATTATAAGAAGGTGAAAAGAGGGAGGAGGGTGAAAAGATTTAAGCTCTATTTTGATTGTTTTTGTTTAAAAGTGGAACTTGAAGGTTGACTCAATAAATCACAAAATACACAAGCAAACCCTAGAACTAAGGTTACCAAGGTCAAACACTACACCGCTCCTAGACTTCCAAAGGACAAGCCGCAGGATCAATTCTCTACCACCTCTTTATAACTCTTGTGGCCGGGTAAGTGTCGGGTAAGTGGGAGGTATCCGCTATATGAATCACCGAAAATAGCGGGCATAATTAAGTAACTGCTTGCCTTAGACACACTTGCCTAGACACAACAAAAGAAATGCGGATAAGCGATAGATTATCCACGACTTTCCTATGTCCTATTTGAGCGCGACGGTCCTTAGGGTCTTGATCTAGATATTTTTTAATTAATATAGGGTTATGCGTATACTCGTTTTGTGATTTGTGGGGCCTAGGAAGGGTGACAAAATCCCCACCTAATCTGAATTGTGGTCTTGCCCCTTAAAATCCGTATTAAAATATGCAAAAACAACCTGCAAAACAAAACACGCAAAAAGATTTTTGAGCGGCAATATTTTGCAAAGAATCCTGCAGAAAATATATTATTGGATTTTTCAGAGGAGGGAGAAAGAGATAGAAAAGATACTAGAAAAGTTTGAGGGCACAACTCCCTAAGACCGCCGCGGTTCCGTCGCCGTTTGCACACAATAGCCGCGGTTCCGCCGCGCTCAAGGGGATTCATTGTTTAATTTTTTTTCATTATTGCTTCCTTTGCTCCTCTGGGCCTTGATGAATGTCTCTGAATCTTTATCTCCTTGCTAAAGTGACTCCAGATTCCCTCGCAAAATTCACACACTAATCGTTAAATATGCAAGATACAGTTTTGTTTTATTTTTATGATATAGATCGAATAAGAATTCAACACAAGTAGTAAGAATAAAAAATTACGCACGTATCCCAGGTAGCAGCGCCATTTGATTGATCTGTAAAGTGTGTATAGAAATAACCGCAATCAATAACGGTGTCGCGTATAGCTAGACCGAGATAAGTATGGGTCATCTTCAGGGATATGTGGAATCTTTCAATCTTACTTTAGAAGAGTTGAAAACGAGGAAGAATAGAGGAATAAAGAATAGTTTCTATATCTATGTATAATACAGATCTAGTTTGAATAGGATGTAGATTTTATAAGAAGAGGTCTTGTAAGCTTCGTTAGGATTTAGTAGCAATGGATGATTAATAAAATTGACTCCTTTTATCTATTGATAGATTTAAAATTAGATTGATAGTGATGAATGAGGATTAGGGTTCTTCGAAGAAACTAGTGTTTCCACAATATTGACCCTTGTCCTTTCATTGATATCTATTCATGTCTATCCCTTAACAAAACAATTGTTAATCTAATCTCAAATCGCGGTCAAGACTATCAATAAGTTGGTGGAGTGCCCGATAAGAATCTTAACATTTATTTTGCTAAAATTTATAAATTTCATAAGACTTAAAAGAAGTTAAAATATTTTTTCATCCATTGTTCTACCCTAATCCTACGAACCCTATCAAGCGGCGAATTACTCACGCATGATGGAGATAGAAGTATGGATAGAGATGAAATTCATAATGTAACTAAATAATTAAACTAATTAAACTAAAGATCTACCTTTATTAATCAACTTCACAAGTACAAACTTCAAGTTTAGATTACAAGAGGAAGAAGAAATTGCTCCCAATCTCTGTCTTGTCGGATGTAGATGTTCCGTCGAATCTCACATCGCTTTATCACGTTGAATCTTGGACCTGTCTTGGATCACTTGTTGTTTGACGGTGATTAACTTGTGTAAAAGATTGATGATTTCTAAGTTTAGCCCTCGGTCCTTTATATAGCCTCAAAACCATGAACTATAGATTCCCAGAATTAGGGTTTGTTGTTGCAAATCACAACTAAAAATCCCAAATTCTGACTCGGTGAATCGGCCGCAAATCCTCTGCATTGATGCTAGTTTGGCCACGGAAGCACGGTTTGTTGGTGAGATCTTGGCTTCCGAATTCTGGAGCTGCTTCGTTGTGACACATGGAGATTTATTCGATGTCTGAAATCTTCATATCTTTTCTGAGTCTCTGCCAGTATTGATTCTTCGATTTTATTTAACTTTATCGGCAGATTTTTGATTCCCGACATCTCAACATCTCGATCTCCTGACCTAAAATAAACCTTGCATAATATCTCAATGAATAATGTTACTAATATTTGGTATTTTTGAGATATTATCCTAACCAATTTGATATGATATTATATTTTAAGAATATTGATTAAAAATATTTTATATGATATGCATATTTAAATTATCAAAATATTATATAAATATTATATGCATACATTTTCCTTCATAATGTAAATTATAATATATAAATATATGGTAAATAGTATTTTTACAGATAAACCCAAATATGTTCTATATTTAGAATAAGCATCTTTAGATTTTTAAGAAAAATAAGGAAAATATTAAATCAAAAGTGCGATATTTTTGAATGAACAACTGTCCGGTCTCTTCTTCTAAGATAATCGCATACCGGGTCTAGGGGGTGGATAACGTCAGACCCATACTAACCCGATAAGTCCTGCCGGTTTGAAACTCATCACCCACTGAAAACTACTGATATCACATCAGTAAATCTCATCCACCTTGGCTAAGGATTTCTGGTGATGGCTGACCCAACGCAGTGCAGGGTTGTCTAGCACGGCAGCAAGGTTTTAGGAGATATCGTCCATGCCAATTTCAAAAAATTGTCATTCTAGCTAATCCTAACCCTAGAATCGTTACTAAAAAATCCAACGAAACAAAATGCAAACAACTTTGGAATCAAGTGAACAAGGAATACAAGCTTTGTAGACCGGTCATTCACTTCAATAGCTCCGTGTAGTCATCCCTTCGTTGTGAACCATGAACGCCCGAACTCTCGAAAGGGTTCTCCTGAAGAAATGAGCAAGCTTGCACGAAGTCTTCGAGGCCGAAGATGATCTACGCCGAGAAGACACTAACCCAAGCTATATCTTCACTAATTATGGAATTAGTGAAGCAAACGCCCTATACTAAATGGCAAGTAGTAGAGGATGATGAAGTAGGAATTTTACTCATTTTAGAAATAATTTTCTCACTATTTTTCTCTCATCTCCATTGAAGCTAGAAAGCTTTTTTGGAAGAAGAAGAAGAAGAAGAATAAATCTCTCATGAATAAATCTCATGTAGAGAATGGCAACCATGGGTGAGTTAAGCATCATATACTTAACCTTTGCAGAGACTTAACCATGGCTAGGATAGTGGTTGGGTTTATAAATATCTTAAGCAAAACAAAAATTAGAAGACTAAGTCAATGCATCCACAAGCTTCTACAAGCCTTGAGCCATGACAAATTGCAACTAATTTTTGAATAACTTTAAATAAATAAATCCCTAGATTATCACTAGTATGGTGTAAGTCACACACACACCCAAGTTGCATGTATCATCAAGTATGACCCAAAACTTTGTACACTAATATATATACACATGCACAAAACAAGTGAGAAAATAAATATTAAGTGAATGAATATTAGTTAATGCAACTTCATATATCAAATATATATAAGTATACATTAAATCATTAAATCGGCATTTAATTTAACAATCCGGCTATATCATGTATAACCGACTAATATCAAATGTAACAACTTATCGAATAAACACTTGATCCGATAACCCGGCTATATCACATATAACCGACCTTTGTCACAAATCGCGAGAATAGAATACGGTATCTCATATCGTATTAATCTCGGTCCCGCACATATCACATATGTGCTCCTACTCCATTTCGCTTGAGCCAGTAAACCTCTGTGTAGGACTCTAAAGACTCGCCAATACGCCGACGGTAGGTGATGATCATATCAAACACCCACAAGCCGCAAGCGGTCTGCTAAACATAACGGCCACTCGGGTATTGAGCGATTAGAAGATCAACAAGTATGACTGCTCATACTCCTGCGAATCCAATCAATAACACTACCGTACAGTCCGGTCCCTTCGTTTGATATGTCGCATATCTCGTCTAGGAGTGGTTAACGTCAGACCCCAGTAACTCGATAAGTCATACCGATATGAGTCTCATAACGGGTCGAGAAACTACTGATAACACTTACCAGTATATCTCTGAATCAGTCCTGGCCAGGGACTTCCTGTTATAGCCAATCGAGCACAGCGCAACATCAACCCCCAATACTGGGAGAGACGAAACCCCTCCTATCACTCATTGCCTCCATGTGACTCAGGACTGTACCCAAAAGCCACTATTTTACACGTTCTCTTGAACGTGGTAAGGTGTAAATCAAAGCATAGTGGGAATCACACAAGACTCTATGACGATCTCGGGTCTACAGACTAACCTGTACCAGTGTCACCAGAGAACTGCATCTGACGTGAGGTATAATTCCATCCGGGAGTTCTCGGCGAGTCCGTTCAGTGTACCCAGTCTCCACTGAGCACCCATATACTATCTCTGATGTCAAACACCAATGGATATGGGATTATCCAGTTAGTTATATGTATGCCCTAGAGGCCATTACTGTACATACGATGTATATTGTAGTCGATGCTAGGATATATATAGGGAGGACTTTCTTGCTCGACATGATAGTATGCTATCTGGTTATACTTTATCTTAATATGTAGTCTAATTGTCTCTATATTACATGTTGATAAAGCCCTTAGGATATGTACTCGACTACTGGGACTATGATGAGATCATACTAGTGGGGCCACGGTAGTCGACGAGTACATCCTATAACTGTTCCTAGTCGAGGGTGTATCGAGATAGGGCATCGATGCACCAGAGTAGACTAGCGTATACGCATCTTGACCCATATGATGGGCGATGGATGATCCCATATCCATCGGTGTTTGACATCAAGGATGGTGTACGGGTGCTCAGTGGAGACTGGGTACACTGGACGGACTCGCCGAGAACTCCCAGATGGTATTATACCTCACGTCAGATGGCAGTTCTCCGGTGACACTGGTACAGAGTAGTCTGTTGACCCGAGATCGTCATAGAGTCTTGTGTGATTCCCACTGTGCTTTGATTTCTATCATACCACGTCTAAGAGGGCGTGCAAAAAGGTGGCTTTTGGGTACAGTCCCGAATCACCTGGAGGCAATGAGCGATAGGAGGGGATTCGTCTCTCCCGGTATAGGGAGTAGATGTTGTGCTGTGTTCGATTGGCTATAACCGGAAATCCCTGGCCAGGGTTGCTGAGATTTACTGGTAAGTGTTATCAGTAGTTTCTCGAACTGTTATAGACCTCTTATCGACATGACTTATCGAGCTACTGGAGTCTGACGTTTACCACCCGTAGGTGAGATATGCAACATATCAGACGACGAGACCGGACTGTACGGGAGTGTTACTGTTTGGATTCACAGGAGAATGTATAGGCTTGCTTGTTGATCTTCTGAGCGCTCAATACCTGGGTAGCTGACCGCTTGCAGCTTGTGGGTGTTTGATATGATCATCACCAACTGCCGGCGTATTGACGATTCTTTAGAGTCCTACACAAAGGTTTCTTGGCTCAGGCAAAACGGAGTAGGAGCACGTATGTGATATGTGCGGGACCGAGGATAATGCGGTATGTGATATCGTATTGTATTCTCGCGATATTTGATATCAGCCGGGTCATCGGATCAAGTGTTGATTCGATGAATCGGTACGGATAAATATTAGTCGGTTATATGCGATATAGCCGGATTGTCGGAACAAGTGTTGATTCGATAATTTAATGTATAATAATATATATGATATATTAAATAACATTAACCAATATTAGCTCACTAAAAGATTCTTTTTCTCACTCGGATAATACATTGATATATATGCGATATATGTTAATTGTATTATTTTATTTTGTTACAATAAATATTGTATATGTGATATATAATATTGTAACATATTATAATTATTAATGCAACATGTTTAGAGGAGTTTAAACATGATTAGGGTTTGGATTAGGGTTAAACCTTCTAGTTGATTCTAGAAGCTTTTCTTTTGTCATTTGTTAAGATATTATGATAGATATCTTTTGTGACTCACCCTTTAACCCAACCCAAACCCTAACCCTAGTAAACTCTCTACAATGGTTACTACAACCATGGTTGCATAAATGATTATGATAACATTTTATTATTCATCACAATTCTATGATTGTTCATCTTCTTCCTTCATTTTCTTCATGAAAAAACTTACTAGTTTTTCTAAAGTGATGAATAAATATGAGAAAAAGATAAATAAAGAGAGCAAAAATCCTACTTCATCATCCTCATCTTCCCTTGCCCTCTAGATGAGAGTGTTCACTCAATTTAAGTGAGTGTTAGCTTGTGTTAACGAAACTTCAAGGTAGATCATCTTTGTATCGAAGATCGGAAGCAAAACTGCACCTTTCTCTTCGTGGAGCCTCTCGAGAGTCGGGAGCAAGACGTTCGCAGCGAAGGGACCTCAACACGGAGCTTATGAAGTGAAGGACCGGATCTACAAAGGTTGTAATCCCTCTTACTTAGTGTTAAAGTGTTTAGCATGCTACTTTTCGCCTAAACCCTAGTTTGAAGATCCATATTCGAGTTGTTCGGCACGGCTAAAATTTTAATCGGGCATGGTTGATGCCTCGTAGACCCTTGTGCGCGTGCCTAGCAACCCTACAGTGGTATCAGAGCCAACCTAGAGCTTTAGGCGAAGTTTAGACGAAGTTTAAAGTCCGATCGAACGCCGAAACCCCGACCCGGAACCCTCTCTGTACATTTTTCAAAAAGTTGATTTTTTCTGAATTAAAAATGCTCAGAAAAACAAACAGGAAAAACTAAGAATTACTGTGAAGTACGGTCACCTAACTCGACTAAATGGCGGCGTAACCGCGGCGAAACCATTGGTTTTGCAGCGGTTCCGCGGCCAAAATTTCGAGTTAGTCCCTGGAATTTCTTGTATTTATTCTTAGGTCCTTTATTGGCAAATTTTTCTGTGAATATTTTAATTCCGCTCAAGTGTTGATTTTTCAAGGGTTGTATTGGGGAATCGTTGATTCAATCGGATAATTTAACTTTGTTTATTTTGTCCGGATAATTTTAGAAACTGTTAAAAAGTTCGGACGGATATCGATAACTCACTTTTTCCCCTGTCGGAAATTTTTTCAAAAGTTGGATTTTTCCTCATGTTTAAGAACGTCCTAAGTCGTGCAAGTAACGCGGTGGACCCTCTAGAAGACAACAAACCTTAACTCGATTATGTGACCGTCTTGAACTGCCTTTTGAACCTTAGGGTTTGGGGCAGTACGGCGTGCCACATGTGAGGCGTTGGCTTGACCCTTCTACGGCTGGACCATTGGTACTGTGGCATGTAATGGACGTTTTTAAACTAATTTCAAGTGTTGAGATACATTGGGGAAATCTTGGGTGTTTGAATGTTCGATCGGAAAGTTTAACATTTTCTATTTATCCGGAATGGGATACAATATTTGGAATCCACACATAGTTATGAGATAACTGATTTGAATATTGTAAACATAGCAGTTTAGTCTCACTTGATCGGTTGCCACGGAATTTTGATGTGATCAAAAGTCTGTCGCAATCACGTAGCGTACGCGGATACTCGCCGGATAAACTTAATAGACAGCTTCACCCCTTAGCCCCGACCAAGTGACTGTAGGAGAACCCCGTCGCCGAAAGCATCCGTTTGGGTACTCGCGGTAGCGGTGTTCCGCCTTGGTGCACTTCGTCGACGGCGTCGGGGGTGCGGCCGTCTACTAAAGTTTGCGACGAGCATTCGATCAGGATATCGGGAATCTTGTTGAATTGCCCGACTTGATATTGAAAAGAGTTTTCGATAATAAGACTAAAATGTGAGGTTTATAATTGTTAGGCATGCGATGTCTAAAGAATTCATTTGGTTAGGCATGCGATGTCTAAAGAGGTTGCGGATTCCAACTGTTGTAGTTTTACATTTTCTTTTCTATGACCGTAAGTGTAGTATGTAGTGGTATTGCCGATTGTCGTTGCTATACGTCGACGACAATCGGTGTATGCATACTTACTTACGTTGATGATATGAGATATTATGTGTTGCTATGATATGTTATATTGGATCGTTGTGATTGAATAGCCGGGGGTTTAATGTGAGATGAGAGTTTTTCTTTTTCATTCATGTAAAATTCTTATGTATGTAATATTCTTTTATCGGGGCACTTCCAGGTTGCGGAAGATGTCACCGCCATTGTATATTATTTACTTTTCCGCATTAGGTAGACCCAAGGCGGGGAGCACAAGTAACCGGGTTCTAGGGTCCAGTGGGAGGCCATCTCGAGGAGTCGAGACCGGGTCTCCTAACCCTAGAATTGGCAGTGTTACTTGCCGCTCTCGTAGGGGTCTAGGGATGTGGGTTTGGCTATTCATCGCGACCATGGAATCCGTGTTTTATACAGGCTCGTATTGACAACACGGACGTCCTAGTATATCCAATATTTCATATATGTTCTTCTGCTGCAATGTTCTGTGATGAGATCATATTACTGCCTGAGACGAATGTTTATATTATATGAGATATATATATTATATTGTTGATTTCATTTCATATCTGATGCTTGTGAAGTATAATAAAATGGGACTTCATTAATATGATTAATGAAATAAAAGAAACCTAAGATGTGGTGGAATCGAATTTTCAAAAACAGGTAGCTACATTTCTTGCTTTGCATCACGGTGTTCCTTGTAGAACATCCTGCACCTTATTCGATAAGGAAAGGACCGAGATCCCTTCACCGGGAGTGACTCCTTTAGCAATAATTGGCAGATGCTACAACTCTCGGATTGTCTTTTAATTGCTTCTATAGTTTCTGTTTTGCACAGTGATATATATGATATATCCCACACCTCATTCGACGAGGAAAGGGCCGACGATCCCTTCACCGGGAGTGACCCCTTTAGTAAAACTAGAAAAGCCTCAAAAACACTCCATTTTTAAAATAATTTGATTCTACAACGATATCAAGTTCATTACGCAAAGGGTTTTCTGAAAAACCCGTCGTAGCCCTCCGTCATTTTAGGAAGTAGAGTACTTAGTATTCGTGCTGCGTATGTCGACTTTAGTTGAGGCGTAGTGTACGGTAGCTAAGTGATGTCTTCCTACACTGCATATGATGCGATTAGTTAGGACATTCATGTGATTATGTCGACCATAGTTGAGGGTCATGTAGGGTGGGTCTGATTAATCATGAAATGACGGGTAGAACTTGACTAGTGCTTATGATATGTTGACCTTAGTTAAGTTCATAAGTGCTAGGGGTAAAATATTATTGGGAATTTCAAGTGTTGAAATTTGCAATAAGATTGCATACCTTCTATGAGATAGTTGGATCCCGATACCCACTGCGAGTAATAGTTACTCCTGGGAGAGTTTTACACATTACAATTAGCCGATCAAGTAGGTGTCTAGAAAGGTGTCAATGGGGTTACGCCTCTGGGAAAACGAGGTTTACATTAATTAGGTTCGTGCGAAAGCACGGGGGACCTCCCTCAAAGTACCGACACTGGCCTGGCTGAAAGATTGGCGAATTTATAGCGTGTAATTAATCCCGGCTAGTTTTTCCTTCTAGGGTTTGAAGGAAGATTTGATTAAAACAGTGGGAGACATCCTGATTAGATATATTAGATAACCAATCTAATCTTGCAAGAGCATACGCTGAGTGTTTTCTTCTCTCTCTCTCCAGGTAGCGACCATATCACGCCTTAATCAAGACAATAATATGGATGAATTGACCAAACCCGCTTGTTATACTGAGCTGGGGAACATTGGTCCCACTCCAACTTATAATTGTTATAAGACAGAGCAGGAAATTGGGGATTACCAGAATTCCCGTGCCGCCCAAACGAAGAAAGTGCATGCTGATGCATCTTCTTCGGGTGTGTTCATTACAGAGAACTGTTTCTCAGTATCCTTTACGTCCTGGGTATCTGATACCGAATCAGGATCCCATATATGTAATTTGTTACATGGGCTACAGAAAGGTAAAGAACTGAGAACGGGTGATAAGTTTCATGATACAGAAAACGAGGCAAGTGTTGCAGCCAAGTCTGTTGGTCACTGTCACCCTGTATCACCAGAATATATTGATTCTGAACAAATGTTATTAGATACCGAACCTGATATACAAAATCATATCAGTCTCTTTATTAGTAAAGAAATGATATAATTTTGTATTGTTGGATAATGTTTTGAACATTTCCTATATAAAGAGTTGAGCGGTTCAGGCACGTTATCTAAAAGCATTGATGTTCTAAATCAAACTACAGTTCTTAGTATACAGAACACACACAAGAAGAATAGTTCAGAAATGAACGAATCCTTCTTGAGGCATTGTAGACTAGGTCGTATCAATGCGACCCGACTGGCTGAAGTTACATATAGATGTATATTTAAATTAGTTTGAATTTACAACTTGTGAAACTTGCCAGTCATGTCACAAAGAAAAGATGACCATAGCTCTGTTTATTGGAAACAGAGAAAGAGTTGGTAAACTCTTGGGATTGATACATGCTGATGTATGAAAGTCTTCTGTCTACACATGCCAAGACCGGTTCTTTGTACTTCATTACATTCTCTGATGATCTCTCAAGATTCAGACATATGTTCCTGCTGAAACACAAGTCCGAACCTTTTGAGATATTCACAGAATGTAAGTTAGAAGTAGAGAACCAAAATACGGGTATAAGTATTATGTCCTTTGATGAGTTCAAGGAGGAGAATACTTGAGCACGGAAATCCTGGACTAATTCTAAAGGAGAATGAGATTCTCTCTCAGCATTACTCCTCCGTATACACCATAGCACGTTGGTATATCGGGGTGGAGCAAAAGCACCCTATGTGATATGGTGTGCTCTATGATGAGTACTACTGAGTTTCCTATTTCCTTTTGGGAGTTATGCACTTATGAAGCTGCATGCCTATTGAATGTGGATTCAATAGTTTCCAACGAACCTCGGCCTCTCCGTCGATCTAGTAGGGTTCCTCACCCACCTGAGAGATACTTCGGTTTCTCTATGACAGTGGGAGCGAGGATTGTATCATAAGATGATGGCCCAACTAGTTTCGAGCTGGCCATCAGGAGTGGGACTCTGTAAGAATGGCTGGATGCTTAGCGATCTGAGATGGAATCCTTATACACCAACAAAGTATGGACTTTGGTTGCTTTATCTGAAGGGTTAAATCCCCATCAGGAGCGAGTATATCTTGAGAAGATTACTTGGTGTACATGGAAAGGTTGAGGCTTTCAAAGCTATGCTTAAGTCGATCCAGATCCTACTTGCCACGGCTACATACCATGTCTATGATATCTGGTGGTTGGGTGTCATGACTGCTTTTCTAAATGATGTTTTGGAAGAGAGCGTCTATAAGTACACAGCCAGAGGGCTTCGTAGACAGTGGGAGCAGCGGAAACGTGCGCAAGATGTTTTATGTGATAAAATAGGCATCGTGGAGTTGGAACATCTATTTTGATGTGGTAGTCAAAAAGTTTGACTTCATCAAAATGGTAGATGAACCTTGTATGTACAAAAAGGTATTAGAGTGTATGGTGGTGATCCTCGTAGAGTACGTGGATGACATACTTTTGATAGGGAAGGAATTTCCTATGCTACGCTCGGTCAATCTCCGCTTATCACAAGGATTCTCCATATAGGATCAAAGTGATACCTCCTAAATCCTATGTTTTCATCTATGAGATAGATGTAATTGGATGTTAGGATACTCACTAGTAGTAGTGAGATGGTATCAATCGATCCAGGGGAGAATCACTGGAAAGGTTCCTGGGTTATAAGGACGACTGAATGTCAGTCGCAGGCGTTGTTTTTACCCTCAGTGGAGGGATGGTATATTGGAAGAGTTCCAAGCTAGATACCATGACTTACTAGATGATTAAAGGCAAGATACATCGTTACCAAGGATGCTACCAAAGAGGCAGTCTGGATAGATATAAGTTCATGAGATGAACTTCGTTCCTACCATTGTGTGACAATGGAGTTGTGTCTTTAGCCAAGGAACTACCGTCCCATCAGAAATCCAGATATAATTCTTAGGCAGTATCACCTAATCATGGAGATGGTTGATCTCCAGGGAGATCGAGGTTAGGAGAGTAGACACAGAGGACGACAGCGCGGATCCACTCACAAAGGCCTCTTTCCCAGTAGAGACTTTTATGGGATGGTTGAGTATGAGATACTTCAACCGCAGCTAATTGTTGGGTATGTGATACCACAACAGATGGCCCTAGTGCAAGTGGGAGATTGTTGGTTATATGTATGCCCTAGAGGCCATTACTGTACATACGATGTATATTGTAGTGGATGCTAGGACATATATAGGGAGGACTTTCTTGCTCGACATGATAGTATGCTATCTGGTTATACTTTATCTTAACATGTAGTCTGATTGTCTCTATATTACATGTTGATAAAGCCCTTAGGATATGTACTAGACTACTGGGACTATGATGAGATCATACTAGTGGGGCCACGGTAGTCGACGAGTACATCCTATAACTGTTCCTAGTCGAGGGTGTATCGAGATAGGGCATCGATGCACCAGAGTAGACTAGCGTATACGCATCTTGACCCATATGATGGGCGATGGATGATCCCATATCCATCGGTGTTTGACATCAAGGATGGTGTACGGGTGCTCAGTGGAGACTGGGTACACTGGACGGACTCGCCGAGACCTCGCAGATGGTATTATACCTCACGTCAGATGGCAGTTCTCCGGTGACACTGGTACAGAGTAGTCTGTTGACCCGAGATCGTCATAGAGTCTTGTGTGATTCCCACTGTGCTTTGATTTCTATCATACCACGTCTAAGAGGGCGTGCAAAAAGGTGGCTTTTGGGTACAGTCCCGAATCACATGGAAGCAATGAGCGATAGGAGGGGATTCGTCTCTCCCGGTATAGGGAGTAGATGTTGTGCTGTGTTCGATTGGCTATAACCGGAAATCCCTGGCCAGGGTTGCTGAGATTTACTGGTAAGTGTTATCAGTAGTTTCTCGAACTGTTATAGACCTCTTATCGACACGACTTATCGAGCTACTGGGGTCTGACGTTTACCTCCCGTAGGCGAGATATGCAACATATCAGACGACGAGACCGGACTGTACGGGAGTGTTACTGTTTGGATTCACAGGAGAATGTACAGGCTTGCTTGTTGATCTTCTGAGCGCTCAATACCTGGGTAGCTGACCGCTTGCAGCTTGTGGGTGTTTGATATGATCATCACCAACTGCCGGCGTATTGACGATTCTTTAGAGTCCTACACAGAGGTTTCTTGGCTCAGGCAAAACGGAGTAGGAGCACGTATGTGATATGTGCGGGACCGAGGATAATGCGGTATGTGATATCGTATTGTATTCTCGCGATATTTGATATCAGCCGGGTCATCGGATCAAGTGTTGATTCGATGAATCGGTACGGATAAATATTAGTCGGTTATATGCGATATAGCCGGATTGTCGGATCAAGTGTTGATTCGATAATTTAATGTATAATAATATATATGATATATTAAATAACATTAACCAATATTAGCTCACTAAAAGATTCTTTTTCTCACTCGGATAATACATTGATATATATGCGATATATGTTAATTGTATTATTTTATTTTGTTACAATAAATATTGTATATGTGATATATAATATTGTAACATATTATAATTATTAATGAAACATGTTTAGAGGAGTTTAAACATGATTAGGGTTTGGATTAGGGTTAAACCTTCTAGTTGATTCTAGAAGCTTTTCTTTTGTCATTTGTTAAGATATTATGATAGATATCTTTTGTGACTCACCCTTTAACCCAACCCAAACCCTAACCCTAGTAAACTCTCTACAATGGTTACTACAACCATGGTTGCATAAATGATTATGATAACATTTTATTATTCATCACAATTCTATGATTGTTCATCTTCTTCCTTCATTTTCTTCATGAAAAAACTTACTAGTTTTTCTAAAGTGATGAATAAATATGAGAAAAAGATAAATAAAGAGAGCAAAAATCCTACTTCATCATCCTCATCTTCCCTTGCCCTCTAGATGAGAGTGTTCACTCAATTTAAGTGAGTGTTAGCTTGTGTTAACGAAACTTCAAGGTAGATCATCTTTGTATCGAAGATCGGAAGCAAAACTGCACCTTTCTCTTCGTGGAGCCTCTCGAGAGTCGGGAGCAAGACGTTCGCAGTGAAGGGACCTCAACACGGAGCTTATGAAGTGAAGGACCGGATCTACAAAGGTTGTAATCCCTCTTACTTAGTGTTAAAGTGTTTAGCATGCTACTTTTCGCCTAAACCCTAGTTTAAAGATCCGTATTCGAGTTGTTCGGCACGGCTAAAATTTTAATCGGGCATGGTTGATGCCTTGTAGACCCTTGTGGGCATGCCTAGCAATCCTACATATCCATCGCCCATCTATATGGGTCGAGAAGCTATACGCTAGTCTACTCTGGTATATCGATGCCCTGTCTCGATACACCCACGACTAGGAACATTTGAAGGTTGTACTTACCGACTACTCTGCCCCCACTAGTATGATCTGCATCATAATCCTGGTAGTCAAGTACTCATCCTAAGGGTTTTATCAACATGTAATAGAGAGATAATAAGTAGACATATTAAGATAAAGATCAACCAGATAGCATACTATCATGTCGAGAAAGAAAGTCCTCCCTATATATGTCTAAGAATCCACTACAATATACATCGTATGTACAGTAATGGCCTCTAGGGCATACATATAACTAAAAATCTCCCACTTGCACTAGGGCCATCTGTTGTAATATCCAATACCCAATAATCAGCAGTGGTTGTAGTATCTCATACAAAACCATCCCATAAAAGTCTCTTTTGTGAAAAGGCCTTTATGAGTGGATCCGCCATGTTGTCCTCTGTGTCTGCTCTCCTATCCTTGATCTCCCTGGAGATAAACCATCTCCATGATCAGGTGATACTGCCTTAGAATATGTCTGGATCACTGATGGGACGGGAGGTTCCTAAGCCAAAGCCACAACTCTATTGTCACACAATGGTAGGAACGAAGTTCATCTCATGAACTTATATATACCGAGACCGCCTCTTTGGTGGTATTATTGGTAGTGATGTATCCAACCTTTATCGTCTAGTTTGCCACGGTATCTAGCTTGGAACTCTTCCAACATATTGTCCCTATACTGAGGGTAAAGACAATGTCTGTGACTGACATTCAGTCGACCTTACCACCTTGGAAACTATTCAGTGATTCTCCCCAGGATCAATTGATACCATCTAACTACACCTAGTGAGAATCCTAACATCCACTTAGATCTATCTCATATATCCAAAACCCAGGATTTAGGAGGTATCACCTTGATCCTATATGGAGAATGCTTGTGATAAGAGGATATTGACCGAGTGTAGAATAGGAAACACCTACCCTATCAAGAGTATGTTATCCACGTACAATACTAGAAAGACCACAATACTCTCTACTACCCTTTTGTACATACAAGGTTCATCTACCATTTTGATGAAATCAAACTCTTTGAGTACCACATCAAAACAGATGTTCCATCCCCGCGATTCCTGCTTTAATCTGTAAAGCAACTTGCACACGTTTCCGCTGCTCCCACTGTCTACGAATCCCTCTGGCCCTGTACTTATAGATGCTCTCTTCTAAATCACTATTTAGAAAAGCAGTCATGACACCCAACCGCGAGATATCATAGTCATGGTATGTAGCAATGGCAAGTAGGATCCGGATGGACTTAAGCATAGCTACTGGAGAAAAGGTTTCATCATAAACCACACCTGATCGATGACGAGAACCTTTTACAACAAGTCTAGCTTTGAAAGTCTCAACTTTTCTATCTACACCAAGTAATCTTCTCGAGATATACTTGCTCCTGATGGGGATTTAACCCTTCAGATATAGCAACCAAAATCCATACTTTGTTGATATATATGGATTCCATCTTAGATCGCTTTGCATCTAGCCATTCTTACAGAGTCGCCACTCTTGATGGCCTGCTTGAAACTAGTTGGGTCATCATTTTATGATGCAATCCTCGCTCCTACTGTCATTGAAAAAACCGAAGTATCTCTCAGGAGGATGAAAACCCTACCAGATCGGCGAAGAGGCTGAGGTTCTTCGGGAACTATTGAATCCTCCGGTTCTACCAAATCGTCAACTGTAGTTTGTATAGCTGTAACTCCTTCCAGTTCTACCTCATGACCACAAATTTGTTTCCAAAATAAATTCCTTTTCTAAAAAGGTGGTCATGCCGAAAAATATAACACCTTTTGTTCCTCGGTGCGGTAGAAGACACTCTCTTGCGAATAATTAGGATATCCAACAAACTTCCACAAAACTGACCTTGCCTCGAGCATGTCCGGATTTTTCTTTTAGACATAGGCTGGACAACTCCAAATCTTAACTTGCTTAAGACATGGGCTCTTCCTATTCCATATCTCATATGGAGTGGTAGGCTCTTGATTTGGTTGGAACCCTATTCAATAGATATTCAGCTTCTCAAGAGCATAACCCCATGGGGAAATAGGCAATTCAGTAATACTCATCATAGAGCGCACCATATCTAATAGGGTGCGATTGCTCCGGCCCGATACACCGTTGTGCTGTGGTGTATTCGGAGGAGTAATGCTGAGAGAATCTCATTCTCCTTCAGAATAGTTTAGGAATTCCGTGCTCAAGTATTCTCCTCCCTGATCACATCAAAAGACATACTACTTATACATGTTTTGGTTCTCTACTTCTAACTTATATTCTTTGAATTTCTCAAAATCTTCAGACTTGTGTTCCAACAGGAACATATGTCCGAATCTTGAGAGATTATCAGTGAATATAATGAAGTATAAAGAACCGGTCCTGGCATGCGTAGACAGGGGACTTACATACATCATCATGTATCAATCCTAAGAGTTCACTAACTCTTTCTTTCTTTCCAATAAACGGAGCTATGATCATCTTGTCTTTATGACATGACTGGCAAGTTTCATAAGATGTAAATTCAAACTTATTTAAATATGCATTTTAATGTAACTTAGCTAGTTGTGTCGCATTGATATGACCTAGTCTGCAATGCCTTAAGAAGGATTCGTTCATTTCTGAAATCTTCCTCTTGTGTGTGTTCTGTATGTTATGAACTGTGGTTTGATTTAGAACGTATATGTCATTAGATAACGTGCCTGAACCGATCAACACTTGATATAGGAAAATGTTCAAAACATTATCCAATAATACAAAATTGTATCCTTCTTTACATAATAAAAAGACTAATATGATGTTGTATATCAGGTTCGGTATCTAATAATATTTGTTCAGAATCAATGTATTGGGTAATACAGGGTGATAACTGCCAACAAGCTTAGCTGCAACACTTGCACCGTTTCCAAATCTTGAAACTTATCATCCATTCCCAGTTCTCTACCTATCTATAACCTATGTAACAGATTACATATTAGGATCCTGATCCGGTATCTCATACCAAGGACGTAGAGGATACTGAGAAACAGTTCTTGGTAATAAACATACCCGAAGAAGATGCATCAGCATGCACTTTCTTCGTTTGGGCGGCACGGGAATCCTGGTATTCCCCTATTTCCTGCTCGGTCTTATAACATTTATAAGTTAGAGCGGGACCAACGTTCCCCAGCTCAGTATAACAAGCGGGTTCGGTAAATACATCCATATTATTATCTTGATTAAGGCGTGACATAATCGCTACCTGGTGAGAGAAAGAAGAAAACACTCTACGCATTCTCTTGCAAAATTAGATCGGTTATTATTTTATCTAATCAGGATGGCTCCCACTGTTTCTATCAAATCTTCCTTCAAACCCTAAAAGGAAAGACTAGCCGGGACTAATTACACCCTACAAGTTCGCCAATCTTTCGGCCAGGCCAGTGTCAGTACTTTGAGAGATGTTCCCCGTGCTTTCGCACGGACCTAATTAAAATAAACCTCGTTTTCCCAGCGGCGTAACCCCGTTAACACCTTTCTAGGCACCTACTTGATCGGCTAATTATAATGTGTAAAACTCTCCCAGGAGTAACTCTTACTCGCAGTGGGTATTGGGATCCAACTATCTCATAGAAGGCATGCAATCTCATTACAAATTTCAACATTTGAAATTCCCGATAATATTTTGCCTCTAGCTACTTATGACCTTAACATGTTCAACAAGTTATAAGCGCTACCCAAGTTCAACCCGTCATTTCTTGATTGAATTAAACCCACCCGCACGACCCTTAACATGGTCAACAAAGTCGTACGACTACCCTAATCCAATCACATCTCATACTTTAGCAAATAAGCACTAATTAGCTACCGCACACTATGCCTTAACATGGTCAACAAACGTAACACGAATACTAAGTAGTACTTATCTGAAATGACGGAGGGCTACGACAGGTTTTTATGAAAACCTTTTGTGTAATGAACTTGATATCGTTGTAGAATCGAGTGATTTTGAAAAGGAGTGTTTTTAAGGCTTTTACTAGTTTTTCTAAAGAGGTCACTCCCGGTGAAGGGATCTCGGCTCTTTCCTTATCGAATAAGGTGCAGGATATTTCATAAATACCACTATGCAAACCAAAAACTATAGAAGTAATCAAAAGACAAACCGAATGGATTGTACCATCTGCCAGTTTCGCTAAAGAGGTCACTCCCAGTGAAGGTATCTCGGCTCTTTCCTTATCGAAAAAGGTGCTGGATATTCTACAAGGAATACTGCTATGCAAAGCAAAAACTAGAGCTACCAGTTTTTAAAACAAGTTTCTACAACATCTTTTAAGTTTCTTTTATTTCATTAATCTCATTAATGAAGTCCCATCATAATATGCTTCCTAAGCATCACATATGAAACGAAAGCAACAATATATAATATATATCATATATATATATATATATATATATATATATATATATATATAATATAAGCATTAATCTCAGAATATACACAGTGATCACATCACAGAGCAGCAGAAGAACATATATGAAATATGGATATACTAGGATTTCCGTGTTTTAGATTAAGCCTGTATAAAACACGGATTCCACGGTCGTGATGAATATCCAAACCCACATCCCTAGACCCCTACGAGAATGGCAAGCAGTCATACCAATTCTAGAGTTAGGAGACCCGGTCTTGACTCCTCGAGATGATCTCCCACTGGACCGTAGAACCCAGTTACTTATGCTCCCCGCCTTGGGTCTATCCTAATATGGAAAAGTAAATAATATACATCAACGGTGACATCTTCCTCAACCCGGAAGTGCCCCAATAAAAGAATATCACATACAAGTTTTTACATGAATGAAAATGAAAAACTCCCATCTCACATAAAAAAAACCCGGCTATTCAAAAACACGACGATCCAATATAACATATCCCAACAACACATAACATCAAATGTCATCAACGTAAGTAAATATGCATATCCCAATTGTCGTTGACGTATAGCAACGAAACCGGATTCCTTAGACATCACATGCCTAACAGTAGGAATCCGCAACCACCTTAGACATCATAAACCCAATGTATCACATATATTAGATTTCATACCTAACCAAATGAATTCCTTAGACATCACATGCCTAACAATTATAAACCCCGCATTTTAGTCTCGATATTGAAAACACTTTCCAATAACCTGTTGGGTAATTCAACAAGATTCCCGATAATCTGATCGAATGCTCGTCGGAAACTTTAGCAGACAGCCGCACCACCGATGTCGTCGACGAAGTGCACTAAAGCGGAATACCGCGGTCGCAAGCACCCGAACGAATGCTTTTGGCAACAGGGTTCTCCTACAGTCACTTGATCGGGGCTATGGGGCATGGCTATCTAATAAGGCCACCCGGCGAGTATCCTCGTACGCTACGGGATTGCGACGGACTTTTGATCATATCAAAATCCCGTGGCAACCGATCAAACGAGACTAAATTGCTATATGTATAAAATTCAAATTAGTGTGGATTCCAAGTATTGTATCCCATCACATGATATCCAGACGAATTTAAACTTTTCTATCGATTCATTAAAATCCCACAATTCCCCGAGAGCTCAACACTTGAGCAAAGTTTAATAATACCCAGAACATTCCACAGTACCTATGCACTAGCTATAGAAGGGCAGACCCAAGCCTCATTAATGACACCGCGGAACTACCGCGAACCCTAAGGTTCGAAAGCAGTTACATGGTCATTATGTCGAGTTAGGGTTTCATTCTTCTAGAAGGTTCACAGAATTACTTGCATGATTTTTTGAATATGTTAAACTTGGAAAAATAGGTTTTTGACATTCGTTCAAACTTTTTAACTTCGCCTAGACAACATGTGAATACCCGAAATAATATTAAAACTACGAATATGAAACACTCTGAATTGCTTATAGTGTAAGATCACATCACATGCAAACTTAGAAAAAACAAACAGCACCTGAAATACCAAAATCCAGAGCCTGAAACACAGACAAAAATTGAAGCCCAGAAGCACTATTCCAACCGAGCAGGCCGGATTTATTCATGTTGTGGCCGGCCAAAGTATGCCCAAATTGCTTCAATTTTCTTTTGTGTTAATGTTATATCCTATACAACATTCCACAGTTATTTAAAAAAAAATTGAAGACTTTAAAATTCGACAGAAACTAAGTTTTCGTGTTTCAAGTTTTGGAGTCGTTTCGGTTTCGTAATCTAACAAACATCGTCTAATTTTCTAGCATGGCTCTAATACCACTGCAGGCTTGTCTAGCACAGCTGCAAGGTTTCGAAAGGTATCGTCCATGCCAATTTCAAAAAATTGCCGTTCTAGCTAACCCTAACCCTAGAATCGTTATTAGAAAATCCGACGAAATAAAATGCAAACAACTTTGCAATCAAGTGAACAAGGAATACAACCTTTGTAGACCGGTCTTTCACTTCAATAGCTCCGTGCAGTCATCCCTTCGCTGCGAATCATGAACGCTCCGAACTCTCGAAAGGGTTCTCCTGAAGAAATGAGCAAGCTTGCACGAAGTCTTCGAGGCCGAAAATGATCTATGTCGAGAAGACACTAACCCAAACTACCTCTTCACTAATTATGGAATTAGTGAAGCAAACACCCTATACTAAATGACAAGTAGTAGAGGATGATGAAGTAGGAATTTTAATCATTGTAGAAATAATTTTCTCACTATTTTTCTCTCATCTCTATTGAAGCTAGAAAGCTTTTTTGGAAGAAGAAGACGAATAATAAATCTCTCATGAATAAATCTCAAGTAGAGAATGGCAACCATGGGTGAGTTAAGCATCATATACTTAACCTTTGTAGAGACTTAACCATGGCTAGGATAGTGGTTAGGTTTATAAATATTTTAAGCAAAACAAAAATTAGAAGACTAAGTCAATGCATCCATAAACTTCTACAAGTTTTGAGCCATGACAAATTGCAACTAATTTTTGAATAACTTTAAATAAATAAAACCCTACATTATCACTAGTATGGTGTAAGTCACACACACACTCAAGTTGCATGTATCATCAAGCATGACACAAAACTTTGTACACTAATTTATATCACATATATATACACATGCACAAAACAAGTGAGAAAATAAATCTTAAGTGAATGAATATTAGTTAATGCAACTTAATATATCAAATATATATAATTATACATTAAATCATTAAATCAACATTTGATTTAATAATCCGGCTATATCACATATAACCGACTAATATTAAATATAGCAACTTATCGAATCAACACTTGATCCGATAACCCGGCTATATCACATATAACCGACCTTTGTCAAAAATTGCGAGAATAGAATACGGTATCTCATATCTTATTAATCTCGGTCCCACACATATCGCATATGTGCTCCTACTCCGTTTCGCTTGAGCCAGGAAACCTCTGCGTAGGACTCTAAATACTCGTCAATACGCCGGCAGTAGGTGATGATCATATCAAACACCCACAAGCCGCAAGCGGTTTGCTAAACGTAACGGCCACCCGGGTATTGAGCGATCAGAAGATCAACAAACATGCCTGCACATACTCCTGCGAATCTAATCAGTAACACTACCGTACAATCCAGTCTCTTCATCTGATATGTCGCATATCTATTCTAGGGGTAGTTAACGTCAGACCCCAGTAACTCGATAAGTCATGCCGATATGAGGCTCATAATGGGTCGAGAAACTACTGATGATGTTATTTATATGTATGCCCTAGAGGCCATTACTATACATATGATATATATTGTAATGGATGCTTGGACATATATAGGGAGGACTTTCTTGCTCGACATGATAGTATGCTATCTGGTTGTACTTTATCTTAACATGTACTCTGATTGTCTCTATATTACATGTTGATAAAGCCCTTAGGATACGTACTCGACTACAGGGACTATGATGAGATCATACTAGTAGGGCCACGGTACTCAACGAGTACATCCTATAACTGTTCCTAGTCGAGGGTGTATCGAGACAGGGCATCGATACACCGGAGTATACTAGCGTATACACATCTTGACCCATGTGATGGGCGATGGATGATCCCATATCCATCGATGTTTGACATCAAGGATGGTATACGGATGCTCAGTAGAGACTGGGTACACTGGACGGACTCGCCGAGAACTCCCAGATGGTATTATACCTCACGTCAGATGGCAGTTCTCTGGTGATAGTGGTACAGAGTAGTCTGTTGACCCGAGATCGTCATAGAGTCTTATGTGATTCCCACTGTACTTTGATTTCCATCATACTACATCCAAGAGGGCGTGCAAAAAGGTGGCTTTTGGGTACAGTCCCGAATCACATGGAGGAAATAAGCGATAGGAGGAGATTTGTCTCTCCCAATATAGGGAGTTGATGTTGTGCTATGTTCGATTGGCTATAACTGGAAATCCCTGGCCAGGGTTGCTGACATTTACTGGTAAGTGTTATCAGTAGTTTCTCGAATTGTTATAGACCTCATATCGGCACGACTTATCAAGCTACTGGAGTCTGACGTATACCACCCCTAGGCGAGATATGCGACATATCAGACGACGAGACCGGACTGTATGAGAGTGTTACTGATTGGATTCGCAGGAGAATGTACAGGCTTGCTTGTTGATCTTCTGATTGCTCAATACCTGGGTGGCTGTTACGTTTAGCAGACCGCTTGCAGCTTGTGGGTGTTAGATATCATCATCACCTATTGCCGGCTTATTGACGATTCTTTAGAGTCCTACACAGAGGTTTCTTGACTCAGGGAAAACGGAGTAGGGACACATATGTGATATGTGCAGGACCGGGGATAATGTGATATGAGATACCATATTATATTCTCGCCATATGAGATATCAGCCGGGTGTATGTGATATAGCCGGGTCATCGGATCAAGTGTTGATTCAATGAACTGATACAGATTATATTAGCCGGTTATTTATGAAATGGCCGGATTATCGGATCAAGTGTTGATTCGATAATTTAATGTATAATTATATATTTGATATATTAAATTACATTAACTAATATTAGCTCACTTATTGATTCATTTTCTCACTCGGGTAATACATTGATATATATGCGATATATGTTAATTGTAATATTTTCTTTTGTTACAAAATATATTATATATGTGATATATAATATTGTAACAAGTTATGATAACTAATGCAACATGATTAGTGGAGATTAAACAAGGTTAGGGTTTGATTTAGGTTAGTCCATTCATGAACCTTCTAGAAGGTTTTCTTTTGTTTTGTGTTAAGATATTATGATTGATATTTTAGTGACTCATGGTTAACCCAACCCAAACCCTTCACCCTTGGTTAATTCTGTACATTGGTTAGCCTTTTCATTTAGCAACCATGGTTGCATAAGTTATTATTAATATATATTCATTATTCATTACAAAAGGATTCTTCATCTTCTTCCTTGAGTTCTTGATGGAAAAGCTTACTAGCTTTTTCAAAGGTGATGACAATGAGTGAGAATATGAAAACAAATGAGAGCTAAAATCCTACTTCATCATCCTAATCTATCCTAGCCATTTAGATTAGGGTGTTCACTTCATTTAGTGAGTGAGAGCTTGTGTTAATGAAACTTCAAGGTAGATCATCTTTGTTATCGAAGATCGGAAGCAAGTTTGCATCATTCTCTTCATGGAGCCTCTCTAGAGTCCGGATGCACGATGATCGCAGCGAAGGGACCTCAACACGGAGCTTAAGAAGTGAAGGACCGGATCTACAAAGGTTGTAATCCCTCTCACTTAGTGTTAAAGTGTTTAACATGCTTTTTTCCGCCTAATCTCTAGTTTAAAGATCTTGTTAAGGGTTGTTCGGCACGTATAAATTTTAAATCGGGCATGGTTGATACCTCGTAGACCCTTGTGAGAGTGCCTGGTAACCCTACAGTAGTATCAGAGCCAAGCTAGAGCTTTAAGCGAAGTCTTGGCAAAGTTTAAAGTCCGATCGAACCTCGAAACCCCAACACGAACCCCTTCACTGGAAATTTTTTAAAATGTTGATTTTTCGTATTAAAAATACTCAGAAAAACAAGCAGGAAAATCTAGGAATTACTGTGAAGTACGGACCCCCAATTCGATCACGTGACCGCAGAACCGCGGCTAAACCACGCACTTGGCGGCGGTTCCATGGCCGCACAGTGTCTTTGGGGCCCACTACTTCACAGTATTATTCCTGGGTTCTTTTGCACTCTTCTGGGAATTTTTAATTATACTCAAGAGTTGAGTTTTCTGGGTTGTATTGGGGACTCGTTGATTCGATCGGATAATTTAACCTCGTTTAGTTTGTCCGAATAATTTTTAGAACGTGTTAAAAAATTCGAACGGATATCAATAACTCACTTTTTCCCCTGCCGGAAAATTTCTAAGTGTTGGATTTTTTCCGTAGTTTAAGAACGTTCTGAGTCATGAAAGTAAAGCGGTGGACCCTCTAAAAGACAACCAACCTTAACTCGATTATGTGACCGTCTTGAACTGCCTCTAAACCTTAAGGTTTGTGGAAGTACGGCGTGCCACATGTGAGGCGTTGGGTTGACCCTTCTACGGCTGGACCATTGGTACTGTGGCATGTGATGGATGTTTTTAAACTAATTTCAAGTGTTGAGAACTATTTGGGAAAAGTTGGATGTTTGATTATTCGATCGGAAAGTTTAACATTGTCTATTTATATGGAATGTGATACAATATTTGGAATGCACAAGTAGTTATGAGATAACTAATTTGAATATTATAAACATAGCAGTTTAGTCTCAGATGATCGGTTGCCATGGAATTTTGATGTGATCAAAAGTCCGTCGCAATCACGTAGCGTACGCGGATACTCGCCGGGTAAACTTAATAGACAGCCACGCCCCATAGCCTCGAACAAGTGACTGTAGGAGAACCCCGTCGCCAAAAGCATCCGTTCGGGTGCTCGCGGCGGCGGTGTTCCGCCTTAGTGCACTTCGTCGACGGCATCGGGAGTGCGGCCGTCTACTAAAGTTTGCGACGAGCATTCGATCAGGATATCGGGAATCTTGTTGAATTGCCTGACTTGATATTGAAAAGAGTTTTCGATAATGAGACTAAAATGCGGGGTTTATAATTGTTAGGCATGAGATATCTAAGGAATTCATTTGGTTAGGCATGCGATGTCTAAGGAGGATGCGGATTCCAACTGTTGTTGCTTTACACTTTCTTTTCTGCGACCGTAAGTATAGTATGTAGTTGTATCGCCGGTTTTCGTTGCTATACATTGACGACAATCGGTGTATGCATACTTACTTACGTTGATGATATGAGATATTATGTGTTGTTGTGATATGTTATATTGGATCGTCGTGTTCTGAATAGCCGGGGGTTTTATGTGAGATGAGAGTTTTTCATTTTCATTCATGTAAAATTCATTTGTATGTAATATTCTTTTATTGGGGCACTTCCAGGCTGAGGATGATGTCACCATTGTATATTATTTACTTTTCCGCATTAGGTAGACCCAAGCCGGGGAGCACAAGTAACCGGGTTCTAGGGTACAGTGGGAGGCCATCTTGAGGAGTCGAGACCGGGTCTCCTAACCCTAGAATTGGCAGTGTTACTTGCCGCTCTCGTAGGGATCTAGGGATGTGGGTTTGGCTATTAATCGCGACCGTGGAATCCGTGTTTTATACAGGCTCGTATTAAAAACACGGACCTCCTAGTATATCCAATATTTCATATATGTTCTTCTGCTGCAATGTTCTATGATGAGATCATATTACTGCCTGAGACGAATGTTTATATTATATATATGAGATATATATTGTATATTGATGATTTCATTTCATATCTGATGCTTGTGAAGCATAATAAAATTGGACTTCATTAATGAGATTAATGAAATAAAAGAAACCTAAAGATGTTGTAGAAACTTGTTTAAAAACTGGTAGCTCTAGTTCTTGCTTTGCATAGCGGTGTTCCTCGTAGAACATCCCGCACCTTATTCGATAAGGAAAGAACCGAGATCCCTTCACCGGAAGTGACCTCTTTAGTGAAACTAGCAGATGCTACAAACTCGGTTTGTCTTTTGATTGCTTCTATAGTTCTTGCTTTGCATAGTGGTATATATGATATACCCTGCACCTTATTCGATGAGGAAAGAGCCGACGATCCCTTCACCGGGAGTGACCTCTTTAGCAAAACTAGAAAAGGCCTCAAAAACACTCCATTTAAAATCACTCGATTCTACAACAATATCAAGTTCATTAAGCAACGGGTTTTCTTAAAACCCTGTCGTAGCCCTCCGTCATTTCAGATAAGTACTTCATAGTATTTGTGTTGCGTTTGTTGGCTTTCGTCAAGGCATAGTTTGCGGTAGCTATTTATGCTTATCTGTATAAGCATATGATGCGATTGAGTTAGGGGAGTCGTGCGACTTTGTTGGCTTTTGTCAAGGGCCGTGCGGGTGGGTTTAATTCAATCGAGAAATGACGGGTTGAACTTGACTAGTAGCCTATGGTTTGTTGGCTTTCGTCAAGGTCATAGGATGCTGGGGTAAAATATTATTGGGAATTTCAAGTGTTGAAATTTACAATGAGATTGCATACCTTCTATAAGATAGTTGGACCCCGATACCCGCTGCGAGTAAGAGTTACTCCTGGGAGAGTTTTACAAATTACAATTAGCCGATCAAGTAGGTTTCTAGAAAGGTGTTAACGGGGTTACGCCGCTGGGAAAACGAGGTTTACTTTAATAAGGTTCGTGCGAAAGCACGGGGAACCTCCCTCAAAGTACCGACACTGGCCTGGCTGAAAGATTGGCGAACTTATAGCGTGTAATTAATCCCGGCTAGTCTTTCCTTTTAGGGTTTGAAGGAAGATTTTGTAAGTGCACGGGGGCACCCCGGCCGTCTGAACGAGGCCAAAATGCGGAATATAAAACTTTTCAATAAACTAGAACCGGCACCACCGCGCACAAAAATCCCGGATCGGGCCATTAATCTAATCCTAGCTAACTAGAGAAGGGGTGGAGAGATATACCGAGCGATCCGTGTCCACCGGTCTTCACGTCGTCGTCCCGATCTCCCCGCGGAATCTCCGGTCTTCACCTCCTCGCCGGAAGGGCACCACATCGCCGTCTTCTTTTACGGGCTCCCACCTCTGGACCGAGGCAACTCGGGCATGAAGTTGGTGAGTCGACGTTGTTAGTGTATATGCCCTAGAGGCCATTACTGTATCATACTAGTTTGATATTACTTAATGGAAGCTTGGGATATTCACCTTGTATATACAATCTTGCTCAAAATAGTAGTATGCTACTTGGTTTGTTTCTACTTCAATGTGTACATGTGTTTATTTTAGTATATCACCTATACACATTAGTGGAGCCCTTAGGATCTTTGCTTGATTACCAGCGATGTGATGGCAGTCACACTAGTGGGGCTGGGTAATCTATAAGCATATCCTTATACAGGTCCCTAGTCACAGGACTATCGAGATAGGGCATCGATACTCCGGAGTAGACTAGCGCATGCGCTTCTCATCCCAGTGTGGGAGACGGTCTGTCCCACAGCCGTCAGTACGTCGTACTTGAGATAGTATGCGGGTGCTCGTTAGGTTACGGGTATACTAGACAGGACTCGTCGGGAACTGACTAGTTGGTATTATGCCTATCGTCAGTTATCAGTTCCCAGGTGACATGAGTACAGCTTAGTCCGCTGATTTGACACTGTCACTTCGCCTCGAGTGTGTTCCCACTGCACTTTGATTACTACCCTAGCACGGCTCAAAGGAGTCGTGCAAACAGGTAGTAGTTAGGTGCAGTCCCGAAGCACTTGGAGGCAGTGACGGTTAGACAGGATTCGTCTCTCCCGGTATTGGGGGTTGACATCGCGTTGTGTCTAGGAGAGCCATTACACGAGTAGTCCCTGGCCAGGGCAAACGAGATATACTGGTAGGCTTCCAGTGTTATCTCAGGGTGTTTTGGGCTTCACTCCGACACGACTTGTACCGCTATTGGGGGACTGACGTTTACCGCCCCCTAGGCCCGCCATGCGATGTATCAGACGAACAGACCGGACTGTACGGAGAATGTCACATTCAGGCTCAGTAGGAGTTCAGATGGGTTTCACCTCGTCAGTCTTCTTGTCGGCATCTACCTGGGGACCGTTACGCACAGCTAGTGCCGCTTGCGGTCTGTGGTTAAACCCACTGCCAGCGTAGTGTCGAGTCTTCAGAGTCCCACACAGAAAGTTATTCGCCTTTAGGCAAAAGAGTAGAGGTCGCATGGTTTTGCGACAGGTCGCATGGTTTTGCGACAGGGTTCGGTCACATCCGTACACTTGTGCACGTACAGTGTCCGGACAGTTAACACTAGCGGGCTTTGGTTTAAGCCAGATCCTAGTATACGTTTTGGGATTGGTATTATCCAGTATGCATTCGTGTTCCTCGGAACGCGGATGCGGGTGTGTATGCACAGTTGACGGAGAGACAAAGGCAGAGGATTCTCATTAGGGTTGTTGACCGTTGACAGTTGACTATTGACTTTTTGCTCAACCCTAATGAGAATATGATATGTGATTAACAATTATATTAATTAAGTATTATGGTGACATGGTTGTTGAGGGATTGACTTTGTTGACTTGTTGACTTTTGTTGACTTGTTGACTTTGTTGACCGGTTGACTAGGCTTGACTAGTTGACCATCATGATAACTATAGCTATCATTTCATGGCAAAGACTTTTGCTTGCTTGCTCTTTTGTGCAAAATGGGTGCATGAAATACTATGGCTATGGTTGCTTAAACCATCACATAATACTTGATTGATATGAGGTGTTATGATTGTTTTGGATTATGAGAGCCAAATGAGAAAAGTCTTCTCTCATTCTTTCATGCTCACTCTCTCTCTTGTTCTTGAGCTCTCATCTCCTCCTCTTGCTCTCCCTCTCTTGACTCTATGGTTCACTTGTCTCATGAGTTGAGAACCAAGAACTATAGATAAAATCCCATACAAACTCTTCTCTACTCACTCTAGTTCACAAGGTTTAGCAAACCGAGTGAACTAGTTTCTTCAAAGTTCGAAGAAGGAGCCAAAGGTTGAAGCTTTCAGGTGGATCTATCTTCGGCGCAAGGAGACGACCGGGAGAAGCCGATTCGGACGACCATCGAAGCTTGAAGACGAAGGAGTTAAGACAAACTAAAAACCACTCTAAACTTGCAAGAGCATCATGCTGAGTGTTTCTTCTTCTCTCTCCTAATTGCAGCGACCAATCGACATGACTGGACTTAAGTTACTTCTAGATAAAAACATACTGACAGGGCCAAACTACAAAGATTGGCTCAGGAATGTCAAAATGGCAATCACTTACGACAAGCTGGGGTATCTTCTTACCACCAAAGCTCCCCCTGTCCCAGGTCCCACCTCCAGCGTCGCGGATAAGGAAATCTGTAAGACTTAGGAGATTGATTGCGCGAAGGCCAAGTGCCTCGTACTTGCCTCTATGGAAAACGAACATCAGAGGAGGCACGAGAATATGGACCTGGAATCCATATTTCTTCATACAAAAGAACTGTATGGAGAGCAATCTCGTATCGCAAGATACGAAGCGTCGAAAAAGTTATTTTCAGCAAGGATGGCCGTCGGATCATCAGTAGCAGAACACGTGCTTAAGATGATCGGCTACATTGAGGAGCTCGCGAACCTAGGAACCACATTGGAGAGTGAGCTCTATACGGACTTAGTTCTCCAGTCCCTTCCTTCCACATACGCCCAGTTTATACTGAACTTCAACTTGCAAGAAAAAGAAGTTGAACTTTCAGAGCTCCTCAACATGCTGAGGAGTGCAGAGGGCACCCTACAGAAAGGTAGGGAAACATCCACTTTGTTTGTAGGAGGATCATCTTCTTCTAGGTCCAAGGCGAAAGCCAAGGGAAAGAAGAAGAAAGCCCCCGCCAAACCAAGGGGCGGTGTTAGTAAAGTGGATACGAAGGGAAAAGCTAAAGCAACAAAGAAATCGGGGAAGCTTGTGGATAAGGAAGAATGCTTCTATTGTCATAAGAAAGGACACTGGAAGAATGATTGTAGGGCCTGGAAGGCCAGAACACAGGAATTGAAGCAGGTTGCAGCTTCAGCTTCAGGTGTGTATGTTATTGAAAACTGTCTTTCAATAAACTCTACTTGCTGGGTATTGGATACCGGATCAGGATCTCATATCTGTAATTCTTTGCAGGCGTTGAGAAACCGTAGGGTTTTGAAGGCAGGTGACATGACCCTCAGAGTTGCGAACGGAGCTAGCATGGATGCTAAAGCCGTGGGGGACTATCACCTGGGAATGTCAGATGGACATGTTTTGGTTTTGCGTAATTGCTTTTTTGTACCCAACGCAACTTGTAATATCATTTCTGTATCTTTAGTTTCTAAAGAAGGTTATGAATTTGCGTTTGTAAGCAATGTTATAAATATTCACCTTAATCAAGTTCTGATTGGGTCGGGTACGTTGAGTAATGGTATATACGTATTAAACCAACCACAGATTTTCAATGTCCAGAATACACACAAAAGAAAGTCTCCGGAAATAAATCAGACTTTCTTATGGCATTGTAGACTAGGTCACATCAATGAGAGAAGGTTGACAAAGTTATATACAGAAGGATATTTGAATCCGTTCGAATATCAATCGTATGCCACTTGTCAATCCTGTCTCAAAGGAAAGATGACAAAGACTCCGTTCACTGGATACGGAGTAAGAGCAAGTGAGCTCTTGGGACTCGTACACAGCGACATGTGCGGTCCAATGTCTACACATGCGCGAAGCGGTTATTCATACTTCATTACTTTTACGGATGACTTTTCAAGGTACGGTTATGTCTTCTTAATGAAACATAAGTCCGAAGCCTTTGGAAAATTCCAGGAATATAAGAATGAAGTAGAAAAACAAACCGGCAAAAGTATTAAGATTCTAAGATCGGATCGAGGTGGAGAATACTTGAGTGCCGAGTTCCTGGACTATTTAAAAGAGAACGGAATTCTCTCTCAGCTTACTCCTCCATACACTCCGCAACATAACGGTGTATCGGAGAGACGGAACCGAACCTTATTGGATATGGTACGGTCCATGATAAGTAACGCTGAGTTACCGCGATCATTCTGGGGGTATGCGCTAGAATCAGCTGCATACCTTTTGAACCGAGTTCCTACTAAGACTGTGCCTACTACACCATATGAGATGTGGTGTGGGAAGAGACCCTATCTTAATCACATTAAGACATGGGGAAGTCCAGCTTTTTTCAAAAAGTAGCATGCGGACAAGATCGAGGCACGCTCAGTACAGTGCAAGTTTGTGGGATATCCAAAGAAATCCAAGGGATATTTCTTCTACTGCGAAGAGGAACAAAAGGTTTTTGTTTCTCGTCATGCCCACTTTCTAGAACACCAGTTCTTAGAAAAGGAAATTGGTGGGAGCGCAGTAGAACTGGAAGAAATTCCAGAACCACAGACTATTACTGAAAGTTTAGTGGAACCAGGGGGTTCAAAAGAACAGGACATTCCTACGCCGCTCCGCAGGAGTAGTAGGCAGTCTCATCCGCCCGAGAGATACTACGGTTTTCTCATAGACGGGGATAGAGAGGATTGCATCATAGATTATGATGAGCCTACTAGCTTCCAGCAGGCCGTTCAGAGCGTTGACTCGGTGAAATGGCTGGATGCAATGCGGACCAAAATGGAGTCCATGTACACCAACAAAGTATGGACGTTGGAAATTGCTCCAGATGGGGTAAAACCCGTAGGATGCAAGTGGATCTTCAAAAAGAAGATTGGTGTAGATGGACAGGTTGAGACCTATAAAGCTAGGCTGGTTGCAAAGGGTTTTCGTCAAAGACCTGGTTTGGACTATGATGAGACCTTTTCTCCAGTAGCTATGCTGAAATCCATTCGGATCCTTCTTGCCATTGCTGCCTTCCACGATTATGAGATTTGGCAGATGGACGTAAAGACAGCTTTTCTAAATGGAAATTTAGAGGAGTGTGTCTATATGGACCATCCAGAGGGTTTCATTCAGAGTGGGAGCAGCGGAAAGGTGTGCAAGTTGCTTAAGTCCATCTATGGACTAAAGCAGGCATCGCGGAGTTGGAACATCTGTTTTGATGAGACGGTCAAGGAATTTGGCTTTAACAAAAATCCAGATGAACCATGCATCTATAGTAGATTTGTAGCGAGAACTGTAGTATTCCTCGTTTTATACGTGGATGACATTCTCTTAAGAGGAAATGACATTCCTATGCTACAATCTGTCAAGGGGTTCTTGTCGCACAGGTTCTCCATGAAAGACCTGGGTGATGCCTCATACATCCTGAGGATCCGGATCCATCGTGATAGATCCAAGAGGATATTAGGACTTTCACAGTCCAGGTACATCGACACCATACTGAAAAGATTCAGTATGGAAGATTCCAAGCGCGGTAACCTACCGGCTTGTCACGGGATCACCCTCTCTAAAGAGATGTCTCCCAAGACTGATTTGGAGAGGGATCGCATGTCTATTATACCCTACGCTTCTGCGGTAGGCTCTATAATATATGCGATGTTGTGTACCAGACCGGATGTAGCTTATGCACTGAGTGTGGTAAGCCGGTATCAGTCAAACCCTGGGGAGAAACACTGGATAGCAGTAAAGAACATTCTCAAGTACCTGAGAAGGACTAAAGAGATGTTCTTGGTGTATGGCGGAAAAGACCTCCAGATCGAGGCCTTTGCTGACTCTAGCTTACAGAGTGACAAGGATGATTCCAAGTCCATGTCGGGTTTTGTCTTTACCCTCAATGGAGGGGCGGTGTGTTGGAAGAGTTCCAAACAGGAAACCGTTGCAGACTCGAAGATGGAAGCGGAATACATCGCTGCATCTGATGCCGCAAAAGAAGCTGTCTGGATAAGAAAGTTCTTGAAAGAACTTCAGGTGGTTCCGTCCATTGTTGATCCAATACCTCTGTATTGCGACAACAACGGGGCTATAGCTTTAGCGAAGGAACCCAGGTCCCATCAGAGATCCAGACACATCTTGAGGCGGTATCACCTGATCAGGGAGATCGTAGATCGCCAGGAGATCAACGTTCGGAGAGTCGCTTCAGAAGATAACAATGCAGATCCATTCACCAAGGCCCTGCCCCAGACTCAGTTCGAGCGGCTGATCGAGATGATATATCTTCGATACGCTAGTACATGGCCTTAGTTCAAGTGGGAGATTGTTAGTGTATATGCCCTAGAGGCCATTACTGTATCATACTAGTTTGATATTACTTAATGGAAGCTTGGGATATTCACCTTGTATATACAATCTTGCTCAAAATAGTAGTATGCTACTTGGTTTATTTCTACTTCAATGTGTACATGTGTTTATTTTAGTATATCACCTATACACATTAGTGGAGCCCTTAGGATCTTTGCTTGATTACCAGCGATGTGATGGCAGTCACACTAGTGGGGCTGGGTAATCTATAAGCATATCCTTATACAGGTCCCTAGTCACAGGACTATCGAGATAGAGCATCGATACTCCGGAGTAGACTAGCGCATGCGCTTCTCATCCCAGTGTGGGAGACGGTCTGTCCCACAGCCGTCAGTACGTCGTACTTGAGATAGTATGCGGGTGCTCGTTAGGTTACGGGTACACTAGACAGGACTCATCGGGAACTGACTAGTTGGTATTATGCCTATCGTCAGTTATCAGTTCCCAGGTGACATGAGTACAGCTTAGTCCGCTGACTTGACACTGTCACTTCGCCTCGAGTGTGTTCCAACTGCACTTTGATTACTACCCTACCACGGCTCAAAGGAGTCGTGCAAACAGGTAGTAGTTGGGTGCAGTCCCGAAGCACTTGGAGGCAGTGACGGTTAGACAGGATTCGTCTCTCCCGGTATTGGGGGTTGACATCGCGCTGTGTCTAGGAGAGCCATTACACGAGTAGTCCCTGGCCAGGGCAAACGAGATATACTGGTAGGCTTCCAGTGTTATCTTAGGGTGTTTTAGGCTTCACTCCGACACGACTTGTACCGCTATTGGGGGACTGACGTTTACCGCCCCCTAGGCCCGCCATGCGATGTATCAGACGAACAGACCGGACTGTACGGAGAATGTCACATTCAGGCTCAGTAGGAGTTCAGATGGGTTTCACCTCGTCAGTCTTCTTGTCGGCATCTACCTGGGGACCGTTACGCACAGCTAGTGCCGCTTGCGGTCTGTGGTTAAACCCACTGCCAGCGTAGTGTCGAGTCTTTAGAGTCCCACACAGAAAGCTATTCGCCTTTAGGCAAAAGAGTAGAAGTCGCATGGTTTTGCGACAGGTCGCATGGTTTTGCGACAGGGTTCGGTCACATCCGTGCACTTGTGCACGTACAGTGTCCGGACAGTTAACACTAGCGGGCTTTGGTTTAAGCCAGATCCTAGTGTACGTTGTGGGATTGGTATTATCCAGTATGCATTCGTGTTCCTCGGAACGAGGATGCGGGTGTGTATGCACAGTTGACGGAGAGACAGAGGCAGAGGATTCTCATTAGGGTTGTTGACCGTTGACAGTTGACTATTGACTTTTTGCTCAACCCTAATGAGAATATGATATGTGATTAACAATTATATTAATTAAGTATTATGGTGACATGGTTGTTGAGGGATTGACTTTGTTGACTTGTTGACTTTTGTTGACTTGTTGACCGGTTGACTAGGCTTGACTAGTTGACCACCATGATAACTGTAGCTATCATTTCATGGCAAAGACTTTTGCTTGCTTGCTCTTTTGTGCAAAATGAGTGCATGAAATGATATGGCTATGGTTGCTTAAACCATCACATAATACTTGATTGATATGAGGTGTTATGATTGTTTTGGATTATGAGAGCCAGATGAGAAAAGTTTTCTCTCATTATTTCATGCTCACTCTCTCTCTTGTTCTTGAGCTCTCATCTGCTCCTCTTGCTCTCCCTCTTTTGACTCTATGGTTCACTTGTCTCATGAGTTGAGAACCAAGAACCATAGATAAAATCCCATACAAACTCTTCTCTACTCACTCTAGTTCACAAGGTTTAGCAAACCGAGTGAACTAGTTTCTTCAAAGTTCGAAGAAGGAGCCAAAGGTTGAAGTTTTCAGGTGGATCTATCTTCGGCGCAAGGAGACGACGGGGAGAAGCCGATTCGGACGACCATCGAAGCTTGAAGACGAAGGAGTTTGAGAAAAAGAAAGGTATAACCCCCTAACCGAGTAGTTAGCAACTCGTAGTTAGGTTGTTAGTTAGATGTTTAACAAAGATCCGGGTTTTAAGTCCATGTTACCACCTCTAAGAAAATCGTTTTTTATCAAATTTGGCATGCCCGAAAGTACCGGGAGAGGTAGCATGGACTTACAGACGTGCCCAAGAATTGCTGTAGAATAAGTGTAGTACTATGTCTCATTTGGGGTTGTAGGAAGTTGCCTTTTTGGTGGAGGTATGGAGTTGCAAGCTTTTGTGATGAACAAAAGGAATTTTGCAAACCAAAATGAGAAAAAAAAAACCCCAAAAATTGGGACTGCCCACTCCCTCATAGTGGCCGGCCTTGTGTGTGGAATGAGAGAATGGTGAGAGCCCAAAAAATTGAGTGAGCCAAAAGAATAACTAGAGAGAGATAAAATGGTGATGATAAAAAAGTAATCCTCACTCCATCATCATAACCCTTCATCATCAACCATCACACATCTCATCACCAAAAGTAAATCATGATGAATAAGAAAGTCAATGGAGGATAAACCATCATGATCCAACAATATGCAAAGACCACCCTCCACAATGCTAATTTGCACAATTGCAAATAAGCCCTCTTCCACCAAATTTCAGCCAAGAAAAGATACAAAGGAAAATGGCCGAAACGGAATGCAAACTGGCAACTTCGGAAAACTGATCCCATAAAAAATTACAGGAAAACCCCGCAACTGTAAATATATACCCGCATTTGTATTCCGACCGAATACAAATGCAACGAGACAAAATCTACACTGTACAATACTAAGATCCGGCTTAAACCAAAGCCCGCTAGTATAATCCGTCCGATCATGATCCGCGCAATACTATAAGTATCTGATCGAACCCTGCCATATCTCCATACGGCCTCTACAGCGTTTCGCCCGAAACATGAGCAAATGTCTGTGGGGGACTCTAAAGACTCGTCAAGACTTTGGCTGTGGATTTAACCACTAGCACGTCAGAGGTATTAGCCGTACGTGACGGGCTACCAGCTATTGACCAAAAGGGACGTCTGTGAGCAAACTAATCCTGACACCCTACTGAGCCTGTCAGTGACAATATCCGTACAGTCCGGTCCTTTCGTCTATGAGAATCGCATGGCGGGCCTAGGGGGTTGGTAAAAGTCAGACCCCCAAAAGCGGTACAAGTCGTGTCGGAGTGTAGCCCAGAACACCCTGAGATACTACTGGAATACCTACCAGTAAATCTCCTGCCTCGGCCGAGGGCTTTGTGTAATGGCTCTCCTAGACACAGCGCGACCTTACCCCCAATACCGGGAGAGACGAACCCCTGCAGATCCGCTCACTGCCTCCATGTGGCTCGGGACTGTACCCAACTAAAACATGTTTGCACGTCTCCTTTGAGCATGGTAGGGTAGTAATCAAAGTACAGTGGGAACTCACATGAGACAAATGACGATCTCAGGTCGATGAACTAACCTGTACACATGTCACCACGGACCTGCCATCTGACGTCAGGTATAAGACCAACTAGCATATTCCCGACGAGTCCTGTCCGGTGTACTCATAACCCAATGAGCACCTGTATACATCTTAGGTGAACCAATTGACACCAGTGGCTTTTGAGACCGGCCACCACCCCTCGTCGGGGTCTCGACTGTATACACTAGTCTACTCTGGAGTATCGATGCTGTTGGAGATAGTGCCCTCAGAGTCAATTATTGGATCACAGGCACGTGATTGCAATGATTGAGGGAGGACCTATCCCGGTAGGACAGTCTTACTCGAGATTATAGTATGCTATCTGGTTTATCTTTATCATCGTGTACTGCTTTAGGTGATCCTACAGGTCACTATTGCACGTTGATAGAGCCCCTAGGATTCTTGCTTGACTACCAGCAGTATGAGGGCGATCATATAAGTGGGAGCTGGGGTCTATAAGCACATCCTTAAAAGGTCCCTAGTCGTGGGAGTTTCGAGACAGGGCATCGATACTCCAGAGTAGACTAGTGTATACAGTCGAGACCCCGACGAAGGGCGGTGGGCGGTCTCACAAGCCACTGGTGTCAGTTGGATCACCTAAGATGTATACAGGTGCTCATTGGGTTATGAGTACACCGGACAGGACTCGCCAGGAACATGCTAGTTGGTCTTATACCTGACGTCAGATAGCAGTTCCCTGGTGGCATATGTACAGGTTAGTTCATCGACCTGAGATCGTCATTTGTCTCGTGTGAGTTCCCACTGTGCTTTGATTACTACCCTACCATGGCTCAAAGGAGTCGTTCAAACAGGTTTTAGTTGGGTACAGTCCCGAGCCACATAGAGGCAGTGAGCGGATCTGCAGGGGTTCGTCTCTCCCGGTATTGGGGGTGAGGTCGCGCTGTGTCTAGGAGAGCCAGTACATGAAAAGTCCTTGGCCAAGGCAGGAGATTTACTGGTAGGTATTCCAGTAGTATCTCAGGGTGTTCTGGGCTGATCTCCGACACGACTTGTACCGCTTTTGGGGGTATGACTTTTACCAACCCCCTAGGCCCGTCATTCGATGCTCATAGACGAACAGACCGGACTGTACGGATATTGTCACTGACAGGCTCAGTAGGGTGTCAGGCTGAGTTCGCTCACAGACGTCCCTTTTGGTCAATACCTGGTAGCCCGTTACGTATAGGCTAATACCTCTGACGTGCTAGTGGTTAAATCCACAACCAAGGTGTTGACGAGTCTTTAGAGTCCCCCACAGACAGTTTCTCAAGTTTCGGGCGAAACGCTGTAAAGGCCGTATGGAGATATGTCAGGGTTCGATCAGATACGTGCGGTATTGCACGGATCATGATCGGACGGGTTTATACTAGCGGGCTTTGGTTTAAGCCGGATCCTATTATAGTACAATGTAGATATTGTCTCATTGTATTTGTATTCAGTCGGAATACAAATGCGAGTGTGTATACACGGTAGCGGGGTTTTCCTGTAATTTATTACGGGATCAGTTTTCCGGAGTTGCCAGTTTGCTTTTCGTTTCGGCCTTTATTCTTTGTATCTTTCATTGGCCGAAGATTGGTGGAGGAGGGCTTATTTGCAAACATGCAAATTTGTTTTGTGGAGGGTGCTATTTGCATGTTGTTGTGTCATGATGGTTCCACCATGCATTGACTTGTTTACTTCATGATTACTTGACTTTGGGTTCATGATGGTTGTTTTGGAGTGAGGTTTGTGATTGTGATCATTACTTTTCATGATCACCTTTCTCTCTCCCTTGTGATTGCTCCACCCCCTTGAGATAATTCCTCATTCATTCACAAGTTTGGCCGGCCATTCCTCTCTTGGGCTGTCCAAAAATTTGGGTGGGGTTTTTGGCTCTCTTTGGCTTGCTAAAAATCCCCAAAGTTCATCTCATTAGTACACAACTTCATCTCCACCAAAAAGGCAACTCCCGTAAACCCCATGAGACATATAGCTTTCTACACGTCATTCTACAGCAAACCTTGGGCACGTCGACTTGCCAACTTCATGCCCGAGTTGCCTCGGTATAGAGGTGGGAGCCCGTAAAAGAAGACGGCGACGTGGTGCCCTTCCGGCAAGGAGGTGGATACCGGACATTCCACGGGAGATCGGGACGACGACGAGAAGACCGGAGGACACGGATCGCTCGGTATATCTCTCTTCCCGTCTGTTTTCTAGCTAGGACTAGTTTAATGGCCCGATCCGGGTTAAAAGTGCGCGGTGGTGCCGGTTTGCAAGTTTCGCAAAGTTTTTCGTTTCCGCATTCCGGCGTCGGATTGACGGCCGGGGCGCCACCGTGCACTTACAGATGCCCTGTCTCGAAACTCCCACGACTAGGGACCTTTTAAGGATGTGCTTATAGACTACCAGCTCCCACGTATATGATCGCCCTCATACTGCTGGCAGTCAAGCAACAATCCTAGGGGCTCTATCAACATGTAATAGGGACCTGTAAGATCACCTAAAGCAGTACACGATGATAATGATAAACCAGATAGCATACTATCATCTTGAGTAAGACTGTCCTACCAGAATAGGTCCTCCCTCAATCATTGCAATCACGTGCCTGTGATCCAATAATTGACTCTGAGGGCACTATCTCCAATAGATTTGACTAAAACAGTAAGAGACATCCTGATTAGATATATTAGATAACCAATTTAATCTTGCAAGAGCATACGCTGAGTGTTTTCTTCTCTCTCTCTCCAGGTAGCGACCATATCACGCCTTAATCAAAATAATACGAATGTATTGATCGAACCCGCTTGTTATGCTGAGCTGGGGAACGTTGGTCCCGCTCCAACTTATAATTGTTATAAGACAGAGCAGGAAATTAGGGATTACCAGAATTCCCGTGCTGCCCAAACGAAGAAAATGCATGCTGATGCATCATCTTCGGGTGTGTTCATTACAGAGAACTGTTTCTCAGTATTCTTTACGTCTTGGGTATGAGATACCGGATCAGGATTCCACATTTGTAATTTGTTACATGGGCTACAGATAGGTAGAGAACTGAGAACGGGTGATAAATTTCATGAGATAGAAACGGTGCAAGTGTTGCAGCCAAGTCTGTTGGTAGTTATCACCCTGTATTAGCAAATACATTGATTCTGAACGAATATTATTAGATACCGAACATAATATACAACATCATATCAGTATCTTTATTAGTAAAGAAGGATATAATTTTGTATCGTTGGATAATGTTTTGAACATTTCCTATATCAAGAGTTGATCGGTTCAGGCACGTTATCTAAAAGCATTGACGTTCTAAATCAAACCACAGTTCTTAGTATACAGAATACACACAAGAGGAAGAGTTCAGAAATGAATGAATCCTTCTTGAGGCATTGTAGACTAGGTCAAATCAATGTGACCCGACTAGCTGAAGTTACATAAAGATGCTTATTTAAATTTGTTTGAATTTACATCTTGTGAAACTTGCCGATCATGTCACGAAGATAAGATGATCATATCTCTGTTTATTGGAAACAAAACAGTTATTGAACTCTTGGGATTGATACATGCTGATGTATGAAGGTCCCCTGTCTACACATGCCAAGACCGGTTGTTTGTACTTCATTACATTCTCTGATGATCTCTCAAGATTCAGACATATGTTCCTGTTGAAACACAAGTCCGAAACTTTTGAGATATTCACAGAATATAAGTTAGAAGTAGAGAACCAAAAACGGGTATAAGTATTATGTCCTTTGATGAGATCAGGTAGGAGAATACTTGAGCACGGAAATCCTGGACTAATTCTAAAGGAGAATGAGATTCTCTCTCAGCATTACTCCTCCGTATACACCATAGCACGATGGTATATCGGGGCGGAGCAATAGCACCCTATGTGATATGGTGTGCTCTATGATGAGTACTACTGAGTTTCCTATTTCCTTTTGGGAGTTATACACTTGAGAAGCTGCATACCTATTGAATAGGGTTCAAATCAAATCAGTTGCCTACCACTTCATATGTGATATAGAAAGGGAAGAGCCCATATCTTAAGTTTGTTAAGATTTAGGGTTGTCCGACCTATGTCAGAAAAGCAAAATCCGGACAAGCTTGAGGAAAAGTCAGATCTGTGGAAGTTTGTTGGATATCCCAAGCATTCGCAACGGAATATCTTCTACCTAACCGAGGAACAAAAGATGTTTCGTTTCTCAGCATGCAACCTTTGTGAAAGGGAATTTCTTGTGGAAAAATTAGTGGTCATGAGGTAGAACTGGAAGAAGTTCCAGCTATATGTTCAGTTGATAAAACTGCACATTTGTTATTACATTTTTCCTACTATTTCCATATTAAAAAAGGTCTTTATTATAATATATCATACATATGAGGGTTTATTTGTAAAAATACTATTTTCCATGTGTTGATATATTATAATTAGCATTTGGTAGGAAAATGTATGCAAATAATATCATTGACCAAATCTTAATTCTACTAAATATTATTTGAGTTGTTGTGCAGAAATTTTCAGGTCTAAAATCAAGGAAATCAAGTTGTTAAAGCAAACCTGCCTAATTAAGAAATCAAAACTTAGAAATCAAGTCTGGCAGCAACTACGAGAAGATTTCCAAGTTCCAAAAGTTCCAGAGATCGCCACATGTCACAAGGATCAACCCACAAAAATTTGATCAAAGGACCAGATCATATGGCCGCGGATCCGCGGCCATACCCCCCTTTGGGCCGCGGATCCGCGGCAAGATTGGGGAGTTAGAAGTTGCTATTTTTGTGGGAGAATCTCTACTACTTGCTTCCAAATTAGGAAGCTAAGTTTCTGGCTTTGGGACTATAAATAAATACCGAGAGGCTCTTGGAAAAATTATCAAGTCGACGAGATCACGAAGTCCAAGACGGCTCACGCATCCAGACTAATCATCAACTGTTCGTCTACCTCCTTAGAAGAGATCGAGAAGCAACTAGAAATTGTAATCATTTTCTAAGGAATCAAAGTGTAATGAATATTGTTGATTAATAAATGTAACTTTCTTTTTCTTATTCTATTTCTTCGTAGTTTAATTATGCAATTTCTCTCCATCTCTTTTTCTCCCAACATGCGCGAGTAATTCTCCGCTTGTTAGGGTTCGTAGGATTAGGATAGGCTAATGGATGATGAACATCTATAAACTCTTTTTAAGTCCTATAAAGTTTATAAACTTTATTAAAAGAATCATTAACATCCTAATCGAGCACGCTAACAATTCATTGTTAGTCCCGACCGCGATTAGAGATTAGATTAATGATTGTTTTGGTAAAGGCTAGATATGAACGGAGTTCCGTGTCGAGATAAGTGTTAAGAGTGGGATTCCTTTTCCCTCCAGAAACCCTAATCTACATGCATCACCATCGTTCTAGTTTTAAATCTATTAAAAGATAAAAAGAGTAATTTTTAATTAATCATCCATAAATACTAAATCCTAATGAACCCTATAAGTCCCTTCTTATATTAACTTACATCCATAAATAACTAGATCTATATTTTGCATTAGTGCTTAACGTAGATCTAGAAACCATTCTATAATATTCTTTATCCCTCCTCTCTTTTTCAACACATCTAAAGTAAGAGTAAAAGATTCAATGTTTCCCTGAGGACGACCCGTACTGATCTCGGTCTAGCTACACGCGACACCGTTATTGATTGCGGTATAACTACAAACACACTTTCACAAATCAATCAAATGGCGCCGTTGCCAGGGATACGTGCGTAATTTTTTATCCTTACTATTTGTGTTGAATTCTTATTCGATTCATATCATAAACAAAACAAAACTGCAAATTATATATTTAACGATTGTCGTGTGAATTTTGCGAGGGGATCTGGAGTCACAGACTTGAGGAAATAGGAGACAGAGATATTCATTGAGATCCAGAGGAGTAAAAAAGGCCACGTAGCAAAACTCATCACCTGAACCCTCTTACTTGCGGCGGATCCGCGGCCGGAAGTGCACATCGGCGACAGAAAAGCGGCACAACTGAGGATCTAGGGCTTCAATCTTCTCTGGTAAGATTCTAACCTCTTTCTCTCTCCTCTGAAATCCAATAAAATCTCTTTTCTGCAGGATTCTTTGCAAAATATCGCCGCTCAAAAATCTTTTTGCAAAGTTTTGTGATTGGTTTTGTTTTGCATATTTTAATACAGACTTTAAGGGGAAAAGACCAAATCCAGATTAGGTGGGGATTTCATCACCCTTCCTAAGCCCCACAAATCACAAACCGAGCATCTGCATCAACCCTTCATTAATTTAAAAAATATCTAGACCAGACTCTAAGGACTGTCGCGCTCATTAAGGACAGAGGAAGGTCGTGGGTAATCTATCGCTTATCCGCATTACTTTTGTGGTGTCTAGTCAAGTGTGTCTAAGGAGAGTGGTTACTTAATTAGGGCCACTACTTGTAGTGGAGAGCATCCCACTCATCTGGCATTTACCTGGCTACAAGAGTAGTGAAGAGGCGGTAGATGATTGATCCTGCGGTTTGTCCTTTGGAAGTATAGGAGCGGTCTAGAGACTGGACCTAGGTAACCATAGTTCTAGGGTTGCTTGTGCATTTTAGAGTGATTTGTCTTGAGTCCCACTTTTTTCAAAACAAACCAATTTTAAAGCGCACACACGCTGCCACTTGCACTAAACCCGCTTAGTGCATGCTCGGCTAGACACGGGATCCTAGTGCATGTCTTGTCCGTATTCATGCTATCGACGCCGAAGTCGGTACTTCTTCATCTTCTTTTCCCCCACCACACACCACGACCGAGATGGACAGTACTCCATCAGATTATAACACCATGCTGCCACCGCCCGTAGGTGTGTAGAATCCACCGCGCATCTCTCTCCAAGAGAGATGTTATCCTATCCGTGGTCCCCTTCCTACTTGTCTATCTATTCCACCAGCTAACGGGGATAATTTCGAAATTAAACCCTACTATATCAATCTGCTGCCCAAATTTCACGGGCTTGAGTCGGAAGACGCGTACGTTTTCATCACCAATTTCGAAAATGTATGCGCAATGATGGGTACTTCACAATTGACTGTGGATTCTATGCGCTTGCGTCTTCTCCCATTCACACTGTGCGACTTGGCAAAAAAATGGATTTATAATACTGCCGCACACCCTATCACTAATTGGGATGAATTCGTCATAGCATTTCTTAAGAAGTTTTACCCAAACCATAAGACTGCCCATATTAGGAGCGAGATCAACCAGTTCACCCAGCTTCCCAATGAACCATTTTGGAAGTGCTTTGAACGTTTTAAGGATCTGCTTGTCCAATGTCCTCATCATGGAATACAAAGATGGGATTTATGTCGAATTATATATGAGGGCATTAATCCAGCGACAAAGCAGATGCTTGAAACAATGTGTCGATGCAATTTCATGTCTAAAAATGACGGTGAAGCATTCAAATATCTGGAAGATCTCGCAGAAAACACTTTGCAATGGGAAAGCGTAAGACCACCTTCATCTAGGGGAGGTATTCACCAGCTCGATGTTTCCATCGCAGTAAAAGCTGAAATGGCAGCGATACAGAAGAAACTCGATGCTATTGAGAACAAGTTCTCATCATTCTCCCTAAATCAGGTCACGCTTCCTAAGACCGTCTATGGTTGCTATTCGGATCCTTCACACTTAACGGAAGAATGTCCTATGAATGCATCGTTTCAAACTAATGCTGCTTTTCAGCAGCGACCTAGAAACGATCCTTATTCTTCCTTGTATAATCAAGGATGGAGGAATCATCCAAACTTTTCTTGGAACCAAAACCAACAAAGCAATTATCAAAGACCTCCTCCACAGCAACCACAACCACAGAATCAGCTCCCCTTTCAGTCACAGAATTTTCAAAATCCGGCCAACAATTCTACACCACAAGTGGCCGGTACTGACAACTCTTCACTCGCACAAACTTTGGATATGTTCATGAAACATTCCATGCAATTGTTGGCTGAGATGAAGTCTTCTATTGATACCATAAAGAAAGACTCCACCTCCCATGGTGAGAGTATTAAATCAATAAAAAAAACCAACTCACACAGTTAAACGCCGCAATGAGTGCGAGAGAGAAAGGGAAACTCCCATCTCAACCCCTACCGAATCCTGGCCATTCACAAAATCATAATGTGAATGCCATTACTACGTTGAGATCGTAGAGAGTGCTGAATAACCGAGTGGGTGAGCAATTTGATGTTAGTGACACCAATGATACCCCAGCTTCTTCTTCTTCCCCTAATTCGTCTAGTCTCCTATCTTCATCCGAGCCTATTCTCCGTTTTCCCCAAGGCTCGAACATTTCGCCAAATCTATCTAAGTCGATTCCCACTCCAATTTTGGGATCGAATCCCTCCCCACAGTCTTCTCCACAAACGTTGGAGCCAAAACTTATTGATCAAGCTCCATTTCCAAACAGATTAAGGGCCAACAGACCTAACCCGCAAATAGAGAAGATTGTGGAAATGTTTAAGCAAGTTAGCGTGAATATTCTTCTCCTAGATGTTATTCAACAAGTCCCATCTTATGCAAGAATCCTTAAAGACTTGTGCACTAGGAAGAGAAAAACTCAAGTGCCTAAGAAGGTTTTCATGACGAGTAATGTTAGCACAGCTGTTACCCAACAAATACCAAAGAAACGTAAGGACCCCGGCTGTCCTACAATCTCTATTTCTATTGGGGGTAAAAATATTAATCGTGCTTTACTCGATTTTGGCGCTAGCGTTAACTTGCTTCCTTATTCAGTATACGAGCAGTTAGGAATTGGAGAGTTAAAACCCGCCCATTGTACTCTCCAGATGGCAGACCGATCGATCACCAAACCTCGGGGCGAACTAGAGGATGTGTTAATTAAAGTCAGGGAAGTCATATTTCCCATGGACTTTATTGTTTTAGATACACAACCTGTGGCTAACCCACGCAATCAAATTCCAGTGATACTTGGTCGACCCTTCCTAGCAACTTCTAACACTGTAATTAATTGTCGTAACGATTCTATGAACTTATCCTTCGGGAAAATGACAATTGAGGTTAATATTTACAAGCTAGGAAGTCAGCCATCAGAACCTTCTGCTCATTTGCTGGATGTTTGTTCTATCCACGATATAGCTCCCGAAAGCTGCATGGATGAGGAACTTTACTTTGATGTTCTCGACAACACTAATGAGACATCGTTTGATCTTGCACCACTTCATAGTGAGGATATGTTCAATGAGTCCGTCCTTGAGTTTGAACCAGTTGACTCGTTGCAAAAGTCAGTAGCACTTTCCGAGTCAATATCTTATGCAAGTTTTGAACCTCTTAGGGAGTCCGAATATCATTCCCTTACCCCACCTTCTATTGTCTCTCCGCCAATTCTTGATCTCAAACCGCTACCTTCTCATCTTAAATATGCATATTTAGGAGAGAATGAGACTTTGCCAGTGATTATATCCGCTTCTCTAGTCTTAGAGCAAGAGAACGCACTTTTGGCAGTGTTGAGTCGAATCGGCAAGCATTTGGTTGGACAATGGCCGACATCAAAGGGATTAGTCCGTTAATTGTTGAACATTACATACATCTGATGGATGAAGCCAAACCAACCCGAGACCCACAAAGACGGTTAAATCCCGTTATGAAGGAGGCGGTAAAGAAATAAATCGTCAAGTGTCTTGATAGTGGAATAATTTACCCTATATCTGATAGCCAATGGGTAAGTCCAATTCATGTGGTCCCTAAAAAGTCTGGCATCACGGTCATCACTAATGAGGCTAATGAGTTAATCCAAACACGCATCCAAACTGGATGGCGCGTATGTATTGATTACAGGAAACTCAATGCCGCGACGAGGAAAGATCACTTCTCTCTACCTTTCATTGACCAGATGTTAGAACGATTAGCTGGACACGAATACTAATGTTTCTTGGATGGATACTCTGGCTATAATCAGGTCCCCATCGCCGAAAAGGATCAAGATAAGACCATATTTACTTGTCCTTTCGGAACTTTTGCTTATAGACGCATGCCCTTTGAGTTATGCAACGCTCCCACTACATTTCAGCGGTGCATGATGGGGATATTTTCAGATATGGTGGAAAATTTTCTGGAAATTTTTATGGACGATTTCTCTATTTTTAGGGACTCCTTTGAGGACTGCCTTCGTAATCTTGATGCGGTTCTTACCCGCTGTAAGGATAAGAACTTGACTTTGAATTGGGAAAAATGTCATTTTATGGTCCAAGAAGGTATTGTACTTGGACATATAATTTCACGAAAAGGTATTGAGGTTGACAGAGCTAAAATAGATGTCATTCATAACCTCCCTCGTCCCAATTGCATCAAAGATATACGATCCTTCCTTGGTCATGCAGGATTTTATAGGAGATTTATTAATGACTTTAGCAAAATTACTAGACCCTTAACCCTTCTATTGGCCAAGGACACTACATTTCACTTCGATTCGGATTGTGAGGCTGCTTTTGAATCGCTTAAAGGATCGCTCACTACAGCCCCCATTCTATCATCTCCGGATTGGAACCACTCGTTCGAGCTTATGTGTGATGCATTAGATTTTTCTATTGGTGTTGTCTTAGGACAGCACATTGATAAGATGCCACATGTAATTTACTATACAAGTAGGACCTTGAATGATGCACAAATAAATTACACAACTGCTGAGAAAGAACTTTTGGCAGTTATATTTGCATTAGAGAAATTCAGGCCCTACTTGATTGGCTCGCCTATTGTGGTTTACACAGATCACTCCTCCCTACGACATCTTTTATCGAAGAAGGATGCGAAGGCCAGGCTAATACGTTGGATCCTATTGTTACAAGAATTTGATCTTGTCATCCGAGACAAGAGTGGATGTGAAAATGTTGTAGCCGACCATCTTTCACGCATCACTTCTTCGCCAACTTTGACCGTGCCGATAAATGACTCATTTGCTGATGAACGGCTCTTGACTGTATCCTACGAACCTTGGTTCGTAGATATCGTGAGCTATCTTGCGACGGGACTTATTCCTAGTGATTGGTCGAAACAAGACAAACTTCGATTTCTATCCCAAGTAAAATATTTTTACTGGGATGAACCTTATCTATTCAAGTATTGTTCCGATCAAATCATTCACAGGTGTGTCCCTAACGATGAATTCAAGAGCGTGTTATCATTTTGTCATGATCAGGCATGCGGCGGTCATTTTGGTCCTCGAAAAACGGCAGAGAAAGTTTTGCAATGTGGCTTTTATTGGCCAACATTATTTAAAGATGCATATGAACATTGCAAAACTTGTCCGCGATGTCAGCATTTGGGTCGGATTTCACCAAGAAATGAGATGCCGCTCCAACCTATATTGGTTGTGAAAGTATTCGATGTTTGGGGTATTGATTTTATGGGCCATTTTCCTAACTCCTTTGGGAATCTATATATCTTGTTAGCTGTTGATTATGTCTCAAAATGGGTGGAAGCTATACCGTGTCGCACTAATGACAACAAAGTTGTCATTAAGTTCCTTAAAGAAAATATCTTTTCGCGATTCGGACACCCTCGCGCTATAATTAGCGACAACGGGACACAATTCTGCAATCGGTCTTTCGAGGCCTTGATGCGGAAATATTCAATCACTCACAAGCTTTCTACGCCCTATCATCCCCTAACAAGCGGGCAGGCTGAGATCTCAAATAGGCAGATCAAACAAATATTGGAGAAGACGGTTTCGAAAAACCGTAAAGATTGGTCAACCAAATTGACGGATACTCTTTAGGCATTCCGCACCGCTTATAAAACCGATCTTGGTATGTCTCCATACCGCCTAGTGTTTGGGAAGGCATGCCACCTTCCTGTCGAGATCGAACATAAAGCTATGTGGGCTATTAAAGAGCTAAACTTTGATTTTGATCATGCAGGCAGCTATCGAAAGCTGCAATTAAATGAGCTAAGCGAACTCCGTGATGAAGCTTACGATAATGCGGTGATAGTAAAGAACAGGACTAAAGTGTTCCACGATAAAATTCTTTTTAGAAAAACCTTCACATCGGGGCAACAAGTCCTTTACGATTCCCGTCTCCATCTTCATCCGGGTAAGCTTAAATCTCGTTGGAAAGGACCTTTTGTGGTGCGGTATGTACACCCGCACGGGGCAGTTGAAGTTGAAAATTTGAAAAACGGTTCAATTTTTAAAGTAAATGGGCATAGATTAAAACCGTATTTTTCTGCTGACCCCGCGGAGAAGCTCATGTTTTTACAGGAGCCGCTTTATCAAAACTAAATTTCCTCCGCCTCACCTCCATGTTTTTGTAACATTTTCTCATTTTAAGAATGGAGGTGAGTAAAAATGAATTTAATTGAATATCTGTGCGTGCCAAAGAACAAGTTTGGGGGTAGTTTTCATTTAACTATTATTTTACCCCTTGTGTCTCTCTCCTAGTATACAGATCCATGCTCTCAAAAGGCTACATCAGTGAGGACACTGCTGAAAATAGGTCTGGGGGGAGGTTTGTATTCACTAAATTATCTTTGACACTGGGCATTAAAAAAAATTTATAACAAAAGAGTAGAAAGTGAAAAAAATTACATCCAAAAGATAGGAGTAGTTTAAGAAAACCAAGAAAATTAGAAGTTTTCTTAAACGAACTAGTAATAAGTAGTTATGAGCTGTTGTCCCAAGGGTTAGTAAGATGAAGGAAGTCATTAATCTGAGGATAAAAATAAGTCTGAAAAATAGTTTCTATTCTGGAAGCCAAACATTTGAATGTTGATACCCTACTATATACACTTACACACGTCTTGAAACTCGAGATAGTAGAGGATACTTCGAAATGCTATTGTCTAAAAACCAAAGTATGAAGGAAATGAAAAAAATGAAGAAAATATAAAAATGGTGAAAAGAAAAATGAACACTGGTTTTGTTATCGCCAAGGCAGCAATAAAAAAATATAGCGAGGGTGCTTCATCACCTAGTGCCTTAGACCAACTGGTTTGGGAGTCACTGCTAAGCCTCAGGTGGTGCAAGACAAGGAAAATATTATCACCTAATCAGCAAGCACATGAGTAATCAGTCGGTTAATACCTCAAGAAGTATTAACGGTCGCATGAAAATGTGTGAGCAAATCTAAATATTCATCAAGTTAAAAAGTACTGAGGTAGATAGAAAAGAGTATGATAGCTTGAATTGAATTCTCCGAGTGTAGGGATGTTCTATTCACACACGTAGGGGTATATGATCGATGTTTGGATGAAAGGTAGGAACGAAAAATAAAGACGATGTTTTATTGAGGGGTGATGTGATTTTTAACATCTTTTCATGACTATTAAGATAGGGCTCATAACAACTGAAAAGCTAGTGTAGTTGGAAACTCTTATTTTCAAAGTCTTTCTTTTATGGTTCTTATCTTTATATGTAAATTTCACTATCTCTCTTTTGTTATAGGATTTTGTGGGTGTAATCTGCTGAAAACCCTCAAAAGACAACACTCCTCCTACTAGGGACACTTAGAGGTTTAACGACTTGTTGCACGTGCTCAGTGCAATCGTATTTGCCTACGAAAATGTGCTTAGTTTTCTCCTTTCTTTTTTCTCCTTCTCTTCAATAAAACTAGTTTGCTTGGGACGATCAAAGATAAGTTTGGGGGTATTTGTTCAATTGATAAAACTGCATATTTGTTATTACATTTTTCCTACTATTTCCATATTAAAAAAGGTCTTTATTATAATATATCATACATATGAGGGTTTATTTGTAAAAATACTATTTTCCACGTGTTGATATATTATAATTAGAATTTGGTAGGAAAATGTATGCAAATAATATCATTGACCAAATCTTAACTCTACTAAATATTATTTGAGTTGTTGTGCAGAAATTTTCAGGTCTAAAATCAAGAAAATCAAGTTGTTAAAGCAAAACTGTCTAATTAAAAAATCAAAACTTAGAAATCAAGTCTGGCAGCAACTACGAGAAAATTTCCAAGTTCCAAAAGTTCCAGAGATCGCCACATGTCACAAGTATCAACCCACAGAAATTTGATCAAGGGACCAGATCATATGGCTGTGGATCCGCGGCCATACCCCCCTTTGGGCCGCGGATCCGCAGCAAGATTGGGGAGTTAGAAGTTGCTATTTTTGTGGGAGAATCTCTACTACTTGCTTCCAAATTAGGAAGCTAAGTTTCTGGCTTTGGGACTATAAATAAATACCGAGAGTCTCTTGGAAAAATTATCAAGTCGACGAGATCACGAAGTCCAAGACGGCTCGCGCATCCAGACTAATCATCAACTATTCGTCTATCTCCTTAGAAAAGATCGAGAAGCAACTAGAAATTGTAATCATTTTCTAAGTAATCAAAGTGTAATGAATATTGTTGATTAATAAAGGTAGCTTTCTTTTTCTTATTCTATTTATTCATAGTTTAATTATGCAATTTCTCTCCCTCTCTTTTTCTCCCAACATGCGCGAGTTATTCTCCGCTTGTTAGGGTTCGTAGGATTAGGGTAGGCTAATGGATGATGAACATCTATAAACTCTTTTTAAGTCCTATAAAGTTTATAAACTTTATTAAAAGAATCATTAACATCCTAATCGGGCACACTAACAATTCATTGTTAGTCCCGACCGCGATTAGATATTAGATTAATGATTGTTTTGGTAAAGGCTAGATATGAACGGAGTTCCGTGTCGAGATAAGGGTTAAGAGTGGGATTCCTTTTCCCTCCATAAACCCTAATCTACATGCATCACCGTCGTTCTAGTTTTAAATCTATTAAAGGATAAAAAGAGTAATTTTTAATTAATCATCCATAACTACTAAATCCTAATGAACCCTACAAGCCCCTTCTTATATTAACTTACATCCGTAAATAATCTAGATCTATATTTTGCATTAGTGCTTAACGTAGATCTAGAAACCATTCTACAATATTCTTTATCCCTCCTCTCTTTTTCAACACATCTAAAGTAAGAGTAAAAGATTCAACATTTCCCTGAGGACGACCCGTACTCATCTCGGTCTAGCTACACGCGACACCGTTATTGATTGCGGTATAACTACAAACACACTTTCACAAATCAATCACTATACAAACTACAGCAGATGATTTGATAGAACCAAAGGATTCAATAGATTCTAACGAACCTCAGCCTCTCCGCCGATCTAGTAGGGTTCCTCATCCACTTGAGAGATACTTCGGTTTCTCTATGACTATGGGAGCGAGGATTGCATCATGAGATGATGACCCAACTAGTTTCGAGCTGGCCATCAGGAGTTGGACTCTGTAAGAATGGCTGGATGCTTAGCGATCTGAGATGGAATCCTTATACACCAACAAAGTATGGACTTTGGTTGCTTTATCTGAAAGGTTAAATCCCCATCAAGAGAAAGTATATCTTGAGAAGATTACTTAGTGTACATGGAAAAGTTGAGACTTTCAAAACTATGCTTAAGTCCATCCAGATCCTACTTGCCACTGCTACATACCATGACTACGATATCTGGTAGTTGGGTGTCATGACAGCTTTTCTAAATGATGATTTAGAAGAGAGCGTCTATAAGTACATAGCCAGAGGGCTTCATAGACAGTGGGAGCAGCGGAAACGTGTGCAAGTTGTTTTATGCGATAAAGCAGGCATCGCGGAATTGGAACGTCTGTTTTGATATGGTAGTCAAAGAGTTTGACTTCATCAAAATGGTAGATGAACCTTGTATATACAAAAAGGTAATAGAGAGTATGGTGGAAATCCTCGTAGAGTACGTAGATGACAGACTCTTGATAGGGAAGGAGTTTCCTATACTACGCTTGGTTAATCTCCGCTTATCACAAGGATTCTCCATATAGGATCAAAATGATACCTCCTAAATCCTGGGTTTTGGATCTATGAGATAGATCTAATTGGATGTTAGGATACTCACTAGTTGTAGTGAGATGGTATCAATCGATCCTGGGGAGAATCACTGAAATGGTTCCAGGGTGATAAGGACGACTGAATGTCAGTCGCAGGCATTGTCTTTACCCTCAGTGGAGGGACGGTATGCTGGAAGAGTTCCAAGCTAGATACCGTGACTTACTAGACGATTAAAGGCAAGATACATCGTTACCAAAGATGCTACCAAAGAGGCAGTCTGGATAGATATAAGTTCATGAGATGAACTTTGTTCCTACCATTGTGTGACAATGGAGTTGTGGCTTTTGCCAAGGAACCCCCCGTCCTATCAGAAATCCAGATATAATTCTTAGGCAGTATCACCTGATCATGGAGATGGTTGATCTCCAGGGAGATCGAGATTAGGAGAGTAGACACAGAGGACAACAGCGCGGATCCACTCGCAAAGGCCTTTTTCCCGATAGAGACTTTTATGGGATGGTTGAGTATGAGATACTTCAACCACAGCTAAATATTGGGTATGCGATACCACAACAGATGGACCTAGTGCAGGTGGGAGATTGTTAGTTATATGTATGCCCTAGAGGCCATTACTGTACATATAATGATATTTTAATGGATGCTTGGACATATATAGGTAGGACTTTCTTGCTCGACATGATAATATGCTATCTGGTTGTACTTTATCTTAACAGGTACTCTGATTGTCTCTATATCACATATTGATAAAGCCCTTAGAATATGTACTCGACTACTGGGACTATGATGAGATCATACTAGTGGGGCCACAGTAGTCGACGAGTACATCCTATAACTGTTCCTATTCGAGGGTGTATCGAGACAGGGCATCGATACACCAGAGTAGACTAGCGTATACGCATCTTGACCCATATGATGGACGATGGATGATGCCATATCTATCGGTGTTTGACATCAAGGATGGTGTACGGGTGCTCAGTAAAGACTGGGTACACTGGACGGACTCGCCGAGAACTCCCAGATGGTATTATACCTCACATCAGATGACAGTTCTCCGGTGACACTGGTACAGAGTAGTCTGTTGACCCGAGATCGTCATAGAGTCTTGTGTGATTCTCACTGTGCTTTGATTTACATCATACCACGTCCAAGAGGGCTTGCAAAAAGGTGGCTTTTGGGTACAGTCCCGAATCACATGGAGGCAATGAGCGATAGGAGGGGATTCGTCTCTCCCGGTATAGGGAGTTGTTGTTGTGCTATGTTCGATTGGCTATAACTGGAAATCCCTGGCCAGGGTTGCTGAGATTTACTGGTAAGTGTTATCAGTAGTTTCTCGAACTGTTATAGACCTTATATCGACACGACTTATCAAGCTACTTGGGTCTGACGTATACGACCCCTAGGCGAGATATGCGACATATCAGACGACGAGACCGGACTGTACGGGAGTGTTACAGATTGGATTCGCAGGAGAATGTACAGGCTTGCTTGTTGATCTTCTGATCGCTCAATACCTGGGTGGCTGTTGCGTTTAGCTGACCACTTGCAGCTTGTGGGTGTTTGATATGATCATCACCTACTGCCGGCGTATTGACGATTCTTTAGAGTCCTACACAAAGGTTTCTTGACTCAGGCAAAACGGAGTAGAGGCACATATGTGATATGTGCATGACCGAGGATAATGCGATATGAGATACCGTATTATATTCTCGCCATATGAGATATCGGCCGGGTATATGTGATATAGCTGGGTCATCGGATCAAGTGTTTATTTGATGAACTGATATAGATTATATTAATCGGTTATTTATGAAATGGCCGGATTATCGGATCAAGTGTTGATTCGATAATTTAATGTATAACTATATATTTGATATATTAAATTGCATTAACTAATATTAGCTCACTTATTGATTCATTTTCTCACTCGGGTAATACATTGATATATATGCGATATATGTTAATTGTATTATTTTCTTCTGTTACAAAATATATTATATATGCTATATATAATATTGTAACAAGTTATGATAAATAATGCAACATGATTAGTGGAGATTAAACAAGGTTAGGGTTTGATTTGGGTTAGTCCATTCATGAACCTTCTAGAAGGTGTTCTTTTGTTTCGTGCTAAGATATTATGATTGATATTTTAGTGACTCATGGTTAACCCAACCCAAACCCTTCACCCTTGGTTAATTCTCTATATTGGTTAGACTTTTCATTTAGCAACCATGGTTGCATAAGTTATTATTAATATATATTCATTATTCAATACAAAAGGATTCTTCATCTTCTTCCTTGAGTTCTTGATGGAAAAACTTACTAGCTTTTTCAAAGGTGATGAAAATGAGTAAGAATATGAAAACAAATGAGAGCTAAAATCCTACTTCATCATCCTAATCTATCCTAGCCATTTAGATTAGGTTGTTCACTTCATGTAGTGAGTGAGAGCTTGTGTTAATGAAACTTTAAGGTAGATCATCTTTGTTATCGAAGATCGGAAGCATATTTGCATCATTCTCTTCGTGGAGCCTCTCTAGAGTCCGGATGCACGATTATCGCAGCGAAGGGACCTCAACACGGAGCTTAACAAGTGAAGGACCAGATCTACAAAGGTTGTAATCCCTCTCACTTAGTGTTAAAGTGTTTAAAAGGCTTGTTTTCGCCTAATCTCTAGTTTAAAGATCTTGTTAAGGGTTGTTCGGCACGTCTAAATTTTAAGTCGGGCATGGTTGATGCCTCGTAGACCCTTGTGAGAGTGCCTAGTAACCCTACAGATAACACTTACCAGTATATCTCTGAATCAGCCTGGCCAGGGACTTCTTGTTATAGCCAATCGAGCACAGCGCAACATCAACCCCCAATACCGGGAGAGACGAAACCCCTCCTATCACTCATGGCCTCCATGTGAATCAGGACTGTACCCAAAATCCACCATTTTGCATGTTCTCTTGAACGTGGTAAGGTGGAAATCAAAGCATAGTGGGAATCACACAAGACTCTATGACGATCTCGGGTCTACAGACTAACCTGTACCAGTGTCACCAGAGAACTGCGATCTGACGTGAGGTATAATACCATCTAGGAGTTCTCGGCGAGTCCGTTCAGTGTAGCCAGTCTCCACTGAGCACCCGTATACTATCTCGGATGTCAACCACCAATGGATATGGGATCATCCATCGCCCATCTATATGGGTCGAGAAGCTATACGCTATTCTACTCTGGTATATCGATGCCCTGTCTCGATACACCTACGACTAGGAACATTTGAAGGATGTACTTACCGACTACTCTGTCCCCACTAGTATGATCTGCATCATAATCCTGGTAGTCAAGTGCTCATCCTAAGGGCTTTATCAACATGTAATAGAGAGACAATAAGTGTACATGTTAAGATAAAGATCAACCAGATAGCATACTATCATGTCGAACAAGAAAGTCTTCCCTATATATGTCCAAGCATCCACTACAATATATATCGTATGTACAGTAATGGTCTCTAGGGCATACATATAACTGTTAGTGTATATGCCCTAGAGGCCATTACTGTATCATACTAATTTGTATATTACTTAATGGAAGCTTGGGATATTCACCATTGTATAGACAATCTTGCTCAAAATAGTGGTATGCTACTTGGTTTGTCTCTACTTCAATGTGTGTACATGTGTTTCTTTTAACATATCGCCTATACACAATAGTGGAGCCCTTAGGATCTTTACTTGATTACCAGCGTTGTGATGGCAGTCACACTCATGGGGGCTGGGTAATTCACAAGCACATCCTTATACAGGTCCCTAGTAGTAGGACTATCGAGATAAGGCATCGATACTCCGGAGTAGACTAGCGTATGCGCTTCTCATCCCAGCAAGAGAGACGGTCTGTCCCACAGCCGTCAGTACGTCGTACTTAAGATAGTATGCGGGTGCTCGTTAGGTTACGAGTACACTGGACAGGACTCATCGGGAACTGATTGGTTGGTACTATACCTATTGTCAGTTATTAGTTCCCAGGTGACATGAGTACAGCTTAGTCCGCTGACTTGACATTGTCACTTCGCCTCGAGTGTGTTCCCACTGTACATTGATTACTACCCTACCACGGCTCAAAGGAGTCGTGCAAACAGGTAGTAGTTGGGTGCAGTCCCGAAGCACCTGGAGGCAGTGACTGTTAGACAATATTCGTCTCTCTCGGTATTGGGAGTTGATATCGCGCTGTGTCAAGGAGAGCCATTACACACAGTCGTCCCTGGCCAGGGCAAGCGAGATGCACTGGTAGGTTTCCAGTGTTATCTCAGGGTGTTCTGGGCTACACACCGACACGACTTGTATCGCTATTAGGGGACTGACGTTTTCCGCCCCCCTAGGCCCGCCATGCGATATTCTCAGACGAACAAACCGGACTGTATGGAGACTGCCACATTCAGGCTCAGCAGGAGTTCGGATGAGTTCACCTCATCGGTCTTCTTATCGGCATCTACCTGGGGGCCGTTACGCACAGCTAGTGTCGCTTGCGGTCTATGGTTAAACCCACTGCCAGCGTAGTGTCGAGTCTTTAGAGTCCCGCACAGAGAGCTATTCGCCTTTAGGCAAAAAGGGTAGAGGTCGCATCGTTTTGCTACAGGGTTCGGTCACATCCGTGCACTTGTGCACGTTTGGTGTCCGGGCAGTTATTACTAGCGGGCTTTGGTTTAAGCCAGATCCTAGTATACGTTTTGGGAACGGTTTTATCTCGTTTGTATTCGTGTTCTTCGGAACGCAGATGCGGGTGTATATGCACGGTTGACAGAGACAGAGACAGAGGCAGAGGATTCTCATTAGGGTTGTTGACTGTTGACCTTTTCTAAACCCTAATGAGAATAAGAAATATGATTAATAATAATATTAATTAAGTATTATTCTGCCATGGTTGGGTTGCGAGTTTGACCTTGTTGACTTGTCGACTTTGTTGACCGGTTGACTAGCTTGGACTTGTTGACCATCATCATGACAATGGCTATCATTTCATAGGTATGACTTTTGCTTGCTTGTTTGTTCACAAATTGCATTTAATGCATGAAATGATATTGCCATTTGATATGAACCATCACAAAAATACTCAATTACTATTATTATCATGATTATTTTGGATTATGAAGAGGATGGTTGTAAAAGTCTTGCTCATTCTATCATTTGCATTCTCTCTCATCAAAGCTCTCCTCTTCCTCTTGCTCTCTCTCTCTAGCTCATGGTTCTATTGTCTCATAAGTTGAGAAACAAGAACCATAGATATAAAACCCAAAACACTTCTCTATTCATCCTAGTGTACAAGGTCTTGCAAGCCAAGTATTCTAGTTTCCTCTAGATTGAGGTTGGAGCCAAAGGTAGAAGCTTTCGGGTGGATCCATCTTCGGCACTAGGAGACGGCGAGGTGAGGCTGATCCGACTGTAAGTCCACGGTAGTGCCCCGGCCGTCTAACTGACGCCAAATGCGGAACAAAAACTCTTTACAAACTGGCGCTATCGTATAATGTCACCCGGATCTGCCATTAAAGCTAAACTAACAAACTACAAAGTGGGTAGAAATGTTATACCGAACGATCCGAGTCCTTCGGTCTTCAACCATCATCCCACGCTATGTTGCGACTGCTCCGATCTCCTCGATCTCCAGTCTTCTCGTCCAGGTGGCACCACGTCAACGGATCTTTAAACGGGCTCCCGCCTCTGACCCGAGGTAACTCGGTCATCAAGTTTGCCAAAAGAGATGACCAAGATTGATGTAGAGAATGAGTAGAACACTTTGTCTCGTTACATCCAAAACTATGGATAAACGGTTAATGAAGTTGCCCTTTTGGATTGGAATGAAATGAGAAATGTTTCTATCTAATTTCCATGAATCCCAAAACTATCATAATCTTTTCAAATGAACAACCTTATCAATTTCAAGAGGGGGACAGCCATAATATAAGTGAGGAAGGGGTGAGTGTAGGAAAAGAGTGGTGACCATAATGATATTATACTTATCATAACACATCATGAAAACAATGACTCACTTAAAACAATAAATGCAAACCAATGATCATTAACCTAGTCACCTTAACACATCATCATATATTTAATGCTAACTATGAATCATCTAGCCTTATCTAGAAACTTCTAGAACCTTCCACACACTCAGGACTCACCTCAAGAAAAGATAAATCCGTCTTTAACTGAATGTTAAAGACGGGTGATAGAAAACTGAAAACTGGCAACTTCCAAAAGCGATCCCGAAACGAATTTCAGGATAACCCCGTAACAGTATAAACATACCCACATTTGTATTACGACCGAATACAAATGCAAATGAGATAAAGATATTATATCTACACAGTATAATACTCGGATCCAGCTTAAACCAAAGCCTACCAGTATTATCTGCCCGAAATATGACACGTGCGTAAACGCACGTACATTTTCCAAACCCAGCCATAAAACCATACGGCCTCTACTACGTTTCGCCCGAACTTAGGAAACTTTCTGAGGGGAACTGTAATGACTCATCAACACACTGGCACTGGGTATAACCACTAGCACGTCAAAGGTACTATCTGTACGTAACGGTTGCCTATGTATTGATTGGAAGGGAAGCTGACGAGCGAACTCATCTAGAAAACCCTACTGAGCCTAACAGTGACAATATCCGAACAGTCCGGTCCGTTCGTCTAAGAGTATCGCATATCGAGTCTAGGGGGTGGATAAAGTCAGACCCCTAATAACGCGATAATTCGAGTCGGTATGAAGCCCATCACCTCCTGAGAAATTACTGATCCAAATCAATAATTCTCCACTACCCCGGCCGAGGATTTCTAGTGATGGCCACCCGTGCACTATGCGACATCAACCCCCAATACCGGGAGAAACGAATCCCCGACAATCCGCTCACTGCCTCCATGTGGCTCGGGACTATACCCAACTAAAACCTGTTTGCACGTCTCCTTTGAGCATGGTAGGTTAGTAATCAAAGAACAGTGGTAACTCATACGAGACAAATGGCGATCTCAGGTAATCAAGCTAACCTGTACACATGTCACCAGGGAACTGCTATCTGAGGATATGTATAATACCAACTAGCATGTTCCCGGCGAGTCCTATCCGGTGTACTCATAATCCAATGAGCACCTGTATACATCTTAGGTGAACCTACTAACACCAATGGCTTGTGAGACCGGCCACCGCCCCTCGTCGGGGTCTCGACTGTATACACTAGTCTACTCTGGAGTATCGATGCCCTATCTCGAAACTCCCACAACTAGGGACACTTTAAGGATATGCTTATAGACCCCAGCTCCTATATATATGATCGCCATCATACTGCTGGAAGTCAAGCAAGAATCCTATGGGCTCTATCATCATGCAATAGTGAACTAAAGCATGTATACGATGATAAAGACAAACCAGATGGCATACTATCATCTCGAGAAAGACTGTCATATCAGTATAGGTCCTCCCCCAATCATTGCAATCACGTACCTGCGATCTAATAATTGACTTTGAAAGCACTATATCCAACAATCTCCCACTTGCACTTAAGGCTATTATTGCGATGTCGCATACTTATAGCTTCAGTGAGTGGATCCGCCATGATGTTTCTTTCTATGTCTCTCTTAATCTCAAGATCGCGGAGAAAGCCATCTCCCGAATCGAGTAATACCTGTCTTAGAATATATCTGGATATCTGATGGGTCCTAGTTCATAAATGAACTTCAAATCCAAACTTCTTAGACTGTAGTGATCACTGAACCTAATCAATATCCAGCACCATGCCTCCCACAGTATCCTCTTGGACCATATGTCCATAATACTGTCCCTCGTCAGAGGGAAAACTATAACTCTGACAATCACTCTGTCATCCAGGTCACATTGGAAGCCTGGCTGCCATTATCATAAGGGAAAACTATAACTCTAACCATCTCCCGAAGGTGGCTGCCATTATCAAATCCATAGAACATCCATTCATGTTCTAAAACTGCTTCCTAATATTTCTCCAGGATTGGATTAATATAAATTTATCGCATCTAGTGCAAAAAACAATATCTGGTGTGGTACTTGACATCTCACGATTGACTCAATTGCCTAAGCAAGTGATATGCCAATCATGCACATCCCTCTCTCCTTTAGTCTGTAAGACATTTTTAGAGAGGGTGACTCCATCAACTGCAGGTACACCACCATGCCAGGAGTCATCTATTCTAAAATACCATTAGAATATTGTCAAAATACCCAAATTGGGAAACTACCCAATTCTAGATCTAATACCATAGATCTAGTAACCAGAATGTCTGATATTATATCTATATCCTTTATGGAGAAACAACTGTGTGACGACCAAAGTACAACCGATCGTAATATAGGAATTTTACTTCCTACTTTTTGTATGTCATGCAAATACCAGCACATCACACCCTACTATCTTCTCAATAGATCCACTCCTATTCTGATGAAGTCAAACCCATGACTGTCACATCAAAAATAGATGATCTATCTCCGTTATATCTGCTCAAGTCTATAAATAGACATAAGCTACTTGCCCACTATGCTTCCGCTGCTCCTACTGACCACAACAACCCTCTGGCAGAATAATATACATGTACACTTCTAAATCTAGTTTAGAACGACGCTATACTTAACTTCCTGCCGGATCTCATAGCCTGGAACAACAGTAGTGTCAAGTCTGGGTAAACAAGAACCTCCCTGTCACCGTCCTTGAGGCTACCGGAGTACCTCTCGGGTGTCTGAGGTTACCCACCATATCTGCGGAGTGGCAATTGGAATGTCAAACCTGATTGAATATATAGGTCCTATTTAATATTCCGTAATCGTTTGCGGTTCTGGAATCACTTCCAGTTCTACCATACTCACACTTCTGTTTTCTGAAAAAATCCATTTTACTAAAACTGTGGCGAGTCAAGAACAATATCACTATTGATCTTCCAGATGGTAAAAATTCAACCCTCGTCAAAGCCAGGGTCAACCCACAAACTGCCATTACAGAAACGTGCCTTGAGTTATCCAGGGTCTGGTTTTAAGCATAAGCTGGACAACTCCCCGTACCTTAACATCGTTAAGATATGAACCATTCTATATCCAATATAGAAACTTTGGCACTTATTTAATTGGAACCAAATTCAAATCATGCAGCTGTCTCGAGTGCATATCAACTTAATGGAAAGAGGCTAATCAGCATTACTCAACTTAGGAATACATCCAATTATGGGTAATCTGAAAGAGAAACAAGTTTCTCAAAACCGTTACTATCAACTGAATACCAATCACAAGAATCTACATCTTCGATTTCTTTGAAGAATCCCGATACTTGCGACACCTGGTTCTCTACTTTATTCCTATACCCACAACTTCTCAAAAGTTAGAAATTTTATTTCTACGAAACACTTGTCTAAAAACTAGAGAAGTTACAAGTAAACATAACAGAGTATGAGGACCATCCCCTTTGTCCTGATGGACACTGGACAACATACAATACTCTGTATAAGTCCGCTGAGTTGAATAACTCAAAACCTGTGCATCGTAGGTTAAAAATTGTACCCAGGCGATTTCCTCAAATATCACCAATTACAACGAATTCCGATATAATGAGGATGATCACCTAATTCCGAATAACTTACTCCCACTCATCATCTGTAAAACCATACAGATGTGAGAATCTTTCCTGGTAAATACATACTCTGGAGTAAGTATCTAATCGGGAAACAGTTAACAATGCACTGAAACATGAAAATGTTTCGTAGAGGTATTCTGGTATTCCTAGTAATGCCTCTTCCATAATCCAATTCATGACTTTAACCGTATATCTCTTTGCCATCTCTCCAAATCCCTTTATTTGTCTTTATTCATTACCTTCTGTACACCATCGTTAGGCTAAATGGTTTTCTTCCTTCCCTACCGTTCGGCACCAGCCTATGGTTTGGAATAAGACTATCCAGTAAGCATAATAGGTGTACTCACCTAATCCTAGGAGTACTCGCAACTTAAGAGAAGGTGATGATAAAAGACAACTGAATAATACCTTATTCTAGCAAAGGTGAAATAGGAGTGGCGATAAAGTACGCGGTTTGGTCGTGAATGATAGCAGTCGCAATTTACTTTGCCTTCTTTCTAATCCCTTTATTTTGTCTTTACATATTACCTTCTGCACACCCTACTTAGGCTAATTGGTTTTCTTCATTCCCTACCTTTCGGCACCTGCCTTTGGTTTGGAATAAGACTATCTAATAAGCGTAATGGGTGTACTCTCCTAAACTAAGGAGCCCTCGCAACCTGAGAGAAAGTGATAATAAAAGACAACTGAATAAACCAATTCTATTTCTCCTGAACCTTGATCCATCCTCGAAGAAGTCCCTTCGAGTTCGTATATAACCATACGATGGATCTATCCAATAGAAGTGGAAGTCCGTAGTAATACGGGGTGTTCTGAGAAATACAAAGGGTAAAAGAAGGAGTGGCAATGACTTATGCAACTTAGACAATCCAAAAGCCAGTATTTTAAGAAGGTTCGGTCAACTTGGTCACTGAGTCATAGTCTAGGGTCAGTCAAAGGTCGCTGCCAAAGAGAGAGAGAGAAAAGAAACACTTTGCGTGCACTCTAACCTAGATCAGAATGGTTATCACTTTATCTAATCAGGAAACCTCCCACTGTAATCTCAAATTCTCCTCCAAACCTGAAAGAAGAATCAGTCGGGATCACCCGAAGAGTAAACCAACTCATCAGTGGGAATCGGGATCCAACTCTCATCGCATGATAACGTGACGGAATCCACTCACGTTATCACACTCCAGAAGGTATGTGCATACTTGGCAAGTTTCAGTTTCTTTAGAAACTCCCGATGTGGATTTTTACCCCCATGCTTTTATGACCTTGACTAAGGGCCAACAAATCATAAGTCACATGTTCAAGTTCTTCCCGTCATTATCCAGGTTGATTTAAACCCACCCGTACATACTCTTAACTAAGGGCCAACAAAGTAATACGACTGTCCCAAACCAACGCATCTATCTATACAACATGTGAACACCCCAGCAACTACCAATCACTATGTCTTAACTAAGGCCAACAAACATAGCTTGAATACTACTGACCATCCATAAGATACGAAGGAGGGCTACGGCTGGTTTTTGGCGAAAAACCTTTAACGTAATGAACTTGATCTCGTTGAAGGAACCTGATAGCTTTTTATAAAAATATAGTGGCGAAAACCTTTGCTAAAGAGGTCACTCCCGGTGAAGGGATCTCGGCTCTTTCCTCGTGGAATGAGGTGCAGCATATTCCAACTGAATACCGCGATGCAAAGCAACTTGTAATCGGCTATAGTGAAGTTATTAACCTGACGCAAACTTCTGCCCAAGTGGTCACTCCCGGTGAAGGGATATCGGCCCCTGCCTCGTCGAATGAGGTGCAGGATATTCCAACTGAATATCACTATGCAAAAAAAAAGGAAACGTCTTTGTAATAACACTTTTTAAAACTGTTCCAACAACATCAAATATAGGTTTGTTTTCCTTTGCATTGATCAGAATCAATGTAGTCCCATCAATTAATCACACCAGAAAAGAACGAAAATATAATGTACGTATATGCCATCCGCATTCGCCACTGGGTCCCCTCATCACCCGTTAGGTTACTTAACTAACGACAGAGCGGGGACTGGACTAGCGCGGGTGTAAAACATATACAACATCTAATAGTATATATACCAATATACAATAATCGCTCTAGGCGTGATAATATTCAACAATACAGAAAAGTAATAAGCATCACTGAACAATACAGATAATCTGGGATCCTCGGGTTTCACAGAGCCGCTACTGAAACCCGACGTTCCCTTGGTCGTGTGGATAGCCTGTGCAATGAAACCTAGACCCCTACGGGTGCGGCAAGTTACCCACCAAAATCTGAAGCGAGGCAGCCCCCTACAGCATAGTGAATGGATCACCCGGCACTTCACGGAATCCGGTAAATTGAGCACCCCTCCTTGGGTCAACCTGTACCCCTTACGAGTACGGCGAATAGTCTGCCAATTCTAGAGTGAGGTCCCTCTGCCTCTCAAAGCCATGAGATACGGACCCGTTGCCCTCTAGAACCCGGCTATCCGTGCACCCCATCGCGAGGTAAACCTAGTACAGAAAAGTAAAATATGTACAACTGGTACATCGACCTCAGCCCGGTCGTGCCCCAAAAGAATATTATACAAACAGGCAGTGACAGTAGTCCACATGTTGGACGCTCGCCCCGCAATATCAAATGTACAAATAAATCCAAACAGCACTACCATTGCACACTGCTATCCACCACGACATATCCACAACATCACAGCACAACACAGAACATCAACGCGAATGTCACGTTCGCAAACCCGTCTAAAAGGACTATAGCAATTAGACGCGGTTTACCGCTCGAATGACATTCACGGTCGGAGATATAATGTAAATACTGCATACTAACAAGTTTAAAATTTCGATCGATAAAACTTCCCGAAGTGGGCCCCACGTACATCTGATGTACAGTAATAAAATCGGGGCCCAAAAGAAATATACCAAAAACCACAATTTCCCATGTGAAGCTCTCTGGAAAAAATTGGAGCACTGTTCCCACACACTGGCCGCGGTTCCGCGGTCAAACCCAAGCTTTGACCGCGGATCCGCGGTGGAACTGTGGGAACACGTGTTCAAATTTCACCAGAAATCTTAGAAAACCCTGCACAATTTTCTGTCATATGCAAAATAATTTTTAGACCCTTTTAAAAATCGACAGAAACTTTTGTGCAGAAAATTGCGATTTTTGAAATTCGGTTCGATCACTATTTTAAACATGTTAGCACAAGTTAGTAAAGCTTAATGGCGAGGCTCTGATACTACTGTAAGTCCACGGTAGCACCCCGGCCATCTAACAGACGCCAAATGCGGAACAAAAACTTTTTACAAACCGGCGCTATCATGTACTGTCACCCGAATCTGCCATTAAAGCTAAACTAACAAACTACAAAGTGGGTAGAAATGTTATACCGAACGATCCGAGTCCTTTGGTCTTCAACCATCATCCCACGCTATGTTGCGGCTGCTCCGATCTCCTCGATCTCCAGTCTTCTCGTCCAGGTGGCACCACGTCAACGGATCTTTAAACGGGCTCCCGCCTCTGACCCGAGGCAACTCGGTCATCAAGTTTGCCGAAAGAGATGGCCAAGATTGATGTAGAGAATGAGTATAACACTTTGTCTCGTTACATCTAAAACTATGGATGAACGGTTAATGAAGTTGCCCTTTTGGATTGGAATGAAATGAGAAATGTTTCTATCTAATTTCCATGAATCCCAAAACTATCATAATCTTTTCAAATGAACAACCTTATCAATTTCAAGAGGGGGACGGCCATAATATAAGTGAGGAGGGGGTGAGTGTAGGAAAAGAGTGGTGACCATAATGATATGATACTTATCATAACACATCATGAAAACAATGACTCACTTAAAACAATAAATGCAAACCAATGATCATTAACCTAGTCACCTTAACATCATCATATATTTAATGCTAACTATGAATCATCTAGCCTTGTCACCATCTAGAAACTTCTAGAACCTTCCACACACTCAGGACTCACCTCAAGAAAAGATAAATCTGTCTTTAACCAAATGTTAAAGACGGGTGATAGAAAACTGAAAACTGGCAACTTCCAAAAGCGATCCCGAAACGAATTTCAGGATAACCCCGTAACAGTATAAACATACCCGCATTTGTATTATGACCGAATACAAATGCAACTGAGACAAAGATATTATATCTACACAGTATAATACTCGGATCCGGCTTAAATCAAAGCCTACCAGTATTATCTGCCCGAAATATGACACGTGCGTAAACGCACGTGCATTTTCCAAACCCAGCCATAAAACCATACGGCCTCTACTACGTTTCGCCCGAACTTGGGAAACTGTCTGTGGGGAACTCTAATAACTCATCAACACACTGGCACTGGGTATAACCACTAGCACGTCAGAGCTACTAGCTGTACGTAATGGTTGCCTATGTATTGATTGGAAGGGAAGTTGACGAGCGAACTCATCCACAAAACCCTACTGAGCCTGACAGTGACAATATCCGTACAGTCCGGTCCGTTCATCTAAGAGTATCGCATATCGAGTCTAGGGGGTGGATAAAGTCAGACCCCTAATAACGCGATAATTTGTGTCGGTATGAAGCCCATTATCTCCTGAGAAACTATTGATCCAAATCAGTAATTCTCCACTACCCCAGCCGAGGATTTCTAGTGATGGCCACCCATGCACTGTGCGAAATCAACCCCCAATACCGGGAGAGACGAATCCCCGACAATCCGCTCACTGCCTCCATGTGGCTCGGGACTGTACCCAACTAAAACCTGTTTGCACGTCTCCTTTGAGCGTGGTAGGGTAGTAATCAAAGCACAATGGGAACTCACACGAGATAAATGACGATCTCAGGTCGACAAACTAACCTGTACACATGTCATCAGGGAACTGCTATCTGACGATATGTATAATACCAACTAGCATGTTCCCGGCGAGTCCTATCCGGTGTACTAATAACCCAATGATCACCTGTATACATCTTAGGTGAACCTACTAACACCAATGGCTTCTGAAACCGGACACCGCCCCTCGTCGGGGTCTCCACTGTATACACTAGTCTACTCTGGTGTATCGATGCCCTGTCTCGAAACTCCCACGACTAGGGACACTTTAAGGATGTGCTTATAGACCCCAGCTCCCACATATATGATCGCCATCATACTGCTGGAAGTCAAGTAAGAATCCTATGGGCTCTATCATCATGCAATAGTGAACTAAAACATGTATACGATGATAAAGACAAACCAGATAGCATACTATCATCTCGAGCAAGACTGTCATATTGGTATAGGTCCTCCCTCAATCATTGCAATCACGTACCTGCGATCTAATAATTAACTTTGAGGGCACTATATCCAACACCGACCACCATAAGGAGTTGAAAAGAAGGAGTTCAAGTTTAGGTATAACCCCTAACATAGTAGCTAAACTCTTAGTTAGCTTGTTAGATAGTTTGTTTAACAAAGATCCTTTTTTAGAGTCCATGTTACCCCCACCGTAAAAATCGTTTTTCACCATTTCCGCAACCCCAAAGAACCGGGGATGGGTAACGTGGACTTACGGTGGTATCAGAGCCTAGTTAAACACTATCTAACATGTTAGTAAAGTAACTAGAAGTTCGATCGGAGAAAAAATCACAAAACATGCCCGAACTTTAAACTTTCTGTCGATTTTTATTCTGCTCTAAAAATAATTTAACACATCTGAAAAATCGTCTCAGGGTTTTTAGTGAACACAGCAGAAAAACGATCCACTGAGCCGACCAACTCACCGTGGAAACGCGGCAAGAAGAGCTTCTTGCCGCGGATCCGCGGCCGAGTTGACTCGGCCGCGGATCCGCGGCCGAGTTTACTCGGCCGTGGATCGGTTTTGCTGCAGTGTGTTTCTGGGGGTGTTTTGGGATTTTTACAATATGTTTTTTCTGCCCAGATTTTCCAGAAAACTAAATTAGTTTTTGTGGTGGTTAAAAATCCGTATTTTGATCGAACTTCTAAAGACTTTAGCTAACGTCTTATATCTGTGATGTAATATATGTATTGAACGTCTGCTAATCGCTATACGTCGATTAGTGGGGGTTATACATATCTGTGATCTGTAATGTTGATGGTATATGTATATGAATTCATTGGATTGTCGCGGATGAATAGCCGGGGGGTTATGAGATTAAAGTTTTCTTTTTCTTTCAATTCATGTAATTTGTAATTGATGTAATATTATTTGTATGGCCGCACATCCGGGATGAGGTTGTAGCCGCCATTGTATAATTTATTTTACTGTTTTTGCTCCTAGGATAGTCCCAAGGAGGGGGTGCACAAACTACTGGGTACCTCGAAGTGCCGAGTGGCCTACTCACGTTGTTGAGGGAGGTTGCTTCACTTCGGGTATTTGGCGGGTAGTTTGCCGCACCCGTAGGGGTCTAGGGTGGGGTATTGGCTATTCACCGCGACCGTGTAATCCGCTTTTCGTTACAGGCTCGTACGAAATGCGGATTCCTAGTATATCCAATGTGTTCATCTGTGATCTGGAATGGCTATCATTGCATCTGACGAGTGTATATATATCTATATATGATATCTATTTAAGAGTTGGTTATGTTTTGCATCCGCGCTAGTCCAGCCCCCGCTCTGTCGTTAATTAAGTAACCTAACGGGTAATGACGGGGCCTCGTGAAAAATACGGATGGCATAAGCGTACGTCATATTTTTGTTGTTTTCTGCAATGGTAGGATTAAATGATGGGACACATTAAAATTAATGCAAGAAAATAAACCAAAGTAAAGTCATTGGAACACTTTCAAAACGACTCGGTTCTTTTCAAAAACCAACATTTAAACGCGGAGCTTGAACCACTCCCTTTAAAAGATATCTCGTTCCATCAATTATATCAAGTTCACTACGTTTACGGTTTTGCCAAAACCATTCGTAACCCTCCATCATTTCATATGAATAGTCAATAGTATTCAAGCTGTGTTTGTTGGCCAAAGTCAAGGCACAGTGTTTGGTAGCTATTGGGTATTCATATGCAGCATAGATAGATGCGTTGGTTTGGGACAGTCGTACTGCCTTGTTGGCCAAAGTCAAGGGTAGGTACGGGTGGGTTCAAATTAACCTGGAGAATGACGGGTAGAACTTGACATGTGACTTATGATTTGTTGGCCAAAGTCAAGGTCATAAGAGCATGGGGCAAAAATCCATATCGGGAGTTTCTAAAGAACCAGAAACTTGCTAGCGCTGCATACCATTTGGAGTGTGATGATTTTGGTAGGATTCCTTCAGTTTTGTCACGCGATGATATTTGGATCCCGATCCTACTGTGAGTATATGCTACTCCTCGGGAAATTTCTTACTTAACGATCAATGATATAAACCAAGTAGGTGTCTAGAAAGGTGTTAACGGGGCTATGCCCCCAGGGAAAAGAGGTTCTTAAATTAAGGAACTTCGCGAAAGCGTTGGAAAACCTCCCTCGAAGTACCGACACTGGCCTGGCTGAATGGTAAAGCAAGTATTGTACGGTGAGATTGATCCCGACTAATTCCTCCTTTTTGGTTTGAAGAGGGATTCGAGAAACAGTGGGAGCCATCCTGTTTAGACAAACTAAAAACCACTCTAAACTTGCAAGAGCATCATGCTGAGTGTTTCTTCTCTCTCTCCTCATTGCAGCGACCAATCGTCATGACCGGACTTAAGTTACTTCTAGATAAAAATATACTGACAAGGCCAAATTATAAAGATTGGCTCAGGAATGTCAAAAGGGCAATCACTTACGACAAGTTGGGGTATCTCCTTACCACCAAAGCTCCTCCTATCCCAGGTCCCACCTCCAGCGTTGCGGATAAGGAAATCCGTAAGACCTGGGAGATCGATTGTGCGAAGGCCAAGTGCCTCGTGCTTGCCTCTATGGACAATGAACATCAGAGGAGGCACGAGAATATGGACCTAGAATCCATATTTCTCCATACTAAAGAACTATATGGAGAGCAATCTCGTATCGCCAGATACGAAGTCTCGAAAAAGTTATTTTCGACGAGATTGGCCGTCGGATCATCGGTAGCGGAACACGTGCTTAAGATGATTGGCTTCATTGAAGAGCTCGTGGACCTTAGGACAACGTTAGAGAATGAGCTCTATACGAACTTGATTCTCCAGTCCCTTCCTTCCACTTACACCCAGTTTATCCTGAACTTCAACTTGCAAGGAAAAGAAGTTGAACTTCCAGAGCTCCTCAACATGTTGAGGAGTGCAGAGAGCACCCTACAGAAAGGTAGGGAAACATCCACTTTGTTTGTAGGAGAATCTTTCTCTTCTAAGTCCAAGGCGAAAGCCAAGGGAAAGACCCGCCAAACCAAGGGGTGGTGTTAGTAAAGTGGAAACGAAGGGAAAAGCAAAGGTAATAAAGATAGCGGGGCAGCTTGTGGGAAAGGAAGAGTGCTTCTATTGTCATAAGAAAGGACACTGGAAAAAGGATTGCAGGGCTTGGAAGGCCAAGAACCAGGACCCGAAGCAAGTTGCGGCTTCGGCTTCAGGTGTGTATGTTATTGAAAACTGTCTATCAATAAACTCTACTTCCTGGGTATTGGATACCGGATCAGGATCTCATATCTATAATTCCATGCAGGCACTGAAAAAGCGTAGGATTTTGAAGGCAGGTGATATGACCCTCAGAGTTGCAAACGGAGCTGGTATGGATGCTGAGTCCATGGGGGACTATCACTTGGGAATGTCAGATGGACATGTTTTGGTTTTGCGTGATTGTTATGTTGTACCCAATGCAACTTGTAATATCATATCTGTATCTTTATTATCTAAAGAAGGTTATGAATTTGCATTTGTAAGCAATGTTGTAAACATTCACCTTAATCAAGTTTAGATTGGGTCAGGTACATTAAGCAATGGTATATACGTATTAAACAAACCACAGATTTTCAATGTCCAGAATACACACAAAAGAAAGTCTCCGGAAACAAATCAGGCTTTCTTATGGCATTGTAGACTGGGTCACATCAATGAGAGAAGGTTGACGAAGTTACATACAGAAGGATATTTAGATCCGTTCGAATACCAATCATATGCAACTTGTCAATCCTGTCTCAAAGGAAAGATGGCAAAGACTCCGTTCACTGGACACGAAGTAAGAGCAAGCGAGCTCTTGGGACTCATACACAGCGACGTATGCGGTCCAATGTCTACGCATACGCGAAGCGGTTATTCTTACTTCATTACTTTTACGGATGACTTTTCAAGGTACGGATATGTCTTCTTAATGAAACATAAATCCGAAGCCTTTAGAAAATTCCAGGAATACAAGAATAAAGTGGAAAAACAAACCGGCAAAAGTATCGAGACACTGAGATCAGATCGAGATGGTGAATACTTGAGTGCCGAGTTCCTGGATTACCTAAAAGAGAATGGAATTCTCTCTCAGCTTACTCCTCCATACACTCCGCAACATAACGGTGTATCGGAGAGACGGAACCGAACCCTATTGGATATGGTACGTTCCATGATGAGTAACGCTGAATTACCGCGATCATTCTGGGGATATGCACTAGAATCAGCTGCATATCTTTTGAACCGAGTTCCAACTAAGACAGTGTTGGAGATAGTGCCCTCGAAGTCAATTATTGGATCACAGGCACGTGATTGCAATGATTGAGGGAGGACCTATCCCAGGAGGACAGTCTTACTCGAGATGATAGTATGCTATCTGGTTTATCTTTATCATCGTGTACTGCTTTAGGTGACCTGACAGGTCGCTATTACACGTTGGTAGAGCCCCTAGGATTCTTGCTTGACTGCCAGCAGTATGAGGGCGATCATATACGTGGGAGCTGGTGGTCTATAAGCACATCCTTAAAAGGTCCCTAGTCGTGGGAGTTTCAAGACAGGGCATCGATACTCCAGAGTAGACTAGTGTATACAGTCGAGACCCCGACGAGGGGCGGTAGCCGGTCTCACAAGCCACTGGTGTTAGTTGGTTCACCTATGATGTATACAGGTGCTCATTGGGTTATGAGTACACCGGACAGGACTCGCCGGGAACATGCTAGTTGGTCTTATACCTGACGTCAGATAGCAGTTCCCTGGTAACATGTGTACAGGTTAGTTCATCGACCTGGGGATCGTCATTTGTCTCGTGTGAGTTCCCACTGTACTTTGATTACTACCCTACCACGCTCAAAGGAGACGTGCAAACAGGTTTTAGTTGGGTACAGTCCCGAGCTACATGGAGGCAGTGAGCGTATCTTCAGGGGTTCGTCTCTCCCGGTATTGGGGGTGAGGTCGCGCTGTGTCTAGGAGAGCCATTACACGAAGCCCTCGGCCGAGGCAGGAGATTTATTGGTAGGTATTCCAGTAGTATCTCAGGGTGTTCTGGGCTACACTCCGACACGACTTGTACCGCTTTTGGGGGTCTGACTTTTACCAACCCCCTAGGCCCGCCATGCGATACTCATAGGCGAACGGACCGGACTGTACGGATATTTTCACTGACAGGCTCAGTAGGGTGTCAGGATGAGTTCACTCATCGACGTCCCTTTTGGTCAATACCTGGTAGCCCGTTACGTATTGGCTAATACCTCTGACGTGCTAGTGGTTAAATCCACAACCAAGGTGTTGACGAGTCTTTAGAGTCCCCCACATTCAGTTACTCAAGCTTTCGGGCGAAAAGCTGTAGAGGCCGTATGGAGATATGGCAAGGTTCGATCAGATACGTGCGGTATTGCACGGATCAGGATCGGACGGTTAGTACTAGAGGCCGTATGGATATATGGCAGGGTTCGATCAGATATGTGCGGTATTGCACGGATCAGGATCAAACGGATATTACTGGCCGGCTTTGGTTTAAGCCGGATCCTAGTATAGTACAGTGTAGATTTTGTCTCATTGCATTTGTATTTCGGTCGGAATATAAATGCAGGTGTGTATGCACAGTAACGGGGTTTTCCTGTAATTTATTACGGGACCAGTTTTCTGGAGTTGCCAGTTTGCTTTCCGTTTCGGCCAATTTCCTTTGTATCGTTCATTGGCCGAAGATTGGTGGAGGAGGGCTTATTTGCAATTGTGCAAATAAGCATTTGTGGTGGGGGTATTTGCATCTTCTTGTGTCATGATGGTTGCACCATCCCTTGACCATTTGACTTGTTTTGTTCATGATGGCTTGACCATTTGGAGTCATCATGCTTGAGATGATGGTTGTGTTGGAGTGTTGGTTTAGGCTAGTGATCATTACTTTGTATGATGGCCTTTTCTCTCTCTTAGATTATTCTTGTGGCTACCTCTTTGTTGCACTCCCTCACTCACTCTCATTCTCTCCTCTCCCACATTAGCATGGCCGGCCAAGCTCTAAAGGGGCTGTCCCAATTTTTGGTGTAGGGATTTACACTCATTTGACTTGGCAAAAATCATTTTTAGCTCCTCTCCAAAAGAAAGTTCATACCTCCACCAATATGGCAATTCCTACAACCCCAAATGAGACTTGAGCACTACACATTCTACAGCAAACCTTGGGCACGTCGACTAGCCAGCTTCGTGCCCGAGTTGCCTCGGCATTGAGGTGGGAGCCCGTAAAAGATGTAGGCGATGTGGTGCACTTCCGGCGATGAGGTGGAGACAGGACATTCCGCGAGAGATCGGGACGATGACGAGAAGACCGGAGGACTCGGATCAGTCGGTATATCTCTATTCCCTATCTTGTAGTTAGCTAGGACTAGTTAATGGTTCGATCCGGGTATTAGTGCGCGGTGGTGCAGTTCATGAAAAATTTAAGATATCACCGCTTCCGTATTTTGGCCTCGGAATGGAGGTCGGGGCGCCGCCATGCACTTACAGTGGTATCAGAGCCTCGCCATTAACCTAGTCTAGCTTTGTTTAATGTGTTTTACATTTCTGATCGACCAAAATTCCAAAAACCCGCGTTTTCTTCACATCAGTTTTCTGTCGAATTTTTTCTGGCTCGAAAATTTTTTCAGGTTGTAGAAAAGTGATGTACTGGAAGTTCTAAGCATTCTGTAGAAATTCGATACAGTAACTCGACAATGGGAGCGCGGAACCGCGGCCAAACCCCCCCTTGGGCCGCGGTTCCGCCGCACATTGATGTCCTTACCGTATCAAATTTATGCAGTTGCTTTCTGGGTTGAAAATAGGGTTTCTGGAATAGTATTTTTGGGCCCAGAATTTCTTGATGTGCTACAGTAGTACTTGGGGCCCACTTGGTAAGTTTTGATCGATCGGATATTTTAAACACATTAGTTCACAGTATTTACATTATATCTGCGACCGTGAATGTCACTTGATCGGTAAATTCAGTCTAACTGCTATAGCCCGGTTAGACGGATTTGCGAACGTGACTTTCACGTTGATGTTCTGTGTATTGCTGTGATGTTGCGGATTGGTCGTGGGGGATAGCCTGGATGCAATACTAGTACAGTTGTGGTTGTATTATGTACATTTGATATTGCGGGGCGAGCGTCCGACATGTGGACTGCCGTCACTGCCTGTTTGTATTATTTTTTTGGGGCACGACCAGGTTGCGGTCGATGTACCCGTTGTATGTATATTTTACTTTCTGTACTAGGATTACCCCGCGGAGGGGTGCACGGATAGCCGGATTCTAGAAGGAAACAAGCCCGCATCTCATGGCATTGGGACGGAGGGGGCTTCTCTCTAGAATTGGCGGGCTATTCGCCGCACTCGTAGGGGGTACAGGTTGACCCAGGAGGGGTATCCAGGAAGGGTGCCCAAGTTATCGGATTTCGTGAAGTGCTGGGTGGTCCATTCACGGTGCTGAAGGGGGCTGCCTCGCTTCAGGTTTTGGCGGGTAACTTGCCGCGCCCGTAGGGGTCTAGGATTTCATTGCACAGGCTATCCACACGACCAGGGGAACGTCGGGTTTCAATAGTGGCTCTGTGAAACCCGGGGATCCCAGATATCTGTATTGTTCTGTGATGCTGTACATTTCTGTGATGTTGCATTTTTATCACGCCTTGAGCGAAATATTATATATTGGTATATATATATTAGTAGATGTTGTATATGTTTTGCATCCGCGCTAGTCCAGCCCCGGCTCTGTCGTTAGTTAGCTAACCTAACGGGTAATGACGGGACCCAGTGGCGAATGCAGATGGCATATACGTACATCGGTATATTTTCGTTCTTTGTGGTGTGATCAAATGATGGGACTGCGTTGATTCGGATAAATGCAAGTTAAAAACAAACCTAATCTGATGTTGTTGGAACACCTTTTCAAAAGCTGTTATTGCAAGGACATTCACTTTTGTTTTGCATCGTGGTATTCAGTTGGAATATCCTGCTCCTCAGTCGACGAGGCAAGGGCCGAGATCCCTTCACCGGGAGTGACCCCTTGGACAAAAGTTTGCGTCAGGGCAATAACTTCACTATAGCCGATTACTTTTGCTTTGCACCATGGTATTCAGTTGGAATATCCTGCACCTCATTCTACGGGGAAAGAGCCGAGATCCCTTCACCGGGAGTGACCTCTTTAGCAACGGTTTTCGTCACTATATTTTTAAAAGCTATCCGTTCCTTCAACGATATCAAGTTCATTACGTTAAAGGTTTTCGCCAGAAACCATTCGTAGCCCTCCGTCATTTCAGTTAAATATTCGGTAGTATTCAAGCTATGTATTTTGACCTCACGCCAAGGCATAGTGATTGGTAGCTGCCGGGTATTTATCTGTTGCATAGATAGATGCGTTGGTTTGGGACAGTCGTACTACTATTTTGGCCTACGTCAAGGGTATGTACGGGTGGGATCAAATTAACCTGGATAATGATGGGTGGAACTTGAAATGTGACTTATGATTTGTTGACCTTCGTCAAGGTCATAAGAGCATGGGGCAGAAATCACATCGGGAGTTTCAAAAGAACTGAAACTTGCCAGATATGCGCATACCTTCTGGAGTGTGACACCGTGAGCGGATTCTGTCACGTTATCATGCGATGATAGTTGGATCCCGATTCCCACTGATGAGTTAGTTTACTCCTCGGGTGATCCCAACTAATTCTTCTTTCAGGTTTGGAGGAGAATTTGACGGAACAGTGGGAGGTTTCCAGATTAGATAAATTGGTAACCATTCTGATCTAGGTTAGAGTGCACGCTGAGTGTTTCTTTTCTCTCTCTCTTCGGCAGCGACCATTGACCCGACCCTAAGACTTTGACTCAGTGACCAAAATTGACCGAACCTTCTTAACACTGGCTTTTGGATTGTCAGAGTTGCAAACCTCATTGCCACTCCTACTTTTACCCTTTTCTCCAGGACACCCCGTATTACTACGAACGTCCACTTCCATTGGACAAAACCATCGTATGGTTAGATACGAACTCGAAGGAATTCGAGGATGGTTTCAGGTTCTGGAGAAAACGGATAGGATTATTCAGTTGTCTTTTCCTTTTACCTTCTCTCAAGTTGTGAGTACTCCTTGGTTTAGGAGATAGTACACCTATTACGCAAATTGAATAGTCTTCTTCCAAACCATAGGCAAGTGCCGACCGGTAGGGAATGAAGAAAACCAATTAGCCTAACGATGGTGTACAGAAGGTATTAAGTTAAGACAAAGCAAGGGATTAGTAAGAGGGCAAAGTAAATTGCGACTGCTATTCACGACCAAACCAAGTATTCCTTCGCCAATCCTAAATCACCTTTGTATTTCTTCAGGACACTCCGTATCACTACGAAGATCCACAGTTTATTGGATACTCCATCGTATGGTTATATACGAACTCGAAAGGAACTTGTTCCAGTTCGGGGATGGATTCTGGTTCAGGAGAAATAGGAATAAGATTTATTCAGGTGTCTTTTATCTTCACCTTCTCTCGCATTGCGAGTGTTCCTAGGATTGGGACAGTACACCCATTATGCTTATTGGATAGTCTTCTTCCAAACCTTAGGCTGGTGCCGAACGGTAGGGAAGGAAGAAAACCATTTGGCATAAGGGGTGTGCAGAAGGTAATGACTAAAGACATATAAAGGGATTTGGGGAGGTGGCAAAGAATTATACGGTTACTGTCGTGAATCTGGAAGAGGCATTACTAGGAATACCGGGATACCCCATCGAAACATTTCAATGTTTCAATTTCACTGTGTACTGTTAAAGGAAAACTGATTTCCCAATTAGTCCTTACTCCAGGGTATGTATTTACCAGGTGTGATTCTCACATCTGTATGGTTTTACAGATGATGAGTGGGAGTAAGTTATTGGGAATTAGGTGATCATCCTCATTATATCGGGATTCGTTGTAATCGGTGATATTTGAGGAAGTCACCTGGGCTGTTTGCCGGTCGGCAAATATTTGGTTTTGAATATCCGCTGTTATGCACCAATTTTAAATTGATATATCTGTACGTCTATTTTCATAGAGTGAGATATACCTTTTTGAAATTATGTCTGTGACATTTACCTATATCAGTGGATGGTTAGGTAAGGAGCATTAAACAGCGGTGTAATTCTTCATAACCATAGTACAGTTTTCAACCTACGACACAGGGAATGAGTTATTAGACTCAAGGGACTTATACAGAGTGTTGTATGTTGTCCAGGGTCCATCAGGACAGAGGGGTTGGTCCTCGTACTATATTCGGTTTACTTATGACTTCTCTAGTTTTTAGACAGGTGTTTCGTGGAAACACAGGATCCGAATTTTGAGAAGTTATAGGTATTTGAATAGAGTAGAGAACCAGGTGTAGCAAGTATCGGGATTCTTCGAAGCGATCGAAGATGTAGACACTTGTGCATGGTATTCAGTTGATAGTAATGATAAAGAGATCTTGCTTCTCTTTCAGGTTACTCATGATTGGAAGCATTCCTAAGTTAAGTAACGCTGATCGGCCTCCTTCCATTTAGCTGACATGCACTGGAGACAGCTGCATGATTTGAATCTGGTTCAATTAAATCAGTTCCTCTGGTTCTATATTGGATATAGAACAGTTCATATCTTAACGTTGTTAAGGTACGGGGAGTTGTCCGGCTTATGATTAAAACCAGACTCTGGATAACTCAAGGCACGTTTCTGTAATGGCTGTTTGTGGGTTGACCCAGGCTATGACGAGGGTTGACTTTCTACCATCTGGATGAACAATAGCGATATTGTTCTAGACTCGCCACAGTTTTAAATAAAATGGATTTTTTCAGAAAAACAGTAGTGGGAGTATGGTAGAACTGGAAGTGATTCCAGAACCACAAACGATTACTGAAGATTTGATAGGAACCTAAAGATTCAATCTGACTTGACATTCCATTGGCCACTCCGCAGATAAGGTGGGTAACTTCAGGAACCCGAGAGGTGCTTCGGTAGCCTCAAGGACGGTGACAGGGAAGTTCTTGTTTACCCACAATTGCCATTGCTGTTGTTCCAGGTTGCGAGACCCGGCGGGAGGATGAGTATAGCGTCGTTCTAAACTAGCTTTAGAAGTGCACGTGTATATGACTCTGCCAGAGGGTTGTCGTAGTCAGTGGGAGCAGCGGAAGCATTGGTGGACAGGTAGCTTATGTCTATTTATAGACTGAAGCACCAGTAGCGGAGATAGATCATCTATTTCTGATGTGACAGTCATAGGTTTGACTTCGTCAGAATAAGGGATGGATCTGTTGAAAAGGTAGTAGGGTGTGATGTCCTGGTATTTGGATGACATACACAGAATAGGAAGTGATATTCCTATACTACAATCGGTTATACTTTGGTCGTCACACACTAGTTTCTCCACAGGGGACTTGGACATTATATCAGACATACTGGTTACTAGATCTATGGTTTTAGATCTAGATTTGGGTGGTTTCCCAATTAAGGGTACTTAGACAGCATTCTAAGAGTATTTAGAATGGACGACTCCTGGCACGGTAGTGTACCTACAGGAGATGGAGTCACCCTCTCTAAAGATGTCTTACAGACTAAAGGGGAGAGGGATGCGCATGATTGACAGATCACTTGCTCAGGCAATTGAGTCAATCATGAGATGTCAAGTACCACACCAGATGTTGTTCTTGCACTAGATGCAATAAGTTGGCATTGATCCAATCCTGGAGAAACAGTCGGAAGCAGTTTTAGAACATAAGTGGATGTTCTAGGGATATGATAACGACAGCCTCATTCGGGAGACAGTTATCATTCCAGGCTTCCAAGGTGACATGGACGACAAGGAGGTTGTCAGAGCTATAGTTTTTCCTTCTGACGAGGGGCAGTATTTTGGACAGGTGGTCCAAGGCAATACTGAGGGTGGCATGGCGCAGGATACTGATTAAGTTTAGTTGACGATACAGTCTAAGAAGTTTGGATTTGGAGTTCATTTATGAGCTAGGTCCCATCAGACATCCAGACACATTCTAAGACGGGTATTGCTCATTTCGGGAGATGGCTTTCTCCGCGAACTTGAGATATAGAGAGACATAGAAAGAAACAACAAAGCGGATCCACTCACTGAGGCTATTCCTCGAACACAATAGTTTCGCAAACAGGCTTTGTGAGACTGACTAGTAGAGGAGTTGGGTGTTCGGTATCACACGGGCTGTGAGTATGCGACATCGCAATAATTAGCATTGAGTGCAAGTGGGAGATTGTTGGAGATAGTGCCTTCAGAGTCAATTATTGGATCACAGGCACGTGATTGCAATGATTGAGGGAGGACCTATCCCAGGAGGACAGTTTTACTCGAGATGATAGTATGCTATCTGGTTTATCTTTATCATCGTGTACTGCTTTAGGTGACCTAACAGGTCGCTATTACACGTTGGTAGAGCCCCTAGGATTCTTTCTTGACTGCCAGCAGTATGAGGGCGATCATATACGTGGGAGCTGGTGGTCTATAAGCACATCCTTAAAAGGTCCCTAGTCATAGGAGTTTCGAGACAGGGCATCGATACTCCAGAGTAGACTAGTGTATACAGTCGAGAGCCCGACGAGGGGCGGTGGCCGGTCTCACAAGCCACTGGTGTCAGTTGGTTCACCTAAGATGTATACAGGTGCTCATTGGGTTATGAGTACACCGGACAGGACTCGCCGGGAACATGCTAGTTGGTCTTATACCTGACGTCAGATAGCAGTTCCCTGGTAACATGTGTACAGGTTAGTTCATCGACCTGGGGATCGTCATTTGTCTCTTGTGAGTTCCCACTATACTTTGATTAATACCCTACCACGCTCAAAGGAGATGTGTAAACAGGTTTTAGTTGGGTACAGTCCCGAGCCACATGGAGGCAGTGAGCGTATCTTCAGGGGTTCGTCTCTCCCGGTATTGGGGGTGAGGTCGCGCTGTGTCTAGGAGAGCCATTACACGAAGCCCTCGGCCGAGGCAGGAGATTTACTGGTAGGTATTCCAGTAGTATCTCAGGGTGTTCTGGGCTACACTCCGACACGACTTGTACCACTTTTGGGGGTCTGACTTTTACCAACCCCCTAGGCCCGCCATGCAATACTCATAGGCAAACGGACCGGACTGTACGGATATTGTCACTGACAGGCTCAGTAGGGTGTCAGGATGAGTTCGCTCATCGACGTCCCTTTTGGTCAATACCTGGTAGCCCGTTACGTATTGGCTAATACCTCTGACGTGCTAGTGGTTAAATCCACAACCAAGGTGTTGACGAGTCTTTATAGTCCCCCACATTCAGTTACTCAAGCTTTCGGGCGAAAAGCTGTAGAGGCCGTATGGAGATATAGCAAGGTCCGATCAGATACGTGCGGTATTGCACGGATCGGGATCGGACGGTTAGTACTAAAGGCCGTATGGATATATGGCAGGGTTCGATCAGATACGTGCGGTATTGCACGGATCAGGATCGAACGGATATTACTGGCCGGCTTTGGTTTAAGCCGGATCCTAGTATAGTACAGTGTAGATTTTGTCTGATTGCATTTGTATTTCGGTCGGAATACAAATGCGGGTGTGTATGCACAGTAACGGGGTTTTCCTGTAATTTATTACGGGACCAGTTTTCTGGAGTTGCCAGTTTGCTTTCCGTTTCGGCCAATTTCCTTTGTATCGTTCATTGGCCGAAGATTGGTGGAGGAGGGCTTATTTGCAATTGTGCAAATAAGCATTTGTGGAGGGGGTATTTGCATCTTCTTGTGTCATGATGGTTGCACCATCCCTTGACCATTTGACTTGTTTTGTTCATGATGGCTTGACCATTTGGAGTCATCATGCTTGAGATGATGGTTGTGTTGGAGTGTTGGTTTAGGCTAGTGATCATTACTTTGTATGATGGCCTTTTCTCTCTCTTAGATTATTCTTGTGGCTACCTCTTTGTTGCACTCCCTCACTCACTCTCATTCTCTCCTCTCCCACATTAGCATGGCCGGCCAAGCTCTAAAGGGGCTGTCCCAATTTTTGGTGTAGGGATTTACACTCATTTGGCTTGGCAAAAATCATTTTTAGCTCCTCTCCAAAAGATAGTTCATACCTCCACCAATATGGCAATTCCTACAACCCCAAATGAGACTTGAGCACTACACATTCTACAGCAAACCTTGGGCACTTCGACTAGCCAGCTTCGTGCCCGAGTTGCCTCGGCATTGAGGTGGGAGCCCGTAAAAGATGTAGGCGATGTGGTGCACTTCCGGCGATGAGGTGGAGACAGGACATTCCGCGAGAGATCGGGACGAGGACGAGAAGACCGGAGGACTCGGATCAGTCGGTATATCTCTATTCCCTATCTTGTAGTTAGCTAGGACTAGTTAATGGTTCGATCCGGGTATTAGTGCGCGGTGGTGCCAGTTCATGAAAAATTTAAGTATATCACCGCTTCCGCATTTTGGCCTCGGGATGGAGGTCGGGGCGCCGCCGTGCTCTTACAGACAGTGCCTACCACACCATATCAGATGTGGTGTGGGAAGAAACCCTATTTTAAGCACATTAAGACATGGGGATGTCCAGCTTTTGTCAAAATGCAGCATGCGGACAAACTCGAGGCACACTCAGTATAGTGCAAGTTTGTGGGATATCCAAAGAACTCCAAGGGATATTTCTTCTATTGCGAAGAGAAACAAAAGGTTTTTGTTTCTCGTCATGCCTGCTTCTTGGAAACTGAGTTTTTGGAAAATCAAATAAGTGGAAGCGCAATAGAACTGGAAGAAATTCCAGAACCACGAGCTATTACTGAAATCATAGAAAAACCAGAGGGTTCGAAAGAACATGACATTCCTACGCCGCTCCGCAGGAGTAGTAGGCAGTCTCATCCGCCCGAGAGATACTACGGTTTTCTCATAGACGGGGATAGAGAGGATTGCATTATTGATAGTGATGAGCCTACTAGCTCCAGCAGGCCATTCAGAGCGTTGACTCAGTAAAATGGATGGATGCAATGCGGGCCGAAATGGAGTCCATGTACACCAACAAAGTATAGACTTTGGACATTGCTCCAGATAGGGTAAAACCCGTAGGATGTAAGTGGATCTTCAAAAAGAAGATTGGTGTAGATGGACAGGTTGAAACCTATAAGGCTAGACTTGTTGCAAAGGGTTTTCGTCAAAGACCTGGTTTGGACTATGACAAAACCTTTTCTACAGTGGCTATGCTGAAATCCATTCGGATCCTGCTTGCTATTGCTGCCTTCCACGATTATGAGATTTGGCAGATGGACGTAAAGACCGCTTTTCTAAGTGGAAATTTAGAGGAGTGTGTCTATATGGACCAGCCAGAGGGTTTCATTCAAAGTGGGAGCAGCAGAAAGGTGTGCAAGTTGCTTAAGTCCATCTATGGACTAAAGCAGGCATCGCGGAGTTGGAACATCTGTTTTGATGAGACAGTCAAAGATTTTGGCTTTATCAAAAATCCAGATGAACCATGCATCTATAGTAGATTTGTAGCAAGAACTGTCGTATTCCTCGTTTTATACGTGGATGACATTCTTTTTATAGGAAATGACATTCCTATGCTACAATCTGTCAAAGGGTTCTTGTCACACAGGTTCTCCATGAAAGACCTGGGTGATGCCACTTACATTCTGGGGATCCGGATCCATCGTGATAGATCCAAGAGGATATTAGGACTTTCACAGTCCAGGTACATCGACACCATACTGAAAAGATTCAGTATGGAAGATTCCAAGCGCGGTAATCTACCGGCTTGTCATGGGATCACCCTCTCCAAAGAGATGTCTTCCAAGACTGATTTGGAAAGGGATCGCATGTCTATTATACCCTACGCTTCTGCGGTAGGCTCTATAATGTATGCGATGTTGTGTACCAGACCAGATGTAGCTTATGCACTGAGTGTAGTAAGCCGGTATCAGTCAAACCCTGGGGAGAAGCACTGGATAGCGGTAAAGAACATTCTCAAGTACCTGAGAAGGACTAAGGAGATGTTCTTGGTGTATGGCGGAAAAGATCTCCAAATCGAGGCCTTTGCTGACTCCAGCTTCCAGAGTGACAAGGATAATTCCAAGTCCATGTCGGGTTTTGTCTTTACCCTCAATGGAGGGGCGGTGTGTTGGGAGAGTTCTAAACAGGAAACCGTTGCTGACTCGACGATGGAAGCGGAATATATCGCTGCTGATGCCGCAAAAGAAGCCGTCTGGATGAGGAAGTTCTTGACAGAACTTCAGGTGGTTCCGTCGATTGTTGATCCAATACCTCTGTATTGCGACAACAACGGGGCTATAGCTTTAGCGAAGGAACCCAGGTCCCATCAGAAGTCCAGACACATCTTGAGGCGGTATCACCTGATCAGGGAGATCGTAGATCCCCAAGAGATCGAGGTTCAGAGGGTTGCTACGGAAGATAACACTGCTGATCCATTCACGAAGGCCTTACCCCAGACTCAGTTCGAGCGGCTGATCGAGATGATAGGTCTTCGATACGCCAGTACATGGCCTTAGTGCAAGTGGGAGATTGTTAGTGTATATGCCGTAGAGGCCATTACTGTATCATACTGGTTTGTATATTACTTAATGGAAGCTTGGGATATTCACCATTGTATAGACAATCTTGCTCAAAATAGTAGTATGCTACTTGGTTTGTCTCTACTTCAATGTGTGTACATGTGTTTCTTTTAACATATCGCCTATGCACATTAGTGGAGCCCTTAGGATCTTTGCTAGATTACCAGTGTTGTGATGGCAGTCACACTCGTAGGGGCTGGGTAATCCACAAGCACATCCTTATACAGGTCCCTAGTCGTAGGACTATTGGGACAGGGCATCGATACTCCGGAGTAGACTAGCGTATGCGCTTCTCATCCCAGCAGGGGAGACGGTCTGTCGCACAGCCGTCAGTACGTCGTACTTGAGATAGTATGCGGGTGCTCGTTAGGTTACGAGTACACTGGACAGGACTCGTCGGGAACTGATTGGTTGGTACTATACCTATCGTCAGTTATCAGTTCCCAGGTGACATGAGTACAGCTTAGTCCGCTGACTTGATCTGTCACTTCGCCTCGAGTGTGTCCCCACTGTACTCTGATTACTATCCTACCACGGCTCAAAGGAGTCGTGTAAACAGGTAGTAGTTGGGTGCAGTCCCGAAGCACTTGGAGGCAGTGACGGTTAGACAGGATTCGTCTCTCCCGGTATTGGGAGTTGATATCGCGATGTGTCAAGGAGAGCCATTACACACAGTCGTCCCTGGCCAAGGCAAGCGAGATGCACTGGTAGGTTTCCAGTGTTATCTCAGGGTGTTCTGGGCTACACTCCGACACGACTTGTACCGCTATCAGGGGACTGACGTTTACCGCCCCCTAGGCCCGCCATGCGATATTCTCAGACGAACAGACCGGACTGTACGGAGACTGTCACATTCAGGCTCAGTAGGAGTTCGGATGAGTTCACCTCGTCAGTCTTCTTATAGGCATCTACCCGGGGGCCGTTACGCACAGCTAGTGCCGCTTGCGGTCTATGGTTAAACCTACTGCCAGCGCAGTGTCGAGTCTTTAGAGTCCCACTCAGAGAGCTATTCGCCTTTAGGCAAAAAGGGTAGAGGTCGCATGGTTTTGCGACAGGGTTCGGTCACATCCATGCACTTGTGCACATTTGGTGTCCGGGCAATTATTACTAGCGGGCTTTGGTTTAAGCCAGATCCTAGTATACGTTTTGGGATTGGTTTTATCTCGTTTGTATTCGTGTTCCTCGAAACGCGGATGCGGGTATGTATGCACGATTGACAGAGACAGAGGCAGAGGATTCTCATTAGGGTTGTTGACTGTTGACCTTTTCTAAACCCTAATGAGAATAAGAAATATGATTAATAATAATATTAATTAAGTATTATTGTGCCATGGTTGGGTTGAGAGTTTGACCTTATTGACTTGTTGACTTTGTTGACCGGTTGACTAGCTTAGACTTGTTGACCATCATCATGACAATGGCTATCATTTCACGGGTATGACTTTTGCTTGCTTGTTTGTTCACAAATTGTATTTAATTCATGAAATGATATTGCCATTTGATATGAACCATCACAAAAATACTCAATTACTATTATTATCATGATTATTTTCGATTATGAAGAGGATGGTTGTAAAAGTCTTGCTCATTCTATCATTTGCATTCTCTCTCATCAAAGCTCTCCTCTTCCTCTTGCTCTCTCTCTAGCTCATGATTCTATTGTCTCATGAGTTGAGAAAAAAGAACCATAGAGATAAAACCCAAAACACTTCTCTACTCATCCTGGTGTACAAGGTCTAGCAAGCCAAGTATTCTAGTTTCCTCTAGATTGAGGTTGGAGCCAAAAGTAGAAGCTTTTGGGTGGATCTATCTTCGGCACAAGGAGACGACGATGTGAGGCCGATCCGACCACCACAAGGAGTTGAAGAGAAGGAGTTCAAGTTTAGGTATAACGCCTAACATAGTAGCTAAACTCTTAGTTAGGTTGTTAGATAGTTTGTTTAACAAAGATCCTTTTTTAGGGTCCATGTTACCCCCACCGTAAAATCGTTTTTCACCATTTCCGCAACCCCAAAGAACTGGGAACGGGTAACGTGGACTTACAATAACTAACACACAGCGCGGCATCGACTCCCAATACCGGGAGAGATGAATCGCTTACGATTGTTCACTACCTCTATATGGCTGAGGACTGTACACAACTTAAACCTGTTTGCACGACTTCTTTGATCCGTGGTAGGGTAGTAATCTAAGTACAGTGGGAACTCACACGAGACAAATGAAAATCTCAGGTCAAAAGACTAACATGTACTAATGCTACAAAAGAACTTCCATCCGACGATAGGTATAATACCATCTAAAAGTTCTCAGCGAGTCCGTCCGGTGTACTCTCCTCCAGTGAGCACCTATATACTATCTTAGGTGATTCAACACCTGTGGCTTGTGAGACCGGCCACCGCCCATCGTCGGGGTCTCGAAAAGTATATGCTAGTCTACTCCAGAGTATCGATACCCAATCTCGATACTCCCTCGATCAGGGACATTTAAGGATGTGCTTATGGACCACCCAGATCCCATGTATATGATTGCCATCATAATACTGATAGTCAATCAATAATCTTACGGGCTTTATCAAAACGTATACATATAATAATAAAGACAAACCAGATAGCATACTATCATCTCGAGTAAGACTGTTCTACCTGTATAAGTTCTCGTTCAATTATCATAATCGCCTACCTGCAATTACAATAATTGCCTGAAGGGCCCTATATCCAACACTACCACGCTATGAGTTATCCATTCAAAACCTCTTTAGAATGCTGCCATCATACCTGAGTTGGGACAGTCAGAAAAACTCATACTATCTATATAGACTTAGTTACCAGAATCAGTTGATATATTATTCAAATCCTATATGAAAAGACATTTGTGACAACCATAGTTTTACCGAACTGTAGTATAAGAACTTTATTTCCTATCAGGAATTTGTCATCCATATACAATATGAGGAACATGACAGTACTCCTTACACCCTTATTACATATACCAGATTCATTTATCATTTTGATAAAGTCAAACACTTTGATCTTAATATCAAAAACATATGATCCTTTCTCTGATATGCTTTCTTTAGTCTACATATAAACATAAGCAACTTGCACACCTTCCGCTGCTCCTACTGATTACGATAGCCTTCTGGCAGAGTCATATACACGTTCACTTCCAAATCGCTATTTAGAAAGACGTTATATTCATCCAGTTATATCCGTATGGACTTCAGCACATACCATTAAGTAAAAGTTTCATCACAATCCACAACGGGAATTTGATGAAAATCTTTTACTACAAGTCAAGCCTTATTAGGTCAATACCTTTTCATTTGCACTATTCTCAAAAAATTTACTTGCTCCTTATGGGTTTTACCCCTTTCACGGGCATCCAACAAAGTCCATACTTTTTTGCGGTGCATGGAGTCCAACTTGGATAACTTGGCATCCGGCCATCAGTCGAAAGTCACCACTTCCTGTGGCATGCTGATATAGTAAGGTCATCATCACATGATACAAGTCTCCCTATCACCGTCTACGAAGAAACCGAAGTATCTTTCGGGTGGCCAAGGTTACCTACTAAATCTGTGGAGTGGCTAAAGTTTGTTAGGGTCAATTGAATCTCTAAATTCTACTAAATCATTAGTAACCTTTTGTGGTTCTGGAATCACTTCCGGCTTTACCATACTCCCACTAATTTCTTTTGCAGGAAATTCTTTTTCTAAAAAGGTGGCGTGTCGAGAAAAAAACAACTTTTAATCCCGAAAACGGTAGAAGTTAAACCCTTGTTAAAGCTTGGGATAACACACAATCTTCCTATTACCGAAACGTGCCTTGAGTTTGTCTGAATTATGTTTTAAGCATAAGCCGGATAACTCCATATCTTAACAACCTTAAGATATGTTCCATATCACATATAGAATCACAGGCACTGAACCATATTCAATTGGTATGCTACTGTTTCCAGTGCAGATCCCTAAATGAAAAAAGCCACTCAGCATTATTCATCAAGAAGCGAACTCTCGGATGAGTAATCTGAGAAAGAATCAAATTCTCGATGATGAAACACCTAACATAAGTATCCACATCTTCGAACACTTCAAAGAATATTGATACTTCCGATATTTGGATCTCTATTTTATTCTTATATCCTACGAACTTCTCAATATATTTAGACTTTGCATTTCAAAAAGAATACGTGTCTAAAACCAGAGAACTCATAGAAAAATAAAATGAAATATGAGTACCATCCCCTAGTCTATATGGACACCGGAAAATATACATCGCTATATATATGTCCTATGAGTTCACTAACTCATGCTTTATGTGTTGTAATTTGAAAATTGTATTTTGATTAAGAATGTTTATTCCGTTATTCAATACACCTTACTCAATCATCAAATAATAAAGACAAATGTTCATAATATTTTTTTCAAAATTTATTTCCCACCTTATCAAATAAAGAGACAAATATATGAGTTTTAAAAATTGGTGCATTACAACGGTTATTCAAAACCAAAAGTTTGCCGATAGGCAAAACCAGATGATTTCCCCAATAGCAACAATTGCTCTGATTTCCGACATTGAGGATCAAATTACCTTTGCAATAATCTAATCCTTCTCAGCTTCTGTAACAATTTACAGATGTGGGATATTAATCCGGTATCTTTATGCTCAGGAATCAGAGTTAATTGAAAAACAGTTTTCGATTACAATAACATAGAAAACATGAAACATCAAAATGTTTCGAGGGGTGGCCGGGTATTCCTACTAATTCCTCTTTCACCGCTCAGGGTCATAACAGTAGCTGCATTTTCCTTTCCGCTCCCTTCGACTCCTTTTGATATCTCTCTATCTTACCATCTGTATACCGGAATTATACTAGTTGGTTTTCTTCTTATCCTTCCATTCGGCTCCTGCATCGGGAATTGAAGAAGACTGTCGAACAAGCGCAACTGGTATATTTTTCTTATTTAAGGAGCTCTCAAATTTAAGATAAGGTGGAGAGGAGAGACAAATGAATTGTATCATATACAATTCACTCTCTCCAGAACCAGTGGCCATTCTAGACTGAAACACTTTCTCCGAGTTCGTATGTAACTATACGAGATAGCCTTTCATGAAATAAGGATCTCTGTTTCAGATACAGAGTGTTCTGGAGGAAGCAAAAGGGAAAGTGGGAGGGATAAGTATATATGCGACTATGTCGTGAAATAGGGCAATCATGACATTCCAAATCCATTGATTGTAAAAAAGGTTCGGTTAACTTGGTTTACGAGTTTTAGTTTAAGATCAGTCATGAGTCGCTGCAAGAGAGAGAGAAAAGAAACACTCAGCGTGCACTCTATCTTAAATTAGATTGGTTAATTAATTTATCTAATCTAGTCTTCTACTTTTTTTTTCAAATTCTCCTTCAAACCAGAAGAACTAGCCGGGATCATTTCCCGAGAGTAACTATTACTCACAGTGGGAATCGAGATCCAAACTATCCGAGTCATTCATCCTATTCGTCGCAGTACAACAGTAGTAACCTTGATAAGGTCAACAAGTCACCCCACACCATAAAAGGTATGCGATCTCATTGCAAGTTTCAACACTTGAAACTCCCGATATCGGTTTTTACCCCTAACGGCTTATGACCTTAATTATGGTCAATAAATCATAAGTCGCTAGTCAAGTTCAATCCATCATTTCGTGATTGTTTTAGACCCATCCACACGACCCTTAACTATAGTCAACAAAGTCGTACGACTGTCCTAATCAATCGCATCATATGCAAGCAGGAAGATATCACTTAGCTACCATACATTACATCTTAACTATGGTCGACAAACGCAGTACGAATACTAAATACTCTACTTCCTGAAATGACAGAAAGTTACGGCTGGTTTTTAAGTAAACCTTTAACGTAATGAATTTGATATCATTAAAAGAACCGAGTGGTTTTGCAAGTTTATAGTAATATAAACTTTTGCTTAAGAGCGAACTCCCGGTGAAGAGATCAAGGCTTTTCCCTCATCGAAAGAGGTGCCGAATATTCGTGACTGAATATCACTATGTAAAGTAAAAGAATACGTCTATAATTTCTTGTGTAAAAACTTGATTCCATCAACGTATTCTAGGTTTGTTTTCTTTGCATTAATCCGAATTAAAACAATCCCATCAATTAGATATTCTCATATTATCTAGCACCTCCTTACACCATTACAGATAAAATATGATATAAAAAGAAAAATAGAAATTACATATAAGACATCCACATTTGTCACGGGGCCCGGGGTCTTCACCATAAGCTTACTTAACTTACAGCAGGGCGGGGGCAGGGCTAACACGGGTGCAATACGTATATATCATTTATTTATATATCATATATACCACTATATTTATCATCGCAGGTAAATAATCAGCATTACAGGCAAGCAATAAATATCATCACAGACAGGTAATCTCAATACAGGCATGCAATGAACATCACATAAATGGAATGGTCGGATTTCACAAACGAAACATGGCATTCCCCGGTCGCGTGAATTGCCCATACATAGCCAACTGAAGACTCCTACGAGTGCGGCAAGCCACCAGCCAACCCAAGAAACGAGATAACCCTGCATCATCACCATGAGGGGACCACCCAGCACTTTCTCGAATCCGGTGACTTGTGCACTCCTTCGCGGGTCTAACCTATACCCCCTACAAACGCGGCAAGCAGCCCACCAATCCTAGTCTCAAGTGACCCGATCTCAACTTCTTGAAATGGCCACCCACTGCAATCTAAAACCCGACCGCCCGTGCGGTTCTCCGCGGGGAAATCCTATAACCTGTACTAAATACAACGGAGAAAATGACAACAACCTGGTCGCGTCCCGACAATAAATAATACAGATAACGGAAACGATGTCCACATGTCGACCGCTCATCCCGAATATATATATATAGAGAGAGAGAGAATAATGGAGAAAAAAGGCCATAGGAGGGGATTTCCTCCTATGGCGTGGAAAAAATACAACCTCCACTAATTTTTTCGATGATCGGCTCCAATCATCTTCATCGTTATCATCTAAGATGTGTGTACATCAAATTTCATGTGATTCTACAGCTTTTTCACCGTTGATTTAGCAATGTAAAAAGTTCTGTTGTCGGTAAACCGTTAATTTTGAACCCACTAAATCAACGGTGAAAAAGTTGTGGAATCACATAAAATTTGGTGTACGCACATCTTAGATGATAACGATGATGATGATGGGTGCCGATCGTTGGAAAAAATGGTGGATGTTGTATTTTTTCCACGCCATAGGAGGAAATTCCCTCCTATGGCCTCTTTCCTCCATTAATCTCATATATATATATATATATATATATATATATATATATATATATAAACCGGCAACGGTGGACACAGGTCGACCACTCGTCCCGAAATAGAATATACAATTGGTCAATGCAAGAATTGAAATGCAAAGAATTACATTTAAACATATGAGGGGCTATTCATTGCGACAATCCGAACCAAACCAAGCAAACCAACATCGCATACTTCATATGCATAGATACAAAATAATTTGACCAAACAATTTAATCAAACCAATTTTTGCATATGGATGATCCAATTAAAACCAAACTTGGTCCATGCAAATTAAAATATTAAATAATGTCCAAGGTATGACCATAATTGCAAGAAAATACCATTGATCAATTAATTAAAAAATTCCCCACAAACCATTTTGCTCGGCTGGAAAAAATATTGCTATGTTAGAGCTAAAAAAAATTTTGGAACGGATGAGAAATCAATAATTAATGATGTTATGGCATAAAACAAACATTAATTAATATTTTAGAGCATATTCTTGCAAAACTTTCATGGTTGCAGCCACATGGGCAAAAATGCAAACAAATGGAATAAGTGAATTTTTATCGATCATCAACAACAAATGCAATTAGATGTACACAATCGGTTCTGATACCAATATTAGTATTTTGGTGTTAGGGAACATTTGCGGACCATGGCGGAATATAAAATCAAAATTTTATAAAACTTAGCATCAAAATAACAACCAAGATCATATCATTTAGCCCTAATTGAACAAAACCAAGAAAAAAGAGAGGGGATTAGAGGGCCACAACCTTTATAACGTGTCCGTCTAATTGCGGAAGACCCCTTTTAGTCTACACTTGATCTGGATCGAGATTGCACGACGATATCCTTGTCAAAGATGATCCATCTTGAGAATTCTCAAATTCAAGCTTCAACTTCGTAAGATCAAGATCTTGATGAAGTAACTTGTAATGTTAACTTGATAAGAAAACTTTACAAGTGATGTAGAATTTTCTTTATTAATTTTCCTCCCTTCTTCCTTTCTTTTCTCTACAAAATGAAAACTCAAGAGAGTGTTCGAGCAGAAAGTGAGAATGCATGAGATAATATATAATTAATTCCAAATATAGTCATTCTTATCCTTCAAATAAATATGTAATAAAAAATCTAAAGTTGGTAAACACCTGACCTTAAAAAGAAATGATTCGTTCTTTATTAATCATAATAAGAAATGGTTGATATTATCTCATTCCATCATGTGTGTCTCACACACACAACTACGGTATATGTGTATCCTATACACTTCACTTGTATGTATAAAAATACACACAAGTGATAATATTTGTATCATATACAAATATTTATATAAAGAGAGGGAAAATATAGTAATATATATATAACCACTTGATTTAATAATCTGGTAATATCACCATATACCGGATAATATCATTAACCTTTCGAAACAAAATGTATCAAATACACGTGCGTATTCGAACTCTCGAACGTATACTCTAAATCGTTTTGCTTAAGCCGGGAAATCTCTGTGTGGGACTCTTAAGACTTGACAATACGCTGACGGTAGGTTAGGATCATATCTATAATCCACAAACACGTCAGTGGCACGTAACGGCTACCCAAGTATTGTTCGAAAGAAGGTCGACAAGAAAGCTCATCCAAACCTTGCGGAGTCTATCAGTGACAATCTCCGTACAGTCCGGTCTTTTTGTCTATGAGTATCGCATACCGAGTCTGGAAGGTGGAAGCCGTCAAACTCCCAATAACCCAATAAGTCATGCCAATCGTAGACTCATAACCCTCCGAGAAACTACTGATAACCCTTATCAGTAAATCTCAAATGTCTTGGCCAAGAACTTATGGTTATAGTCGATCTGGCACAGCACGACCTCGACTCTCTATACCAGGAGAGACGAAATCCTTTGATCACTCACTGCCTCCATGTGCTTCGGGACTGTACCTAACTAAAAGCTGTTTGTAAGACTCTTTAAAGCAGTGGTAGGGTAGTAATCAAAAAACAATAGAAACACACACAAGAAATGTAACGCCCCACGTCCTAGTATAGATGGTATTGTCCGCTCTTGCAGCAACCTTTCCGAAACCGCACGGTTTTGCCCTTGTATATGTGTATCCTATACACTTCACCTGTATGTATCAAAATACACACAAATAATAATATTTGTATCATATACAAATATTTATATAAAGAGAGGGAAAATATAGTAATAATGATATAAATAAATAACCACTTGATTTAATAATCCGGTCATATCACTATACACTGGATAATATCATTAACCATCCGAAATAAAATGTGTATCAAATACACGTGCGTATTCGAACTCTCGCACGTATCCATATAGGTACTCTAAATCGTTCTGCTTGAACCGGAAAATCTCTGTATGGGACTCTTAAAACTCGACAATACGCTAGCGGTAGATTAAGATCATATTTATAATCCACAAACACGTCAGCGGTACTAGCTGCACGTAACTGCTATCCGGGTATTGTTCGAAGGAAGGTCAACAAGCAAGCTCATCCGAATCTTACAAAGTCTATCAGTGACAATCTCCGTACAGTTCAGTCTTTTCGTCTAAGAGTGTCGTATACCGGGTCTGGAAGGTGGAAGCCGTCAAACTCCCAATAACCCAATAAGTCGTGTCGATCGTAGACTCATAACCATCTGAGAAACTACTGATAACCCTTATCAGTAAATCTCATCTATCTTGGCCAAAAACTTATGGTTATAGTCGATCTGGCACAGCACGACTTCGACTCTCTATACCGGGAGAGACGAAATCCCTTCGATCGCTCACTGCTTCCATGTGTTTCGGAACTATACCCAACTAAAACCTGTTTGTACGACTCTTTAAAGCAGTGGTAGTGTAGTAATCAAAGTACAGTAGGAACACACACAAGAAATGTAACGCCCCACGCCCTAATATAGATGGTATTGTTCACTCCCCATTGTTCTACAGTGGGTCCCACGGATTCAAAAGGTGGTCCCCGCGGATTTAAGAGGTGGCCCCCGTCCGTTGGCATGATACTTGGCGTGGCACCTTATTCCGTGTGGCACTTTGTTCTGTGAGCAAGAACCGAGTCCCGACATTCTCCCCACCTTTGAACAATGGTTCGTCCTCGAACCACAGACCTACCACTGAGGGACCTACATGGGCCGCCATAAATGTAACGTCGTATGCCCTAGTACAGATCGTATTGTCCGCTCTGGCCAAAACCACACGGTTTTTCTTTTTTAGAGCGAACCGGACCCGACCAAGGTCCACTTCCTAGGAGGTCACCCATCCCAAGACTTCCCTAGTCCGAACACGCTTAACTACGGAGTTCTCAAGATCTTGTAGTATCGATTCACTTAAAAGGTACCTCTATAATTGAGGACGGCATCATTACATTTATAATGCAGTTCGGTCTTCTTTCGGAATGTGTTATGAAGATTCCCCATTGTTCTGCTGTGGGTCCCATGGACTCTAAAAATAGGCCCCACGGATTCAAGAGGTGGCCCCCGCCCCTTGGCATGACACTTAGCGTGGTACTTTGTTCCGTGAGCAAGAAGCAGGTCCCGACATTCTCTCCACCTTTGAATAATTATTCGTTCTCGAACCACAGACCTACTACCGAGGGACCTGCATGGGCCACCATAAATGTAATGCCCAGTGTCCTAATATAGATGGTATTGTCCGCTCTGACCGAAACCGCACGGTTTTGCTCTTTTAGAGCGAACCGGACCCGACCAGATGCCACTTCTCAAAAGGTCACATATCCCTAGACTTCCCAGGCCCGAGCATGCTTAACTACGGAGTTCTCAAGCTCCTGTAGTGCCGATTCACTTAAAATTCACCACTGTAATTGAGGGTGACATCATTACATTTATAATGCAGTTCGATTCTCTTTCAAAATATGTTCCGAAAATTCCCATTGTTCTACCGTGGGTCCTACGGACTCAAGAGGTGGCCCCCGCCCCTTAGCATGACACTTGGCATGGCACATTGTTCCATGAGCAACAACCGGGTCCCGAAAAGAAACTATGACGATATGCCTATACTCATGTCACACAAGAACTACTATCTGACGATAAGTACCATACCATCTAAGAGTTCTCAGGTCAATCCGTCCAGTGAAACTCATTCTCTAATGAGCACCTGTATACAATTTTTGGTATCAAACATCAATGGTTATAGGATCAACCATCGTCCCTGTCGGGATCAACAGCTTACCATGAGGACGACAATGGTGGTGGCGATGGTGGAGGCCGGCGGTGCTAAATAAGGGTTAAATGAAAATATAGTTTATTTTGTCTGGCATGTACGATCGGGGCCCTTTTGTTTTAAATTAAGGTAATTTCGTTGGATAAAAACCGACGAAATAATTTCCCAGACGAAATAACCTATATTTTCTTGTAGTTTTGCATGTGCGATGCACATAAACATATTGTATTATTATACGTTTAAAATCAATCTTATGTGATTTAAATATTGTAAATTTTCAAACACAATTTTAAAGAATTCTCGGAAGATATAACTTAAATATCAGTGTTTACATGGATGGGAGGGGGTGTGGGTGGGTTGAGGGGTTAGGTTTCAAATTTGAATCTTTTTATGAGCCTTTCAGTATTTTTTTTCCGGAACTGCTTGTCTTTTATATTTAAATAGTACGATGATGTACAATTCTTCAAAGAGAATAATGGAGAAAAGAGGCCGGGGAGGGATTTTCGTTCGACGGCGTTGAAAAAATACATCTTTCAATATTTTATTCAACGATCGGCATCCATCATCATTTTTATCATCTAAGATGTGCATACACCAAATTTCACGTGATTTTTCAACTTTTTCATTGGATTAGCAATGTAAAAAGTTATATTGTCGGTAAACCGTTAGTTTCGCACCCACTAAACCAACGGTGAAAAATTGGTAGAATCATATAAAATTTGGTGTATCCACATCTTAGATGATAAAGATGAAGATGATATATGCCGATCATAAGAAAAAATGGTGGAGTGTGCATTTTTTCTGACGCCATAGAAGGAAATTCCCTCCTATGGCACATTTTCTCCATTATTCTCTTCTTTAAAAACCCGTACCTTCTCTCTATTATTCTCTTCTTCAAAAAACCAATAGATTCGATGATATTTCTCATTACTTCAATGATTTTATTGAAAAGGAGCGGCATCAATTGATGACATGGGATTTTGCTTTATAAGAATAGAGATCATTTTAATACGGAAAATTATTAATACATATCTAAGAAAATGAGTCACTCGACTCTCATTTGATGCAGGTTTGGTAAAATCTTTGAACTTGCGGGTTGGGTTGACTCGGTGTTAATTTTAAACGGACAAGTTAGGTATGGCTATTTTTTAAACAGGTAGCAAGTTATAAAGCCATAATTGGTGTTTTACAGACCGAACAATATGTCAAATGGGTCATGGATTATGGATCATTCTTGATATCTCTAAGCCTTAGTTTGGCAACAAGCTTGTTGAAACCCTATTTTGCTTAACTTAAAATTAAACAATGATTTATTCTTATGTCCTAAAACAAGGGTTTCATAAGGTTAAGAGTTGTTTGGTAGCATAGTTTTGAAACCACGATTTCATTTTAAAATAAGGCCAATCCAAAAGTGCGGCATGAATCTTTCTAGAACTCAAGTCATTTTGGATTTAGAAAAAGCGGTTTCAAGCCCTTGAAATTTTATGAAGCCGCGGTTTGAAAAACTCTATTTTCGTTGCCAAATGGGACCCCATTAAAGTTTTGGGGCATGTTTAAGTACTTAGAATAAAAATCCTTCAAAATTTTTTTGATTGAAAAAATAGGACAATTCTCCTACTCAAAAAAATATATAAATAAAACAAAAGTTTCGATATATACAAGAAACAATAGCAAAAGCAAAAGAAAAAGCAAAATAAAAGTAACTGAGAAGATAAAACAAAAGTGTGATGTATTGAAATTTTATTAAGGGAGAGTGAAGAACCAGTTATTCAGTCAATTTTTTTTTTTGAATTTAATTTATGATAAGAATATCCTAAAATTCACCTATGCATGATCCCTTAGTTAAAAATCATATGATTTTCATTTCAAATGTATGTATGGATAGTATGGAACAGGAATAGAATAATTAATTTTTGAAAATAAAAAATAAAATGTTTGGATGGTAGGACTAAAACAAATGTGTGAGAGAAAAAAAGAAAGATATGGGATAAAAAGTTAAAATTCCAAGAAAAAGCAAGCACATAAGTTTAGGAAAATAAAAATTCTAATCCGCGGGATTAAACCATTTATTGATTTAGAAAAAGCGTACGACAAGATACCTAGAGAGGTATTATGGGGGACAATGATGAAAAAGGGGGTCCCCGTCAAGTATATTGACATAATCAAGGATATGTACGACGGAGTAGTGGCAAATGTCAGAACTTGCGGTGGCTTAACAAGTGATTTTCCGATTACTATTGGTTTATATCAAGGATCTGCATTAAGTCCTTTCCTGTTTACCATCGTGATGGATGAGCTTACTAGAACTATCCAAGATGAGGTCCCTTGGTGTATGCTATTCGCTGATGATATTGTTCTAGTAAATGAGACGAAAGCAGGGGTTAATGCCAAATTGGACTTATGGAGACAAACATTGGAATCTCGGGGATTCAGATTGAGCAGGTCCAAGACAGCATAGATGCACTGCAAATTTAGTAGCCAGAGAAGTCAAAACCATATTGGTATAACATTGGAAGGGCAAGAGATATCACCGAGCGACCAGTTTAGATATCTAGGTTCCATCATCCAAAGGAATGGGAAGATCGATAGTGATGTTAATCAAAGGATCCAAGCTGGTTGGTTGAAATGGAGGAGTGCAACAGGGATTTTGTGTGATCGTAACTTTCCGTTAAAATTGAAAGGGAAGTTTTATCGGAGCGCTATTCGGCCTGCATTATTATATGGTACAGAATGCTGGGCTCCTAAGAAGCATCATATACAGAAGATGCACGTAGCGGAGATGCGCATGCTTCGTTGGATGTGCGGTAATACTAGAAAAGACAAGGTGCGAAATGAGGATATTCGTGCAAAAGTTGGTGTAGCACCCGTGGAGGAGAAGATGCGGGAAAACCGGCTTAGATGGTTTGGTCATGTGCGATGCAGACCTATATAAGCACCGGTTCGACGAATAGATACTCTCGATATGGGTAATGGCAAAAGGGCAAAAGGGAGACCGAAGAAAACATGGATGGAGGTGATACGGAACGATATGGTTGCCAAAGGACTCAATGAAAGTATATTGTTCGATAGAAGTGAGTGGAGACAGAGGATTCATGTGCTGGACCCGGCGTGATTCTCATGTTGGTTCATGTAGCCTACCCCATATGCTTGGGATAAAAGGCTCAGTTGTTGTTGTGTTCTACTCACTAAGAACACTTCCGCTGGATTGGTCCAATCTGGTAGAAAAATAAAATCTAGGCTTCTAATTTGACGGAAAGTGTTTGTCCAAGAAAGGCCTCTGAACCATGATTATAAGCTCTTATTCATATTAGTGAAAATAGGTATGATAGTGTGACACTCTAAAAACTAAGAGGTTTCCTTAATTTTGTGTATTATACACTATTTCAAATTGGGAGTTACCATATATGTCTATGGATATTAAAATAAAACCTCACCATTTCAAATCTCCTCCGAACTCTCACACGATTAGGGCTAAATTGTGGCAGCTCTAAAGATTATAGAAAATATATATAGGATCCAAATACCTGGACAAGTAAGATACTTGTGCATCAAACAAAGGGCTAACCACTGGCGACGGGCTTCGGTCCCAACGAGCCCTTTATGGACGAAGCTCCATAGACTCGCCCTAATGTAGATAGGGCTCGCGAGTTCAAGGCACACATAACAAGAGCATATACTAAAGTCCGGGACCAATTCTCAGAGGAAGAACCAGAAGAGAAAAAGAGAAGGAAATTGAGAAACTATCGATGATAGAAAAGGAAATATCCAAAAATTGGTCATTCCAACCAAGAAGGATACCACCATAAGAAGGAAACTGAGAAAATTTGTCACCCCCAAGAGAAGCAAGTTTAGCAGGGGTGTATTTATTGAGTATATCTTCTTACATAATTGAAAGAACAACAAAACAGTGGAGATGCAACGGCTCTATTGGCCTTCTTGACTCCCCTGTTGCTTAAGGAATCTAACTTGTGCAACGGTATCAGCATTAGGACTTTGTAGTTGCTTTCTTTTTCGACGGATATATACCGTCGAAATAAGTCTATTTCGTCGAGACACCATAAATAACCACGAAAGAACGACGACGTAATAGGTTGTGTCGCAAGTTATTTCCACAGCTAAAATGCGGCGCAATAAGTTAATCTATTTCGACGGCTATATCCCATCGAAATAACTATTTTCTCAACCAACTTAAAATTATATAAGGTTTTTTAATTCAAAAGGATGGTTTCTGAAATCATTTAAAAACATTTTTTTTCTATTTCAACAGGCCAATCCCATCAAAATAAGACTATTTCGATGAGACTGGCCCGTCGAAATACAATGGCTTTACAGAAAAAAAAATTTAAAAACCTGGAAAATCTCAGATCCAATCTATTTCAATTTAAGATCGATTCAATTCTATTCAAATAATGATTCTATACAAAATCCATTTCATTCAAATATCAATTATCCAAATACGATTACAATACGTATTACGCGTTCGATTACAATTTAACATCATAAATTTACAAAAATGGGAAATGAAAAATCAAGGGAGGACGAACACGAGGAGGGAGAGTCGATCAGGAGGAGGCGCTCATAGATTTCCAGAGTAAAGCCCCTGCGATTAAAAGTTTAAATACATGAATTAGCATGGATATTTTATATTAATTAAATGTGCGTGTGCGCGCGTTTATGTGCTTATGTGTATGTATGCTTGTGCGTGCGCGTCGCTTGTTTGTTTGTGTGTGTGTGTGCGCTTGTGTGTGTACACATGTATGTGATTGGTGCATGCGTTTGTGTAATATGCTTTTGTATGTGTGTGCGCGCGCTTGTGTGTATGCTTGTGCGTGTGTATGTGATGATGCTCTATATTGGCGATCTCCCAGATCAGGACACGGGGCAGATGACGTGTCCCAGAACTCAGAAGAAAGGGCCCACAGGGGCCAACCAGGCTACCCCTGTACCCGACCTGCAAGCACAAGCTGGCTCTCCTCAGAGCACCCTGCAAATTGGCCTTCTCGGCCTCTCAGCTCGCCCCGAGCTACCGCAGGACCAAGATGCATCGGCCCTCCCGCTCGTCCCCAAACTCTCCCGCCGAGGCCATCTTCCTCGGTCCCTCCGACTGACCAACTCCACCACTCACAGACGTAACCACCGCTCCGCAAATCTCGTCATGCACGGATTCTCCGCCGGCAACATCCCGCGTTCCACGCCATCACAATCCCTATTAATGGGCGATTCGCTTATTACGCGGGCGTGACGTCGGGGGCGTAACTACCGGTGAGATTCTCGTGCCTGCTACTGCGTGCTGCTGCCACTATATAAGCCCCCATCACAGAGGGCTCAAGTAAGCTTTTTTCACCCCACTTAGCCATTACTCTGCTCGGATCTTGTGCTAACTTGACCGCGGGAGGGTCCTCGGTAGTACCAAACCACCCCGGGATTTCCTTGCAGGTGCTCGGCGCAAACTTCTCAAAACTACCAATCTCCTTAAAACCCATTGAGACCCACACCAAACAGGAGATCACCTCCAAGATCCACCGGGAGATCGACGGAAGACAACATCTGACGGAGACCCGAAAAGGATCTCCATCACTTGGCGCCGTCTGTGGGAAACGAAACTCCACAAAAATCAAAGTTGGCCTTCCGATCTCCATCCACATGGCAAGCGATCATCCTGAAGATCCAGGTACCAGCAGCCGCCTCCCCCTCACCGGAGGCGCGGATGAACCTCCTCCGGCGACCGTCATCAATGCCTTCGCCGGTCGAATAGACCGACTACAGTCCATCGTAGAGGCGCTCATCCATGTCCAAACGGCCGGGCCAGGGCCCCAGATCGCCGCTCCTCCGCCTCCAGAAGACTCTGCCCTTATCGGCACAGCTGACCACCGGCAAGCTACGTCCCATGGCCACAGATCTCACGGGCTGATACTCTCTGAGGCCCGCTGGGCGCCCCACAGCTCCACACCAAGATCTGCCGCCACAGTGCCTCGCCTCGAGCCTCCTCGCAACCCTCACCCCCTGAGGAGATGTCATTCACCTCGCCTATCCTCAGGCATGACCGACACCCCCTCCCTCGACGGGGTCGCACAGAAATGGATCGCCACGGCGGCTCGAGGGCTACCTCGCCCGGGGATCTGAGAACCTCATCAAGAGGAACTAGGGCCGCGCCCAGACACAGATCTCCCACAGCAGAGGCCAGGGATGGCAAGGCGCCGAATCCTCGGGATACCACGGCCGATTCGACGCCCTCGAGAAGAAGATCGAGAGCATACGCCAAGAAGGTCACCTCTCGGGCGACAGTGCTAAGTACGCCGCCGACTCGCACACCAAGCCATTTACCGAAGGACTGCTCGCTGTTCACTTCTCCTCACGCAACAAGCCCCCGAAGGTCTCTCTGTTCGACGGGAAAACAAACCCGAAAGACCATTTGAATGCTTTCACCGCGGGGATGAGCTTCCAGGACCATTCCGACGCCGCCCAGTGCAGAGCCTTCCCAGCCACCCTCATCCGCTCTGGTCGCGACTGGTTCCGAGGACTCGAGCCTCGCTCAATCTCGACCTTTGACGAGCTGGCTACTCAGTTCCTCGGCCAATTCGTCGGGAACCGTCGGCAGAAGCGCACGGTCGACTACCTCTTCACAATTAAGAGCGGGGACAAGAAGACGTTCAAAGCTTACGTCACCCGCTTCTATAATGCCCTCCTCGAGGTCCCCCGAGCACCGGGACGAGACCGTTATCACGGCGCTCAGATCTGGTCTTAGGCACAAGGAGTGGTTGCGCTCCTTTACATTGGCGCGGCCTAAGACCATGGCCGAGGTCAAGGCGTGGACCGTGTTAGTTATGTATATACCCTAGAAGCCATTGTTGTACATATGATGTATATTATAATGGATGCTTGGATATATATAGAGAGGACTTTCTTGCTCGTCATGATAGTATGCTATTTGGTTTCACTTTATCTTAACATGTTGACTTATATCAGTTTACTGTCTTACTCTCACATGTTGATAAAGCCCTTAGGATCTGTACTCGACTACTGGGACTATGATGAGATCATACTAGTGAGGCCACGGTAGTCGATGAGTACATCCTATAACTGTTCCTAGTCGAGGGTGTGTCGAGACAGGGCATCGATACACTAGAGTAGACTAGCGTATACGCATCTTGACCCATATGATGGGCGATGGATGATCCCATATCCATCGGTATTTTGACATCAAGGATGGTGTATGGGTGCTCAGTGGAGACTGGGTACACTGGACGGACTCGCCGAGAACTCCCAGATGGTATTATACCTCACGTCAGATGGCAGTTCTCTGGTGACACTGTTACAGGGTAGTCTGTAGACCCGAGATCGTCATAGATTCTTGTGTGATTCCCACTGTGCTTTGATTTCCACCTTACCACGTCCAAGAGGGCATGCAAAACAGTGGCTTTTGGGTGTAGTCCTGAATCACATGGAGGCAATGAGCGATAGGAGGGGATTTGTCTCTCCCGGTATAGGGAGTTGATGTTGTGCTGTGATCGATTGGCTATAACTGGAAGTCCCTGGTCAGGGCTGATATAGAGATTTACTGGTAAGTGTTACTAGCAGTTTCTCGACCCGTTATGAGCCTCACATCGAGACAACTTATCGGTTACTGGGGTCTGACGTATACCACCCCTAGACTAGATATGCAACATATCAGACGAAGAGACCGGACTGTACGGGAGTGTTACTGATTGGATTCACAGGAGAATGTACATGCTTTCTTGTTGATCTTCTGATCGCTCAATACCTGGGTGGCTGTTACGTTTAGCTGACCGCTTGCAGCTAGTGGATGTTTGATATGATCATCACCCACTGCCGGCGTATTGACGATTCTTTAGAGTCCTACACAGAGGTTTCTTGACTCAGGCAAAATGGAGTAGGAGCATATATGTGATATGTGTAGGACCGAGGATAATGCGATATGAGATACCGTATTATATTCTCGTGATATTTTAATATAAGCCGGGTCATCGGATCAAGTGTTGATTCGATGAATCGGTACATGATATATTAGTCGGTTATATTCGATATAGCCGGATTGTCGGATCAAGTGTTGATTCGATAATTTAATGTATAATTATATATGTGATATATTACATTACATTATCTAATATTGGCTCGCTTTATTATTTCATTTTCTCACTGGATAATGCATTGATATATATGCGATATATATTAATTGTATTATTTTCTTTTGTTACAAATATAATATATATGATATATATTATTGTAACATGATATGATTATTAATGCAACATGTTTTGTGGAGATTAAACGTAGTTAGGGTTTGATTTGGGTTAGTTCTTTCATGAACCTTCTAGAAGGTTTTCTTTTGTTTTGAGCTAAGATATTATGCTTGATATTTTAGTGGCTCATTGTTAACCCAACCCAAACCCTTCACCCTAGGTTAAGTCTCTACATGGGTTAGCATACTCATTATTATCTATGGTTGCATTTGTAATTATCACTTCAATTTCATTATTCATCACAAAAAGGATTTTCCTACTTCTTCTTCTTCCTTGAGCTTTGAGAAAGCTTTCTAGGTTTTCTTTATGTGATGATTTAGTGTGAGAATTTGATAATAAAAGAGAGCATAAATACTACTTCATCATCCTCATCTAATCTAGCCAATTAGATTAGGGTGTTCACCTCATTAGAGAGAGAGAGAGCTTGAGTTATAGAAACTTCGAGATAAATCATCGGAGAAAAAGAAGACTACAAGCTAGCATGGATCATTCGGGTTGTAGAGCCTCTCTTGAATCCGGGAGATCATGGATCGCAGAGAAGGGACTTCTACTCGGAGCTTATGAAGCGAAGGAGCGGACTACAAATGTTGTAATCCCTCACTCTTAGTTGTAAAGATGTTTACTTGCATGTTAAACCCTAATAATCTAGCAAAGATCTCGGCTTTGGGTTGTTTCGGCATGTCTAAATTTTAAATCGGGCATGGTTGATACCTTATAGACCCTTGTATGACTGCCTAAGAATCCTACAGTGGTATCAGAGCCTAGCTAGAGCATTAGGCGACATGTATACGAAGTTAAAACTCCGTTCGAACCCCGATACATCGAAATAGACCCCCTCTCTAGAAATTTTGTAAAAATATGATATTTTCTGCATTAAAAATACTTAAAAAATCAGTAGGGAATTCTACGAATTACCATGAAACACGAACCCAAAATACCATGAAGTCACCGCGGAGCCGCGGCAGGAACCTGCTTCCCACGGCGGTTCCGCGGCCGAACTTTGGCATTATGGACACGTGTTTGTACAGTATTATCCGTAGGTGTTTCTGCATAGTTCTGGGTATTTTTAATCTGACTCAAGTGTTGAGTGTTCTGGGGATTATTTTGTAATCGTTGATTCGATCGGAAAGTTTAATTTCGTTCTGTTTTCCGGATATTTTAGAAACTGTTAAAATGTTCGAAAGGATATCATTAACTTACCTTTTCCCGGCACGAAAAACTTTCAAGTGTTGAATTTTTCTTGAGTTTAAATCTTTCGGAAAAACGTGCAAGTAACGCGGTGGACCCTCTAGAAGAACACAAACCTTAACTCGATTATGTGACCGTCTGAACCGCCTCTGAACCTTTAGCTTTAGGGCAGTACGACGTTGCCACATGTGAGGTGTTGGGTTGACCCTTCTACGGCTGGACCATTGGTACTGTGACATATTCTGGGACTTTTTGAACTCCGCTCAATTGTTGAGCTATTTAGGAAATCTTGGGTATTTGATTATTCGATCGGAAAGTTTAATATTGTCTATTTATCTGGAATGTGATACAATATGTGGAATTCATATAGTTAGGCATGAAATGCGAAGTATGTGATATTTCGGATTTACGATGTCTAAAGAGATTGTGGATTCCAAATGTTGTAGTTTTACAATTTCTTTTCTGTGACCGTAAGTGTAGTATGTAGTTGTATTGCCGGTTTTCGTTGCTATACATCAACGACAATCGGTGTATGCATACTTACTTACATTGATGATATGAGATATTATGTGTTGCTGTGATATGTTATATTGGATCGTCGTGTTCTGAATAGCCGGGGGTTTTATGTGATATGAGGGTTTTTATTTTTATTCATGTAAAATTCATCTGTATGTAATATTCTTTTATTGGGGCACTTCCGGGATGAAGTTGATGTCACCATTGTATATTATTTACTTTTCCGCATTAGGTAGACCCAAGGAGGGGAGCACAAGTAACCGGGTTCTAGGGTCTAGTGGGAGGCCATCTCGAGGAGTCGAGATCGGTTCTCTTAACCCTAGAATTGGCAGTGTTGCTTGCCGCTCTCGTAGGGGTCTAGGGATGTGGGTTTGGCTATTCATCGCGACCGTGGAATCCATGTTTTATACAGGCTCTTATTAAAACATGGACATCCTAGTATATCCAATATTTCATATATGTTCTTCTGTTACAATGTTCTGTGATGAGATCATATTACTGCCTGAGACAAATGCTTATACTATATATATATATATATGTTGATATATAAATATTACTGCTTTCATTTCTTCTGTGATACTTATGAAGCATTAATTGATGGGATTTTTATTAATGAGATTAATAAAAGAAAAGTAACCTAAAAGATGTTGTAGAATCAAAACTTTATAATACAGTTTTTCTTTGCATAGCGGTATATATGATATACCCTGCACCTCATTCGATGGGGAAAGAGCCGAGATCCCTTCACCGGGAGTGACCTCTTTAGCAAAACTGGCAGATGCTACAAACTCACGGTTTAGTTTTTGACAGCTTAAAAAGTTCTTGCTTTGCACCGCGGTATATATGATATACCCTGCACCTTATTCGATGGGGAAAGAGCCGAGATCCTTTCACCGGGAGTGACCTCTTTAGCGAAACTGCAAAAGCCTCAAAAACACTCCTTTTCAAAATCACTTATTTCTACAACGATATCAAGTTCATTACGCTCATGGTTTTCTGAAAAACCTGCATAGCCCTCCGTCATTACAGATAGAGACTAGTTAGTATTCGTGCTATGTTTGTTGACTTAGTCAAGGCGTAGTGTACGGTAGCTAAATAGTATTTATCTGCTATAGCATGAGATGCGATTGGATTAGGCTAGTCGTACGGCCTTGTTGACTTAGTCAAGGGTTGTACGGGTGGGTTTAATTCAATCAGGAAATATACGGGTTGAACTTGACTTGCGATTTATGGTTTGTTGACTTGGTCAAGGTCCTAGATTGGTAGGGGCAAAAGTATTATCGGGAATTTCAAGTGTTGAAATTTGTAATGAGATTGCATACCTTCTATGAGATAGATGGATCCTGATACCCACTACGAGTAAGAGTTACTCCTGGGAGAGTTTTACACAGGACAATTAGCCGATCAAGTAGGTGTCTAGAAAGGTGTTAACGGGGTTATGCCTCTGGGAAGACGAGGTTTATTTTAATTAGGTCTATGCGAAAGCATGGGGAACCTCCCTCAAATACCAACACTAATCTGGCTGAAAGATTGACGAAATTGTAGAGTGTGATTAATCCCGGCTAATCTTACCTTATAGGGTTTGAAGGAAGATTTGATAAAAATAGTGGGAGACATCCTGATTAGATAAGATAATAACCAATCTAATCTTGCAAGAGCATACGCTAAAGTGTTTCCTTCTCTCTCTCTCCAGGTAGCGACCATGTCAGGACTTAATCAAGATAATAATATGGATGTATTGACTGAACCCGCTTATTATACTGAGCAGGGGATCGTTGGTCCCGTTCTTTCTTATAAGAGTTATAAGACTGAACAGGAAACAAGAGAATATCTGGATTCTCATGCCGCCCAAAGAAAGAACATGCATGCTGATGCATCTTCTTCGGGTGTGTTAGTTATTGAGAACTGTTTCTCAGTTCACCCTATGTCCTGGGTATTAGATACCGGATCGGGATCCCACATATGTAAATTGTTACGTGGGCTACATAAAGGTAGAGAACTGGGAAAGGGTGATCATTCCGTACAAGTAGGGAATGGTGCAAGTATTGCAGCCAAAGCAGTTGGCGAATATCACCTTGTATTACCAAATAGTAATACATTGATTCTGAACGAGTGCTGTTATATACCAAACATGATGTGCAACATTATATCGGTTTTCTTTATTGAGTAAAGAAAGATATAATTTTGTAGTACAGGATAATGTTATGAACATATTCCTGAATCAAAAGTTGATTGGATCAGGCTCGTTACATAATGGCATACACGTTCTCAATCAAAATACAGTCCTTAATATACAAAACATACACAAGAGGAAAAGTTCAGAAATGAACGAATCCTTCATATGGCATTGTAGACTTGGTCATATCAATGCGACACGGCTAGATAAGTTACATAAGGATGGATATTTGAATACGTTCGAATTATCATCTTATGATACTTGCCATTCATGTCTCAAAGGTAAAATAACCAAAACTCCGTTTAGTGGACACGGAGCAAGAGTTGAGGAACTTTTAGGGCGGATACATAGTGATGTATGCGGACCCATGTCTACACATGCCAGGAACGGTTCTTCCTACTTCATTACATTCACTGACGATCTCTCAAGATACAGACATGTGTTCCTGATGAAACACAAGTCTGAAGTTTTTGAGAAATTCAGAGAATATAAGCACGAAGTAGAGAACCAAACGGGCAAAAGTATTAAGATCCTTCGATCTGATCGAGGAGGAGAATATTTGAGCAATGATTTTCTGGATTATCTAAAAGAGAATGGGATTCTCTCTCAGCTTACTCCTCCATATACACCACAACGCAACGGTGTATCGGAGCGGAGGAATCTCACCCTATTAGATATGGTACGCTCTATGATGAGTGATGCTGAGTTACCTATTTCCTTTTGGGGGTATGCGCTTGAGACAACCATATACCTATTGAATCTAGTTCCATCTAAATCTTTACCTACCACACCATATGAGATATGGAGTGGGAAGAGACCATATTTTAAACGAGTTAAGATATGGGGTTGTCCGGCCTATGTCAAAAGGTAAAATCCGGACAAACTCGAGGCACGATCAGTTCTTTGCAAGTTTGTGGGATATCCAAAGAATTCTCGAGGATATTTTTTCTACCACGCTGAGGAACAAAATGTGTTTGTTGCTCAACATGCCACCTTTTTGGAAAGGGAATTTCTTGCAAAAGAAATTAGTGGCAAAGAGGTAGAGCTGGAAGAGGTTCCAGCACCACAAACTACGACTGATGATTTATTGGAACCAGAGGATTTAGTAGTTCCCGACGAACCCCAGCCTCTCCGCCGATCTAGTAGGGTTTCTCATCCACCTAAGAGATACTACGGTTTTCTCATTGATGGTGGGAGCGAGGATTGCATCATGGAAGATGATGACCCGACTAGTTTCGAGCAGGCCATCACGAGTGGTGACTCTGTGAAGTGGATGGATGCAATGTGATCTGAGATGGAATCCATGTACACCAACAAAGTATGGACTTTGGAAGTTTCTCCTGAAGGGGTAAAACCCATTGGGAGCAAGTGGATCTTTAAGAAGAAACTTGGTGTAGATGGAAAAGTCGAGACTTACAAAGCTATACTTATTGCAAAAGGTTTTCGTCAACGACCAGGTGTGGATCATGACGAAACCTTTTCTCCAGTGGCTATGCTTAAGTCCATCCGGATCTTACTTGCCATTGCTGCATACCATGACTGCGAAATTTGGCAGATGGATATTAAGACCGTCTTTCTAAATGGTGCTTTAGAAGAGAGCGTGTACATGACTCAGCCAGAGGGCTTCGTAGATAGTGGAAGCAGCGGAAAGGTGTGCAAGCTGCTTAAATCCATCTATGGGTTAAAGCAAGCATCGCGGAGTTAGAACATCTGCTTTGATGTTGTAGTCAAAGAGTTTGACTTCATCAAAAACATAGATGAACCTTGTATTTATAAGAAGGTTGCAGAGAGTAAGGTTGTCTTCCTCATATTGTATGTCAATGACATACTCTTGATAGGAAATGATGTTCCTATGCTGCAATCAGTCAAGCTCTTCTTATCACAAAGATTCTCAATGAAAGATCTAGGTGATGCCTCCTGCATACTGGGAATTATGATCTATAGAGATAGATCTAAAAGGATATTGGGATTGTCCTAATCCAGGTACATTGACACCATACTAAAGAGGTTTAGTATGGAAGAATCCAAGCATGGGAACCTACCCACGATCTCTGGACTCACTCTCTCCAAAGAGATGTCTCCCAAGACTGATTTGGAGAGAGCTCGCATGCAAAGGATACCCTATGCTTCGGCAGTAGGCTCTATCATGTATGCGATACTATGTACCAGACCCGATGTAGCATACTCACTAAGTGTAGTGAGTAGGTATCTAGCAGATCCTGGAGAGAGTCACTGGATAGCTGTGAAGAACATTCTCAAGTACTTGAGAAGAACTAAAGAGATGTTCTTGGTGTATGGTAACGGAGAACTCCAGGTGGAGTCCTTTACCGATTCAAGCTTCTAAAGTGATAAGGACGAATCTAAGTCGCACTCGGGATTTGTCTTTACCCTCAATGGAGGGGCGGTGTGTTGGAAGAGTTCTAAACAGGATACCGTTGCAGACTCAACGATGGAGGCTGAATACATCGCTGCCAAAGATGCTGCCAAAGAGGCTGTCTGGATAAAGAAGTTCATTAATGAACTTGGTGTGGTTCTATCCATTGAGCATCCAATACCTCTGTATTGTGATAACAAAGAAGCGGTGGCTTTGGCCAAGGAACCCAGGTCCCATCAGAAGTCCAGACATATTCTGAGGCGGTATCACCTGATCAGGGAGATAGTTGATCGCCGGGAGATCGTGGTTAGGAGAGTTGATATGAAGGACAACACTGCGGATCCACTCACGAAGGCCATTACCCAGATACAGTTTGAGAGATTATTCAGAATGCTAGGTATGAGATACTACAACAGCTGGCCTTAGTGCAAGTGGGAGATTGTTAGTTATGTAAATACCCTAGAGGCCATTGTTGTACATATGATGTATATTATAATGGATGCTTGGATATATATAGAGAGGACTTTCTTGCTCGACATGATAGTATACTATTTGGTTTCACTTTATCTTAACATGTTGACTTATATTAGTTTACTGTCTTACTCTTACATGTTGCAAGACGTTAGGTCTGGTAGTCACTGCTAAGCCTTAGGTGGTGCAAGACGAGGAAAAAATTATCACCGAATCAGCAAGCACATAAGTAATCGGTCGGTTAGTACCTCAAGAAGTATTAACGGTCGCATGAAAATGTGTGAGCAAATCTAAATATTCATCAAATTAAAAAGTACTGAGGTAGATGGACAAGAGTATGATAGCTTGAATTGAATTCTCCGAGTGTAGGGATGTCCATTTCACACACGTAGAGGTATATGATCAATGTTTGGATGAAAGGTAGGAATAAAGAATAAAAACGATGTTTTATTGAGGGGTGATGTGATTTCTAACATTTTGCATGACTATTAAGATAGGGCTCATGACGACTGAAAAGTTAGTATAGTTGGAAACTCTTATTTTCAAAGTCTTTCTTTTATGGTTCTTATCTTTATATGTAAATTTCACTATCTCTCTTTTGTTATGGGATTTTGTGGGTGCAATCCACTGAAAACCCTCAGGAGACAACACTCCTCCTACTAGGGACACTTAGAGGTTTAACGGCTTGTTGCACGTGCTCAGTGCAATCGTGTCTGCCTACGAAAGTGTGCTTAGTTTTCTCCTTTCTTTTTCTCCTCTTGAATAAACTAGTTTGCTCGGGACGATCAAAGATAAGTTTGGGGGTATTTGTTCAGTTGATAAAACTGCACATTTGTATTACATTTTTCCTACCATTTTCATATTTAAAAAGGTCTTTATTATAGTATATCATACATATGCGGGTTTATCTGTAAAAATACTATTTTCCATGTGTTGATATATTATAATTAGCATTTGGTAGGAAAATGTATGCAAATAAATTCATTGACCTAATCCTAGTAGAACTAAGTCTACTAAATATTATTTGAGTTGTTGTGAAAAAGATTTCCAAGTGTGCAGAATTTTTCAAAGACTAGAATCAAGCAAATCAAGTTGTTGAAGAAGACTTGCCTAATTAAGAATCAAAACTTGAAGACCAAGTCTGGCAGCAACCACGAGAAGATTTCTAAATTCTGAAGGTTCCTAGAAATGCCACATGTCACTATGAGACATCCCCAGAAGTTTGACCAACGGCTGTGATCATCAAGCCGCGGATCCGCGGCAATATCCCCTTTATGCCGCGGATCCGCCACAGGTATAGTGAGTTGGGAGTTGAGGATTTTTGGGGAAAATCTTTTCTACATTTTACCTAATTTTGAAGCAAATGATTCTGGCTTTGCACTATAAAAAGGCACCGAGAGCCTCTTGGAAAATTATCAAGCCGACGAGATCACGAAGTCCAAGACGGCTCACGCATCCAGGCTGATCATCAACTGTTCATCTACCTCCTTGGAAGAGACCGAGAAGCAAACTAGTCTTTGTAATCATTTTCTAAGGAATCAAAGTGTAATGAATATTGTTGATTAATAAAGGTAGCTTTCTTTTTCTTATTCTATTTCTTTGTAGTTTAATTATGCATTTTCTCTCCATCTCTTTTTCTCCCAACATGCGCGGGTAATTCTCCGCTTGTTAGGGTTCGTAGGATTAGGGTAGGATAATGGATGATGAACATTCCTAAACCCTTTTTAAGTCCTATAAAGTTTATGAACTTTATCAAAAGAATCATTAACATCCTAATCGGGCGCGCTAACAATTCTTTGTTAGTTCCGACCGCGATTAGAGATTAGATTAATGATTGTTTTGGTAAAGGCTAGATATGAACGGAGTTCCGTGTCGAGATAAGGGTTAAGAGTGGGATTCCTTTTCCCTCCAGAAACCCTAATCTACACGCATCACCGTCGTTCTAGTTTTAAATCTATTAAAGGATAAAAAGGGTAACTTTTAATTAATCGTCCATGATTGCTAAATCCTAATGAACCCTACAAGCCCTCTTATTATATTAACTATATTCCTAAAATAATCTAGATCTATAAATTTGCACTCTTGCTTAAAGTAGATCTAGAAACTTTTCACAAAATTCTTTATTCCTCCTCTCTTTCTCAACACATCTAAAGTAAGAGTAAAACATTCAACGTTTCCCTGAGGACGACCCGTACTCACCTCGATCTAGCTACACGCGACACCGTTCTGATTGCGGTTAAACTACAAACACACTTTTTCGAACCAATCAAATGGCGCCGTTGCCGGGGAGCCGTGCGTAATTTTTTATTCTTGCTATTTGTGTTGAATTCTTAGATGATTCATATCATTATTAAAACAAAACTGCAAATTGCATATTTAACGATTTGTGTGTGAATTTTGCGAGGGAATCTGGAGTCACGGACTTGAGGAAACATGAGATCTAGGGTTTCACACTTCTCTGGTATCTTTCTTAACTCTTTCTCTCTCCTCTCAAATCCAATAAAATCTATTTTCTGCAGGATTCTTTGCAAAATATTCGCCGCTCAAAAATCTTTTTGCAAAGTTTTGTTTTGCGGTTTGTTTTTGCATATTTTAATACGGATTTTTAAGGGGCAAGACCAAAATCCAGATTAGGTGGGGATTTCATCACCCTTCCTAAGCCCCACAAATCACAAACCGAGCATCTAGATCAACCCTTCATTAATTTAAAAAATATCTAGACCAGACTCTAAGGACTGTCGCGCTCAATAAGGACAGAGGAAGGTCGTGGGTAATCTATCGTTTATCCGTATTACTTTTATAGTGCCTAAGCAAGTGTGTCAAAGGCTAGTGGTTTTTAATTAGGCCCACTACTATGGTTCCTTCCCACTTACTTGGCACTTACCTGGCTACAAGGGTAGTACGGAGGCGGTAGAGGATTGATCATGCGGCTTGTCTTTTGGAAGTCTAGGAGCGGTCTAGAGACTGGACCTAGGCGACCTTAGTTCTAGGGTTGCTTGTGCATCTTAGGGAGATTTCTCTTGAGTACCACTTTTTCAAAACAAGCCAATTTTAAATAACACACACGCTGCCACTTGCACTAAACCCGCTTAGTGCATGCTCGGCTGGACACGGGATCCTAGTGCCCGTCTTGTCCGCGTTCCTGCAATCGACGCCGAAGTCGGTACTTCTTCATCTTCTTTTTCCCAACCACACACCATATCAACCGAGATGGATGGCACTCCATCAAATTATAACACCACGCTGCCACCGCCCGAAGGTGCGCAGAATCCACCGCGCATCTCTCTCCAAGAAAGATGCTATCCTATCCGTGGTCCTCTTCCCACATGTCTATCTCTTCCACCACCTAATGGGGATAATATCGAAATTAAACCCCACTACATCAATCTGCTGCCCAAATTTCACGGGCTTGAGTCGGAAGACGCGTACGTTTTCATCACCAAATTCGAAAACGTATGCGCAATGATGGGTACTTCACAATTGACTTTAAATGCTATGCACTTACGTCTTCTCTCATTCACACTGTGCGATTTGACAGAAAAATGGCTTTACAATACTGCCGCACATTCTATCACTAATTGGGATGAATTCGTCATAGCATTTCTTAAGAAGTTTTACCCAAACCATAAGACTGCACGTGTTAGGAGCGAGATCAACCAGTTCACCCAGCTTCCCAATGAACCATTTTGGAAGTGCTTTGAACGTTTCAAAGATCTGCTTGTCCAATGTCCTCATCATGGAATCAATAGATGGGATTTATGTCGGATTATATATGAGGGCATTAATTCAGCGACAAAGCAGATGCTTGAAACAATGTGTCAATGCAATTTCATGTCTAAAGATGACGGTGAAGCTTGGAAGTATCTGGAAGACCTCGCTGAACACACTTTGCAGTGGGAAAGCATAAGACCACCTTCATCTAGGGGAGGTGTTCACCAGCTCGATGTTTCCATCGCAGTGAAAGCCGAAATGGCAGCGATACAGAAGAAACTCGACGCTATTGAGAGCAGATTCTCATCAGCCTCCCTAAATCAGGTTACGCTTCCTAAGACCGTCTGTGGTTGCTGTTTGGATCCTTCACACTTAACGAAAGAATGTCCTATGAATGCATCGTTTCAAGCGAATCCTGCTTTTCAGCAGCGACCTAGAAACGACCCTTATTCTTCCACGTACAATCAAGGATGGAGGAATCATCCTAACTTTGCTTGGAATCAAAACCAACAAAGCAATTATCAAAGACCTCCTCCACAGCAACTACAACCACAGAATCAGCCCCCCTTTCAGTCACAAAATTTTCAAAATCCGGCCAACATTTTTACACCACAAGTGGCCGGTACTAACAACTCACTTGCACAAACTTTGGATGTGTTCATGAAACAATCCATGCAATTGTCGGCTGAGATGAAGTCTTCTATTGATACCATAACGAAAAACTCCGCCTCCCATGGTGAGATTATTAAATCAATAGAAAACCAAATCGCACAGTTAAACGCCGCAATGAGTGCGAGAGAGAAAGGGAAACTCCCATCTCAACCCATACCTAATCCTGGCCACTCACAAAGTTATAATGTGAGTGCTGTTACCACGTTGAGATCGGGAAAAGTGCCGAATAACCTAGTGGGTGAGCAATGTGATGATAGTGACACCAATGATACCCCAGCTTCTTCTTATTTCCCCAATTCGTCTAATCTCCCACCTTCACCCGAGCCTATTCTTCGTTTTCCCCAAGGCTCGAACATTTCACCGAATCTATCTAAGTCGATTCCCACTCCAATTTTAGGATCAAATCCATCCCCACAGTCTTCTCCATAAACGTTGGACCCAAAACTTATTGATCAAGCACCTTATCCAAACAAGTTAAGGGGCAACAGACCAAGTCCACAAATGGGGAAGATTGTGGAAATCTTTAAGCAAGTTAACATAAATATTCCTCTCATAGATGCTATTCAACAAGTTCCGTCATATGCGAAAATCCTAAAGGACTTGTGCACTAGGAAGAGAAAAGTTCAAATACCTAAAAAAGTTTTCCTTGCGAGTAATGTGAGCACAGCTTTTACACAAAAACTACCCAAGAAACGAAAGGACCCCGGAAGTCCTACAATTTCAATTTCTATTAGGGGTAAAAATATCAATCGTGCTCTACTCGATTTAGGTGCTAGTGTTAACTTGCTTCCGTATTCTGTTTATGAGCAATTAGGGATCGGAGAGTTAAAACCTGCGCATTGCACTCTTCAGATGGCCGATCGATCTATCACCCAACCTAGGGGTGAGCTAGAGGATGTGTTAATCAAAGTCGGGGAATTCATATTTCCTGTGGATTTTATCGTTATTGATACACAACCTATGGCAAACCCACGTAATCAAATCCCGGTGATACTCGGTCGACCCTTTTTGGCCACTTCCAACGCAGTAATCAATTGTAGAAACGGCTCTATGACCCTATCCTTTGGAAAGAAGTCAATTGAGCTTAACATTTACAAGTTGGGAAGTGAATCCTCCGAACCCTATGATCATGTGTGTTCTGTCGAATTAATGGATGTCGACAGCAGCGAATATGATCAACCTCATAATTCTGACTCTTTTCATATGTTGTTGGTTGACACAGACCCTTCCACCGAGTTGTCCGGGTCAACATCTAACGCTGATAAGGAACTTTTTATAGAGTCTGACGATCACCCCATTTTTTCTGATGACATTATTTTTCGGGGTATCGATGAAAGCTTTGAGGAAATTTTCGCTGATGAACTCGCATTTTTACAAGACACGGGTGTTGAGATGAATCAACTCCAAGATGAAGAAATTGGACCTCCACCCCTTCTTTTGGACAATCACGATAATGCGAGTAATCCATCATTACTATCACTGTGCCGTCTCTCCAAATTGAGACGCAATCCTTTTCCATTACACCTCTTATCACCTCCCCACTTCTTCACGTCGAAAGGTGACATGTTCTTCCACCAACCTTGGTGCTTCATCGATAAATTTTTTGAATGGTTGGTGTTGACTTTTGGTCTTTGTAAGGCTTTACTTTGACCAATAACCTTGACCCCCTCGTGTGATTTAAAAAAAAAGATTAAAATTGTTTAACTCATGTTTGGAGGAGGTGGTATATTTTGGCTCTTAAAAGAAAATGATTTTTACAAAATTGTGAGCCTAAAATAAGTTTGGGGAAGGATTTTCACTTTCATATATTCTTGCCCCCATTAATAATTTCCTCCCAAGTCTACAGGTTTTTGAGCTTAACGGATGACATCAGTGAGGACACTGCTGTAAACAGGTTTGGGGGAGGTTTGTGCTTATTTACACATTAATTTGCATCATATTTTGCATAAGCACAACACTTTCAAAATTTTAAAATATAGAAGAAAAAAAAATTTTGATAACAAAAGAGTAGAAAGTAAAAAATTACATCCAAAAGATAGGAATAGTTTAAGAAAACCAAGAAAATTAGAAGTTTTCTTAAACGAACTAGTAATAAGTAGTTATGAGCTGTTGTCCCAAGGGTTAGTAAGATGAAGGAAGTCACTAATCTGAGAATAAAAATAAGTCTGAAAAATAGTTTCTATTCTGGAAGCCAAACATTTGAATGTTGATACCCTACTATATGCACTCACACACGTCTTGAAACTCGAGATAGTAGAGGATACCTTGAAATGCTCTTGTCTAAAAGCCAAAGTATGAAGGAAATAACAAAAATGAAGAAAATAAAAAAATGGTGAAAAGAAAAAATGAACACTGGTTTTGTTATCACCAAGGCAACAATAAAAAAAATATAGCGAGGGTGCCTTTTCACCTAGTGCCCTAAGGCCAACTGGTCTGAGAGTCACTGCTAAGCCTTAGGTGGTGCAAAACGAGGAAAAAATTATCACCGAACCAGCAAGCACATGAGTAATCGGTCGGTTAGTACCTCAAGAAGTATTAACGGTCGCATGAAAATGTGTGAGCAAATCTAAATATTCATCAAATTAAAAAGTACTGAGGTAGATGGACAAGAGTATGATAGCTTGAATTGAATTCTCCGAGTGTAGAGATGTCCATTTCACACACGTAGGGGTATATGATCAATGTTTGGATGAAAGGTAGGAATAAAGAATAAAGACGATGTTTTATTGAGGGATGATGTGATTTCTAACATTTTTCATGATTATTAAGATAGGGCTCATGACGACTGAAAAGCTAGTATAGTTGGAAACTCTTATTTTCAAAGTCTTTCTTTTATGGTTCTTATCTTTATATGTAAATTTCACTATCTCTCTTTTGTTATAGGATTTTGTGGGTGCAATCCGCTGAAAACCCTCAAGAGACAACACTCCTCCTACTAGGGACACCTAGAGGTTTAACGGCTTGTTGCACGTGCTCAGTGCAATCGTGTCTGCCTACGAAAGTGTGCTTAGTTTTCTCCTTTCTTTTTCTCCTCTTGAATAAACTAGTTTGCTCGGGACGATCAAAGATAAGTTTGGGGGTATTTGTTCAGTTGATAAAACTGCACATTTGTATTACATTTTTCCTACCGTTTTCATATTTAAAAAGGTCTTTATTATAATATATCATACATATGAGGGTTTATCTCTAAAAATACTATTTTTCATGTGTTGATATATTATAATTAGCATTTGGTAGGAAAATGTATGCAAATAAATTCATTGACCTAATCCTAGTAGAACTAAGTCTACTAAATATTATTTGAGTTGTTGTGAAAAGGATTTCCAAGTGTGCAGAATTTTGCAAAGACTAGAATCAAGCAAATCAAGTTGTTGAAGAAGACTTGCCTAATTAAGAATCAAAACTTGAAGACCAAGTCTGGCAGCAACCACGAGAAGATTTCTAAATTCTAAAGGTTCCTAGGATTGCCACATATCACTATGAGACATCCCCAGAAGTTTGATCAACGGCTGTGATCATCAAGCCGCGGATCCGCCGCAGGTATAGTGAGTTGGGAGTTGAGGATTTTTGGGGAAAATCTTTTCTACATTTTACCTAATTTTGAAGCAAATGATTCTGGCTTTGCACTATAAAAAGGCACCGAGAGCCTCTTGGAAAATTATCAAGCCGACGAGATCACGAAGTCTAATCATCAACTGTTCGTCTACCTCCTTGGAAGAGATCGAGAAGCAAACTAGTCTTTGTAATCATTTTCTAAGGAATCAAAGTGTAATGAATATTGTTGATTAATAAAAGTAGCTTTCTTCTTCTTATTCTATTTCTTCGTAGTTTAATTATGCATTTTCTCTCCATCTCTTTTTCTCCCAACATGCGCGAGTAATTCTCCGCTTGTTAGGGTTCGTAGGATTAGGGTAGGATAATGGATGATGAACATTCCTAAACCTTTTTTAAGTCCTATAAAGTTTATGAACTTTATCAAAAGAATCATTAACATTCTAATCGGACGCGCTAACAATTCTTTGTTAGTTCCGACCGCGATAGAGATTAGATTAATGATTGTTTTGGTAAAGGCTAGATATGAACGGAGTTCCGTGTCAAGATAAGGGTTAAGAGTGGGATTCATTTTCCCTCCAGAAACCCTAATCTACACGCATCACCGTCGTTCTAGTTTTAAATCTATTAAAGGATAAAAAGGGTAACTTTTAATTAATCGTCCATGACTGCTAAATCCTAATGAACCCTACAAGCCCTCTTATTATATTAACTATATTCCTAAAATAATCTAGATCTATAAATTTGCACTCTTGCTTAAAGTAGATCTAGAAATTTTACACAAAATTCTTTATTCCTCCTCTCTTTCTCAACACATCTAAAGTAAGAGTAAAACATTCAACGTTTCCCTGAGGACGACCCGTACTCACCTCGGTCTAGCTACACGCGACACCGTTCTGATTGCGGTTAAACTACAAACACACTTTTTCGAACCAATCAGGAGCCCCGTACCCGGTGCTGAGCATGGAGACCAACAAGCCTCTGGGGAGCTCGGGCCATGCTAATAAGGTCATCTATTAGCACGTACTTTTTTTAAGGGCAATGTAAACTCTTCTTAGGGTCTGTTGTTAATTTAATAAAAGATCAATGAAACATTGCGAAAAAGAAAGGATGGTTTTATTTATTCAAAAATATATTATGGGCTCCTCAGCCATACATACAAAAAGAAAAAGAAAATTACAGCAGCGGGGGAAGGGGGTGCAGAGAGCACTGCTCATGGTACTCAGTAAAGATCTCCGCCAGCCGAGGCCTCGCGAGATCCAGCCTCTGCCCTCGATTCCCCCTGCACGCGTTGACCTCGAGCCTCAGTTCATAGCACTCACGAACGAGTGCCACCGAGCGAGCTAGCCGACCCGTGGAGATCAGGTCGAGGCGCCTCAGAGACCGCAGCTTGCCCACGGCCTCGCCGTAGAGCTGCTCGGACAGGGGGATGTAAAGCCCCGGCGACGTCCTCCAGATGGAGTACATCAGCAGCTACAGCAGAGGGGTGCGCCGGGGGAGCGGCTGGTTGAAGTGGTGTTCGATGCTCCCGTAGACCAACTGCACTGTATCCTCGGCACAGTTCTGGTCGTAGAGGTATACATCTTCAAAGTGGATGATTTCGGGGATGGTAAAGGGAAAGTCTACCATTCTCAACGATCTGTTTGTGAAGAAAGGAAGGACCAGCGCTCCCTCAGCTTTATATAGCCCGCTACGCCCCAACAGGACCCAACAGTCGCCTGTTTTCGCCCACGAAATCGCTGCCACATGGCGATCATTGACCCTTCTCTGGCGGAATTGAAACGGCGCGACTCTGGCGCTTTGCCTCCCCACGCATTCAATGCGCATGCTACACGCATGTTCGCCGCGACCGATCCTGTTCCCCATACCTGTAACAGGATGGTTGGGCAAAAGCTCATGAAGAATCGACCGAGCAACTTCCCTGCTTGGCTATCCTTGGCCGGTAGCTTCCCTGCTCGCAACGCCAAGGATCAAAGCCCTCGCCAAGAGGCAACTGCGCAGCTTCACTGCCCGGTTATCCTTAGCAGGCCTCCTATGGCCCCTCCCACGCTAAGGACCAAAGTCCTCCTTAGAGGCAGCTCCGCAGCTACCCTGCTCGGCTATCCCTGACCAGTAGCTTCCCTACACGCAACGCCGGGGATCAAAGCCCTCGCCAAGAGGCAACCGCGCAGCTTCACTTCCCGGCTATCCTTACCAGGCCTCCTACGGCCCTTCCAACGCTAAGGATCAAAGTCCTCCTTAGAGGCAGCCGAGCGGCTTCCCTGCTCGGTTATCCCTGGCCGGTAGCTTCCCTTCTCGCAACGCCGGGGGTCAAAGCCCTTGCCAAGAGGCAACCGTGCAGCTTCACTGCCCGATTATCCTTAGCAGGCCTCCTACGACCTCTCCAACGCTAAGGATCAAAGTCCTCCTTAGAGGCGGTTCAGCAGTTACCCTGCTTGGCTATCCCCGACTGGTAGCTTCCTAACATAACCGACAGGGATCAAAAGCCCTCCCAGAGGCAGTCGAGCCCGACCCTCGCTCGGCTATCCTTCAGGACAAAAGCCCTCGCCAAGAGGCACCGGGCAGTAACCCTGCTCGGATAAGGGTCCTTGGTAGGCTTCTTACAGCCCCTCCCGCGCCAAGGACCAAAGTCCTCCTTTGGGGCGGTCGAGCCCGACCCTTGCTTGGCTATCCCTGGCTGGTAGCCTCCTACCACAACCGACAGGGATCAAAGTCCTCGCCAAGAGGCACTGGGCAGTAACCCTGATCGGTCCCCGTCCTGAAGGATCAAAAGCCCTCGCAAGAGGTAACCGAGCCCGACCCTTGCTCGGTCATCTCCGGCCGGTAGCTCCCTACCCATGATGCCAGGGATCAAAGCCCTCGCAAGAGGCATCTAAGCGGCTACCCCGCTCGGTAATCCCAGGCTGGTAGTTTCCTACCCACGACGCCAGAGATCAAAGCCCTCGCCAAGATGCCACCGTGCAGCTTCACTGCCCGGCTATCCTTAGCAGGCCTCCTACGGCCCCTCCAACGCTAAGGATCAAAGTCCTCCTTAGAGGAAGCCGAGCGGCTTCCCTGCTCGGCTATCCCAGGCCGGTAGCTCCCCTACTCGCAATGCCAGGGATCAAAGCCTTCACCAAGAGGCAACCACGCAGCTTCACTGCCCGGTTATCCTTAGCAGGCCTCCTACGGCCCCTCCAACACTAACGATCAAATTCCTCCTTAGAGGCAGCTCAGCAGCTACCCTACTCGGCTATCCCTGGCCGGTAGCTTCCCTACACGCAATGCCGGGGATCAAAGCCCTCGCCAAGAGGCAACCGAGCAGCTTCCCTGCTCAGTCATACCCAGCGGGCATCCTCCTGCCCACCAGACGCTGCTGGTTTGAAGCCCTCATAACGAGGCCACTGAGGCGATGCAACACGAGGACTTCCCATTGAGCTCCCTTCTGCTCGGCAAATCTGCGGCAGGCAGCATGCTGCTCATCAAATGCCGCAGACCCGAAACCCCATTGAGAGACGTCAGGTCTATTCAAGTCTGAGTGATCCCCCTCGACTTCGGGGCCACGGAGACGCCTCCTTCTCAGCAGCGCTTGGCGCTCTTGTCAAGTGATCGAAATCAACTCGACGAACGATCGCTAGACAGATAGCCGACCTGACATGGAAGCCCAACAGTGCAAGCAAGGATATTTTACGAGCATTCTTCATAAACAGAAGATAAAGTGCAAGCTGATGAAGCAAGCAAGGATATTTTACGAGCATTCTTCACAAACAGAAGATAAAGTGCAAGCTGATGAAACAAAAAGTTTTACTACGAAAAGAGAAGTCTTTACAAAGGGTATTTTGGGCTCCCCAGCTTTACAGACTGTCCGGAGGCTTACAAAAATAAAAGGAGGAGGAAGACGGGAGCTTTAGGCCTCGGGGCCAGGCACGACCTCGGGGTCCTCGATATCTACCATGAGTCAAGCAGGGTCCTCGGCCAACTCCTCATCAGGAATCTCTTCCCTCTGCTCATCGGCGTCCACGAGGGGGTATTCGGCCCGGAGCTCTTCATCGGCGAACTCCGGCATCCGGGCCTTAACGGCGTCGAGGGCCTCGTGCCAGATGCGGGTGGTGGCCACGGCTAAGTCATTGTAGAAGCCCTTTGACTTCTTGTAGCTCTCCACCGCCTTCGCCGCCTCGAGGTCGGCCCGCTTCGCCGCCTCGACCACCGCCCCCAGCTCCTTCCGGAGGGTCCTCACCGTCTTCTTCATGTTGCCGGCGAGCGTCTGAGCGTCCTCAAGCTTGATCTCGGCAGCCACGGCGGCCTCGCGGCGCCGGGCAACCTCCGGTTTCCCGGCCTCCACCTCGCCCTCCAGGGCGGAAACCCTCTCCATCGCCGCCTCCAGCTCTCGCTTGGAGCTCTCCTCCAACGAGATAAGCTGGTCCGCGGCCTTCATCGCCGGGGCTATAACCTCGGCCTCCATGCGTAAGGCAAGGGCAACGTGCTGGAGGACCTGAAAAATAAGAAAGAGGTCAGGAAGATGAACGAAGCACCAAATCCCATAAACAACCGAGCACTTACCTGCACGGACTCCTGGGCGATGGACGCCATCTGGGCCCTGAAGGTCCTCCCAGGAACCCTACCCCCTGCCGACTTCTCTATTTCGTGCAGCAGGCTATCCGCGACAGATAGCCCCAAGGGCACCACGAACCGGAGACCCCCCTCCTCCACCATGATCGGCGAGGGTGGGCCCCGAGGAGACCTCCGAGAACCCCTCTTGAGTGGCTCCGATGGAGAGCCGGTCTCCTCGTCTGAGACCGGGTCCTCCAGAATACGAGCCCGCTTCCGGCCCGGCGCTCTGCTAGGCCCCGGGGCGGGATCCTCCCCCGAACACTCAAGGGACACGGCCACCGGAGGCGCTAGGACGGAGGCCGAAGGATCTGGGGCAGGCTTCGAACGGGAAGAGCTGGCACCTCCAGCCTTCATAACCTTCCTCGGCTGGCGCATGGAGGCTCGGAGCTCGTCCATATCCATGGGTCCTGCACAAAACCAAATGCAAAGAAGTCAGCGACACATGCAATATAAAAGCCAAAAAGAAAGCCTAACTTACCGACGAACTCAACGGGGTTGAGCCCGGCCCAACTCAGGACCCTCTCAAACAGCAGCACGTCAAATCGGGGGATGGGCTCCCACGACACCGCTCTCACCGCGGCAGGGTCATTGGACTGGTTCCCCGGCAAGCATTTTTCCCTCGACCACTTGGTAGGCACGGGCCAGTCCTCGCCCTCGGGCGGCATGATGAAGAAAAACTTCTTCTTCCAGTCGTGAATGGAAAAGGCAGGGCTACAACTCCTGTCCCGGCGGCGCCCCCCTGTCGCTTCCTAAAAGAGAGGTAAACCCACTTCGGGTCGCCCGCTCGACCCCCAGGATGATTTTTGAAAACAAGGGAAGAATCAAGGATGGAGAGGCTGAAGGGAACCGCCTGAAGCTTCAGGCGGATCAGGAACCCGACGAGAATCCTCCATGAGTTCGGCACTAACTGGTCAGGGGCTAGCTCGAAGAAGTTCAGCGCTTCGACGACTTCGGGAGAGAAGGGCAGGAGCATTCCACCCCAGAAAGTTTCAAAGTACAGGGCGATCTCCCTACCCCGTACTTGGTCTGCCCTCTCTCCCTCCTTGGCCAGACAAAGTGTATAACTTGAGGGGATGTGGAAGCGAGCCCGAGCTTTGGCAAGCTCGTCCTCATACCTCACCCAACACGAGGCGCCGGGGGCAGCGTCTACCGCTTCCTCCCTGGTGGCTGCCCCCACCGCACGATCCTGGGAAGAAGATCTGATCCCTGCTTCCCGGGAAGACTCGGGCTCAACTAGAGGGTCCCTAGAACCTACTCCTACGACATCTATAGATTCTACGAAAGAAGACATCTAACCTGCAGAAGAGGGATCCTCGGGAAACGAAAGCAGAAGAAAGAAGACGAGCGCCGAGCAACAGGACTTAGAGAGAGGAAATATGAAGGAGTAGGGGCCCTGGAGTGGGTCCCACCCCTATTTATCGCTGCAATCGTCCTCATCCAACGGCGCCCTTCATCTCCCGCCAAAGCGCCTCCTCGCGTCCAACGGTTCCGATCGCTCCACTTGTTGTTCCCACACTGGGACGCATCCCATCAGACGCCGCAGGTCTGCACACGTCGCGTCGGCCTACCGATGCTTGACACGCGGACCGTCGCTTCAGTGACAGGATGCACGAACTAGCACACCTTCCTTAAATGCAGAGATCTCGCCCTGATTCGCTGACAGAAAAGACAGCTGACAGCCCGGGGACGCGACCCGACGAAATCTTAGGAAGGAGCTCACCTCGGGCGGCCCGGCAGTCCACTCTTGACCCGACCCGCTAGATGGTCGGAATAAGAGTGGGGGGATAATGATGATGCTCTATATTGGCGATCTCCCAGATCAGGACACGTGGCAGATGACGTGTCCCAGAACTCAGAAGAAAGGGCCCATAGGGGCCGACCATGCTACCCTTGTACCCGACCTGCAAGCACAAGCTGGCTCTCCTCAGAGCCCCCTGCAAATTGGCCTCCTTGGCCTCTCAGCTCGCCCCGAGCTACCGTAGGAACAAGATCCCTCGGCCCTCCCGCTCGTCCCCGAGCTCTCCCGCCGAGGCCATCTTCCTTGGTCCCTCCGACCGACCAACTCCACCACTCACAGGCATAACCGTCGCTCCGCAAATCTCACCATGTGCGGATTCTCCGCCGGCAACATCCCGCGTTCCACGCCATCACAATCCCCATTAACAGGTGATCCGCTTATTACGCAGGCGTGACGTTGGGGGCGTAACTGCCGGCGAGATTCTTGCGCCTGCTATTGCGTGCTGCCTCCACTATATAAACCTCCATCACAGAGGGGTTAAGTAGGATTTTTTCACCCCACTTAGCCGTTACTCTGCTCGAATCTTGTGCTAACTTGATCTTCGGAGGGTCCTCTGTGGTACCAAACCACCCCGGGGCTTCCTTGCAGGTGCTCAGCGCAAACTCCTCAAAACCACCAATCTCCTCAAAACCCATTGAGACCCACACGCAATAGGAGATCACTTCCAAGATCCACTGGGAGATCGACGGAAGACAACATCTGACGGAGACCCGAAAAGGACCTCCATCAGTATGTGTGTGTGTATATGTATGGTTGTGTGTGTGTGATATGCATATGTGTGTGTGTATATGTAAGGGTTATCAAACTTACCGGAGGTACTGGCCTCCCAGTTTAGACGTACGCGTCGATAAAATTAAGCATCTGCTGGAGAGTCAAGCCAGCAAATAGATCGGCAGCGGGAGCAGCAGCGGCAGCTGATCGGTGTAAGGAACTGCCGTATTCCAACGTCCGCTCCTGGGGCGATCCATGAAACACAGGGGTCCTACTGATAGAAGCCTTGGTTTGTAATGGTGTCTCCGATGCCGATTCGTCTGCCGGCTGAAACCTAGGAGGTGGATGCCCAATCGGCTGGAAAGGAGTGTTATACTGATGTAGAGAGATCTTGGAGGACACACAATGTACTCTCCTATGACGAACCGACCTAAATACCGCGAAAACCCTATCTACGATGAATATTCTCTGCACGACATCAACTGGGAGTCCCTGCTTCTCCTCTATCACCTCGATCAACCGATCTCTCTCAGCAGCCATCGTCGCCTGTTTGTAGAAGAAATGTATTACTATTGTTCTAAAAGCTACACAATAATTATTCTGAAATAATTAAGAAACTCGGCATATGTAGAGTCTTACATATATCCTATGTGCCTCAATCGATGCAGGCACACAATCGTCCCGTATAAATTGTACCTGGTAGATTTCGATCCGATCAAGAGACTCTCCACTATGATTTTCTTCCTGCATATAACATTTAGAAAGTTCACACATAAATTTCTAGGATAATTTTAACGTATTAATATCAGATACGATACTTACATGTTCGATGACAACCTGCTGGAAACTCTTACTCACACCCCTATAAATATTATGCAGCTGAGCGCGAGATGTTATGCCTTACTCGCTCTTCTCTTGTAGTTACATCAAATATTGTTTACTGAGTTGCTACAAAATAGTAAAAAGGTATCGTCAAAGACATATCCTAAACTCTCCGGACAAGAAATGATCGATCAAGGCATGCCAGTATTCATTGGACTAATCTGGATCCGGTTTAATCGAATACATCTCATCCGGTGCACTTTTCAAGCATTTTAATGATCTGGTTCTTATGACCTCTCCAATTTTTTGCCATATGACTACAAATCTTATCGTAAACTATGCGTTCATCGTAAACTCCCTGGAGGCCCTCTATGCCAACCCACCAGAACTCGAACCGAGCCTGCGAAATGGACTAATTCATCATGGTATTGGTATTTTATAGTAATTTAGTAAATTTGTATGTGTATATGTATGTGTGTATGTGTGTGAGAGAGTGATATATGTGTGAGTGAGATATACGCGTATGTGTGTACATGTGTGCATATCAAAAAAATGCAGTAGTGAATTATATAAAGAAATCTGACCATCATCTCCCATATAGCAAATTATTTCTTTAGCCTTAACGCTTCGCTGTCCCAATTTAAGACTTTCCACTCGTCATCTTCGTCCTTCAACAAATGAGGTATGTGGTCCTCGCTGTTCATGATCGATGACATCATTTTCTTCACTTCTTTGCTAGCTCCTGTTACAACGTTCCATATGAACGCAAGGTATTCAATCATCTTGCCAGGGGCATGCAGTATCCTCCTTCATATATCACTGGCCCGTGTGGATCCTCTCCCAGTCCATTTCCGTTTCCGAGAGGACTACCCCTCGTCCCCGGTAGGCTGATCGGTCATGATATCAGAAACTGACATATTTAAAACAACTTCACGGAATATAGTTTAGTATGTTAGATAAAAAAATAATAGTGAAAATTATTGCTGAAAAGAATATCGTACATGAGCAACAAATGGTTGAAATAATATGCGGCGGAAAAATGAAATGTAGGACATTAGAATTTTGGCCCAAGATAATTACCAAGAACAGAATATATATTGTAACAACCCTAAACTTTCTGTACAAAACTTTTTGCAAAGTACAGAAAGAAGTACCTTAGTCTGAGCACAACTTAAAAGTATTTCATGTTTAAGAACAGCAAGAAAACACTTGTAGCTCATTGGTAAAGCTTTGCACTGCTGTGACATAGCCCCTATGTTCGAATCCCATCAGCCACATATATTTTTGCTGGTTTTTCTTTTTAAACTTTTATAAGCTCAAAAATTTGCACGTACACTGCATGTAAAATGAAAATTCACAAAGAAATCAAACATGTGTAAATTGTTAAATGCACTGTACATGACGCGTGGCAGAAATCCCACACCCCACACCCCCATCTCGACCGGCGAGATTAAGCCAAAAACTGGCGCCGCTGGTTCCCCGTAGCTAATGCCTCAAATATTTTAACCCTAGCAACCCTTGGCCTACCCCACTAACCCTACTCTGTTTGATTTTTATGCACATTTCCAAAGAATTAAAAATCAGCATTAAACCAAATTTTAATGCATTTTAATTCTCTATTTTATTACCTCAAACCCTAATTCTATCCTATAAATACCACATTACACTTTAGCCTCCTCATTCTGATATTTAGCACCAAAACTCTCAAATTTTTCTAACCCATGGAGTTAACCAAGGTCAAAGTTCTGGCAACGTTTCGAGACAAATCAGGCGACGACGCGACTCCACGATGCTTGCAAATCCATCCTATACCTCTTTTCTCTTCTCCAAATCCGTAAGTTCCCACTCCTCTTCTCTCTTTCTTGTCTAAAACAATCTTCTATTAAAACTCGTCGGAAGCGGAGTTAATCCGACTCCCGATTCTCATTTGTATTAAAAACCTAATTTATCTTAACCACAAATTATCCATCTCTTTATATATTGTTTAGCAACCATAAGACAACAATTTGACCTACGACATTATTTCTTCATTTTCGTTAAAATACCTCCAAGTTTACCTACGACATTATTTCTTCATTTTCGCCCATATTACCTTTAGAAAATTCATGAGGTAATGACCTACCTCATCACAACACTCATCTTGACATAGCACGATAGTTTTGGAACAATATTTTGTGGGATAATACAATTTTACATTAATATACCTTAAACTCTCAAAACCCGTATTCTTTAAATTGTTTTAATTAATTCCTTACAAATGCGCCTCTACAACCCATCTTTGCGGAACCCAATCGAGATGGTGCGGGTTATCGTACGCCCTCAAGACTAGTAGAGCGAGATGCAGACCTCCTCACGGAGCATCCGATCTCGATGGAATTCTTAATATAATTTTTAAGAATAATGTAATTTTCTATTTAATAAATAAATTTATTTTTAATAATTATATATAAGTATAATCAAAATATCTACTTTACATATATATATATATAATATATTACTTGTTTTTCTAAAAAGAAAAGAATCATATATTTCATGAAAATACCATCACAAATCCGTATAATTCCAATTTACATCAAAATACCATATACTATTCATTCTAAGTTTATATTCGTTAGAATATCGCATCTTATAAAAAGTTAAATCTATGAAAACCCTAATGACGATAAATAAATACTTGATGTTTATTTTGAAAATATACTAAAACTATTTTGCATAAAACCCCCTCAAGTTTATAAATTTACAATAAGGGCCTTAGTAAATATAGGTTTAAAGAGGAATCCATTCTCTTGAGCCTCATAGAGCTGGGGAATGAGAGTGCTTGCCTATTTAGGGTAGAAAACTAAAACAGAGTTATCAATACGGTAATTGTCTTGGAAAAAGACACAAATCCTGCCGTCCATGTTTACCGATAACTCCAAAACCTAATTCAGGAATCAAATTTTGTTTAAGTGTCTGACTCGGACAGAGTCACAGTTTAATCTGAATTCAATTTGAAACTATCCGTCTTTGAATACAATTCATATATAACTTCAATACAACATGAATCCATTTATACCAGATACAATATATATCAACTTGACTTGAACTAACCAAACCATGGATATATATTGACTGGTCTATATGACTATCTGTTTACATCCTTATTCGTTTATATGAATTACCGATATCATGGTTTCGGCAAGTCTTACATCTATCAATACAAATCAATACAAAATACATTATGGGGTTTTCAAAGGGGTTGACTGGTACGGAATGTGTTAAAAGTGGCATGAGATAGTCATTAAAAGACATAACTATATATCCATTGTCGTTGTTCCATGGTTTTATCGACGGAGCCTTGTACTACGGGTTACCTTAGTCCACGGTGTAAGTTGGACTCCTCTCGTATACACTGGCATATTCTGTAACAAGCTACAAACAACTGCGTTAGCATAACAATCAAACAATTTACCAGTTATATCTTCTTATCTGTCTATTCTACTTCTATCTTACTTTTGGGACTTACCGAGCAATTGTTCGCTGACGACATTCATTTTCTCTTCTTCTTTGGAATGCTGTCGGGTGGATCTGACTCACTGGAGATAGAGCTCATTACCGACGATTTGGAGCAGTTCACAGAAGACACCGAGCTCTAGACACTTATATACTTTTCTTTTCAGTTATGTCATTGTTTAGGCATTGCTTTCCATTCTTGTATTTACCTTTCCAGCATTGTATTGTAAAGGATGTTTAATAAATAAAAGTTGATAATCATTTACATCTGATGTCATTCTTGTGTACTTTTACATTATATTGCTTATTTATGCTTAGCGTATTTGCTTCTGAATAAATACGTCGCGGGCCTCGCCGCGTCCCCTTCCCCGTACACCGGGAAGCAGGGCGTGACAAATATAACCAGCTTATATAATCTCATATATACATTAACTGTAAAATCTCTGTACATTAGAATTCGAAACTGAAGGAAAATATATATGATATTCGACAAACTGTAAGAAATAATATCCGGAGAAAGATGAAATGTAGAAAATAATATGCGGAAATAAAGATGCAATAAATTGTAAGTTTCACATTGCTTAAATTATGAGTATCATACATGAGCGAGTTAATATATCAAGATGTTTAAAGTCTTAATTAGACTTCTGGTCTACGATCGCTGATGGCCAATAATAGACTATTTCCGGTTCTATATCTGTCCTTAATAAATCGCTGTTGAATTTAAAAGGAATAGCATCATCTTGTATAACCGAGATTGTAGGACAACTAATTTCGCTTACATCATTTTCACCCATGTTGTAATAGTCTCGTAGATTCGTCACAACGGCAATACCCTACTGGGAATCCTTAGGGTCTGCGACGTAAAAGCATTGGCTGGCTTGGCCAGCTAGGATATAAGGCTCTTCACCAAAAGCGAGTTTCGATGAATTGAGTAAAAGTACGACATTTTCAGGTTTGAACCCAGTATGTTCATAATGGATATCGTACCACAGACACTTGAATAAGAAAACCGTCTGTTCATGATAACACATCCGAATTATTTTTTTAAGCACCCTGTAATAGTCCAATTTTCTCGTAGTTGGATTTAAATCTCTAGAAGATGAATATCCAGTAACGATGGATGTGAAAAAAACACCATAATTCTGAAACTTTTTATTTTGATGTCTTTTCCTGGTGTGAAATCTAAATCCGTTAACAACGTAACCGGAGAGGTGCTCGGCTTGTTCATCTGGAGTATATGGTAGCGCTTTTATATCTTCTGCTACATGTCTATCATTAGGATTTCTTTCAATCTATTAGGGTAAAACAGATTAAGTTGTGTGTGTGTGTATCAACATGAGTTGTAGTTTGGTTTTTATAGTTTACAACTTACACGTGCTTTCAACCAAGTGGGAAAGTGTTTATGTCACTCCTTATCGATATCCCATTGCCGAGTTTCTTTAGTAGGTGGACGGTATTGAGCATTCCAAACGTTGTATGTATCACAAATAAACATTTAATTTTGACTTGAAGATTTTCTATAATTATGTTAAGGAAAAGGTAATAAATACTTAACTGATAAAACTGTTTACATCTGAACAGTTGAATAAAACGTAACGGTGAATCATGCCGAGTTGCTCAGACATAGTGTGACTCGACTTCACTTTACTCAGTTCCTTTCCTTGGGCCCGGAAGAAGGATATTATAGGTCTATTGTTAACCATTTCTTTATTACGTCTCAGCCTATTAAATACAGTTTCAGCACTCTCCAGATATATAGAACAAAACTCCATACATTCCTCCACGAGAAACCCTTCAGGCCAACTCCCGTTATAGATATACCGTTTTATTTTGTACATGAACCTGACGGATGCAAAAAAATTTAATTCATTTTATTATAAATATTCGAGTAATTATGAATAGTAAAGAGTTGTTATGTTATTTTTACCTTTCGAACGGATACATCCATCGATAATTCAAGGGACCACTTAAACGTGCCACTTGAGCAAAGTGAACCATGAGATGCAACATTACGATGAAAATAGAAAGCGGAAACAACATCTACATTCAACAAAGTATGCGAGATATTTTATTCTCCAGGGTTCTAAAATCATTTGCCGAATAATTTTTGGAGCACAACTCTCTGAAGAAATAACACAAATCAGTCACAACTGATACAATGTTGTTATCTGGTAACACCCTAACAGCAATGGGCTGCAATTGCTGCATGATCACATGATAGTCATGACTTTTCAAGCCGACGAGGGTTTTTTTCTCAAGTTTACGCATTTACTGATGTTCGCAGAATATGCATTTGATACCCCTACTTGTTTCAGTACCTTAAAAAAACCCAGCTTCTCATTATCGGACATTGTGTGCTTTACTGGTGGAATCACCCATTTACCATTCCCTTTCGAAGTTGGATGCAATTCTGGCCGTAAATTCTTTGTAGCAAACCATTGTATTATCACTAGTTCGTCTCTATTCTTGAATTTGGTATTCAACAAGGTACCCAACAAGAGTTCACAGACATTCTTCTCGATGTGCATGGCATTCAAGTTATAATGAAGATTAAGAAATCGCCAATACGGTATAGATCTCTTTCTCCAGTTATTTGATATCTTATTCGGAATAGTATGCTTATGTTTCTTACCAAAAACAGCATTGATGTGATCCACATACACAAACGCCTTTATTCCATTTGGCTCAGGAGGAGGGGGCTGATTCTCCTGCTCACCATTGAACTTGATTCCATTGCGTCGATAAGGATGGTCAGCATCTAGCCAACGACGATGTCCAGTGTAATAGGAAATTCGATTTACTGGCGTTTCACAGACGATGTTCTTTTGACAATAGGGGCAAGCACGATGACCTTTCGTACTCCATCCCGACAACATGGTATATGCCGGAAAATCATTTATTGTCCAAAGTAACACTGCACGCAGTGTGAATCTCTCCGTTCTGTGGACATCATAAGAAACGATGTCGGTCTCCCACAGCTCATTCAACTCATGGATCAAGGGCTTCAAATAAATATCGATATCAATACCGGGAGAGTTGCTTCCAGAGATAAACACAGGCATTTGGATGTAAGATTGTTTCATACTCATCCACTGTGGGAGGTTATAAACTACCAGTGCAACGGGCCATACACTGTAAGATGCACCTCCTTTAAACGGTTCCAAGCCATCGGCCGATAATCCAAGTCTCACATTACGAGCTTTTGCAGCGAAAATTGAGCATCAAATCTTCGCCACTCCTCACCATCAGCAGGATGCCAAAAGACTCCATCCTTCATGTGACCATTTGTATGCCATGTCATATGTTTGGCGGTTTTAGACCACAGAAATAAGCTCTGTAGTCTTTTCTTAATAGAAAAAAAATGCAACACCTTTACAGAAATTTTCGGAATTGACTCCTCGTCCCTCCGGGGCCTTTTAGGTAATATCCATCTCGATTCCCCATAAGTTCTACACTTATTTAATTTCATGTCATCATCTATTATGAATAACATGCAGTCATTTGGACATGCATCAATTTTTTGATAACTGAAACCGATATCGGCAATAATCTTCTTCATCTCTTGAAAATTAGCAGGGAGATCGGAATTCAGGTAAGCCTCCTCCATCTTTAAAAAGAAATCGACTGACTTATTGTTCCATAAACTTTTGCATTTAAGATGAAACATGCGAACCATCAAATCAAACTTCATCATTGTCGCACCCTCGTAAAGAGGTTTCTTAGCATCCTCTATATACTTAAAAAAACTAGCAGATTCGGAATCTGGAACCGAATCATCCGAAGGGGTATTATCGTTCATGCTATCATATAACTCGTCCATCATATCATTTAAACCGATGGTAACTGGGGTACTCATAGGATGTGGCAACAGACGACGTATACCGATTCTATAGTCCACGATCTCTCCATGTAAGTGCCAAATAGTGTAAACTTCACAGAATCCGTTAGCAAGTATATATAGTCAAACCGCCCCTCGACTATAACTTCTGCCATTACAACATTTTCTAAAGGGACAGGGGATCCGACAATCACCCACTCTTGATGAGAATTGCATAAACTCTTCTATACCGATTTTAAATTCAGGGCCAAACTAGTTCTTATTTATCCAAGTTTTATCCATTCTTGTCTGATACACAAAATTTAATATAATTCATAATTAATTATTATATCATAACAAACATTTTCAATTCATATACGATATTAACAATTTTATACCGCGGTGAGAAAGCTGAGAACGAGATGGTTATAGATAAAGAAGAGAATGACAACAGTGTCTCGGAAATAAAATTGAGTGATTTATCATAGCTAGAAATAATATTAACGCTTCTATCTTGGATGTCAATGGGTAACGGTTGTCGGAGGTAAGGATTCTATCTCATTAAGAATGTATAATGCATACACCCTCTGGACTTACGCTTTCATTCGCTTCAAGAAAATTTCGGCAGCACCTCCACGCTGTTCTCCGAATACACTACAATATAAGAGATAAACATCTCAATACAACCAGTATTGAGATGTTCATCTCAACTATATCTGTACACGGAGAACCAGCGGAAAGGTACTGACGAAACTCATATCGAAACGAATGAAAAGCATAAGTATGCTGGAATGTGTATGTTGGGGTCAAAATTTGCACCCCAGCTGACCGGGTCAAAAGTCAAGGTCAACCCCAAGCCAAGTGGGTCTAAGCCCAGATCAAGTGGGCTCATGCCCGAGTCAAGCCCGAACATGAAGCGGCCGGCCTCCCCCATGCTGAAATAAAAAAATCATGTAATAAATAATTTTAATGTAATTTCTTTTATACATGAATGGGCATAAAGCCAAATTTTTGTAAAGCCCATGGCTTATGTGCAAAAAAAATGGCACATGTGCCATCGGATGGGCAAAATGCCATTTTGTAAAGCCCAAGGGGCTATATGTAAATGTGTAAGCCTATATAAGGCAACAGGATGATGAATAAAGCATAGACTTTTCATTCTAAAAAATTAGGGCCTGTGCCTCTTTCTCCTTCCTCAAGATTCTAAAACCTTCTTCTTTCTTTTGAATTAAATCAAGAGTTTTACTCTTCCTTTTCCAAAACTAAATAGTTTTTCACCACAAAACCCACAAAGGGGAGATTGGATCTTGTAACACCCGAGCCCAATGCTACTAATTTCTGTTACCGTTGAACGTAGTGTGGCACTTATTTCATTTATCTTACTTGATTGTTACTTATTGTAATTTTACCTCGTCAATTCATTTCTGCATATAACAATTTAAGACATCTAAAATAAAATTAAAAATATTCATCATGGCCTACTTGACACCCCTAACACTGTTGTAGCGTCCGTGCATCGTGTTCTCGTCCCGTTCAGTGAAACGGGCGAGTTTGGATGGCTATGCGCACGTACTTGTGTCCGTCTTGGGGGTATGCTTTTTGATCATAAAATACTTCATTTTAAATTTTGGATCCCGCCTAAAATTTTCTTATTTCAATTTCAAATTTTTGGACCCGACCCAGACGCAATTTGGAAATATTTTACTTTGCGCCAAAATCCCAATTTCTAATATATCTTTTTTTAAACCGTCGAATAAATATTATAACCTCATAATATTTCCTGTTTCCTTAAATCTTTCGAAAAATTTTATGCCTCAGCCAATCACATTTCTCATAACTCCCCTGGACCCCACTATTTCCTATGCCTCTCCCTCTCCCTCTTTCTTTCTCTTCCAATAAACTCCAATTTTCTCTCTCCCCTATACTTTCTCTCTCTTCTCGATCTCTCTCCCCTCTCTATCTCTCTCCTCTCGCAGTCTCTCTCTCTCTCCCCGTCTCTCTCTCTCTCTCTCTCTCCCCTATATATATTTCTATCTTCCTCCTCCTTTTTCTTTCACAGAACGCGAACCCAACCTCGCGAAACCCAGCCGCCGTCTCCCTTCGCCGCCGAAGCCCAGCACCGACGCCCACACCGACGCCCGCACCGCCGGCCTCCTCGCCTCGTCATCTCCACTGCACCCTTCTTCCCCCTTCATCAACTCCCGTGCACCCTGCCGCGGCCACCCGCGCACCCACCTGCAGCTGCTGCTCGTCGTGGGATCGCCGACGACGATCTCCACGCGTTCCCTAGCCTCATGAGCACCCTCCTCAGTGAGCTAGCATCCCCTCCTCTTTTCCTTTCTTCTTTCCTCCCATCGCTGTTAATATTTTCTGATCTGCAGATTTCTTATCGCTGTCGTCGTAGGCCACCGCCGGAGCTCCGTCGACGTGGTCGACCGTCACCACCCTTCCCACAGATCTTCGTGAGCATTCCCTTCTCCACCCTCCTTCCCTCCTTCTTTATTTTTCTTTTCTTTCGTTGCATGTCTTGATTATTTCACTGTTCTGTACTTGGCCGGAATCCGGCCGTGCCAGCGACGTGTCCCGGCGTTCCAACGTGGTACCCCGACCCGTGTGGCTTCACTGTTCGTCGTTTGGGTTCATTCCGTGAACCGTGCGCCCGTCGCGAGTTTCCCCGCCGACGTTTATCGTTCCGTATTCCCGGTTCACGACCCGTCGAGGCAAGTACCCCTTGCTACATGCTAAACAATATTTACATATACTTAATGACACCCTAAAACCTGCAATTTAACTTTAGTATTATAATCTCCCATTTTACGTGTTCAATTTCATGTTATATCATTTTATCTTCCACACTTGAAACCTGTTGTTTTGCAATTACTGTATTTCACCTAATAACCACATTTACCTGTTTAATCACATTTTTTTAATATTGACATAGCTTATGGCATTTATCTCTATAGTTTTGTTCCATTCGGACACTCGTGTGCCTTTTAACCTGTAATAGTTGTATTGAACCTTTATATAAATCATTGCACCTCTAAAGTTCTTAAGCTTGTTAACATGATTAAAAGGCCATAATTACCATACTGCATTCGCATAACATTGAAATCATCTTTGTGACACAACTGATAACTGTACTGCTAATTGAGTGAATCTGTCTATTGCTTACTTCATTGATTACATCCTGTGGTTGATAACCAGGCTTGATTATGCAACTGATTGTGAGCACACCTATGATATCGTTTACATCTTGACCTGACTTGCTACATACATATTGATTGACCCGACATGGTACCGTATACTGCTTGAATTGACCTGATGTACCATGACCTGACCCGTTACCTGATCTTGTGCCTAATACCAACAAACCTGACATGTAGTCCTCATAGACCGTTCCTATTGTCTATCCAGACAAACCTGCTTACCTGATCATGTGTTGGCATTAGTTCTTGATTACTGAATACCTGACTTGACATACACATATAGCTTGGGGGTATGGGGAAATCAAAGGTGAAACCTGACTTATAACTCAACAGTTCGCTACTTGTTCTGATCAGTTTAGAGGCTAGGCCCGCCTCGTGACGATGCTGCTGACATCGTTGGTCTGTACTCCTTTCCTGTTAGTGCCTAGCGGCACGTCTCGGTTTCAGCCCGAGAGTCTGTAGACCGTGGTCCCGGGCATGCACGGGATACTATTGAGTTACATCGATGATTCATCAATTTAATTTCAAAGACTTTAGAACAAAAAACCTGATAGAACAGTTTAGTTTACCCACAGCACACTACCCTGCATTGCTCTGACTTATATTATTGTTACTCTTGTTTTATTCATGTTTATATTGCATTGCCTGCTACACTGTTCATATTATATTACTTGATGACATGACGCGCTGACATCTGGGTTTTGCATAGCCCAGATTCCGTACAGCTGTTGCAGTCCGAGCAGGAGTACTTCAGCCAGCAGGCTGAGCTGTGAGGTGTCAGTATTAGTTAGTTTTTCTTTCCTGCATTTTATTCCTGATGTGAGCCCGCATTATAGGACATACATTCCAGTTATTTGTATTGGATCTTTCGCTTCCGCATTTTATTATTCTTGACTCATGTTATATTGGATTATGGACATGTTTAGATAGTTTTATTTTGTTCTTGATATCTCTACAGCCGTAATGTGACTGTGGATGGATGCTTTCTACCCACAGGTAGCATGGTTGGCTATGTCACGTGCCCATTTTAGCCTACTCTGGGAAGCGGGGCGTGACATGGTTCTTTTGGTATCAGAGCCATAGGTTAGTCGGGTTGATTCTTTTGTAGTTGGGTATGGTACCCAATACACGAATCAGAATACCTGTGTTTAGGAAACATGTCCTGCCACCTTGTCGTTTTACCATTCTTGAATCACATTCTTCCTGATTATATCTTTTACGATGTGCAAACTTCCTTTGCATATCGACTCGAAACCTGATTCCTTGTTATCTCTAGGACTTAGGCGACTTGGGTAGAGTTATGTAATTGTGGCTATGATATCGCGGCATAGTTACAATGCGGTACTCTATTTAAGTAACTTAGAGTTCTAGTTTTGATCTATATTTTGAATCTATCATCATGCTAATGTTGGGTGTTTTTGATTTCAGGAATATGGCAGGTAAGAATTTGAAGACGTACCAAAGGCGTGTGGACGAAGCCGCCATGCTTGGAGTGATAAGAGGAATGCTGGAGAATCAAAAGAGACAGACCGAGTTGATCCAGCAGCAAGCGGAATCGTTTCAGGAAGGTTTGCGGACCGTTCAGCAGTCCGTAGACAAGGTTGAAGCTAAACCAGTTGATCGAGTGGGGACCGTAGCAGATTTCAGGCGTTTGGGTCCATCTACATTTACTGGTTTGGAGGAGCCGTTGCCAGCAGAGCAATGGCTCGTTGACACGGAGAACTTGCTTATTACGGCACAGATTCCAGATGAGAAAAGAGTTGATGTGGTACGCATTATGTTAGTGGACTACGCCCGAGAATGGTGGCTTGTGGAGGAGAACCGTTTGCCCAAGCCGATCAAGTGGGCGGATTTTTCAAAGAGTTTCCTGAAGAAGTTCTTCCCGCGGACTGCACGAGAGGAAATGGAAGAGAAATTCATCGAGATAAAGCAGAATGGATCACCAGTGGATGTTCATGCAGCAGAATGGACGAGACTCAGCAGATTCGCTGGACCTTTAGTTGTCAACGATGCATACAGGGCACGGAGGTTCATGCGCAGCTTGGATGTGGACTTCCAGAGGCAGATTGTCTCCCTGGGTTTGACCACTTTCTCACAGGTTCTTACGGCAGCTCGGAACAGCAGAGCCTATCTGGGAAGAATGGGGGTTTGCAGCAGACAGCAGTTGCGGTAAGGAAGCAAGCATTTATACCAAACCGAGCTCAGGGTCGCAGAGGTATTCTAGTGGACCGTCAAGGCGTAACACCGATGAAGAAGCCTGCTGTCGTTGATCAGAGGAAGCGCACGGTCTGCAGCTATTGCCACTTACCCGGACATTTGCAAAGGGAGTGTCGCAAGATGCAAAGGCTCTGTTTAGTTTGTGGAGCGGCAGATCACACTATTAACTCATGTCCGCCGAAGCGAGACGTGGAGTTCGCAATTGATCTTTTTCCTGGTGTAGTGCCGGTATCTAAAGCGTACTATCCAATGGCACCAGTAGAGTTGGAAGAAGTCAAGAAACAGGTTGCTGAATTGCTTGCGAAGGGTTGGATTCGAAGCAGTAACTCGCCTTGGGGAGCTCCAGTTCTTCTAGTAAAGAAGAAGGATGGCACAAGAAGGATGTGCATCGACTATCGAGAATTAAACCGGGTGACTATTAAGAACAAGTACCCGATCCCTCGCATTGGCGAACTTTTCGAGCAGCTTAGTAGCGCGAGGGTATTCTCGAAGCTGGATTTGCGATCCGGATATCATCAGGTCTGAGTGAAAGCAGAAGACATTTGCAAGACGGCGTTCCGAACTCGGTTTGGACATTACGAATACTTAGTGATGCCCTTCGGAGTAACAAATGCGCCGGCAGTATTCATGGACTTGATGAACCGAATCTTTTCACCATTCTTGGATCAGTTTATTGTGGTATTCATTGACGATATTCCGGTTTACTCGAAGAGTTTTGAAGAGCATGCTGAGCATTTGAAGATCGCACTGCAGACGTTGAGACAGGAGAAGTTGTATGCGAAGAAGAGTAAGTGCGAGTTTTGGCTGGAGGAAGTCAAGTTTTTGGGGTATATTGTGTCTGGCGATGGGATCGCCGTCGATCCCGAAAAGATTGCAGCTGTTCGTGATTGGCCAATTCCAAAGAATGTTACGGAGATAAGAAGTTTTCTTAGACTCGCCGGGTACTACAGAAGATTTATGGAGAACTTTGCTCTTCTGGCGGAGCCGTTGACCAAGCTTACGCGCAAGGAGGTACCTTTTGTATGGACGGACAAATGTGCGTTAGCTTTTGAGACGTTGAAGCAGAAGTTGATAACCGCCCCTATTCTGACCGTGCCAGACAATTCCGGAGGATTGGTGATTCACAGCGACGCATCTGGGAAAGGATTGGGATGTGTTTTAATGCAGCATCGGAAGGTTGTAGCGTACTCATCGAGATAGTTGAAGACCCATGAGAAGAATTACCCAATTCATGACTTGGAGCTTGCGGCTGTGATTTTCGCTTTGAAAATTTGGAGACATTACCTTTTAGGCGAAAGGGTCGAAGTTTTCACGGATCATAAGAGCTTGAAGTATGTGTTCACGTAGAAGGAGCTTAATATGAGGCAACGCAGATGGTTGGAGCTGATGGCTGACTACGATCTTGATCTTAAGTACCATCCGGGAAAGGTTAATGTCGTACCGGATGCACTCAGTCGGTTGCCAGCAATTCAGATGTTGACTACGCAAAAGGAACTCGTAGAAGACTTTCGAAGATTTGATTTGGAGGTTGTGTTACCGCGTTCTTCGGGACAGTTGATGCAGCTGCAAGTACATTCGTCGTTGATCGAGAATATTAAAGCAGCGCAATCGCAGGATTCTAGACTGCAAAAGTTTCGAGAACAGGTTGAAGCCGGACTACGAACAGATTTATTGATCCACGAAGATGGTTCGTTGAGGTATGGTAGCCGTTTGTGTGTGCCAAAAGGAGATATTCGTGAAGAGCTTATGAAGGAGGCACACAGCTTAGCTTATTCTGTACATCGTGGAGGCACAAAGATGTACCGAGATATTCGACAGCATTTCTAGTGGGAAGGCATGAAGCGGGAGATTGCTCGCTTTGTGGAAAAGTGCTTGGTGTGTCAGCAAGTTAAGGCTGAACATCAAAGGGTTGCTGGTTTATTGCAACCACTTCCGATTCCTCAGTAGAAGTGGGAACATATAACCATGGATTTCGTGACGGCTTTACCGCGGAGTCCAAAAGGCAACAATGCAGTATGGGTGATTGTTGATCGATTGACCAAGGCAGCTCACTTTATTCCTTTGTGGATTGGTCAATCAACAGAAACTTTGGCGGAGCGGTACATGCAGGAGATTGTAAGATTGCATGGAGTACCGGTGAGCATCGTGTCCGATCGTGACACTCGGTTCTTATCACACTTCTGGAGGAGTTTACAGGAAAGTTTGGGGACTCGATTGAAGTTTAGCACAGCTTATCATCCTCAAACTGATGGTCAGTCGGAGAGAACGATCCAAACTCTTGAAGATATGTTGAGGGCATGCATGTTGGACTTCAAGGGCTCTTGGGAGGATCATCTACATTTGGTGGAGTTTTCTTACAACAACAGTTTTCAGGCAACTATCCAGATGGCTCCGTTTGAAGCTTTGTATGGTCGTAAATGCCGTTCACCTGTTTGTTGGGACGATGTCGGTGAGCGAAGATTGTTGGGACCAGATTTGGTAGTACAGACAATTAAGAAGGTTAACACTATCAGATATCATATGAAGGCAGCTCAAGACAGACAGAAGAGTCGGGCTGATACGTCGAGAAGACCTCTAGAGTTCGCAGTGGGTGATTTGGTATTCTTGAAGATATCACCAACTAGAGGGGTGATTCGTTTTGGAAGTCGAGGAAAGCTCAGTCCTCGATTCATTGGACCATTTGAGATCTTGGAGCGAGTTGGTGAGGTAGCGTATCGTTTGGCGTTACCGCAGTCCTTAGCAAGTGTGCACGATGTGTTTCACGTATCTCAACTCCGTAGGTATGTTCGAGATGAAACACACGTATTGGATCATTCGGAGCTAACAGTACGAGAAGACTTGACTTTTGAGGAGCGACCGATTGAAATTGTGGATCGAAGGGAAAAGGTTCTTAAGAACAAGGTGATCCCTCTTGTGCTTGTTTCTTGGGGTAATCGCTCGCATGGAGAGTCCACTTGGGAACGAGAAAATGAAATCCGGCAGAAGTTTCCTCATCTTTTCTTGTAGTCATTTGTTGTCTACCTTTGTATTCTTGGAATTTCGAGGACGAAATTCTTTTTGTAGTTGGGTATAATGTAACACCCGAGCCCAATGCTACTAATTTCTGTTACCGTTGAACGTAGTGTGGCACTTATTTCATTTATCTTACTTGATTGTTACTTATTGTAATTTTCCCCCGTCAATTCATTTTTGCATATAACAATTTAAGGTATCTAAAATAAAATTAAAAATATTCATCATGGCCTACTTGACACCCCTAACCCTGTTGTAGCGTCCGTGCATCGTGTTCTCGTCCCGTTCAGTGAAACGGGCGAGTTTGGATGGCTACGCGCACGTACGTGTTTCCGTCTTGGGGTATGCTTTTTGATCATAAAATACTTCATTTTAAATTTTGGATCCCGCCTAAAATTTTCTTATTTCAATTTCAAATTTTTGGACCCGACCCGGACGCAATTTGGAAATATTTTACTTTGCGCCAAAATCCCAATTTCTAATATATCTTTTTTTAAACCATCGAATAAATATTATAACCTCATAATATTTCCTGTTTCCTTAAATCTTTCAAATTTTTTTATGCCTCAGCCAATCACATTTCTCATAACTCCCCTGGGCCCCACTATTTCCTACGCCTCTCCCTCTCTCTCTCTTTCTCTTCCACTAAACTCCAATTTTCTCTCTCCCCTATACTTTCTCTCTCCTCTCGATCTCTCTCCCCTCTCTATCTCTCTCCTCTCTCTCTCTCTCCTCGTCTCTCTCTCTCTGTCTCTCTCCCCTATATATATTTCTATCTTCCTCCTCCTTTATCTTTCACAGAACGCGAACCCAACCTCGCTTAACCCAGCCACCGTCTCCCATCGCCGCCGAAGCCCAGCGACGACGCCCGCACCGCCAGCCTCCCCGCCTCGTCATCTCCACTGCACCCTTCTTCCCCCCTTCATCAACTCCCGTGCACCCTGCCGCGGCCATCCGCGCACTCACCTGCAGCTGCTGCTCGTCGTGGGATCGTCGCCGACGATCTCCACACGTTCCCTAACCTCGTGAGCACCCTCCTCGGTGAGCTAGCATCCCCTCCTCTTTTCCTTTCTTCTTTCTTCCCTTCGCTGTTAATATTTTCTGATCTGCAGATTTCTTGTCACTGTCGTCGTAGGCCACCGCCGGAGCTCTGTCGACGTGGTCGACCGTCACCACCTTTCCCACAGATCTTCGTGAGCATTCCCTTCTCCACCCTCCTTCCCTCCTTCTTTATTTTTATTTTCTTTTGTTGCATGTCTTGATTATTTCACTGTTCTGTACTTGGCCGGAATCCGGCCGTGCCGGCGACGTGTCCCGACGTTCCTGCGTGGTGCCCCGACCCGTGTGGCTTCACTGTTCGTCGTTTGGGTTCATTCCATGAACCATGCGCCCGTCGCGAGTTTCCCCGCCGACGTTTATCGTTCCGTATTTGTTAGTGTTTATGCCCTAGAAGGCCATTACTGTATCATACTAGCTTGTATATTACTTAATGGAAGCTTGGGATATTCACATGTATATAACAGTCTTGCTAAACATGGTAGTATGCTACTTGGTTTTTCTATCTTAATATGTGAGTGTACGTATTGATAGAGCTCTTAGGATCTTGCTTGACTACCAGCGTTGTGATGGCAGTTACACTAGTGGGGGCTGGGTAATCTACAAGCACATCCTTATTCAGGTCCCTGGTCGTTGGATTATCGAGACAGAGCATCGATATTCCGGAGTAGACTAGTGTGTACGCTTCTCATCCCAGTTGGGGAGATAGTCTGTCCCACAGCCGTCAGTACGTCGTACTGGAGATAGTATACAGGTGCTCGTTAGGTTACGGGTACACCGGACAGGACTCACAGGGAACTGTTGGTTGGTTTTATACCAGTCGTCAGTGAACAGTTCACAGGTGACATGAGTACAGCGTAGTCCGCAGACTTGACACTGCTACTTCGCCTCGAGTGTGTCCCACTGTTCTTAGATTGCTACCCTACCACGGCTCAAAGAAGTCGTGCAAACAGGTAGCAGTTGGGTGCAGTCCCGAGCACTTGGAGGCAGTGGCGGTTAGACAGGATTCGTCCCTCCCGGTATTGGGAGTAGATATCACGCTGTGTCAGAGAGCCATTACGCAAAGTCCCTGGCCAGGGCAAGCGAGATTTGCTGGTAGGTTCCAGTAGTTTCTCAGGGTGTAATGGGCTTCCCTCCGACATGACTTATACCGCTATTAGGGGACTGACGCTTGCCGCCCCCTAGGCAGGATATGCGATAGTCTTGGACGAACGGACCGGACTGTATGGAGATTGTCACATCAGACTCAGTAGGAGTTTGGATGGGTTTCCTTATTGGCCTTCTTATCGACAACTACCTGGGGACCGTTACGTACAGCTAGTGCCGCTTGCGGTCTGTGGTTAAACCCACTGCCAGCGTAGTAGTCGAGTCTCTAGAGTCCCACACAGAGAGTTTCCTATTCCAGGCGAAACGATATAGAGGTCGTATGGTTTTACGACAAGGGTTCGGACGCATACGTGCGTTTACGCGCGTACGAATTTCGGACAGTTTTTACCAGTCGGCTTTGGTTTAAGCCAGTTACTGGTATCCGGTTTTTGGATTTTTACAGTCTAAAGTTTTTCCGTATTTTTGCGGATTGGAGGGGCGTTCTCGTAATTGTGCGAGAAGCTTCTAGAAGATGGTGACTAAGGAGGTTTAGGTGGCATATACTTTGGATAAGATTTGTGAGTCATGAGAGTGATTCATCATTGTCATTATTGCACCATAAATGATTAATGACTCATGCTAATGAATCACCACTTAACATTTATGAAGCATGCTTATTCATCACATTTATTCATTTATTCTTTAATGAGAATGCTTCATAATATGTTATGATACTCACAATCTCATCTCATAATTTACTCTCACATTCTCTCTCCTCAAGCTCTCATCTTCAAACCCTAATCCTTACACCTCATGTGTTGAGATCAAAGGATTAGAAAGACTAATCAATCCATAACCATCACTCTATTTCATTCTATCTTCTTTGATTAGCAATCCAAGAAGATTAGTTACCTCAAGTTAGAGGTTTAGTTTGGAGTTTTGCTCTCGGGTGGATCGTCTACTACCTAGAGAAGGCCGAGGAGAACAAGGAGATCGTAAAGACGAAGGACTGGTTTCATTAGGTATAATCCCTAAACACAATAGTTAAGAAACACTTTGTGTTTGGTTATTTATAGTTTAGCTTCGATTCATGCGGTTAGTCGATGTTCGTTCACTAAACAAGTTCGTTTTTGAAAATTCCGCCTCCCCACAAGTATTGGGGTGTACTACATCGACTTACAGTGGTATCAGAGCCTCGCTAAACAATAAATAACTTAATTGCAAATTTGTACGAATTTCGAACGAAAAAATCGAAACCGGAAAACCCTAATCTGTCAAGTTTCTGTCGAAATTTAAATGAAGTCTAAAAATTTTTCAGGCATGTGCAGAAAGCTGGAAAAGCATACAGGAGAACACCCAAGAAAATTGGGCCCATGACTCGGCTAAAGAGCCGCGGAAGCGCGGCGGATCCCAAGCGATCCGCTGCGGTTCCGCGGCCGAGTTGCCGAGTCATGAACTCAAATTTCTTGTGTGGGTCCCCTGTGATATTTAGTGTTTTCTGGAATATTTTAATTTTGCTCAGGTTTCAGTTTAACAGAGCAGTTTTTGGAGCAATATTAAATATGTTTAATCGATCGAAATTGTACAGTATTTGCATATTGGATTATATCTGTGATTGTTTAATGTGTTCGTAAACCTCCCCTAACTGCTAGTATGTCGGTTGGCAGGGGGTTGCACATTTCTGAAATGGTTATATCTGTTTGTGCATATAAACTGTATTGGACTGTTGTGGTGTATAGCCGGGGTTTAGCAATGGGTTTTTATTTAATTCATTTGTTGTAAATGTAATTTGTTGTAATATTATTTTGCGGGACACATCCAGGTTGCGGTTGTAGCTACCGTTGTATTATTTCATTTTACTGTTTTTGCTCCTAGGACAGATCCAAGGTGGGGTACACAAACTGCCGGGGGGGTAGTTTGCCGTACCCGTAGGGATCTTGAGTGGGGTAATGGCTATTCATCACAACTGTGTAATCTGTCTTTTCTTGCAGGCTCGAAAGAAATACAGATTGCTTGCAAATCCAATAAAGTTTATCTGTGTTCTGGAATGTATATCATTGTGTCAGACGAATGTAAAATATCTATATATATGATAGCTATTTAGACGTCACTTATGTTTTACACCCGCGCTAGCCCAGCCCCCGCTCTGTCGTTAGTTAAGTAACCTAACGGGTGATGACGGGACCCCGTGGCGAATGCGGATGGCATAAGAGGACGTTGTATTTTCGTTGTTTTCTGCAATGATAGGTTAATGATGGGACGCATTATCTATAATGCAAAGAAAATAAACCAAAGTTTTAATCGTTGGAACAATTTAAAAGAAACCACTCGGTTAATTTTAAAAACAGATATTTTTAAATGCGGAGCCTTAACCACTCCTTTTAAAAGCTATCAGGTTCCTTCGGTTATATCAAGTTCACTACGTTCACGGTTTCGCCAAAACCATTCGTAGCCCTCCGTCATTTCATCTGGGTATTCAGTAGTATTCAAGCTATGTATTTTGACCTAACGCCAAGGCATAGTGTTTGGTAGCTGCTGGATATTCATTTGTTGCATAGATAGATGACTTAATTTGGGACAGTCGTATTATCATTTTGGCCGAACGTCAAGGATATATACGGATGGGTTCAAATTAATAAGATAATGATGGGTAGAACTTGACATGTGACTTATGACATTTTGACCTAACGCCAAGGTCATAAGAGCATGGGGCAAAAACTTATATCGGGAATTTCTAAAGAAACTGAAATTTGCAAAGAGATGCATACCATTTTGAGTTTGATGAATGTTGGTAGCATTCCTACAGCATTATCAGACGATGATATTTGGATCCCGATCCTACTGTGAGTATATGTTACTTATCAGGATATTCGTCACTTAACGATCAATGCTATAAACCTAGTAGGTGTCCAGAAAAGTGTCAGCGGGGTTACGCCCCCAGAGAAAAGAGGTTATTTAATTAAGGAACTTCGCGAAAGCGTTGGAAAACCTCCCTCGAAGTATCGACACCAGCCTGGCTGAACGGTTAAGCAAGTATTGTACGGTGAGAATAGTCTTGGCTAATTCTTCTTTTATGGTTTGAGGAAGGATTCGAGAAACAGTGGGAGCCATCCAGTTTAAATAAACTAAAAACTACTCTAAACTTGCAAGAGCATCATGCTAAAGAGTTTTCTTCTCTCTCTCCTAATTGCAGCGACCCTGAAAATGACTGGACTTAAGTTACTTTTAGAGAAAAATATACTGACAGGGCCAAACTATAAAGATTGGCTGCGGAATGTCAAAATGGCTTTGACCTATGACAAACTGGGGTACGTCCTCACCGCTACGGCACCTGTTGTCCCTGGTCCCAAATCCAGCAATGCGGATAAGGAAATCCGCAAAACCTGGGATTTAGATTGGGCGAAAGCCAAGTGCATCGTGCTTGCCTCGATGAACAATGAACATCAGAGGAGGCACGAGGATATGGACCTTGATGGCATATTTCTCCATACAAAGGAACTTTATGGAGAGCAATCTCGTATAGCAAGATACGAGACCTCAAAGAACTTGTTTCGAACGAGGTTGGCTGTCGGGTCATCGGTAGGAGAACATGTCCTAAAGATGATCGGCTACATAGAAGAGCTCGCAGACCTTGGGACGACTTTGGATAATGAGCTCTATACAGACCTTATTCTCCAGTCCCTTCCTCACACCTACGCCCAGTTTATCCTGAACTTCAATCTTCAAAGAAAAGAAGTTGAACTTCCGGAACTCCTGAACATGTTAAGGAGTGCAGAGGGCACCTTGAAGAATTCAAGGGAAACACCCGCTATGTTTGTTGGCGGTACATCTTCTTCCGGGTCCAAGGCTAAGGCCAAAGGAAGGAAGAAGAAGGCCGCACCCAGACCTAGAGGAGGTGTTAGTAAGGTGGGAGGGAAGGGAAAGAAAAAGTTTGCGGTACCGATAGTTAGCCAGGATGAGTGCTTCCATTGTCACAGGAAAGGGCACTGGAAGAAGGATTGCAAGGCGTAGAACGCCAAGAACCAGGAACCGAAGCAAGCTGTGGCTTCGACTTCAGGTGTGTTTGTAATTGAGAATTGTCTGTCGATCAACTCTACTTCCTGGGTATTGGATACCGGATCAGGATCTTATATTTGCAATTCATTGCAGGCACTGAGAAACCGTAGAGTGCTGAAGGAAGGTGATATGACCCTAAAGGTTGCTAACGGAGCTAGCGTGGGAGCTGCGTCCGTCGGGGATTATCACCTAGGATTGACGAGTGGACACATTTTGGTTTTACATAACTGTTATTTTGTAGCAAGCTTAACGTGTAATATCATATCAGTTTCCTTGTTATCAAATAAAGGTTATGATTTCACGTTTGTAAGAGATGTTGTCAACATCCACCTTAATCATGGTTTGATTGGGTCAGGTACACTAAATAACGGAATATATGTTTTAAACCAACTCCAAATTTTCAATGTCCAGAACACACTAAAAAGAAAGTCTCCAGATTTAAATAAAGCTTTCTTATGGCATTGTAGACTCGGTCACATCAATGAGAGAAGGTTGACTAAGTTGCATAGAGAAGGATATTTGGACTCGTTCGAATATCAATCTTATGACACTTGTCAATCTTGTCTCAAAGGAAAGATGACAAAGACTCCATTTACTGGACAAGGAGTAAGAGCGAGCGAGCTCTTAGGACTCATACACAGCGATGTATGTGGTCCAATGTCTACACATGCGAGAGGTGGTTTTTCCTATTTCATTACTTTCACGGATGATTACTCAAGATACGGATTCATTTATCTGATGAAACATAAATCCGAAGCTTTTGAGAAATTCCAAGAGTATAAGAATGAAGTAGAAAACCAAACCGGCAAAAGTATCAAGACACTTAGATCTGATCGAGGTGGTGAATACTTGAGTGCCGAGTTTCTAGGTTACCTAAAAGAGAAAGGAATTCTCTCTCAGCTTACTCCTCCGTACACTCCACAGCATAACGGTGTATCGGAGAGACGGTATCGAACCCTATTGGATATGGTACGATCCATGATGAGTAATGCTGAGTTACCGCGATCTTTCTGGGGTCATGCGCTAGAATTAGCGGCATATCTTTTGAACATGGTACCTACCAAGACTGTGCCTACCACTCCATATCAGATGTGGAGCGGGAAGAAACCCCATCTACAGTATATAAAGATTTGGAGATGTCCAGCTTTTGTTAAAAAGCAGCATGTGGACAAGCTCGAGGCACGATCAGTAAAGTGTAAGTTTGTGGGATATCCAAAGCACTCCAGGGGATATCTATTCTATTACGCAGAGGAACAAAAGGTATTTGTTTCTCGTAATGCCCATTTTCTAGAACATCAGTTTTTAGAAAAGGAATCAAGTGGGAGCGAAATAGAACTGGAAGAAATTCCAGAACCACAAACTGCTACTGAAAGTTTGGTAGAACCGGAAGTTCAAGAAGAACAGGACATTCCCGCACCCCTCCGCAGGAGTAGTAGGCCGTCTCATCCGCCTGAGAGATACTACGGTTTTCTTATAGACGGGGATAGAGAGGATTGCATCATAGATGATGATGAACCTACTGACTTCCAACAGGCCATCTAGAGCGGCGACTCGGTACGATGGCTAGATGCAGTGCGAAGCGAAATGGAGTCCATGTACACCAACAAAGTATGGACTTTGGACTTTGCTCCAGGTGGGGTAAAACCCATAGGATGCAAATGGATCTTCAAGAAAAAGATTGGTGTAGATGGGCAGGTGGAAACCTATAAAGCTAGACTTGTTGCAAAGGGTTTTCGTCAAAGACCTGGTTTGGACTATGACGAAACTTTTTCTCCAGTGGCTATGCTCAAATCCATTCGTATCCTTCTTGCAATTGCTGCCTTTCATGATTATGAAATCTGGCAGATGGACGTAAAGACGGCTTTTCTGAATGGAAATTTAGAAGAGAGCGTCTATATGGATCAGCCAGAGGGTTTCAATCAGAATGGGAGCAGCGGGAAAGTATGCAAGCTGCTTAAGTCCATTTATGGACTAAAGCAGGCATCGCGGAGTTGGAACATCTGTTTTGATGAGACAGTCAAAGAATATGACTTTATCAAAAATCCAGATGAACCGTGCATATATAGTAAAGTTGTAGCCAGAAGTGTTGTATTCCTCGTCTTGTACGTGGATGACATTCTATTGATAGGAAATGACATTCCTATGCTACAATCTGTCAAAGGATTCTTGTCACACAGGTTCTCCATGAAAGACCTGGGTGATGCCTCTTACATTCTGGGGATCCGGATCTATCGTGATAGATCCAAGAGGATGTTGGGACTTTCGCAGTCCAGGTATATCGACACTGTACTGAAAAGATTCAGTATGGAAGATTCTAAGCGCGGTAATCTACCGGCTTGTCACGGAATCACCCTCTCCAAAGAGATGTCTCCCAAGACTGATTTGGAAAGGGAACGCATGTCTATTATACCCTACGCTTCTGCGGTAGGCTCTATAATGTATGCGATGTTATGTACCAGACCAGATGTAGCTTACGCACTGAGCGTGGTGAGCCGGTATCAGTCAGACCCAGGGGAGAAGCACTGGATAGCAGTAAAGAACATTCTCAAGTACCTGAGGAGGACTAAGGAGATGTTCTTGGTTTACGGCGGAAAAGACCTCAGGTTGGAGGCCTTTGCTGATTCCGGCTTCCAGAGTGATAAGGACGATTCCAAGTCCATGTCGGGTTATATCTTAACCCTCAATGGAGGGGCGGTGTGCTGGAAGAGCTCCAAGCAGGACACCGTTGCTGACTCGACGATGGAAGCGGAGTATATAGCTGCTTGCGATGCCGCAAAAGAAGCAGTCTGGATGAAGAAGTTCCTCACAGAACTTCAAGTGGTTCCTACCATAGTTGATCCAATACCTCTGTATTGCGACAACAACGGAGCTATAGCTTTAGCGAAGGAACCAAGGTCCCATCAGAAGTCCAGACACATCTTGAGGCGGTATCACCTGATCAGGGAGATCATTGATCGTCAAGAGATCGAGGTTCGGAGAGTTGCTTCAGAAGAGTACATTGCTGATCCATTCACGAAGGCCCTACCTCAGACGCAGTTCGAGAGGCTACTCGAGATCATTGGTCTTCGATACACCAGTACATGGCCCTAGTGCAAGTGGGAGATTGTTAATGTTTATGCCCTAGAAGGCCATTACTGTATCATACTAGCTTGTATATTACTTAATGGAAGCTTGGGATATTCACATGTATATAACAGTCTTGCTAAACATGGTAGTATGCTACTTGGTTTTTCTATCTTAATATGTGAGTGTACGTATTGATAGAGCTCTTAGGATCTTGCTTGACTACCAGCGTTGTGATGGCAGTCACACTAGTGGGGGCTGGGTAATCTACAAGCACATCCTTATTCAGGTCCCTGGTCGTTGGATTATCGAGACAGAGCATCGATATTCCGGAGTAGACTAGTGTGTACGCTTCTCATCCCAGTTGGGGAGATGGTCTGTCCCACAGCCGTCAGTACGTCGTACTGGAGATAGTATACAGGTGCTCGTTAGGTTACGGGTACACCGGACAGGACTCACAGGGAACTGTTGGTTGGTTTTATACCAGTCGTCAGTGAACAGTTCCCAGGTGACATGAGTACAGCGTGTTAGTTATATGTATGCCCTAGAGGCCATTACTGTACATTGGATGTATATTTTAGTGGATGCTGGGACGTATATAGGAAGGACTTTCTTGCTCGACATGATAGTATGCTATCTGGTTGCTCTTTACCTTAACGTGTATACTGACTGTCTCTCTATTACATGTTGGTAAAGCCCTTAGGATGTGTGCTTGACTACCTGGACTATGATGCGGATCATACTAGTGGGGACATGGTAGTCCATAAGTACATCCTTCAAAGTCCCTAGTCGTGGGTGTATCGAGATGGGGCATCGATATACCAGAGTAGACTAGCGTGTACCTTCTCGACCCACACAGATGGGCGATGGATGATCCCATATCCATTGGTGTTTGACATCGGAGATGATATACGGGTGCTCAGTAGAGACTGGGTACACTGGACGGACTCGCCGAGAACTCCCAGATGGTATTATACCTCATGTCAGATGGCAGTTCTCTGGTGACACTGGTACAGAGTAGTCTGTTGACCCGAGATCGTCATAGAGTCTTGTGTGGTTCCCACTGTGCTTTGATTTCCATCTTACCACGTCCAAGAGGGCGTGCAAAACGGTGGTTTTTGGGTACAGTCCCGAGTCACATGGAGGCAATGAGCGATAGGAGGGGATTCGTCTCTCCTGGTATAGGGGGTTGATGTTGCACAGTGTTCGATTGGCTATAACAGGAAATCCCTGGCCAGGGTTGCTGAGATTTACTGGTAAGTGTTACCGGTAGTTTCTCGAATTGTTATAGACCTCATATCGACACGACTTATCGAGCTATTGGGGTCTGACGTTTACCACCCCTAGGCAAGATATGCGACATATCAGACGATCAGACTGGACTGTACGGTAGTGTTACTGGTCGGATTCACTGGAGTATGAGCGGGCTTGCTCGTCGATCTTCAGATCGCTCAATACCCGGGTGGCCGTTACGTTTAGCAGACCGCTTGCGGCTTGTGGGTGTTTGATATGATCATCACCTGTTGCCGGCGTATTGACAAGTCTTTAGAGTCCTACACGGAGGTTTCCTGGCTCAAGCGAAACGAAATAGGAGCGCATATGAGATATGTGCGGGACCGAGAATAATGCGTGTATGTGATACCGTATTTCATTCTCGCGATCAATGTATCGATTAGGTTATATGCGATATACCCTAGTTATCGAATCAAGGGTTGATTCGATAAACCGATGCATTGCATACTAGTCGGTTATATACGATATGACCGGATCGTTAAATCAAGTGTTGATTTAATGATTTGATGCATAATTATATATTTGATATATTACTTTGCATTAACTGGTATCGGTTCACTTTAAATGGATTTTCTCGCTCGGATGTGCGCATTACATATGCGATATGATTTTGTGCACATGATTGTATCATGTTTGATGATACATATTTTTTTGGTTAAGTGTAAAGATTTAAACCATGGTTAAGTGGATAATTAGGGTTTTACTTATTCATTTATTTATCCTTTTATTTTTGGAAAAAAGGAAATGAAATGAGAGAAAAATGGTGGCTTATTTTGTTTGCAACATGAAGCTTCATGAAGCATTCATGAAGTGACCATTTTTGTCTCATCTCCTTAACCCTAACCATTCTTTAACCTTGGTCAAATCTCTACACTTAACTTGGGTTAATATTATGATAAGAATAAAATGTATTATTCTTTTGATAAAAACTTATCATAACTATTATCTTCTTCTTCCTCATTTTTCTTCACTTGAAGAAAGCAAGGTCATCAATGGTGATTGATGATAAAGAGTGAGAAATCCAAAACTAAAGTCTACCCACTTCCTATTTCTTCATCCTCTACCTCTTGCCAAGTAGTAGAGTATGTTTCCTTCACAAGTATTCATGGCTTGGTGAAGGTGGAGCTCGATCTAGTGATGCTTCGACGTACATCATCTGTAAGGTTCCTAGGCACCCTAGTGATGTCTCACAAGTGATCAAACACGCTAATTTCTAAAAAATACGGTGCCTACAAACTCTAGAACGGATCGTTTGCTAGAAAACTAGGCGAAAAACAATCTAGTTAACAGTTAACTGATGGGATATTGGAATTACAACCTTTGTAGATCCGTTTGTCCACCTCCATAGCTCCACAACGAAGTGCCTTCGCTGTCCAAGTGAACTCCCGGGCTCTAGCGTCGGCTTCGTCGAAGAATAAGCGAGCTAGGTCGTCGATGTCCATGCCGAAGATGATCTACGTCGAGGCATCGCTAAATCAAGCTCCAACTTCGCCAAGTCAAGAAACTTGTGAAGGAAACACACTCTACTACTTGGCAAGAGGTAGAGGATGAAGAAATAGGAGTTGGGTTCACTTTAGAATTGGATTTCTCACTCAAATACATCAATCACCATTGATGAAGAGAGCTTTCTTCTTGTGAGGAAGAAGAAGAAGAAGATGAAAAAGTTATGATAAGTTCTTTTTAAAATGAATAAGAATTAAAACTTATCATACTTTTAACCTTAGTTAAGTGTAGAGAAAATACCATGGTTAATAGAATGGTTAGAGTTAAGGATAAGAACAAAAAGGAGACTAAGTCAAAACTTCAAGAATCTTCAACTAAAAAACAAAATAAGCAACCATTCAATTATCCTTTTTCTTTTTCCAAAATGAATGAATAAGAAAAAGATAAATGAATAAATAATCAAAACCCTAATCATTAACTTAAACCATGGTTTGATTCTTTACACTTAACCAAGTAATCATGTATCATCAAACATGATACAAACATGTGCACAAAACTATATCGCATATACAATGTGTACAATTCAAGTGAGAAAATCCTTTTAAAGTGAACCAATACTAGTTAATGCAAAGTAATATATCAAATATATAAATATGCACTAAATCATTAAATCAACACTTGAATTAACGATCCGGTCATATCGGATATAACCGACTAGTATCATATGTATCGGCTTATCGAATCAATCCTTGATTCGATAACTAGGTTATATCGCATATAGCCATTCGATACATTCATCGCGAGAATAGAATACGGTATCACATACACGAATTATTCTCGGTCCCGCACATATCTCATATGCGCTCCTATTTCGTTTCGCTTGAGCTAGGAAACCTCTGTGTAGGACTCGAAAGACTCGTCAATACGCCGGCAGCGGATGATGATCATATCAAACACCCACAAGCCGCAAGCGGTCTGCTAAACGTAATGGCCACCCGGGTATTGAGCGATCAGAAGATCGACGAGCAAGCCCGCTCACACTCCTGTGAATCCAACCAGTAACACTTACCGTATAGTCCGGTCTATTCGTCTGATATGTCGCATATCTCGTCTAGGGGTGGTAAACGTCAGACCCCAATAGCTCGATAAGTCATGCCGGCTTGAGGTCCATAACATTCGTGAAACTACTGATAACTCTTACCAGTATATCACTGCAACCCTGGCCAGGGATTTCCTGTTATGGCCAGTCGAGCATAGCACAACATCAACCCCCAATACCGGGAGAGACGAATCCCCTCCTATCGCTCATTGCCTCCATGTGAATCGGGACTGTACCCAAAAACCACCTGTTTGCACAACTCAGTAGAGCCGTGGTAGGGTGGAAATCAAAGCACAGTGGGAGACACACAAGACTCTATGACGATCTCGGGTCAACAGACTAAGCTGTACCAGTGTCACCAGAGAACTGCCATCTGACGTGAGGTATAATACCATCTGGGAGTTCTCGGCGAGTCCGTTCAGTGTACCCAGTCTCCACTGAGCACCCGTATACCATTTCTGATGTCAAACACCAATGGATATGGGATCATCCATCGCCCATCGCATGGGTCGAGAAGATATACGCTAGTCTACTCTGGAATATCGATGCCCCGTCTCGATATTCCCACGACTAGGAACAATGAAGGATGTACTCACTGACTACCCAGGTCCCACTAGTATGATCTGCATCATAGTCCTGGAAGTCGAGTACACATCCTAAGGGCTTTATCAACATGTAATCAGAGAGACAGAAAGTATACATGTTAAGATAAAGAGCAACCAGATAGCGTACTATCATGTCGAGCAAGAAAGTCCTACCTATATATGTCCCAGCATCCACTACAATATACATCCAATGTACAGTAATGGCCTCTAGGGCATACATATAACTAACAATCTCCCACTTGCACTAGGGCCATCTGTAGCAGTGGTTGCAGTATCATATACTCAACCATCCCCTAAAAGTCTCTCTTTGGGAAAAAAGGCCTTCGTGAGTGGATCCGCCGTGCTGTCCTCTGAGTTTACTCTCCTAACCTCGATCACCCTGGAGATCAATTATCTCCATGATCAGGTGATGCTGCCTCAGAATATGTCTGGGTCACTGATGGGACCAGGGTTCCAGGGCCAAAGCCACACTTCCATTGTCATACAATGGCAGGAACCTAGTTCATCTTATGAACCAATATACACCCAAACTGCCTCTTTGGTAGTATCTTTAATAGCGATGTTACCAGCCTTTATCGTCTAGTTTGCCACGGTATCTAGCTTGGAACTCTTCCAACATACCGTCCCTTTACCAAGGGTAAAGTCAATGCCTGTGACTGACATTCAGTCGTCTTTATCACCCTGGAACACTTCCAGTGATTCTCCCCAGGATCGATTGATACAATCTCACTATACCTAGTGAGAACCATAATATCCCTTTAGATCTATCTCATAGGTCCAAATCTCAGGATTTAGGAGGTATCATCTTTATCCTATTTGGAGAATCCTAGTGATAATAGGAGATTGACCGATCGTAGTATAGGAAACTCTTTTCCTATCAAGAGTATGTTGTCTACGTACAATACGAAGATGACCACCTTACTCTCTACTACCCTTTTGTATATACAAGGTTCGTCTACCATTTTGATGAAGTCAAACACTTTGACTATCACATCAAAACAGACGTTCCAACTCCGCGATGCCTGCTTCATTATCTAAAGCAACTTGCACACGTTTCCGCTGCTCCCACTGTTTTTGAAGACCTCTGGCTGTGTTCTTATAGACGTTCTCTTCTAAATCAGTATTTAGAAAAGTAGTCATGGCACCCAACCACCAGATATCGTAGTCATGGTATGTAGCCGTGGTAAGTAGGATCTGGATAGACTTAAGCATAGCTACTGGAAAAAGGTTTCATCATTATCCACGCCTGGTCGATGACGAAAACCTTTAACAAGTCTAGCTTTGAAAGTCTCAACTTTTCCATCTACACCAAGTAATCTTCTCAAGATATACTTGCTCCTGAAGGGGATTTAACCCTTCAGATACAGCAACTAAAGTCCATACTTTACTGGTGTACATGGATTCCATCTCAGATCGCTAAGCATCCGGCCATTCTTACAGAGTCCCTACTCTCGATGGCCTGCTTGAAACTAGTTGGGTCATCATCTCATGATGCAATCCTTGCTCCCACTGTCATCGAGAAACCGAGGTATCTCTCAGGCGGATGAGGAACCCTACTAGATCGGCGGAGAGGCTGAGGTTCGTCGGGGACTATAGAATCTTATGGTTCTGTCAAATCATCAACTGCAGTTTTCTATAGCCGGAACCTTTCCAGTTCTACAGAACTGATCCTGCCTCGATCTTGTCCGGATTTTGCTTTAAACATAGGCCGGACAACCCCAAATCTTAACTAGCTTAAGAGATGGGTTCTTCCCATACCATATCTCATATAGAGTGGTAGGCACTGACTTGATTCAAACCTAATTCAATAGGTATGCAGCTTCTTAAGTGCATAACTCCCAAAAGGAAACAGGTAACTCAGTAGTACTCATCATAGAGCACACCTTATCATATAGGGTGTGATTGCCCCGCCCCGATATACCATTGTGCTATGGTGTATACGGAGGAGTAATGCTGAGAGAGAATCTCATTCTCCTTTAGAATAGTCCAGGAATTCTATGCACAAGTATTCTCCTCCCTGATCCCATCATAGGACATAATACTTATACCCGTATTTTGGTTCTCTACTTCTAACTATATTCTGTGAATATCTCAAAAGGTTCGGACTTATGTTTCAACAGGAACATATGACTGAATCTTGAGAGATTATCAGAGAATATAATGAAGTATAAAGAACCAGTCCTGGCATGTGTAGACAGGAGACCTTACATACATCATAATGTATCAGTCCCAAGAGTTTACTAACTCTTTCTCTGTTTCCAATAAACAGAGCTATGGTCATCTTATCTTTGTGACATGACTGACAAGTTTCACAAGATGTAAATTCAAACTGATTTAAATATACATCTAAATGTAACTTCAGCTAGTCGGGTCGCATTGATATGACCTAGTCTACAATAGCTCAAGAAGAATTTGTTCATTTCTGAACTCTTCCTCTTGTGTGTGTTCAGTATACAAGGAACTGTAGTTTGATTTAGAACGTCAATGCTTTTAGATAACGTGCCTGAACCGATCAACTTTTGATATAGGAAATGTTCAAAACATTATCCAACAATACAAAATTATATTATTTCTTTACTAATAAAGAGACGGATATGATTTTGTATATCATATTCGGTATCTAATAGCATTTGTTCAGAATCAATGTACTGGTAATACAGGGTGACAGTGACCAACAGACTTGGCTGCAACACTTGCCCCGTTCTCTGCCTCATGAAACTTATCACCCGTTCTCAGTTTTTCTACCCTTTTGTAGCCCTATGTAACAGCTTACATATCTGGGAACCCGATCCGGTATCATATACCCAGGATGCGGAGGATACTGAGAAACAGTTCTTTGTAATGAACACACCCGAAGGAGATGCATCATATGCACTTTCTTCGTTTGGGCGGCATAGGAAATCTGGTATTCCCCTATTTCCTGCTCTGTCTTATAACAATTATAAGTTGGAGCGGGACCAACGTTCCCCAGCTCAGTATAACAAGCGGGTTCGGTCAAAATTCCGTTTTATTATCTTGATTAAGGCGTGATATGGTCGCTACCTGAAGAGAGAGAGAAGAAAACACTCTGCGTGCGCTCTTGCAAGATCAGATTGGTTATATATTTTATCTAATCAGGATGGCTCCCACTGTTTTTATCAAATCTTCCTTCAAACCTTAAAAGGAAAGACTAGCCGGGATTAATTACACTCTACAAGTTCGCTAATCTTTCAGCCAGGCCAGTGTCGGTACTTTGAGGGAGGTTCCCCGTGCTTTCGCACGGACCTAATTACTGTAAACCTCGTTTTTCCAGAGGCGTAACCCCGTTGACACCTTTCTAGATACCTACTTGATCGGCTAATTGCAAAGTGCAAAACTTTCCCAGGAGTAACAATTACTCGCAGCGGGTATCGGGATCCAACTATCACATAGAAGGTATGCAATCTCATTGCAAGTTTCAACACTTGAAACTCCCGATAATGGTTTTTACCCCTAGCACTTATGACCTTAACTATGGTCAACAAATCATAAGTACTAGTCAAGTTCTACCCGTCATTTCGTGATTAATTAGACCCACCCACATGACCCTTAACTAAGGTCAACAAAGTCACGCGACTGTCCTAACTAATCGCATCATATGCGGTGTAGGAAGACATCACTTAGCTACCGTACACTGTGCCTTGACTATGGTCAACAAACACAGCACGAATACTAAGTACTCTACTTCCTAAAATGACGGAGGGTTGCGACTGGTTTTTGTGAAAACCTTTGACGCTTTGAACTTGATCTCGTTGCGGAATCAAATGGTTTTTAAATGGAATGTTTTTGAAGCTTTTCTAGTTTTGCTAAAGGGGTCACTCCCGGTGAAGGGGTCGTCGGCCCTTTCTGTTAGTTATATGTATGCCCTAGAGGCCATTACTGTACATATGATGTATATTGTAGTGGATGCTAGGACATATATAGGGAGGACTTTCTTGCTCGACATGATAGTATGCTATCTGGTTGTACTTTATCTTAACATGTACTCTGATTGTCTCTATGTTACATGTTGATAAAGCCCTTAGGATATGTACTCGACTACTGGGACTATGATGAGATCATACTAGTGGGGCCACGGTAGTCGACGAGTACATCCTATAACTGTTCCTAGTCGAGGGTGTATCGAGACAGGGCATCGATGCACCAGAGTAGACTAGCGTATACGCATCTTGAACCATATGATGGGCGATGGATGATCCCATATCCATCGGTGTTTGACATCAAGGATGGTGTACGGGTGCTCAGTGGAGACTGGGTACACTGGACGGACTCGCCGAGAACTCCCAGATGGTATTATACCATACGTCAGATGGCAGTTCTCTGGTGACACTGGTACAGAGTAGTCTGTTGACCCGAGATCGTCATAGAGTCTTGTGTGATTCCCACTGTGCTTTGATTTCCATCATACCACGTCCAAGAGGGCGTGCAAAAAGGTGGCTTTTGGGTACAGTCCCGAATCACATGGAGGCAATGAGCGATAGGAGGGGATTCGTCTCTCCCGGTATAGGGAGTTGATGTTGTGCTGTGTTCGATTGGCTATAACCGGAAATCCCTGGCCAGGGTTGCTGAGATTTACTGGTAAGTGTTATCAGTAGTTTCTCGAACTGTTATAGACCTCAAATCGACACGACTTATCAAGCTACTGGGGTCTGACGTTTACCACCCCTAGGCGAGATATGCAACATATCAGACGACGAGACCGGACTGTACGGGAGTGTTACTGTTTGGATCCACAGGAGAATGTACAGGCTTGCTTGTTGATCTTCTGAGCGCTCAATACCTGGGTAGCTGTTACGTTTAGCTGACCGCTTGCAGCTTGTGGGTGTTTGATATGATCATCACCTACTGCCGGCTTATTGACGATTCTTTAGAGTCCTACACAGAGGTTTCTTGACTCAGGCAAAACGAAGTAGGAGCACATATGTGATATGTGCGGGACCGAGGATAATGCGGTATGTGATATCGTATTGTATTCTCGCGATATTTGATATCAGCCGGGTCATCGGATCAAGTGTTGATTCGATGAATCGGTACGGATAAATATTAGTCGGTTATATGCGATATAGCCGGATTGTCGGATCAAGTGTTGATTCGATAATTTAATGTATAATAATATATGTGATATATTAAATTGCGTTAACTAATATTTGCTCACTAAAAGATTCTTTTTCTCACTCGGGTAATACATTGATATATATGAGATATATGTTAATTGTATTATTTTATTTTGTTACGGTAAATATTATATATGTGATATATAATATTGTAACATGATATGATAACTAATGCAACTCGTTTAGTGGAGTTTAAACTTGATTAGGGTTCGGATTAGGGTTAATCTTTCTAGAAGTTTCTAGAAGGATTTGTTTTGTTTTGTGAAAGATATTTGTTCATGACTCATTCTTTTATTTACCCAAAACCCTAACCCTAGTCAATTCTCTACATTGGTTAAGTGAACCATGGTTGCATAATTCTATCATATCTCCTTTTCCTATTCATCACAAAGAAAAAGAGATGATTGATCTTCTTCTTCCTCCTTCATTTCTTCCATGAAAAAGCTCACTAGATTTTTCAAAGGTGATGAATAAATATGAGAAAAAGAGAAATAAATAGAGCAAAATTCCTACTTCATCATCCTCATCTTCCCTTGCCATTTAGATGAGGGTGTTCACATCATTTCATGAGTGTTAGCTTGTGTTAAAGAAACTTCGAGGTAGATCATCGTAGTATCGAAGATCGGAAGCAAAGGTTGCGTCATTCTCTTCGTGGAACCTCTCGAGAGCCCGGAACCCGATGATCGCAGCGAAGGGACCACAACACGGAGCATATGAAGTGAAGGACCGGATCTACAAAGGTTGTGATCCCTCTCACTTAGTGTTAAATTGTTTAGCATGCAAGTTATCGCCTAATCTCTAGTTTAAAGTTTCGTATTCGGGTTGTTCGGCACGGCTAAATTTTGAATCGGGCATGGTTGATGCCTCGTAGACCCTTGTGCGCGTGCCTAGCAACCCTACAGTGGTATCAGAGCCAGGTTAGAGCTTTAGGCGAAGTCTAGACGAAGTTTAAAGTCCGATCGAACCCGGAAAACCCGAAACCCAAAACTCAAAATTGCTCTCTGGAAAATTTCTAAATTCTGGGATTTTTCCAAATTAAAAATGTCCAAAAATTACAGCAGGTAATTATAAGAATTACTGTGAAACACGTGAGCACAATTCGACAACAGTAGCGCGGAAGAGCGGCCCCACCCCAGCATTCGCGGCGCTTCCGCGGCCACGTGATCGATTCATGGCACGTGCGTTTCACAGTAACTCCTATTTTTTAATGTTGTATTTTCTGGAAATTTTTATTTTTTATTATTCAACTGTTGAATTATCTGGGTTGTATTGGGGACTTAAAGATTTGATCGGATATTTTAACTTTGTTTAGTTTTGTCCGGATAATTTTTAGAAACTGTTAAAAAGTTCGAACGGATATCAATAACTCAATTTTTCCCCTATCGGAAAATTTTTCAAAAGTTGGATTTTTCTACTGTTTAAGAATGTTCTAAGTCATGCAAGTAACTCGGTGGACCCTCTAGAAGACAACAAACCTTAACTCGATTATGTGACCGTCTTGAACTGCTCTTCGAACCTTAGGGTTTGGGGCAGTACGGCGTGCCACATGTGAGGCGTTGGCTTGACCCTTCTACGGCTGGACCATTGGTACTGTGGCATGTAATGGATGTTTTTAAACTGTTTTCAAGTGTTGAAATATATTGGGGAATTCTTGGGTGCTTGATGATTCGATCGGAAAGTTTAACTTTTTCTATTTATCTGGAATGCGATACAATAATTGGAATCCACAAGATAGTTATGAGATAACTAATTTGAATATTATAAACATAGCAGTTTAGTCTCAGATGATCGGTTGCCACGGAATTTTGATGTGATCAAAAGTCCGTCGCAATCACGTAGGGTACGCGGATACTCGCCGGGTAAACTTAATAGACAGCCTCACTCCATAGCCCCGACCAAGTGACTGTAGGAGAACCCCGTCGCCGAAAGAATCCGTTCGGGTGCTCCCGGTAGCGGTGTTCCGCCTTGGTGCACTTCGTCGACGGTATCGGGGGTGCGGCCGTCTACTAAAGTTTGCGACGAGCATTCGATCAGGACGTCGGGAATCTTGTTGAATTGCCCGACTTGATATTGAAAAGAGTTTTCGATAATGAGACTAAAATGCGGGGTTTATAATTGTTAGGCATGTGATGTCTAAGGAATTCATTTGGTTAGGCATGCGATGTCTAAAGAGGATGCGGATTCCAACTGTTGTAGTTTTACACTTTCTTTTCTGTGACCGTAAGCGTAGTATGTGGTGTATCGCCGGCTTCGTTGCTATACATCAACGACAATCGGGATACGCATACTTGCTTACGTTGATGATATGAGATATTATGTGTTGCTGTGATATGTTGTATTGGATCGTCGCTTTTGAATAGCCGGGGGTTTTATGTGAGATGAGAGTTTTTTCTTTTTCATTCATGTAAAATTCATTTGTATGTAATATTCTTTTATTGGGGCACTTCCAGGTAGCGGAAGATGTCACCGTTGTATATTATTTACTTTTCCGCATTAGGTAGACCCAAGGCGGGGAGCACAAGTAACCGGGTTCTAGGGTCCAGTGGGAGACCATCTCGAGGAGTCGAGACCGGGTCTCCTAACCCTAGAATTGGCAGTGTTACTTGCCGCTCTCGTAGGGGTCTAGGGATGTGGGTTTGGCTATTCATCGCGATCGTGGAATCCGTGTTTTATACTGGCTCGTATTGAAAACACGGACGTCCTAGTATATCCAATATTTCATATATGTTCTTCTGCTGCAATGTTCTGTGATGAGATCATATTACTGCCTGAGACTAATGTTTATATTATATATATGAGATATATGTTATATTGCAGATTTCGTTTCAAATGTGATGCTTATGAAGCATAATTAAAATGGGACTTCATTAATGAGATTAATGAAATAAAAGAAACCTAAGATGTTGTAGAAACTTGTTTATAAAAACTGGTAGCTACAGTTCTTGCTTTGCATAGCGGTGTTCCTTGTAGAACATCCAGCACCTTATTCGATAAGGAAAGGACCGAGATTCCTTCACCGGGAGTGACTCCTTTAGTAATAACTGGCAGATGCTACAAACTCGGTTTGTCTTTTGATTGCTTCTATAGTTTCTGCTTTGCACAGCGGTATATATGATATATCCTGCACCTTATTCGATGAGGAAAGGGCCGACGATCCCTTCACCGGGAGTGACCCCTTTAGCAAGACTAGAAAAGCCTCAAAAACACTCCATTTAAAATCACTCGATTCTACAACGATATCAAGTTCATTACGCAAAGGGTTTTCTTAAAAACCTGTCGTAGCCCTCCGTCATTTCAGATAAGTACTAGTTAGTATTCGTGCTACGTTTGTTGGCCTCCGTCAAGGCGTAGTGTGCGGTAGCTGATTAGTGCTTATCTGTATAAGCATATGATGCGATTGAGTTAGGGTAGTCGTGCGACTTTGTTGGCCTGCGTCAAGGGTCGTGCGGGTGGGTTTAATTCAATCAAGAAATGAACGGGTTGAACTTGACTAGCGGACTATGAGAGTTTGTCCTTCGTCAAGGTCATAGGACGCTAGGGGCAAAATATTATCGGGAATTTCAAGTGTTGAAATTTGCAATGAGATTGCATACCTTCTATGAGATAGTTGGATCCCGATACCCGCTGCGAGTAAGAGTTACTCCTGGGAGAGTTTTACACATTACAATTAGCCGATCAAGTAGGTGTCTAGAAAGGTGTTAACGGGGTTACGCCTCTGGGAAAATGAGGTTTACTGTAATTAGGTTCGTGCGAGAGCACGGGGGACCTCCCTCAAAGTACCGACACTGGCCTGGCTGAAAGATTGGCGAACTTGTAGCATGTAATTAATCCCGGCTAGTCTTTCCTTTTAGGGTTTGAAGGAAGATTTGATTAAAACAGTGGGAGACATCCTGATTAGATATATTAGATAACCAATCTAATCTTGCAAGAGCATACGCTGAGTGTTTTCTTCTCTCTCTCTCCAGGTAGCGACCATATCACGCCTTAATCAAGATAATAAAACGGATATATTGACCGAACCCGCTTGTTATACTGAGCTGGGGAACGTTGGTCCCGCTCCAACTTATAATTGTTATAAGACAGAGCAGGAAATTGGGGAATACCAGATTTCCCGTGCCACCCAAACGAAGAAAGTACATGCTGATTCATCATCTTCGGGTGTGTTCATTACAGAGAACTGTTTCTCAGTATCCTTTACGTCCTGGGTATGTGATACCGGATCAGGATCCCGCATATGTAATCTGTTACATGGGCTACAGATAGGTAAAGAACTGAGAACGGGTGATAAGTTTCATGAGACAGAAAACGGTGCAAGTGTTGCAGCCAAGTCTGTTGGTCACTGTCACCCTGTATTACCGGAATACATTGATTCTGAACAAATGTTATTAGATACCGAACCTGATATACAAAATCATATCAGTTTCTTTATTAGTAAAGAAAGGATATAATTTTGTATTGTTGGATAATGTTTTGAACATTTCCTATATCAATAGTTGATCGGTTCAGGCACGTTATCTAAAAGCATTGACGTTCTAAATCAAACCACAGTTCTTAGTATAAGGAACACACACAAGAGGAAGAGTTCAGAAATGAACGAATCCTTCTTGAGGCATTGTAGACTAGGTCATATCAATGCGACCCGACTGGCTGAAGTTTCATATAGATGCATATTTAAATTAGTTTGAATTTACATCTTGTGAAACTTGCCGGTCATGTCACAAAGATAAGATGACCACAGTTCTGTTTGTTGGAAACAGAGAAAGAGTTAGTGAACTTTTGGGATTGATACATGCTGATGTATGAAAGTCCCCTGTCTACACATGCCAAGACCAGTTCTTTTTACTTCATTACGTTCTCTGATAATCTCTCAAGATTCAGACATGTATTCCTGTTGAAACACAGGTCCGAACCTTTTGAGATATTCACAGAATATAAATTAGAAGTAGAGAACCAAAATATGGGTATAAGTATTATGTCCTTTGATGAGATCAAGGAGGAGAATACTTGAGCACGGGATTCCTGGACTATTCTAAAGGAGAATGAGATTCTCTCGCAGCATTACTCCTCCGTATACACCATAGCACGATGGTATATCGGGGCGGAGCAATAGCACCCTATGTGATACGGTGTGCTCTATGATGAGTACTACTGAGTTTCCTATTTCCTTTTGGGAGTTATGCACTTGAGAAGCTGCATACCTATTGAATAGAGTTCAAATCAAATCAGTTGCCTACCACTTCATATGTGATATGGAAAGGGAAGAGCCCATATCTTAAACTTGTTAAGATTTGGGGTTGTCCGGCCTATGCCTGAAAAGCAAAATCCGGACAAGCTCAAGGCAAGGTCTGTTATGTAGAACTGGAAATGTTCCAGCTATACAAAAATGCAGCTGATGATTTGGTTGAACCAAAGGATTCAATAGTTTCCAACGAACCTCAGCCTCTCCGCCGATCTAGTAGGGTTCCTCACCCACCTGAGAGATACTTCGGTTTCTCTATGACAGTGGGAGCGAGGATTGCATCATGAGATGATGACCCAACTAGTTTCGAGCTGGCCATCAGGAGTGCGACTCTGTAAGAATGGCTGGATGCTTATCGATCTGAGATGGAATCCTTATACACCAACAAAGTATGGACTTTGGTTGCTTTATCTGAAGGGTTAAATCCCCATCAGGAGCAAGTATATCTTGAGAAGATTACTTGGTGTACATGGAAAAGTTGAGACTTTCAAAGCTATGCTTAAGTCCATCCAGATCCTACTTGCCACGGCTACATACCATGACTACGATATCTAGTGGTTGGGTGTCATGACTGCTTTTCTAAATGATGTTTTAGAAAAGAGCGTCTATAAGTACACAGCCAGAGGGCTTCGTAGACAGTGGGAGCAGCGGAAACGTGTGCAAGATGTTTTATATGATAAAACAGGCATCGCGGAGTTGGAACATCTGTTTTGATGTGGTAGTCAAAGAGTTTGACTTCATCAAAATGGTAGATGAACCTTGTATATACAAAAAGGGTAGTAGAGAGTATGGTGGTGATCTTCGTAGAGTATGTGGATGACATACTCTTGATAGGGAAAGAGTTTCATATGCTACGCTCGGTCAATTTCCGCTTCTCACAAGGATTCTCCATATAGGATCAAAGTGATACCTCCTAAATCCTGGGTTTTGGATCTATGAGATAGATCTAATTGGATGTTAGGATACTCACTAGTTGTAGTGAGATGGTATCAATCGATCCTGGGGAGAATCACTGGAAAGGTTCCAGGGTGATAAGTACGACTGAATGTCAGTCGCAGGCTTGTCTATACCCTCAGTAGAGGGACGGTATGTTGGAAGAGTTCCAAGCTAGATACCATGACATACTAGACGATTAAAGGCAAGATACATCGTTACCAAGGATGCTACCAAAGAGGCAGTCTGGATATATATAAGTTCATAAGATGAACTTTGTTCCTACCATTGTGTGACAATGGAGTTGTGGCTTATGCCAAGGAACTACCGTCCCATCAGAAATCCAGATATAATTCTTAGGCAGTATCACCTGATCATGGAGATGGTTGATCTCCAGGGAGATCGAGGTTAGGAGAGTAGACACAGAGGATAACAGCGCGGATCCACTCACGAAGGCCTTTTTCCCAATAGAGACTTTTATGGGATGGTTGAGTATGAGATACTTCAACCGCAGCTAATTGTTCGGTATGTGATACCATAACAGATGGCCCTAGTGCAAGTGGGAGATTGTTAGTTATATGTATGCCCTAGAGGCCATTACTGTACATATGATGTATATTGTAGTGGATGCTAGGACATATATAGGGTGGACTTTCTTGCTCGACATGATAGTATGCTATCTAGTTGTACTTTATCTTAACATGTACTCTGATTGTCTCTATATTACATGTTGATAAAGCCCTTAGGATATGTACTCGACTACTGGGACTATGATGAGATCATACTAGTGGGGCCACGGTAGTCGACGAGTACATCCTATAACTGTTCCTAGTCGAGGGTGTATCGAGACAGGGCATCGATGCACCAGAGTAGACTAGCGTATACGCATCTTGACCCATATGATGGGCGATGGATGATCCCATATCCATCGGTGTTTGACATCAAGGATGGTGTACGGGTGCTCAGTGGAGACTGGGTACACTGGACGGACTCGCCGAGAACTCCCAGATGGTATTATACCATACGTCAGATGGCAGTTCTCTGGTGACACTGGTACAGAGTAGTCTGTTGACCCGAGATCGTCATAGAGTCTTGTGTGATTCCCACTGTGCTTTGATTTCCATCATACCACGTCCAAGAGGGCGTGCAAAAAGGTGGCTTTTGGGTACAGTCCCGAATCACATGGAGGCAATGAGCGATAGGAGGGGATTCATCTCTCCCGGTATAGGGAGTTGATGTTGTGCTGTGTTCGATTGGCTATAACCGGAAATCCCTGGCCAGGGTTGCTGAGATTTACTGGTAAGTGTTATCAGTAGTTTCTCGAACTGTTATAGACCTCAAATCGACACGACTTATCAAGCTACTGGGGTCTGACGTTTACCACCCCTAGGCGAGATATGCAACATATCAGACGACGAGACCGGACTGTACGGGAGTGTTACTGTTTGGATCCACAGGAGAATGTACAGGCTTGCTTGTTGATCTTCTGAGCGCTCAATACCTGGGTAGCTGTTACGTTTAGCTGACCGCTTGCAGCTTGTGGGTGTTTGATATGATCATCACCTACTGCCGGCGTATTGACGATTCTTTAGAGTCCTACACAGAGGTTTCTTGACTCAGGCAAAACGAAGTAGGAGCACATATGTGATATGTGCGGGACCGAGGATAATGCGGTATGTGATATCGTATTGTATTCTCACGATATTTGATATCAGCCGGGTCATCGGATCAAGTGTTGATTCGATGAATCGGTACGGATAAATATTAGTCGGTTATATGCGATATAGCCGGATTGTCGGATCAAGTGTTGATTCGATAATTTAATGTATAATAATATATGTGATATATTAAATTGCGTTAACTAATATTTGCTCACTAAAAGATTCTTTTTCTCACTCGGGTAATACATTGATATATATGAGATATATGTTAATTGTATTATTTTATTTTGTTACGGTAAATATTATATATGTGATATATAATATTGTAACATGATATGATAACTAATGCAACTCGTTTAGTGGAGTTTAAACTTGATTAGGGTTCGGATTAGGGTTAATCTTTCTAGAAGTTTCTAGAAGGATTTGTTTTGTTTTGTGAAAGATATTTGTTCATGACTCATTCTTTTATTTACCCAAAACCCTAACCTTAGTCAATTCTCTACATTGGTTAAGTGAACCATGGTTGCATAATTCTATCATATCTCCTTTTCCTATTCATCACAAAGAAAAAGAGATGATTGATCTTCTTCTTCCTCCTTCATTTCTTCCATGAAAAAGCTCACTAGATTTTTCAAAGGTGATGAATAAATATGAGAAAAAGAGAAATAAATAGAGCAAAATTCCTACTTCATCATCCTCATCTTCCCTTGCCATTTAGATGAGGGTGTTCACATCATTTCATGAGTGTTAGCTTGTGTTAAAGAAACTTCGAGGTAGATCATCGTAGTATCGAAGATCGGAAGCAAAGGTTGCGTCATTCTCTTCGTGGAACCTCTCGAGAGCCCGGAACCCGATGATCGCAGCGAAGGGACCACAACACGGAGCATATGAAGTGAAGGACCGGATCTACAAAGGTTGTGATCCCTCTCACTTAGTGTTAAATTGTTTAGCATGCAAGTTATCGCCTAATCTCTAGTTTAAAGTTCCGTATTCGGGTTGTTCGGCATGGCTAAATTTTGAATCGGGCATGGTTGATGCCTCATAGACCCTTGTGCGCGTGCCTAGCAACCCTACACTTTCCTCGTCGAATGAGGTGCGGGATATATCATATATATCACTGTGCAAAGCAGAAACTATAGAAGCGATCAAATGACAAACCGAGGGTTGTAGCATCTGCCAGTTATTGCTAAAGGAGTCACTCCCGGTGAAGGGATCTCGGTCCTTTCCCTATCGAATAAGGTGCAGGATGTTCTACAAGGAACACCACGATGCAAAGCAAGAACTGTAGCTACCTGTTTTGTTTTGAAATTCGATTCCACAACATCAATTAGGTTTATTTTCTTTCATTAATCTCATTAATGAATATCCCATCATTTAAATTACCTAAACATCACAGATAGATATGACGTACACTTATGCTATCCGCATTCGCCTCGATGTCCCCTCGTGCACCGTTAGGTTAGGTAACTAACGGCAGAGCGGGGCAGGGCTAGCGCGGGTGTAAAACATAAGTAACGTCTATATAATATATCATATATACTATATATAATATCTGCCATAGAACATCGCATGATCACAGATAAAACACAGCAGAAGAAACATATGAAATATTGGATGTACTAGGACGTCCGTGTTTTCAATACGAGCCAGTATAAAACACGGATTCCACGGTCGTGATGAATAGCCAATCCCACACCCCTAGACCCCTACGAGAGCGGCAAGCAACCCTACCAATTCTAGGGTTAGGAGACCCGGACTCGACTCCTCGAGTTGGTCTCCCACTGGACCCTAGAACCCGGTTACTAGTGCTCCCCTCCTTGGGTCTATCCTAGTGCAGAAAAGTAAATAATATACAAACGGTGACTACTTCCGCAACCTGGAAGTGTCCCAATAAAAGAATATTACATACAAGTTTTTACATGAATGAAAATGAAAAACACTCATCTCACATAAAAAACCCCGGCTATTCAAACACGACGATCCAATATAACATATCCAGCAACACACAACATCACATGTCATCAACGTAAGTAAATATGTCCATCCCAATTGTCGTTGACATATAGCAACGAAACCGGCGATATCACATATTACACTTACAGTCACAGAAAAGAAAGTGTAAAACTACAACAGTTGGAATCCGCAACCACCTCAGACATCACATGCCTGACCAAATGAATTACTTAGACATCGCATGCCTAACAATTATAAACCCCGCATTTTAGTCTCATTATCGAAAACTCTTTTCAATATCAAGTCGGGCAATTCAACAGGATCCCCGACATTCTGATCGAATGCTCGTCGCAAACTTCAGTAGACGGCCGCACCCCTAATACCGTCGACGAAGTGCACCAAGGCGGAACACCGCTACCGCGAGCACCCGAACGGATGCTTTCGGTGACGGGGTTCTCCTACAGTCACTTGGTCGGAGCTATGGAGTGAGGCTGTCTATTAAGTTTACCCGGCGAGTATCCGCGTATGCTACGTGATTGCGACGGACTTTTGATCACATCAAAATTCCGTGGCAACCGATCAAGTAAGACTAAACTGCTATGTTTATAATATTCATTCCGTTATCTCATAACAATTTGCGAATTCCAATTATTGTATCGCATTCCGGATAAATAGAAAATGCTAAACTTTTCGATCGAACAATCGAACACCCAAGTTTTCCCGATACTACTCAACACATGAAATAAGTCTAACAACATTCAGTTCGTGCCTCAGTAGCAACGGTCCAGCCGTAGAAGGGTCAAGCCAACGCCTCACATGTGGCACGCCGTACTGCCCCAAACCCGAAGGTTCAAAGGGCAGTTCAAGACGGTCACATAATCGAGTTAAGGTTTGTTGTCTTCTAGAGGGTCCATCGCGTTACTTGCACTACTTAGAACGTCGTTAAACTACGGAAAAATCCAACAATTGGAAATTTCCCAGCAGGGGAAAAAGTGGGTATTTATATCCGGTCGAACTTTTTAACATATTCTAAAAATACCCGGAAAAGCACACCGACAAAATTAGACAGTCCGATCGAATACACCGAGTCCCCAAATCAACCCAGAAATTTCAACTCTACAATAAATATTAAAAATTCCCAGAAAAACCAACACTGCCAAATATTAGTTACTGTGCCAAATTTAATGCCAGATACGACAAAAGGGCCGCGGAACCGCCGCACGAGCCACGCTCGTGCCGCGGAACCGCGGCAGTTCAATGGAGTTAGGCTTACGAATTGCACAGTTACTCTTATATTTTCCTGCTGATATTTCTGGACATTTTTAATCTTGAAAAATCCACAATTTTAAAATCTGGACAGAGAGCAATTTGCCGGGTTGGTTTCGGGTTCGTTCGGACTTCAAAATCCGTCTAGACTTCGCCTAAGGTTCTAGCTAGGCTCTGATACCACTGTAAGGTTCCTAGGCACCCTAGTGATGTCTCACAAGTGATCAAACACGCTAATTTCTAAAAAAATACGGTGCCTACAAACTCTAGAACGGATCGTTTGCTAGAAAACTAGGCGAAAAACAATCTAGTTAACAGTTAACTGATGGGATATTGGAATTACAACCTTTGTAGATCCATTTGTCCACCTCCATAGCTCCGCAACGAAGTGCCTTCGCTGTCCAAGTGAACTCCCGGGCTCTAGCGTCGGCTTCGTCGAAGAATAAGCGAGCTAGGTCGTCGATGTCCATGCCGAAGATGATCTACGTCGAGGCATCGCTAAATCAAGCTCCAACTTCGCCAAGTCAAGAAACTTGTGAAGGAAACACACTCTACTACTTGGCAAGAGGTAGAGGATGAAGAAATAGTAGTTGGGTTCACTTTAGAATTGGATTTCTCACTCAAATACATCAATCACCATTGATGAGGAGAGCTTTCTTCTTGTGAGGAAGAAGAAGAAGAAGATGAAAAAGTTATGATAAGTTCTTTTTAAAATGAATAATAATTAAAACTTATCATACTTTTAACCTTAGTTAAGTGTAGAGAAAATACCATGGTTAATAGAATGGTTAGAGTTAAGGATAAGAACAAAAAGGAGACTAAGTCAAAACTTCAAGAATCTTCAACTAAAAAACAAAATAAGCAACCATTCATTTATCCTTTTTCTTTTTCCAAAATGAATGAATAAGAAAAAGATAAATGAATAAATAATCAAAACCCTAATCATTAACTTAAACCATGGTTTGATTCTTTACACTTAACCAAGTAATCATGTATCATCAAACATGATACAAACATGTGCACAAAACTATATCGCATATACAATGTGTACAATTCAAGTGAGAAAATCCTTTTAAAGTGAACCAATACTAGTTAATGCAAAGTAATATATCAAATATATAAATATGCACTAAATCATTAAATCAACACTTGATTTAACGATCCGGTCATATCGGATATAACCGACTAGTATCATATGTATCGGCTTATCGAATCAATCCTTGATTCGATAACTAGGTTATATCGCATATAACCATTCGATACATTCATCGCGAGAATAGAATACGGTATCACATACACGAATTATTCTCGGTCCCGCACATATCTCATATGCGCTCCTATTTCGTTTCGCTTGAGCCAGGAAACCTCTGTGTAGGACTCTAAAGACTCGTCAATACGCCGGCAGCGGATGATGATCATATCAAACACCCACAAGCCGCAAGCGGTCTGCTAAACGTAACAGTCACCCGGGTATTGAGCGATCAGAAGATCGACGGGCAAGCCCGCTCACACTCCTGTGAATCCAACTAGTAACACTTACCGTATAGTCCGGTCTGTTCGTCTGATATGTCGCATATCTCGCCTAGGGGTGGTAAACGTCAGACCCCAATAGCTCGATAAGTCATGCCGACTTGAGGTCCATAACATTCGTGAAACTACTGATAACTCTTACCAGTATATCACTGCAACCCTGGCCAGGGATTTCCTGTTATGGCCAGTCGAGCATAGCACAACATCAACCCCCAATACCGGGAGAGACGAATCCCCTCCTATCGCTCATTGCCTCCATGTGAATCGGGACTGTACCCAAAAACCACCTGTTTGCACAACTCAGTAGAGCCGTGGTAGGGTGGAAATCAAAGCACAGTGGGAGACACACAAGACTCTATGACGATCTCGGGTCAACAGACTAAGCTGTACCAGTGTCACCAGAGAACTGCCATCTGACGTGAGGTATAATACCATCTGGGAGTTCTCGACGAGTCCGTTCAGTGTACCCAGTCTCCACTGAGCACCCGTATACCATTTCTGATGTCAAACACCAATGGATATGGGATCATCCATCGCCCATCGCATGGGTCGAGAAGATATACGCTAGTCTACTCTGGAATATCGATGCCCCGTCTCGATATTCCCACGACTAGGAACAATGAAGGATGTACTCACTGACTACCCAGGCCCCACTAGTATGATCTGCATCATAGTCCTGGAAGTCGAGTACACATCCTAAGGGCTTTATTAACATGTAATCAGAGAGACAGAAAGTATACATGTTAAGATAAAGAGCAACCAGATAGCGTACTATCATGTCGAGCAAGAAAGTCCTACCTATATATGTCCCAGCATTCACTACAATATACATCCAATGTACAGTAATGGCCACTAGGGCATACATATAACTAACATCATCTTCGGCACGTCGTCGACGACCTAGCCCGTCCAATCTCCGATGAAGCCGACGCTAGAGCCCGGATTTGATTTGGACAGCGGAGACGACTTCGTTGCGGAGCCGTGGAGGTGGAGCACCGGATCTACAAAGGTTGTATTTCCGTATCTCTTAGTTAAGTGTTAACTAGTTTGCTTATTCGCCTAGAAATCTAGTCTACGATCCGTAGTTTAGGGTTTCCGGCACCTAGAATTTTTTTAATTTGGCATGTTCGATGCCTTGTGAGACCTCACTAGAGTGCCTAGGAACCCTACACAGCGTAGTCCGCAGACTTAACACTGCTACTTCGCCTCGAGTGTGTCCCACTGTTCTTAGATTGCTACCCTACCACGGCTCAAAGAAGTCGTGCAAACAGGTAGCAGTTGGGTGCAGTCCCGAGCACTTGGAGGCAGTAGCGGTTAGACAGGATTCGTCCCTCCCGGTATTGGGAGTAGATATCACGCTGTGTCAGAGAGCCATTACGCAAAGTCCCTGGCCAGGGCAAGCGAGATTTGCTGGTAGGTTCCAGTAGTTTCTCAGGGTGTAATGGGCTTCCCTCCGACACGACTTATACCGCTATTAGGGGACTGACGCTTGCCGCCCCCTAGGCAGGATATGCGATAGTCTTGGACGAACGGACCGGACTGTATGGAGATTGTCACATCAGACTCAGTAGGAGTTCGGATGGGTTTCCTCATCGGCCTTCTTATCGACAACTACCTTGGGACCGTTACGTACAGCTAGTGCCGCTTGCGGTCTGTGGTTAAACCCACTGCCAGCATAGTAGTCGAGTCTCTAGAGTCCCACACAAAGAGTTTCCTATTCCAGGCGAAACGATATAGAGGTCGTATGGTTTTACGACAAGGGTTCGGACGCATACGTGCGTTTACGCGCGTACGACTTTCGGACAGTTTTTACCAGTCGGCTTTGGTTTAAGCCAGTTACTGGTATCCGGTTATTGGATTTTTACAGTCTAAAATTTTTCCGTATTTTTGCCGATTGGAGGGGCGTTCTCGTAATTGTGCGAGAAGCTTCTAGAAGATGGTGACTAAGGAGGTTTAGGTGGCATATACTTTGGATAAGATTTGTGAGTCATGAGAGTGATTCATCATTGTCATTATTGCACCATAAATGATTAATGACTCATGCTAATGAATCACCACTTAACATTTATGAAGCATGCTTATTCATCACATTTATTCATTTATTCTTTAATGAGAATGCTTCATAATATGTTATGATACTCACAATCTCATCTCATAATTTACTCTCATATTCTCTCTCCTCAAGCTCTCATCTTCAAACCCTAATCCTTACACCTCATGTGTTGAGATCAAAGGATTAGAAAGACTAATCAATCCATAACCATCACTTTATTTCATTCTATCTTCTTTGATTAGCAATCCAAGAAGATTAGTTACCTCAAGTTAGAGGTTTAGTTTGGAGTTTTGCTCTCGGGTGGATCGTCTACAACCTAGAGAAGGCCGAGGAGAACAAGGAGATCGTAAAGACGAAGGACTGGTTTCATTAGGTATAATCCCTAAACACAATAGTTAAGAAACACTTTGTATTTGGTTATTTATAGTTTAGCTTCGATTCAAGCGGTTAGTCGATGTTCGTTCACTAAACAAGTTCGTTTTTGAAAATTCCGCCTCCCCACAAGTATTGGGGTGTACTACATCGACTTACAGTATTCCCGGTTCACGACCCGTCGAGACAAGTACCCCTTACTACATGCTAAACAATATTTACATATACTTAATGACACCCTAAAACCTGCAATTTAACTTTAGTATTATAATCTCCCATTTTACGTGTTCAATTTCATGTTATATCATTTTATCTTCCACACTTGAAACCTGCTGTTTTGCAATTACTGTATTTCACCTAATAACCACATTTACCTGTTTAATCATATTTTTTTAATATTGACATAGCTTATGGCATTTATCTCTATAGTTTTGTTCCATTCGGACACTCGTGTGCCTTTTAACCTGTAATAGTTGTATTGAACCTTTATATAAATCATTGCACCTCTAAAGTTCTTAAACTTGTTAACATGATTAAAAGGCCATAATTGTCATACTGCATTCGCATAACATTGAAATCATCTCTGTGACACAACTGATAACTGTACTGCTAATTGAGTGAATCTGTCTATTGCTTACTTCATTGCTTACATCCTGTGATTGATAACCAGGCTTGATTATGTAACTGATTGTGAGCACACCTATGATATCGTTTACATCTTGACCTAAATTTCTACATACATATTGATTGACCCGACATGGTACCGTATACTGCTTGAATTGACCTGATGTACCATGACCTGACCCGTTACCTGATCTTGTGTCTAATGCCAACAAACCTGACATGTAGTCCTCATGGACCGTTCCTGTTGTCTATCCAGACAAACCTGCTTACCTGATCCTGTGTTGGCATTAGTTCTTGATTACTGAATACCTGACTTGACATACACATATAGCTTGGGGGTATGGGGAAATCAAAGGTGAAACCTGACTTGTAACTCAACAGTTCCCTACTTGTTCTGATCAGTTTAGAGGCTAGGCCCGCCTCGTGACGATGCCGCTGACATCGCTGGTCTGTACTCCTTTCCTGTTAGTGCCTAGCGGCACGTCTCGGTTTCAGCCCGAGAGTCTGTCGACCGTGGTCCCGGGCATGCACGGGATACTATTGAGTTACATCGATGATTCATCAATTTGATTTCAAAGACTTTAGAACAGAAAACCTGATAGAACAGTTTAGTTTCCCACAGCACACTACCCTGCACTGCTCTGACTGATATTATTATTACTCTTGTTTTATTCATGTTTATATTGCATTGCCTGCTACACTGTTCATATTATATTACTTGATGACATGACGCGCTGACGTCTGGGTTTTGCATGGCCCAGATTCCGTACCGCTGTTGCAGTCCGAGCAGGAGTACTTCAGCCAGCAGGCTGAGCTGTGAGGTGTCAGTATTAGTTAGTTTTTCTTTCCTGCATTTTATTCCTGATGTGAGCCCGCATTATGGGACATACATTCCAGTTATTTATATTGGATCTTTCGCTTCCGCTTTTTATTATTCTTGACTCATGTTATATTGGATTATGGACATGTTTAGATAGTTTTATTTTGTTCTTGATATCTCTACAGCCGTAATTTGACTGTGGATGGATGCTTCCTACCCACAGGTAGCATGGTTGGCTATGTCACGTGCCCATTTTAGCGTACTCTGGGAAGCGGGGCGTGACAGATCTTCCATTAGATCTCAAAAAGGGGAGATTTTTAAATCTCACCCCCTTCTCCAAGATCCGGCCAAACGACAGGAAGAAGAAGGAGACTCATCTCCAGAAACCCCACTTTGGGGAAGATCCAGGGCTCAAGGATAGAAGCCCCTTCATCAGCTTCAAAATATCCTAGGAGTTTAACTCTTTATACACATACACACACAAAAAAAAAATAATAATAAGTGTTTCTTTCTGGGAGTACAGCTCCTATTGCAGGGGCCAAGCCCCTTTTGCCTCCCGAGCGCCCACGTGCCTGGTACGTGAGGCGTTAGCGCCCAAAGCGCTAGCACCCGAGCGCCCACGTGCCTGGCATGCAGGGCGCTAGTGCCCTTGCACTCATAATGTAAGCGCTCTTGCGCTCAAAGTGCTAGCACCCAAAGCGCTATTGGCCGAGTGCCCACGTGCCTGGCACATGAGGTGCTAGCGCCCAAAGCGCTAGCGCCCTGGCGCTCAAAGCGCTAGCATCCAAAAGCGCTCGCGCCCAAGCGCCCACGTGCCTGGCACGTGAGGCGCTAGCGTCGGAAGCGCCCCGAGCGCCCACATGCCTGGCACGTGAGGCCCTAGCGCTCAAAGCGCTAGCGCCCGAGCGCTTTCTCCCACGCATCCTTTGGATGCCCTTTTCCCTTATGTGTGTGTGTACATACACACACACACATACTCCACGACACTGTCCCTGTTAGAAAAAAATTTCTAACGGGACGCTGCCCCGCACCCCGCAAGGGGGCTGCTAGCCCCCTTGACCCCCCGCCCACTATCCGGGTAGCGGGACCTCCGTAAAAAACTCTGCGGGCCCCCGATACATCCAAAACCCCTCCAAAACACAACACTGCACATTGAGTTCGCATGACCAGTTTAACCCGTTAATCGGAGGTTCCCTCGCCCCCAAAAGCGAGGAGTAATTAACGACAGCTTAGTCCGCGGCTGCCGGAGATTCGGATCCTCACAATTAATAAACCCCCGCCTACCCTAGGCCGGGGGAATCTGTAGCTCGCCTTACCAGCGCGCGCGTAATCTCATCTCAATGGGGTGACGAAAAACACCCTACAGTGTATATGTTATATATTCTTAACTTGTCCAAAATAGGACAAATCTATCGGTTATAGTGCGACTAGTGTTCTTATCGCATAAACTATGGGATGGTTGTCAACAAAGAATGATTAGCGTTCGAGATTGACAACACACGCGTAATTTTATGTCACAAAGATAACCGTATGCATATAACTAATAGACGGGTTCTAAGTCGCGATATTTTTTCAATGTGAGATACTCGATGATGATATGTATCGGTTTACTTTTTTTCATCATCGAGTATCATGCACTTAATTAGATTGGTTTTGATGGTTATCGTTTCAGTAGCGTCGGTTATTTAACTATTTTATTTAAGGTTTTGGAATTTTCAATTATAATGGTAAGTTCTCAAACAATTGATATTATTAACGAAGTATTTACATTCATTAAAATAAACACGCATCCATACAACGAAAATTACATAAAGGTAAGTCTCACACACACACTCTCACATAACCACATGTCCATAAATAATGTATTACACACACAGTACACACACATCCACATTAGATCCTGATATTGACTGTTTGTGTAAGAAATGATGATTAATTAATTTTAAACTCGTGAAAGAAAGCATGTATATAGCAAATTGGTTTATGGCATGTCAAGTATCTATATTTTCGGTTTAATTAATATTTAATCTTTGACTTAATCTAGGTATGGTGGCTTAGGCTAATTTTAGTACTTTAAAATTAAAAGTGATAAAGTTGTGTACCGGAGACTGGCGTATATAGAAAACAAAGAAACGGAAGCAATCACGCCCACGTCAACCCTACAATCACATAAATATTTAGTTACATATGCTTCCATTCTCTAAAAATAACAACAACAACACACACACGCACCTCTAACTATAATTAACTAAAATTAACTGCCTAACCCAAGCTCTAAACCTAAAATTTTCAACAAATAAACTAACTTAACCTTAACCACAAAATTAACCCTAACCCTAACCCCAAAATTAACCATAATACTAACCCTAATCGTAACCTTAATGCTAAAATTAACCCTAACACTAACCCTAAAATTAACCCTAACACTAACCCTAAAATTAACCCTAACCTTAATCCCAATCCCAAAATTAATTAACCTTAACCCCAAAATTACCTAACAATAACCCCAAAATTATTAGCCCTAAACCTAACCCTAACCCCAAAATTAATCCTAACACTAACAATAAAATTAACCTTAACCCTAACTCTAAACCTAAAATTAACCCCAACTCTAAACCTAAAATTAACCCTAACACTAACATTGCTCTTAAAATTAACCCTAACCTTAAAATTAGTCTTAACATTAACCCTAAAATTACTTAAATTTAACAAATTTCATACAACCTAAATAAATTAATAAACCAACTCACCGATTGGCGTCGGAGACGGAGGCCGGAGGTGCTCGGAGAGGATGTGGCTAGGAGGAGGCCGGGGTAGATCTTCGATGAAGAAAAGGCTAGGAGGCAGCCGGTGGAGATTGTCGGAGAGGAGGAGGCTAGGAGATGGCGGGGGGAGATCGTCGATCGTCCATGAAGGGGCTTGGATGATCGAGGAGGCGGGGGGAGGGCTGATCGGAGACCAGTGGTGTTTTTATGGGTGGCTGGTGGAGTTTTTTGGATGATTCGGAAAGGTAGAGGAGGATGGGGGATCGGAGCCAGTGGAACTCGCAATTTTTTAAGAGGTAAATGGAAAAAAATATGGGAAAAGAATTTAGTAAAGGGAGGGGAGGTCATGGGAAAATTTTGTTGACTTCGGTCAACTATTTTTCGACGCTAATTAGCCGCCAAAATAACCATTGACCGAAATCAACAAAAATTCAATTATTTTTAGCCTATTTCAACAGGCATATGCTGTCGAAATAAATCTTTAAAAAATTCCTGTCGAAATTAGACCTATTTTCCTGTATTGCCCTTACGCCCTTTTGATTTGACCTAAATCAAGAATATCCATTTTTCGAACAGGTGCTTCCTGTTAAGGTTCGGTGTCCGCGCCGTGGAAGCCGCGGCCTAGGCAGAAGCGAAAACAAAAACTTTTTGCGAGCACAAAACACCTGTAACCCAAGAAATCGATTCAAAACCTTAAACTAGCAAACTAGAAATACAAGGGTACAGAAATTACAAGCTTCAACGCGTGTCTACCCAATTGTGAAAGACCCCTCTAAGCCCATTGACGCTGGGATCGCGTTTTAAAGTCGACCACCCTCACCAAAGAAGATCCACCCGAGGGAAACCAGAATAAGCTCCGACCGACGATCCAAACTTGCTATGGATGAATTGTCGGTGATGTAAGAATTTTTCCACAAAACTTTTTCTCTCTAAATCTTGCTCACTAAAGAGCAAGAGGAAGAAGGAGAAGAGGTGAGAAGAGAGTGGAAAGTCTCACCATGAAGCATGAGCTTGTATGATGAAAAATGATCAAGTGTAGAAAAAAAAGAATGGCTACTTCCTTTTTGCCATGCATCAATAAATGCACTCCATAAATGATCTAGCCATTCCTTTCTATATGCACAAGTACCGTACTTCATTAAACCTCTTTTTTCACCATATTTTTCCATTTGTTTTTCTAAAAAGAAAAACAAATATAAGGTGTCCTTCTTCTAGAAGTATTTCCGTATAAATATGAAATACTTCACCCGGTATATGTATCGCTACATATACTCATATCCGTATAAAAATACGGATAGCACCAATGAGAGAAAATGAATAGTGAACAATAATACTAAAATATATATATATATATATATCAAAAATATATATATAAATTATTAAATCAAAACATGATTTAATAATCTGGCTTAATCTCAAGCCGGCTAGTACTATCAACCGTCCGATTAAAGTCCGTGTATTCCGTATACGTATTTAATCGGACCATTGCTCGTACCAACGTACGGCTTCTACATCTATCGCCTGAACTGGGAAAACTCTCTATGTGGAACTCTAAATACTCGACAATACGCTAGCAGTGGGTTTAACCACAAGCACGTCAGCGACACTAGTTGTACGTAACAGCTACTCAGATACTTGCCGAAAAGAGGGTCAACAATCAAGTACGTCCTTACCCTACTGAGCCTGAATGTGATAATCTCCGTACAGTCCGGTCTTTTCATCAAAGAGTATCGCATATTGGGTCTAGGGGGTGGAAAACGTCAGACCCCTACTAACTCGATAAGTCGTGTCTGAGTCAAGCTCATCACCAATAGAGATACTACTAATCAACTATCAGTAAATCTTATCCACCGTGGCTACGGATTTCTAGTGATAGTCAACTGAACACAGCGCGACATCGACTCCTAATATACCAGGAGAGACGAATCCCTGATAATCGACCACTGTCTCCATGTGGCTCGAGATTGTACCCAACTAAAACCAGTTTGCACGAATCCTTTGAGCCATGGTAGGGTAGTAATCAAAGTACAGTGGGAACTCACACGAGACAAATGATGATTTCAGGTCAAAGGACTAACCTGTACTCATGTCACCTGAGAACTTCCATTTGACGATAGATATAATACCATCTAGAAGTTCTCGGCGAGTCCGTCTGGTGTACTCACCTCCAGTAAGCACCTGTATACTATCTTAGGTGACACAACACCAATGGCTTGTGAGACCGGTCACCGCCCCTCGTCGGGGTCTAGAAACGTATACACCAGTCTACTCCAGAATATCGATACCCGATCTCGATACTCTCTCGACTAAAGACATTTAAGGATGTGCTTATGGACAACGCAGCTCCCACATATATGATCGCCATCATAATACTGGTTGTCAAGCAACAATCTTACGGGCTTCATCAACGATGAAGACAAATCAGATAGCATATTATCATCTCGAGTAAGACTGTTATACTTGTATTGTAACAACTCTAATTTCAATGTACAGAAAATTGTTTAAAATTTAATGTACAATTGGGATATTTGCAATCCTGTGTACACTATAAATATTTGTTTTACTTTTGAACAGCAAGAAAGTACTTGTAGAACATTGGTAAAGCCTTGCACTGTTGTGACATAGCCCCTGTGATCGAATCCCCCGGCCACATTATCTTTCTATTAAATTTTCTTTTAATCTTTTAGAAGCCCAAGAGCTTGCACATGCACTACACGTAATATGATAAGTTACAGAGTAATCAAACACATTCACTGGGGAAAACCAAGCGACACCAACACGTGGCGAGGATCCGAGCATCCCTCACCGGTATTGGACCGGTGAGATGGCCTCCAAAACCGGCACCGCCGGGGCCCCCGTAGGGGATGCTCCCTATCTTTTCACCCGAGCACCACTTGGCCTACCCCACTTCTCTCATATTGTTTATTTTCTCTGCACATTTTCCAGAGAACTTAAATCACCTTTAATCCTATTTTTAATGCAAATTTTCAATGCATTCTTTAACCCTATAAACCCTAATTTTTCCTATAAATACTACACCCTATTTCACACATCCTCACTTAAAAATTATCTGCCAAAACTCTTAAAAATTCTCAAGTCTTTATAGTGTGCAAGTTGAGTTAGCAAAGGGCGAAGTTCCGGCGAAGTTCAGAGAAAATTCCAGCAACGAAACGACGCCCTGACACCTTTCTTAGTTTCCCCACTCTCTTCACTTGTTACTCTCATCTTCTATTCTAAAAACTTTCATTCTTAAAACCCGACGGAAACGGAGTTAATCCGACTTCTGATTCGGTTTTTCCTTAAAAAGTATATTTTTATTAAGCAATAAAATACCATACTATCATATAATGTTTAATAAACATTAACAAACACTTTAAAATAAGTTTCATCTCAAAATAATCTTTTATGCAACTTTTAACGTATTTTTACGGTATAATACCATATGCTTTATTTTTCGACACAAATCAACATAATACTTGTAATGCTTTTAGAAAACTCACGAGGTAAGGACCTACCATATCACAACACACATATTGGACATAGCACAATTTATGTTTGGACAATGTTTTGGGAATATCACGAATTACAATAAAATACCCTAAACTATTATAAAACCATTTTCTTTAAGAAAATTATTATCTAATTCCTTACAATTACGCCTCTACAAGCCATTTTGGGGAACCCCGATCGGGATGGTGCGGATTATCGCATGTCCTCGGGCCTAATAGAGCGAGATGCAGACCTCCACAAGCAGCATTCGATCTCGATGAAATTTTTAATACTATTTTTAAGAAAATGAGATTTCTAGAAAATAAATAAAATTATTTTTATTATATATGAATGTTCCCGCCAAAAAATTTCTGCGCAAAAGAGCCCAAGGTATCAAATGGCAGCGATACGTTTAAGAAAATGTGAACCAGTATTTTCTGGGCTGTATTTTAACAAACTCCTGAATGAGAAATAGCTAAATTTTGATGGTATAAAAAGCGTCTCGAAAATTCCTTCGATTTGATACATTATGGGCTTCATAATTCATCCGGGATCAAAAGTTATGAGCAAATATGCTATGCACGTGTAATCTAAGGAAGAAAATGCGAACCAGTATTTTCCGAGCTGCATTTTGACAAACTCCCGAATGAGAAATAGCTAAATTCTAATGTTATCGAAAGAGTCTTGAAAAAGCCTTCGATTTGATATATTATGGGCCTCATAATTCATCCGGGATCAAAAGTTATGAGGCATCACGTGCCCACACGTGACTGGGAATCACGTGCAGACACGTTACCATTTACAGGCAAAGCCTGTAGGCACTGAATAAAATAAATAATTAGAAATAATTAATCAGTGGGGTCACGTGCCAACACGTGATGGGCCTTTAAACTCACTGAAAAGAATTATAGGTATAATAAAATAACAAGGAAAAACCCCAATGGGGCATCACGTGCTGACACGTGATAATTCCTGAGTTCTTTAAAACAACAGAATTAAATTCTGGTCAAATGGTTAATCAGGGGGTCATGTGCCAACACGTGATGGGTTCCTAAAAATCTATGAATTAATAAAATTAAATTCTAATTAAGAGGGAATCAAAAACCCTAACTGGAAAAATATTTATCTAAATCTTTCCAAACACAAAAGATGGTGCTCTGTAAAATGGAGCACCGTTAGATTAAAAATCCAATGGTGATTAAAATACACCAATTTATGGAAAGATTTTATACAAGGAAAGATTTCCCTGAAATTTGCCAGGAATAACAGATAAAAGATCTTTTGGATTAAAAATCCAATGGTGAATAAAATTCACTGAGTAATCTAAAAGATCATATTGGTTACAAAATCAATTAAAATCTTTCAATGAAAGATTCACAAAACAAATTGATTCTTTTCTTTCTCCTATAAATAGGAGCCAAGAAAAGAAGAGAAGGGGTCTACTTTTTTGGGAGATAACAACAACAGAGAGAAAAAAGAGAGGATAATTTAATTCTCAAGAGAGAAAACCCTAGGTGAGAAAAGGAAAGGGATCAAAACTTCAAAAAGAGAATTTAATTCTCAATCTAACAGTTTAACTCTTCTGCAAAAAGAACTTAGTTTTTCCTTTGGTTGAAGATCTGCGGAAGCAAATCTCTCCATAGGTTGAGAATTTAATTCTCATCGGGTTGAGATTCTGCCATGCAGATCCAAAACTTAGAGGGGGAATTGAGTTTAGAGAATTTAATTCTCCCAAAGATAAAACTAGGGTTTAACCCTATATGAGAATTTAATTCTCCCAAAATTATAGGAATTTAATTCCTCCAAGATAAAACTAGGGTTTAACCCTATATGAGAATTTAATTCTCTCAAATTCACAGGAATTTAATTCCTTCAAGATAAAATTAGGGTTTAACCCTATATGAGAATTTAATTCTCTTAAAGATATAGGAATTTAATTCCTCCAAGACAGAACTAGGGTTTAACCCTAAGAATTTAATTCTTTCACATACATGGGAATTTAATTCCTCTAAAACACAATTAAGGTTTAACCCTACAAGAGAATTTAATTCTTAAAAAATAAAGAGACTTGAAAGATCTCCATACATACAAAGAACTAAGGTCACGTGACCCCTAAACAGATCCCCCAAACAAATGAGAAGAAAAAGTTTTGAGGTAATGCCTCACGTGCTCCCACGTGACCCTCATTATATAGGGAGCAAAAGCAAAGGCAAATTCTAACTTGGGTGCTCTCACATGTTACCACGTGACCCCTAATAAATGTTCTAATAAATCAGGGCATGAGTACACATCGCGTGCCTACACGTGATGGCTATGAGAATTAAAAGTGTTTAACACTTATTTGCAAAGCAAAGTGAGGAGATCTGGCCCCACCTTTGGGCGCCCTCACGTGTCCCTATGTGACCCATTCCTATTTAGTGTTTAAACACTAATTTAAAGGATTTATTTCCAGTGTTTAACACTGTTCTCCTCTAGTGTTTAACACTAATTTGAGAGCTTTATTTCCAGTGTTTAACTCTGTTGTTTTCTAGTGTTTAACACTAATTTGAGAATTTTATTTCCAGTGTTTAACACTGTTGTTCTCTAGTGTTTAACACTATTTTTAGCCAAATTGGCTAATTCTCCAGAGGCAAAAGCCTCCCCTTCAACTAAATCTCAAAGTCGAGTAAAACTCAAAGCTACAATGTTTAAGGCTCGGTCACCTCAAACTCTTATGTAGCATTGCTAAATAATGTAGGCTTGAACCCAGACAAATGTCTAATGGTCCAACAAAGGGCCAATATTTTAAATCTAATTGGTCCCAACGACCACACATTTCACAGACTATGACGTCTTTAAACTGGACTGTGGGGTCCTTAAACCCATGGACTATGATGTCCTTAACCTCGACCGTGATGTCTTTAAACTAACATTGGACTGTGGGGTCCTTAAACCCATGGACTAAGATGTCCTTAACCTCGACCGTGATGTCTTTAAACTAACATTGGACTGTGGGGACCTTAAACCAACGGACTATGATGTCCTTAACCTCGACCGTAATGTCTTTAAACTAACATTGGACTGTGGGATCCTTAAACCCACGGACTATGATGTCCTTAACCTCGACCGTAATGTCTTTAAACTAACATTGGACTGTTGGGTCCTTAAACCCACGAACTATGATGTCCTTAACCTTGACCGTAATGTCTTTAAACTAACATTGGACTGTGGGGTCCTTAAACCCACGGACTATGATGTCCTTAACCTCGACCGTGATGTCTTTAAACTAACATCGGACTGTGGGGTCCTTAAACTCATGGACTATGATGTCCTTAACCTCGACCATGATGTCTTTAAACTAACATCGAACTGTGGGGTCCTTAAACTCACGGACTATGATGTCCTTAACCTCGATCGTGATGTATTAAAACTAACATCGGGCTGTGGGGTCTTTAAACTCATGGAATATGATGTCCTTAATCTCGACCGCGATGTCTTTAAACTAACAACGGGCCGAGATGTCCTTAAACTAACAATGGACCACCATGTCCTTAAACTGGTAATTGGCCACAAAGTCCCTAAACTAGAACAATAGAGCCCAAATACTCTTTTGTTGGATCTAAACAATCCTGTTAAGTTGATCTTAGTCTAAAATTAGACTTACGTGTCATTGACAAACGTTGAGTCGATCTTAGTCTAAAATTAGACTAATGTATCCTCAACAAATGTTTAAGTTGATCTTAGTCTCAAATGAGACTAACGCATCCTTAAACCAAAACCAAAACCCAAATCTAAGAAGATACGGATTTGGACTAATCCACGCCCTATGGACGAAAACATAAATTAGTCTCCGTATACAATCCACGGAAAACCACAAACAAAACAAACACCCACGACATGAAGTGACCATCTGGAGAAGGAGAAAATTGTTACCGCGATGCGGTAGCGTAATTAACTGCAGGGGCTTGCGCCTGCACGGAAGAACGTCCCCACAATCAAAAACCCCTCAAACGAGGGGGAATCTGACGAAGTCTGCTACATCGGCCGCATCCGTTTAAACCTTCGATACATGGTTCCATAAATCAACTTGGCATCTTCGGAGAGGTGGAAGGATATCACCAATTAGCATCTGCCCCCAGATTCAGGCAAGACGCGCGTCTTCCCGGTTTCCGGTGGTAAACAGATTCTGGCACGCCTGGTGGAACCTTTTCCTTTTTCCACTCCACACTTCGTGTGTCGTGTTTGCGAACGAATCGCGATTTGCTAATGGTTGCCTTTGGGTTCGAGATACTAAGATTTGGCATTTGGCTTGGTGCAGAAAGCGAAGGATCAATGGCGTCCACATGCACTAAGTGTTCCAGCTGCAACTGCAACTCACGTTCCGCCTCATCTGGAGGCATAGCTTACGGGCCCCAAGCGGCCTCCCTGTTCACGATGCCCGTGGAACAGGTCACTCAGGCCACCACTGGATTGTTTTTCGGGACTATGCTCCCGCCAACGAGCTTCAGCTCCCCTATAACAACACAAGAAGCTCCCAAGAAGTCGGTCTTTGATCGGCTTACAACTACTGCGACCCCTTTCAACGGGTCGTCCACTCCAGCACCTCGGTCTTCGCCAGATTGGGCCAAAGTTCCTGTGGGCCCATGATGAAGCCTGCAATTCAAGAAAAGGCTATTCCGAAAAGGATAGCCATCTCCGTTCCCGAATTCTTCAAGACGGCTTCTCCTGCCAAAGGGTCGGTCTTCACAAGACTGACTGTTCCGGCTCCCACTTCGGCTCCCGTTCCTGCTCAAAAGTCTGTCTTTGACAGATTAGACATTGCTGCTCAACTAACGTCGGTCTTCAAGAGGCTGGTACCAGCAGCGCCTCACCTGAACAGGGGGCATGATGAAGTCACCCCTCAAGCTGAAACAATTTCAACAGCTCGACACGCTCGACGTCGCCACTGGCACCAAGTAAGGAAAGCTGGGGGCAACTCCCCCTCTGGGCTAACTCCACCATCCCCAACGGTTGAAGTCAATGTTGCTGTTCCAACAGGGAACAGCTTTGAATTGCTGAACAAGGTGCGCAGGAACTCTCCTACTGCCGTACTGAAAAGATCTCCTACACCCGTGGAGAATGTTACAGAAATGAAGCCGAAGCAGTCCCCTCAGCGGCTGTCCTCCAAAATTTACAAAGTCTGGTGACGGGTTCAGGACTCAGTAATTGATCAAGATTAATCTCGCCGGCAGAAAAAAGTGAAGGTTCAGCAGGAAGAGAACCGTCCTGTCAAGCCGCAAAGAACGACAACTCCCTGGGTGCCTACTGCAATGGCTCCCTCAACGTCAACTGCTCAAAAGAGAAGGAGGCCAGAGAAATCCCCTGTGACTGCAGCAAATCATAAAGACGCTGAGCCCAAGCACCCCAAGTCTGGGGGCATAATGGTGCATACTGTTTATATGGATTCCGGAAAAAAGGAAAGCCGCGCTTCGACGGGTCACCGACCGCTCACCTGATCCGTGACAAAAGCCCAGGAGCAGCAACAGAAGTTTCAGGAAATGCTGACACAAATGGCCGCACTCACTGGGCCAAAAGAAAGCTCGGAGGCGTCATCAGAGCAGCATCATAAACAAGAAACCAATGTTGATTTCCTCCACAGAGTCCTCGAAAAGAAGGACAGAGAATCAGCAGAACAAGCGGCTAATATAAAACGTATGGCGCTTCTCTTCCAAGACATGGTCAGGATGATGTTACAGCCGGAACCTCCAGCTGAAGACCTCCGATCATCATTGAAGACGACAGAAAGGAGACATCAAACCCTCCTCAGGCTCTTTCAGCAGCCAAAGAGGAAACCATTTCCAGGGCCGCTCTGGATGATTATATCGCTCAGCAGATACGAGCTCACCTAGCGAATGAAGCGGCCGGGCAGATCGTTAAGACTGGACGACCCTATCCAGCCTGGTATAACCAAATAAGGTACCCGCCGGGATATACGATCCCTAAATTCCATGTATATAAAAGGATGGGCAATCTGCATTAGCACGTCGCTCAGTTCAGGGCCTTGTGCGGCAACACTGGAGGTGACGATAAACTGCTATTTTGCCAGTTCGTCGGCAGCTTGTCGGAGACAGCGTTCGAATGGTACTCTGAACTCCTGAACGACTCTGTCAAGACATTTGCGGAGATGGAGCTCCTGTTTACACAGAGATTCGTAAGCGCTAGTGAGTGCACCCCGATCACCGCATTGATTAACGCCAGGGTAAAGCCAGGCGAGAGATGGGTCCAGTATGCAATACGGTGGCGGAATCTATGGTCGAAATGCGAGCAGTGCATCGAAGAAGCACCTGCGGTAGGCATGTTCGTGGGTACTCTTGACCCTCAAGCGACCATATCCCAATTCATGATGTTCTTCAAGTCGACCACCTTCCAGGCCTTGATTGACAAGCTGGCCCATATGGACCAGATGGGCCATAGGCCTTCCTCTTCAAAGATGGAGCCTTAGAATGAAAAAGGCAAAGGAAAAGCAACCTTCGTCGCCAACGCTCAACAACAACCGAGTGGCCCGAGACCGGTTGTTCGCCAAAGCAACAAGTGGCAATCCTCGATGAGAAGTTAAGACGTCCTTACTCGTTTCCCCGGGATAAAACAAGAAAACTGTTTGAACTGGCAGTGCGCAATGGGCTCATCGCTTTACCGGAGTCGAGACACCCAACGCGACCGAACAACATCAACGATCCTAATTACTGCCCCTACCACCGAGTATTGGGCCATCCGATCGAAGACTGCTACGTCTTCAAAAATTGGGTTGAAGACCAATACCAGCAAGGCAAATTCGCATTGTCTGAAAATTGGAAGGTGAAACCACCACAACTACATGCTCCGAAAAAGATGGACATGCCGGGGCATCGTGCTCATTCATAGAGGAAGCTCCATAGGAAGTTGTTCTTTCGGCAAAAGCTAAAAAAATGCTGAAAGATCTTCAAACATGTCCGGCGATCAGGTGAAAAAGTCCGCAAGAACCGGAGATTATCGAGGGGATGCTGAAACCACGCCCAACATTGGGAGTTAATAGTGATGGTGGACAAAACATTCAGGCCCAACCGTCAAAGTCTTCGAAGAAAAAGAAGAAGACCAAAAAGCCCGCGCAGTTTGATGACAAGCGCACGTATCTGCAAAAGCATATTGACGCGCTGGAGGAATACAACCAGAGGGTGCGAACCCCGGTCACACTCCAAGAATTTCTCAACAATATACTTGGGAGCGGAGATAACGACAATAACGACGGGGATGACTCGTCAGAATAATCTGAGGACTATGTGGCAAGTTGCCACATGATCCCTCATTCGGCGTTAACTAACGAAGAAGCTCACTCGGCGATAGAAGACAGCATAAGAGAGCTGGGGGCAGGATCGAAGCCAAAACCCTTAGAACCGTCTGACGAGATGATCGACTTGCTACTGAACGAAGCCTGTCAGAAAAGCAAAGCCAATCGAGAGCGCGAACTGGCTATATTCGAAAAATCCAAACGCCGACGACTGGATGAAAAGGTCGAAGCCCGCGCAGTTTGATGACAAGCGCACGTATCTGCAAAAGCATATTGACGCGCTGGAGAAATACAACCAGAGGGCGCGAACCCTGGTCACACTCCAAGAATTTCTCAACAATATACTTGAGAGCGGAGATAACGACAATAACGACGGGGATGACTCGTCAGAAGAATCTGAGGACTATGTGGCAAGTTGCCACATGATCTCTCATTCGGCGTTAACTAACGAAGAAGCTCACTCGGCGATAGAAGACAGCATAAAAGAGCTGGGGGCAGGATCGAAGCCAAAACCCTTAGAACCGTCTGACGAGATGATCGAATTGCTACTGAACGAAGCCTGTCAGAAAAGCAAAGCCAATCGAGAGCGCGAACTGGCTATATTCGAAAAAGCCAAACGCCGACGACTGGATGAAAAGTTCGAGGCACCCCAACCGGATCGAAGCATCCCTATCGCCAGCAAAAGCAAGCTTAAAGTAAGGAAACGATTCGCTAGGGCCCTGTCATTAGGAATGAAGTTGCCCTCTTTCAGAAGAAATTCTTCTGGCGGTATACATCTTGATGAAGCGGACATACATCCTAACTTCTGCTTATACCATCAGAGGATTGCACACCCTACCGAGGAGTGGATAGCATTTAAAAACTGGTGGCAGGGATATGTTGCCCACCGATAACACGTTCAACGAATGAAGCGCAAGGCTCGTCGGGAACAGAAAAGCACGACAGATGAGCGCAAAAGAGCCGCTGGCAACTGTCACATAGTCGACACCAAGGGATCGCAAGTTATCACCTTTGGAAGTGACTCTGACGAGGAAATCGCCCTCAGCCCTCTCTTCAAGGAATCCACCTCCAACACAAAGATGTGAAGATTTGCGAGAAAATCTAGCTGCGTAATCGTACGTTGCCTCGAAAAATCTCGGACCTACGAACAGCGGACCGAAATGTCCCTAAACTAACGATGGACCGCAATGTCCTAAAATTTGCAACTGACCGAGACGTCTATAAACTACTATGGACCGCGGCATCCCCAGGCTGACGTGGTGTAAAAAAAAGGTATGTCCATAAGCAAAATGGGCATGGATGAAAACCCGAAAGGGCGCCGTGAGTAAAAACAGCAGGACTACCGGCGATGTTTGTGAAAACCCGAAAGGGCGCAGACTCGTTAAAAAAAAGGGTACGTCCACAAGCAAGATGGGCACGGATAAAAACCCGAAAGGGCTCCGTGAGTAAAAACAACAGGGCTACCGGCGAGTTTTGAGAAAACCCGAAAGGGCGCAACCTCGTTAAAAGACACTTACAAGGTCCTCTCGACCCTGTAAGGAGAAAATACCTGCGTGAGATCCTTACGAATCACAAGGGAGCAACACACTTAGGAATCCCCACGATTCCTAAGGAGAAAACACACTTGCGAGATCCTCACGACTCGTAAGGAGAACCCCCTTATGAGAACCTCACGGCTCATAAGATTCACAAGCCTTAAGCTACAGGGATCTGAACCTGTTCTTAAGCAGTCATACCCCCCGATTTTGCCCTACAAGCGGTTCAATATTGACCCTTGTATACAATCCACGGGCACGAATGAACATTTCCCTAACAGAGTCCTACCAGCGACTAAGGATATGCTCACATGGTGAACAAACACTTGTAGGTCCTCTCGACTTGCAAGGAGAAAACACTCTTGTAAAATCCTTACGACTTATAAGAGAACACACACTTAGGAATCCTCACGATTCCTAAGGAGAAAAAGCACCTACGAGATCCTCACGACTCGTAGGGAGAAACACCTTTATGAGACTCTTACGGCTCATGAAGTCAAAAGCCTTAGTCAACGGGATCCTAACCCTGTTTGCTAAGCCACCTTTGTTCGACATCGACAAAGGCAAATGATGATTCGCTCCTTCCAATGTCCCAGTGGTAGCGATGCTGATGCCTAAATCGGTATCAAATTCCAAGTCCTTTCATGGCAAATGATGATTCGCTCCTGGTAATATTCCAGTCACAGCGATGCTAAGGCTAAGATTGGCACCAGATCCTAAGTTCCATACTCGTGGCGAAAAGTCGACGAGCCAAAAATGCATATGAAATAGCCGAAATGATGGGGAAACTCGCAATAAAAAGCAGCGAGTAAAAATAAAAACAGCCGAAATGATTAGGCAACTCGCAATAAAAAATAGCGAGTAAAAAGGAAAAATAGCTGAAATGATTGGGCACCGCGAAAAATAGCCAAAATGATTGGGCAATCGCGAACTTCGCGATATAAAAGCTGAAATGATAAAGCATCGCGAAAAGAAAAATATATAAAATGAAACTTTTTGCCCTGCAAGTGAGGTCACATTGACCCCTGTATACAATCCATGGGCACAAACAAGAAAGGAACCATATCGTCCCACTAGGATTCGTCGAAGCGAATCCAAATCTCGACGGTTCATAGGCAACCTAAAGACAATCTCGACATTCGTCGTAATATTGCAGACACAATGTCAACAAACGAAGTGAAGGAAGATCCCTAGCTTCAGGGTCTCGACGTCAACATCGACAACTTAGAAATCAACACCGGCGTTCTTCTTCCCTCCAATCGGATGCAGACACAACATCAATAAACGGAGCAACGACAAATTCCCCTAGTTCCAAATCTTAACGGTTCACAGACAGCCTAGAGACTACCCCGGAACCATGGTAAAGTCCCCTAGTTCCAAATCTCGACGGTTCACACACAGTCTAGAGATCACCAACGGCGTTTCTCCTTACTCCAGCAGGATACAGATGCGACGTCAACAAACGACCCCAGGGTCAAAACAACGGAACCATGGCAAAGTCCCCTAGTTCCAAATCTCGACGGTTCACAGATAGCCTAAAGATCACCAACGGCGTTTCTCCTCACTCGAACCAGATGCAGACGTGACGTCAACAACCGACCTTAGAGTCGCAACGAAGCGGAGCCATAGCAAAGTCCCTAGATCTAAATCTCAATGGCCATATCTACGGCCTGAAGACCAACAACGATGTGCCTCCTCATTCCAGCAGGACACAGATGCTACACCATCAATCGGAGCCACGGCAAAATCTCCAGTTCCAAGACTCTACGGTTCACAGACAACCTGGAGTCAACCAATGACCTCCCTGCCGGATCAACGCTCCGTCTCGGAAACAAGTCAACCAACCCCAGGGAAATCAGTGTCCTTCGCAACCTCCTCGATTCAGGGAAATCAGCGTCCTTGATGAGAGCATCTCGATTCGCATCGACCCGCAAAGAAATCGGCATCGTTGCAGGAATACCTCGATTCGTTTCAACTCTGAGGAAATCAGCGTCCTTAGCAAAAACCTCGATTCAGGGAAATCAGCGTCCTTGACGAGAGCATCTCAATTCGCGTCGACCTGCAGAGAAATCAGCGTCTTTGCAGGAATACCTCGATTCGTTTCAACTCCGAGGAAATCAGCGTCCTTGGAAAACCTCCTCAATTCAGGGAAATCAGCGTCCTTGACGAGAGCATCTCAATTCGCATCGACCCGCAGAGAAATCAGTGTCTTTGCAGGAATACCTCGATTCGTCTCAACTCCGAGGAAATCAGTGTCCTTAGCAAAAACCTCGATTCAGGAAAATCATCATCCTTAACGAGAGCATCTCGATTCGCGTCGACCCGCAGAGAAATCAGCGTCTTTGTAGGAATACCTCGATTCGTTTCAACTCCGAGGAAATCAGTGTCCTTGGCAACCTCCTCGATTCAGGGAAATTAGCATCCTTGACGAGAGCATCTCGATTCGCGTCGACCCACAGAGAAATCAGCGTCTTTGCAGAAATACCTCGATTCGTCTCAACCCCAGGGAAATCAGTGTCCTTGGGAACCTCCTCGATTCAGGGAAATCAGCGTCCTTGACGAGAGCACCTCGATTCACGTCGACCCGCAGAGAAATCAGTGTCTTTGCCGGAATACCTCGATTTGTTTCGACTCCAAGGAAATCAGTGTCCTTGGCAAATACCTCAATTCAGGGAAATCAGCGTCCTTGACGAGAACATCTCGATTCGCGTCGACCCGCAGAGAAATCAGCGTCTTTGCAGGAATACCTCGATTCGTCTCAACTGCGAGGAAATCAGTGTCCTTGGCAAAAACCTCGATTCAGGTAAGATATGTCTCAATATTCGATTTCCTAATATCACATACTACACAGCTAACACAATACCTTAACAGGTTCGCGGTATATTTGATACCAACTGCTGAGATCAGATCCAGACAGTTTTAGCAGGGGTTAGATTCGGAAATCCAAGCTGCTTTAGCTAAAGGGGATTTCCCAACCCATGAATTGGCCCTAAAACCTGCCCACCGATACGAGGCAGTGGTAAAGATGAAAGTCAGACCCCACTCTACCGGGATGAAGCGCCCTGCAACTCAGATGGCAGGAGAAGCCTCTTCAAGGCCATATTTTGTGCCCAGGAGACCGGGAGTACCGAACAACCGGCCCAACCCAGCCTTTGTACCTACTGTAGGAGAGATGGACATTTGGTGAAAGACTGTTGGCGTGCAAATCGCATTTGCTTAGTCTGCGGCTCAGCTCATGACATTGGGTCTTGTCCTCGTAGACACAACCCAAATGATGCACCCAGGCCAGCAATCACTTATCAGCAGTGCCCAGCCATCCAGGCACCTGCTCCATGGCTCGCACTACCTATTCCACCTCCTCGTAGACCGACTGCACCTCCTCCTCATCAGCTCCATCAAACTCAAAGGAACGTACCTCAAGGACAGAGGAGCGGACAGAGAAATGCTCCTCCAGCAAGGAGGAATGTGCCGAGGCGACAGGCTTTCACAATGACTGTAGAAGAAGCTGTAGCCACCGGCCAAGTCATCACTGGTAACACTTTCCTTTCAAATTTTCTTTCAGTCTGTATACATACCTATATATCTTTCCCTTATACCTAGAACCTATCCCACATAACTTAGGTATAATCTTAGTAGCCTTAATTCCTGCACTAGCACTCTTCGATACTAGAACATCTCATTGCTTTATGTCGCAACGGTTCATTCGAACTCATGCGATTCCAGTTAAACCTCTCGTATCCAGCTGGAATGTCAATTCAAGGAATGACGTTCTAAAGGCAGTAATGGGATACGATCTATGTCCAGTGGTCGTCTGCAGCAGAGAATTCTATGTTGACTTCAAAGTGCTGGACATACCGAGCTTCGATGTAGTTTTGGGTATGGATTGGCTCGGAACATTCTATGCTACCATTGACTGTCGTCAAAGGAGGGTAGTGTTCGAGATTCCAGAATATCTAGTCTTTTATTTCAAAAGTGGAGATCGTACCCTGGAGCCAAGCACATACAAGGCAAAACCGAAGAAGGCAATGATTGCAACACTTCAAGCAGAGGAATGATCGAAGCCAGAGATAGTTCGAGAGTTCAACGATGTATTTCCTGAAGACATATCAGATTTGCATCCCGATCGAGCTCTTGAATTCAGTATTGATTTAGTACTTGGAGCTCAACCGGTGATCAAAGCAGCGTATCGGTTAAGTCCGGAAGGTTTGAAGGAAGTCCGAACTCAGTTGGATGAATTATTGGCGAAATGATGGATTCGTCCCAGCACTTCAAGTTGAGGATCGCCAGTTCTGGTTGTGAAGAAGAAGGAAGGTTCATATCAAATTTGCTTTGATTATAGAGCTCTGACTGAAGTAACTATAAAGAATAAGTATCCACTCCCACGCATCGACGACATGTTCGACCAGCTAAGTGGATCTTGCGTTTTCTCCAAGTTAGATCTCCGTTCGGGTTATCATGAGATGAAGGTCAAAGAATCTGATATCCATAAAACAGCATTCAGAACTTGCTATGGACATTACGAATTTCTTGTGATGCCATTTGGAGTGACCAACGCACCGGCTATATTCATGAACCTAATGAATCAAGTTTTCCGAGAGTACCTAAACAGGTTTGTTGTCATCTTCATCGATGACATCCTGGTGTATTCTAAGAGTCGGAAAGAACATGCCGAACACCTACGAATTATCCTGGAAACTCTATGAAACTCTATGCCAAGTACAGCTAATGCGAGTTTTGGCTAGTTCAAGTCGGTATTCTCGGACATATCGTATCAGGCAATGGAATCTCTATAGATCCAGCTAAACTATCAGCAGTAAGCGAATGGCCGACACCGAAGTCAGTGAAGGACATTCAAAATGTCTTGGGTCTAGTAGTATATTAGAGAAGGTTCATTGAGGAATTTTCGAAGATTGCAACACCTCTGACCAAGCTCACACGTAAAGATGAAGAATTCGTGTGGTCAGAAGCATGCGAACGAGCTTTCGTAGAACTCAAGTCAAGATTGACATCAGCACCTATTCTTGTCATAACGGACTAAACTGGAGGTTTTGAAGTGCATTGCGATGCATCCGGTAAGGGATTAGGATGTGTTCTATATCAGCACGGAAAAGTTGTAGCTTATGCTTCAAGACAGCTAAAAATTCATGAGCGCAATTATCCGACGCATGATTTGGAGTTGGCGGCCATAATCTGTGCTCTTAAAATTTTGCGCCACTATCTTCTTGGTGAATGAATGGATATATACACAGACCACAAAAGTCTAAAATATGTGTTTACTCAGAAAGAGTTGAATATGCGGTAGAGAAGATGGTTAGAATTTATGGCAGACTTCGACATCAACCTACAATATCATCCAAGGAAGGTGAATGTAGTACTTGATGCACTTAGTCGTCAACCATTAGCATTGAATCTCACCGCACGGTGGAAGCTTCAACAAGATTTGCATCAAATGGAGATTGAAGTAGTCATGCCAGGTAACGCTTCAAGTTTGATGAACTTACAAGTTCAATCTACCATTGTCAATCAGATCAAAGCAACTCAAGCAAGTGATGCTAAGTTGCAAAAGATCAGATAAAAAGTAGAAAGTGGACTTCGAACAGACTTCGTCATCCATAAGACGGATCTTTAAGATACGGCAGTAGATTGTGTGTACCAAAAGGTTCTGTATGAGAAGAGTTGATGAAAGAAGCTCATAACTCTCTTTATTCAGTAAACCCTGGAGGTACAAAGATGTGCAAAGATCTGCATCAAAATTACTGATGGCATGGAATGAAGCGTGAAGTAGCCAGAAGCGTCGCTAAATGCTTGGTGTGTTAGCAAGTAAAGGCTGAGCATCACAGGACAGCTGGTTTACTTCAACCGTTACCTATCCCAGAATGGAAGTGGCAACACATCATAATTGATTTCGTGACTGCCCTTCCCCGCAGCACGAAGGGTAATGATGCGGTATGGGTTATAGTGGATCGACTCATAAAGTTGGCTCACTTTATTCCCTTTCGAGTTGGCCAATCTACAGAGACACTAGCAAAGAAGTACATGGAGGTAAGAATCTAAGTAAGATTTAAACTCTTCAAATATGTACTATCTCTGATACCCATGAACTCATGCAGGAAATCGCGAGATTACATGGAGTACCGGTTTGCATTGTCTCCGATCGTGACACAAGATTTTGATCGCAATTTTGGCAAAGTCTGCAAGCTCACTTGGGAACAAATCTGAACTTCAGCACAGCTTATCATCCATAAATAGATGGTCAGTTTAAGCGAACGATTCAGAACTTAGAAGATATGCTAAGAGCGTGTATGCTAGAATTCGGAAGATCGTGGGAAGATCACCTACATCTTATGGAGTTTTCATACAACAACAGCTACCAAACAAGTATCGGAATGGAACCATTTGCATCTCTATATGAAAGAAAGTGTCGATCGCCATTAAGTTAGGACGACATAGGAGATAGAGAACTACTTGGACCTGAGATGATAGTAGCAACTGTCGATGTAGTCCGCACTATCAAGGAAAGAATGCGCATAGCCCAAGATCGACAGAAGCACTGGGCTGATGCAAAGCGCCGTCACTTGGAGTTTCAACCGGGAGAACATGTATTTTTGAAGATATCTCCAAACCGTGGAGTGATTCGTTTTGGAAGACGGGGTAAGCTCAGTCCGAGGTATATTGGACCGTTCGACATACTCGATCGAGTCGGTGAAGTGGCTTATCGCTTGGCACTTCCACCTTCATTGAAAAGAGTGCACAATGTGTTCCACATATCCCAACTCAGAAAGTATGTGAGTGACCCCAGCCATATTCTTGATCACTCTGAGCTCACTGTACAACCAGATTTATCTTGTGAGCAATAACCTGTTGAGATCCTGGATAGAAAGGTGAAGTCACTTTCGAACAAGAAAGTCAACTTGGTTCGAGGGATGTGGAGAAAAGATTCACCAGGAGAATCAACATGGGAACGTGAGGACGACATGCGTGCAAGATATCCTCATTTATTTGTAAACTAATCCTTAAAATAATTGTAAATTTCGAGGACGAAATTTTTGTAAGGAGGGTAGACAGTAACAACTCCAATTTCAATGTATAGAAAATTGTTTAAAAGTTAATGTACAATTAGGGTATTTGCAATCCTGTGTACGCTATAAGTATTTGTTTTACTTTTAAACAACAAGAAAGTACTTGTAGAACATTGGTAAAGCCTTGCATTGCTGTAACGTAGCCCCTGTGATCGAATTCCCTAGCCACGTTATCTTTTTATTAAATTTTCTTTTAATTTTTTAGAAGCCCAAGAGTTTGCACGTGCACTACACGTAATAGATAAGTTACAGAGTAATCAAACACATTCACTGGGGAAAACCAAACAACACCAACACGTGGCGATGATCCGAGCACCCCTCACCGGTATTGGACCGGTGAGATGGATTCCAAAACCGGCACCGCCGGGCCCCCCGTAGGGGATGCTCCCCATCATTTTACCTGAGCACCCCTTGGCCTACCCGCTTCTCTCATATTGTTTATTTTCTCTACACATTTTCCAGAGAACTTAAATCACATTTAATCCAATTTTTAATGCAAATTTTCAATGCATTCTTTAACCTTCTAAACCCTAATTTTTCATATAAATACCACACCCCATTTCACACATCCTCACTCAGAAATTCTCTGCCAAAACTCTCAAAAATTCTCAAGTCCTTATAGTGTGCAAGTGGAGTTAGCAAAGGACGAAGTTCTGAGAAGATTCCGGCGACGAAATGACGCCCCGACACATTCCTTAGTTTTCCCTCTCTCTTCACTTGTTTCCTAGCCAGTAAGTCCCCTCTCCCCCTCTTATCTTCTATTTTAAAAACTTTCATTTCTAAAATCCGACGGAAACGGAGTTAATTAGACTTTCGATTCGGTTTTTCCTTAAAAAGTCTATTTTTCTTAAGCAATAAAATACCATACTCTTATATAATATTTAACAAATATTAACAAACATTTTAAAACAAGTTTCATCTTAAAATAATCTTTTATGCAGCTTTTAACGTATTTTTACGGTAAAATATCATATGCTTTATTTTTCGATACAAATCAACATAATACTTGTATTACTTTTAGAAAACTCACGAGATAAGGACCCACCTCATCACAACACACATATTGGACATAGCATGATTTACGTTTGCGCAATGTTTTGGGAATATCACGAATTACAATAAAATACCCTAAACTATTATAAAACTGTTTTCTTTAAGAAAAGTATTATCTAATTCCTTGCAATTACGCCTCTACAATCCATTTTGGGGAACCCCGATCGGGATGGTGCGGATTATCGCACGTCCTCGGGCCTAGTAGAGCGAGATGCAGACCTCCGTAAGAAGCATTCGATCTCGATGGAATTTTTAATACAATTTTTAAGAAAATGAGATTTCTAGAAAATAAATAAAATTATTTTTATTAAATATATATATATATATGAATATTATCAAAAGATTTATTTTAAATATATTATACAAATATTTCATGTTTTCTAAATCAAGAATCACAATTACATGAAAGTACCATTTCAATACAAAACAATTTCAATATTTCATTTTAATACCATATATAATGGAAACTGGGTTCTACTCACTAAAAATTTCACTTTTATAAAAAAAAACGCTGTTTCGCCCAATCAGAGCAAAGCTCTGTTGAAATTCAAAATTCAAAATTTTAAAGCAACGCTTCAAATCTTGGACGCAACGCGCCACATGTCAGGCGCTGATACGTCAGCACAGCGCCCAAGAAGGTGCGCCCAATCAGAGCAAAGCTCTATATAAAGAAAAATTAAAGGAAGCAATGCTTCAGTTGCGCATGCACTGCGCTGCGCGACACGTGTCAGCGCAGATGCGCTCGCGCAGTTGCGCTGTTCTGTGCGCTGCGCGACACGTGTCAGCGCAGATGCGCTAGCACAGTTGCGTTGTGCGCTGCGAGACACGTGTCAGCGCAGATGCGCTAGCGCAGTTGCGCTGCGCTGTGCGCTGCGCGACACGTGTCACATGCTGGGGCATCTGCGCCAAACAGAAATAAATTTCTAAGAAATCTTTTCTGTTCTTGTTAAAACAAGAAGATTTTCTTCTGCAAAGCAGAAGCCCTTGGATCAAAGATCCAACGGTGGGGAAAATTCCCCAAATCACTCAGAGAAAGATCTCTTTAACAAATTTAACTAATTTATGGGCACTATAAAAAGGACCTTAGGCCTCAATTCAAAGGCATGAACATTTCTTGAAAAAAAAAAGTCACGAGCTTCAAACAGAGAGAACTCTGAGAAAATTTCAAGAAAGAGGTAAAGAACCTTCACGAGAGAGAAGAAATCTCTTTTAAATAAATCAATGATCTAAAAAACCAGATCAATGTTTTTCACATAATAGTGCTTTGCACTTCTTTTTGAACGACTGGTTCTTTAAAAACAAGAAAACAACAAAATAAAAAAATAGTGCTTTGCACTTTTATGAACCTCTGGTTCTTGAAACAAAAAAAGAAAATTTATTTTTCTTTGATCTAATTTAGATCAAGAAATTAAATAGTGCTTTGCACTTCTGTTTTTGAATCTAAAAGATTCTTAGTGCTCTGCACTTACAAACTGCGCTAGAGCTTTGCTCTCTGGAATTGGCGCAACTCACCAGAGCGCGCCACGTGTCAGCAGCGCAACAGCGCAGCGCACTGCGCTCTTGCGCTTGCGCTTGCGCTCACCAGAGCGCGCCACGTGTCAGCAGCGCAACAGCGCAGCGCACTGCGCTATTGCGCTTGCGCTCACCAGAGCGTGACACGTGTCACCACCATATGAGTTTGCGCTCATTACTTAGCGCAAAGCGCCTGACAAGCCACGTGGGGTACTGTCAGAGTATTTAATGCTCTGCATTATTAAAGAAAAGGGACAGAGCCTAATTAAAAGGCCTAACAGGCCTAATAAAGAATGCTATGCATTTTAAAAGGGGGGCAAGGCCCAAACAAAAAAAACATATGCTCTGCATCATAAAGAAAGGGACAGAGCCCAAACCAAAACATATGCTCTGCATCATAAAGAAAGGGACAGAGCCCAAATCAAAAAGGTCTAGCAGACCAGAATAAAATGATGTGCATTACTAAACATGGGCAAAGCCCTAACACAGGTCTAACAGGCCAAATGCAAACGAAATGTGGGACGTTTCCAACTGGACTTAGCCCAATTTTGGCCGTAAGTCCTCAAATTAAATTGACTGAGCAAGATTACTCTTTTAAATCAATTTACGACCGGTTCGAGGGTACATCTCCGAACTCCTCTGACACATGTCATTGTAATCATTCAACGTCGTCAGAGAGGTGACGGGTCCCGACGACCACACGCATCAATATGGACTGCGGGGTCCTTAAACTCGTGGACCGAAACGTCCCTAAACTAATATCGGACCGAGACGTCCTTAAACTAATATCGGACCGAGACGTCCTTAAACTAATATCGGACTGAAACGTCCTTAAAACTAATATCGGACCGAAACGTCCTTAAACTAATGATGGACCACCACGTCCTTAAACTGGCGATGGACCATCATGTCTCTAAACTGGAATACGGACTACCACGTCTTTAAACTGGAATATGGACCACCATGTCCCTAAACTGGAGCACGGATCACTATGTCCCTAAACTGGAACAATAGAGCCTCCAAATGCTCTTTTTCCGGATCTAAACGGTCCCGTTTAAGTTGATCTTAGCCCCAAATACGGCTAACGTATCCTTAGACATTTAAATGAATGATAAAACTCCAAATCAACTTTGGTTCAAGGGTACATCTCTGAACTCCTCTGACATACATCGTTGTAATCCTTCAACGACGTCAGAGAGGTGATGAGTCCCGACGGCCATATATTAAATGGATCACCACGTTAAGTTGATCTTAGTCCAAAACAGGACTAACGCATCCTTAATGAACGTTTAAGTTGATCTTAGCCGCAACGCGACTAATGCATCCTTAAACTAAAAACACCAAACCCAAATCTAAGTAAATACGGATTTGGACTAATCCACGTCCTACGGGCGACGGTATTACTCAGTCTCCGTATACAATCCACGGGCAACCACAAACAAAACAAACACACGCGACACGAAGTGAAATTCTAGAGAAGGAGAAAGTTGTTACCGCGATGCGGTAGCGTAATTAACTGCAGGGGCTTACGCCTGCAGGGAAGAGCGTCCCCACAATCAAAAACCCCTCAAGCGAGGGGGAATCTGACGAAGTCTGCTACATCGGCCGCATCCGTCTAAACCTCCGATACACGGTGCCATAAATCAACTTGGCATCTTCGAAGAGGTAGACGGATAACACCAATTAGCATCTGCCCCGAATCTTAGGCAAGACCGTCCAAGTCTAGGCCGCCATTCGGAGGGGAACAGATTCTGGCACGCCCGGTGGGACCTTTTCCTCTTTCCACTCCACACTTCGTGTGTCGTCCTCGCGAACCAATCGCGGTTTGTTAAATGGTCGCCTTCGGATTTCAAGTTACTAAGATTTGGTCTTTTGCCTGGCGCAGAACTCAAGATTCAATGGCCTTTAACTGCACCAACTTCTCGAAATGCCACTGCAACGGACGCTCCACCTCACCGGGAGGTGTAGCATATGGGCCCCAAGCGGCTTCTTTCCTCGCTCTGCCGGTAGACCAGGTGACCCAGGCCACCACCGGCCTGTTTTTTCGGGACCATGATCCCGCCTACAAGCTTCTCTATGCCAATACCTACATCGGAGTGAACAAAAAGTCGGTCTTCGACCGGCTCACTGCTACGACGGCCCCTGTCAACGGGTCGCCCGCTACCAAACCGACAGCCTCTGTTTTGACCAGGCTAAATCAGAACTCTAAACTGGCTGTCCCAAGGAAAGCAATAACTGCTGCTCCAGAAGTCGTTGAGGCGGCTTCCCCTGTCAAAGAGTCAGTCTTTTCAAGACTGACGATTCCTGCTCCTGTCCCTGCTCGAGAATCTGTCTTCGATAGGTTGAATATCACCCCTCAAAAGACAACCTCAGTCTTTAAGAGGTTAACATCGGCGGCGCCTCATTCAGACAGGGGGCAAAAAGAAGCTATCTCAATCTCCGAGCCAGTCCCAGCGGCTCGTCGTGCTCGACGTCGCCATTGGCAATGAGTGAGGAAGGCAGGGGGCAACTCCCCCTCAGGGCTAACTCCACCGGCTCCAGTGGTGGAAATCAACGCTGCTGTTCCAACTGGGAACAGCTTTGAACTGTTGAGGAGGGTACGGAAGAACTCTCCAACCGCTATACTGAAGAGATCTCCTCCACCTGCGGAGAGAGTTCCAGAAACGAAGCAAAAACAGCCCCATCAACGACTGTCCTCAAGAATTTATAAAGTTTGGAGGAGGGTTCAAGACTCCGTGATTGACCCAGGTCACTCCTCTCGTCGCCAGAAAAAGGCGAAGGTAGAAAAAGACAAGGACTGTCCTATTAAACAGCAGGGGACAACAGCTGTTAGGGTGCCCCCTTCAACGGTTCCTTCAACCTCAACGACCCACAAAAGAAGGAGGCCAGAGAAAACTCCCGCATCAGCGGCAAAAGTTAAAAATGGTGAACCCAAACGCCCTAAGTCAGGGGGCACTATAGTTCATACCGTCTACGTGGCATCTGGTAAAGAAGATAGCCGCATATCAACAGGTCATAGACCGCACACGAGGTCAGTGACCAAGGCTCAGGAGCAGCAACAGAAGCTCCAAGAAATGATGAACGCTATGGCCGCACTTACAGGGCCGAAAGAAACCCCGGAAACATCCTCGGAGGAACGTCAAGAACAAGAGACGGACGCCGAATTCCTTTGGCGCGTACTAGAGAAGAAAGATAAAGAAGCTGCGGAGCAGGCAGCCAACATAAAGAAAATGGCCCTCCTGTTACAGGATATGGTGGGTATGATGATTCAACAAGATCCACCTGCTGAAGATCCCCCGATCATTCTTGAAGACGATAGGGGAGAGACGTCAAATCCTCCACCGGCTCTATCCACAGCTAAAGAGGATACCATCTCAAAAGCTGATTTGGATGAATACATCGCCCAGCAAATACGGGTGCATCATGCGACCGAAGCGGCCGGTCAGGTCGTAAAAACGGGGCAGCCATACCCAAGTTGGTACGATCAAATCAAGTACCCGCCAGGTTATACAATTCCCAAGTTCCATGTCTACAAGGGGATGGGAAATCTACATCAACATGTCGCTCAATTCAGGGCCTTATGCGGCAACACTGGAGGCAATGAAAAACTGTTGCTTCGCCAATTCGTCGGCAGCTTAGCAAAAACAGCATTTGAATGGTATTCGGAGCTACCTAACGACTCTTTCAAAACATTTGCGGAGATGGAGTTGCTGTTTACACAAAGATTCGTGAGTGCTAGTGAACGCACCCCGATAACAGCACTGATAAATGCCAGGATAAGGCCAAGCGAAACGTGGGTCCAATACGCAACACGATGGCGGAACCTATGGTCAAAATGCGAACAACACATAGAAGAGGCACCTGCGGTAGGCATGTTTGTGGGCACTCGATCCGCAGGCGACCATCTCACAATTCATGATGTTCTTCAGGCCGACCACCTTCCAGGCCTTGATTGACAAATTAGCCCAAATGGACAAGATAGGCCATAGACCGTCTCCTCCAAAATCAGATTCCCGAGATGAGAAAGGAAAAGGGAAAGCGATCGTCGTCGCCAATGCTCAACAACAGTCGAGCAACTCAAAGCCGGTCATTCGCCAAAACAACGTGCGTCCACGCCCATCCCTCGAAGAGAGGCTAGGACGTCCTTACTCGTTTCCTCAGAATAAAACGAGAAGACTGTTCGAGCTGGCCGTGCGCAACAGACTCATTAATCTGCCGAGTCCAAAGCGTCTGTCGCAGCCAGGCGATCTTAATAATCCCAATTATTGCCCTTACCACCAAACGGTAAGTCACCCGATTGAGGATTGTTTCGTCTTTAAGGGATGGATCGAAAATCAGTACCTACAAGGCAAGTTCGCGCTGTCGGAAAACTGGAAGGTAAACCCACCACAGCCGCACTCTCCAAAGAAAACGGACACGCCGGGGGCAACTTGTTCTTTCGTCGAGGATGAAAACGATGGAGAAAACTTATCGGATGAATCCGAAGACTACGTAGCGACTTGTCATGTGATTTCTCATTCACTGACGGATGATGAGGAGGCTCTTTGAGCTGAAAAATCAATGGCGAACTCTGAGCCAGAGATTCTACAGCCATCAGACGAGTTGATCGATGTCTTCCTAAATGAAATTCGTTTGAAAGCAAAAGCCAATCAAGAGCGTGAAATGGCCATACTGGAAAAAGCCAAGGCATTCCCGTCAAATCAAAAGCCATCCACTGCGGATAAAAACAAATTCAAGACGAGGAAAAGGTTCGCCAAAGCTCTGTCAGTAGGAATGAAGCTACCACCCTCTGAAGAAAATACTCTCGCTGAGGCAGAGATGCACTCTAACTTCTGTTTATATCATCAGAAGATCATACATCCTACCGAAGACTGCGAATCCTTTAACTGTTGGTGGCAAGGGTATGTCACTCAAAAGCAACACTTCGACGGGACAAAGTGTGAAGCTTGTGGACATCGGAAAAATGCGATATATGAGCGCAAAAGAGTCGCCGACGATTGCCATATAGCCGACTCTAAGGTATCGCAAATTATCACCTTTGGAAGCAATTCTGACGAAGAAGCTATCCCCAACTCTTCCCTCGGGGAATCTATTTCAAAAATAAAGGAATTGAGAAGCTGCGAGAACGTTCAGCCATGCAATCGCATGCTACTCGGAAAGAATCCCGGCCCCGCAAACAACGGAGCGAACAAAAAGGATAAAAGAAAAGGAAAAAAGGGCCTCGTCGCCAGCGCTCAACAACAATCAGGTGACCCTAGACCGGTTGCTTGCCAAAGCAACAAGCGGCAACCCCTCCAGGAAAAGTTGAAACGTCCTTTCTCGTTTCCGCAAGATAAAACAAGGGGACTGTTCGAGCTGGCAGTGTGCGACAGACTCATCAATCTGCCGGGTCCAAAACGTCCGTTGCGGCCAGGCGATGTTAATAATCCTAATTATTGCCCTTACCACCAAACAGTAGGTCACCTGATCGAGGACTGCTACGTCTTCAAAAACTGGGTTGAAGACCAATACCAACAGGGCAAGTTTGCGCTATCTGAGAACTGGAAGGTGAGTCCGCCACAACCGCACGCTCCGAAGAAGATGGATACGCCGGGGGCATCATGTTCATTCATGGAAAAGGTCTCATAGACCGAAAAGTCAATAAACCAGATATTCGTCTCAAATACGGCGACAACGGACCGAAACGTCCTTAAACTAACAACGGACCGAGATGTCCTTAAACTAATGATGGACCGCAATGTCCTAAAACTTGCAAATGACCGAAATGTTTTTAAACTACTACCGCAGCATTCTCAGGCTGACGAGAATATAAAAAAAATTAAAAAAAAGATAAACGGTATGTCCATAAGCAAAATGGGCACGGATGAAAACCCGAAAGGGCTCCGTGAGTAAAAACAGCAGGGCTACCGGCGAGTGTTTGTGAAAACCTGAAAATGCGCAATCTCGTTAGAAAAAATAAGAAGAATAAAAAGAATTAAAAAAAACGGTATGTCCATAAGCAAAATGGGCACGGATGAAAACCCGAAAGGGCTCCGTGAGTAAAAACTGCAGGGCTACCGGCGAGTGTTCGTGAAAACCCGAAAGGGCACGACCACGTTAATAAAAAAAAGAGAAGAAGAAAAAAAAACAAAAAAAACGGTATGTTCATAAGAAAAACGGGCATGGATGAAAACCCGAAAGGGCTCCGTGAGTAAAAACAGCAGGACTACCGGCGAGTGTTTGTGAAAACCCGAAAGGGCGCAACCTCGTCAAAAGACACTTACAGGGCCCCCTCGACCTTGTAAGGAGAAAACACCCGCGTGAGATCCTTACGACTCACAAGGGAGCAACACACTCAGGGATCCCCACGATTCCTAAGGAGAAAATACACTTGTGAGATCCTCATGACTCGTAAGGAGAACTCTCTTATGGTACCCTCACGGCTCATAGGATTTGAAAGTCTTAAGTTACAGAGACCTAAACCTGTGCTTAAGCAACCCCCACAACTTTCGATATTGCCCTACAAATGGTCCTATATTAGCCCTTGTATACAATCCACGGGCGCGAATAAACATTTCTTTAACCAAGTCCCATCCGTAACTAGGGATATATCCACACGGTGAACAACCCTTGTGAGTCCTCTCGACTCATAAGGAGATAACACTCTTGTAAGATCCTTACGACTTATAAGAGAACATACACTTAGGAATCCTCACGATTCCTAAGGAGAAAACGTACCTGCGAGATCCTCACGACTCGTAGGGAGAAACACCTTTATGAGACCCTTACGGCTCATGAAGTCAAAAGCCTTAGTCGACGGGATCCTAATCCTGTTTACTAAGCCACCTTTGTTCGACATCGACAGAGGCAAATGATGATTCGCTCCTGGCAATATTCCAGTTGTAGCGATGCTGATGCCTAAATCGGTATCAAATTCCAAGTCCTTTCATGGCAGATGATGATTCGCTCCTGGCAATATCCCAGTTGTAGCGATACTGATGCCCAAATCGGTATCAAATTCCAAGTCCTTTCATGGCAGATGATGATTCGCTCCTCGCAATATTCCGGTTGTAGCGATGCTGATGCTGAGATTGGCACCAGATTCCAAGTTCTACGCTCGTGATAAAAATCAGCGAGCTGAAAATGCATATTAAATAGCCGAAATGATTGGGCAACTCGCAATAAAAAACAGCGAGTAAAAATATATATATATATATAGCCGAAATGATTGGGCAACTCGCAATAAAAAACAGCGAGTAAAAATAAAATAAACAGCCGAAATGATTGGGCAACTCGCAATAAAAATCAGCGAGTAAAAACAAAATAAACAGCCGAAACGATTAGGCACCGCGAAAAATAGCCGAAATGATTGGGCAACTCGCAATAAAAAACAGCGAGTAAAAATAAAATAAACAGCCGAAATGATTGGGCAACTCGCAATAAAAAGCAACGAGTAAAAACAAAATAAACAGCCGAAACGATTAGGCACCGCGAAAAATAGCCGAAACGATTGGGCAATCGCGACCTTCGCGATATAAAAGCTGAAATGATAGAGCATCGCGGAAAGAATAAAATAAATGAAAGAATGAAACTTTTTGCCCTACAGGTAAAATCACATCGATCCCTGTATACAATCCAGGGGCACAGATAAGGAGGGAACCATACCTTCCCAACAGGCTCCATCAGAAAGCGAAGCCAAATCTCGACGGTTCATAGACAACCTAGAGACCATCTCGACATTTGTCGCAATATTACAGACACAATGTCAACAAATGAAGAAAACGAAGATCCCGAGCTTCAGGGTCTCGACGTCAACATCGACAACTTAGAGATCACCAACGGCGTTCCTTCGCAATCCAGCAGGGTGTACATGCAAAGTTAACAAAATACCTCACGGTCGAAACAAGCGGAGCGATGGCAAAATCCCAGCTTCACCTCAGCATTCGTCTCGATACAGTAGACGCAATGTCAACAACGGCGTTCCTCCGCAGTCCAGCTGGAGGCAGATGCAACGTCAACAAAAGACCTCGCGGTCGAAACAAAGCGGAGTAACGGCAAAATCCCAACTCCACCTTAGCATGCGTCTCGTTACAGCAGACGCAATATCAACAACGGCGTTCTTCGCAGTCCAGCAGGGTGTACATGCAAAGTTAACAAAAGACCCCATGGTCGAAACAAAGCAGAGTGACGGCAAAATCCCAGCTCCACCTCAGCATTCGTCTCAATACACCAGACGCGGTATGAGCAAATGAAGCGAAGGCCAAATTCCTAGCTTCAAGGTCCTAACGGCAAGTCATATAAGGCCTGAAAGACTACCGGAGATCATCTCACATGGAGTGGTCACCTCCTCGACGTTCGTTTCGATATAGCAGACGAGTTGTCACCCCAGCGTTCTTCCTCCAGCAGGGATTCGGACGTGACAAAGCAAACGAAGCGAAGGCCACATTCCTAGCTTCAACGTCTTTACGGTAACTCACATAAAACCGGAAAGACAATCGGAGATCATCTCGCACCAGCACAGAGTGGTCACCACCTTGACGTTCGTCTCGATACAGCAGACGAAATGTCACCCCAGCGTTCTTCCTCCAGCAGGGATTCAGACGTGACAAAGCAAACGAAGCGAAGGCCATATTCCTAGCTTCAACGTCTTTACGGTAACTCACATAAAACCGGAAAGACAATCGGAGATCATCTCGCACCAGCACAGAGGGGTCACCACCTTGACGTTCGTCTCGATACAGCAGACGAAATGTCAACCCCAGCATTCTTCCTCCAACAGGGATTCGGACGTGACAAAGCAAACGAAGCGAAGGCCACATTCCTAGCTTCAACGTCTTTACGATAACTCACATAAAACCGGAAAGACAATCGGAGATCATCTCGCACCAGTACAGAGTGGTCACCACCTTGACGTTCGTCTCGATACAGCAGACGAAATGTCAACCCCAGCATTCTTCCTCCAACAGGATTCGGACACACCAAAGCAAACGAAGCGAAGGCCACATTCCTAGCTTCGACGTCTTGACAGTAACTCATATAAAACCGGAAAGACAATCGGAGATCATCTCGCACCAGCACAGAATGGTCAACACCTCGACATCCGTCTCAATACAACAGACGAGATGTCACCCTAATGTTCGTCTCGACACAGCATACGCAACGTCATTAAACGAATGGAACCACGGCAAAATCCCTAGTTCCAAACCTCGACGGTACACCAGCAACCTAGAGACAACCTCGACATCCGTCTCGATACAGTAGACGAGATGTCACCCCAATGTTCGTCTCGACACAGCAGGCGCAACGTCATTAAACGAATGGAGCCACGGCAAAATCCCTAGTTCCAAACTTCGGCGGTTCACCAGCAACCTAGAGACAACCTCGACATCCATCTCGATACAGCAGACGAGATGTCACCCCAACGTTCATCTCGACACAGCAGACGCAATGTCATCAAACAAACGGAGCCACGGCAAAATCCCTAGTTCCCACCGCAACATTCGTTTCGATACAGCAGACGCAATGCCAGCAAACGAAGCAAAGGCCAAATTCCTAACTTCAGGGTCTTGACGGCAACTCATATAAAGCCCGAAAGACTATCGGAGATCATCCCCACACCAGCGCGGAGTGGTTATGACTCATCGGGGCTCACCAAAATAAGCCTAACCTCAAGTAAAAAGCGACATGGCAAATTCCTAACACTTGCTCTTCCGACGGTCAAACTGCCAAGGAGGATTGCTTGAAGACGTCTTGTCCAGCCCCTAAGGGATCAGAGACACGGCAGTCGCAGGGCTACTCGAACAGCACGATTGCCTATCGAGGACTATATCAGCTTATGCGACGGTACGATGGCCAAAACCCTAAGTACCACCAACCTTAACGGGCTTCTGTCGTAAAGAGCAGAGGTTAAATGCGACGTTAAGATGTTCTTGCGAGAAACGCTCGATTCGTCTCGACTTGCGAAAAAAATTGTTGAGGCGGCTCGACTCGTGAGATAAAGCCTTAGGCAGTGGACATAAAAGAAGCTTGTTTCCTAAGCACTGGGACCCTGCAAGTTGGCCCAAAACGGTCTTTTGCATACCATCCACGGGTCTCACTCTCCAACATCGAACTTCGACAAGGAGGGAAACAACTGCTTACAAGTCCTCTCAACTCGTAAGAGGGAAAAATTCTCTTGTAGGATCCTTACGACTTACAAGAGAAAACCACACTTAGGAATCCTCACGATTCCTAAGGAGAAAAACCCACCTACGAGATCATCTCGATCCGTAGGGAGAAAAGTCTCTATGAGACCCTCACGGCTCATAGAGTTGAAAAGTCTTAGGCAGCAGATCTGAACCTGCGGCCTAAGCCCTCGCTATCTTATGAAGAAATCAATAGGCTTACTCTATTACCTGCTAATTGTGACGACATGCTGAGAAAGAGGAAAAGCAACAGAAAGAGCATCCGATTTACATTTGATCAAGCGTTCAAGACACATTCATTCATGCATGGGCAAAAAGACTCAGGACAAAAGATATATAATAAAGACAAGCTGGGATAAAAAAAATTCCATTAATATTGCCCGAAGTTCTTACAGTCATAAAAAAAATAAACGAAAGTTACAATGGAATAACCTCAGATCCAGGGCATGAATTGAGGAATTCAAAAGCGACCCTATCTATGACTTTCCAAGCCTCGCGGACCATCCTAGTGTGCATCCTTTCGCGAGCACAAGCGTCAGGGTCCCTCCCGATGTCTTCCACCCTCCGATAAGCAGCGAGTATGGCAGACTGTTGAAAGATCTCGTGCAAGAGGTCAATAAGACTGTCTCGCCGTCTCTTCGAGATAAAGTTCAATAGGTACACAGAGTGCACCTTGTGCTCAGCGGCATCCAACGCCCTAAGCGGCACGCCGGAACAGAATAGGGGAAGCGCTTCCCAGATAGCTCCCACGATAAGTTTAAGAAGAGAGGAACGTCGGGGAAGCAGTGAACCATTGTATGCGTCGAAGCGACTCATTATTTCAGCACACTCCTCGTTTGTGAACTCTCGATTTTGAGAGCGGCCAAGTCGGCGGATGTCCTCATGAGAGATGATCTCGTTAAGAGCATACATGTGGGCGTTCATTGTTCCTGTGAAAGAGGATCAACAGAATTATCAGAAAGACTGATTAAGCAAAACGATATAATGCACTGAGGAATAAAATGCCATCTTTAAGTTCCAAGATCCATGAAGAATTCTTAAGAGTTCTTCTATATGATTTGGGAGGAGCAAAGCTCCATTAATGAATTAAGAAAATCCAAGGAAAATATTTCAGAGAGCAGAGCTCTATGGAACCCTGGTAGGGTCCCCTTTAGTTCTCTTTAGATCCCTTTAAGACCTATAGAGCAAAGCTCTGCTAAGTAAAACCCTAAATAGGTTTCCTTTAGATCAGGGATCTATTGAGAGCGAGGCTCTATCAATGAAAATTAATTTAATTTAATTTAATCCAAATTAAAATTTTCACCTAAAAGTTTTAAGAGTTTAACTCTTAAAGTTCTTGAAAATAAAGAGTGGGGCTCTGAGTTCTGAAAGTAAAATTTTAGAGATGAGAATCATCTAAGGGACCAAAGGTCCTATTTATAGGCATCAAGTGCCCTTTCAGCTTCCAAGGGATGGCGCGACGGTTCGGAGTCTGCCACCGCTGCGCTCACATTAGGAGGCCACGTAAGCGCAACGGTGGGGGGGCATTTGTTTCGCCCAATCAGAGCAAAGCTCTGTTGAAATTCAAAATTCAAAATTTTAAAGCAACGCTTCAAATCTCGGGCGCAACGCGCCACATGTCAGGTGCTGATACATCAGCACAGCGTCCAAGAAGGCGCTCCCAATCAGAGCAAAGATCTATTTAAAGAAAAATTGAAGGAAGCAATGCTTCAGTTGCGCATGCACTGCGCTGCGCGACACGTGTCAGCACAGATGCGCTCGCGCAGTTGCGCTGCGTTGTGCGCTGCGCGACACGTGTCAGCTCAGATGCTCTCGCGCAGTTGCGCAGCGCGACACGTGTCAGCGCAGATGCGCTAGCGCAGTTGCGCTGCGCTGTGCGCTGCGAGACACGTGTCAGCGCAGATGCGCTAGCGCAGTTGCGCTGCGCTGTGCGCTGCGCGACACGTGTCACGCGCTGGGGCATCTGCGCCAAACAGAAATAAATTTCTAAGAAGTCTTTTCTGTTCTTGTTAAAACAAGAAGATTTTCTTCTGTAAAGCAGAAGCCCTTGGATCAAAGATCCAGCGGTGGGGAAAATTCCCCAAATCACTCAGAGAAAGATCTCTTTAACAAATTTAACTAATTTATGGGCACTATAAAAAGGACCCTAGGCCTCAATTCAAAGGCATGAACATTTCTTGAAAAAAAAAGTCAAGAGCTTCAAACAGAGAGAACTCTGAGAAAATTTCAAGAAAGAGGTAAAGAACCTTCACGAGAGAGAAGAAATCTCTTTTAAATAAATCATTGATCTAAAAAACCAGATCAATGTTTTTCACATAATAGTGCTTTGCACTTCTTTTTGAACGGCTGGTTCTTTAAAAACAAGAAAACAACAAAATAAAAAAATAGTGCTTTGCACTTTTATGAACCTCTGGTTCTTGAAACAAAAAAAGAAAAATTTATTTTTCTTTGATCTAATTTAGATCAAGAAATTAAATAGTGCTTTGCACTTCTGTTTTTGAATCTAAAAGATTCTTAGTGCTCTGCACTTACAAACTGCGCTAGAGCTTTGCTCTCTGGAATTGGCGCAACTCACCAGAGCGCGCCACGTGTCAGCAGCGCAACAGCACAGCGCACTAGCGCAGCGCACTGCGCTATTGTGCATGCGCTCACCAGAGCGCGCCACGTGTCAGCAGCGCAACAGCGCAGCGCACTGCGCTATTGCGCTTGCGCTCACCAGAGCGTGACACGTGTCACCACCATATGAGTTTGCGCTCATTACTTAGCGCAAAGCGCCTGACAAGCCACGTGAGGCACTGTCAGAGTATTTAATGCTCTGCATTATTAAAGAAAAGGGACAGAGCCCAATTAAAAGGCCTAACAGGCCTAATAAAGAATGCTATGCATTTTAAAAGGGGGGCAAAGCCCAAACAAAAAAAAACATATGCTCTGCATCATAAAGAAAGGGACAGAGCCCAAACCAAAACATATGCTCTGCATCATAAAGAAAGGGACAGAGCCCAAATCAAAAAGGCCTAGCAGACCAGAATAAAATGATGTGCATTACTAAACATGGGCAAAGCCCTAACACAGGTCTAACAGGCCAAATGCAAACGAAATGTGGGACGTTTCCAACTGGACTTAGCCCAATTTTGGCCGTAAGTCCTCAAATTAAATTGACTGAGCAAGATTGCTCTCTTAAATCAATTTACGACCGGTTCGAGGGTACATCTCCGAACTCCTCTGACACATGTCATTGTAATCATTCAACGTCGTCAGAGAGGTGACGGGTCCCGACGACCACACGCATCAATATGGACTGCGGGGTCCTTAAACTCGTGGACCGAAACGTCCCTAAACTAATATCGGACCGAGACGTCCTTAAACTAATATCGGACCGAGACGTCCCTAAACTAATATCGGACCGAAACGTCCCTAAACTAATATCGGACCGAAACGTCCTTAAACTAATGATGGACCACCACGTCCTTAAACTGGCGATGGACCATCATGTCCCTAAACTGGAATACGGACCACCACGTCTTTAAACTGGAATATGGACCACCATGTCCCTAAACTGGAGCACGGACCACTATGTCCCTAAACTGGAACAATAGAGCCTCCAAATGCTCTTTTTCCGGATCTAAACGGTCCCGTTTAAGTTGATCTTAGCCCCAAATACGGCTAACGTATCCTTAGACATTTAAATGAATGATAAAACTCCAAATCAACTTTGGTTCAAGGGTACATCTCTGAACTCCTCTGACATACATCGTTGTAATCCTTCAACGACGTCAGAGAGGTGATGAGTCCCGACGGCCATATATTAAATGGATCACCACGTTAAGTTGATCTTAGTCCAAAACAGGACTAACGCATTCTTAACGAACGTTTAAGTTGATCTTAGCCGCAACGCGACTAATGCATCCTTAAACTAAAAACACCAAACCCAAATCTAAGTAAATACGGATTTGGACTAATCCACGTCCTACGGGCGACGGTATTACTCAGTCTCCGTATACAATCCACGGGCAACCACAAACAAAATAAACACACGCGGCACGAAGTGAAATTCTGGTGAAGGAGAAAGTTGTTACCGCGATGCGGTAGCGTAATTAACTGCAGGGGCTTGCGCCTGCAGGGAAGAGCGTCCCCACAATCAAAAACCCCTCAAGCGAGGGGGAATCTGACGAAGTCTGCTACATCGGCCGCATCCGTCTAAACCTCCGATACACGGTGCCATAAATCAACTTGGCATCTTCAGAGAGGTAGACGGATAACACCAATTAGCATCTGCCCCGAATCTCAGCCAAGACCGTCCAAGTCTAGGCCGCCATTCGGAGGGGAACAAACACTTATGAAAATCCTAAAGACAATAATTAAATACTTGAGGTGTGTTTCCCCCAATCAGAGCAAAGCTCAGTTTGAAATTCGAATTTCAAAAATTGAAGCAACGCTTCAGATCCAGTGCCAGTTGCGCTGCGCCCTAGGCAGTACACCATGTGTGCGCTAGCGCGCTGCGCGCCACGTGTCAAACAAGATGCGCTTGTGCAGGATGCGCTGCGCTCTGAGCAGCGCACCACGTGTCAAACACAGGTGCGCTAGCGCAAAGTGCGCTAGCGCAAAGTGCGCTGCGCTCTGAGCAGCGCACCACGTGCAAAGCACGGGTGCGCTAACGCTACAATTAAAATTTCCGCACCCTTAGATCAAAAGATCTAATAATAATGATAAATTATTAATTAATCAGAATTAAAATTATGTTATGCAAAGATTTTCCAATCTTGTTAAAAACAAGAAGATAGCCTTCTGTAAAACAGAAGCCCTAGGATCAAAAATCCAACGGTGGAAAACATCCCCAAATCAATCAGAGAAAGATCTCTTTAACTGATACAGCAAATCAACTTGCCCTATATAAAGGCCCCAAGACTTCAAGTCTGAGATAGAAACCCCCTCCCCCATAAACTTTGAAAAATTCAAAGGAAGAGAAACATAGCTCTCAGCAAAAGAAGATTTTTTCTTCAAGGTAAAAAGAATGGTGATGAACACAGAAATAAAATCATCTCATAAAAAGAAGAATTCTTTTCTTTAAAAAGATCATAGATCTACAAGACAAAAAGTCATTCACAAAAGAAATCAAAAGATCTCATCATGAAATAAAAGAAGAACATATTTCTTCTCACAGATCATTGATCTATAAAGGCAAAGCCTTTCATAAAAACAAGAGATTGAAGTATCTCCCGCAAAAATAAGAACTGTTGTTCTTAAATCTTGAGACAAAGTCTCTTTTAAAAGAACATAAATTTGTTCCCAGATCACAAAATTGATTAAATGCGCTTTGCGCTCATGAAATGCGCCTTGCGCTCTTGAACAGCGCTTCTGCGTTCTCTGGACCGGCGCTTAGCGCTAAAATGCGCCACGTATCAACCACGTATGCGCCAATTAACAACTTGCGCTTTGCGCTTCTGAAATAGCGCACTGCGCTCATGGGCTGGCGCTCAGCGCCAAGCGTGCCACGTGTCACTCACGTGTGCGACACTAAATAGAAAGCGCAATGCGCTCATGGACTAGCGCTCAGCGATCATAAACTGGCATCGTGCGCTCATTATCTAGCGCTGAGCGTGACATGTGTCTTCCATGTGCGTGCTACATGGCAGAAGCGCATCACGCTCTTTAGCTGGCGCAAAGCGCCAAGCGCGACACGTATCCTTCACGCGTGCGCTACTTGGCAGAAGCACATTGCGCTCTTTAACTGACGCAAAGCGCCTGGCGCGCCACGTAAGGCGCTAACAAAACATAAATTGTTCTTTAATAAGCCAGAGCTCTGATGAATGCTCCGCATTTAATACAAGGCAAAATTTTTGTCAAGATATAATGCTTGGTATAATTAAAAGAGCCAAGCCCAAATAAAAGCTCAACAGCCTAAAATAAAATGTTAAACATTTATTGGACTTAGCCCAATATTGGCCATAAGTCCTCAACTTATATTAATTGAGCCCTTCTGCTCATGAATATTTTAACAGATCTTAGTCCCAAATTGGACTACAGATCTTCCAACCAATTCACACCGGTTCGAGGGTACATCTCTTTACTCCTCTGATATCTGTCGTGGTAATCCTTCAACGTCTTCAGAGAGGTGACGGGTCCTGACAACTACACATTTCAAGGATTGTGAGGTCCTTAAACTCATGGACTATGATGTCCTTAACCTGGACTGTGAGGTCCTTAAACTCATGGACTATGATGTCCTTAACCTTGGACCGCGATGTCCTTAAACTAACATTGGACCGAGATGTCCTTAAACTAGCATTGGACCGAGATGTCCTTAAACTAACATTGGACCATAATTTCCTTAAACTAACATTGGACCGCAATGTCCCTAAACTAATCGACCGCAATGTCCCTAAACTAAACAATAGAGCTCAATTGCTCTCTTGTTGGATCTAAACGATCCCGTTAAGTTGATCTTAGTCTAAAATGAGATTAACGTATCCTTAACAAACGTTTAAGTTGATCTTAGTCTCAAATGAGGCTAACGTATCCTTAAACCCCAACCCCCAAACCCAAATCTAAGAAGATACGGATTTGGACTAATCCACGCCCTGCGGGCGACAACATACATTAGTCTCCGTATACAATCCACGGGCAACCAAAAACAAAATAAACACCCACGATACGAAGTGACCATCTGGAGAAGGAGAAAGTGGTTACCGCGATGCGGTAGCGTAATTAACTGCAGGGGCTTGCGCCTACAGGGAAGAGCGTCCCCACAATCAAAAACCCCTCAAATGAGGGGGAATCTGACGAAGTCTGCTACATCGGCCGCATCCGTTTAAACCTTCGATACATGGTGCCATAAATCAACTTGGCATCTTTGGAGAGGTGGACAGATAGCACCAATTAGCATCTGTCTCGAAATTCAGGAGAGACGTTCACAGCATCTTCCCGCGTCTTTTCGGCGGGGAACAGATTCTGGCACGCCCGGTGGGACCTTTTCCTCTTTCCACTCCACACTTCGTGTGTCGTGTTCGCGAACGAATCGCGTCTTGATATGGTTGCCCTTGGGTTCGAGGTACTAAGATTTGGTGTCTTACTCCTTGCAGAAAACGAAAGATCGATGGCGTATACTTGCACGAAATGTTCCAGCTGCAACTGAAACTTCCGTTCCACCTCATCTGAAGGTGTAACTTACGGGCCCCAGGCGGCCTCCCTATTCACAATGCCGGTAGAGCAGGTGATGCAGGGTACCACCGGGTTGTTCTTCGGGACCATGCTCCCACCAGTGAGCGTTAACATCCCGCTGCCGCAAGAAACGCAAAAGAAGTCGGTCTTTGATCGGCTCACTACCACCACGGCCCCTTGTTCATATCATAATTTTGCATTATTATATTCCCCGTTCTTAATCATTTTACAAATAAATAGGTGCTTTTGATCCGTGTCTGCTAAATAGTTGCAGATTACATGTTCTCGGAACAATACAGTGAAAATGATGAAAAAACGCTACAAAAGTGAGACTATGACCAACAAATAGAAGAATTTTTATCATGCCGCCTACAGTTAAGGAACAAATGAAGATCAATGAATAGTTCGATTTCACAAAGTAAAAAGGCAGCACATGATTCAAGACTTCAATACGAAGCGAACGGGAAAAGTCCACAACATTCTGCACTGTGGAAATCTGGAAGAAACTAAAAGACATTCTGAAGAACCAAGTGAAGAATATAAGGAAAAAGCAACAGAAAGAAGCCCTGAAGAAATGTGCCAGCAAGCCCATCTAATGGCCGCGGAACCGCGGCCAAACCAGGCTTATGGCCGCGGATCCGCGGCCGTGCATCGCACGTGTCGGTGCGTGTCGGTGCGTATCGGTGCGTCGGTGCATTGACTCGGTTTTCTTAAGGGTATTTTTGTAATTCTAAATATGGATCAGATGTAAACCCTAGGGTTTCTATTATCTATAAATAGGAAGCCTACAGTGCTTTTTAGGTGAGCCACTTTTTGGGTGCCTCTTTTCAGATGCCTCTTTTTATTTCTCTAGTCTAAAATTTTCAATCCTTGTAATTGTCAAAGAGTGCATCAATAAAGAAGTAAGTTTTTTTTATCTTGCCTTAGTTATTTTAATTTCTTTTCTGCCCTAGTTATCTAGCAATTTTATTTCTCTGCCCTAGTTATTTATCTGCAATTCTTTATCTGCCGTAGTTAATTAAAAGAAAACCATAAAAATGAATTCGTTTATAAATTCCCTAATGAGTGAGTAGTTTCTCACTTATTAGGGTTAGGTTTGGGGAAGGTTAGAGAGATGAAAATCTCTCACCCCTTTCTTGCCCATTATACATTTTAAAGTAGGACTCTATGCATACATACACACACAGCTCACTACGGCACCCTATCCCAAGAGGTAGTGGTGATACCATAGTTAAAGGCCGGTTGTGTATGATTTCCATGGAGATTAGGGTAAGAGTTAAGAAAGGACGGACAAGGACCAAAGGGAAGAAACCGAGTTTCTTCCCGATCGTGCTAATCCCCTTTGTTAATTATTACCTTAACACCTAAAAGTTCTTAATTAGGGCAAAGAAAGCGGTGAGAATAATTGACTTTCCAAACCAACCCAATCTTAACCCTAGCAAGCTTTTTATAAACTTTCATCTCATTCTTAGATTTTAAAATAAAACCCAAAATCTTTTGGATTTAACTCGTTAAAACATAAAGAAAAGGAATCCATCTCCCTGTGGACTGACCCGTACTCAACTGGCTAGCTACCAAGCGACACCGTTATTGATTGTGGTTAATTCTTTGATCACAAACGCATAAGCACATAAATCCCAAACAATCACCCCTCTCAACGGGTCATCTGATGTCAAGCTAACAGCATCAGTCTTTGATAGGCTGAGCGTGAACTCCGATGGGCCTGTCAAGAAGCCCACGATACTTGAAGCGGCCATCCCAAAGCGGATAGCCATTCCTGCTCTCGAGGTCACTAAAGAAGCTTCTCCTTCCAAAGGATCAGTCTTTACGAGGCTGGCAACTCCGGCTCCCGTTCCTGCTCAAAGGTCTGTCTTTGACAGATTGGATACTGCTGCTCAGCGGACGTCGGTCTTCAAGAGGCGGGTACCAGCAGCGCCTCACCAGAACAGGGGGCATGACGAAGTCACCCCTAAAGATGAAACAATCCCAACGGCTCGAAACGCTCGATGTCGCCACTAGCGCCAAGTAAGGAAAGCTGGGGGCAACTCCTCCTCTGGGCTAACTCCACCAGCCCCAACGGTAGAAGTCAATGCTGCTGTTCCAACTGGGAACAGCTTTGAGCTGCTTAACAGGGTGCGCAAGAATTCACCCACCGCCGTACTGAAAAGATCTCCTCCACCCGTGGAGAATGTTACAGAAATGAAGCCGGAGCAGTCCCCTCAGCGGTTGTCCTCCAAAATTTGCAAAGTCTGGCGACGGGTTCAGGGCTCAGTAATTGATCAAGATTACTCTCGCCGACAGAAAAAGATAAAAGTTCGACAAGAAAAGGACCATCCTGTCGAGCCACAAAAGACGACAGCTACCTAGGTGCCCGCTGCAACGGCCCCCTCGATTTCAACTGTTCAAAAGAGAAGGAGGCCAGAGAATGCCCCTGTGACTGCGGCAAACCGCAAAGACGCTGAGCCCAAACGCCCCAAGTCTGGGGGCATGATGGTACATACCGTTTATATGGCTTCCGGAAAAGAGGAAAGCCATGCTTTTATGGGTCATCGACCTCTTACCCTGTCAATAACGAAGGCTCAAGAACAACAGCAGCAGAAGCTTCAGGAGATGCTGACTGCAATGGACACACTCACCGGGCCAAAAGACAATCCAGAGACCTCGGAGCAGTGTCAGGAACAAGAAACTGACACCAAATTCCTCCGAAGAATGATTGAGAGGAAAGAAAAGGAGACCGCGGAACAGGAAGCCAATATAAAACGAATGGCTCTCTTATTCTAGGACATGGCTGGGATGATGTTACAGCCGGAACCTCCAGGTGAAGACCCTCCTATCATCATTGAAGACGACAGAGGGGAGACATCGAACCCTCCTCCGGCTCTTTCAACAGCCAAAGAGGAAACCATTTCTAAGGCCGCTCTGGATGACTACATTGCTCAACATATACGAGCTCACCAGGCGAATGAAGGGGCCGGCCAAGTTATTAAAACTGGGTGACCATATCCAGGCTGGTATGACCAAATAAAGTATCCGCCGGGATACACAATCCCCAAATTTCATGTATACAAAGGGACGAGCAATCCCCACCAGCATGTCGCCCAGTTCAGGGCTCTATGTGGCAACACCATAGGTGATGATAAACTTCTACTTCGCCAGTTCGCCGGTAGCTTAGCAGAGACAGCTTTTGAATGGTACTCTGAGCTTCCCGACGACTCCGTCAAAACGTTTATAGAAATGGAGTTGCTATTCACTCAGCGGTTCTCAAGCGCCAGCAAACGCACCCCGATCACGGCATTGATCAATGCCAGAGTAAAGCCGGGAGAGACATGGGTGCAGTATGCAACCGGTGGCAGAACCTATGGTCAAGATGCGAACAACGCATAGAAGAAGCTCCTGCCGTGGGCATGTTCATGTGGACCCTTGACCCTCAGTCGACTATCTTCCAATTCATGATGTTCTTCAAGCCGACCACCTTCCAAGCCTTGATCGACAAGCTGGCCCAAATAGACCAGGTGGGCCATAGGCCTTTCCCTTCAAAAGTGGGTTTTCGGAATGAAAAAGGCAACGGGAAAGCGACCTTTGTTGCCAACGCTCAGCGACAGCCGAGTAACCCGAGACTGTCTGTTCGTCAAAGCAACAAGCCGCGATCCCTCGATGAGAAGTTGAAACGTCCTTATCCATTTCCCAGGGATAAAATAAGGAGACTGTTCGAACTGGCAGTGCGCAACGGGCTCATCACTCTGCCAGATCCAAAACATCCGTCGCAACCGAGTGACGTTAACCATCCTAACTATTGTCCCTACTACAGAGTAATGGGTCACCCACTCGAAGATTGCTACGTCTTCAAAGGCTGGATTGAGGATGAATACCAATAGGGCAAATTCGCGTTCTCTAACAACTGGAAGGTGAACCCGCCACAACCACATGCTCAGAAAAAGATGGACACGCCGGGGGCATCATGTTCTTTTATAGGGGAAGCTCCATGAGAAATTGTTCTTTCGGCAAAAACTAAAAGAATGCTGAAAGATCTTCAAACATGTCCGACCTATGAAAAACGGACCGAAATGTCATTAAACTAATGATGGACCACTATGTCCTAAAATTGGCTGATGACCGAGACGTCGATAAACTACTGTAGACTGCAGCATCCCAAGGCTGACACAAAAAAAAGAAGAGAAAAGAATAAAAAAAGAAGAAGAAAGAGAAAGAAAAAACGGTATGTCCATAAGCGAAAAGGGCACGGATGAAAACCCGAAAGGGCTCCGTGAGTAAAAACAACAGGGCTACCGGCGAGTTTTGTGAAAACCCGAAAGGGCGCAATCTCGTTAAAAGAAACTCACAAGGTCCTCTCGACCTTGTGAGGAGAAACCACCTGTGTGAGATCCTTACGACTCGCAAGGGAGCAACACACTTAGGGATCCCCATGACTCCTAAGGAGAAATTACACTTGCGAGATCCTCACGACTCGTAAGGAGAACCCTCTTATGGGACCCTCACGGCTCATAAGATTCAAAAGTCTTAAGCTACAGGGATCTGAACCTGTTCTTAAGTGGCCACCACAACCTCCAATACTGCCCTACAAGCAGCTTAATGCTGACCCTTGTATACAATCCACGGGTGCGAATAAACATTTCCTTAACAAAGTCCCATCTGTGACTAGGGATATGTTTACACACTGAACAGCCCTTGTAAGTCCTCTCGACTTACAAGGAGAAAGCATTCTTATAAAATCCTTACGACTTATAAGAGACCACACACTTAGGAATCCTTACGATTCCTAAGGAGAAAACGCACCTACGGGATCCTCACGACTCGTGGGGAGAAACACCTTTATGAGACCCTTACGGCTCATGAAGTAAAAAGCCTTAGTCTACGGGATCCTAACCCTGTTTGCTAAGCCACCTTTGTTCGACATCGACAAAGGCAAATGATGATTCACTCCTGGCAATATCCCGGTTGTAGCGATGCTGATGCCTAAATCGGTATCAAATTCCAAGTCCTTTCACGGCAAATGATGATTCACTCCCGGCAATATTCCAATCGCAGCGATGATGATGCTGAGATTGGCACCAGATTCCAAGTTACACACTCGCGATAAAAAATCGGCGAGCCAAAAATTCATATGAAATAGCCGAAATGATAGGGCAACTTGTAACAAAATCAGCAAGTAAAAATGTATGCATACAAAAACAGCCAAAATGATTGGGCAACTCACAACAAAAAGCAATGAGTAAATAAAACAAATAGCCGAAATGATTGGGCACGGCGAAAAATAGCCGAAATGGTTGGGCAATCGCGATTTTCGCAATATAAAAAGCTGAAATGATAGAGCATCGCGGAAAGGATAAAAAAATGATGAACTGCAGTGAAACTTTTTGCCCTGCAGGTGAAGTCACATTGACCCATGTATACAATCCATGGGCACAAACAAGAAGGGAATCATATCGTCCCACCAGGCTTCGTCGAAGAGAAGCCAAATCTCGACGGTTCATAGACCTAGAGACAATCTCGACATTCGTCGTAATATTGCAAACACAATGTCAACAAACAAAGCGAAGGAAGATCCCTAGCTTCATGGTCTCGACGTCAACATCGACAACTTAGAGATCAACAACGGCGTTTCTCCTTACTCCAGTAGGATGCAGAAGTGACGTCAACAAAAGATCTAATGGTCGAAACAAAGCGGAGTGACGGCAAAATCCCAGCTCCACCTCAGCATTCGTATCGATACAGCAGACGAGATGTTACCACAGCGTTCTTCCTCCAGCAGGATTCAGATGCGACAATCCAAAAATGGAGCCATGGCGAATCCCTAGTTCCAGGTCCCGACGGTTCACCAACAACCTAGAGACCACCTTGACGTTCGTCTCGATACAGCAGACGCGATGTCACCCCAGCATTCTTCCCCCAACAGGATTCAGACGCGACATCAACAAAGCGGAACCACGGCAAAGTCCTAGTTCCAAAACTCTAAGGTCCGCAGACGACCTAGAGTCAACCAATGACTTCCTCTCCAGATCAACGCTCGGTCTCGAAAACAAGTCAACCAACCCCAGGAAAATCAGTGTCCTCGGCAAAACCTCTCGATTCAGGGAAATCAGCATCCTTAGCGAGAACCTTTCGATTCGCGTCAACCCGCAAGGAAATCAGTGTCTTTGCAGGAATCTCTCGATTCATCTCGACTCCGGGGAAATCAATGTCCTTGGCAAAACCTCGATTCAGGGAAATCAGCATCCTTGGCAAGAACTTCTCAATTCGCGTTGACCCGCAGAGAAATCAGTGTCTCTGCAGGAATATACGGCGTCAGCAAAACGGAGCCATGGCAAAGTCCCTAGTTCCAGGTCCCGACATTTCACCAACAACTTAAAGACAAATCGCGGCATTCGTCTCGATACAGCAGACGCAATGCCACCAAACGAAGCGAAGGCAATATTCCTAGCTTCAGGGTCTTGATGGAAACTCATATAAAACCTGAAAGACTATCGAAGATCATCCCACACCAGCGCGGAGTGGTTATGACTCATCGGGGCTCCCAAACTGAGCCTAACCTCAAGTAAAAAGCGACATGGAATATCCCTAACGCTTGCTCTTTTGACGGTAATATCACCTGGAAGATTGCCTGAAGACGTCTTGTCCAGCCTCCAAAGGGATCAGAGACACGACAGTCATGGGGATACTCGAACAGCAAGATTATGCGTCGAGGAATACACCAGCCAACGCAACGGTGCGACGGGTAAAAAACCCTACTAACACAGGCCCTAACGAACTTCTATTAGCAGGAGTTAACTGTGACGTTAGGAAATCCTTGCGAGAACTTCTCGATTCGTCTCGACTCGTGGGGAAAATAATGTTCCTGCGAGAACTTCTCGATTCGTCTTGACTCGTAGGGAAAAGACTTAGGCAATGGGGATAATGACCTGTTTCCTAAGCACTGGGCCCTGCAAGTCAGTCCAAAATGGACTCTTGCATATTATTCACGGGCCACACTCTCCAAAGTCGAATCTCGACAAGGAGGGAAATAACCACTTACGGGTCCTCTCGACTTATAAAAGGGAAAATTCTCTTGTGAAATCCTTACGACTCTCAAGAGAAAACACGCTTAGGAATCCTCGCGATTCCTAAGGAGAAAATACACCTACGAGATCCTCTCAACTCGTTGGGAGAAAAGTCTTTATGAGACCCTCACGGCTCATGAAGTTGAAAAGTCTTAGGCAGCAGATCTGAACCTGCTTTCTAAGCCATCACTACCCCTCGAAAAAGCCTAAACAAGATGCTCACTCTATCATCTATCGGTTATGCTTGCTAAGGTGACATGCTGATAACAAAAGAAAGAAGAAAGCAAAGAGATGACATAAGACATTGCGAAAGAAATGTATCTTTTATTCATGAATTAAATTGGGTACAAATTACATCATATGAAAGAATAAAAAATGGATACATTTTATTCAAAATTACAAATGGTACAAAAAACAATTATTGAGAGGGAAGCGCTTTCAATAGTCCGGTCAGCCGCTCGCGCACTTCTCTCAGCCCCTTTTCTTGATCAGCTGCCGCGGCCAACTCTGCTTCGACTTGGGCTCGTTGCTGCAAGTAAGATGAAAGTCGCTCATCAACGACCCGCCGAGCTACCTCACAACTCTGTGCATCCTGTTCGATGAGGTCGAGCTTCTGCCTCAGCGTTAACCCGTCGGAAATACATCGTAAAAGGCTCTCAAAGATGGTTTTCAACTGCACAGCATTGGCGTCAACCTGAACATGCAGTCGGGCAGATTCGCTCGAAGTCACTTCACATTCCTTATGCTTTAAGGCCGCTTCTTGTTCAAGATGGAGGAAGTAAGGAGTGCTCTACTCGACCCACGTAGCCCGTTGAGTGTTCACAGCCAGGACCTCTAAAGCAGGACATCCGACCTCGAGCTCATGCAGGCAAGCCTCAATCTTCCTGCAATGATTAACCCAAGACTCAACGACGCCCTCGTTATGAAAGTTCACGAGCATCGCCGGCATAGGGTTAACCTCTGCGGAAAAATCCGCGGCGAATGTGCGAGTCTCCATGTCAAGCTCCTCAATGTAGTCGCTCAACACGCGCAAACTATTCGCGGCGCCTTTCGAGGATGCACGTCGAGAAAAGGGGCCTGCTGGCATTATGACTCGAGACTCGAACGGAGCTGAAGTTGATATCACCGCTGCAAAACAAATCGCAGTCAAATGACGGTTCAAGAAGTAGAAGAGGTTCATGAGCAAGGGAGTTTACTATACCGGCTGCAGCAGGTGGCAAGGCCGGGAGTACCAGTGGCGCAACTGTTCTCTCGTCTCCTCCTTCGATCTATAGTACTGCAATCAAAACAAAGAAGAATTAGAAATGATTTGACTGCAGGTAAAAGAAGAGACATTAGCTAAAGCCTGTACTCACCAGCGCCACTAGATGATGCAATCTCTGACTGGAAGGAGAAGTGTGGTTATAGCACCTGATACAGGTGATCAAAAAGGACTCATGTAAGGACGCAGTAATGCAATGTCAGTACATAAATTATACAGCCTAGAAATAAAACTGATGGGTCACAAATCCGCACCTTCCAGCATTTGAGATGGTACGAGAGAAGGTAGAGGAGCGGTCACCGTTAAAGCAGCAACCGAAGATGCTTCCTCAGGTGGCACAACCCCAACGCTCATCACACCTACATTAGAAATAAGAGAAACGCTGTCAAAAAGAAATTAAAAGGGGATTGCAAAATAAAGGGGAAAGCGATGACCCAAAATCTACCTGGTGAGTCGCCGGTCGAGACAGCGACAAGAGTGTCACCGGATGCAGCGAATGCTCCACCCTCCTCTATCGGAACAGTCTCGCCACCCGTAGCCTCATCCCCCGATTCCATGAGAACCGTCGTAACGCTCACGACGCCAGGAAACGGCAAAGAACCGCAGGCGGAAAGAGTGACGATTGGGGCAGTGGCCGACTCTTGAGAAAGAGTGACTATCTCGGGCTCAGCGGCTGTAGCCATCTCACCCATCGCTACCTCGAGCTCGGCAATTATAGCCATCTCGCCTACCGCTGCCTCGGGTTCGGCGATCGTGGCTATCTCCTCTACCTCTACCCCAGGCTCAGTAGTTTCCGCCACTTCTTCGGCAAGACTCGGCCCTGCAGGATAGGATATATGAGAACCTGAAAGTTAAAACTTTGACAAAAGAACCCAATGTCACGTTACCTTGAGTTGGTCTTCCGATTGCTCCCCGAGCGGCACGTGCTACCCGTCTGTGGGTGGTGGACAAGGCAGCCGAGGCATCCTCTGAAGGAGTAGGGGCAGGGGTAGCAGTGCTCGAACCCGCACCCACGGCCAAGGCGGCACTACGCTCCCTTGCCGCGCGCATTCTACGCTTCCTGTCCGCTCGGGCCGTCAGAGCGGATCTTCTAGAATCCTCCATCAATAGGACGTCATCGTCCGCGCCAAGGGTTACCTCTGGAGCCGTCAAGGCATCCGTCATCGGTCGTTTGAGTAAGGCCTCCTTCGGCAGTGCCGAGGAGGCCGGGACTTCGATGGCTGGCCCGGGAAGCATCTCCGCATCACCTTGCGGGATTGGCATTGTATTCCCTGTGATAAGATAAAGAAGGGGTCAGATTGTCCATAAGAAAGGAGAATGAAGATGCAATGAGCCGAGAAATACCAATGCCCAGCAAAGCGCGAGTCCTCTCCTCCTCCTCAAAGGTCCTAAGGGAAGCCGTTATAGCCTCTTCAGTGGAAAAGCCTATTACAGAAGGAAAGATGTCAGTCAAAATATGATAATAAAAATATAATGTAATAACAGAAGTTACGGCTTATACTTACTTGATTGCGCGAGGATGGCCATTCCCTCTTTGTGGCTTGCTGATCGCACAGAAGCTGCAATGGCGGCCTCGAGATCAGTATCGTCCGGCGCTATGAATAGACCTTCGTTGGTCCTTTATTTGCTCAGGCCCTCGCTATAAGGAGCATGAGGCTCCTGGCCGAGTACAACATCTATAGAGAGGATCGACTTCTTCTTCCTCTTCTGCGAGCGAGCTCCGGTCGCCCCAAGCACAAGTTTACGTTTAGCAGGCACCTTTGGGCGACGAGTCCCGATATCTGAGCCCACGTCAGACTCAGGGGAAGCTATATTTACCATCTCCATGGGAGCACGGGGCACCGGTAGCTCAGGCCTGTCGTGGGAGACTTCAATCACGGCATCTTCTCTTAGCGGAGGGAGGACAATGGTCCGTCGCTTCAAGGGGACGTTTCGATCACCGGCAAGGGGTGCACCCTTGCGGTCGAGCAGCAGTCGCTTCTCCTCCCTGATAACAGCACCCATTGCATGTTGGTACCAGGCCACGTGTAAATTAAGGGCCTTCGGGACACAACATGGTTCGCTGATAAAGAAGTGAGACCCCGTGTTCAAGCACATGAAATGATGCAGCGCGCTCCGCATTCCCTCTTCGGTGGCAGCAGGTTCTACCAGGAAACTCTCCAGCGGGGACTCCCTGATTGTAACTTAGCTGCTGGGCAAAACGATGTGGGTTGTATCTCATGGATAGCGCCGCATCATTTTGCCTGAATACAAGAAAGCCCGGCCTGATGGAGTACAAATGAAGAATCTCCTGGGCTTTCAACACGGAGGCCCCGTCTTTAAAAATGTCTCGCAATGGCAGCACCGCCTTTGAAGTTTCCTGGCCGATGGTCAAGACTTTGTCTGTGAAAGACATACCATCTCCAACCGTACGCGGACGGAGGAGCAAGCCCCTAGCTTCCCGTGTTGACGGACTCATGATGGAGGCGTCAACTAGCCGCATTATCCGTGGGAACTTGCATCTGTCGTAAAAAGAAAGTCTTTTATGGATGCCAAAGACCCCAAGCATGTGCAGCTCCATCCATGAAGTGAAGTAATGCATCGGGAAGTTGGCAGGATGCACCCCTGGTTCAGTTGTATCTGCTGCTAAGCTAAGACCGTGATATAGCTGGGCTAACCCGGTGATCCCGATGGCCACTTGTATTCCGGCAACCATGCGATGCGCGGGGTAGAAGACGGAAGGCCTCATGTAACGAGGATGCATAGGAAGCGCGAACCAGCTTAACCATAAACTGAGGAACCCGAGAAAGAACGCTTCCTCATCAATGCCCGGAGCAGCGATTTCTGACAGAGGGACGATCGCGATGTCAGGAAGAAAGAAACCCTTTTGATTAGCTTCCAGTATCGGCCGACGGTCCAAGCCAAAACCGAAGGGATCATCAAGTTTAGCAAACTTTTCTCCTTGTCGCGACAAAATTTCCGGGCGAAGAAAACGGGCAATGAAGTCCGCAAAGCTGACCCCTCGGCCTCCGGATTCAAGGAAGAGGCTCTCATACATGTTCAACACCTTTATCGGACTTAGGAACTGGTGCTGAATGGTGGTCTCTGGGGTGAAGCCCATCATCACTGGCTTGGTGGCAAAAACATGTTCATCCGGAGAAAGCAGCTCCTCGTAGTGCTCCCCCCTAACTGGTAAATCAAAAACCTCGGCGAATTCTTCCAAGGAAATGGAGACCTCTCTATCTAATAGGAGGAAGGTATGGGTCGGGATGTTCCACTGCTCCGGAAACGCCTTGATCCACCATGTGGGAGGTGTAGAATACAGGAACAAGGAAGCATAGACCGCAGGGTATAAGCCGAGCTTTAGCAGCTGCGATTTCTTCGCCGACAAGATATACCGAGCCCACTGCAAGTACCCGGCCGGATGACGGGGAGTTAGCCCGATGTTGTAGGGCTATCCTCAAGGGCGCGACTCGTCCTGACATATGCGCCGTCCTAGGGTATCCAAAGCCGCCAGTGGCTGCACGGGTAATGCGGCGATCGAAGGCTGAAGGAGACCCTCCGAAGTCCAATTAACCACCTCCACGGCATAGTTCACCGGGGGTGCATCTGCATACGGGATCGCCGAGATAGGCTTCGAAAGCGTCGCACAAGAAAAGCTCCGGCGGCATCTGATAATCTGATCGTACCATCTACCCCACAGGTGAAGATTCTTGTATTCCGGGTCGTGGTCTTTGATCAGCGCAAGAACCTCTCGGTCTACAGGCGCCTCAGGAAATCCGCCTTCTGATCGGATGAACGGAAAGGAAGTGTCGAAAGACATGTCGCCTGCGTAAAAAGGGACAGAAGTCAACTGTCGGTGCTATAATTTAATTTTAAAATTATGATACTTGGTACTTCAAAATTTGTACCACACTGTAATGCAGTGGAGAGGGGCCAAAGGGGGCCCACAAAATCTAGATGGCAATTCATCAATTAATAATTAATAAAAAAACAGCCTCATCATTTGATGAGATTGTTAATTAAGTGAGGAGATCCTCAAGAAAATTCTCATTAAATGAGAGATCCCTCGGGAAGAGGAGTAAATCTCCTTTTGAGAGCAATGCTCTGTGATAGAGTGACACTTGTCAAACTCTAATCATGAGGGAATCAAAATTCCTCAAGAGCCTTGCTCTGGAAAATTTGATGATGGAAAAACCCATCAGAAAAAAATTAAAATCAATTTTTTTATGAATTAAGAATTCTGAGATCTTCAAGATCTATGAACAAACTCTAAGAGTTCTTTATGAGCAAAGATCTGTTCATGGGTTAAGAAACCCTGAAACAAGATCTCCTTAGATCTATGGGTTCGAGAGAGCAAAGCTCTGTTAATGAAACCCTAAATGGGTTTTCTTAAGATCAAAGATTTATGAAGTGCAAGGCTCTGTTAATGGGTAAAACCCTAGTTTATTAAAAGATTTAATCTTTACCTAAGTTGACAGAGTTTTGACTCTTAAAATCTCTTAAGATGAAGAGCTATGCTCTGAATAAAAATTCTCAATTAAAGAAGATGAACTTCATCTAAAGGACCAAAGGTCCTATTTATAGGCATTGAAACGTCTCTTCAACTTCTGAGTTGATCCAAGGGCGCAGATGCTGCCACCGCTGCACTCACATGTGGGCCACGTGAGCGCAATGGTGGGGGGGCATTTGTTTCCCCCAATCAGAGCAAAACTGTGTTTGAAATTCGAATTTCAAAAATTGAAGCTACGCTTCAGATCCAGCGCCAGGTGCGCTGCGCTCTAGGCAGTGCACTATGTGTGCACTAGCGCTAGGCGCGTTGCGCGCCACGTGTCAAACAGGGTGCGCTAGCGCAGGACGCGTTGCGCTCTGAGCAGCGCACCATGTGTCAAACACAGGTGTGCTAGCGCAAAGTGCGCTGCGCTCTGAGCAGCGCAAAGTGCGCTGCACGGGTGCGCTAGCGCTGGAATTAAAAATTCCCCACCCTTAGATCAAAAGATCTAATAATAATGATAAATCATTAATTAATCAGAATTAAAATTCTGTTATGAAAAGATTTTCCAATCATGTTAAAAACAAGAAGATAGCCTTCTGTAAAACAGAAGCCCTAGGATCAAAGATCCAACGGTGGAAAACATCCCCAAATCAATCAGAGAAAGATCTCTTTAACTGATACAGCAAATCAACTTGCCCTATATAAAGGCCCCAAGACTTCAAGTCTGAGATAGAAACCCCCCCTAAACTTTGAAAAATTCAAAGGAAGAGAAATATAGCTCTCAGCAAAAGAAGATTTTTTCTTCAAAGTAAAAAGAATGGTGATGAACACAGAGATGAAATCATCTCATAAAAAGAAGAATTCTTTTCTTTAAAAAAGATCATAGATCTACAAGACAAAAAGTCTTTCACAAAAGAGATCAAAAGATCTCATCATGAAATAAAAGAAGAACATATTTCTTCTCACAGATCATTGATCTATAAAGGCAAAGCCTTTCACCAAAACAAGAGATTGAAGTATCTCCCGCAAAAATAAGAACTGTTGTTCTTAAATCTTGAGACAAAGTCTCTTTTAAAAGAACATAAATTTGTTCCCAGATCACAAAATTGATCAAATGCGCTTTGCGCTCATGAAATGCGCCTTGCGCTCTTGAACAACGCTTCTGCGCTCTCTGGACCGGCGCTTAGCGCCAAAATGCGTCACGTGTCAACCATGTATACGCCAATTAACAACTTGCGCTTTGCGCTTCTGAAATAGCGCACTGCGCTCATGGGCTGGCGCTCAGCGCCAAGTGCGCCACGTGTCACTCACGTGTGCGCCACTAAATTAAAAGAGCAATGCGCTCATAGACTAGCGCTCAGCGCTCATAAACTGGCATCATGCGCTCATCATCTAGCACTTAGCACTGAGCGCGACACGTGTCCTCTATGTGTGCACTACTCGGCAGAAGCGCATCACGCTCTTTAACTGGCGCCAAGCGCGACACGTGTCCTTCACGCGTACGCTACTTGGTAGAAGCGCATTGCGCTCTTTAACTGGCGCAACGCGCCTGGCGCACCATATAAAGCGCTGACAGAACATAAATTGTTCTTTAATAAGCCAGAGCTCTGATGAATGCTCTGCATTCAATACAAGGCAAAAATTTTGTCAAGATATAATGCTCAGCATTATTAAAAGAGCCAAACCCAAATAAAAGCTCAACAGCCCAAAATAAAATGTTAAACATTTATTGGACTTAGCCCAATATTGGCCATAAGTCCGCAACTTATATTAATTGAGCCCTTCTGCTCATGAATATTTTAACAGATCTTAGTCCCAAATTGGACTACAGATCTTCCAACCAATTCATACCGGTTCGAGGGTACATCTCTTTACTCTTCTGATATCTGTCGTTGTAATCCTTCAACGTCTTCAGAGGTGACGGGTCCTGACAACCACACATTTCAAGGACAGTGAGGTCCTTAAACTCATGGACTATGATGTCCTTAACCTGGACTGTGAGGTCCTTAAACTCATGGACTATGATGTCCTTAACCTTGGACCGCGATGTTCTTAAACTAACATTGGACCGAGATGTCCTTAAACTAACATTGGACCGCAATATCCTTAGACTAATCGACCACAATGTCCCTAAACTAAACAATAGAGCCCAATTGCTCTCTTGTTGGATCTAAACGATCCCGCTAAGTTGATCTTAGTCTAAAATGAGACTAACGTATCCTTAACAAACGTTTAAGTTGATCTTAGTCTCAAATGAGGCTAACGTATCCTTAAACCCCAACCCCCAAACCCAAATCTAAGAAGATACGGATTTGGACTAATCCACGCCCTACGGGCGACAATATACATTAGTCTCCGTATACAATCCACGGGCAACCAAAAACAAAACAAACACACACGACACGAAGTGACCATCTGGAGAAGGAGAAAGTGGTTACCGCGATGCGGTAGCGTAATTAACTGCAGGGGCTTGCGCCTGTAGGGAAGAGCGTCCCCACAATCAAAAACCCCTCAAATGAGGGGGAATCTGACGAAGTCTGCTACATTGGCCGCATCCGTTTAAACCTTTGATACATGGTACCATAAATCAACTTGGTATCTTCGGAGAGGTGGACGGATAGCACCAATTAGTATCTGCCCCGAAATTCAGGAGAGACGTTCACAGCGTCTTCCCGCGTCTTTCCGGCGGAGAACAAGGTGTATTTTGAAATTATATCAAAATTATTTTTACATAAAATTCCCTCACGTTATACTAAATTACAATAAAGACCCTAGTAAATATAGGTTTAAGCGGGACCAATTCTCTTGAGCCTTAGGGAGCCGGAGAATGTGGGTGCTTACCTATCTAAGATAGACAATCTAACAAACGGTGTTATCAACACGGTAATTGCCTTGGAAAAAAACTCAAATCCTGCTGTCCATGTGCAGCAGTTACCGATAACATCAAAACTAATTCAGGATTTTAATTTCTTTTTTAAAGTGTCTGACTCAGACTAAGTCTCAATCTAATCAATCTGACTTGAATATGATTCAAGTATAAATTACAATACAACATGAATCCATGAATTCGTCTATTCAATCTATACCAAGCTATATTGACTGAACCGAACCATGGATATACTCCGTCTACATGACTCTCCATTTATATCCATTCCATTTACTGATATCATGGTTTAGGCAAGTCATCCATCTATATAACAAAACAGTACAATCAATACAAAAGACATCGCGGGGTTTTAAAGGGGTAGATTGGTACGGAAGGTGTTAGAAATGGCACAAGCCTGTAACCATAATACACCAACCTGAATATCCATTGTCGTTGTACCGTGGCTGAACGGTTCCTTATGCTCCGTATACCTTAGTCTCCGGAATAGTGGGACTCTTCTCGTATACACTGGCATTTTCTGTACCAAGTTACAAATAACTGTGTTAACATTATAATCAAATATTACTAGTTATACTCTCTTTCTGTCTATTCTATCTCTACTTATCTTTGGGACTTACCAAGCGATTGTTCGCTGGCGACATTCCTTTTCTTCTTTCTTTGGAATGTTGTCAGGTGGATCAGGCTCACTGGAGGTCGAGCCCTGCACTGAAGATTTGGAGTGGTTGGCCTTTGATCCAGAGTTGTAGGCATTTGTACATATTTTCATTTCAGTCGTGTCATTGTTTAGGCATTGCTTTCTATTCATGTATTTATATTTCCAGTTGTACTTGTAAAGAATTGTTAATAAATAAAAGTTGTTGTTCAATTACATCTATTGCCACTTTTCTTGTGTACATTTACTTTATATTGCTCAGATACGCTTAGCGTGTTTACTTCTGAGTAAATACGTAGCGGACATCGCCGCGTCCCCTCTCCGTACACCGGGAAGCGGAGCGTAACATGTATAGGTCCTCGTTCAATTATCATAATTGCCTATTTGCAATCACAATAACTATCTTGAGGGCACTATATCCAACACTTCCGTAGGTCTGCGTCACACATGATCAAACCAACTTAAGAGTTCTTTTCGCATCTTCTCTTGCACAGGTGCTACACCAATATTTGCATGAATATTCTTATTTTCACCTTATCTTTTCTAGTGTTACCACGCATCCAATGAGGCACGCGCATCTCCGCTACATGTGTTTTCCGTACATAATGTTTCATAGAAACCCAACATTCCGTAGCATATAATAAGGCAGGCCGAATAACGCTTCGATAAAACTTCTCTTCCAAGCTTAACGGAAAATTAAGATAGCACAAAATCCTCGTTGCACTCCTCTATTTCAACCAACTGGCCTGAATCCTCTGGCTAATATTGTTATCGATCTCACCATCTTTTTGGATGATAGAACCAAGATATCTAAACTGCTCACTTGATGATATCTTTTACCCATCTAGTGTTATACCACTGTGATCTCGACTCATCTGTTTACTAAATTTGTATTGCATGCAATGTACTGTCTTAGAGCTGCTGAATCTAAATCATCGAGATTCCAATATTTGCCTCCATAACACCAATTTGGTATTAAACTCTGTTTTCGTCTCATTTACCAGAATAATATTATCAGTGAATAACATACATTAAGGTATCTCATCCTAAATAGTTTCAGTAAGCTCAACCATCCCTATGGCAAATAATTTGCATTTATATACCTTATTGATTTTTTCGATGCATTCATTTACCCTAAAATATAAACCGTTAATATTGTGCTCATTTCAGTTAATAATCAAATCCATCACTATTTTAAATAAAATCCATATGGTTTGTACTTTGTATTTTAGGGTATCTAAGTGCAGCGAAAAAAATCAATAAGGTATATATAAATGCAAAGTAGGTGAAAATATCATACTATTTTGTAAAATCCGATTATAACTTTGTAATTTTATGCTCACGGTAGTTCTAGTTTTTTAGAAGATATTTCCCAACATTTTATCTTCAAAAGAATTATGAAAACCTTCGCTTTAAAAATAAAATAAAAGGCTGCCAATATTGCCATCCTCAAATCGCATCTTATCGTCCTTCCTCCACCTACGACCCCCCATCCGCCATGTCGTTGTGCTCGACCTCTCCTCCTCCATTCCCATCGGTCCCCATCTCCTCCCTCCCTCCCCATCTCCATCCTCTCCTATCTCCATCTCCTCAAGCTCTCCAACAACCTCCGTCCTCTCCTCCGATCCAATCCTCTCGCTCCACCGTTCTTTGACCCAAGCAGATTTGCTGGCCAAAATCGGTGGTGTGTTCGGAGGCGAGACCGGCACCGTCAAGTATCGGCTCCTGGTCGAGAACCTTGACCCCTTCATCTCGATCTCGTCGTAGAAGGATCTCGACAACATGATGGAGGAGCTCCATTGTGTAGCCGGTGAGTCCGTAAGTTTGCGGATCTTCATGCGAGGCTGCGGATCTTCGTGATCTCGCTGATGACGATCATCCTACGATCGACACGGGGCAGAGCTACATTGACACCGTGAACAGGATCCGAATATGGATCAAGAGAAAAGACAACATAAAAAGATAAAAATTTAACTCCGATGTAATTGGTGTTAATTTTGTCCATACATAAATTTTGGTGTGGATTTATCAAATAAAAGTTCATCAATACCGCCACTAAAACAAAATACAAAATCTTCTTTCTTTCTTTTAATTTTATTGCAAGCATCTTAATCTATCCACACAAAACACACAATCTTTATTTTTATAGCGCAACAGAGCACATGTGATTTTTGCCTCAAAATAAAATAAGAAAAGAAGCACATCAAATGTAACTTAATTGAGTACGTAACTGATTCAGCATTTAAGCATAGCAATCAATATTGTACAAAAGAAGCAGTGCCAAATAAATACGCATATGGAATAGCTAGTGAATTAATGCTTCATTCTTCAAAACCATTTTGAAACCTGCAAGGCTACAAATGCCCTGCTCAAGCTACATATATAAAGTAGGGTAAATTGTCAACAATGCTCTGGCTTGCTCGGAAGTTGTTTGAAACCTCTGTAATTTTTGAAATTGTTGGGAATGACCTATTGTTCAAACTCCTGAGATGTATTTTACTTAGGCCTTCTATTTTCTCAACTGTTTGGATATTATGAGCAACTGCTTAGATATTACAGGCAACTGGTATACAGTGGTTTTGATTGGGCCCAGGTTTTTTAACATAGCAAAAAGACAAGGGGTTTTCCACAAGTTTGAACCGGGTCAGGGGTTTTTTGACAATTTACCATATAAAGTATGTCTTCATGCAAACATCAAGAAGATTTTCTATCAGAAGAGTAAATATTTTCAAGGAGTTCCAGTAGATATTTATTTATTTATTTATTTTGTTCTTTTTGAGAGAACACAGTTGAGATTTTCAAAGACTGGAGAAACTTCAATACTTACATTTATGTGTGTTCGTTAAAAAGTCAACAATTTGTTTACTTTTTAATTAAGGACAACCGTTCATCCTTTGATTAATATAATCTAAGGTATGCAGGCAAAAATTGATATGATTTGGATACATTTTACGCTTATATCGGAGAATCATAAATTTAACCATTTAGTGGCTGTAGAACCTTTTCCATGTTTATATCAATCAGATGGAAATTGATGTACATATACTTTAGTCTATAAAGATCAAGATGGATAGAGAGCTGATCATCAAAATGAAGTTGTGAAAAGATCACTTTATCTCCTTCATATGACCTCTTCTCATAAATTACAAATTGCCAGAATCTTATATCCATGAGTCATACTAAAAGTTAATTGGAAACTCAATTTCATATCCCCATTTGAATGAGACTAATAGAGATTTTTCTTACTTATCTTTATTGAAGAAAGAAATATTTTAATTTAAGCTACATCTTTTTGTGATTTTAGTTCATAGGCTTACTAGCTATTGGGCTGATCCGTTGGGTTGGAGCTTTACTTATCATGAAAGCCTTTGGAGTAATAAACTAATGATTGTTGAACACGTATGGGCTAGAAAAAGGCTCCATAATATTTTTATGGGTAACTTGTCAAAATGCCCCGGTCCGTTTCGAGCTTGTGTAAAAAGCCCAGGACCTTTTGCTCTTGTTAAAAAAGAACCTGGGCCCGCTTAACCCCGGCACCGAAAACCCCTTTATACTAGTTTCCTGTAACATTTAAAATGTTGTATGTAATTTCTAAGCAGTTGAAGAGAATAAATACCTGAATGAAATGCGATCCAAGGGATTTTTCATTAAGATTTTGAACAATAGGCCCTTCCCAACGATTTTGAAAACATCAAGGTTTTTTGGCAGATTATGAGCAGGCTAGGGGCTTTTTGACAATTTACCCTAAATTTAACCATTATATTCTAGAGTTTGATTCGTAGCAAGAGAAAAAAAATGCAAAACTTGTGGCAAGAAACATTTATTTGCAGCTATTGTTAACGTTTTAATAATTTTACCACTTAGTTTGGATTTTTTATGTTGTATAAGTTCATTGATCTCTTGGTATGAGAGAGATGTTGATAAATAATTAATAAATAGGTCAAAATCAATGAACCTTCAAACATGAAAAGTATATATTATAAAATTTTATCCAACTTTTTAAACCCTAAGATCCTAAACCTACAACTTTTTGGTCTCAAGGGCCTAGAACTATTTTTTCCTAAATCATAAGTTGGACATTAATAATAGATTTGTTAAGATATGCATGCATCTTTATATCTTTTATTAGAGTTTATCTTTTATTGGGATTTACGTGTATTATTATACGTATTAGGGTTTCAATTTGTGAGCTATATATAGAGAGGCTATATATAGAGCCTCTACACTTTCTGGTTGTACTGTCTCAATTGCTAATTCTGGTATTTTTATAACTTGGATATTTGACTCATGTGTCTCATATCATATGACTTTTGATAAATCTTTTCTTGTGAACTGTTTTACCATTCCTATGTCATACATACATACTTTTAATGGCTTATCACTTGTAGCTACTCAGTATGGTGACATCACACCTGCTGGCTATAGTGCCCTCAAGGAAATTTTTATAATTGTATATATGCGATTATGATAATTGAAGGTGGACCTATACGGGTAGAACGGTCTTACTCGATATGATAGTATGCAATCTAGTCTATCTTTATCATTATGTGTATACGTTTTCCTTACTATTACGTGTCGCTAATACATAATAATAAAGCTCATAGGATTCTTGTTTGACTACCAGTATTATGATGGTGATCATATCCATGGGAGCTGGGTGGTCCATAAGCACATTCTTAAATGTCCATAGTTGAGAGATATCAAGACTGGGTATCGATATTCCAGAGTAGACTAGTATATACGTTTCTAGACCCCGACGAAGGGCGGTGGCCAGTCTCAAAAGCCACTGGTGTTGTGTCACCTAAGATAGTATACATGTACTCATTGGAGAAAAGTACACCGGACGGACTCGCCGAGAACTTCTAGATGGGATTATACATATCGTCAGATAGCAGTTCCCTAGTGATATGAGTACATGTTAGTTTTTTGACATGAGACTGTCATTTTTCTCGTGTGAGTTCCCACTGTACTTAGATTACTACCCTACAACGGCTCAAAGGAGTCATGCAAATAGGTTTTAGTTGGGTACAGTCCCGAGCCACATGGAGGTAGTGAGCAATTGTCAGGGATTCGTCTCTCCTATTATTAGGAGTCGATATCGCGCTGTGCTCAGTTTTCCATCACCATAAATCCATAGCCAGGGTGGATGATATTTACTGATGGGAGATCAGTAATTTCTCGGTAGGTGATGAGCTTAACTCCTGCACGACTTGTAGGGTTATCAGGGGTCTGACGTTATCCAACCCCTGGACCTAGATGCGATACTCTTAGACAAAAAGACCGGACTGTATAGAGATTGTCACATTCAGACTCAGTAAAGTACGAACGGACTTGATTGTCGACCTCCCTTTTGGCAGATACCTGGGTAGCTGTTACGTACAGCTAGTGTCGCTGACGTGCTTATAGTTATGGATTTATCCAGTAACTCACCGCCGGCGTATTATCAAGTCTTTAGAGTCCCACACAGAGGGTTTTCCCGGTTCAGACGATATGATGTAGATAACGTATGTTGATACATGCGGGGGGTCCGATTAAATACGTGTACATGCTTTACGGACTTTAATCGAACGGTTGATAATACTGGCCGACTTAGGATTAAGCTGGATTATTAAATAAAGTATTAATTTAACTATATATATATATATATATATATTCTAGTATTATGTTCATTATTCATTTTCTCTTTCTTGACTATTCATATTTTTATACGGATACGCGTTTATGTATTTCAATACGTATACCGGGTTGTATTCCATATTTATACGAAATATATCTAGAATGAGGACACCTCATTTGTCATTTCTATTTATTAGAAATGAGAGAAATGAGGTGGAGGGTGAGGTGTAAAAGGAGTATGTTAGAGAAGTATGGGTTTAATTTTATATTCTAAAATCATTTGTGGTTACTATTGATGGATGGTTGATATTTTACTCTCTACACTTATCTCATTTACACTTAGACATTCTCTTTGATCATTCTCTCTTCCTCGTTCTTCTTCTTGCTCCCATAAGCTTTGAAAATGAGAGAAAACCATAGTGGAAAAATCTTACATCTCTATATTCCATTTCCAACAAGTTTGGAGTATCGATTGCTTCATTAGGTGAAGTTGGAGCTTGGATCGGTTTCCCTCGGATGGATCATCTTCAGTAAGGACGGTCGTCTCTCAAACTTGTTCCCAATGGCCAATAAGGATCTTGGAGGGGTCTTCCACGATTGGGTGGACACGTGACAAAGGTTGTAGTTTTTATAAACCTTGTATGCATTAGTTAGCTAGTTTAGTGTTTGGAATGATTGCTAGGTTTGTAGTTGCAAGTGTTCTCCTTAAAATTTTTGTTTTTCGATTCCGTATTGGCCGCGGTTGTAGCGGAAAGAGCACTAGAAACCCTTCATGGTATCAGAGTCACCCAAACACTAGAACTAGTATTAGACGATGCTTAAGTTTCGAACCCGAAAATTTTCGTTTTCCGAAACCCAAAATGTCCTCGTTTCTGTAACGTTTTGAAAATCGTTTCGGTGAAATTTCGAAAAATCGGTAAAATAAAGGGGTTTTCTGTAAAAAGTCAAAATACAAATATCTTATTATAAAAATTAAATATACATATTCTAGCTATGTAATTGCTATTATTTGGTGTTTATTGAGCCGCTGGTGAAATTTCAAATTTTCTGAAAAAATATTATTTTATTATTATTTTAAGCCGTCACTAATACATTTAATTAGGGAAAATTACAAATTGGAATGAGTTGAAACAAATTTTGTGCATCATAAAACATTAAATAAAATTTTATCATGTGGTTTTTGGAACGAAATCATTTGCCAAAACGGTTTAGAAATTATTGAAGAAAAAATGCTTTTTTTTAGCGTAAATGGATGCTTGGGGTATTGTATTTATCATTTTTCATCACCCCACACCCTTACCCACACCCACACACCCCCACTTACTCCTCCCCATGGCTGAATTCAGCAGCCACCATATTTTTCCCCACTTGATTTTCAAAGGAAAAGATATGAAAGAAAAGAAAAGAAAATGGGTGAATTAGGTGGACTTTTGACCTTACCTTGACCTTGACTTTCCTCCCTTGTATTTTCTCTACCTCCCTCTCTCTCCTCACACCCCCAATCAAGCCGAGCCCCCCTCCCAACAGTAGCAGCCCCCCCTAAAATCTCACTCTTTTCTTCATCAAAAAAAATCCACAAATCACTTCAAAATCCATGCAAAATTCAAATCTAAATCCAAATCCGACTCCTACCCATTTTAGCTTAGCCCGTATAGCATGGATCCTTGTAAAAAGAGGGCATTTTGGGAGGCCATGGATGCTTGTGGATCTTCATATGTTTTGGGTATAATTCTAAACATTTTTGTTGCTTAATTTGTTACTAATTTCTTAAGCTAATTTAATTAAGTGTTAATTTGGATATGTGAGTTTAATTGCAAGTTTTGGAATTCAAGTTATGAATTTGAATGCAAGTTAGGGTTTTGTAAAATTGGTGTATGGTTGTGTGTTATATTTAGGCTTTTTGTCATGTTAATACAAGATTAGTAGCTAGTGCTAATGGTTAGTTTAAAAAAATTGTGTTAATGTGCTAATTTTCCTACTAGATTTTTGAATTTGGTTAAATACTTGGGATTAAAAATGTGTTTAGGTTTTTCATGACTTCACTAACTTTATTAAGTGTGGTTTAATGCTTTAGATCATGCAAATCTAAGCTAGATTGTAGTTTGTGCATTTTTGCTTTGAAATTGTTAAAAAGGGTATTTTTGTAAACTAGAATATTAGGGTTTTTGGATTTTAATGAGATTAAATTCCGGAAATTGTTTCTATGACTTATTTAAGATATTTAATAAGTATATTGGCCGCTACATTCATTTAAACATCATGTTTTGTACAAAAACGGCGAATTGTGCTTGCTAGATTTTCGGAAAAATGACTTTTTAAGTGAAATTGGGGGTTTTGTGAGATTTAACCAAGTTTATATTAAAATTAGTGTTCGTGAATGTGCAAATGAGTGTGATTGGATTTTTCTCGATGGTTTGACGTTTGTACATCGACATCGAGGGTTGGTTTGACTATTTTTGCATGCGTAGGCGATAGGTTTGGACCTATGCGTGATACGCGTGCCGATTTGATTTTCGTATGCCGTTTCGATTTCGAATTTAGTTTTAATGCGACACGGTGCGTTATGATATGTAGGTACCCCATGCGGACTTCGAGACGACAAGCAAGCGCGTGGCGACGTCGGCACCGGCGAGCGAGGACCAGGTGAGTAGATTTATATCTACGGGGAGAAGTCGGGTGGATGGCGTATAGCACCCCCGCAGTCCGTGGTGGTGTATACAGATGCGTATACACACCAACAATTATTATATGTTATTTGGGATTAATAACGATGCTTAGGATGGATATTGGTGTGTTGGATTACTTTAGTGTTGCGAACCCTAGGGCAGTGTTGCACTACACATACACACATACATACTTGCATACATTCCTATCGATATGTGCTCATGGGATTCTTTATAGTTATGTGTTCACATGGGTATGGGACTATGTGTTCACATACGGATTGAGGATGATACTTGGGGTTGAGCTGAGTCGATGAGATTTGATTGAGGCCGTGAGATCGGTGATATAGCAGGACTCGTATTTGAGATACGACATGACGTTGTAGCGGGTCCTTAACATAGTGTTTCACACACGTCCATGCATACTTAGGCGGTATCAGTATGGTACTAGACGTAGATCAGTACCCCGATCATGATAATTTATAAAGAGGATACCAGGTGAATAGTATGATGAATGTGATATTGACCCGTACCCAGATTTGGGATGCCGTACGACGGATTTACGTACGAGCTATATTGATGATTGATCCGCACTCTTGACTTGGGATGCCTGATTATAGATATGGTATCGGCTATGATATTATTGAGGCGGGATCACCGACTATACATATACAGGTATGTATACGTATCGACTCAGATGATAGGCGGTTCCCATACCTGTAGTTCAGCTCGTTAGCTTAGCCCTTTAGTTTAGTTTAGTTATTAGATTAGATTCGATTCTTACCTATTTCAAAAAAAAACTAACGAATCGTGGGTATTTTAAAAGACAGCCCAAGGGATCCTACGGATATTTCAAAAGACGTATCTTTTCATAAAACACTGTAGCCCCTATTTTCAAAACCCCATGATTCGTGTTATTCAAAAGGCACCATTTGTAGGACTTATATTAGTTTAATACGGATTAGTTATCATTGTGTCTAGTATTCTGCTTCCGCACATTATTGCTGTTCGCTCTGCCCCGCATACTTATTTTGCTGCATACTCCATTATTGATATCATGCTGTTAGGACACCAGCACCATTACCGATGATGCGTATGTACCACATACACTTACTTGCCGGCTCACACACATCTTCATCGGTAATTGCCATGTCACGTACACTTAGAAAATACTATTTCTTGGCTTAGCTTGTTAGTTAGTAGTTGATACGATATTAGTGTATCTGGGTTATATGCCAGTTTAGACATTGTAGTTATTACTTGTCACTTCATACATACTGTTATTCCATTGTTCATAGCCTAGTTATTAATCATACATTGCAACTTGGTTATTGACACCATATACATTCATTAGCATTGACATATGCACTTGTGATGACTTCTTGAGATTTATGATATTTCTGGATTTCGGGAGAAAGCCGCAAAATTTCTAAACTTATTAACCTTTTAAAATATGTAAATTGCGGTTTTCTAGTGATGTAAGTGTCGTCCACCATGAGTTTGCTGTGGTTTTCGAGATCCGTGTCGAGGAGTGGAGGAACCGTCACGGGTACATGGTGGGCCCGGTATGGTACCCCGGGGCAAGATGAATGTGGTGTTGACGTTGAGCCTGGCAGGGGACAGATTACCTACCGGTGATATTACCCGACGCGTCGGATATCCGGAGGATACCGTCGTGGTCTTGAGATGGATGGTAGGGGCCGGTCTGGACTGACGGCGCCCTAGATATTGAGATTGAGACATTGATATTTCGAGACAGTGAGATTTATGTTTTGTGTCGATGCTAGACACTGTTGATACTGATTTCATTATGATACCTCAGTTTAAAAATACGAAGGAAATCTCACTAATTTATGAAAACAATTTCTTCATTTACATGTATTCTGTTTTCATGCATTCATACCTCATTCATATGATATATTGTTACCTGAGGTACTGACACGGGCACATCCCTAGCCATTGTTATAGGCTGCTTGTTATGTATATTTTTGAGGATATATTATGATCATTGACCTAGGTTGCGTTATTTATGCCATTTCTGTGCGTAGATGTTTTTCTATTCACGAGTTGGCAACTCACCCCCGTTGTGCCCCGGTTTCTTGCAGGTTTGCCGTACAGGTTTCATTACGGCGTTGCGGGCTCAGTTTCATTCGGGTGACTTGCTAGTAGGTGAGTTTTTCTTGTATCGTACCCATCATATTACCTTGTATAATATTATTCAGTTGTATCTAGTAAATTCCATCAACCAAACATGTATTTATTTTTGAGATAGAGACCCGTGAGGTTATTCTTTCGACCTTAGAGTCGCGCGTGTTATTTCTGTGGATTTCTGGTGGTTTTGAGTTTCCTTTTGAGTTTTGATCCTCGCCGTTGGCGTTGTATATTATTTTGCTTGTGTGGTTGTGACCGTCGATTGACGAAGAGCTAGCTCCCGCTTGGAGATGCTTTTTTCTTGATTTCGTATACTATTCATGTTGTATCCCGTTTGGGGGCCAGTATTTACAAAGGATACTCTGCCGAAATTTTCAGTAAAATTTTGATGTTTTTAAAAAACCGCATAATTCGGCTTATGCTATTGAAACTACTTGCTTTAAGTTGGTTTTTCCTGCGCTCTACTATTTTCTTGGTTTGGATTTCTGGGTTTTCGGTTTACTTAGATTACGTACGCCTCGAGACGTTCGTAGTTTAAGTGCCGGTCATGTTCCGTACTTTCGGGTCTTGACAAAGTTGGTATCAGAGCGTTAGGTTTTACCTTCGGAGCGTAGGATGACCCTTGGTTGTTGGAACAGGTGACTAAAGTAGAGTGACGTACCGTTGGTATGTTCCGCGGCATATTTACGACACGCCACTCCACTTATGAAGCCTTAGGATGTACATTTCCTTGTTCAGTATTATATTCCTTCCTGATCTAGCCTCATCGGTACCAGTTTGGTTTTGCTGCTACGGTTACGGCAGGGAGAGCTACGGCTAGAGTTGCGGTCAGCACAAGCTCGTCATGAACGAGGACTGACCAGGGCGAAATTCTGGCGACACACGATTGCAGAGATGTATCTTTTTACAGTGTTTCCGCGCCACGAGTGTTTGGCGGATCGCCTTTATGAGATTACTCGGAGGCGCTGATCGACACTAGAGAATTGAGCCAATGATAGAGGCCAGCCAGATTTTGATGACCGTTGGTGTGTTGCTTACTCCTGATGATTGAGGCACTGTTCAGCATGCAGACGAGCAAGCCAGTGGTTGCTGCGAGCGACGAGATATCGCCCCATATGTTGGAGCTATTGCGGGGCGAGTTGTACGAATAAATGATAGAAGGTCGCTAGTCACCCGATGATGAATGACTAGGACAGGTGGTTCGTTCGCCTACCCCATGAGAGGTCACCAGATAAATTGATTCTAGCTAGAGACGACTTCACGCGGAGACGTTGGGAGTCGACAGAGATGATCGAATGTCAGAAACCTATTATTCCAAGTTTAAAGTATTCGGAAAGACATGCAGGCAATTCTATAGTCCCTCTAGAAGAATGAAACCCTAACTCGACTTAATGACCGTGTGAAGGCCTTTGAACCTTCGGGTTTGCGGCAGTTCTACGGCGCCATTAGTGAGGCTTGGGTTTGCCCTTCTACGGCTGGACCACCGATGCTGTGGTATGTACTCGATACTATTAAACTTGCCCAAGAGGTTGAGCTCTTGGGTGTCACGACCCGAAAGTACGGAACGTGACCGGCACTTAGATTACGAAACGTCTAGAGGCGCCACGTAGCCTAAGTAAGCCGAAGCCCAGAAATCTAAACCATAAGAGAAGAAAAGAAGAAAAGAAAAGAAAACAAGTATAAAAACATCAGCAAATTTTACCAAAAATTTCGGCAGAGTCTTCTCTGTAAAAACTGGCCCCAAACGGGTACAACAAGTATAATATACAAAAACAATAAAAAGCATCCCCAAACGGGAGCTAGCATCAACGCCAACAGGCGGAAACAACCACAACAAGAACCATAATATACAACGCCAATAGGCGAGGCTCAAAACTCAAAAGAAAACAAAACCACCAGATCAGAATAATACATGCGCGACTCTAAGGTCGAAATAAAAGACTGATCCAATAACTTATCAAGTAATACAAATATGGTTGATGGAGCTTACTAGATACAAATGAAAGAATAAAAGTACAATGGTGGTTCGGATACAAGTGAACTAACCTACCGTGCAAATCACCCTGAAAGAATAGATGTGCCAGCAAGCTGCCAGGGAAACCTGTACATCGAACCTGCAATAAAATTTGGCACAACGGGGGTGAGTTACTAACTCGTGAGTAGAAGACATCTACGAAAAGAAATCGAATGCACGACGCTATCCTAGGTCATAATAATACACTACTACATCTTAAACATCTAGTAATAGCAGGGTAATACTACGTGTAAGTGCAAATACTCCGTGTCGTGTCAGTGCCTCATATGGTACCATGTCATATGAAATGAAATGCATGCACCATGAATGTAAAGTAACAAATCCTGAAATCCAGATATATATGTATAAGAAATCTTTAGCTATTATCATAGTAAAATGTGTTTAAGAATCTGAAATCTCAACAATGAAATCCATGGAAATCCGTGTCAAGTATCGACACAACACATGTAATCTCAAGTCTCAATATGTCGGGCTCCGTCAGTCCGGATCGGCCCATATCATCAAATCCCTCGACAACGGTCGGTATCCTCCGGATATCCGCCGCGCCAGACATCACCGGTAGGTAGCCTTCCCCTGCCAGGCTCATCGTCTACAACTCGATCTTCTTGCCCCGGGGTACCATACCGGGCCCACCATGTACCAGAGACGGTTCATCCACTCCTCGAATCGGGTCTCGAAATCCAACAGAAAACATGAAATACTCATGGTGGACGACACATATATCACGAGAAAACCGCATTTTATTTTAAAAAGAGAAGAGGAGAGAGAGAAGTTTTTAGATATTTTTGCGGTTTTCCCCAAAAATCCAGAAATCTCATAGAAATCCAAATCTCAAAATCATGAGTAAGTATATGATAAGTGTCGGCATATGCCCATACTACTGTGCGATAACATGAAATATGAATGCATGAATGTCTAAGCAATAAATATCATGTCTTATACTAACATCAGAGAGTAATGATAATATTATATCGTTTTAGTTGTTAACTGATTCTATCAATAAAAGATAATATGATCTAAAGTGTACGTGACATAGCAATTATCGATGATGATGTGTGTGAGCCGACAAATAAGTGTGCGTGGAATATGCGCATCATCGGTAATGGTGCTGGTGTCCTAACAGGTATGGTTTGTACTGATTATTGCAACGTATGTAAGAACATGCACCATGATGATTACAGTAAGAATGTAAATACAGGTGTGCATTATTCACTCCTCTGCGGGATAAGAGTACAACTACCACTATGTGAGTTGAACCTAAACCAGAGTCCATCTAACATCCTAAGGAGCTAAACCTAATAGACTAGTCAGTAAGAAACTAGAGTCTACCTAGGGTCTAAATCAATATCTTTAATAGTCGGCGATCCTGCCTCAATAGCGTCACGTACGTAGTACGGCTTCCTCGAGTCAAGAGTGCGGATCAATCATCAAATCTAAGCCTCGTACGGTAAAATCCATCGTACGGCATCCCAATATCGGGGTACGGTCAAGTATCTCCTAGGTGTCTCATTATTCGTATAATATCATCACCAACACATCTCATGATCAAGGTGTTAAACTGTAATCGCCTACATCGATCATATATCATTGCCATCATAATATGCATCATTAGTTTATCCTCAGAAGTATCATGTCATAAGTATCATATTGTGATTAAGTCATACCGATATCTTATCGTCATCAAGTCACAAGCTACGGCCCAGGTACTATTTTAGCGTCCCATGTACCTCAATATCACCACCACCCTTTATAGTTTATATGTTCATGTTCATTATCTCATTCTCTAATGATCCGCTAACACTTTAATACGACTGTATAGTCAAGAATCACGGCATCAAGCCCAGTCATACCGTTTCATCATACCTCAGATATCATATCATATCAACGAATCCCATATACGTGTTGTGTATATATATACACCTATACCTAGTTTTATATATATACACACATATACGTATACGCCATGTCAAGTTTTAGTGTGTGCGTGTGTGTTTCTATCAGAAACCTACGAACCTCTCCCAAAGTATTCATCCTCAGGTATGGTTTCCTAAATCAGTCTAGTCCCGCCTGGGGTCATTACTAGGGTCCTGCTCAGTAAGAATCTAGGGTCACATCGGGTTTCCTAATATCAATAAGTACTATTCCTATTCTACGTTGCGGGGGTGCTAAACGCCATCCACCCGACTTTTTCCCGTAGATATGCATCTACTCACCTGGTCCATGTCTGCCGACGACGGTGTCGCCATCCTCCTCTTCATCGCCCGCAGTCCACTTGAAGGGCACCTAAACGCAAACATATAAATAGCATCGTAAACCGAATCACATACAAAAGTCAAACGATACAAGGAATAAGCATAGGTTAAAACCTATGTCCCGTCCACGCAAAAAAACCAAATACCGCTCGATATCGGCGTACAAACTCCGATGGATCGAGATAACATCATCAAACAACTTGTAGTTTTAAAACACATTACTTATACCATAAAACACGATTAAATCCATCGAAACCCTAAAATCCATCAAACCGTCCAATTTCGTAAAACCCGAAAATGCCAGTATACCGTTTTTCATCGACATTTAAATGAAACTAATGGTCATAAAACTCATTAAATAGCATTACTAGACTATACAAACCATTTCTATATTTTTATTACACAATTTTGCATTTATTTGAAATTTCTAGTTTGCAACATTTAACAATTTTCAACATTTTTCAAGCATAACACCACAATTCCACCACAAAACATGATTTTGCATGAATTGATATCTTAAATTACAATTCATGATGATAATGATATAATGAAACCATAATTATAATTTAAATCCCTTTTATTTAGAAATTTCCAAAATCTAGTTTACAAAATAATAGCATTTTATTACTATTTTTCCAATTATCAAAGTAATCTAGTGATCCAACTAAGTTTTTCATTCCATTTACATGCTAATACTCTCACTAAAACCACAATCTAATGATAGCAACTTTAATTTGAATTTTATATTACCCACAAACACATTTTAGAAAAATCTAGTTAGCTAATTTCCTTATTTAAAACAATTTTAAATGAAAATTTTACAATTTAACAACCATGCAATATTTTCCAATTCTAAAAGTGTTAAACTAACTATTATAACCCTAATTAATTATTAAAAACCCTAACTTGAATTTACAACCCTAACTTGCATTTTAAAAAAAAAACATAGAATTAATTCATTAAATCTAATTAAGCTTAAATGAACATCTAAAACAATAAATCAAAAGAAAGAAATTATACCTCCCAAAATATGAAATCACAACAAGAAATGAGCCTCCAAAATACATGCTTTCCCACTCCAAAATCCATATAAAGAAGGGTAGAGAATAAAGGGTATGAAGAAATTAGGATTTTGTGGAATTTTAATTGAATTTTTGAAATATTTTTGATGAATTTTGAACAAAAATGAGGTGGAAAATGGGGGGGGGGGGCAGCCATGGGGGGCTTATGGCCGGCCTTGAGGGAGTTAGGGAGAGAAAGAAATGATTAAGGAAAAGTGTAGAAGTTTCAAGAGGAGAAATATCACTTAAAGGTCTTTTCATGGTTTATTTAATTAATTATTTATTTATTTACTATAGCAACTCAAGAAAGCTCTAGAAAATAGGAAAAATTTGCAAATAATTTTTGCATGATACACACTAAATTCTAATATGCCATGGTTCATTTTTAAAAATTAAAACCATTCAAATTTGTAATTTACACTAATTTAGTGTAAAAATAAAGCTTATGTTAATATTTAAAATAATTAATTTAGGAAAAATATTTTATTAAACTAAAAATTTATAAGTGGCTAAATAAACACTGTTTACTAGTAATTACATAATTAAATAGGTATTTTTGAATTTATAATGAAAAACAATTGCGGTTTGATTTTACGAAAAATACATTTTGCTTTACCGAAAAATCATAAAATTCACTTAAACAATTTTATTCATTTAATTATTTATTTAATTATTTTTAAAACGTTACAATCTTCCCCCCTTTAGGAAATTCGGTCCCCGAATTTAAATTAAAACTCTCCTTCCAAATACTAAAACATTTAGCAAAACACTCAAATCGCCGGGGCTCCGAAATCATCAATACATAACAAAAATCAACTCCGTCAAGCATAACGCAATCATCGGAGTTATGGCGAGAATAAAATATCAAAACTCAATATGAAAACCATCATAATATACATCAATCTGTAACTTATATATAGTGCGCATCATAGTAAAACCGTACAAATATCTGGATAAGGCAATATGCAAACACCCCTTTTTGAAAATTGCCGTGTGATGCACGTGTCACGGCATAAGTAGCGGACGTTTAAATAAAAAAAATAGCTATATATATATATATCTTTTACTTAACATACACGTCCCACCTGGTTACTAAATCAAATAATAATGACTATGAAAACATACTGCTCAAACTGAAATCAATCCCAATCACATCATAAAAATATCATGTGCGTCCGGTGCGCACTGAAATCGAAACCAACTAAAGATACCATGAATATACACAAAAACAAAACTAAGTGCAACAGGTGTGCACCCAAAAACATCTGTCAAGTGCAACGGGCGTGCACGACTCAATATCAGGTGCATCTAATCTGCACAAAACCCCGATTTAGTGCATCTGGTGTGCACAAAATCGCATCAAGTGGGCCAAGTATGCGCAAGAATCCTAATCAGGTGCACATGGTGCACGAAAACATACATCGAATATCAAAATCAAAATCACAGTACAAAAATGCATGAAAACTAGGTCGAAACATATGTCAAAATCATGTGTAACCCCTATGCACGAAATCAAATCAAAAATCTCAAAATATATAAAACCAAATCAAGTGTACTGGGTGTGTACTAAACAACATCAATACAACTGATAAATGAAACACAGATAGAATAAAGGTACACACATGAAATACCAATCGTAGAACAAAGTCCTCAAAATACAAAAATCCAATCCACGAAAATATGAAATTCAAATCACTAAATCCCAATCGTAAACACTATCGTCAATGTGCGCCTCTTTCTTCTGATGTCGATTGCTTCGAACTCGTCTCTTTGTAGCTGTGCTGACTGCGCTACCAACGAAAATCCTCATATCTAGAGTCTCCCACGTAGTCGATCCCTTCACTTGATATCCGGACTACATTAAATCTTTCGATCGATCCATCAAAAATCCCATAATTCCCCGAGAGCTCAACACTCAAGTACAGTTTAAAAATATCCGGTGCATACCCCAGCATCGATGATCCAGCCGTAGAAGGGCAAACCCAAGCCTCACTAATGGCACAGCGGAACTGCCGTAAACCCTAAAGTTCAAGGGCGTTCTCGTGGTCATTATGTCGAGTTAGGGTTTCATTCTTCTAGAGGGTCCATCGAAATATCTGCATGTTCTTCCGAATACTTTAAACTTAGGAAAATGTTTTCTGATAATCGTTCGAACCCTTTAACTTTATCCGGACGGCATGTGAACACCCTTCATCCGCACGCTAAGCAATGCTTCAATCCTCAAGAATAACCAATACTCTAATGGTTATCACATTCGAGCCGCATCTCCCTCTGCCCGTGCGCCCGTGGTAACAGAACCACCCTCCGACATCGACGAAGATAGATCAAAGGAACGAATGAAATACGGTGCAAACAAATGTACATCCTAAGACTCCTTAAGCAGAGTAGCGTATCGTAAGTATGCCGCGGACCATAACCACGGTACGTTACTCTACCTAAATCGCCTACTCCATCAACCAAGGGTCAACTAGACTTATACAGGGTTAAACCTAGCGCTCTGAAACCAACTTTGTCACGACCCGAAAGTACGGAACGTGACCGGCACTTAGATTACGAAACGTCTAGAGGCGCCACGTAGCCTAAGTAACCGAAGCCCAGAAATCTAAACTATAAGAGAAGAAAAGAAGAAAAGAAAAGAAAACAAGTATAAAAACATCAGCAAATTTTACCAAAAATTTCGGCAGAGTCTCCTCTGTAAAAACTGGCCCCAAACGGGTACAACAAGTATAATATACATAAACAATAAAAAGCATCCCCAAACGGGAGCTAGCATCAACGCCAACAGGCGGAAACAACCACAACAAGCACCATAATATACAACGCCAATAGGCGAGGCTCAAAACTCAAAAGAAAACAAAACCACCAGATCAGAATAATACATGCGCGACTCTAAGGTCGAAATAAAAGACTGGTCCAATAACTTATCAAGTAATACAAATATGGTTGATAGAGCTTACTAAATACAAATGAAAGAATAAAAGTACAATGGTGGTTCGGATACAAGTGAACCAACCTACCGTGCAAATCATCCTGAAAGAATAGATGTGCCAGCAAGCTGCCAGGGAAACCTGTACATCGAACCTGCAATAAAATTTGGCACAACGGGGGTGAGTTGCCAACTCGCGAGTAGAAGACATCTACGAAAAGAAATCGAATGCACGACGCTATCCTAGGTCATAATAATACTCTACTACATCCCAAACATCTAGTAATAGCAGGGTAATACTACGTGTAAGTGCAAATACTCCGTGTCGTGTCAGTGCCTCATATGGTACTATGTCATATGAAATGAAATGCATGCACCATGAATGTAAAGTAACAAATCCTGAAATCCAGATATATATGTATAAGAAATCTTTAGCCATTATCATAGTAAAATGTGTATAAGAATCTGAAATCTCAACAATGAAATCCATGGAAATCCGTGTCAAGTATCGACACAACACATGTAATCTCAAGTCTCAATATGTCGGGCTCCGTCAGTCCGGATCGGCCCATATCATCAAATCCCTCGACAACGGTCGGTATCCTCCGGATATCCGCCGCGCCAGACATCACCGGTAGGTAGCCTTCCCCTGCCAGGCTCATCGTCTACAACTCGATCTTCTTGCCCTGGGGTACCATACCGGGCCCACCATGTACCAGAGACGGTTCATCCACTCCTCGAATCGGGTCTCGAAATCCAACAGAAAACATGAAATACTCATGGTGGACGACACATACATCACGAGAAAACCGCATTTTATTTTAAAAAGAGAAGAGGAGAGAGAGAAGTTTTTAGATATTTTTGCGGTTTTCCCCAAAAATCCAGAAATCTCATAGAAATCCAAATCTCAAAATCATGAGTAAGTATATGATAAGTGTCGGCATATGCCCATACTACTGTGCGATAACATGAAATATGAATGCATGAATGTCTAAGCAATAAATATCATGTCTTATACTAACATCAGAGAGTAATGATAATATTATATCGTTTTAGTTGTTAACTGATTCTATCAATAATAGATAATATGATCTAAAGTGTACGTGACATAGCAATTACCGATGATGATGTGTGTGAGCCGACAAATAAGTGTGCGTGGAATATGCGCATCATCGGTAATGGTGCTGGTGTCCTAACAGGTATGGTTTGTACTGATTATTGCAACATATGTAAGAACATGCACCATGATGATTACAGTAAGAATGTAAATACAGGTGTGCATTATTCACTCCTCTGCGGGATACGAGTACAACTACCACTATGTGAGTCGAACCTAAACCAGAGTCCATCTAACATCCTAAGGAGCTAAACCTAATAGACTAGTCAGTAAGAAACTAGAGTCTACCTAGGGTCTAAATCAATATCTTTAATAGTCGGCGATCCTGCCTCAATAGCGTCACGTACGTAGTACGGCTTCCTCGAGTCAAGAGTGCGGATCAATCATCAAATCTAAGCCTCGTACGGTAAAATCCATCGTACGGCATCCCAATATCGGGGTACGGTCAAGTATCTCCTAGGTGTCTCATTATTCGTATAATATCATCACCAACACATCTCATGATCAAGGTGTTAAACTGTAATCGCCTACATCGATCATATATCATTGCCATCATAATATGCATCATTAGTTTATCCTCAGAAGTATCATGTCATAAGTATCATATTGTGATTAAGTCATACCGATATCTTATCGTCATCAAGTCACAAGCTACAGCCCAGGTACTATTTTAGCGTCCCATGTACCTCAATATCACCACCACCCTTTATAGTTTATATGTTCATGTTCATTATCTCATTCTCTAATGATCCGCTAACACTTTAATACGACTGTATAGTCAAGAATCACGGCATCAAGCCCAGTCATACCGTTTCATCATACCTCAGATATCATATCATATCAACGAATCCCATATACGTGTTGTGTATATATATACACCTATACCTAGTTTTATATATATACACACATATACGTATACGCCATGTCAAGTTTTAGTGTGTGCGTGTGTGTTTCTATCAGAAACCTACGATCCTCTCCCAAAGTATTCATCCTCAGGTATGGTTTCCTAAATCAGTCTAGTCCCGCCTGGGGTCATTACTAGGGTCCTGCTCAGTAAGAATCTAGGGTCACATCGGGTTTCCTAATATCAATAAGTACTATTCCTATTCTACGTTGCGGGGGTGCTAAACGCCATCCACCCGGCTTCTTCCCGTAGATATGCATCTACTCACCTGGTTCATGTCTGCCGACGACGGTGTCGCCATCCTCCTCTTCATCGCCCGCAGTCCACTTGAAGGGTACCTAAACGCAAACATATAAATAGCATCGTAAACCGAATCACATACAAAAGTCAAACGATACAAGGAATAAGCATAGGTTAAAACCTATGTCCCGTCCACGCAAAAAAACCAAATACCGCTCGATATCGGCGTACAAACTCCGATGGATCGAGATAACATCATCAAACAACTTGTAGTTTTAAAACACATTACTTATACCATAAAACACGATTAAATCCATCGAAACCCTAAAATCCATCAAACCGTCCAATTTCGTAAAACCCGAAAATGCCAGTATACCGTTTTTCATCGACATTTAAATGAAACTAATGGTCATAAAACTCATTAAATAGCATTACTAGACTATACAAACCATTGCTATATTTTTATTACACAATTTTGCATTTATTTGAAATTTCTAGTTTGCAACATTTAACAATTTTCAACATTTTTCAAGCATAACACCACAATTCCACCACAAAACATGATTTTGCATGAATTAATATCTTAAATTACAATTCATGATGATAATGATATAATGAAACCATAATTATAATTTAAATCCCTTTTATTTAGAAATTTCCAAAATCTAGTTTACAAAATAATAGCATTTTATTACTATTTTTCCAATTATCAAAGTAATCTAGTGATCCAACTAAGTTTTTCATTCCATTTACATGCTAATACTCTCACTAAAACCACAATCTAATGATAGCAACTTTAATTTGAATTTTATATTACCCACAAATACATTTTAGAAAAATCTAGTTAGCTAATTTCCTTATTTAAAACAATTTTAAATGAAAATTTTACAATTTAACAACCATGCAATATTTTCCAATTCTAAAAGTGTTAAACTAACTATTATAACCCTAATTAATTATTAAAAACCCTAACTTGAATTTACAACCCTAACTTGCATTTAAAAAAAAAAACATAGAATTAATTCATTAAATCTAATTAAGCTTAAATGAACATCTAAAACAATAAATCAAAAGAAAGAAATTATACCTCCCAAAATATGAAATCCCAACAAGAAATGAGCCTCCAAAATACATGCTTTCCCACTCCAAAATCCATATAAAGAAGGGTAGAGAATAAAGGGTATGAAGAAATTAGGATTTTGTGGAATTTTAATTGAATTTTTGAAATATTTTTGATGAATTTTGAACAAAAATGAGGTGGAAAATGGGGGGGGGGGGGGCAGCCATGGGGGGCTTGTGGCCGGCCTTGAGGGAGTGAGGGAGAGAAAGAAATGAGTAAGGAAAAGTGTAGAAGTTGCAAGAGGAGAAATATCACTTAAAGGTCTTTTCATGGTTTATTTAATTATTTATTTATTTATTTACTATAGCAACTCAAGAAAGCTCTAGAAAATAGGAAAAATTTGCAAATAATTTTTGCATGATACACACTAAATTCTAATATGCCATGGTTCATTTTTACAAATTAAAACCATTCAAATTTGTAATTTACACTAATTTAGTGTAAAAATAAAGCTTATGTTAATATTTAAAATAATTAATTTAGGAAAAATATTTTATTAAACTAAAAATTTATAAGTGGCTAAATAAACACTATTTACTAGTAATTACATAATTAAATAGGTATTTTTGAATTTATAATGAAAAACAATTGCAGTTTGATTTTACGAAAAATACATTTTGCTTTACCGAAAAATCATAAAATTCACTTAAACAATTTTATTCATTTAATTATTTATTTAATTATTTTTAAAACGTTACATTGGGGGATTATGAGGTTTTGACGACTCGATCGGATGGCTCGACTTAATTCGGATGCTAGGTGGTGAGATGCATTCTTTGGAGACTCCAGATACGAGGATAGCCGTTGGAGCTCAGTCCAAGCAGCCGCGGCGAGACGAGTCCAAAGCAGACGACATTTGAGAAAAGTGGAGTAAGTGGTTCGCACCAGATCTAGATGAGATGACGTTCCACTCCGCCGACATCAGAGAGGCGATGCGCATGCCGAGGCATGGTACTTGGACTTACCTTCCAGAAGGAGTCGCGATGAGTATGCAGTCGTTCCAGAGCAAGATACAGATATAGGAAAGGACAATGACTTCCGGACAGTTGGCAGAGACGAGACATGGAAGAGACCGTGAGCAGGATTCCTTCCAGGACACTGCTGCAATGATACTTGCACCCAGGATCAGATGTGTCACGTACATTCAGAGAGCCAGAGGCCGACGCCAGTGATATGCTGTCTTACGAGTGGTCGCGATGATTGACCAAGAGATGACCAGAGAAGTGCCAGAACGGAATCGTCCCCGTTAGCACACCCGACAGGGCCGATGAGCCGATGGACCGAAAGATTGGTAATTCACAGTGAAGACCTTGACCCAGGAGTGGCCATGGTTACGCACATCAGCAGGACAGAGTTCATGATCATCGACGAGACGTCCCACTAGGGACCGTGGCAGTTGGCCGAGATTCTTAAAGGATGTGCTTGAGCGTTACTGTTCCGCCATTATTGATTTCGATGTTTTGGGTGATTTATTCGTATAATTTGATTTTAATGATTGAGGATTTACGGTCTTTGCACAGTGTTGCACTTGATATCGTTTTCGTGCTTTAGTTTCACATGTTTGTGATTTTACGGTTTTAAACAGTTGAGTTGATTTTGTGCGTATGCACGCACGCGATTTGGTTCCTGCACTCTGTATAGTTTATATATGCTGGCAGTGCAGTGACATGTATTTTTGTGCACTTGGATACACTGGATTTCGATTTCAAGGGTGATGCTCGACATTTGTTTTGTGCATTTTATGCACCGGATTGGATTTTTAGCGCCTGTTGGGCGCCTGTTACGAGATGCGATTTGGTGCACACCAGATGCACTAATTCGAGATTTTTCGTGCATGTCAGATGCACCTGATTTTGCTGTCAGGCACACACGTTGCCTACGACAGATGTTTCGTGCACACCCGATGCACTTAGATGTTGTTTCTGTGCGCATGTATGGCACATTCATGGATTTTGATTTCCGTGCGCACCAGACGCACGTAGCATTCATGTGCATATTTTGGGATTTATTTCGTATAGAGCAGTACGTTTTTATGATATTGCTATGTGTTTTCGTACTGAGCAGGACTAGTCAGAGGACAGTACCTGAATATATTTTGCATGCATTGATAGTTATTGAAGGGATTTCCAAAAAGCGAGCTATAGCCTCAGTATTTACCTACGTGTCTGATATGACACGAAATGTTTAAAACAAGGAGACCCTTCTAAATTGTTTCCAAAACGGCGGAACGTACATTTCAAACAAAGGTATATATGTATATAGTTATTTCCTTATGATAGACGTCCGCCACTGTGCAGTGTTATACGCGTGCACAGCGACTTAAAAAGATTTGGCATGCATTTCCTTCAGATACTTACATATATAGATTCGATATTTACATGTATAGTTTCGAGTTATGTCATATTGGTTTTGATTTGGATTTGGCATTGATATCTTCTCCATGACTCCGATGATTGCGGGATGCTTGATGGAGTTTCGATTTGAGTTATATGCTTATTTTTCAAGCGCATGCGCTGCGCTGCGCTACGATTTGTTTTATGTAGTTACAATTTCGGAGCCCCGACGACTTGATGGTTTTTCTTAGATTTTTTAGTATTTAGGGGAGTTTGAATTTAAATTCGGGGACCGAATTTCTTTAAGGGGGGAAGATTGTAACGTTTTGAAAATCGTTTCGGTGAAATTTCGAAAAATCGGTAATATAAGGGGGTTTTCTGTAAAAAGTCAAAATACAAATATCTTATTATAAAAATTAAATATACATATTCTAGCTATGTAATTGCTATTATTTGGTGTTTATTGAGCCGCTGGTGAAATTTCAAATTTTCTGAAAAAATATTATTTTATTATTATTTTAAGCCGTCACTAATACATTTAATTAGGGAAAATTACAAATTGGAATGAGTTGAAACAAATTTTTTGCATCATAAAACATTAAATAAAATTTTATCATGTGATTTTTGGAACGAAATCATTTGCCAAAACGGTTTAGAAATTATTGAAGAAAAAAAGGCTTTTAATTAGCGTAAATGGATGCTTGGGGTATTGTATTTATCATTTTTCATCACCCCACACCCGTATCCATACCCACACACCCCCACTTACTCCTCCCCATGGCTGAATTCAGCAGCCACCATATTTTTCCCCACTTGATTTTCAAAGGAAAAGATATGAAAGAAAAGAAAAGAAAATGGGTGAATTAGGTGGACTTTTGACCTTACCTTGACCTTGACTTTTCTCCCTTGTATTTTCTCTACCTCCCTCTCTCTCCTCACACCCCCAATCAGGCCGAGCCCCCCTCCCAACAGCAGCACCCCCCCCCCCAAAATCCCACTCTTTTCTTCATCAAAAAAATCCACAAATCACTTCAAAATCCATGCAAAATTCAAATCTAAATCCAAATCCGACTCCTACCCATTTTAGCTTAGCCCGTATAGCATGGATCCTTGTGAAAAGAGGGCATTTTGGGAGGCCATGGATGCTTGTGGATCTTCATATGTTTTGGGTATAATTCTAAACATTTTTGTTGCTTAATTTGTTACTAATTTCTTAAGCTAATTTAATTAAGTGTTAATTTGGATATGTGAGTTTAATTGCAAGTTTTGGAATTCAAGTTATGAATTTGAATGCAAGTTAGGGTTTTGTAAAATTGGTGTATGGTTGTGTGTTATATTTAGGCTTTTTGTCATGTTAATACAAGATTAGTAGCTAGTGCTAATGGTTAGTTTAAAAAAATTGTGTTAATATGCTAATTTGCCTACTAGATTTTTGAATTTGGTTAAATACTTGGGATTAAAAATGTGTTTATGTTTTTCATGACTTCATTAACTTTATTAAGTGTGGTTTAATGCTTTAGATCATGCAAATCTAAGCTAGATTGTAGTTTGTGCATTTTTGGTTTGAAATTGTTAAAAAGGGTATTTTTGTAAACTAGAATATTAGGGTTTTTGGAATTTAATGAGATTAAATTCCGGAAATTGTTTCTATGACTTATTTAAGATATTTAATAAGTATATTGGCAACTACATTCATTTAAACATCATGTTTTGTACAAAAACGGCGAATTGTGCTTGCTAGATTTTCGGAAAAATGACTTTTTAAGTGAAATTGGGGTTTTTGTGAGATTTAACCTAGTTTATATTAAAATTAGTGTTCGTGAATGTGCAAATGAGTGTGATTGGATTTTTCTCGATGGTTTGACGTTTGTACATCCACATCGAGGGTTGGTTTGACTATTCTTGAATGCGTAGGCGATAGGTTTGGACCTATGCGTGATACGCGTGCCGATTTGATTTTCGTATGCCGTTTCGATTTCGAATTTAGTTTTAATGCGACACGGTGCGTTATGATATGTAGGTACCCCATGCGGACTTCGAGACAACAAGCAAGCGCGTGGCGACGTCGGCACCGGCGAGCGAGGACCAGGTGAGTAGATTTATATCTACGGGGAGAAGTCGGGTGGATGGCGTATAACACCCCCGCAGTCCGTGGTGGTGTATACGGATGCGTATACACACCAACAATTATTATATGTTATTTGGGATTAATAACGATGCTTAGGATGGATATTGGTGTGTTAGATTACTTTAGTGTTGCGAACCCTAGGGTAGTGTTGCACTACACATACACACATACATACTTGCATACATTCCTATCGATATGTGCTCATGGGATTCTTTATAGTTATGTGTTCACATGGGTATGGGACTATGTGTTCACATACGGATTGAGGATGATACTTGGGGTTGAGCTGAGTCGATGAGATTTGATTGAGGCCGTGAGATCGGTGATATAGCAGGACTCGTATTTGAGATACGACATGACGTTGTAGCGGGTCCTTGACGTAGTGTTTCACACACGTCCATGCATACTTAGGCGGTATCAGTATGGTACTAGACGTAGATCAGTACCCCGATCATGATAATTTATAAAGAGGATACCAGGTGAATAGTATGATGAATGTGATATTGACCCGTACCCAGATTTGGGATGCCGTACGACGGATTTACGTACGAGCTATATTGATGATTGATCCGCACTCTTGACTTGGGATGCCTGATTATATATATGGTATCGGCTATGATATTATTGAGGCGGGATCACCGACTATACATATACAGGTATGTATACGTATCGACTCAGATGATAGGCGGTTCCCTTACCTGTAGTTCAGCTCGTTAGCTTAGCCCTTTAGTTTAGTTTAGTTATTAGATTAGATTCGATTCTTACCTATTTGAAAAAAAAAACTAACGAATCGTGGGTATTTTAAAAGACAGCCCAAGGGATCCTACGGATATTTCAAAAGACGTATCTTTTCATAAAAACACCGTAGCCCCTATTTTCAAAACCCCATGATTCGTGTTATTCAAAAGGCACCATTTGTTGGACTTATATTAGTTTAATACGGATTAGTTATCGTTGTGTCTAGTATTCTGCTTCCGCACATTATTGCTGTTCGCTCTGCCCCGCATACTTATTTTGCTGCATACTCCATTATTGATATCATGCCGTTAGGACACCAGCACCATTACCGATGATGCGTATGTACCACATACACTTACTTGCCGGCTCACACACATCTTCATCGGTAATTGCCATGTCACGTACACTTAGAAAATACTATTGCTTGGCTTTGCTTGTTAGTTAGTAGTTGATACGATATTAGTGTACCTGGGTTATATGCCAGTTTAGACATTGTAGTTATTACTTGTCACTTCATGCATACTGTTATTCCATTGTTCATGCTTAGTTATTAATCATACATTGCAACTTGGTTATTGACACCATATACATTCATTAGTATTGACATATGCACTTGTGATGACTTCTTGAGATTTATGATATTTCTGGATTTCGGGGGAAAGCCGCAAAATTTCTAAACTTATTAACCTTTTAAAATATGTAAATTGCGGTTTTCTAGTGATGTAAGTGTCGTCCACCATGAGTTTGCTGTGGTTTTCGAGATCCGTGTCGAGGAGTGGAGGAACCGTCACGGGTACATGGTGGGCCTGGTATGGTACCCCGGGGCAAGATGAATGTGGTGTTGACGTTGAGCCTGGCAGGGGACAGATTACCTACCGGTGATATTACCCGACGCGTCGGATATCCGGAGGATACCGTCGTGGTCTTGAGATGGATGGTAGGGGCCGGTCTGGACTGACGGTGTCCTAGATATTGAGATTGAGACATTGATATTTCGAGACAGTGAGATTTATGTTTTGTGTCGATGCTAGACACTGTTGATACTGATTTCATTATGATACCTCAGTTTAAAAATACGAAGGAAATCTCACTAATTTATGAAAACAGTTTCTTCATTTACATGTATTCTGTTTTCATGCATTCATACCTCATTCATATGATATATTGCTACCTGAGGCACTGACACGGGCACATGAGATTTCACTCGGTTAGATATTACCCTAGCCATTGTTATAGGCTGCTTGTTATGTATATTTTTGAGGATATATTATGATTATTGACCTAGGTTGCGTTATTTATGCGATTTCTGTGCGTAGATGTTTTTCTATTCACGAGTTGGCAACTCACCCCCGTTGTGCCCCAGTTTCTTGCAGGTTTGCCGTACATGTTTCATTTCGGCGTTGCGGGCTCAGTTTCATTCGGGTGACTTGCTAGTAGGTGGGTTTTTCTTGTATCGTACCCATCATATTACCTTGTATAATATTATTCAGTTGTATCTAGTAAATTCCATCAACCAAACATGTATTTATTTTTGAGATAGAGACCCATTAGGTTATTCTTTCGACCTTAGAGTCGCGCGTGTTATTTCTGTGGATTTCTGGTGGTTTTGAGTTTCCTTTTGAGTTTTGATCCTCGCCGTTGGCGTTGTATATTATTTTGCTTGTGTGGTTGTGACCGTCGATTGACGAAGAGCTAGCTCCCGCTTGGGGATGCCTTTTTCTTGATTTCGTATACTATTCATGTTGTATCCCGTTTGGGGGCCAGTATTTACAAAGGAGACTCTGCCGAAATTTTCAGTAAAATTTTGATGTTTTTAAAAAACCGCATAATTCGGCTTATGCTATTGAAACTACTTGCTTTAAGTTGGTTTTTCCTGCGCTCTACTATTTTCTTGGTTTGGATTTCTGGGTTTTCGGTTTACTTAGATTACGTACGCCTCGAGACGTTCGTAGTTTAAGTGCCGGTCATGTTCCGTACTTTCGGGTCTTGACAGTTTCTGTTCCAAAATTTTTTGGTCTCTAAAAATGTTTTAAAGTATTGCAAAAGAGAAGTATGGACATGAAATTGCGACTGTTTAAAAACGAGCAAGAACAGAGCACTTTGGGCCGCTATTTTTAGATTTTTGGCCGTTACTGGCGGCCATGGTTACTCCGTTTTTGCTCGTTTTCGTACAGTGTCTTTTGTTTGGGGAATTTAGATTTTTGGTGTACTTTGTTTTTGCTCAGGTCTTTATTGATGTTACCTTTTTTAACAGGAAACACATAAATGTTTTGAATCAAAACTTTATCATCGTTTATTGTTTGTGATGTTATATATATGTTGGAAAACGTCGTCTAATTGCTATATGTTCGATTAGACGGGGTTGCACATATTGTTATGTTGCTTGTTCTGTGATATATATATATATATATATATATATAGGTTTAGCCGGATTGTCTTGTTGGATAGCCCCTCGTGTGATGCTCTTGTACATTTATATTGTTGTATATTCATTTATACGGGACGAGTGGTCGACATGTGACCGTCTTTTTTCGCTTGATATATATTCTTTTATTAGGATTCGACCAGGATGCGGTCGATATCACCACTGTATATATATTTCATTTCTGTACTAGAACTAACCCAGGAGAAGTGCTCGAGTGGCCGGGTTCTAGAGTGTGGTAGGTGGCCATCTCATGGTGTTTGAGACCGGACCGTCTCTCTCTAGAATTGGCGGGTTGCTCGCCGCACTTGTAAGGGTTATAGGATCGACCCGCGGAGTAGTGCCTTAGTTACACCAGATTCTAGAAAGTGACGGGTGACCGACTCATGATATTGAGGGCGGGTTACCCAGTTTCTAGAATTGGCAGGTGGCTTGCCGCACTCGTAGGGATCTAGGATCGATGCTGTACGGGCTATCCACACGACTAGGGAACATTGCGCTTTATTTGGGCTCAAATGAAACGTGGGGATCCTAGTTTATCCTCTATTCCATATTGATTGTCGCATGCCTGTGATGATTATTATCTGTTTGCGATATTGATATATATGCATATGTATATTAGATGTGTTTATATGTTTTGCATCCGCGTTAGCCGTACCCCCGCCCTGTTGTAAGTTAAGTAACATTACGGTGAAAACCCGGGACCCCGTGGCAAATGCGGATGGAATATAAAGCATGCTATTTTGGTTATTTCTGGTGTGGCTTAAAAACTTGTAATGAGAGGCTGCATTATATTCAAGGAAACCAAACCTAATGATGTTGTTGGAATCAAATTTTAAAAACTATAGTTATATTCTTTTGCTTTGGATAGAGGTATTCGGTTAGGAATATTCTGCATCTCATTAGATGAGGAAAGAGCCTTGATCCCTTCACGGGGAGTTCGCTCTTAAGCAAAAGTTTATGTTACTATAAACACTCGGTTTTCTTCAAAACCAATTGTTTTAAAAGCGGGGCCTAAACCACTCCTTATCAATGCCACTGGAGTTTCTTCAACGATATCAAGTTCATTACGTTAATGGTTTTTCGCCAAAAACCAGCCTTAGCCCTCCATCATTTCAGATTAGTATTGCTTAGTATCCGTTCCGCGTTTGTTGACCTCATTAAGACGTAGTGTACGGTAGCTAAGTAATACTTTTTTGTGCATAGTGATGCGATTAACTAGAACAGTCGTACGACTTTGTTGACATCGTTAACGATCGTATGAGTGGGTTTAGGGTAATCAAGATAATGACGGGTTGAACTTAACTAGTGGCTTATGATTTGTTGATCTCGTTAAGATCATAGGTCATTAGGGGTAAAAGCCATATCGGGAGTTTCAAATATAAGGGAAACTTGCCATGTTAGCGCATACCTTTCGGAGTGTGGTAATTTTGATTGGCATCCGTCATAGTTTTCACACAATGATAGTTGGGTCCCGATGCCCACTGATGAGTAGGTATTACTTTTTAAAAGATTTTCACTTCACAACTAGCCAACCTATTAGGTGTCTAGAAAGTGTTAACGAGATTACGTCTCCGCGGAAACGGGATTATTAAAATGGGTCTGTACGAAAGCATGGGGGACCTCCTGTTCAGTTGAAAACTGCACATTTGTTATTACATTTTTCCTACCATTTTCATATTAAAAAGGACTTTATTATAATATATCATACATATGAGGGTTTATGTGTAAAAATACTATTTTCCATGTGTTTATATATTATAATTAGCATTTGGTAGGAAAATGTATGCAAATAATTTTATTGACCAAATCCTAGTAGAACAAAGTCTACTAAATATTATTTGAGTTGTTGTGCAGAATTTTTCCAAGTTGTGCAGAATCTTTCAAGACTAGAATCAAGGAAATCAAGTTGTTGAAGAAGACTTGCCTAATTGAGAAGAAAAACTTGGAGACCAAGTCTGGCAGCAACCACGAGAAGATTTCCATGACACAAAGGTTCCTAGGACCTCCAAATGTCACAAAGACAGATGCCCTAAAGTTTGATGAAAGGAGGAGATACAATGGCCGCGGATCCGCGGCCTTACCCTCCCTTGGGCCACGGATCCGCGGCATGATGGTAGAGTTAGAGGCTCAGAAATTTTAAGGTAAATCTTTACTACTAGCTTCCATATTTAGAAGCTAACTTTCTGGCTTTGGGACTATAAAAAGGGACCGAGAGCCTCTTGAAAAGATTATCAAGCCGACGAGATCACGAAGTCCCAGACGGCTCACGCATCCAGGCTGATCATCAACTGTTCGTCTACCTCCTTAGGAAAGATCGAGAAGCAACTAGATTTGTAATCATTTTCTAAGGATTCAAGTGTAATGAATATTGTTGATTAATAAAGGTAGCTTTCTTTTTCTTATTCTATTTCTTCGTAGTTTAATTATGCAATTTCTTTCCATCTCTTTTTCTCCCAACATGCGCGAGTAATTCTCCGCTTGTTAGGGTTCGTAGGATTAGGGTAGGCTAATCGATGATGAACATCCCTAAACCCTTTTTAAGTCCTATAAAGTTTATGAACTTTATCAAAAGAATCATTAACATCCTAATCGGGCGCGCTAGCAATTCTTTGTTAGTTCCGACCGCGATTAGAGATTAGATTGTTAGTTATATGTATGCCCTAGAGGCCATTACTGTACATTGGATGTATATTGTAGTGGATGCTGGGACATATATAGGTAGGACTTTCTTGCTCGACATGATAGTACGCTATCTGGTTGTTCTTTATCTTAACATGTATACTTTCTGTCTCTCTGATTACATGTTGAAAAAGCCCTTAGGATGTGTACTCGACTTCCAGGACTATGATGCAGATCATACTAGTGGGGCCTGGGTAGTCAATGAGTACATCCTTCATTGTTCCTAGTCGTGGGAATATCGAGACGGGGCATCGATATTCCAGAGTAGACTAGCGTATATCTTCTCGACCCATGCGATGGGCGATGGATGATCCCATATCCATTGGTGTTTGACATCAGAGATGGTATACGGGTGTTCAGTGGAGACTGGGTACACTGAACGGACTCGCCGAGAACTCCCAGATGGTATTATACCTCACGTCAGATGGCAGTTCTCTGGTGACACTGGTACCGCTTAGTCTGTTGACCCGAGATCGTCATAGAGTCTTGTGTGTCTCCCACTGTGCTTTGATTTCCACCCTACCACGGCTCTACTGAGTTGTGCAAACAGGTGGTTTTTGGGTACAGTCCCGATTCACATGGAGGCAATGAGCGATACGAGGGGATTCGTCTCTCCCGGTATTGGGGGTTGATGTTGTGCTATGCTCGACTGGCCATAACAGGAAATCCCTGGCCAGGGTTGCAGTGATATACTGGTAAGAGTTATCAGTAGTTTCACGAATGTTATGGACCTTACGTCGGCATGACTTATCAAGCTATTGGGGTCTGACGTTTACCACCCCTAGGCGAGATATGCGACATATCAGACGAACAGACCGGACTGTGCGGTAAGTGTTACTAGTTGGATTCACAGGAGTGTGAGCGGGCTTGCTCGTCGATCTTCTGATCGCTCAATACCCGGGTGGCCGTTACGTTTAGCAGACCGCTTGCGGCTTGTGGGTGTTTGATATGATCATCATCTACTGCCGGTGTATTGACGAGTCTTTAGAGTCCTACACAGAGGTTTCCTGGCTCAAGCGAAACGAAATAGGAGCGCATATGAGATATGTGCGGGACCGAGAATAATGCGTGTATGTGATACCGTATTTCATTCTCGCGATTAATGTGTCGAATGGTTGTATGCGATATAACCTAATTATCGAATCAAGGATTGATTCGACAAGCCGATACATTGGATACTAGCCGGTTATATGCGATATGACCGGATCATTGAATCAAGTGTTGATTTAATGATTTAATGTATAATTATATATTTGATATATTACTTTGCATTAACTAGTATTGGTTCACTTTAAATGGATTTACTCACTTGTATTGCACATTGTATATGTGATATATTTTTTTGTGTATATGATTGTATCATGTTTGATGATACATTCTTGCTTGGTTTTGTGTAAAGTATTAAACCATGGTTGGTTAGTGGTTAGGGTATCATTTCATTTGCTTATTCATTTATCTATTTATTTATTTTTATTTATTTCATTTGAAAAGAAAAAGAGAAAAGAATGGTTGCTATTTTTGTTTTTATTTGAAGCTTCTTGAAGCTTTGAACAAGTCCACCATTCTTGTCTCTTCTCTAATCCTAACCACTCATCTAACCTTAGTTAAATCTCTACACTAAACCATGGTTGAAGTCATGATAAGTATTGATTTATTTATCAAATAATTCAACATTTATCATATCTTCTTCTTCTTCTTCATCTTCTTCAACATGAAGAAAAAGCTTGCCTCTTCAATGGCAACTAGCTAAAACAAGTGAGAAATCCAATTCTAAAGTTTACCCACTTCCTATTTCTTCATCCTCTACCTCTTGCCAAGTTGTATAGGGTGTTTCCTTCACAAGTTTTCATGGCTTGGTGAAGTTGGAGCTTGTTCTTGTGATGCCTCGACGTAGATCATCTTCGGCATCGAACCGACGATCAAGCCCGCCCATTCTTCGACGATGCCAATACTAGAGTCATGAGTTCGATTTGGACAGCGGAGGGAGATCATCGCGGAGCTTAGGAAGTGGTGGACCGGATCTACAAAGGTTGTAGTCACTTTCCTTTAGCTATATTTCCATTTACTTGCTTGATTTGCCTATACTTCTAGCCAACGATCCGTTCTAGGTTTTCTCGGCACCGTAATTTTTAGAAATTGGCATGTTTGATCACTTGTGAGACCCCACTAGAGTGCCTAGGAACCCTACAGTGGTATCAGAGCCTAGCTAGAGCCTTAGGCGAAGTCCCGACGGAGTTAGAAGTCCGATCGACCCGAAAACCCACCCCTAAATATGCTCTCTGTACATTTTTTAATTTCGGGGATTTTTCCACATTAAAAATATGCAGAAAAATCAACAGGATAATCTAAGAGTTACTGTGAATTTCGATGGACTAATTCCATCAAAGAGCCGCGGATCCGCGGCACGAGCATGGCTCGTGCGGCGGTTCCGCGGCAGTGTTGTCGTTTTGTGTATTTAAATTTTCACAGTAATTCTCAGTTTTCTGTTCTGATTTTCCTGGGAATTTTTAATATTTATTCAAAAGTTGAATTTTCTGGGTTGTATTGGGGACTCGGTGTATTCGATCGGACTGTCTAATTTTGTCGGTGTGCTTTTCCGGGTATTTTTAGAATATGTTAAAAAGTTCGACCGGATATAAATACCCAATTTTTCCCCTGTCGGGAAATTTCCAAGTGTTGGATTTTTCCGTAGTTTAACGACATTCTAAGTAGTGCAAGTAACGCGATGGACCCTCTAGAAGACAACAAACCTTAACTCGATTATGTGACCGTCTTGAACTGCCCTTTGAACCTTCGGGTTTGGGGCAGTACGGCGTGCCACATGTGAGGCGTTGGCTTGACCCTTCTATGGCTGGACCGTTGGTACTGAGGCACGAACTGAATGTTGTTAGACTTATTTCATGTGTTGAGCTGTATCGGGAAAACTTGGATGTTCGATTGTTCGATCGAAAAGTTTAGCATTTTCTATTTATCCGGAATGTGATACAATACTTGGAATTCGCAAAGAGTTATGAGATAACGGAATGAATGTTATAAACATAGCAGTTTAGTCTCACTTGATCGGTTGCCACGGAATTTTGATGTGATTAAAAGTCCGTCACAATCACGTAGCGTACGCGGATACTCGCCGGGTAAACTTAATAGACAGCCTCACTCCATAGCCCCGACCAAGTGACTGTAGGAGAACTCCGTCGCCGAAAGCATCCGTTCGGGTGCTCGCGGCAGCGGTGTTCCGCCTTGGTGCACTTTGTCGACGGCGTCGGGGGTGCGGCCGCCTACTAAAGTTTGCGACGAGCATTCGATCAGAATGTCGGGAATCCTGTTGAATTGCCCGACTTGATATTGAAAAGTGTTTTCGATTTTGAGACTAAAATGCGGGGTTTATAATTGTTAGGCATGCGATGTCTAAGGAATTCATTTGATTGGGCATGCGATGTCTAAAATGGTTGCGGATTCCAACTGTTGTAGTTTTACACTTTCTTTTCTGTGACCGTAAGTGTAATATGTGATATCGCCGGTTTCGTTGCTATATGTCAATGACAATTGGGATGGACATATTTACTTACGTTGATGACATGTGTTGTTATGTGTTGCTGGATATGTTATATTGGATCGTCGTGTTTGAATAGCCGGGGGTTTTTATGTGAGATGAGTGTTTTTCCATTTTCATTCATGTAAAAACTTGTATGTAATATTCTTTTATTGGGGCACTTCCAGGTTGCGGAAGATGTCACCGTTGATGTATATTATTTACTTTTCTGCACTAGGATAGACCCAAGGAGGGGAGCACAAGTAACCGGGTTCTGGGGTCCAGTGGGAGACCAACTCGAGGAGTCGAGTCCGGGTCTCCTAACCCTAGAATTGGTAGGGTTGCTTGCCGCTCTCGTAGGGGTCTTGGGGTGTGGGATTGGCTATTCATCACGACCGTGGAATCCGTATTTTATACTGGCTCGTATTGAAAACACGGACGTCCTAGTATATCCAATATTTCATATGTTTCTTCTGCTGTGCTTTATCTGTGATGTGATCATGCGATGTTCTGTGCTCTGTTCAGATAGATGTAGTATATATGATATATTATATAGACGTTACTTATGTTTTACACCCGCGCTAGCCCTGCCCCGCTCTGCCGTTAGTTACCTAACCTAACGGTGCACGAGGGGACATCGAGGCGAATGCGGATGGCATAAGTGTACGTCATATTTATCTGTGATGTTTAGGTAATTTAAATGATGGGATATTCATTAATGAGATTAATGAAAGAAAATAAACCTAATTGATGTTGTGGAATTGAATTTCAAAATAAAACAGGTAGCTACAGTTCTTGCTTTGCATCGTGGTGTTCCTTGTAGAACATCCTGCACCTTATTCGATAAGGAAAGGACCGAGATCCCTTCACCGGGAGTGACTCCTTTAGCAATAACTGGCAGATGCTACAACCCTCGGTTTGTCTTTTGATCGCCTCTATAGTTTCTGCTTTGCACAGTGATATATATGATATATCCCGCACCTCATTCGACGAGGAAAGGGCCGACGATCCCTTCACCGGGAGTGACCCCTTTAGCAAAACTAGAAAAGCCTAAAAAACATTCCATTTAAAAACCATTTGATTCCGCAACGAGATCAAGTTCAAAGCGTTAAAGGTTTTCACAAAAACCAGCCGCAACCCTCCGTCATTTTAGGAAGTAGAGTACTTAGTATTCGTGCTGTGTTTGTTGACCATAGTCAAGGCACAGTGTACGGTAGCTAAATGATGTCTTCCTACACCGCATATGATGCGATTAGTTAGGACAGTCGCGTGACTTTGTTGACCTTAGTTAAGGGTCATGTGGGTGGGTCTAATTAATCACGAAATGACGGGTAGAACTTGACTATTACTTATGATTTGTTGACCATAGTTAAGGTCATAAGTGCTAGGGGTAAAAACCTTTATCGGGAGTTTCAAGTGTTGAAATTTGCAATGAGATTGCATACCTTCTATATGATAGTTGGATCCCGATACCCACTGCGAGTAATTGTTACTCCTGGGAGAGTTTTGCACTTTGCAATTAGCCGATCAAGTAGGTGTCTAGAAAGGTGTCAACGGGGTTACGCCTCTGGGAAAACGAGGTTTACAGTAATTAGGTCCGTGCGAAAGCACGGGGAACCTCCCTCAAAGTACCGACACTGGCCTGTCTGAAAGATTGACGAACTTGTAGAGTGTAATTAATCCCGGCTAGTCTTTCCTTTTAGGGTTTGAAGGAAGATTTGATTAAAACAGTGGGAGCCATCATGATTAGATAAAATATATAACCAATCTGATCTTGCAAGAGCGCATGCAGAGTGTTTTCTTCTCTCTCTCTCCAGGTAGCGACCATATCACGCCTTAATCAAGATAATAATACGGATAATTGACCGAACCCGCTTGTTATACTGAGATGGGGAACGTTGGTCCCGCTCCGACTTATAATTGTTATAAGACCGAGCAGGAAATTGGGGAATACCAGAATTCCTATGCCGTCCAAACGAAGAAAGTGCATATGATGCATCTCCTTCGGGTGTGTTCATTACAAAGAACTGTTTCTCAGTATCCTCTGCATCCTGGGTATATGATACCGGATCAGGATCCCAGATATGTAAGCTGTTACATAGGGCTACAAAAGGGTAGAAAAACTGAGAACGGGTGATAAGTTTCATGAGGCTGAAAACGGGGCAAGTGTTGCAGCCAAGTCTGTTGGTCACTGTCACCCTGTATTACCAATACATTGATTCTGAACAAATGCTATTAGATACCGAACCTGATATACAAAATCATATCCGTCTCTTTATTAGTAAAGAAATGATATAATTTTGTATTGTTGGATAATGTTTTGAACATTTCCTATATCAAAAGTTGATCGGTTCAGGCACGTTATCTAAAAGCATTGACGTTCTAAATCAAACTACAGTTCCTTGTATACTGAACACACACAAGAGGAAGAGTTCAGAAATGAACAAATTCTTCTTGAGGTATTGTAAACTAGGTCATATCAATGCGACCCGACTAGCTGAAGTTACATTTAGATGTATATTTAAATCAGTTTGAATTTACATCTTGTGAAACTTGCCAGTCATGTCACAAAGATAAGATGACCATAGCTCTGTTTATTGGAAACAGAGAAAGAGTTAGTAAACTCTTGGGACTGATACATTATGATGTATGTAAGGTCTCCTGTCTACACATGCCAGGACTGGTTCTTTATACTTCATTATATTCTCTGATAATCTCTCAAGATTCAGTCATATGTTCCTGTTGAAACATAAGTCCGAACCTTTTGAGATATTCACAGAATGTAAGTTAGAAGTAGAGAACCAAAATACGGGTATAAGTATTATGTCCTATGATAAGATCAGGGAGGAGAATACTTGTGCATAGAATTCCTGGACTATTCTAAAGGAGAATGAGATTCTCTCTTAGTGTTACTCCTCTGAATACACCACAGCACAACGGTGTATCAGGGCGGAGCAATTGCACAATATTAGATATGGTGTGCTCTATGATGAGTATTACTGAGTTACCTATTTCCTTTTGGGGTTATGCACTTGAGAAGCTGCATACCTATTGAATTAGGTTTGAATCAAATCAGTGCCTACCACTCCATATGAGATATGGTATGGGAAGAACCCATCTCTTAAGCGAGTTAAGATTTGGGGTTGTCCGGCCTATGTTTAAAGCAAAATCCAGACAAGATCGAGGCAGGATTAGTTCTGTATAACTGGAAAGGTTCCAGCTATACAAAACTGCAGTTGATGATTTGACAGAACTAAAGGATTCTATAGTTCCCGACGAACCTCAGCCTCTCCGCCGATCTAGTAGGGTTCCTCATCCGCCTGAGAGATACCTCGGTTTCTCGATGACAGTGGGAGCGAGGATTGCATCATGAGATGATGACCCAACTAGTTTCGAGCAGGCCATCGAGAGTAGGGACTCTGTAAGAATGGCTGGATGCTTAGCGATCTGAGATGGAATCCATATACACCAGCAAAGTATGGACTTTAGCTGCTATATCTGAAGGGTTAAATCCCCATCAGGAGCAAGTATATCTTGAGAAGATTGCTTGGTGTAGATGGAAAAGTTGAGACTTTCAAAGCTAGGCTTATTAAAGGTTTTAGTCATCAACCAGGCATGGATAATGATGGAACCTTTTCCAAGTGACTATGCTTAAGTCCATCCAGATCCTACTTGCCACGGCTACATACCATGACTGCGATATCTGGTGGTTGGGTGCCCTGACTGCTTTTCTAAATACTGATTTAGAAGAGAACGTCTATAAGAACACAGCCAGAGGGCTTCGTAAACAGTGGGAGCAGCGGAACCGTGTGCAAGTTGCTTTACATAATGAAGCAGGCATCGCGAAGTTGGAACGTCTGTTTTGATGTGATAGTCAAAGTGTTTGACTCCATCAAAATGGTAGACTAACCTTGTATATACAAAAGGGTAGTAGAGAGTAGGGTGGTCATCTTCGTATTGTACGTAGACTACATACTCTTGATAGGAAAAGAGTTTCCTATACTACGATCGGTCAATCTCCTATTATCACTAGGATTCTCCAAATAGGATCAAAGTGATACCTCCTAAATCCTGAGTTTTCATCTATGAGATAGATGTAATTGGATGCTAGGATTCTCACTAGATGTAGTAAGATGGTATCAATCGATCCTGGGGAGAATCACTGGAAGAGTTCCAGGGTGATAAAGACGACTGAATGTCAGTCACGGGCATTGTCTTTACCCTCAGTAGAGGGACGGTATGTTGGAAGAGTTCCAAGCTAGATACCGTGGCAAACTAGACGATAAAGGCTGGTAACATCGCTATTAAAGATACTACCAAAGAGGCAGTTTGGGTGTATATTGGTTCATAAGATGAACTAGGTTCCTGCCATTGTATGACAACGGAAGTGTGGCTTCGGCCCTGGAACCCTGGTCCCATCAGTGACCCAGACATATTCTGTGGCAGCATCACCTGATCATGGAGATAGTTGATCTCCGGGATGATCGAGGTTAGGAGAGTAGACTCAGAGGACAACACGGCGGATCCACTCACGAAGGCCTTTTTCCCAGAGAGAGACTCATATGGGATGGTTGAGTATTAGATACTGCGACCACTGCTACAGATGGCCCTAGTGAAAGTGGGAGATTGTTAGTTATATGTATGCCCTAGAGGCCATTACTGTACATTGGATGTATATTGTAGTGGATGCTGGGACATATATAGGTAGGACTTTCTTGCTCGACATGATAGTACGCTATCTGGTTGTTCTTTATCTTAACATGTATACTTTCTGTCTCTCTGATTACATGTTGATAAAGCCCTTAGGATGTGTACTCGACTTCCAGGACTATGATGCAGATCATACTAGTGGGGCCTGGGTAGTCAATGAGTACATCCTTCATTGTTCCTAGTCATGGGAATATCGAGACGGGGCATCGATATTCCAGAGTAGACTAGCGTATATCTTCTCGACCCATGCGATGGGCGATGGATGATCCCATATCCATTGGTGTTTGACATCAGAGATGGTATACGGGTGTTCAGTGGAGACTGGGTACACTGAACAGACTCGTCGAGAACTCCCAGATGGTATTATACCTCACGTCAGATGGCAGTTCTCTGGTGACACTGGTACAGCTTAGTCTGTTGACCCGAGATCGGCATAGAGTCTTGTGTGTCTCCCACTGTGCTTTGATTTCCACCCTACCACGGCTCTACTGAGTTGTACAAACAGGTGGTTTTTGGGTACTATTCCGATTCACATGGAGGCAATGAGCGATAGGAGGGGATTCGTCTCTCCCGGTATTGGGGGTTGATGTTGTGCTATGCTCGACTGGCCATAACAGGAAATCCCTGGCCAGGGTTGCAGTGATATACTGGTAAGAGTTATCAGTAGTTTCACGAATGTTATGGACCTTACGTCGGCATGACTTATCAAGCTATTGGGGTGTGACGTTTACCACCCCTAGGCGAGATATGCGACATATCAGACGAACAGACCGGACTGTGCGGTAAGTGTTACTGGTTGGATTCACAGGAGTGTGAGCGGGCTTGCTCGTCGATCTTCTGATCGCTCAATACCCGGGTGGCCGTTACGTTTAGCAGATCGCTTGCGGCTTGTGGGTGTTTGATATGATCATCATCTGCTGCCGGCGTATTGACGAGTCTTTAGAGTCCTACACAGAGGTTTCCTGGCTCAAGCGAAACGAAATAGGAGCGCATATGAGATATGTGCGGGACCGAGAATAATGCGTGTATGTGATACCGTATTTCATTCTCGCGATGAATGTGTCGAATGGTTGTATGCGATATAACCTAATTATCGAATCAAGGATTGATTCGATAAGCCGATATATTGGATACTAGCCGGTTATATGCGATATGACCGGATCATTGAATCAAGTGTTTATTTAATGATTTAATGTATAATTATATATTTGATATATTACTTTGCATTAACTAGTATTGGTTCACTTTAAATGGATTTACTCACTTGTATTGCACATTGTATATGTGTATATGATTGTATCATGTTTGATGATACATTCTTGCTTGGTTTTGTGTAAAGTATTAAACCATGGTTGGTTAGTGGTTAGGGTATCATTTCATTTGCTTATTCATTTATCTATTTATTTATTTTTATTTATTTCATTTGAAAAGAAAAAGAGAAAAGAATGGTTGCTATTTTTGTTTTTATTTGAAGCTTCTTGAAGCTTTGAACAAGTCCACCATTCTTGTCTCTTCTGTAATCCTAACCACTCATCTAACCTTAGTTAAATCTCTACACTAAACCATGGTTGAAGTCATGATAAGTATTGATTTATTTATCAAATAATTCAACACTTATCATATCTTCTTCTTCTTCTTCATCTTTTCAACTTGAAGAAAAAGCTTGCCTCTTCAATGGCAACTAGCTAAAACAAGTGAGAAATCCAATTCTAAAGTTTACCCACTTCCTATTTCTTCATCCTCTACCTCTTGCCAAGTTGTATAGGGTGTTTCCTTCACAAGTTTTCATGGCTTGGTGAAGTTGGAGCTTGTTCTTGTGATGCCTCGACGTAGATCATCTTCGGCATCGAACCGACGATCAAGCCCGCCCATTCTTCGACGATGCCAATACTAGAGTCATGAGTTCGATTTGGACAGCGGAGGGAGATCATCGCGGAGCTTAGGAAGTGGTGGACCGGATCTACAAAGGTTGTAGTCACTTTCCTTTAGCTATATTTCCATTTACTTGCTTGCTTTGCCTATACTTCTAGCCAACGATCCGTTCTAGGTTTTCGCGGCACCATAATTTTTAGAAATTGGCTTGTTTGATCACTTGTGAGACCCCACTAGAGTGCCTAGGAACCCTACATAGATTAATGATTGTTTTGGTAAAGGTTAGATATGAACGGAGTTCCGTGTCGAGATAAGGGTTAAGAGTGGGATTTCTTTTCCCTCCAGAAACCCTAATCTACACGCATCACCATCGTTCTAGTTTTAAATCTATTAAAGGATAAAAAGGGTAACTTTTAATTAATCGTCCATAACTACTAAATCCAAACGAACCCTACAAGCCCTCTTATTATATTAACTACATCCTTAAAATAATCTAGATCTATATATTTGCATTCTTGCTTAAAGTAGATCTAAAAACTTTTCACAAAATTCTTTATTCCTCCTCTCTTTTTCAACACATCTAAAGTAAGAGTAAAAGATTCAACGTTTCCCTGAGGACGACCCGTACTCATCTCGGTCTAGCTACACGCGACACCGTTATTGATTGCAGTTATTTTCTACAAACTACACTTTTTCACATCTATCAAATGCAGTTCCAGAAATTTTTCTAATGTCTGCTCCAGACTAGTCTTGGGTTGATAAGGAGTTTCAGTATAAGATTGAAATTCCTGTGGATAATTAAAACACCCAAATGACTGATTTAAAGAACTGTCTAGAGAAGGTGGAAGAGTCGGATTGGATTGATAGGAATAGAATGGTTGCGGAACTTGGGTAGGATCAATATTATGATAAGAAGAATATTGATATAGGTTAGTTGGTCGGCGATTTTCAATAGACATCTTATATGCCGCAAACCGCATATCAAACTCTTCTCTGGACAGTGGAGGTGATGGTTGATAATGGTCCGGGTTGAAACTTTGGCCTCTAGCCCTAGCTATGTGCTCAGCAATAGACATTCGTCTAGGGGCTTCCTCACTCTGGGTATGAACTGAAACAGGTGTAGGATTAGAATATGGTTGATAAGACCTAGACTGAGATGGCCAACTGTTTCTTCCCTCTTGTTCTATATGATCTCTTAAGGACATGGAAGAGCTGGACGGTATACCGAAGGGATTACGAAAACAAGAAATATCTGGTTGTGGACAGCAAAGCTCGGCAAGTGTTCTTCTGTTTAGGTCACCCATTATAAGAAGAGAAGAAGGGAGAAGGGGTAAAAAGGGGAGAAAATAATTGGTTTGTTTTGAAAAATGACGGATTTAGACAAATCACACAAAAATGCACAAACAACCCTAGAACTATGGTTGCCTAGATCTAGTCTCTAGACCTCTCCTAGACTTCCAAAGGACAAGCCGCAGGATAAATCCTCTACCGCCTCCGTACTACCCTTGTAGCCAGATAAGTACCAGGTAAGTGGGAAGGAACCACAGTAGTGGGCCTAATTAAAAACCACTAGCCTTCGTCACACTTGCCTAGACACTCCAAAAGTAATGCGGATAAGCGATAGATTACCCACGACCTTCCTCTGTCCTTATTGAGCGCGACAATCCTTAGAGTCTGGTCTAGATATTTTTTAAATTAATGTAGGGTTGATGCAGATACTCGGTTTGTGATTTGTGGGGCTTAGGAAGGGTGATGAAATCCCTACCTAATCTGAATTTTGGTCTTACTCCTTAAAAATCCGTATTAAAATATGCAAAAAAAAACCGCAAAACAAAACTTTGCAAAAAGATTTTTGAGCGGCGATATTTTGCAAAGAATCCTCCAGAAAAGATATTTTATTGGATTTCAGAGAAGAGAGAAGGAGGTTAGAATCTTACCAGAGAAGACTGAAGCCCTAGATCTCCTAACTGGCCGCGGTTCCGCCGCCGATGTGCACTTCCGGCCGCGGTTCCACCGCCGACTTGAGGGATCAGGTGATGAGTTTTGCTATGTGGCCTCCTGTACTCTTTTGGATCTTGATGAATGTCTCTGTCTCTCTGTATCCTTAAGTATGTGACTCCAGATTCCCTCGCAAAATTCACACAATAATCGTTAAATATACAATTTGCAGTTTTGTTTTATTTATGATATTGATCGTATAAGAATTCAATACAAATAGTAAGAATAAAAAAAATTACGCACGTATCCCCGGCAACGGCGCCATTTGATAGATGTGAAAAAGTGTAGTTTGTAGAAAATAACTGCAATCAATAACGGTGTCGCGTGTAGCTAGACCGAGATGAGTACGGGTCGTCCTCAGGGAAACGTTGAATCTTTTACTCTTACTTTAGATGTGTTGAAAAAGAGAGGAGGAATAAAGAATTTTGTGAAAAGTTTTTAGATCTACTTTAAGCAAGAATGCAAATATATAGATCTAGATTATTTTAAGGATGTAGTTAATATAATAAGAGGGCTTGTAGGGTTCGTTAGGATTTAGTAGTTATGGACGATTAATTAAAAGTTACCCTTTTTATCCTTTAATAGATTTAAAACTAGAACGATGGTGATGCGTGTAGATTAGGGTTTCTGGAGGGAAAAGAAATCCCACTCTTAACCCTTATCTCGACACGGAACTCCGTTCATATCTAACCTTTACCAAAACAATCATTAATCTAATCTCTAATCGCGGTCGGAACTAACAAAGAATTGCTAGCGCGCCCGATTAGGATGTTAATGATTCTTTTGATAAAGTTCATAAACTTTATAGGACTTAAAAAGGGTTTATGGATGTTCATCATCCATTAGCCTACCCTAATCCTACGAACCCTAACAAGCGGAGAATTACTCGCGCATGTTGGGAGAAAAAGAGTTGGAAAGAAATTGCATAATTAAACTACGAAGAAATAGAATAAGAAAAAGAAAGCTACCTTTATTAATCAACAATATTCATTACACTTGAATCCTTAGAAAATGATTACAAATCTAGTTGCTTCTCGATCTTTCCTAAGGAGGTAGACGAACAGTTGATGATCAGCTTGGATGCATGAGCCGTCTGGGACTTTGTGATCTCGTCGGCTTGATAATCTTTCCAAGAGGCTCTCGGTCCCTTTTTATAGTCCCAAAGCCAGAAAGTTAGCTTCTAAATATGGAAGCTAGTAGTAAAGATTTACCCTAAAATTTCTGAGCCTCTAACTCCACCATCATGCCGCGGATCTGCGGCCCAAGGGGGGGTAAGGCCGCGGATCCGCGGCCATTGTATCTCCTCCCTTCATCAAACTTTAGGGCATCTATCTTTGTGACATTTGGAGGTCCTAGGAACCTTTGTATCTTGGAAATCTTCTCGTGGTTGCTGCCAGACATGGTCTCCAAGTTTTGCTTCTTAATTAGGCAAGTCTTCTTCAACAACTTGATTTCTTTGATTCTAGTCTTGAAAGATTCTGCACAACTTGGAAAAATTCTGCACAACAACTCAAATAATATTTAGTAGACTTTGTTCTACTAGGATTTGGTCAATGAAATTATTTGCATACATTTTCCTACCAAATGCTAATTATAATATATAAACACATAGAAAATAGTATTTTTACACATAAACCCTCATATATATGATATATTATAATAAAGTCCTTTTTTAATATGAAAATGGTAGGAAAAATGTAATAACAAATGTGCAGTTTTATCAACTGAACACCTCCCTCGGAGCACCAACACCGGTCTGGCTGAACGGTTAGCGAACTTGTAAGGTGTATATAATCCCGACTAGTTCTCCTTCTAAGGCTTGAAAGAGATTTCGAGGATACAGTAAGAGCCATCCTGTTTTGATAAAGTGATTGATCAATCTACTCTTGATAGATTGCATGTTGAGTGTTTTTTTCTCTCTCTCTCTGGTTTGTGACCATGACTGACCTTAAACTAAAACTCGTAAACCAAATTAATCAAACTTTTTTACCATCTGGTTTTGGATTTTCATGATCCACGACAAAGCTGCATATTTCCCTGCTACTCCTACTTTCCCTTTGCCTTCTACATAACACTTTGTATCACTACGATGATCCATATTTCTTAAAAAGGCCATCGTATAGTTATATACAAACTCAAAGAAATTATTTCAGTTGAGAATGGTCATTGGTTCTGAAGAATTTGGATTGTACAATTCTGTTGTCTCTCCTACTTCACCTTCTATCTAGTTGAGAGCTCCTCATACTAAGACAGTACACCTGTTACTGTTGTTGGATAGTCTTCTTCCAAACCTTAAGCTGCCGCTGAAAGTTGGGGAAGAAAAAAACCAACTAGTCTAAGTATGGTGTACATAAGGTAAGATATAGAGGCATATAAAGTGTAGGGTTACTAGGCACTAGAACAAGGTTCTACAAGGCATCAACCATTCCAAAATCAAATTTTTCATGTGCCGAACAACCCTAACCAAGATCTTAGACTAGAGATTAGGCGAAACAAATAGCAAGTAAACAACTTTACTTCTAAGAGTTTGGGATTACAATCTTTGTAGTCCGTTCCTTCACTTCATAAGCTCCGTGTTGAGATCCCTTCGCTGCGATCATCAAGTACCCGGACTCTAGAGAGGCTCCATGAAGAGAAAGATGCAAGCTTGCTTCCGATCTTCAATAACTAAGATGATCTACCTTGATGAAACTCAAACCCAAGCTCTAGCTTCATCAATCAAGTATTAGCAAAGCAAACACCCTAATCTAAGTGGCTAGAATAGATGAGGATGATGAAGTAGGAATTTAGCTCTCTTTTTTTTCAATTTCTCACTCATTATCATCACTTGTTAAAAAGATAGAAAGATTTCATGCAAGAGGAAGGAAGAAGAAGAAGAAAATCCTTTTGTAATGAATAATGAAATCATGTGTGAGGTTAGAATTGCAACCATGGGTTAAGAATGAAGAATCAACCCTTGTAGAGAATTAACTGTGGTAGAGGGTTTGGGTTGGGTTAAAGAAATATCTACACAAAATATCAAAGTCAAAGTCAAAGCTTCAAGAAGCTTCATGAAAGCTTCATCCAAGCTTAACCCTAATCCAAACCCTAACCATATTTAAACTCCATAAAACATGTTGCATTTGTAACCCTAACTTGTTACAATATTATATATCACATATACAATATTTATTGTAACAAAATAAAATAATATAAATAACATATATCACATATATATCAATGTATTATCCAAGTGAGAAAAAGAATCTTTAAGTGAGCTTATATTAGTTAATGTAATATAATATATCAAATATATAATTATACATTAAATTATCGAATCAACACTTGATCCGATAATCCGGATATTTCATAAATAACCGACTAATATAATCTGTATCAGTTCATCGAATCAACACTTGATCCGACGACCGGCTATATCACATATACCCGGCCAATATCATATATCACGAGAATCTAATACGGTATCACATACACGTATTATTCTCGGTCCCGCACATATTACATATGTGCTCCTACTCCGTTTTGCCTGAGTCAGGAAACCTCTGTATAGGACTCTAAAGAATCGTCAATACGCCGGCAGTAGATGATGATCATATCAAACACACACAAGCTGCAAGCGGTTAGCTAAACGTAACAGCTACCCAGGTATTGAGCGATCAGAAGATCAACAAGCAAGCCTGTACATTCTCCTGCAAATCTAATCAGTAACACTCCCGTACAGTCCGGCCTCTTCGTCTGATATGTCGCATATCTCGCCTAGGGGTGGTAAACGTCAGACCCCAGTAGCTTGATAAGTCGTGTCGATATTGTTGCGCCACGGCAGCGCCCCGGCCTCGTACTCGAGGCCAAAATGAGGAATCAAAATTTTTCCTTACTCGGAAATCGGCGCTACCGCGGACAATGAAAACCCGGATCGTAAACCATTAACCTATACTAGCTAACTAGAGATGGGGTGAGAGATATACCAAGCGATCCGTGTCCTTCGGTCTTCGTCTCCACTCCGATCTCCCGCGGAATCTCCGTCACCTCCTCGCTCGTCGGAAAGGGCACCACGTAGCCGGAATCTTTTACGGGCTTCCGCCTCTTGACCGAGGTAACTCGGGCGCGAAGTGGGCTAGCCGACGCGTCCAAGGCTTGCTATAGAATAGTGTAGAAGCATGTCTCTTTTGGGGTTCTTGAAGTTGCCTTTGATGTTGTGGAGGTGAAGAAAACAACTAAGGAAATATGCTTAGGAATTTTGGTAGCAAGAAGAAGAAGATGAAGCAAATTTCTCACACTTTGAAAAATCTCCCCTCATCTCTCCTATGTGGCCGGCCCCTCATCTCAAGAATGAGATTGGAGAGAGAAAAAGAATGGCACCACAATATGTATATGATCATAGAAAAACAATATATAAAAAGGATAATATAAACCTCACATCCTTTCTCACTCATCTCACTAATCAATCCTTCCATCAAACCATCATGAGAAAGCAAGTGAAGAGATGCTAAAAGCATCTCATGATGACAAAGGCACAATATGCAAGGAAGCCCTCCACTAGTTGTTAATTGCAAACTTGCAATTAACACCCTCCAACAAGAAAGTCCGACCGAGAAGGAATGAAGAAAAACCGGACGGAACGGAATGCGAACTGGCAACATCAGAAAAACTGATCCCGTAATAAAATACGGGAAAACCCCACTACTGCAAATACATGCCCGCATTTGTATTCCCACTGAACACAAATGCAAAGAGACAAAACTAGACTATCAAATACTAGAATCCGGCTTAAGCCAAAGCCGGCTAGTAAAAACTGTCCGATCACGATCCGTGCAATACCGCACGTATCTGATCGAACCCTGCCATATCTCCATACGGCCTCTACAGCGTTTCGCCCGAAACTTGAGTAACTGAGTGTGGTGGACTCTAAAGACTCGTCAATACCTTGGCTGTGGATTTAACCACTAGCACGTCAGAGGTATAAGCCAATACGTGACGGGCCACCAGGTATTGACCAAATGGGATGTCGATGAGGAAGCTCACCCCGACACCCAACTGAGCCTGTCAGTGACAATATCCGTACAGTCCGGTCCGTTCGTCTATGAGTATCGCATGGCGGGCCTAGGGGGTTGGTAAAAGTCAGACCCCCAAAAGCGGTACAAGTCGTGTCGGAGCGTAGCCCAGAACACCCTGAGATACTACTGGAATACCTACCAGTAAATCTCCTGCCTCGGCCGAGGGCTTTGTGTAATGGCTCTCCTAGACACAGCGCGACCTCACCCCCAATACCGGGAGAGACGAACCCCTGCAGATCCGCTCACTGCCTCCATGTGGCTCGGGACTGTACCCAACTAAAACCTGTTTGCACGACTCCTTTGAGCCGTGGTAGGGTAGTAATCAAAGCACAGTGGGAACTCACACGAGACAAATGACGATCTCAGGTCGATGAACTAACCTGTACACATGTCACCAGGGAACTGCTATCTGACGTCTGGTATGAGACCAACTAGCAGGTTCCCGGCGAGTCCTGTCCGGTGTACTCATAACCCAATGAGCACCTGTATACATCTTAGGTGAACCAACTGACACCAGTGGCTTGTGAGACCGGCCACCGCCCCTCGTCGGGGTCTCGACTGTATACACTAGTCTACTAATGGAGTATCGATGCCCTGTCTCGAAACTCCTACGACTAGGGACCTTTTAAGGATGTGCTTATAGACTACCAGCACTCACGTATATGATCGCCATCACACTGCCGGCAGTCAAGCAAGAATCCTAGGGGCTCTATCAACGTGTAATAGCGACATGTCAGGTCACCTAAAGCAGTACACGATGATAAAGATAAACCAGATAGCATACTATCATCTCGAGTAAGACTGTCCTACCGGGATAGGTCCTTCCTCAATCATTGCAATCACGTGCCTGTGATCCAATAATTGACTCTGAGGGCACTATCTCCAACAATCTCCCACTTGCACTGAAGGCTAATTATTGCGATGCCGCATACTCACAGCCCGTGTGATACCGAACACCCAACTCCTCTACTAGTCAGTCTCACAAAGCTCGTTTGCGAAACTATTGCGTTCGAGGAATAGCCTCAGTGAGTGGATCCGTAGAGAAGTTTCTTTCTATGTCTATCTATATCTCAAGTTCGCGGAGAAAGCCATCTCCCGAAATGAGCAATACCTGTCTTGGAATGTCTGGATGTCTGATGGGACCTAGCTCATAAATGAACTCCAAATCCAAACTTCTTAGACTGTATCGTCAACTGATCTTAATCAGTATCCTGCGCCATGTCACCCTCAGTATTGCCTTGGACCACCTGTCCAAAATACTGCCCCTCGTCAGAAGGAAAACTATAACTCTGACGATCACCCTGTCGTCCATGTCACCCTGGAAGCCTGGAATGATAACTGTCTCCTAAAAGAGGCTGCCGTTATCATATCCCTAGAACATCAACTTATGTTCTAAAACTGCTTCCGATTGTTTCTCCAGGATTGGATTAATATCAACTTATTGCATCTACTGCAAGAACAACATCTGGTGTGGTACTTGACATCTCATGATTGACTCAATTGCCTAAGCAAGTGATCTGCCAATCATGAGTATCCCTCTCCCCTTTAGTCTATAAGACACCTTTAGAGAGGGTGACTCCATCAACTGCAGGTGCACTACCGTGCCAGGAGTCGTCCATTCTAAATACTCATAGAATGCTGTCATGGTACCCAGATTGGGAAACCACCCAAATCTAGATCTAAAACCATAGATCTAGTAACCAGTATGTCAGATATTATGTCCAAGTCCTGTGTGGAGAAACCACTGTGTGACGACCAAAGTATAACCGATCGTAGTAAAGGAGTTTCTTTTCCTACTCTGTGTATGTCATCCAAATACCAGGATATCACACCCTACTACCTTCTCAACAGATCCATCCCCTATTCTGATGAAGTCAAACCTATGACTGTCACGTCAGAAATAGATGATCTATCTCCGCTACATCTGCTTTAATCTATAAATAGACATAATCCTGATGTCCACCAATGCTTCCGCTGCTCCCACTGACTACGACAACCCTCTGGCAGAGTCATATAGACGTGCACTTCTAAAGCTAGTTTAGAACGACGCTATACTCATCCTCCTGCCGGGTCTCGCAGCCTGGAACAACAACAATGGCAAGTGTGGGTAAACAAGAACTTCCCTGTCACCGTCCTTGAGGCTACCGGAGTACCTCTCGGGTGCCTGAAGTTACCCACCGTATCTGCGGGGTGGCCAATGGAATGTCAAATCAGATTGAATCTTTAGGTTCTTATCAAATCTTCAGTAATAGTTTGTGGTTCTGGAATCACTTCCAGTTCTACCATACTCCCACTACTGTTTTTGAAAAAATCCATTTTTAATAAAACTGTGGCGAGTCTAGAACAATATTGCTATTGTTCATCCAGATGGTAGAAAGTCAACCCTCGTCATAGCCTGGGTCAACCCACAAACAGCCATTACAGAAACGTGCCTTGAGTTGTCCAGTGTCTGGTTTTAAGCATAAGCCGGACAACTCCCCGTACCTTAACAACGTTAAGATATGAACTGATCTATATCCAATATAGTAACAGAGGCACTGATTTAATTGAACCAGATTAAAATCATGCAGCTGTCTCCAGTGCATGTCAACTAAATGGAAGGAGGCCGATCAGCGTTACTCAACTTAGGAATGTTTCCAATTATGAGTAACCTGAAAGAGAAGCTAGTTCTCTTAATCATTACTATCAACTGAATACCATACACAAGTATCTACATCTTCGATCACTTTGAAGAATCCCGATACTTGCTATACCTGGTTCTCTACTCTATTCAAATACCTATAACTCCTCAAAATTTAGACCCTGTGTTTCCTACGAAACACATGTCTAAGAACTAGAGAAGTTAAAAGTAAACAGAATATAGTATGAGGACCAACCCCTCTGTCCTAATGGACACTGGACAACATACAATACTCTGTATAAGTCCGCTGAGTCTAACAACTCTTTCACTGTGTGTCGTAGGTTGAAAACTGTACTTATGGTTAAGAAGAATTACACCGCTGTTTAATGCTCCTTACCTAACCATCCACTGATATAGGTAAATGTCATCGACATAATATCAAAAGGTATATCTCACTCTATGAAAATAGACGTACAGATATATCAATTTGAAATTGGTGCACAACAACGGATATTCAAAACCATATATTTGCCGACCGGCAAACAGCCCAGATGATCTCCTCAAATATCACCGATTACAACGAATCCCGATATAATGAGGATGATCACCCTATTCCCAATAACTTACTCCCACTCAGCATCTGTAAAACCATACAGATGTGAGAATCATACCTGGTAAATACATACCCTGGAGCAAGTGTCTAACTGGGAAATCAGTTTTCCATTAACAGTACAAGGTGAAACTGAAACATTGAAATGTTTCGTTGGGGTATCCTGGTATTCCTAGTAATGCCTCTTCCATTATCCAGATTCACAACTGTAACCGTATAATTCTTTGCCACTTCTCCAAATCCCTTTATATGTCTTTAGTCATTACCTTCTGTACACCCCATTAGGCCAATATGGTTTTCTTCCTTCCCTACCGTTCGGCACCAGCCTATAGTTTGGAAGAAGACTATCCAATAAGCATAATGGGTGTACTGTCCCAATCCTAGGAACACTCGCAAAGTGAGAGAAGGTGAAGATAAAAGAAACCCGAATGTACTTTATTCCTATTTCTCCTGAACCAGAATCCATCCCCGAACTGGAACAAGTTCCTTTCGAGTTCGTATATAACCATACGATGGAGTATCCAATAAACTGTGGATCTTCGTAGTGATACGGAGTGTCCTGGAGAAATACAAAGGTGATTTAGGATTGGCGAAGAAATACTTGGTTTGGTCGTGAATATCAGTCGCAATTTACTTTGCCCTCCTACTAATCCCTTGCTTTGTCTTAACTTAATACCTTCTGCACACCGTCGTTATGCTAATTGGTTTTCTTCATTCCCCACCGTTCGGCACCAGCCTAAGGTTTGGAAGAAGACTATCCAATTTGCGTAATAGGTGTACTATCTCCTAAACCAAGGAGTACTCGCAACCTGAGAGAAGGTGAAAAGAAAAGACAACTGAATAGTCCTATTCGTTTTCTCCAGAACCGGAAACCATCCTCGAAGTCCTTCGAGTTCGTATATAACCATACGATGGTTTTGTCCAATGGAAGTGGACGTTCGTAGTAGTACGGGGTGTCCTGGAGAAAAGGGTAAAAGTAGGAGTGGCAAAGAGGTCTGCAACTCTGACAATCCAAAAGCCTGTGTTAAGTAGGTTCGGTCAACTTGGTCACTGAGTCATAGTCTTAGGTCGGGTCAATGGTCGCTGCCAAAGAGAGAGAGAAAAGAAACACTTAGCGTGCACTCTATCCTGGATCAGAATGGTTATCACTTTTTCTAATCTGGAAACCTCCCACTGTACCTCAAATTCTCCTCCAAACCTGAAAGAAGAATTAGTCGGGGTCACCGAGGAGTAAACTAACTCATCAGTGGGAATCGGGATCCAACTATCATTGCATGATAACTTGACGGAATCCACTCAAGTCACCACACTCCAGAAGGTATGCACATGCCTGGCAAGTTTCAGTTCTTTTGAAACTCCCGATATGATTTTTACCCCTAGGACCCAAGTGACCTTGACGAATAATCAACAAATCAAAAGGTCCTAGTCAAGTTCAACCCGTCATTATCTTGATTGCGTTAAACCCACCCGCATGACCCTTGACGAATAATCAACAAAGTCGCACGACTGTCCTAACCAATCCACTTATCCATGCGACAGAAAGCATTACAGAGCTACCGCACACTACGCCTCGGCGAATAGCAACGACAAACGTAGCGCGAATACTATGCAATACTAATCCGAAATGACGGAGGGCTACGGCTGGTTTTTGGCGAAAAACCTTTAACGTAATGAACTTGATATCGTTGAAGGAACTGCATAGCTTTTTATAAATATAGTGACGAAAACCTTTACTAAAGAGGTCACTCCCGGTGAAGGGATCTCGGCTCTTTCCCCGTAGAATGAGGTGCAGGATATTCCAACTGAATACCACGATGCAAAGCAAAAGTAATCGGCTATAGTGAAGTTAATGCCCTGACGCAAACTTCTGTCCAAGGGGTCACTCCCGGTGAAGGGATCTCGGCCCTTGCCTCGTCGACTGAGGAGCAGGATATTCCAAATGAATACTACGATGCAAAACAAAAGTGAACGTCCTTGCAATAACAGCTTTTTGAAAAATGTTCCAACAACATCAGAATAGGTTTGTTTATAACTTGCGTTGATCCGAATCAACGCAGTCCTATCAATTGATCACACCACAAAGAAAGAAAATATACTGATGTACGTATATGCCATCCGCATTCGCCACTGGGTCCCGTCATCACTCGTTAGGTTAGCTAACTAACGACAGAGCGGGGACTGTACTAGCGCGGATGTAAAACATATACAACATCTACTAATATATATACCAATATATTATATTTCGCTCAAGGCATGATAAAATGCAACATCACAGAAATGTACAGCATCACAGAACAATACAGATATCTGGGATCCCCGGGTTTCACAGAGCCGTTGCTGAAACCCGACGTTCCCCTGGTCGTATGGATAGCCTGTGCAATGAAATCCTAGACCCCTACGGGCGCGGCAAGTCACCCGCCAAAACCTGAAGCGAGGCAGCCCCCTTCAGCGCCGTGAATGGACCACCCAGCACTTCACGGAATCCGGTAACTTGGGCACCCCTCCTGGGTCAACCTGTACCCCCTACGAGTGCGGCGAATAGCCCGCCAATCCTAGAGTGAAGCCCCCTCCGTCTCAATGCCATGAGATGCGGGCCCGTTGCCCTCTAGAACCCGGCTATCCGTGCACCCCTCCGTGGGGTAATCCTAGTACAGAAAGTAAAATATACATACAAAAGGTACATCGACCGCAACCAGGTCGTGCCCCAAAAGAATAATACAAACAGACAGTGACGGCAGTCCACATGTCGGACGCTCGCCCCGCAATATCAAATGTACATAATACAACAAAACTGTACAAGCATTGCATCCAGGCTATCCCCCACGACTGATCCGCAACAACACAGCATAAACATAGAACATCAACGTGAAAGTCACGTTCGCAAATCCGTCTAACCGGGCTATAGCAGTTAGACCGGATTTACCGATCGAGTGACATTCACGGTCGCAGATATAATGTAAATACTGTGAAAAATGTGTTTAAAATTTTCCGATTGACCAAAAATTAACAAGTGGGCCCCCAATCAAAACTGTAGCACTCACAGAAAACCTGGGCCCAATTTTAATATTCCAAAACCCCTAATTACAGCCCATAAGCCCACTGCAAAAAAATAATCACGTGAACCCACACTCCTGCGGCGGAAGCGCGGCCATAAGGGGGTTTTGGCCGCCCTTCCGCGGTCGTACGGAGGAATCGCTTTACCAAATTTTTGCAGTATTCTTAGAACTCCCTGCACATCAGTCTGAGACCACCTGAAAAATTTTTAGACTCCAAAAAATTTTGACAGAAACTGATTGTGCACTAAAATACGGTTTTTTGGGATTTTGGTCGATCGGATAAACAAAACACATCAAACGAAGTTAGGTAAGGTTAATGGCGTGGCTCTGATACCATGTTGCGCCACGGCAGCGCCCCGGCCTCGTACTCGAGGCCAAAATGCGGAATCAAAATTTTTCCTTACTCGAAAATCGGCGCTACCGCGGACAATGAAAACCCGGATCGTAAACCATTAACCTATACTAGCTAACTAGAGATGGGGTGAGAGATATACCAAGCGATCCGTGTCCTTCGGTCTTCGTCTCCACTCCGATCTCCCGCGGAATCTCCGTCACCTCCTCGCTCGTCGGAAAGGGCACCACATAGCCGGAATCTTTTACGGGCTCCCGCCTCTTGACCGAGGCAACTCGGGCGCGAAATGGGCTAGCCGACGCGTCCAAGGCTTGCTATAGAATAGTGTAGAAGCATGTCTCTTTTGGGGTTCTTGAAGTTGCCTTTGATGTTGTGGAGGTGAAGAAAACAACTAAGGAAATATGCTTAGGAATTTTGGTAGCAAGAAGAAGAAGATGAAGCAAATTTCTCACACTTTGAAAAATCTCCCCTCATCTCTCCTATGTGGCCGGCCCCTCATCTCAAGAATGAGATTGGAGAGAGAAAAAGAATGGCACCACAATATGTATATGATCATAGAAAAACAATATATAAAAAGGATAATATAAACCTCACATCCTTTCTCACTCATCTCACTAATCAATCCTTCCATCAAACCATCATGAGAAAGCAAGTGAAGAGATGCTAAAAGCATCTCATGATGACAAAGGCACAATATGCAAGGAAGCCCTCCACTAGTTGTTAATTGCAAACTTGCAATTAACACCCTCCAACAAGAAAGTCCGACCGAGAAGGAATGAAGAAAAACCGGCCGGAACGGAATGCGAACTGGCAACATCAGAAAAACTGATCCCGTAATAAAATACGGGAAAACCCCACTACTGCAAATACATGCCCGCATTTGTATTCCCACTGAACACAAATGCAAAGAGATAAAACTAGACTATCAAATACTAGAATCCGGCTTAAGCCAAAGCCGGCTAGTAAAAACTGTCCGATCACGATCCGTGCAATACCGCACGTATCTGATCGAACCCTGCCATATCTCCATACGGCCTCTACAGCGTTTCGCCCGAAACTTGAGTAACTGAGTGTGGTGGACTCTAAAGACTCGTCAATACCTTGGCTGTGGATTTAACCACTAGCACGTCAGAGGTATAAGCCAATACGTGACGGGCCACCAGGTATTGACCAAATGGGACGTCGATGAGGAAGCTCACCCCGACACCCAACTGAGCCTGTCAGTGACAATATCCGTACAGTCCGGTCCGTTCGTCTATGAGTATCGCATGGCGGGCCTAGGGGGTTGGTAAAAGTCAGACCCCCAAAAGCGGTACAAGTCGTGTCGGAGCGTAGCCCAGAACACCCTGAGATACTACTGGAATACCTACCAGTAAATCTCCTGCCTCGGCCGAGGGCTTTGTGTAATGGCTCTCCTAGACACAGCGCGACCTCACCCCCAATACCGGGAGAGACGAACCCCTGCAGATCCGCTCACTGCCTCCATGTGGCTCGGGACTGTACCCAACTAAAACCTGTTTGCACGACTCCTTTGAGCCGTGGTAGGGTAGTAATCAAAGCACAGTGGGAACTCACACGAGACAAATGACGATCTCAGGTCGATGAACTAACCTGTACACATGTCACCAGGGAACTGCTATCTGACGTCTGGTATGAGACCAACTAGCAGGTTCCCGGCGAGTCCTGTCCGGTGTACTCATAACCCAATGAGCACCTGTATACATCTTAGGTGAACCAACTGACACCAGTGGCTTGTGAGACCGGCCACCGCCCCTCGTCGGGGTCTCGACTGTATACACTAGTCTACTAATGGAGTATCGATGCCCTGTCTCGAAACTCCTATGACTAGGGACCTTTTAAGGATGTGCTTATAGACTACCAGCACTCACGTATATGATCGCCATCACACTGCCGGCAGTCAAGCAAGAATCCTAGGGGCTCTATCAACGTGTAATAGCGACATGTCAGGTCACCTAAAGCAGTACACGATGATAAAGATAAACCAGATAGCATACTATCATCTCGAGTAAGACTGTCCTACCGGGATAGGTCCTTCCTCAATCATTGCAATCACGTGCCTGTGATCCAATAATTGACTCTGAGGGCACTATCTCCAACAGATATGAGGTCCATAACAGTCCGAGAAACTACTGATAACACTTACCAGTAAATCTCAGCAACCCTGGCCAGGGATTTCCAGTTATAGCCAATCGAACACAGCGCAACATCAACTCCCTATACCAGGAGAGACGAAACCCCTCCTATCGCTCATTGCCTCCATGTGATTCGGGACTGTACCCAAAAGCCACCATTTTGCACGCCCTCTTGGACGTGGTATGATGGAAATCAAAGCACAGTGGGAATCACACAAGACTCTATGACGATCTCGGGTCTATAGACTAACCTGTACCAGTGTCACCGGAGAACTGCCATCTGACGTAAGGTATAATACCATCTGGGAGTTCTCGGCGAGTCCGTCCAGTGTACCCAGTCTCCACTGAGCACCCGTATACTATCTTTGATGTCAAACACCAATGGATATGGGATCATCCATCGCCCATCTTCATGGGTCGAAAAGCATACGCCAGTCTACTCCGGTATATCGATGCCGTGTCTCGATACACCTACGACTAGGAACAGTTATAGGATGTACTCGTTGACTACACTGGCCCCACTAGTGTGATCTTCATCATAGTCCTAGTAGTCAAGTACATATCCTAAGGGCTTTATCAACATGTGAGAGGAAGACAGTAAACCAATACAAGTCCACATGTTAAGATAAAGAGCAACCAGATAGCATACTATTATGTTGAGCAAGAAAGTCCTACCTATATATGTCCAAGCATCCACTACAATATACATCGTATGTACAGTAATGGCCTCTAGGGCATACATATAACTAACAATCTCCCACTTGCACTAGGGCCATTTGCCGTGGTATCTCATACCTAACAATCAGCAGAGGTTGTAGTATTTCATACTCAACCATCCCAAAATCTCTCAAATATTATTTGGGGAAGTAGGCCTTTGTGAGTGGATTCGCCGTGTTTTTCTTCTGTGTCTACTCTCCTAAACCTGGATCTCCCTGGAGATCAACCATCTCCATGATCAGGTGATACTGCTTAAGAATATGTCTGGATCTCTTATGGGACGGGGGTTCCTGGGCCTAAGCCACAACTCCATTGTCATACAATGGTAGGAACGAAGTTCATCTCATGAACTAAGGTACATCCAGACTATTTCTTTGGTAGCATTCTTGGTAATGATGTATCTTGCCTGTAATCTTCTAGTATATCACGGTATCTAGCTTGGAACTCTTCCAACATACCTCCCTCCACTGAGGGTAAAGATAATGCCTGTGACTGACATTCAGTCGTCCTTATCACCCTGGAACCATTCCAGTGATTCTCCTCAGTATCGATTGATACCGTCTCACTACACCTAGTAAGAATCCTAATATCCAATTAGATCTATCTCATAGATCCAAAACCCAGGATTTAGGAGGTATCTCCTTGATCTTATATGGAGAATCCTTGTGATAAGAGGAGATTGACCGAGCGTAGCATAGGAAACTCCTTCCCTATCAAGAGTATGTTATCCTCGTATAATACGAGGATCACCACTATACTCCCTACTACCTTTTTGTATATACAAGCTTCATCCACCATTTTGATGAAGTCAAACTCTTTGACTACCACATCAAAACAGACGTTCCAACTCCGCGATGCCTGCTTTATCCCATAAAGCACCTTGCACAAGTTTCCGCTACTCCCACTGTCTACGAAGCCCTCTGGCTGTGTACTTATAGACGCTCTCTTCTAAATCATCATTTAGAAAAGCTGTCATGACACCCAACCGCCGGAAATCGTAGTCATGGTATGTAGCAATGGCAAGCAGGATCTGGATGGACTTAAGCATAGCTGTGAAAATCTCAACTTTTCCATGTACACCAAGTAATCTTCTCAAGATATACTTGCTCCTGATGGGAATTTAACCCTTCAGATAAAGCAACCAAAGTCCATACTTTGTTGGCATATAAGGATTTCATGTCAGATTACTAAGCATCCAGCCATTCTTACAGAGTCCAACTCCTGATGGCCTGCTCGAAACTAGTTGGGTCATCATCTCATGATGCAATCCTCGCTCCCACTGTCATAGAGAAACCGAAGCATCTCTCAGGTGGATGAGGAACCCTACAAGATCGGCGGAGAGGCTGAGGTTCGTTGGAAACTATTAAATCCTCCGGGTTTACCAAATCATCAGCTGCAGTTTGTATAGCTTGAACTTTTTCCAGTTCTACCTTATGACCACTAATTTCTTCACAAGAAATTCCCTTTTTCTCAAAAAGGTAGCATGCCGAGAAATAAAACATCTTTTATTCCTCGGTTCAGTAGAAGATATTCCCTTGCGAATGCTTGGGGTATCCAACAAACTTCCACAGAACAGACCTTGCCTCGAGCTTGTCTGGATTATGCTTTCGGACATAGGCCCGACAACCCCAAATCTTAACTTCCTTAAGAGATAGGCTCTTCCCATACCATATCACATATGGAGTGGTAGGCACCTGATTTGATTGGAACCCTATTCAATAGGTATGCAGCTTCTCAAGTGCATAACTCCCAAAAGAAAATAGGCAACTCAGCAGTACTCATCATAGAGCACACCATATCACATAGGGTGCAATTGCTCCTCCTCGATGCACTAACGTGCTGTGGTGTATACAGAGGAGTAATGCTGAGAGAGAATCTCATTCTCCTTTAGAATAGTCCAGGAATTCCGTGCACAAGTATTCTCCTCCTTGATCACATCAAAGGACATAATACTTATTCCTGTTTCGATTCTCTACTTCTGAAGTACAAAGAACCAGTCCTGGCATGTGTAGACAAGGGACCTTACATACATCATCATGTATCAATCCCAAGAGTTCACTAACTCTTTCTCTGTTTCCAATAAACAGAGCTGTGGTCATCTTATCTTTGTGACATGACTAGCAAGTTTTATGTCACGCCCCGCTTCCCAAAAGAAGGAGAAGGAAGACGTGGCAAGGCCCGCAACCTAACTGTATTGAATGTGGTCTATTCAATATAGTTACGTTAAGCGTATAAATATTTAATATGCAGGATGTGTATCAAAACAAAAATAATAAAAGCGAAAGGCATTTTATTTCCATTAACCAAACTTTATTACATCCCAAAAGAAATAGTAAAATAAACTGAGTAGTTTAATTACATCAAAGTAGAAACAAAAGCCCTAAACATGTGGACAACAACAAAAATTAAAACTATCTAATCTTCCATTGTCCTGTCTGCATAATCTTCATAAGTTGACTTCACCTTGATCTTCGCTGTAATGCTCATTCTTATCTGACGGACATTCCAAGGATAGAGAAAGAAAAGGAAGGTCCGTCGGCGAGTTATACTCGGGTAGTATTGCCTCATAAGATAGTAAAGGTACAGAAATGAATAGGTGTGTATAATGAATATGACGTACATGTGTAAAAAGGTATGGTGTTATGTACAAATTGGATATGTGAATATGAGTAGGTTATATATGTTGTAAGTTATGTGTAGATGAAGGTAATAGTATGTATTAGTTTGTTAAACAAGGGTCCGGATACTCGAGATTATTCCGTTGTGGTCACGGAACAACAACTGGGGAAGTGAAATGTACCGTTTCACTTCCCGGGATCATGATCGAGTAGTAGGGGAATCCGAGTTCCGAATTATCCTTGCCTAATCAAACTACCCATCCCCGTGGATCAGTATAAAGGTTTGGACGGATTAGAGTTAGTGCGTATACTTCTAGGCATGGAATTTCCACATTGTATAGTCGTCCACACTTTGGACTGGTCACCCGGAATATCGGGATCTTCATATTTGTATAGTCTCCCACACTTTGGACTGGTCACCCGGAATATCGGGATCATCATTTTAGTATAGTCATCCACATTTTGGACTGGTCACCCGGAATATCGGGATCTTCATATTTGTAGTCGCCCACATATTGGACTGGTCACCCTGCCTGCAGGGATCTTCATAAAGTATTCCATACCTAAGTCCGCGCATTCTAACCCTAACCGTATCAAGTTTTGTATATGTCATGTTGTCATAAACTGGAATTTTAGAAAGAGTATTTGATCTCATTTAATATGGCCTTCCACAACCACTCATTTTATTTTCTAGAATTTGTAAAGTATTTCGTGTTCTTTAGAGAAATCTTAGTTAAAATAATAAGGTTTAAATATATTTTATTACTTCTGAGAAAACCATGATATTTGGGATATTTATTATTTAGGAAAAGCATAATGTTTTACAGAAAATATCCTTTTGATAAAAGATTGTGGTGGTTATTTGAAAATCTTTTACAAGGGGTTTTTTATTTGAAAAATGTATACTGCTCCTAATATTCCAAAAGGATAAGTTATGAGGTCCTCAAATCGCCTCTTCACCGCCAATTGTGGCTAGGTAAGTGCCAGGTAAGTGAGAAGGTACTCCACTACGTAAGTAGTGGGCCTAATTAATAACCACTAGCCTTAGACACACTTGCCTAGACATCACAAAGTCTGGTTTAGATAAACGATCGATGCCTATAAGCTTTCCTTTATTTTTGATTGGTTTTAAAATTTTACCTTTTAAAAGATACTAAATATTCCCTTTTGAAAAGATATCGTTATTTAAATAATATTTTCTTTCTTAAAAAGTTGAGGAGGTTTTAAAAATATTAGCAAGTAAAATATACATATGCTGTATCAAAATATTTATTTTACATATCTTTAAAATATAATATTTAAACGAGGGTATCTTGTGGAAGTAACCTATTTCGAGATCATTTTTATAGTATGGGTATGTCAGAGGTGAAATGACAATTCATGGGTTATATCAGATTCCAGGTATTATGGGTGTGCAATATACATCTATGTACAGAGGAAATTTAAACACCGTTTTAAAATATAGGTTAACATTAATATGATTAAGGGTACAAGGAAAAAGGGTATGCACAAATATTATAACACCATTTTAAATGGGGGTTGAGGATTAGAAGTTGGAACTAGGTTATTGAGATAGAAGAAGGTGACAGGAAAAGGAGAGAGAGGCGGATCCTACCTTTGTTTAGACGTGGGAGGTTGAAAACGTAGGCTTGTGTAAAACTTCTCAAAACTCCGCACTTCGATTTTTCTTCAGCGATTGGATGGAGCCGTAGCGTCCGCGTCGTCGATACGAAGGCACCGGTATTTTTTTTCAGAATTTTTGGAGTTCTGAGTTGTGATAAATTGAGGTTTGAAGGTGCCTATTTATAGCGTTTTCACCAACCATAAAAATCCAAGATTTCCACGAAAATCTATGCTGTGCAATCATTTCATAATCATTTCCTCATGATTAGCGCCCGCCGCCTAAAACCTCAGCCGTTGGATTGGGATCAACGGCTGAGATCGCGCCGCCCCAATCATCAGGTGATGATTGCGCCAGCCGCCAATGCTTCGTGGCCGTTGGATCTGCATCCAACGGCTCACAGCGCGCCAATTCATCGCCATGTGTCGCGAGCTCATTCGCGCGCAGCCGTGGGTGAGGATCACGCGTTTTCGCGTGGTCCCCACCACGTCGGCACCGACAAAGAAGTCTGGGCCGTTGGATCTTGGATCCAACGGTCCAGGTTAAAAGGTTATAAAAAAATTTAAAATAAAATTAATAAAAATAAATAAAACGGCATATTATTTAAAATATTGATTTGGCTTTGAAAAATTTGTTAAAAATAGTAAAAAATACGGGAAAATTATGGAAAAATTCCAGAAAATATATTTTATTATTATCTTTAATATAAAAATAGTTTTGGGCTTAAAACAATTAGTATATCTATTTCTAAATTGTTAACTAGTTATAATAATTATATAATATCTAGTTCATCTTTAAAATATTTTAAATTATGAATTAATTATCTTAATTGATAATAAAAATATGTAGATTATTTTAGGATATTATGAAATTTTATTAAAACATTTTAGGCCTATAAAACAATAAGTAGAATTTAGAAAATTCTTTTAATCCTATTCGATGTTCAGAAAACTATTAAAAACATTCTTTTACTCACAAAATAAGTAAATAACCACTCGACTCTAGAAATTAAAAATAAAAGTTATTTTATTAGAAATCTCGACCATTACAATCTACCCTCCTTAGAATAATTTCGTCCCCGAAATTTCAAAGGAGTAGTCACTGCAAGGCACGAAAATCAGTAAAGCTATTAGGAATCCTCTTCGCTGCAAGTGTCATTCCGGGGAGTTGGTGTATTACTTGATGCATGGAAAGTCTCTCTGTTGTCTTTCCACGTGGCATCAGCCTTCTCGGTCGTCATGGTGAAGGTCTGACGTTTGGGTCCATTCCTTTGTGCTTGCTGAAAGACACGCTCCTGTGATGGCAAGGGTGGTCCCTTTTGTGATGTCCCTTGGCCGGTTGGTCGAGTGGAGGAAGGTGGCTGGTTTCCCTGTCGTGGTGTCACATAATTAGTTGGCTTGTTGACGGGGCCTGATTGTCTCCCTCTCTGAGGACAGTCCCAAATAGCATGATCCGGAGACCCACAGACTATGCAAAGTTTGTTCAAGATGCGACAGTCCCTCCTGTAGTGTCCGGTCTTACCACAATGGTTGCATGTAATGGCTGGCTTTCCGAAGATAGTTGGTGTTGCTGGTCTCTGAGGTTGTGATCTCTCGTTGAACCTGGAAGATGATCCCTCAAGAATTTGATTGGCTGGTCGCTTAATACAAGATAAACGATTATCCTTCCTCATCCGTCTCTGAAGGTCTTCGAAGTTCCGTGCCGCCTCTAAGATTTCATCATAAGTTGATAAGGTAGCAGAAGACATGGAGGACTGCGTCTTCAGATCTAGCCCCTGTCGGAATCTTTTAGCATATAGCTCCGGGGTTTCCACCTGGTGATGCGCAAACCGACTTAATCTCGCGAACTCCGCAGCGTACTCGTCCACCGATTTATCCCACATACTTCCCTGTTGGAACTGTATAAACTCCCGTTCCATTTTTAGGTGTGCTACGGCGGGGAAGTATTGAGTGTCGAATCGTCGTTTGAATGTTCCCCAGTCGACGGGCTCTTTCAGCCTGCTTTCCTCGGCCTCCCACCATATTCGGGCATTATCCATAAGTTGTAGCTTAGCGATGTTCACCCACGCGTTCTTCGGAATTTGGGCAGCACTCCCTTGAGCCATTCCTCAGCTTCTAAAGGGGCTTCCTTCCCTGAAAAAGCCTTAGGGTGGAGTGATCTGAACTGTTTTACTCCCGTTGCTCCTTGAGGAACTGGGACCAGTGCCTGCTTTAAAACTTCTACTTATTGCTGCCTACTCTCGCGTAGCTCTTGATGTAGGGCAGCTATCTGCTGCTGCTGTTGGTCCAGTAGTCCTTGCAGCATTTGTAGCATCGCTGCGTTTTGAGCAGTGGCTTCTTTGTCTCCGTTTCCCCTTCGGTTGCGGTGATGGTGTCGTCCGGCCATCGATGATCTGAATCAGAACAGGCTGAGGTGAGACAAGATAACTTGCATGAAAGAACAACAATTAATGCAAGGGAGAGACTAAGAAGAGCAAGAGACACAAGAGAGATTATCGCTCGAAACTAAGATCCAACTTCAATATGGAGAGTACAACCGGAAGTAAGGACATGCCCTTAATGTTCTTACATCGTTTTATTCAGCCAAAGAAAAGGAAAAGACTTATTAATCTCGATTACGGGAGTTCAACAAGTGATGATAGGTCCTTAATCTAAGAAAAGTATGACCATTCCCACGGTGCCTTGCGGGGACAACCGCCTAAGAGTTTACGACTTCGTCTTCTGAATCTTCAGATGTAGCTTCAAAGTAATATCGGATATGTCATCCTCGTTGGAAAGATTTGCCATGACCGGAAGGAAAGGTCATGGTCAAGGTACAGAATGTCAAGGAAGGGACAAGGGACATAGGAAAACTATGATATCGATATAGATGGATGAGATTCACAAACATAATAAGTCAGTTAATGGTTTCATTTTAGTACACAAGAGGACCTGCATGGGCCACCACAAAAACCTGTCACGCCCCGCTTCCCAAAAGAAGGAGAAGGAAAACGTGGCAAGGCCCGCAACCTAACTGTATTGAAGGTGGTCTATTCAATATAGTTATGTTAAGCGTATAAATATTTAATATGCAGGATGTGTATCAAAACAAAAATAATAAAAGCGAAAGGCATTTTATTTCTATTAACCAAACTTTATTACATCCCAAAAGAAATAGTAAAATAAACCGAGTAGTTTAATTACATCAAAGTAGAAACAAAAGCCCTAAATATGTGGACAACAACAAAAATTAAAACTATCTAATCTTCCATTGTCCTGTCTGCATAATCTTCATAAGTTGACTTCACCTTGATCTTCGCTGTAATGCTCATTCTTATCTGACGGACATTCCAAGGATAGAGAAAGAAAAGGAAGGTCCGTCAGCGAGTTATACTCGGGGAGGATTGCCTCATAAGATAGTAAAGGTACAGAAACGAATAGGTGTGTATAATGAATATGACGTACATGTGTAAAAAGGTATGAGGTTATGTACAAATTGGATATGTGAATATGAGTAGGTTATATATGTTGTAAGTTATGTGTAGATGAAGGTAATAGTATGTATTAGTTTGTTAAACAAGGGTCCGGATACTCGAGATTATTCCGTTGTGGTCACGGAACAACAACTGGGGAAGTGAAATGTACCGTTTCACTTCCCGGGATCATGATCGAGTAGTAGGGGAATCTGAGTTCCGAATTATCCTTGCCTAATCATATAAGTCCACGTTGCCCACCCCGGTGCTTGCGGGGAGGAGGAAACGGTATAAAAATCGGATTTTTATCATGCTAGGCAACATAGACTAGACAAAGGCGGGATCTTTACTAAACAAAAACTAACTAAAGCTAACTAGAAATTAGCTACATGGAAGAATGATTATACCTAGGGCTTTATGTCCTTCTCTCCTTGCTCCTTGGAGTGGTAGAAAGGGATCACCTTGTTGCCTTCTCTAGTCGAAGAAGGATCCACCCGAGAGCCTCAACCTTTGGCTTCAACTTCAAGCTAGAAGTAACTAAGGTGCTAGAATTGCTAATCCTAGAACCCTAGATGAGAGTAGAGATTATCTAGAAGAGGTTTTCTCAAGCTCAAGTGTTTCTCAACACATGAGAGGGGAGAGCTTGAGAGAGAGGAAGAGGAGGAGAGAGAATGAATATGATAGAATGAGAGAATAATGAAGCATTCTCACATATATGTGTGAATTATTGTAAATTGATAATTAGTGAGATAATTGTCATGGCTTAATCAAGACATGACCATTATCATTTCATATTTAATGCTAATTACAAGGATCAAAGAGCATCTTTTATATGGAATGATGATGGTCAAAGTGTCAACCTAGGTCAACAAGTCAAGAGTGGTCAAATAGTCATCAACCCTAACCATGCACAATTATATATAACTAATATCGATTAACCATAATACACACATAAGCATTAGGGTTAGCAAAATGACAATGGTCATTAACCCTAATCAAAGTCCTCTCCCTCTGTCTCAATCAACTGTGCATACGCACCTGTATTCGTGATCCGAGGAACACGAATACAAAGAGATAAAACCAATCCCAAATCATATACTAGGATCTGGCTTAAACCAAAGCCCGCTAGTATAAGCTGTCCGGACAGCAAACGTGCACAAGTGCACGGATGTGAACGAACCCTGTCGCAAAACCATGCGACCTCTACTCATTTTGCCTAAAGGCGAATAGCTCTCTGTATGGGACTCTAAAGACTCGACACTACGCTGGCAGTGGGTTTAACCACAGACCGCAAGCGGCACTAGCTGTACGTAACGGTCCCCAGGTAGATGCCGATAAGAAGACTGACGAGGTGACCCCATCTGAACTCCTACTGAGCCTGTATGTGACAGTCTCCGTACAGTCCGGTCTATTCGTCTGATACATCGCATGGCGGGCCTAGGGGCGGTGAACGTCAGTCCCCTAATAGCGGTACAAGTCGTGCCGGAGTGTAGCCCAGAACACCCTGAGATAACACTGGAAACCTACCAGTATATCTCGCTTGCCCTGGCCAGGGACTACTTGTGTAATGGCTCTCCTGGACACAGCGCGATGTCAACCCCCAAAACCGGGAGAGAGGAATCCTGTCTAACCGTCACTGCCTCCAAGTGCTTCGGGACTGCACCCAAAAACTACCTGTTTGCATGACTCTTTTGAGCCGTGGTAGGGTAGTAATCAAAGTGCAGTGGGAACACACTCGAGGCGAAGTGACAGTGTCAAGTCAGCGGACTAAGCTGTACTCATGTCACCTGGGAACTAATAACTGACGATAGGTATAATACCAACCAACAGTTCCCGACGAGTCCTGTCCAGTGTACTCGCAACCTAACGAGCACCCGCATACTATCTCAAGTACGACGTACTGACGGCTGTGGGACAGACCGTCTCCCCCGCTGGGATGAGAAGCGCATACGCTAGTCTACTCCGGAGTATCGATGCCCTGTCTCGATAGTCCAACGACTAGGGACCTGTATAAGGATGTGCTTATGGATTACCCAGCCCCCACGAGTGTGAGCGCCATCATAATGCTGGTAATCAAGAAAAGATCCTAAGGGCTCTACTAATATGTATATATAAGCGATATGCTAAAAGAAACACATGCACATATTGAAGTAGAGACAAACTAAGTAGCATACTACCATTTCGAGCAAGATTGTATATACAACTGTGAATATCCCAAGCTTCCATCAAGTAATATACAAACTAGTATGATACAGTAATGGCCTCTAGGGCATATACACTAACAATCTCCCACTTGCACTAAGGCCATGTACTGGCGTATCGAAGACCTATCATCTCGATCAGCCGCTCGAACTGAGTCTGGGGCAAGGCCTTGGTGAATGGATCTGCAGTGTTATCTTCTGAAGCAACCCTCCGAACCTCGATCTCCTGGCGATCCACGATCTCCCTGATCAGGTGATACCGCCTCAAGATGTGTCTGGATTTCTGATGGGACCTGGGTTCCTTCGCTAAAGCTATAGCCCCGTTGTTGTCGCAATACAGAGGTATTGGGTCAACAATGGATGGAACCACCTGAAGTTCTTTCAAGAACTTCCTCATCCAGACAGTTTCTTTTGCGGTATCAGATGCAGCGATGTATTCCGCTTCCATAGTCGAGTCAACAACGGTTTCCTGTTTGGAGCTCTTCCAACACACTGCCCCTCCATTGAGGGTGAAGACAAAACCCGACATGGACTTGGAATAATCCTTGTCACTCTGGAAGCTGGAGTCAGCAAAGGCCTCAATCTGGAGGTCTTTTCCTCCATACACCAAGAACGTCTCCTTAGTCCTTCTCAGGTACTTGAGAATGTTCTTTACCGCTATCCAATGTTACTCCCCAGGGTTTGACTGATACCTGCTTACCACACTCAGTGCATAAGCTACATCCGGTCTGGTACACAACATCGCATACATTATAGAGCTTACCGCAGAAGCGTAGGGTATAATAGACATGCGATCCCTCTCCAAATCAGTCTTGGGAGACATCTCTTTGGAGAGGGTGATCCCGTGACAAGCCGGTAGATTACCGCGCTTGGAATCTTCCATACTGAATCTCTTCAGTATGGTGTTGATGTACCTAGACTGTGAAAGTCCTAATATCCTCTTGGATCTGTCACGGTAGATCCGGATACCCAGAATGTATGAGGCATCACCCAGGTCTTTCATGGAGAACCTGTGTGACAAGAACCCCTTGACAGATTGTAGCATAGGAATGTCATTTCCTATTAAGAGAATGTCATCCACGTATAAAACGAGGAATACTACAGTTCTCGCCACAAATCTACAATAGATGCATGGTTCATCTGGATTTTTGATAAAGCCAAATTCCTTGACCGTCTTATCAAAACAGATGTTCCAACTCCGCGATGCCTGCTTTAGTCCATAAATGGACTTAAGCAACTTGCACACCTTTTCGCTACTCCCACTCTGAATGAAACCCTCTGGCTGGTCCATATAGACACACTCCTCTAAATGTCCATTTAGAAAAGCGGTCTTTAAGTCCATCTGCCAAATTTCATAATCGTAGAAGGCAGCAATGGCAAGAAGGATCCGAATGGATTTCAGCATAGCTACTGGAGAAAAGGTTTCGTCATAGTCCAAACCAGGTCGCTGACGAAAACCCTTTGCAACCAGTCTAGCTTTATAGGTCTCAACCTGTCCATCTACACCAATCTTCCTTTTGAAGATCCACTTGCATCCTACGGGTTTTACCCCATCTGGAGCAATGTCCAACGTCCATACTTTGTTGGTGTACATGGACTCCATTTCGGTCCGCATTGCATCCAGCCATTTTACCGAGTCGACGCTCTGAATGACTTGCTGGAAGCTAGTAGGCTCATCACAATCTATGATGCAATCCTCTCTATCCCCGTCTATGAGAAAACCGTAGTATCTCTCGGGCGGATGAGACTGCCTACTACTCCTGCGGAGTGGCGTGGGAATGTCTTGATCTTTCGAACCCTCTGGTTCTACTAAGCTTTCAGTAATAGCTCGTGGTTCTGGAATTTCTTCCAGTTCTATTGCGTTCCCACTTATTTCTTTTTTTATGAACTGGTGTTCTAGAAAGTGGGCATGGCGAGAAACAAAAACCTTTTGTTCCTCTTCGCAATAGAAGAAATATCCCTTGGAGTTCTTTGGATATCCCACAAACTTACACTGTACTGAGCGTGCCTCGAGCTTGTCCGCATGCTGCTTTTTTACAAAAGCTGGACATCCCCATGTCTTAATGTGATTAAGATAGGGTTTCTTCCCATACCACATCTGATATAGTATAGTAGGCACAGTCTTAGTTGGAACTCGGTTCAAAAGGTATGCAGCTGATTCTAGCGCATATCCCCAGAACGATCGCGGCAACTCAGCGTTACTCATGATGGATCGTACCATATCCAACAGGGTTCGGTTTCGTCTCTCCGATACACCGTTATGTTGCGGAGTGTATGGAGGAGTAAGCTGATAGAGAATTCCATTCTCTTTTAAGTAACCCAGGAACTCGGCACTCAAGTATTCACCATCTCGATCAGATCTCAGTGCCTTGATACTTTTGCCTGTTTGTTTTTCTACTTCATTCTTGTATTCCTGGAATTTTTGAAAAGCCTCGGATTTATGTTTCATTAAGAAAACATATCCGTACCTTGAAAAGTCATCCGTAAAAGTAATGAAGTAAGAATAACCGCTTCGTGCATGCGTAGACATTGGACCGCACACGTCGCTGTGTACGAGTCCCAAGAGCTCGCTCGCTCTTACTCCGTGTCCAGTGAACGGAGTCTTTGTCATCTTTCCTTTGAGACAGGATTGACAAGTTGCATACGATTGATATTCGAATGGATCCAAATATCCTTCTGTATGTAACTTATTCAACCTTCTCTCATTGATGTGACCCAGTCTACAATGCCATAAGAAAGTTTTATTGATTTCTGGAGACTTTCTTTTGTGTGTATTCTGGATATTGAAAATCTGTGGTTGGTTCAATACGTATATACCGTTGTTTAATGTACCTGACCCAATCAAAACTTGATTAAGGTGAATGTTCACTACATTACTTACAAATGCAAATTCATAACCTTCTTTAGATCATAAAGATACAGAAATGATATTACAGGTTGCATTTGGTACAAAATAACAACTACGCAAAACCAAAAAGTGTCCATCTGACAATCCCAGGTGATAGTCCCCCACGGCCTCAGTATCCATGCTAGCTCCGTTTGCAATTCTGAGGGTCATGTCACCTGCCTTCAAAAATCTACGCTTTCTCAACGCCTGCAAAGAATTACAGATATGAGATCCTGATCCGGTATCCAATACCCAGGATGTAGAGTTTATCGATATACAGTTTTCAATAACATACACACCTGAAGCTGAAGCCGCAACTCGCTTCAGATCCTGGGTTCTGGCCTTCCAAGCCTTGCAATCATGTTTCCAGTGTCCACTTTTGTGACAATAGAAGCATTCTTCCTTCCCCACCAGCTTTCCCGCTACCTTTGTTGCCTTTTCTTTTCCCTTCGTATCCACTTTACTAACACCGCCTCTTGGTTTGGCGGGGGCTTTCTTCTTCTTACCCTTGGCTTTCGCCCTGGATCTAGAAGAGGAAGATCCTCCTACAAACAAAGTGGATGTATCCCTACCCTTCTGTAGGGTGCCCTCAGCACTCCTTAACATGTTCAGAAGTTCGGAAAGTTCAACTTCCTTTTCTTGCATGTTGAAGTTAAGGATAAACTGGGCGTAAGTGGAAGGAAGGGACTGGAGAATCAAATCAGTGTAGAGTTCATTCTCCAACGTGGTCCCAAGGTCCGCGAGCTCCTCTATGTAGCCAATCTTCTTAAGTACGTGTTCCGCTACCGATGATCCGATGGCCAATCTTGCCGAAAATAGCTTCTTCGACACTTCGTATCTTGCGATACGAGACTGCTCTCCATACAGTTCTTTTGTATGGAGAAATATGGACTCTAGGTCCATATTCTCGTGCCTCCTCTGATGTTCGTTGTCCATCGAGGCAAGTACGAGGCATTTGGCCTTCGCGCAATCTATCTCCCATGTCTTACGGATTTCTACATCCGCGACGCTGGAGGTGGGACCTGGGACAGGGGGAGCTTTGGTGGTAAGGATATACCCCAACTTGTCGTAAGTGATTGCCATCTTGACATTCCTGAGCCAATCTTTGTAGTTTGGCCCTGTCAGTATGTTTTTATCTAGTAATAACTTAAGTCCGGTCATGTTGAATGGTCGCTGCAATTAGGAGAGAGAAAAGAAACACTTTAGCATGATGCTCTTGCAAGTTTAGAGTGGTTTTTAGTTTGTCTAAACTGGATGGCTCCCACTGTCTCTCGAATCCCTTCTCAAACCGTAAAGAAAGGATTAGTCGGGATCAATCTCACCGTACAATACTTGCTTAACCGTTCAGCCAGGCCAGTGTCGGTACTTCGAGGGAGGTTTTCCAACGCTTTCGCGAAGTTCCTTAATTAAGTAACCTCTTTTCCCTGTGGGCGTAGCCCCGCTAACACCTTTCTAGACACCTACTAGGTTTATAGCATTGATCGTTAAGTGAGAACTTTCCCGAGGAGTAGCATATACTCACAGTAGGATCGGGATCCAAATATCATCGCGTGATAAAACCAAAGGAATCCTACCAGAATTATCACACTCTAAATGGTATGCAGCGCTAGCAAGTTTCAGTACTTATGAAACTCCCGATGTGGATTTTTTCCCCATGCTCTTATGACCTTGACTTTGGCTAAAATATCGTAAGTCACATGTCAAGTTCTACCCGTCATTCTCCTGGTTAATTTGGACCCACGCATACCTACCCTTGACTTTGGCCAAAATGGCAGCACGACTATCCCAAACCAACGCATCTACCTATGCTGCACATGAATACCCAATAGCTACCAATCACTATGCCTTGTCTTTGGCCAAAATACATAGCTTGAATACTTTTTGACCATTCATGTGGAATGACGGAGGGCTACGAATGGTTTTGGCGAAACCGTGAACGTAGTGAACTTGATATAATCGATGGAACGAGATAGCTTTTAAAAAGAGTGGTTCAAGTTCCGCGTTTACAAGTTTAGTTTTGAAAAGAACCGAGTGGTTTTCAAAGTGTTCCAATCGACTTTTACTTGGTTTATTTTCTTGCATTAGTTCTTTTAATGCGTCCCATCATTTAATCCTACCATTGCAGAAAACAACCAAAATATGACATACGCTTATGCCATTCGCATTCTCCACGGGGCCCCGTCATCACCCGTTAGGTTACTTAACTAACGACAGAGCGGGGGCTGGGCTAGCGCGACTGTAAAACATAAGCGACGCCTAAATAGTTATAGTATATAGATATATAGCAATGATAGACATTACAGATCACAGATGAATACATTGGATATACTAGGAATCCGCAATCCGTTCGAGCCTGCAACGAAAAGCGGATTACACGGTCGCGGTGAATAGCCAATACCCCACCCAAGACCCCTACGGGTGCGGCAAACTACCCGCCAAGTACCCGAAGCGAAGCAACCTCACTCAACACCGTGAGTAGGCCACTCGGCACTTCGAGATACCCGGTAGTTTGTGCACCCCCTCCATGGGTCTATCCTAGGAGCAAAAACAGTAAAAAGAATTATACAATGAGGGTTACAACCCCGACCCGGTTGTGCGGCCAAACAAATAATAATACATCAATTTACATATTACATGAATAAAAGAAAAAGAAACACTCATCTCACATCCATCCCGGCTATTCACCCGTGACAATCCAACGCATTCATATACACATACCATCAACAAACACAGATCACAGATATGTATAATCCCCACTAATCGACGTATAGCGATTAGCAGACGTTCAATACATATAAACATCACAGATATAACCCTTTAGTCAAAGTGTAGTGAAGTTAGATCAAAAATACGGATTTATAGGCCCCCAAAAACAAATTTCTTTTCTGGAAAACCTGTGCACAAATAAACCATCTTAAAAATCCCAAAACCATGTCAGAAGAACACTGCACCAAACTCGATCCAGAACCGAGTCAACTCGGCCGCGGTTATGCGGCAATAGCTTGCTATTGCCGCGGAACCGCGGCGCTTTGAACGATTCACTGGACCGGGTTTGGTGAGTTTCTTAACAAAACCCTGAGATGATTTTTGACGTATGATTTTTTATTTTTAGAGCAGAAAAAATTTCAACAGAAACTTAGGGTTTTGATGTTTAGGTTTTGCGATTTTTTTCGATCAAACTTCCATACACTTTACTACCTAGCTAGTTTATGTTTAGTTAGGCTCTGATAACACTATAAGTGCACGTTGCCCACCCCGGTGCTTGCGAGGAGGCGGAAACGGTATAAAAATCGGATTTTTATCATGCTAGGCAACATGGACTAGACAAAGGCGGGATCTTTACTAAACAAAAACTAACTAAAGCTAACTAGAAATTAGCTACATGGAAGAATGGTTATACCTAGGGCTTTATGTCCTTCTCTCCTTGCTCCTTGGAGTGGTAGAAAGGGATCACCTTGTCGCCTTCTCTAGTCGAAGAAGGATCCACCCGAGAGCCTCAACCTTTGGCTTCAACTTCAAGCTAGAAGTAACTAAGGTGCTAGAAGTGCTATCCTAGAACCCTAGATGAGAGTAGAGATTATCTAGAAGAGGTTTTCTCAAGCTCAAGTGTTTCTCAACACATGAGAGGGGAGATCTTGAGAGAGAGGAAGAGGAGGAGAGAGAATGAATATGATAGAATGAGAGAATAATGAAGCATTCTCACATATATGTGTGAATTATTGTAAATTGATAATTAGTGAGATAATTTTCATGGCTTAATCAAGACATGACCATTATCATTTCATATTTAATGCTAATTGGAAGGATCAAAGAGCATCTTTTATATGGAATGATGATGGTCAAAGTGTCAACCTAGGTCAACAAGTCAAGAGTGGTCAAATAGTCATCAACCCTAACCATGCACAATTATATATAACTAATATCAATTAACCATAATACACACATAAGCATTAGGGTTAGCAAAATGATAATGGTCATTAACCCTAATCAAAGTCCTTTCCCTCTGTCTCAATCAACTGTGCATACGCACCCGTATTCGTGATCCGAGGAACACAAATACTAAGAGATAAAACCAATCCCAAATCATATACTAGGATCTGGCTTAAACCAAAGCCCGCTAGTATAAGCTGTCCGGACAGCAAACGTGCACAAGTGCGCGGATGTGAACGAACCCTGTCGCAAAACCATGCGACCTCTACTCATTTTGCCTAAAGGCGAATAGCTCTCTGTGTGGGACTCTAAAGACTCGACACTACGCTGGCAGTGGGTTTAACCACAGACCGCAAGCGGCACTAGCTGTACGTAACGGTCCCCAGGTAGATGCCGATAAGAAGACTGACGAGGTGACCCCATCTGAACTCCTACTGAGCCTATATGTGACAGTCTCCGTACAGTCCGGTCTGTTCGTCTGATACATCGCATGGTGGGCCTAGGGGGCGGTGAACGTCAGTCCCCTAATAGCGGTACAAGTCGTGTCGGAGTGTAGCCCAGAACACCCTGAGATAACACTGGAAACCTACCAGTATATCTCGCTTGCCCTGGCCAGGTACTACTTGTGTAATGGCTCTCCTGGACACAGCGCGATGTCAACCCCCAATACCGGGAGAGACGAATCCCGTCTAACCGTCACTGCCTCCAAGTTCTTCGGGACTGCACCCAAAAACTACCTGTTTGCACGACTCCTTTGAGTCGTGGTAGGGTAGTAATCAAAGTGCAGTGGGAACACACTCGAGGCGAAGTGACAGTGTCAAGTCAGCGGACTAAGCTGTACTCATGTCACCTGGGAACTGATAACTGACGATAGGTATAATACCAACCAACAGTTCCCGACGAGTCCTGTCCAGTGTACTCGTAACCTAACGAGCACCCGCATACTATCTCAAGTACGACGTACTGACGGCTGTGGGACAGACCGTTTCTCCCGCTCGGATGAGAAGCGCATACGCTAGTCTACTCCGGAGTATCGATGCACTGTCTCGATAGTCCAACGACTAGGGACCTGTATAAGGATGTGCTTATGGATTACCCAGCCCCCACGAGTGTGAGCGCCATCACAACGCTGGTAATCAAGCAAAGATCCTAAGGGCTCTACGAATATATATATATAAGCGATATGCTAAAAGAAACACATGCACATATTGAAGTAGAGACAAACCAAGTAGCATACTACCATTTCGAGCAAGATTGTATATACAACTGTGAATATCCCAAGCTTCCATCAAGTAATATACAAACTAGTATGATACAGTAATGGCCTCTAGGGCATATACACTAACAAATCAAACTACCCATCCCCGTGGTTCAGTATAAAGGTTTGGACGGATTAGAGTTAGTGCGTATACTTCTAGGCATGGAATTTCCACATTGTATAGTCGTCCACACTTTGGACTGGTCACCCGGAATATCGGGATCTTCATATTTGTATAGTCGCCCACACTTTGGACTGGTCACCCGGAATATCGGGATCTTCATTTTAGTATAGTCGTCCACATTTTGGACTGGTCACCCGGAATATCGGGATCTTCATGTTTGTAGTCGCCCACATATTGGACTGGTCACCCTGCCTGCAGGGATCTTCATAAAGTATTCCATACCTAAGTCCGCGCATTCTAACCCTAACCGTATCAAGTTTTGTATATGTCAGGTTGTCATAAACTGGAATTTTAGAAAGAGTATTTGATCTCATTTAATATGGCCTTCCACAACCACTCATTTTATTTTCTAGAATTTGTAAAGTACTTCGTGTTCTTTAGAGAAATCTTAGTTAAAATAATAAGGTTTAAATATCTTTTATTACTTCTAAGAAAACCATGATATTTGGGATATTTATTATTTAGGAAAAGCATAATGTTTTACAGAAAATATCCTTTTGATAAAAGATTGTGGTGGTTATTTGAAAATCTTTTACAAGGGGTTTTTTATTTGAAAAATGTATACTACTCCTAATATTCCAAAAGGATAAGTTATGAGGTCCTCAAATCGCCTCTTCACCGCCAATTGTGGTTAGGTAAGTGCCAGGTAAGTGGGAAGGTACTCCACTACGTAAGTAGTGGGCCTAATTATTAACCACTAGCCTTAGACACACTTGCCTAGACATCACAAAGTCTGGTTTAGATAAACGATCGATGCCAACAAGCTTTCCTTTATTTTAGATTGGTTTTAAAAATTTACCTTTTAAAAGATACTAAATATTTCCTTTTGAAAAGATATCATTATTTAAATAATATTTTCTTTCTTAAAAAGTTGAGGAGGTTTTAAAAATATTTGCAAGTAAAATATACATATGCTGTATCAAAATATTTATTTTACATATCTTTAAAATATAATATTTAAACGAGGGTATCTTGTGGAAGTAACCTATTTCGAGATCATTTTTATAGTATGGGTATGTCATAGGTGAAATGACAATTCATGGGTTATATCAGATTCCAGGTATTATGGGTGTGCAATATACATCTATGTACAGAGGAAATTTAAACACCGTTTTAAAATATAGGTTAACATTAATATGATTAGGGGTACAAGGAAAAAGGGTATGCACAAATATTATAACACCATTTTAAATGGGGGTTGAGGATTAGAAGTTGGAACTAGGTTATTGAGATAGAAGAAGGTGACAGGAAAAGGAGAGAGAGGCGGATCCTATCTTTGTTTAGACGTGGGATGTTGAAAACGTAGGCTTGTGTAAATCTTTTCAAAACTCTACACTCCGATTTTTCCTCAGCGATTGGATGGAGCCGTAGCGTCCGCGTCGTCGATACGAGGCACCAGTATTTTTTTCAGAATTTTTGGAGTTCTGAGTTGTGAGAAATTGAGGTTTGAAGGTGCCTATTTATAGCGTTTTCACCAACCATAAAAATCCAAGATTTCCACGAAAATCTATGCTGCGCAATCATTTCAGAATCATTTCCTCATGATTAGCGCCCGCCGCCTAAAACCTCAGCCGTTGGATTGGGATCAACGGCTGAGATCGCACCGCCCCAATCATCAGGTGATGATTGCGCCAGCCGCTAACGCTTCGTGGCCGTTGGATCTGCATCCAACGGCTTACAGCGCGCCAATTCGTCGCCACGTGTCACGAGCTCATTCGCCCACAGCCGTGGGTGAGGATCACGCGTTTTCGTGTGGTCCCCACCACGTGGGCGCCGACAAAGAAGTCTGGGCCGTTTGATCTTGGATCCAACGGTCCAGGTTAAAAGGTTATAAAAAATTTAAAATAAAATTAATAAAAATAAATAAAACATCATATTATTTAAAATATTGATTTGGCTTTGAAAATTTTGTTAAAAATAGTAAAAAATACGGGAAAATTATGGAAAAATTTCAGAAAATATATTTTATTATTATCTTTAATATAAAAATAGTTTTGGGCTAAAAACAATTAGTATATCTATTTCTAAATTGTTAACTAGTTATAATAATTATATAATATCTAGTTCATCTTTAAAATATTTTAAATTACGAATTAATTATCTTAATTGATAATAAAAATATGTAGATTATTTTAGGATATTATGAAATTTTATTAAAACATTTTAGTCCTATAAAACAATAAGTAGAATTTAGAAAATTCTTTTAATCCTATTCGATGTTCAGAAAACTATTAAAAACATTCTTTTACTCACAAAATAAGTAAATAACCACTCGACTCTAGAAATTAAAAATAAAACTTATTTTATTAGAAATCTCGACCGTTACATTTTACAAGATGTAAATTCAAACAGATTTAAATATGCATCTCAATGTAACTTAGCTAGTCGGGTCGCATTGATATGACCTAGTCTACAATACCTCAAGAAAGATTTGTTCATTTCTGAACTCTTCCTCTTGTGTGTGTTCTGTATGTTAAGAACTGTAGTTTGATTTAGTATGTCTATGCTTTTAGATAACGTGCCTGAACCGATCAACTCTTGATATAAGAAATGTTCAAAATATTATCCAACAATACAAAATTATATCCTTCTTTAATAAATAAAGAGACCGATATGATATTGTATATCAGGTTCGGTATCTAATAACATTCGTTCAGAATCAATGTATTCTGGTAATACAGGGTGATAACTGCCAACAGACTTGGCTGCAACACTTGCATCATTTCCAACTCTTGAAACTTATCATCCATTCTCAGTTCTCTACCTATCTGTAGCCCATGTAACAGATTACATTTGCGGGATCCTGATCCGGTATCTCATACCCAGGACGTAAAGGATACTGAGAAACAGTTCTCGGTAGTGAACACACCCGAAGAAGATGCATCAGCATGCACTTTCTTCGTTTGGGCGGCACGGGAATTCTGGTAATCCCCAATTTCCTGCTCGATCTTATAACAATTATAAGTTGGAGCGGGACCAACATTCCCTAGCGCAGTATAACAAGCGGGTTTGGTCAATACATCTATATTAATATCTTGATTAAGGCGTGACATGGTCGCAACCAGGAGAGAGAGAAGAAAACACTCAGCGTATGCTCTTGCAAGATTAGATTGGTTATTAATATATCTAATCAGGATGTCTCTCACTGTTTTAGTCAAATCTTCCTTCAAACCCTAAAAGGAAAGACTAGCGAGATTAATTACACCCCACAAGTTCCCCAATCTTTCAGCCAGGCCAGTACCGGTACTTTGATGGAGGTTCCTCGTGCTTTCGCACGGACCTAATTAAAATAAATCTCGTTTTCCCAGGGGTGTAACCCCGTTAACACCTTTCTAGACACCTACTTGATCGGCTAATTGTAATGTGTAAAACTCTCCTAAGAGTAACTCTTACTCGCAGTGGGTATTGGGATCCAACTATCTCATAGGAGGTATGCAATCTCATTGCAAATTTCAACACTTGAAATTCCCGATAATATTTTACCCCTAACATGCTATGACCTTGACGAATGCCAAACAACCCATAGTCCGCTAGTCAAGTTCAACCCATACATTTCCTGATTGAATTAAATCCACCCGCACGACCCTTGACGAATGCCAAACAACGCCGTACGAATACCCTAATCCAATCGCATCGTATGCTTGCAGATAAGCACTAGTTAGCTACCGTACACTACGCCTTGACGAATGCCAAATTACCGCAGCACGAATACTAAGTAGTATTTATCTGAAATGACGGAGGGCTACGACAGGTTTTTTATGAAAAACCTTTTGCATAATGAACTTGATATCGTTGTAGAATCGAGTGATTTTAAATGGAATGTTTTTGAGGCCTTTTCTAGTTTTGCTAAAGAGGTCACTCCCGGTGAAGGGATCGTCGGCTCTTTCCTTATCGAATAAGGTGCAAGATATTTCACAAATACCGCTATGCAAAGCAAATACTATAGAAGCAATCAAAAGATAAACCGAGTGTGTAGCATCTGCTAGTTTCGCTAAAGAGGTCACTCCCGGTGAAGGGATCTCGGCTCTTTCCTTATCGAATAAGGTGCTGAATATTCTACAAGGATCACCGCTATGCAAAGCAAGAACTAGAGCTACCAGTTTTTAAACAAGTTTCCACAACATCTTTAGGTTTCTTTTAGTTCATTAATCTCATTAATGAAGTCCCATTTTATTATGCTTCACAAGCATCACATTTGAAACGAAATCTGCAATATAACATATATCTCATATATATAATATAAACATTCGTCTCAGGAAGTAATATGATCTCATCACAGAACATTGCAGCAGAAGAACATATATGAAATATTGGATATTCTAGGAGGTCCGTGTTTTAATACGAGCCTGTATAAAACACGGATTCCACGGTCGTGATGAATAGCCAAACCCACATCCCTTGACCCCTACGAGAGCGGCAAGTAATACTGTCAATTCTAGGGTTAAGAGACCCGGTCTCGACTCCTCGAGATGGCCTCCCACTGTACCCTAGAACCCGGTTACTTGTTCTCCCCGCCTTGGGTCTATCCTAATGTGGAAAAGTAAATAATATACAATGGTGACATCATCCTCAACCTGGAAGTGCCCCAATAAAAGAATATTATATACAATTGAATTTTACATGAATGAAAATAAAAACCCTCATCTCACATAAAACCCCCGGCTATTCAGAACACGACGATCCAATATAACATATCACAGCAACATATAATATCTCATATCATCAATGTAAGCAAGTATGTGTATCCCGATTATCGTTGATGTATAGCAACGAAGCCGGCGATACACCACATACTACGCTTACGGTCACAGAAAAGAAAGTGTAAAACTATAATAGTTGGAATCCGCAACCTCCTTAGACATCGCATGCCTAACCAAAAGAATTCCTTAAATATCGCATGCCTAACAATTATAAACCCCGCATTTTAGTCTCAATATCGAAAACACTTTTCAATATCTTGTCGGGCAATTCAACAAGATTCCCGACAACCTGATCGAACGCTCGTCGAAAACTTTAGTAGATGGCCGCACCCCCGATGTCGTCGACGAAATGCACTAAGGCGGAACACCGCTGCCGTGAGCACCCAAACGGATGCTTTTGGCGACAGGGTTCTCCTACAGTCACTTGGTCGGGGCTATAGGGCGTGGCTGTCTATTAAGTTTACCATGCGAGTATCCGCGTACGCTACGTGATTGCGACGGACTTTTGATCGCATCAAAATCCCGTGGCAACCGATCATCTGTGACTAAAGAGCTAGATTTATAACATTCAAATTAGTTATCTCATAACTACTTATGGATTCCAAATATTGTATCACATTCCAGATAAATAGACAATGTTAAACTTTCCGATGGAATAATCAAAACCCCAAGATTTCCCAAATAGCTCAACACTTGAGCAGAATTCAAAAATCCCAGAACATGTCACAGCCCCAATGAACCAGCCGTAGAAGGGTCAAACCAACGCCTCACATGTGGCAACACTAAACTACCACAAACCCTAGGGTTCAGTGGCAGTTTTGACGGTCACATAATCGAGTTAAGGTTACGTTCTTCTAGAGGGTTCACAGATATGCTTGCATGATTTTCCGAAAGTTTCAAACTCGTGAAAAAATCCAACACTTGAAAGTTTTCCAACAGAGAAAAAAGTGAGTTATTGATATCCGTTCGAACATTTTAACACATTCTAAATTACCCGGAAAACTAAACGATGTTAAACTTTCCGATCGAATCAACGAATTCAAATGATCTCCAGAAAACTCAACACTTGAGTAGAATTAAAAATTCCCAGAAGCATGAAAAAGTACCCAAGAATAAAGCCCTGAAGTATTAGCCGCTAACTCCTAAAGTTGGCCACGGAACCACCGCCAAACGCATGGTTGGCCGCGGTTCCGCGGTCACTTGATGGAGTTATGGCTCCGTACTTCACAGCAATCCTTAAAATTCCTTCCTTAATTCTCTGAGTATTTTTAATACGGAAAAAACCAACGTTTTAGAAAATTTCCAGAGAGGGGATCAAAATGATGTTTCGGGGTTCGATCGGACTTTTAACTTCGTCTAGACAACGCCTAAAGCTCTAGCTTGGCTCTGATACCACTGTAGCGTTATTAGGCACTAGAACAAGGTTCTACAAGGCATCAACCATGCCAAAATCAAATTTTTCATGTGCCGAACAACCCTAACCAAGATCTTAGACTAGAGATTAGGCGAAACAAATAGCAAGTAAACAACTTTACTTCTAAGAGTTTGGGATTACAACCTTTGTAGTCCATTCCTTCACTTCATAAGCTCCGTGTTGAGGTCGCTTCGCTGCGATCATCAAGTACCTGAACTCTAGAGAGGCTCCATGAAGAGAAAGATGCAAACTTGCTTCCGATCTTCAATAACTAAGATGATCTACCTTGAAGAAACTCAAACCCAAGCTCTTGCTTCACTAATCAAGTATTAGCAAAGTAAACACCCTAATCTAAGTGGCTAGAATAGATGAGGATGATGAAGTAGGAATTTAGTTATCTTTTGTTTTCAATTTCTCACTCATTATCATCACTTGTTAAAACGCTAGAAAGTTTTTTCATGCAAGAAGAAGGAAGAAGAAGAAGCAAATCCTTTTGTGATGAATAATGAAATCATGTGTGAGGTTAGAATTACAACCATGAGTTAAGAATGAAGACTTAACCCTTATAGAGAATTAACTATGGTAGGGGTTTTGGGTTGGGTTAAAGAAATATCTACACAAAATATCAAAGTCAAAGTCAAAGCTTCAAGAAGCTTCATGAAAGCTTCATCCAAGCTTAACCCTAATCCAAACCCTAACCATATTTAAACTCCACAAAACATGTTGGATTTGTAACCCTAACTTGTTACAATATTATATATCACATATACAATATTTATTGTAACAAAATAAAATAATGCAATTAACATATATCACATATATATCAATGTATTATCCAAGTGAGAAAAAGAATCTTTAAGTGAGCTTATATTAGTTAATGTAATATAATATATCAAATATATAATTATAGATTAAATTATCGAATCAACACTTGATCCGATAATCCGGATATTTCACAAATAACCGACTAATATAATCTGTATCAGTTCATCGAATCAACACTTGATCCGACGACCCGGCTACCTAGGTATTGAGCGATCAGAAGATCAACAAGCAAGCCTGTACATTCTCCTGCGAATCTAATCAGTAACATTCCCGTACAGTCCGGTCTCTTCGTCTGATATGTCGCATATCTCGCCTAGGGGTGGTAAACGTCAGACCCCAGTAGCTTGATAATTCGTGTCGATATGAGGTCCATAACAGTTCGAGAAATTACTGATAACACTTACCGGTAAATCTCAGCAACCCTGGCTAGGGATTTCTAGTTATAGCCAATCGAACACAACGCAACATCAACTCTCTATACCGGGAGAGACGAAACCCCTCATATCGCTCATTGCCTCCATGTGATTCGGGACTGTACCCAAAAGCCACCGTTTTGCACGCCTTCTTGGACGTGGTATGATGGAAATCAAAGCACAGTGGGAATCATACAAGACTCTATGACGATCTCGGGTCTACAGACTAACCTGTACCAGTGTCACCGGAGAACTGCCATCTGACGTGAGGTATAATACCATCTAGGAATTCTCGACGAGTCCGTCCAGTGTACTTAGTCTCCACTGAGCACCCGTATACTGTCTCTGATGTCAAACACCAATGGATATGGGATCATCCATCGCCCATCTTCATGGGTCGAGAAGCATACGCTAGTCTACTCTGGTATATCGATGCCCTGTCTCGATACACCTACGACTAGGAATAGTTATAGGATGTACTCGTTGACTACACTGGCCCCACTAGTATGATCTTCATCATAGTCCTAGTAGTCACGTACATATCCTAAGGGCTTTATCAACATGTGAGAGGAAGACAGTAAACCAATACAAGTCCACATGTTAAGATAAAGAGCAACCAGATAACATACTATCATGTTGAGCAAGAAAGTCCTACATATATATGTCCAAGCATCCACTACAATATATATCGTATGTACAGTAATGGCCTCTAGGGCATACATATAACTAACATAAAGGGTTGCAGTGATGACATAGGAAATTGTGATTACTGTCATAAATCTGGACATTGGAAGAGGCATTACTAGGAATACCCGGCCATCCTCTTGAAACATTCTTATGTTTCAGTTTTTTTTGTTGTTGCAATTGAAAAATGTTTCCCAATTAATTCTGACTCCAGGATGTGCATATAGCAGATTAGAATCTCACATTTGTAAGGTATTACAGATGCTGAGAAGGAGTAGAATATTAAAAAATGGGTGATTCGATCCCTAATATCGGAATTCGTAGTAAGTGGTGATATTGGATTAAATCACTTGGTTTTGCTTAACGGCAAATATTTGGTTTTGAATAACCGTTGTTATGCACCAATTTTTAAATTGATATATCTGTATCTTTATTTTATAAAGTGATATATAAATTTTGAAAATTGTATTCTAAACATTTACCTTTTCGGTCGAGAATAAGGTAAGGTGCATTGAATAATGGTGTAAGACATTCTTGACCAAAATACAGTTATCAACTTACACACACAGAATTTGAGTTAGTAAACTCTTAGGACTTATACATGAAAATGTATGTTTTCCAGTGCCCTTCGGGATAAGGGATTGATATTCTTACTTCATTCAGATTTCCTATAAGTTCTCTTATTTTAGACACGCATTTCAACAGGTCCAAAAATTTTAAGAAGTTTATACGTATAAGAATAAAGTAGAGAACCACACATTGCAAGTATCAGGATTTTTCGGGGTGACTGAAGATATAGATACTGATACTAGGTATTCCATCGTAGTAATATTGAGAACTTGCTTCTCTCACAGGTTGCTCATCCGTGGGTGCGCTCCTTGATGAGTAATGTTGTATGGTCTTCTTCCATTTGAGATATGCATTGGATATAGCTGCATAACATTTGAATCTGGTTCCATCTAAATAAGTGCCTTTTGATTCTATATAGACATAGAATGATAGCATATCTTGATGATGTTAAGATATGGAGTTATCTGGTTTCTGTTTAAAAGCAGTATCCGGACAAACTCAAAGCGCGTTTCAGTAATGGCAGTTTGTGGGTTATCACAAGCATTCGCAAGGATTTAGATTCTACCATTTTCAAGATCAATAGTTGCACTGTCTTGACTCGCCACTCTTTATAAAATGAATATGTAACAACCCTAAACTTTCTGTACAAATTTTTCAAAAAAATACAGAAAGGGGTACTTGAGCCTGAGCACAAGTTATAAGTTTGATTTGCTTTTGAACAGCAAAAAGGAGGTTGTAGCTCATTAGTAAAACCTTGCACTGCTGAACCAAAGTACCAGAGTTCAAATCACATCAACCACACAATTTTTTTTAATTAAATTATTTTAATCATTTTAGAAGCCCAAGAGTCTACACATGCATAACCCGTAAAACCAAGAGTCATACATAATACAAACGAGTCCACAGCAGTAGTCAAAGCGTCGGGGATACGTGGCGTCGAGGAGTGCCCCGACTCGGCCGACTTGGGCCGGCAGGAAGCGCAAATCGGCCACCGCCGGTGGCCGACTCAGCCCGAAACCCTAAAATCCTTCATTTTCTTGCGACTCTTTAACTCCCCCATAACCCCCGTATTATTTAAATTCCCTGCACATTTACAGAGCAAATTAAAACCCTCATTTAATATATTTTTAATACAAATTTTTAATACACTTTTTCACATCCCTAAAACCTAATTTTTCCTATAAATACCACACCTAAACTCACTCCTCCTCACTCCTAAATCCCTACCCAAACTCTCAAGAAAATTCCCAAGTTTTTTGTGTGCAAGTGGAGTTAGCAAAGGGCGAAACTTCGACGAACTTCCGACGGCAATCCGAAGAGTTTCCGGCGACGAAACGATGCACTGGTGCTTCCCCAAACTTCCTGTTCCTCCTCTCTTGACCTTAATCTAGTAACTCCCCCTTCTCTCTCTTTACTATTCTCAAATTCTTAATCCTTAAAACGTATCGGAAGCGGAGTTATCCGGCTTCCGATTCTCTTTTCTTTCAAAAATATAATATTTTCTTAATAACAAACCTACAACTTTTGATATATTGTTTAATACTTATTAATTAAGACAATAGAACAAGTTTGATATTAAAATGATAATCGTAGCAAGTTTTATTTCACTTTTACAGTAAAATACCTTTATGTTTCATATCGACATGTTTATACCTTTTAACCATGCTAGCTTTAGAAAACTCACGAAGTAATGACCTACCTCCTCACAGCACTCATCTGTAACATAGCACGATGAAATTTTGTAACATAGATTTGGAAAAATACGATTTTACACATAACTACCTCCGACTTATAAAAACATTTTTCTACAAGAAATGTGTTTTAACAAATATTTGCAAATGCGCCTTTACAAACCATTTCGGGGAACCCGTTCGGCATGGTGCGGATTATCGCACATCCTCGGGCTTAGTAGTGTGAGATGCAGACCTCCGCAAAGAGCATACGATCTCGAAATATTTAAAATGCAATTTTCTTTAGAAAATGTGATTTCTATTATAAATAAAACTTATATTTTAAATATATATATATATATGTAATTAATATCAAAATATTTATTTTTAATATTTATAATATTCCACATTTCCAAAATTCAAGAAAAACATTTCATTTACAAGAAAATACCATACAATTCCAATATTACAAATAAATACCATATACTATGAAATTAGGTTTATTTCACTAGAAATGTCACATTGATAAAATATACATCAATGGAAACTCTAAAGACGATAATAAAATACTTGAGGTGTATTTTGAAAATTATACAAAATTATTTTTACATAAAACCCCTTCAAGTTATACTAAATAACAATAAAGACCCTAGTAAATATAGGTTTAAGCGGGACCGGTCTCTTGAGCCTCAGGGAGCCGAAGATATGGGTGCTTGCCTATTTAAAGTAGACAACTTAACAAACGGTGTTATCAACACGGTAATCGTGTTTGAAAAAGACACAAATCCTGCCGTCCATGTGCAGCGGTTACCGATAACATCAAAACTTAATTCAGGATTTCAATTTCTTTTCTAATTGTCTAACTCAGACTGAGTCTCGATATAATCAATCTGACTTGAATGAGATTTAAGTATATATATAATAATTCAATATGAATTCATGAATCCATATAATCAATATGTTCAATCTATTCTATCTGTATTGACCGAACCGAACCATGGATATACATCCATCTTCATGATTCTCCAGTTACATCCATTTATTGATATCATGGTTCCGGCAAGTCATCCATCTCTACAATCTATAATATAAGAAAATACAATTTACAATTCAATACAATCAAAACATCGCGGGGTTTATAAGGGTTAGATTGGTACAGAAGGTGTTAGAAGTGGCACGAGATTGCAACCATTAAGACACCTAACCTGAATTCAATTGCCGTTGTACTGTGGCTGAACGGTTCCTTGTATGCCATCCACTGTAGTCTCTGGTCTATTGAAACCCCTCTCGTATACACCGGCCTCTTCTGTACCAAGCTACAAACAACAGTGTTAACAATATAATACAACTTTAAAATTTACACTCTCTCTCTCTGTCTATTCTATTTCTCCTTCATCTTTGGGGCTTACCGAGTGATTTGTTCACTGACGACATTCTCATTATTCTTCTTTGGAATGTCGTCAGGTGATTCGGACCTTCAGGAGATCGAGCCCACCAGCGAGGACTTGGACCAGCTAGCCTTCGACCCGGAGCTCTAGTTACTTCTACTTTTCATTTCAGTACTTTCCATTTCTATTATACCATTGTTTAGGCATTGCTTTTCATTCCATGTATTTACTTTTCAGATGTATTGTAAAAAGAATGTTAATAAATAAAGTTGATGTTCAATATATATTTATTGTCACTGTCTCTTGTGCATTTTACTTATATTGCTTAGATACGCTTAGCGTGTTTACTTTAGAGTAAATACGTAGCGGCCTCGTCGCGGCCTCTGCCCGTATACTGGGAAGCGAAGCGTGATAGAATCTTTTTGCAAAAGAAACTAATGGGAGTATGGTAAAACTGGAAGTGTTTCCATAACCACAAACAATTATTGAAAATTTAATAGAACGTGGAGATTCAATTCTACTCGACAAATCTTAGCCACTCCATAAATTTAGTATGTGACCTCAGCCATACGAGAGATACTTCGATTTCCTCATAAACGGTGACAGGAAGGTCAATATCATGGTGATGATAGACCTACTGATTATCAGTAAACCATGGAAAGTGGTTGTTGGGGATAGTGCCCTCAAAGTCAATTATTGGATCACAGGCACGCGATTGCAATGATTGAGAGAGGACCTATACCGTTAGAATAGTCTTACTCAAGATGATAGTATGCTATCTGGTTTATCTTTATCATCGTGTACTGTTTCAGGTGACCTTACAGGTCACTATTGCACGTTGATAGAGCCCTTAGGATTCTTGCTTGACGGCCAGCAGTATGATGGCGATCATATACGTGGGAGCTGGGGTCTATAAGCACATCCTTAAAAGGTCCCTAGTCGAGGGAGTTTCGAGACAGGGCATCGATACTCCAGAGTAGACTAGTGCATACAGTCGAGACCCCGACGAGGGGCGGTGGCCGGTCTCACAAGCCACTGGTGTCAGTTGGTTCACCTAAGATGTATACAGGTGCTCACTGGGTTATGAGTACACCGGACAGGACTCGCTGGGAACATGCTAGTTGGTCTTATACCAGACGTCAGATAGCAGTTCCCTGGTGACATGTGTACAGGTTAGTTCATCGACCTGAGATCGTCATTTGTCTCGTGTGAGTTCCCACTGTACTTTGATTACTACCCTACCACGGCTCAGAGGAGTCGTGCAAACAGGTTTTAGTTGGGTACAGTCCCGAGCCGCATGGAGGCAGTGAGCGGATCTGCAGGGGTTCGTCTCTCCCGGTATTGGGGGTGATGTCGCGCTGTGTTTAGGAGAGCCATTACACAAAGCCCTCGGCCGAGGCAGGAGATTTACTGGTAGGTATTCCAGTAGTATCTCAGGGTGTTCTGGGCTACACTCTGACATGACTTGTACCGCTTTTAGGGGTCTGACTTTTACCAACCCCCTAGGCCCGCCATGCGATACTCATAGACGAACAGACCGGACTGTACGGATATTGTCACTGACAAGCTCAGTAGGGTGTCAGCATGAGTTCGCTTACAGACGTCCCTTTTGGTCAATACCTGGTAGCCCGTTACGTATGGCTAATACCTCTGACGTGCTAGTGGTTAAATCCACAACCAAAATATTGACGAGTCTTTACAGTCCCCCACAGACAGTTACTCAAGTTTCGGGCGAAACGCTGTAGAGGCCATATAGAGATATGGCAGGGTTTGATCATATACGTGCGGTATTGCACGGATCATGATCGGACGGATAATACTAGCGGGCTTTGGTTTAAGCCGGATCCTAGTATTGTACAGTGTAGATTTTGTCTCTTTGCATTTGTATTCGATCGGAATACGGGTATGTATATACAGTCGCGGGATTTTCCTGTAATTTATTACGGGATAAGTTTTCTGAAGTTTCCAGTTTGCATTCCGTTTCGGCCAGTTTTCCTTTGTTCCTTCACGGTCGGATTTTTCTGGTAAAGGGGCTAATTTGCATATTTGGAAATTATCATTTGTGGAGGGGGGTTTTGTGATTTGTGGCTTCATGATGGTTATAGCATCATGAGATTCTTTTTGCATCACTTCCTTTGCATTTATGAGATTGGATTAGTATTTGATGGTGGTGTGACAATTATATCTTTTTATCATCAAAACCTTTTATTATGGTCACCATCTTGTGCTCACCCCCCTTGATACCTTTTTCTCCTCCTCATTCTTGATGAAGGCCGGCCACTACTAGGGATGGGGAGAGAATGATTTTTGTGGTGTGGGAAAAAATTATCATATCATTCTATGCTTGCTACAAAATCCCAAGCTCATTTTCCATTGTTGTTTCCTCCATCAAAAGGCAACTTCACAAGCCCATGAGACAAACATTACTACACTTAGCCTACAGAATCCTTAGGCACGTCGACTCGCCAACTTCGTGCTCGAGTTGCCTCGGTCCAGATGTGGGAGCCCGTAAAAGAACCCGGCGATGTGGTGCCCGTTCCGACGAGGAGATGAAGACCGGAGATTCCGCGAGGAGATCGGAGTGGAGGCCGAAGACCGAAGGACACGGATCGCTCGGTATGGCACTCTACCCTTTCTCTTGTTAGCTAGGTATAGGTTAATGGTTCGATCCGGGTTTTTAGGATGCGGTAGTGCCGGTTTAAAGTTAAGAAAATTTTTCGTTTCCGCATTTTGGCCTCGGATAGACGGCCGGTGCGCTACCGTAGTCCTACATGGTATCAGAGCCACGCCATTAACCTAGTCTAGCTTGCTCTAACATGTTTACAAGTTCGATCGAACGGATTTTCCGAAAACCCGATTTCTAAAGTACAGTTTCTGTCGAATTTTTCCAGTACTCTAAAAATTATTTGGTACATTGTAAAAATACGAGCAGGGTTTTTTAAGCATTCTGTGAAAATTTGGTCACGTGACGTCACTATTCCACCGTGGAACCGTGGCCAAACCCACGCATTGGCCGCGGTTCCGCCGCCACTTTTACTCTTCACAGCACCAAATTTTTACAGTGGGCTTCTGACTTGGAAATAGGGTTTTTGGTATATACTGTTTGGGCCCAGATTTTCGTTGAGTGCTACAGTTGTGCTTGGGGCCCACTTCGGTATATTTGGTCGATCGAAAATTTTAAACATGTTAGCTCACAGTATTTACATTATATCTGCGACCGTGAATGTCATTTGATCGGTAAATCCTGTCTAATTGCTATAGCCCTTTTAGACGGATTTGCGAACGTGACATTCACGTTGATGTTCTGTGTTGTGCTGTGATGTTGCGGATTGGTCATGGGGGATAGCCTGGATGCAATGTTAGTACAGTTTGGATTTTTATGTACATTTGATTTTGCGGGACGAGCGTCCGACATGTGGACTGCCGTCACTGCCTGTTTGTATATTATTCTTTTGGGACACAACCGGGCTGAGGTCGATGTACCCGTTGTATATTTTACTTTCTGTACTAGGATTACCCCGCGGAGGGGTGCACGGGTAGCCAGGTTCTAGAGGGCAACGGGCCCGCATCTCATGGCGTTGAGACGGAGGGGGCTTCACTCTAGAATTGGCGGGCTATTCGCCGCACTCGTAGGGGGTATAGGTTGACCCAAGGAGGGGTGCCTAAGTTGCCGGATTCCGTGAAGTGCTGGGTGGTCCATTCACGTTGCTGAAGGGGGCTGACTCACTTCAGGTTTTGGCGGGTAACTTGTCGCACCCATAGGGGTCTAGGATTTCATTGCGCAGGCTATCCACACGACCAAGGGAACGTCGGGTTTCAGTAGCGGCTCTATGAAACCCGGGGATCCCAGATATCTGTATTGTTCTGTGATGCTTATTACATTTCTGTGATGTTGCATTTTATCACGCCTTGAGCGAATATTATATATTGATATATATACTAGTAGATGTTGTATATGTTTTGCATCCGCGCTAGTCCAGTCCCCGCTCTGTCGTTAGTTAAGTAACCTAACGGGTGATGACGGGACCCAGTGGCGAATACGGATGGCATATACGTACATCGTATTTTCGTTCTTTATTGGTGTGATCAATTGATGGGACTGCGTTGATTCGGATCAATGCAAGCTAAACAAACCTATTCTGATGTTGTTGGAACAATTTTCAAAAAATCTGTTATTGCCAGGACGCTCTCTTTTGTTTTGCACAGCGGTATTCGGTTATGAATATCCAGCACCTCAGTCGACGAGGCAAGGGCCGAGATCCCTTCACCGGGAGTGACCCCTTGGACAGAAGTTTGTGTCAGGGTAATAACTTCACTGTAGCCGATTACTTTTTGCTTTGCATCGTGGTATTCAGTTGGAATATCCTGCACCTCATTCTACGGGGAAAGAGCCGAGATCCCTTCACCGGGAGTGACCTCTTTAGCAAAAGGTATTCGTCACTATATTTTTATAAAAAGCTATCCAGTTCCTTCAACGATATCAAGTTTATTACGTTAAAGGTTTTTCGCCAAAAACCAGCCGTAGCCCTCCGTCGTTTCAGATTAGTATTGCTTAGTATTCGTGCTACGTATGTCGTGCATTGCCGAGGCGTAGTGTTCGGTAGCTTTGTAATGCTTTTCTGTCACATGGATAAGTGGGTTGGTTAGAACAGTCGTACGGTTATGTTGGTATTGTCAAGGACTCATACGGGTGGGTTTAACGCAATCAAGATAATGACGGGTTGAACTTGACTAGGACCCTTTGATATGTTGGCATTGTCAAGGTCACTTGGGTCCTAGGGGTAAAAACACACATCGGGAGTTTCTAAAGAAACTGAAACTTACCAGGCATGCGCATACCTTCTGGAGTGTGATAGCGTGAGTGGATTCCGTCACGTTATCATGCGATGATAGTTGGATCCCGGTTCCCACTGATGAGTTGGTTTACTCCTCGGGTGATCCCAACTAATTCTTCTTTCAGGCTTGGAGAAGAATTTGAGGTTACAGTGGGAGGTTTCCAGATTAGATAAATTGGTAACCATTCTGATCTAGATTAGAGTGCACGCTGAGTATTTCTTTTCTCTCTTTCTTTGACAGCGACCGTGACCCGACCCTTGACTATGACTCGGTGACCAAAGTTGACCGAACCTTCTTAAAACACTGGCTTTTGGATTGCCTGAGTTGCATACCTCATTGCCACTCCTACTTTTACCCTTTTCTCCAGGACACCCTATATTACTACGAACATCCACTTCCATTAGATAAAACTATCGTATGGTTATATACGAACTCGAAGGAATTTATTCGAGGATGGTTTCCGGTTCTGGAGAAAACGAATAGGACTATTATGTTGTCTTTTCCTTTTACCTTCTCTCAGGTTGCGAGTACTCCTTGGTTTAGGAGATAGTACACCCGTTACGCCTATCAGATAGTCTTCTTCCAAACCTTAGGCTGGTGCCGAACGGTAGGGAATGAAGAAAGCCTATTAGCCTAATTGTGGTGTGCAGAAGATATTAAGTTAAGACAAATAAAGGGATTAGTAAGAGGGCAGAGTAAATTGCGACTGCTATTCACGACCAAACCAAGTATTTCTTCGCCAATCCTACATCACCTTTGTATTTCTCCAGGACACTCCGTATCACTACGAAGATCCACAGTTATTTGGATACTCCATCGTATGGTTATATACGAACTCGAAAGGAATTTGTTCCAATTCGGGGATGGATTCTGGTTCTGGAGAAATAGGAATAAGGTTTTATTCAGTTTTCTTTTATCTTCACATTCTCTCGCATTATGAGTGCTCCTAGGATTAGGACAGTACACCCATTATGCTTATTGGATAGTCTTCTTCCAAATCATAGGCTGGTGCCGAACGGTGGGGAAGGAAGAAAACCATTTGGCCTAAAAGGGTGTGCAGAAGGTAACGACTAAAGACATAAAGGGATTTGGAGAGGTGGCAAAGAAATATACGGTTACAGTTGTGAATCTGGATAATGGAAGAGGCATTACTAGGAATACCCGGATACCCTTACGAAACATTTCAATGTTACAGTTTCACTGTGTACTGTTAAATGAAAACTGATTTCCCAATTAGACACTTGCTCCAGGGTATGTATTTACCAGGTATTATTCTCACATCTGTATGGTTTTACAGATGATGAGTGGGAGTAAGTTATTGGAAATTGGGTAATTATCCTCATTATATCGGGATTCGTTGTAATTGGTGATATTTGAGGAGATCGCCTGCGCTGTTTGCCGGACGGCAGATATTTGGTTTTGAATATCCGTTGTTATGCACAAATTTCAAATTGATATATCTGTACATCTATTTTTATGAAGTGAGATATAACTTTTTGAAATTATGTCTATGACATTTACCTATATCAGTGGATAGTTAGGTAAAGAGTATTAAACTGCGGTGTAATTCTTCTTAACCATGAGTACAGCTTTCAACCTACGATACACAAGGAGTGAGTTTTTAGACTCAAGGGACTTATACAGAGTATTGTATGTTGTCCAGTGTCCATTAGAACAGAGGGGTTGGTCCTCATACTATATTCTGTTTACTTATGAGTTCTCTAGTTCTTAGACAAGTGTTTCGTAGAAACAAAAGGTCCAAGTTTTGAGAAGTTATAGGTATATGAATAAAGTAGAGAACCAGGTATTGCAAGTATCAAGATTCTTCAAGGTGATCGAAAATGTAGATACTTGTGTATGGTATTCAGTTGATAGTAATGATTTTGAAAAACTTGTTTCTCTTTCAGGTTACTCATATCTGGATAGGACTCCTAAGTTGAGTAATGTTGATTGGCCTCTCTCCATTTAGTTGACATGCACTAGAGACGACTGCATGATTTGAATCTGGTTCCAATTAAATCAGTGCCTATGTTTCTATATTGGATATAGAACAGTTCATACCTTAACGATGTTAAGGTACGGGGAGTTTTCTGGCTTATGCTTAAAACCAGACTCCGGATAACTCAAGGCACGTTTCTGTAATGGCTGTTTATGGGTTGACCCAGGCTATGAAGAGGGTTGACTTTCTACCATCTGGAAGATCAATAGTGATATTGTTCTTGACTCGCCACAGTTTTAATAAAAATGGATTTTTTCAGAAAACAGTAGTGGGAGTATAGTAGAACTGGAAGTGATTCCAGAACCGCAAACGATTACTGAAAATTTGATAAGAACCTAAAAATTCAATCTGGTTTGACACTCCATTGGCCACTCCGCAGATATGGTGGGTAACCTCAGGCACCCGAGAGGTACTCCGGTAGCCTCAAGGATGGTGACAGGGAGGTTCTTGTTTACCCAGACTTTCCATTGCTGTTGTTCCAAACTATGAGACCCGGCAGGAGGATGAGTATAGCGTCGTTCTAAACTAGCTTTAGAAGTGTACGTCTATATGGCTCTGCCAGAGGGTTGTCGTAGTCAGTGGGAGCAGCGGAAGCATAGTGGACAAGTGGCTTATGTCTATTTATAGACTAAAGCAGGTATAGCGGAGATAGATCATCTATTTCTGATGTGACAGTCATAGGTTTGACTTCATCAGAATAGGGGATGGATCTGTTAAGAAGGTAGTAGGGTGTTATATCCTGGTATTTGGATGAGATACACAGAGTAGGAAGTGAAATTCCTATACTACGGTCGGTTATACTTTGGATGTCACACAGTGGTTTCTCCACATAGGATATTAATCCAATCCTGGAGAAACATTCGGAAGCATTTTTAGAACATAACTGGATGTTCTATGGATATGATAACGACAGCCTCATTCAGTGAGACGGTTATTATTCCAGGCTTCCAGGGTGACCTGGATGACAGAGTGGCTGTCAGAGTTATAGTTTTCCCTCTGACGAGGGGCAGTATTTTGGACAGGTGGTCCAGGGGGTACTGAGGGAGGCATGGCGCAGGATACTGATTAAGTTCAGTTGACGATACAGTCTAAGAAGTTTGGATTTGGAGTTCATTTATGAGCTAGGTCCCATCAGATGTCCAGACATATTCTAAGACAGGTATTGCTCATTTCGGGGGATGGTTTTCTCCGCGAACTTGAGATAAAGAGAGACATAGAAAGAAACAACAAAGCGGATCCACTCACTGAGGCTATTCCTCGGACGCATTAGTTTCGCAAAAGGGTTTTGTGAGACTGATTAGTAGAGGGGTTGGGTGTTCGGTATCACACGGGCTGTGAGTATGCGACATCGCAATAATTAGCCTTGAGTGCAAGTGGGAGATTGTTGGGGATAGTGCCCTCAGAGTCAATTATTGGATCACAGGCACGTGATTGCAATGATTGAGAGAGGACATATACGTTAGAACAGTCTTACTTAAGATGATAGTATGCTATCTGGTTTATCTTTATCATCGTGTACTGTTTCAGGTGACCTTATAGGTCACTATTGCACGTTGATAGAGCCCTTAGGATTCTTGCTTGACGGCCAGCAGTATGATGGTGATCATATACGTGGGAGCTAGGGTCTATAAGCACATCCTTAAAAGGTCCCTAGTCGAGGGAGTTTCGAGACAGGGCATCAATACTCCAGAGTAGACTAGTGTATACAGTCGAGACCCTGACGAGGGGCGGTGGCCGGTCTCACAAGCCACTGGTGTCAGTTGGTTCACCTAAGATGTATACAAGTGCTCATTGGGTTATGAGTACACCGGAAAAGACTCGCTGGGAACATGCTAGTTGGTCTTATACCAGACGTCAGATAGCAGTTCCCTGGTGACATGTGTACAGGTTAGTTCATCGACTTGAGATCGTCATTTGTCTCGTGTGAGTTTCCACTGTACTTTGATTACTACCCTTCCACGGCTCAAAGGAGTCGTGCAAACAGGTTTTAGTTGGGTACAGTCCCGAGCCACATGGAGGCAGTGAGCGGATCTGCAGGGGTTCGTCTCTCCCGGTATTGGGGGTAAGGTCGCGCTATGTTTAGGAGAGCCATTACACAAAGCCCTCGGCCGAGGCAGGAGATTTACTGGTAGGTATTCCAGTAGTATCTCAGGGTGTTCTGGGATACAATCCGACACGACTTGTACCGCTTTTGGCGGTCTGACTTTTACCAAACCCTAGGCCCGCCATGCGATGCTCATAGACGAACGGACCGGACTGTACGGATATTGTCACTGACAGGCTCAATAGGGTGTCAGCATGAGTTCGCTCGTTGACGTCCCGTTTGGTCAATACCTGGTAGCCCGTTACGTATGGCTAATACCTCTGACGTGCTAGTGGTTAAATCCACAACTAAAGTATTGACGAGTCTTTAGAGTCCCCCACAGACAGTTACTCAAGTTTCGGGCGAAACGCTGTAGAGGCCGTATGGAGATATGGCAGGGTTCGATCATATACGTGCGGTATTGCACGGATCATGATCGGACGGATAATACTAGCGGGCTTTGGTTTAAGCCGAATCCTAGTATTGTACAGTGTAGATTTTGTCTCTTTGCATTTATATTCGATCGGAATACAAATGCGGGTATGTATATACAGTCGCGGGGTTTTCCTGTAATTTATTACGTGATCGGTTTTCTGAAGTTGCCAGTTTGCATTCCGTTTCGACCAGTTTTCCTTTGTTCCTTCACGGTCGGATTTTTCTGGTGGAGGGGCTAATTTGTATATTTGCAAATTAGCATTTGGGGAGGGGTTTTTTGTGATTTGTGGCTTCATGATGGTTATACCATCATGAGATTCTTTTTGCTTCACTTCCTTTGCATTTATGAGATTGGATTAGTATTTGATGGTGGTGTGACAATTATCTCTTTATCATCAAAACCTTTTATTATGATCACCATCTTGTGCTCACCCCCCTTGATACTTTTTTCTCTTCCTCATTCTTGATGAGGGCCAGCCACTACTGGGGATGGGGAGAGAACGATTTTTGTGGTGTGGGAAAAAATTATCATATCATTCTATGCTTGCTACAAAATCCCATGCTTATTTTCCATTGTTGTTTCCTCCATCAAAAGGCAACTTCACAACCCCATGAGACAAACATTACTACACTTAGCCTACAGCATCCTTGGGCACGTCGACTCGCCAACTTCGTGCTCGAGTTGCCTCGGTCCAGAGGTGGGAGCCCGTAAAAGAACCCGGCGATGTGGTGCCCGTTCCGACGAGGAAATGAAGACCGGAGATTCCGCGAGGAGATCGGAGTGGAGGCCGAAGACCGAAGGACACGGATCGCTCGGTATGGCACTCTACCCTTTCTCTTGTTAGCTAGGTATTGGTTAATGGTTCGATCCGGGTTTTTAGGATGCGGTAGTGCCGGTTTAAAGTTAAGAAAATTTTTCGTTTCCGCATTTTGGCCTCGGATAGACGGCCGGGGTGCTACCGTAGTCTTACAGTGGTGAATCCTAGATGATGGCTGGATGCTTTATATCCAAATTGGAATCCACGCACTCCAGCAAATTATGAATTTTGGGCTTTGTTGGGCGCTCCTGAAGGGGTAAAATCTATTAGGAGAATGTAGATCTTTCGAAATCAGTGCAGGTGGAAAGGTAGTAACCTAATAAGGCTAGACTTGTAGTATAAGGGTTTTCATCAAATACCCGGTGTGGATTGTAATGAAGCTCTTACTTCAGTGTCTATGCTGAAATCCATACAGATATAACTTGCCACTACTGTTTTTCCATGACTATAAGATCTGGTAGGTGGATGACTATAACGTCTTTCTAAATGGAAATTTAGAAGTGCGCATGTATATGGCTCTGCCAGAGAGTTATCATAGTAAGTGGGAACACCAGAATATGTGCAAGTTGCTTATGACTATTTATAGACTAAAGCAGGCATAACGGAGACTGGTCATCTGTTTTGATATAACAGTCAAGGTGTTTGATATCATCAAAACAACAGATGAACCTGGTAAGAAGGATGTAGGGAGTACTGTCCTGGTATTCGGATGACATACTCCTGATAGAAAGTGATATTCTTATACTACAATCGGTCAGACTTTGGTTGTCACAAGGTGTTTCTCCATATAGGATATGGACAATATATCAAAAATTCTGGTGATTGAATCTATGTCAGTAGATCTTGATTCGGGAAATGTCCCAATCATGATACTTGGACACCATTCTAAAGGGGTTTAGAATGGATAGTTCTTGGCGTGGTAGTCTACCCGCAGATAATGGAGTCACCCTCTCTAAAAAGTTGTCTTTCAGACTAATGAGGAGAGAGATTCATATGAATGACATATCATTTTCTTAAGCAATTGAGTCCATCATGCAATGTCATGTATCAAACTAGATGTTTCTTTTGCACTTGCTGTAGTAAGAAAATTTTAATCCAATCCTGCATAAACAAAGGGAAGCAGTGAAGAATATAAAAGGATGTTCTTAAAGTATTGTAATGGCGGCCTCCTGAAGGAGGCGCTTAGCGGTTCTGGTTTCCAAGATGATCTGGATGATAGAGTGGCTGTCAGAGTATTGAATTTACCATCTTCTGAGGAGCATTATACTGGATAGGGTTGTAATAGAGATACTGAGGTAGGCATGGTGTGGGATACTGATTATGACTCAATAGAGGATACATCCCAAGAAGTTTGTTGGATAAAATTGTCCATTTATGAACTTGGTCCCATCAGGTATCCAGACAAATTCTTGAGGCGAGGTATCGCTTATTTTGGGAGAGAGTTGATCTATGCGAAATTGAGATATAGAGAGATAAAGTAAGAAATATTGGAGCGGATTCACTCACTGAGGTTATTTCTCGAACACGGAAGTTTCTCAAACACGATTTTTGAAACTGATTAGTAGAGAAGTTGGGTATTCGGTAGCACATGAGCTGTGGGTATGCGATACCACAATAATTAGCCTTAAGTACAAGTGGGAGATTGTTGGCTATAGTGCCCTCAAGGCAATTACTGTAATTGCAGGTAGGCGATTATGATAATTTAAGAAGGACCTATACAAGTAGAACAGTTTTACTCGATATGATAGTATGCTGTCTGGTTTTTCTTTATCATTGTGTATATGTTTTACTTGCTATTACGTGTCGCTAATATGTACTGATAAAGCCTGTAGAATTCTTGCTTGACTACCAGTATTATGATGGAGATCATATATGTGGAAGCTGGGTGGTCCATAAGCACATTCTTAAATGTCTCTAGTCGAGGAAATATCAAGACTGGGCATTGTTCCCCACCGAAAGATGCGACTGGGACGTTGGGACGTCAGGCCTGAACTTCGGGGGCAGATGCTAATTGGTGCTATCCTTCCACCTCTCCGAAGATGCCAAGTTGATTTATGACACCGTATATCGAAGGTTTAGACGGATGCGTCCGATATAGCAGATTTCGTCAGATTCTCCCTCATTGAGGGCTTTTTGATTGTGGGGATGCTCTTCCCTGCAGGAGCAAGCCCCTGCAGTTAATTACGCTACCGCATCGCGGTAACCACTTTCTCCTTCTCCATATGGTCACTTCGTGTCGTGGGTGTTTGTTTTGTTTTTGGTTGCCCGTGGATTGTATACGGAGACTAATTTATTTTGTCGCCCGTAGGACGTGGATTAGTCCAAATCCGTATTTTCTTAGATTTGGGTTTGGGGGTTGGGTTTAAGGATACGTTAGTCTCATTTGAGACTAAGATCGATTTAAACGTTTGTTAAGGATACGTTAGTCTAATTTTAGACTAAGATCAACTTAACGGGATCGTTTAGATCCAACAAGAGAGCATTTGGGCTCTATTGTTTAGTTTAGGGACATTGCGGTCGATTACCAGTTTAAGGACATGGTGGTCCATTACCAGTTTAAGGACATGGTGGTCCAATACCAGTTTAAGGACATGGTGGTCTATTGTTAGGGATATCATAGTCCGTGAGTTTAAAGACCTCACAGTCAAGGTTAAGGACATCATAGTCCGTAAGTTTAAAGACCTCACAGTGAAGGTTAAGGACATCATAGTCCGTGAGTTTAAGGACCCCACAGTCCATGAAATGTATGGTTGTCAGGACCCGTCACCTCTCTGAAGACGTTGAAGGATTACAACGACAAATATCAGAGGAGTAAAGAGATGTACCCTCGAACCGGTATGAGTTGGTTGAAAAATCTGTAGTCCAATTTGGGGCTAAGATCTGTTAAAATATTTATGAGCAGATGGGCTCAATTAATATAAGTTGAGGACTTATGGCCAATATTGGGCTAAGTCCAATAAATGTTTAACATTTTTATTCTGGGCTGTTGAGCCTTTATTTGGGCTTGGCCCCTTTAACAATGCTGAGCATTATATCTTGGAAAAGTCTTTTCTTTGTCTTGTATTGAATGCAGAGCATTCATCAGAGCGATGGCTTATTAAAGAACAATTTATGTTCTGTCTGTGCAACACGTAGCGCGCCAGGCGCTTTGCGCCAGTCAAAGAGCGCAATGCGCTTCTGCTGAGTAGCGCACATGTAAGGGATACGTGTCGCACTCAGCGCTAGGCGCTAGATGATGAGCGCATGATGCCAGTTTATGAGCGCTGAGCGCTAATCCATGAGCGCATTGCGCTTTCAATTTAGTGGCACACACGTGAGTGACACGTGGTGCGCTTGGCGCTAAGCGCCTGTCCATGAGCGCAGTGCGCTATTTCAGAAGCGTAAAGCGCAAGTTGTTAATTGGCGCATGTTAATTGGCGCATACATGGTTGACACGTGGCGCATTTGGCGGCGCTGAGCGCCGGTCCAGAGAGCGCAGAAGTGCAGTTCAAGAGCGCAAGGCACATTTTAAGAGCGCAAAGCGCATTTGATCAATTTTATGATCTGGGAACAAATTTATGTTCTTTTAAAAGAGACTTTGCCTCAAAATTTAAGAAAAACAGTTCTTATTTTTCAAGATATTTCCAATCTCTTATGTTGATGAAAGGCTTTGCTTTTATAGATCCATGATCTGTGAGAAGAATTATGTTCTTCTTTTATTTTATGATGAGATCATTTGATCTCTTTTGTGAAATACTTTTTTGTCTTGTAGATCTATGATCTTTTTTTTTTAAAGAAATGAACTTTTCTTTCTTAATCATGAGATGATTTCATCTCTGTGTTCATCATCCATCATCTTTACCTTGAAAAAGTATCTTCTTGTAAGAGCTTGCTCTTTTTCTTTTGAGTTTCTCAAAGTTTATGGGTTTTTTTTTCTATATCAGACTTGAAGTCTTGGGGCCTTTATATAGGGCAAGCTGATTTGTTGAATCAGTTAAACATATCTTTCTCTGATTGATTTGGGGATGTTTCCCCACCACTGGATCTTTGATCCTAGGGCTTCTGTTTTACAGAAGGCAGTCTTCTTGTTTTTAATAAGATTGAAAAAAATCTTTGTATAACAGAATTTTAATTCTGCTTAATTAATGATTTATCATTATTATTAGATCTTTTGATCTAGCGATGGGGAGTTTTTTAATTCCAGTGCTAGCGCACCCATGCTTTGCACGTGGTGCACAGCTCAGGGCGCAGCGCACCTTGCGCTAGCGCACCTATATTTGACACGTGGCGCGCAGGGCGCCTAGCGCTAGCGCACACATGGTGTACTGCCTAGGACGCAGCGTACCTAGCGCTAGTGCACACGTGACATGCTGCTTAGAGCATAGCGCACCTAGCGCTTAGCGCACCCGTGCTTTGCACGTGGTGCGCTGTTCAGAGCGCAGCGCACTTGGCGCTAGCGCGCACGTGCATTGCACGTGGTGCGCTGCCTAGGGCGCAGCGCACTGGGTGCTGGATCTGAAGCATTGCTTCATTTTTTTAAATTTGAATTTTGAACAGAGCTTTGCTCTGATTGGGGGAAACAAATGACCCCACCGTTGCACTCACGTGGTCCACACGTGAGTGCAGCGGTGGCAGAATCTCTGTCGTTGGATCAACTCAGAAGTTGAAACGGCTATTTATGCCTATAAATAGGACCCTTGGCCCTTTAGATGATTCTGCTCATCGTCTTCCTTGTTTTCTGAGAATTCTTATTCTCCCATAGAGCATAACTCTTTTGCTTAAGAACTTTTCAAGAGTCAAAACTCTGCTTAAAATTTAGGTAAAGATTAAACCTTTTAATGACTTAGGGTTTTACCCATTAACAGAGCCTTGCTCTTCATAGATCTTTGATCTTAAAGAAAACCCTTTTAGGGTTTCATTAATAGAGCTTTGCTCTCTTGGAATTATACATCTAAGGAGATCTTTTTCAGGGTTTCCTAGCCCATTAATCAGAGCTTTGCTCCTTTCAAATCATGTAGATTTAATATGAAGAACTCTTAAAAGTTCGTTCATGAATCTTGAAGATCTCAGAATTTTTAATTCATAACAGATTGATTTTAATTTTTCTGATGGATTATTCCATCATTTTTTTTCAGAGCAAGGCTCTTGAGGAATTTTTATTCCTTCATGATTAGAGTTTAACAAGTGTCACTCTGTCACAGAGCACTGCTCTCAAGGGGAGATTTACTCCTCTGACCGAGAGATCTCTCATTTAATGAGGATTTTCTCATTTAAATAACAGTCTCATCAAATGATGAGACTGTTTTATTAATTGATGCATTGTCATCTAGATTTTATGGGTCCTCCCATTTGGTCCCCTTTCCACTGTATTGCAGTGTGGTACAAATTCTAAAGTACCAAGTGTCAGAATTTAAATTAAATTATAGCACTGACAGCTAACTTTTGTTCCTTTTCGTGCAGACGACATGTCTTTCGACACTTCTTTTCCGTTCATCCGATCAGAAGGCGGATTTCCTGAGGCGCCTGTAGACCGAGAGGTTCTCGCGCTGATCAAAGACCACGACCCAGAATATAAGAATTTTCACCTATGGGGTAGATGGTATGATCAGATTATCAAAGGCCGCCAGAGCTTTTCTTGTGTGACGCCTTCGGAGCCTATCTCGACGATCTCGTATGCAGATGCACCCTTGGTGAATTATGCCGTGGAGGTGGTTAATTGGACTTTGGAGGGTCTCCTTCAGCCTTCTATTGCCGCAGTACCCGTGCAGCCGCCGGCGACTTTGGACACCCTAGGGCGGCGCATATGTCAGGGCAAGTCGCGCCCTTGGGGACAGCCCTACAACATCGGGTTAACTCCCCGTCATCCGGCCGGGTACTTGCAGTAGGCCCGGTATATCTTATCAGCAAAGAAATCGCAGCTGCTAAAGCTTGGCTTATACCCTGCGGTCTACGCTTCCTTGTTCCAATATTCTGCACCTCCCACATGGAGGATCAAGGCGTTTTTGGAGCAGTGGAACATCCCGACCCATACATTTCTCCTATTGGATAGAGAGGTCTCCATTTCCTTAGAAGAATTTGCCGAGGTTTCTGGTTTACCAGTTGGGGGGAGCACTACGAGGAGCTGCTTTCTCCAGATGAATATGTTTTTGCCACCAAGCCAGTGGTGATGGGCCTTACCCCAAAGAACACCATTCAGCACCAGTTTCCAAGTCTGATAAAGGTGTTGAACATGTACGAGAGCCTCTTTCTTGAATCCAGATGCTGGGGGGGTCAGCTTTGCGGACTTCATTGCCCTTTTTCTTCACCCAGAAATTTTGTCGCGGCAAGGTGAAAAGTTTGCCAAACTTGATGATCCTTTCGGCTTTGGCTTAGATCACCGGCCAATATTGGAAGCTGATCAAAAGGGCTTCTTTCTTCCTGACGTCGCGATCGTCCCCTTATCAAAAATCGCCGCTCCAGGCATTGATGAGGAAGCGTTCTTTCTCAGGTTTCTCAGTTTATTGTTAAGCAGGTTTGCGCTTCCTCTGCACCCTCGTTACATGAGGCCTTCTGTCTTCTACCCCGCGCATCGCATGATTGCCGGAATACAAGTGGCCATCGGGATTGCCGGGTTAGCCCACCTATATCACGGCCTCAGCTTAGCAGCGGATACCACTGAACCAGGGGTGCATTCTACCAACTTCTCAATGCATTACTTCACTTCATGGATGGAGTTGCACGTGCTTGGGGTCTTTGGTATTCACAAAAGACCTTTTTACGACAGATGCAAGTTCCCTCGGATAATGCGGCTGGTTGACGCCTCCATCGTGAGTCCGTCACCGTGGGAAGCTAGGGGATTGCTCCTTCGTCTGCGCACGGTTGGAGATGGTATGTCTTTCACAGACAAAGTCTTGACCATCGGCCAGGAAACTTCAAAAGAGGTGCTGCCATTGCAAGACATCTTCAAAGATGGGGCTTCTGTGCTGAAAGCTCGGGAGATTCTTCACCTGTACTCTATCAGGCCGGGCTTTCTAGTATTTCAGCTAAATGATGCGGCGTTATTCATGAGATACAATCCGCATCGTTTTGCCCAGCAGCTGAGCTATAACCAAGGCGTCCCACTCGAGGATTTCCTGGCAGAACCTGCTGCTACCGAAGAGGGAATGTGAAGCGCGCTGCATCATTTTATGCGCCTAAACACAGGGTCCCACTTTTTCATTAGTGAACCAAGCTGCGTTCCTAAGGCCCTCAATGTACACGTGGCCTGGTACCAACATTCAATGGGCGCCGTTATCAGGGAAGAGAAGCGACTGCTGCTCGATCGCAAAGGTGCACCCCCTGCTGGTGATTGAAACGTCCCTCTGAAGCGACAGACCATTGTCCCGTCTCCCTTAAGAGAAGCTGTGGTGATCGAAGTTCCTCGTGACAGGCCTGAGCTACCGATACCCCGAGCTCCTGTAGAAGCGGAGACTGTAGCTTCCCCCGAGTCTGGGGTGGGTTCAGATATTGGGACTCATTGTCCCAAAGTGCCCACCAAGCGTAAGCTTGTGCTACCTGCGACTGGAACTCGCTCGCAGAAGATGAAGAAGAAATCGATCCTCTCTGCTGACATTGTATTTGGTCAGGAGCATCATGCTCCTTACAGCAAGGGCTTGAGCGAGTATGGGACCAACGAAGGCCTATTTATAACGCAGGATGATACCGACCTCGAAGCTGCTATTGCGGCTTCTAAACGATTAGCAAGCCACAAAGCGAGACTGGCCATCCTTGCCCAATCAAGTAAACCTCAGCCGTATCTTTGGTCATTACATCATATTTTTGTTGGCTATAGTGCTCTCAAGGTAATTATCATAGTCGCGGACTTGTGATTATGATGATTGAGTGAGGACCTATACCGATAAAACAGTCTTACTCAAGATGATAATATACTATCTGGTTTGTCTTTATCATCATGTACATGTTGATAGAGCCTATAGGATTCTTGCTTGACTGCCAGCATTATGATGGCGATCATATATGTGGAAGCTGGAGTCTATAAGCACATCCTTAAATATCCCTAGTCGTAGGAGTATCGAGACCGGGCATCGATACTCCAGTGTAGACTAGTGTATACTGATCGAGACCCCGACAAGGGGCGGTGGCCAGGTCTCACAAAGCCATTGGTGTTAGTTTGTTCACCTAAGATAGTATGCAGATGCTCATTGGGTTATGAGTACACTGGACGGACTCACCGGGAACCTGCTAGTTGGTATTATACATATTGTCAAATAGCAGTTCCCAGGTGAAATGTGTACAGGTTAGTCTGTCGACCTAAGATCGTCATTTGTCTCGTGTGAGTTCCCACTATGCTTTGATTACTACCCTACCACGGCTCAAAGGAGTTGTGCAAATAGGTTTTAGTTGGGTACAGTCCCGAGCCACATGGAGGCAGTGATTGGATCGTCGGGGATTCGTCTATCCCGGTATTGGGGGTTGATGTCGCGTTGTGTACGGATGGCCATCACCATAAATCCATGGTCACGGTGGACGAGAACTACCGATCCAGGATCGATAGTTTCTCAGGTGATGATGGGTTTCATACCGACACTAAATATCGCGTTGTTGGGGGTCTGACTTTATGCACCCACCTAAACTCTATATGCGATACTCTTAGACGAATAGACCGGACTGTACGGATATTGTCACTGTCAGGCTCAGTAGGGGTTCAGGATGAGTTTGCTCGTCGGCCTCCCTTTTCGCTCAATACCTGGGTAGCCGTTACATACAGCTAGTGCCGCTGACGTGCCTGTGGTTAAACCCACTGCCAGCGTATTGATGAGTCTTTGGAGTCCCACACAGAGGGTTTTCACGGTTCAGGCGATATGGCGTACATGTCGTATGTTGATATATACGGGTGTCCGATTAAATATGTGCACTTGCTGCGCAGACTTTAATCGGACGGTTGATAATACTAGCGGCTTAGGATTAAGCCAGTTTATTAAATCAGGTTCTGATTTAATAATTTACATATGTATTTATATATATGTATTCTAGTATTATTGTTCGCTATTTATTTTCTCTCTTGGCTATTCGTATTTTTGTACGAATACGCGTATATGTATTTCGATACATATACCGGGAAGTATTCCGTATTTTGTACGGAATAGCTTCTAGAAGAAGATGCCACCTCATTTATATGATTTTCCTTTTTGGAAAATCATTTGTTTTATAGATGAGGTGGAAGGTGTTAGTTATATGTATGCCCTAGAGGCCATTACTATACATAGGATGTATATTGTAGTGGATGCTGGGACATATATAGGGAGCACTTTCTTGCTCGACATGATAGTATGCTGTCTGGTTACTCTTTACCTTGACGTGTATACTGATTGTCTCTCTGTTACATGTTGGTAAAGCCCTTAGGATGTGTACTTGAGTACCTGGACTATGATGCGGATCATACTAGTGGGGATATGGTAGTCTATAAGTACATCCTTCAAGGTCCCTATTCGTGGGTGTATCGAGACGGGGCATCGATATACCAGAGTAGACTAGCGTATACCTTCTCGACCCATACAGATGGGCGATGGATGATCCCATATCCATTGGTGTTTGACATCAAAGATGATATACGGGTGCTCAGTGGAGACTGGGTACACTGGACGGACTCGCCGAGAACTCCCAGATGGTATTATATCTCACGTCAGATGGCAGTTCTCTGGTGACACTGGTACAGGTTAGTCTGTAAACCCGAGATCGTCATAGAGTCTTGTGTGATTCCCACTGTGCTTTGATTTCCACCATACCACATCCAAGAGGGCGTGCAAAACGGTGGTTTTTGGGTACAGTCCCGAATCACATGGAGGCAATGAGCGATAGGAGGGGATTCGTCTCTCCCAGTATAGGGAGTTGATGGTGCGCTGTGTTCGATTGGCTATAACCGGAAATCCCTGGCCAGGGTTGCTGAGATTTACTGGTAAGTATTACCAGTAGTTTCTCGAACTGTTATAGTCCTCATATCGACACGACTTATTGAGCTACTGGGGTCTGACGTTTACCACCCCTAGGCGAGATATGCGACATATCAGACTAACAGACCGGACTGTGCGGTAAGTGTTACTGGTTGGATTCACAGGAGTGTGAGCGGGGTTGCTCGTTGATTTTCTGATCGCTCAATACCCGGGTGGCCGTTACGTTTAGCAGACCGCTTGCGGCTTGTGGGTGCTTGATATGATCATCATCTGCTGCCGGCGTATTGACGAGTCTTTAGAGTCCTACACAGAGGTTTCCTGGCTCAAGCGAAACGAAATAGGAGCGCGTATGAGATATGTGCGAGACCGAGAATAATACCAGTATGTGATACTGTATTCGATTCTCGTGATTTGTGACATTGATCGGTTATATGCAATATAGCCGGGTTATCGGATCAAGTGTTGATTCGATAAGTTGTTACTATTGATATTAGTCGGTTATATGCGATATGACCGGATCGTTAAATCAAGTGTTGATTTAATGATTTAATGTATAATTATATATTTGATATATTACTTTACATTAACTAATATTAGTTCACTTAAGATATTTTTCTCACTTGATTGTGCACATTGTATATGTGATATATTTTTGTGCACAAGATTGTATCATGTTTGATGATACATGCAAAATTGGGTGTATGTCTGACTTAAACCATGTTTAGTAAATAGTTAGGATTTCTTTTGACTTATTTATTTATTCATTTATTTTTGGCAAAAAAGAAATGGTGGCTTTCTTTGTCGTTATGCTTGAAGCTTCATGAAGCTTTTCTAGCATCCTTGAAAAGTCTATCATTTTTGTTTTGTCCCTTAACCCTAACCCTTTAACTAAACCCTAGTTTATTCTCTACATGAGTAAACTTCACCCATGGTTGCATTATGATAAGTATTCACTTGAATTATTATTTGGAAAATAATTCATTTTTCATTCTCTTCTTCTTCTTCTTCATGAAGAAAAAGAAAACCATTCTTGAAAATTTTTAAGTGATGAAATCAAGTGAGAAATTCAAATCCAAAGTGAACCCACTTCCTATTTCTTCATCCTCTACCACTTGCCAAGTAGTATAGGGTGTTTTCTTCACAAGTTTCATGACTTGGTGAAGTTGGAGCTTGATCTTGAGTTTCCTCGACGTAGATCATCTTCGGCATCGAAGTCGACGACCTAGCCCGATCATTTCTTCGACGAAACCATCGCTAGAGTCCGGGATCCGATGATCGCAGCGGAGGGACATCATCACGGAGCTAAGGAAGTGGAGGACCGGATCTACAAAGGTTGTATTTCCGTTCACTTTAGAGTAAAGTTGTTTACTTGCATAGTTTCGCCTAATCTCTAGTTACGATCTTGCTTAGGGTTTCTCGGCACCTAGAAAAATTTTGAGTTTGGCATGGTTGATGCTTTGTGGGACCTCTTGAGTGTGCCTAGGAACCCTACAAAAGGGATGATGTGGCATAAGCATGGGTCAAAGCATGTTGCAAAGCATGGCTTTGATTTGTTTATTGCAATTGGATAAGATTTTTTTTTGGTGGGAATGAGAGAAAGAGGGGGCCGGCCAATTTTGGTTGGGGGTTAAATTTTCATTTGGCTCATTACATTACACTTAGCTCCTCACTCTCTCATTCTCACACAAAAAAATACTTAGCCAATTCTTTGATCATGCCAAAAGCTTCATCACCTCTTTCATCTTCTTCTTGAGTTGCTCCATGGAGCACATGGATGAGAGAAAATTGTAGTGACACTTTCATACACCCTCACTCTCCATCGCTAGCAACTTTGGAGCGTAGGTTACCTCGTTCGACGAGGTTGGAGCTTGCGCCGTTTCCCTCGGGTGGATCATCGGAGACGAAGGAAGACCGGCAACCAAACCACATCAAGGAGCCGCTAGGAGCTTGGAATGAAGACCGAAGGACACGGATCAACTCGGTTTAATGATTCTAACTCTTAGTTAGTTTGCTAGTTTAGGGTTTAAGGTCGATCCGGGATTCGGATAGTAGTAGCGCCGGTTTCAGAAATTTTTGTTCTGCATTTTGGCCCCGATTTGACGGCCGGGGCACTGCCGCAACCCTTCATGGTATCAAAGCACCCCTTTAAACCCCTTACTAGTTTGTTTAAATGTGCTTAATAGATCGATCTACGGAAATTTCCGAAATCGCGATTCCATTTTTTATGTTTCTGCTGATTTTCAAATGTGGTCAAAAATATTTTCCAGTGGCTTGAAAATCCGTGCAGGCGATTTTGAAGGTACAGAAAAAATTTGGGCTCCTGATGCTTCCAAGTCGCCGCGGAACCGCTGCACTTACCCTCTATTGGCGGCGGTTCCGCGGCCATTTAGTGACGACGGGCTTCGAAATTTTTCCTGTAGCCCTCTGACTTGGAATTGTGATTTTTGACATATTCTGTTTTGGCCCAGATTTCTGTTTCAATGCTGGTTTTGCTATTGGAGCCAATTTGGAAATTTAGTCGATCGATATTTTAAGTGGGTGTTTAACAGTACATACATTTATATCTGCGACCGTGAATGTCACTCGATCGGTAAACTCGTCTAACTGCTATATGATTTTTTAGACGAGTTTGCGAACGTGACATTCACGTTGATGTTCTGTGTTGTGTTGTGAAGTTGGTTGGATCGTCGTGATGGATAGCCAGTGGTGCAATGATAGTACAGTTTAGTTTCATTTGTAAATTTGATATTGCGGAGCGAGCGTCCGACATACGGACCGCCGTCACTGCCAGTTTGTATATTATTCTTTTGGGGCACGATCGGGATGAGGTCGATGTCACCCTTGTATATTATTTTCTTTTCTGTACTAGGATTGCCCCGCGGTGGAGTGCACGAATAGCCAGGTTCTAGAGGGCAACTGGTCCGCATCATATGGCGTTGAGACGGAGGGGACCTTACTCTAGAATTGGCGGGCTATTCGCCGCACTCGTAGGGGGTATAGGTTGACCCAGGAGGAGTGGTCAAGTTACCGGATTCCGTGAAGTGCCGGGTGGCCCATTCACTTTGCTGAAGGGGGCTGCCTCACTTCTGGTTTTGGCGGGTAACTTGCCGCGCTCGTAGGGGTCTAGGATTCATTGCACAGGCTATCCACACGATAGGGAATGTCGGGTTTCATTTGCGGATCAAATGAAACCCGGGGCTCCAGATTATCCACCATTATGTGTTGCTTCTGTGATGTTTCTGTGATATTGCTTTATATCATGCCTGGGATGATTGTATTATATTTATATATATACTAGTAGATGTTGTATATGTTTTGCACTCGCGCTAGCCCAGTCCCCGCTCTGTCGTTAGTTAAGTAACCTAACGGGTGATGACGGGACCCAGTGACGAATGCGGATGGCATATACGTACATTTTATTTTCGTTCTTTCCTGGTGTGATTAATTTATGGGACTGCATTGATTCTTATCAATGCAAGGATAAAACAAACCTATATTTGAAGTTGTTGGAACCAAGTTTTTAAAAACTGACATTACAGACGTTCTCTTTTGCTTTGCATCGTGGTATTCAGTTTGGAATATCCTGCACCTCATTCGACGAGGCAAGGGCCGAAATCCCTTCATCGGGAGTGACCCCTTGAGTAAAAGTTTGCGTCAACATAATAACTTCACTATAGTCGATTACTTTTGCTTTGCATCATGGTATTCAGTTTGGGATATCTTGCACCCCATTCGACGGGGAAAGAGCCTAGATCCCTTCACCGGGAGTGACCTCTTTAACAAAATTTTTCGCCACTATATATTTGTAAACCACTTGGATTCCTTAAACGAGATCAAGTTCATTACGTTAAAGGTTTTGCGCCAAAAACCAGCCGTAGCCCTCCGTCATTTCAGACTAGTATTGCTTAGTATTCGTGCTACGTATGTCGTGCATTAGCTGAGGCATAGTGATCGGTAGCTATGCAGTGCTTTTCTGTTGCAGAGATAATACGATTGGTTAGGACAGTCGTACGATCATTTTGATCATTAGTCAAGGCTCGTACGAGTGGGTCTAATGCAGCCAAGATAATGACGGGTAGAACTTGACTAGGACCTTTTGACATTTTGATCTTTAGTCAAGGTCACTTGGGTCCTAGGGGTAAAAATCACATCGAGATTTTCAAACATACAGGATACTTGCCAGGCTTGCGCATACCTTCTGGAGTGTGGTGACTTGAGTGGCTTCCATCAAGTTATCATGCGATGATAGTTGGATCCCGATTTCCACTGATGAGTAGGATTACTCTTCGGGTGATTCCGACTAATTCTCCTTTTGGGTTTGGAGGAGAATTCGAGGATACAGTGGGAGCCATCCAGATTAGATAAAATGATTAACCATTCTGATTTAGGTTAGAGTGCACGCTGAGTGTTTCTTTTCTCTCTCTCTCTGGCTGCGTCTATGACTCGATCCTTGACTAAAACTCATGAAACCAAGTTAACCGAACCTTCTTAAAACACTTTAGCTTTTGGAATGTCACGGTGTCACATACATCATTTCCACTTCTGTATCACCTTTACATTTCTCCAGAACACCTCGTATCACTGCGAACATCCACTTCCATTGGATAAATCCATCGTATGGTTATATACGAACTCGAAGGAACTTTTTCGAGGATGGATTCTGGTTCTGGAGAGGTTGAATAGGATTATTCGGCAGTCTTTTCTCTTTACCTTCTCTCAGGTTATGAGGGCTCCTAGGATTAGGAGAGGGTACAACTATTGAGCTTATTGGTTAGTCTTCTTCCAAACCATAGGCAGGTGCCGAACTGTAGGGAAGGAAAAAAACCAATTAAGCTTTAGTGTGGTGTACAGAAGGTAATAAGTAAAGACATATAAAGGGATTAGAATAATGGCAATGGAAATTATGATCACCATCATTCACGACAAAGACCATGTATACCCCTGCCACTCTTACATCCACTTTGCATTTCTCTAGGACACTCCGTATCACTATGGATATCCACTTCCATTGGATAAATCCATTGTATAGTTACATACGAACTCGAAGGAAATTTTTCGAGGATGGATTCTGGTTCAGGAGAAATTGAATGGAATTATTCAGATGTCTTTTCTCTTTACCTTCTCTCAGGTTGCGAGGGCTCCTAAGATTAGGAGAGTACACCCATTACACTTATTGGATAGTCTTCTTCCAAACCTTAGGCTGGTGCCGAGAGGTAGGGAAGGAAGAAAACCAATTAACCTAATGAAGGTGTAAAGAAGGTAATAAGTAAAGACATAATAAAGGGATTGGAGTGAAGGCAGGTAAGTATATGGTTACTGTCATGAATCAGGATAATGGAAGAGGCGTTATTAGGAATACTAGTTAACCCTTTTGAAATATTTTCATGTTTCAGTTTGTCTGTGCGATGTTAATTGAATACTGTTTTCCCAATTGGAATCTAACTCCAGGGTATGTATTTACCAGATCAGTTTCTCACATCTGTATGTTATTGCAGATAGTGAGTGGGAGTAAGATATTGGGAATTGGGTGATTAGATCCTCATTATATCGGAATACGTTGTAATTGGTGATATTTGAGGACATCGTCTGGATTTTGCCGGATGGCAAATATTTGGTTTTGAATATCCGTTGTTATGCACCAATTTCAAACTGATATATCTGTACATTTATTTTATAAAGTGAGATATAACTTTTTGATATTATGTCTGTGACATTTACCTATATCAACTGGTGATTAGGTAAGGTGCATTAAACAGCGGTGTAATTATTCTTAAACATAGTACAATTTTTCAACCTACGACGCACAGGGTTTGAGTTATTGAACTCAGTGAACTTATACAAAGTATTGTATGTTGTCTAGTGTCCGTTAGGACAAAAGGGGTTTGTACTCATACTATATTCTGTTTACTCATAACTTCTATAATTCTAGACATGTATTTCGTTGAAATGCAAGGTTCAGATTTTGAGAAGTTATAGGTATAAGAATAAAGTAAAGAACCGTTTGTTGGAAGTATCAGGATTCTTCGATGAAGTCGAAGATGTATATACTTGGGTATGGTATTCCGTTGATAATAATGGTTTTGAGAACTTGCTTCTCTTTCGGGTTACTCATATATGGATGCACTCCTAGATGAGTAATGTTGAATGGCCTTTTTTCCATTTGATTGATATGCACTGGAGACAGCTGCATGATTTTGAATCTGGTTCCAATTAAATTAGTGCTTTTGTTTCTATATCGGAAAAATATAGAATCAATTTATATCTTAACGATGTTAAGGTATAGGGAGTTGTCCGGCTGATGCTTAAAACCAGAATCCGGATAATCTCAAGGCACGTTTCAGTAATGGTTGTTTGTGGGTTATCCCGGGCTTTGACGAGGGTTAACTTTCTACCATCAGGAAGATCAATATTTATATTGTTCTTGACTCGCCACAGTATTAGCAAAATGGATTTTTTTAGAAAACAAAAATGGGAGTATGGCAGAACTGGAAGTGATTCCAGAACCACAAACGATTACTGAAAATTTAATAGAACCTGAGGATTCAAATGGTTTCGACATTCCATTATCCACTTCACAGATTTGGTGGGTAACCTCAAGCACCCGAGAGGTACTTCGGTCTTCTCAGAGACGGTGACAGGGAGGTTCTTGTTTATCCAGGATTGCCATTACTGCTGTTCTAGACCATAAGACCCGGCAGAAGGATGAGTATAGTGTCATTCTAAACTAGCTTTGGAAGTGCACGTGTATATGACTATGCCAGAGGGTTGTTGTAGTCAGTGGGAGCAGCGGAAGCATATTAGGCAAGTAGCTTATGCCTATCTATAAACTAAAGCAGATATAGCGGAAATAAATCATCTATTTTTGATGTAACAGTCATAGGCTTTGACTTCATCAGAATAGGAGATGGATCTGCAAAGAAGATAGTAGATAGTAATGTCCACGTATTAGGATGACATGCACTTGATAGGAAGAGATATTCCTATACTACGATCGGTTATACTATGATAGTCACAAAGTTGTTTCTCCATATAGGATATGGATATAATATCAGTGATTCTGGTTACTAGATCTATGATTTTAGATCTAGATTTGGGAAGTATCCCAATCTGGGTACCTTGACATTATTCTAAAAGGATTTTAGAATAGACGACTCCTGGCATGGTGGTGTACCTGCAGGTGATGGAGTCACCCTCTCTAAAGGTGTCTTACAGACTAAAAGGGAGAGTGATCTGCATGATTAGCACATCACTTGCTTAGGCAATTGAGTTAATCATGAAATGCCAAGTACCACACTAGATGTTGTTTTTGCACTAGTTGCAATAAGCAGAAATATTAATCCAATCCTGGAGAAACGTTAGGAAGCAGTTTATGAACATAAATAGATGTTCTATGGATATGGTAACGGCAGCCTCCTTCAGGAGACGGTTATCATTTCAAGCTTCCAAGGTGACCTAGATGACAGAGTGACTGTCAGAGTTATAGTTTTTCCCTCTTCTGAGGGACAGTATGTTGGACGGGTGCTCCAAGCGGATACTGAGGAAGGCATGGAGCATGTTACTGATTAAATTCAATGGATGACACTGTCTAGGAGGTTTGCTGGATTTGGAGTTCATTTGTGAACTGGGTCCTATCAGATATCCAGACAAATTCCAAGACAAGTATTGCTCATTTCGAGAGATAGTTTTCTCCGCGAAGTTGAGATATAGAGAGATAGAGATAGAAACATTGGAGCGGGTCCACTTACTGAGGCTATTTCTCGAATGCAATCATTTTCGCAAATGGGATTTGCGAAACTGATTAGTAGAGAAGTTGGGTGTTCGGTATCACACGGACTGTGCGTATGCGACAACGCAATAATTGGCCTTAAGTGCAAGTGGGAGATTGTTTTCTATAGTGCCCTCAAGGCAATTATCATAGTCGCGGACTTGTGATTATGATGATTGAGTGAGGACCTATACAGATAAAACGGTCTTACTCAAGATGATAGTATGCTATCTCGTTTGTCTTTATCATCATATACATGTTGATAGAGCACATAGGATTCTTGCTTGACTGCCAACATTATGACGGCGATCATATATGTGGGAGCTGGGGTCTATAAGCACATCCTTAAATCTCCCTAGTCATAGGAGTATCGAGACCGGGCATCGATACTCCAGTGTAGACTAGTGTATACTGATCGAGACCCTGACGAGGGGCGGTAGCCGGGTCTCACAAAGCCATTAGTGTTAGTTTTTTCACCTAAGATAGTATGCAGGTGTTCATTGGGTTATGAGTACACTGGACGGACTCGCCGGGAATCTGCTAGTTGGTATTATACCTATTGTCAGATAGCAGTTCCCAGGTGACATGTGTACAGGTTAGTCTGTCGACCTGAGATCGTCATTTGTCTCGTGTGAGTTCCCACTGTGCTTTGATTACTACCCTACCACGGCTCAAAGGAGTCATGCAAATAGGTTTTAGTTGGGTACAGTCCCGATCTACATGGAGGTAGTGATTGGATCGTCGGGGATTCGTCTCTTCCGGTATTGGGGGTTGATGTCGCGTTGTGTACGGATGGACATCACCATAAATCCGTGGTCACGGTGGACGAGAACTACCGATCCAGGATCGATAGTTTCTGAGGTGGTGATGGGGTTTCATACCGACACTAAATATCGCGTTGTTGGGGGTCTGACTTTATCCACCCACCTAGACTCGATATGCGATACTCTTAGACGAACAGACCGGACTGTACGGATATTGTCACTGTCAGACTCAGTAGGGGTTCAGGATGAGTTTGCTCGTCGGCCTCCCTTTTCGCTCAATACCTGGGTAGCCGTTACGTACAGCTAGTGCCGCTGACGTGCTTGTGGTTAAACCCACTGCCAGCGTATTGACGAGTTTTTAGAGTCCCACACAGAGGGTTTTCACGGTTCAGGAGATATGGTGTACATGTCGTATGTTGATACATACGGGTGTCTGATTAAATATGTGCACTTGCTGCGCAGACTTTAATCGGACGGTTGATAATACTAGCGGCTTAGGATTAAGCCAGTTTATTAAATCAGGTTTTGATTTAATAATTTGCATATGTATTTATATATATGTATTCTAGTATTATTGTTCGCTATTTATTTTCTCTCTTGGCTATTCGTATTTTTGTACGAATATGCGTATATGTATTTCGATACATGTACCAGGAAGTATTCCGTATTTTGTACGGAATAGCTTCTAAAAGAATATGCCACCTCATTATATGATTTTCCTTTTTGGAAAATCATTTGTTTTATAGATGAGGTGGAAGGGATGATGTGGCATAAGCATGGGTCAAAGCATGTTGCAAAGCATGGCTTTGATTTGTTTATTGCAATTGGATAAGATTTCTTTTTTGGTGGGAATGCGAGAAAGAGGGGGCCGGCCAATTTTTGTTGGGGGTTAAATTTTCATTTGGCTCATTACATTACACTTGGCTCCTCACTCTCTCATTTTCACACAAAAAAATACTTAGCCAATTCTTTGCTCATGCCAAAAGCTTCATCACCTCTTTCATCTTCTTCTTAAGTTGCTCCATGGAGCACATAGATGAGAGAAAATTGTAGTGACACTTTCATACACCCCCACTCTCCATCCCTAGCTACTTTGGAGCGTAGGTTATCTTGTTCGACGAGGTTGGAGCTTGCGCCGTTTCCCTCGGGTGGATCATCGGAGACGAAGGAAGACCGGCAACCAAACCACATCAAGGAGCCGCTAGGAGCTTGGAATGAAAACCGAAGGACACGGATCAACTCGGTATAATGATTCTAACTCTTAGTTAGTTTGCTAGTTTAGGGTTTAAGGTCGATCCGGGATTCGGATAGTGGTAGCGCCGGTTTCAGAAATTTTTGTTCCACATTTTGACCGCGATTTGACGGCCGGGGCGCTGCCGCAACCCTTCAATTTTTATCATCACGTTTTAATTGACACTTTTCCTTCTTTAACAGGCATTTCCACCGAAGAAGCTCTCGCAGCTTCTCTCAAGACTTTTGAGGAGGAGGAAAGGCTTCGAGCGTCTTTAGGCATCGGTACATTTTAGTTCACCGCATCTCCATTCCCACTTCTTATGGGTAATCTAATCCCTCCTTTTCATCCTATTACAGGAACTACCTCTATTCAGGTTATTCCAGGAGTGGCACCGACTTCGCAGGGCGGTGCGGAGACGCTTCCCGGGTCGGCTATCGAAGTCTCAGTTCCGCCAGTATTGCCGAAAGAAGCTTCACTTAAGCAACCGATGACGGATGCCATAACGGCTCCAGAGGTAACTATTGGTGCGGACGATGATGTCCCGTTGACGAAGGTCTTTAGAAGATCTGCCCTCACGGCCCGGGCGGAAAGGAAGCGTAGAATGCGCACGGCAAGGGAGCGTACCGCCGCCTTGGATGTGGGTGCAGGTCCAAGCGCTGTTACCCCTGCCCCTACTCCTTCAGAGGATACTTCGGCTGCCTTGTCTACCGCCTACAGACAGGCAGTACGTGCGGCTCGGGAGGCAATTGAAAAACCGACCCAAGGTAACACGACATTGGGTTCTTTTGTCAAAGTTTTAATTTCAGGTTCTCATATATCCTATCTTGCAGGGCTGAGTCTTGCCAAGGAAGTGGTGGGTGACGTGGTGGCAACCACCGAGCCTGAGGTAGCGGTAGGTGAGACGACCACAATTGCCGAGCCCGAGGTAGCGGTAGGTGAGATGGCTACAATCGCCGAGCCCGAGGTAGCCACTCTTTCTCAAGAATCAGGCACTGTTCCAATCGTCGCCTTGCGTCTCCTTGCCGTTGCCGGGCGCTGTGAGTGTCACGATAATTCTCGTGGAATCGGAAGATGAGGCTACGGGTGGCGAGACCGTTTCGAGGGAAGAGGGTGGAGCATTCGCCGCACCCAGTGACACTCTTGTTGCGGTCTCGACCGATGACTCACCAGGTAGATTTTGGGTCATCGCTTTCCCCTTTATTCTGCAATCCCCTTTAATTTCTTTTTGACAGCATTTCTCTTATTTCTAATGCAGGTGTGATGAGCATTTGGGTTGTGCTACCCGAGGAAGCATCTCCAGTTGCTACTTTAACGGTGACCGCTCCTCTACCTTTTCTCGTACCATCTCAAATGCTGGAAGGTGCGGATTTGTGGCCCATCAGTTTTATTGTAGGCAGTATACTTTATGTTCTGACATTGCATTATTACATCCTCGCAGGAGTCCTTTTTGATCACCTGTATTAGGTGCTACTCCCACACTTCTCTTTCCAGTCAGAGATTGCCTCATCTAGTGGCGCTGGTGAGTACAGCCTTTAGCTAATGTCTTTTCTTTTGCGGGCAGCCAAATCATTTCTAATTATTCTTTGTTTTGATTGCAGTACTATAGATCGAAGGAGGAGACGAAATAGTTGCGCCATTGGTACTCCCGGCCTTGCCACCTGCTGCAGCCGGTATAGTAAACTTCATTGTTCATGAACCTCCCCTATTTCTTGAACCGTCATTTGACTGTGATTTGTTTTGCAGCGGTGATATCGATTTCAGCTCCGTTTGAATCTCGAGTCGTAATGCCAGCGCTATGAATAGTCTACGCATGTTGAGTGAGTACCTCAAGGAGCTTGATGTGAAGGCTCCCGCATTCGCTGCAGATTTTGCCGCGGAGGTTAATCCTATGCTGGCGATGCTCGTGAACTTTCATAGTGAAGGCGTCGTTGAGTCTTGGGTTAATCACTGCAGGGAAATTGAGACCTGTCTGCATGAGCTCAAATTCAGACGTCCTGCTCCTGAGGTCCTGGCTGTAACTCTCAACGGGCTGCATGGGTTGAGCAGAGCACTCCCTATTTTCGCCATCTTGAACAATAAGCGGCCTTAAAGTGTAAAGAGTGTGAAGAGATTTCAAGCGAATCTGCCCGGCTGCACGCTCAGGTTGATGCAAATGCTGCAAAGTTGAAAGCTATCTTTGAAGGCCTTCTGCGATGTATCTCTGACGGGCTAACACTAAGGCAGAAGCTCGACACCATCGAGTGGGATGCAAAAAATCGTGGGGCAGCTCAGCGGGCCGTCGAAGAGTAACTTTCGTCCTACTTGCAGCAACGAGCCCAAGTCAAAGCAGAGCTGGCCGTGGCAGCTGACCAAGAAAAAGGGCTGAGGGAAGTGCGCGAGCGGCTGATTGGACTATTGAAAACGCTTCCCTCTCAATAATTGTTTTTGTACCATTTGTAATTTCGAATAAAATATATCCATTTTTTTATTCTTTCATAAGATGTATTTTGTACCCAATTGAATTTATGAATAAAAGATACATTTCTTTCGTAATGTCTTGTATCATCTCTTTGCTTTCTTCTTTTCTTCGTTACCAGCATGTCACTTTAGTAAGCATAGCCTGCAGATGATAGAGTGAATATTCCGTTTTGAATTCTTTGAGAGGTAGTGATGGCTTAGAAAGCATGTTTAGATCTGCTGCCTAAGACTTTTCAACTTCATGAGCCGTGAGGGTCTCATAAAGACTTTTCTCCCTACGAGTCGAGAGGATCCCGTAGGTGTATTTTCTCCTTAGGAATCGTGAGGATTCCTAAGCGCGTTTTCTCTTATAAATCGTAAGGATCTTACAAGAGAGTTTTCTTCCTTACGGGTCTAGAGGATCTGTAAGTGTTTGATGAGATCGACATCATCCGCGATTCATGTTGGAGATAGTGCCCTCATAGTCAATTATTGGATCGCAGGTACGTGATTGCAATGATTGCGGAGGACCTATACCAGTAGGACAGTCTTACTCGAAATGATAGTATGCTATCTGGTTTGCCTTTATCAGTCGTGTGCATGTTCAGGTGACTGATTACATGTTAGACTTTGATAGAGCCCTTAGGATCTTGCTTTACCACCAACAGTATGATGGCGATCATATACGTGAGAGTTGGGTGGTTTATACGCATATCCTTAATTATGGTCCCTAGTCGTGGGAGTTTCGAGACAGGGCATCGATACTCCGGAGTAGACTAGTGTGTACAGTCGAGACCCCGACGAGGGGCTGTGGCCGGTCTCACAAGCCACTGGTGTCAGTTGGATCACCTAAGATGTATACAGGTGCTCATTGGGTTATGAGTACACCGGACAGGACTCGCCGGGAACCTGCTAGTTGGTATTATATATATCGTCAGATAGCAGTTCCCTGGTGACGTGTGTACAGGTTAGTTCATCGACCTGAGGTCGTCATTTGTCTCGTGTGAGTTCCCACTGTGCTTTGATTTCTACCCTACCACGGCTCAAAGGAGTCGTGCAAACAGATAGTTTTTGGGTACAGTCCCGAGCCATATGGAGGCACGTGAGCGGATCGGCAGGGGATTCGTCTCTCCCGGTATTGGGGGCGAGGTCGTACTGTGTCTAGGAGAGCCAGTACACAAAGTCCATGGCCATGGCAGGAGATTTACTGGTAGGTACTCCAGTAGTATCTCAGGGTGTTATTGGGCTACACTCCGACACGACTTATACTGCTATTGGGGGTCTGACGTTACTAGCCCCCTAGGCAGATATGCGATACTCATAGACGAACGGACCGGACTGTATATACATTGTCACTGTTAGGCTCAGTAGGGTTTCTGGATGAGTTCGCTCATCAGCCTCCCTTGAGGTCAGTCCATGGGCAGCCGTTACGCATTGCTAGTGCCGCTGACGGTTTGTGGTTAAACCCACTGCCAGGGTACTGACGAGTCATTAGAGTCCCCCACAGACAGTTTCCCAAGTTCGGGCGAAACGTTGTAGAGACCGTATGGTTTTATGGCAGGGTTCGGAAAATGCACGTGCGTTTACGCACGTGTTATTTTTCGGGCAGATGATACTGGTCGGCTTTGGTTTAAGCCGGATCCGAGTATTATATTGAGTAGGTATAATATCTTTGTCTCAGTTACATTTGTATTCGGTCGTAATACAAATGCGGGTATTTTTATACAGTTTCGGGGTTATCCTGAAAGTCGTTTCAGGATGACTTTTGGAAGTTGCCAGTTTCCAGTTTTCTATCAGCCGTCTTTTAACATTTGGTTAAAGACGGATTTATCTTTTCTTCAGTTGAGGTGAGTCAGTGTTCTAGAAGCATCTAGATGAGGTGACTAGGATTAATTGGTGTTGAGTTTTCATTGGATGCATTTAATGGTTCATTAATGCATGATGACTAGGTTTATGACTCATGCTTTAACATTAAAGCATTTTGTTTAGCTAAGGATATTTGTTCATGATCTTTTGCTTAAGGTTACTCTCCCCTCTCTTCTACACTCACCTCCCTCTACCTATATATGGCCGGCCCTCTCTCTCCACACACTCACTCACTTGAGGTTTTCATATGGTTGTAAAAGATATGATAGTATTTGGGGTGCATGGAATTTTACAGTTCATTTCATTCAATCACCCAATTCCCTCGGCAACTTCATTAACCGATCGTCCATGGACTTGGACGAAGTGAGACAAAGTCATCTACTCATTCTCTACATCATTCTTGGTCGTCTCTTTTAGCAAACTTGACGACCGAGTTGCCTCGAGTCAGAGGCGGGAGCCCGTTTAAAGAATCGTCGACGTGGTGCCACCTCGACGAGGATATCGGAGATCGACGAGATCGGAGCAGCCGCAACGGAGCGTGGGATGATGGTTAAAGAACGAAGGACTCGGATCGTTCGGTATAACTTTTCTACACTCTTTACAGTTTGTTAGTTTAGCAATAATGGCAGATCCGGGTTAAAGTATACGATAGCGCCAGTTAAAAAGTTTTTGTTCCGCATTTGGCGTCTGTAGACGGCCGGGGCGCTAGCGTAGACTTACAGTGGTATCAGAGCCTAACCATTTTGCTATGCTAACTTGTGCTAACGCGTTTAAAATATCGATCGAACCTGAAATCGAAAATTGCAAAATTCCAAGCTCACAGTTTCTATCGATTTTAAATGGTCTCCTAAAATTTTTCTACATGTCTTAAAAATCTGTGCAGGCTTTTCTAAGAACCACGACCAAATTTAGGCACGTGACTTCACCAAATCGCCGCGGAAACGTGGCCAAACCCATGGTTTGGCCGCGCATCCGCGGCCACTTGGTGAGCTCATGCTCCCAAATTTGTACAGTGAGTTCTCTGTTGGATTTTATAGTTTTTGGTAAATATCGTTTTGGCCCAGATTTTGTTACTGTTCACCAGTAAGTCGTGGGGCCCACTTTTTGATATTTGGTCGATCGAAATTTAAACACGTTAGTTTACAGTGCTTGCATTATATCTCCGACCGGGAATGTCATTTGATCGGTAAACCGCGTCTGATTGCTATAGTTCTTTTAGACGGGTTTGCGAACGTGACATTCGCGTTGATGTTCTGTGTTGTGCTGTGATGTTGAGGATTTGTCGTGATGGATAGCAGTGTGCAATGGTAGTACAGTTTGTGTTTATTTGTACATTTGATATTGCGGGGCGAGCGTCCAACTTGTGGACTGTCGTCACTGCCTGTTGTATAATATTCTTTTGGGGCACGACCAGGTTGCGGTCGATGTACCTATTGTACTATTTTTCATTACTGTACTAGGTTTTTGCCCCGAGACGGAGTGCACGGATAGCCGGGTTCTGAGAAGCAACGGGTCCGCATCTCATGGCTTTGAGAGGCAGAGGGGCCCCACTCTAGAATTGGCAGACTATTCGCCGCACTCGTAGGGGGTACAGGTTGACCCAAAGAGGGTGCCCAAGATTACCGGATTCCGTGGAGTGCTGGGTGGTCCATTCACTATGCTGTAGGGGGCTGCCTCGCTTCAGGTTTTGGCGGGTAACTTGCCGCACCCGTAGGGGTCTAGGTTTCATTGCAAAGGCTATCCACACGACAGGGGAACTTCGAGTTTCAGCAGCGGCTCTGTGAAACTCGGGGATCCCAGATTATCTGTATTGTTCTGTGATGCTTATTACTTTTCTGTAATGTTGCATATTATCACGCCTGGAGCGATTATTGTATATTGGTTTATATACTATTAGATGTTGTATATGTTTTACACCCGCACTAGTCCAGTCCCCGCTCTGTCGTTAGTGTTGGAGATAATGCCCTCAGAGTCAATTATTGGATCACAGGTACGTGATTGCAATGATTGATGGAGGACCTATCCCGGTAGGACAGTCTTACTCGAGATGATAGTATGCTATCTGGTTTACCTTTATCATCGTGTACTGCTTTAGGTGACCTGACAAGTCGCTATTACACGTTGATAGAGCCCCTAGGATTCTTGCTTGACCACCAGCAGTATGAGGGCGATCATATAAGTGGGAGCTGGGAGTCTATAAGCATATCCTGAAATGGTCCCTAGTCGTGTGAGTTTCGAGACAGGGCATCGATACTCCATAGTAGACTAGTGTATACAGTCGAGACCCCGACGAGGGGCGGTGGCCGGTCTCACAAGCCACTGGTGTCAGTTGTATCACCTAAGATGTATACAGGTGCTCATTAGGTTATGAGTACACCGGACAGGACTCGCCGGGAACATGCTAGTTGGTCATATACCAGACGTCAGATGGCAGTTCCCTGGTGACATGTGTGCAGGTTAGTTCATCGACCTGGGGATCGTCATTTGTCTCGTGTGAGTTCCCACTGTACTTTGATTACTACCCTACCACGGCTCAAAGGAGTCGTGCAAACAGGTTTTAGTTGGGTACAGTCCCGAGCCACATAGAGGCAGTGAGCGCATCTTCAGGGGTTCGTCTCTCCCGGTATTGGGGGTGAGGTCGTGCTGTGTCTAGGAGGGCCATTACACGAAGCCCTCGGCCGAGGCAAGGAGATTTACTGGTAGGTATTCCAGTAGTATCTCAGGGTGTTCTGGGCTACACTCCGACACGACTTGTACCGCTTTTGGGGGTCTGACTTTTACCAACCCCCTAGGCCCGCCATGCGATGCTCATAGACGAACGGACCGGACTGTACGGATATTGTCACTGACAGGCTCAGTAGGGTTGTCAGGATGAGTTCGCTCATCGACGTCCCTTTTAGTCAATACCAGGTAGCCCGTTACGTATTGGCTTATACCTCTGACGTGCTAGTGGTTAAATCCACAACCAAGGTGTTGACGAGTCTTTAGAGTCCCCCACATTCTGTTACTCAGCTTTCGGGCGAAAGGTTGTAGAGGCCGTATGGAGATACGGCAAGGTCCGATCAGATACGTGCGGTATTGCACGGATCAGGATCGGACAGTTTGTACTATAGGCCGTATGGTTATATGGCAGGGTTCGATCAGATACGTGCGGTATTGCACGGATCAGGATCGAACGGATATTACTAGCCGGTTTTGGTATAAGCCGGATTCTAGTATAGTACAGTGGAGATTTTGTCTCATGGCATTTGTATTTCGGTCGAAATACAGATGCGGGTGTGTATGCACAGTATCGGGGTTTTCCTGTAATTTATTACGGGACCAGTTTTCTGGAGTTTCCAGTTTGCTTTCCGTTTCGGCCGATTTCCTTTGTTTCGTTCATTGGCCGAAGATTGGTGGAGGAGGGTTTATTTGCATTGTTGCAAATAGGCTTTAGTGGAAGGGGTTCTTTGCATCTTGTTGCATCATGATGGCTTTCATGATGTGCACCATCCTTTGACTTGATTTCTTCATGATGGCATGACTTTTTGAGTCATCATGGTTCATGATGGTTGGACTTTGTGAGGTGATGATGGTGGTGTTGAGTGTTGAGTTTACCTTGTGATCATTCCCTTTTGCATGATAGACTTTCCTCTCTCTCTCTCTTGTTGGAGATATGAGAATGACTCTCTCATTTTTGGCTTCAATCTCATTCTTCCCTTCCCCTCTCTAGCATGGCCGGCCACTTCACAAGTGGGCTGTCCAAAATTTTGGGTGGGTTATTTTTGGTTCATATCATGCTCCAAAATACCCCAAGCACCTTCACATTTGTTCTTGCTTCATTCCTCCACCAAATGGCAATTCCACAACCCCAAAGTGAGACTTGAGGACTACATATTCTACAGCGAATCTTGGGCACGTCGAGTAGCCGGCTTCGTGCCCGAGTTGCCTCGGCATTGAGGTGGGAGCCCGTAAAAGAAGTAGGCGATGTGGTGCACTTCCGGCGACGAGGAGGAGACAGGATATTCCGCAGGAGATCGGGACGACGACGAGAAGACCGGAGGACTCGGATCTGTCGGTATACTTCTCTTCCCTATCTAGTTAGTAGCTTAGACTTGTTAATGGTTACGATCCGGATGTTTAGTGCGCGGTGGTGCCGGTTTGCTAAGTCCGCAAAATTAAAGTTTTTCACCGCTTCCGCATTCCGGCGTCGGATTGACGGCCGGGGCGCCGCCGTGCACTTACAGTGGTATCAGAGCCTCGCCATTAACTTAGTCTAGCTTTGTGTAATGTGTTTGCATTTCCGATCGATCAAAAAGTCCAAAAACCCGTATTTTGTCGCATCAGTTTTCTGTTGGAAATTTTTAGTGTCGAAAAATTTTTCAGGTTGTAAAATATTGATGTACTAAAAATTATAAGACCACTGTTCAAATTCGATGCACTGATCTTCTAACCAGAGCGCGGAAGGGCGGCCAAAACCCACTTGTGGCCGCGCTTCCGCCGCGGCATGAAGGAATCAGTGGGTTGGGTTTTTACAGTGGGCTTCTGGGGAGATTTTAGGGTTTCTGGAACATTAACATTGGGCCCAGAATTTCTTTAACTGCTACAGTATTGCTTTGGGGCCAACTTGTTAAAATTTGATTGATCGGATATTTTAAACACATTTTTCACAGTATTTACATTATATCTGCGACCGTGAATGTCACTTGATCGGTAAATCCGGTCTAACTGCTATAGCCCGGTTAGACGGATTTGCGAACGTGACTTTCACGTTGATGTTTTGTTTTTGCTGTGATGTTGCGGATCGGTCGTGGGGATAGCCTAGATGCAATGCTAGTACAGTTGTGTTGTATTATGTACATTTGTTATTGCGGGGCGAGCGTCCGACATATGGACTGCCGTCACTGCCTGTTTGTATTATTATTTTGGGGCACGGCCAGGTTGCGGTCGTTGTACCCGGTGTATGTATATTTTACTTTCTGTACTAGGATTACCCCGCGGAGGGGTGCACGGATAGCCGGGTTCTAGGGGGCAACAAGCCCGCATCTCATGGCATTGAGACGGAGGGGGCTTCACTCTAGGATTGGCGGGCTATTCGCCGCACTCGTAGGGGGTACAGGTTGACCCAGGAGGGGTGCCCAAGTTGCCGGATTCCGTGAAGTGCTGGGTGGTCTATTCACGGCGCTGAAGGGGGCTGCCTCGCTTCAGGTTTTGGCGGGTAACTTGCCGCGCCCGTAGGGGTCTAGGATTTCATTGCACAGGCTATCCACACGACCAGGGGAACGTCGGGTTTCAGTAGTGGCTCTGTGAAACCCGGGGATCCCAGATATCTGTATTGTTTCTGTGATGCTGTACATTTTCTGTAATGTTGCATTTCTTTTCACGCCTTGAGCGAAATATAATATATTGGTATATATATTAGTAGATGTTGTATATGTTTTACATCCGCGCTAATCCAGTCCCCGCTCTGTCGTTAGTTAGCTAACCTAACGGGTAATGACGGGACCCAGTGGCGAATGCGGATGGCATATACGTACATCAGTATATTTTCGTTCTTTTTGGTGTGATCAATTGATGGGACTGCATTGATTCGGATCAATGCAAGTTAAAAACAAACCTAATCTGATGTTGTTGGAACACTTTTCAAAAAGCTGTTATTGCAAGGACGTTCACTTTTGTTTTGCATCGAGATATTCAGTTGGAATATCCTGCTTCTCAGTCGATGAGGCAAGGGCCGAGATCCCTTCACCGGGAGTGACCCCTTGGACAAAAAGTTTGCGTCAGGGCATTAACTTCACTATAGCCGATTACTTTTGCTTTGCATCGCGGTATTCATTTGGAATATCCTGCACCCCATTCTACGGGGAAAGAGCCGAGATCCCTTCACCGGGAGTGACCTCTTTAGCAACGGTTTTCGTCACTGTATTTTTAAAAAGCTATCCGTTCTTTCGACGATATCAAGTTCTTTACGTTAAAGGTTTTCGCCAGAAACCATTCGTAGCCCTCCGTCGTTTCATATGGGTAGTCAATAGTATTCAAGCTGTGTTTGTTGGCCAAAGTCAAGGCACAGTGTTTGGTAGCTGTTGGTTATTCATATGCAGCATAGATAGATGCGTTGGTTTGGGACAGTCGTATAGCCTTGTTGGCTAAAGTCAAGGGCTTGTGCGGGTGGATTCGAATCAACCTGGAGAATGACGGGTAGAACTTGACATGTGACTTATGATTTGTTGGCCAAAGTCAAGGTCATAAGAGCATGGGGCAGAAATCACATCGGGAGTTTCAAAAGAACTGAAACTTGCCAGATATGCGCATACCTTCTGGAGTGTGATACCGTGAGCGGATTCCGTCATGTTATCATGCGATGATAGTTGGATCCCGATTCCCACTGATGAGTTAGTTTACTCCTCGGGTAACCCCGACTAATTCTTCTTTCAGGTTTGGAGGAGAATTTGAGGTACAGTGGGAGGATTCCAGATTAGATAAATTGGTAACCATTCTGATCTAGGTTAGAGTGCACGCTGAGTGTTTCTTTTCTCTCTCTCTTTGGCAGCGACCATTGACCCGACCCTAAGACTTTGACTCAGAGACCAAGTTGACCGAACCTTCTTAAACACTGGCTTTTGGATTGTCAGAGTTGCAAACCTCATTGCCACTCCTACTTTTACCCTTTTCTCCAGGACACCCCGTATTGCTACGAACGTCCACTTCCATTGGACAAAACCATCGTATGGTTAGATACGAACTCGAAAGAATTTATTCGAGGATGGTTTCAGGTTCTGGAGAAAACGGATAGGATTATTCAGTTGTCTTTTCCTTTTACCCTCTCTCAGGTTACGAGTACTCCTTGGTTTAGGGGTAGTACACCTATTACGCAAATTGGATTGTCTTCTTCCAAACCTTAGGCTGGTGCCGACCGGTAGGGAATGAAGAAAACCAATTAGCCTAACGATGGTGTACAGAAGGTATTGAGTTAAGACAAAGCAAGGGATTAGTAAGAGGGCAAAGTAAATTGCAACAGATATTCACGACCAAACCAAGTATTCCTTCGCCAATCCTAAAATCACCTTTGTATTTCTCCAGAACACTCCGTATCACTACGAAGATCCTCAGTTTATTGGAAACTCCATCGTATGGTTATATACGAACTCGAAAGGAACTTGTTCCAGTTCGGGGATGGATTCTGGTTCAGGAGAAATAGGAATAAGATTTATTCAGGTGTCTTTTATCTTCACCTTCTCTCACATTGCGAGTGTTCCTAGGATTGGGACAGTACACCCATTATGCTTATTGGATAGTCTTCTTCCAAACCATAGGCTGGTGCCGAACGGTAGGGAAGGAAGAAAACCATTTGGCCTAAAGGGGTGTGCAGAAGGTAATGACTAAAGACATATGAAGGGATTTGGAGAGGTGGCAAAGAACTATACGGTTACAGTCGTGAATCAGGAAGAGGCATTACTAGGAATACCGGGATACCCCATCGAAACATTTCAATGTTTCAGTTTCACTGTGTACTGTTAAACGAAAACTGATTTCCCAGTTAGATACTTGCTCCAGGGTATGTATTTACCAAGTATGATTCTCACATCTGTATAGTCTTACAGATGATGAGTGGGAGTAAGTTATTGGGAATTGGGTGACTATCCTCATTATATCGGGATTCGTTACAATCGGTGATATTTGAGGAAATCACCTGGGTTGTTTTCCGGTCGGCAAATATTTGGTTTTGAATATCCGCTGTTATGCACCAATTTCAAATCGATATATCTGTACGTCTATTTTCATAGAGTGAGATATACTTTTTGAAATTATGTCTATGACATTTACCTATACCAGTGGATGGTTAGGTAAGGAGCATTAAACGGCGGTGTAATTCTTCTTAACCATAAGTACAGTTTTCAACCTACGACACACAGTGAATGAGTTATCAAACTCAAGGGACTTATACAGAGTATTGTATGTTGTCCAGGGTCCATCAGGACAGAGGGGTTGGTCCTCGTACTATATTCGGTTTACTTATGACTTCTCTAGTTTTTAGACAGGTGTTTCGTGGAAACACATGGTCCGAATTTTGAGAAGTTATAGGTATTTGAATAGAGTAGAGAACCAGGTGTAGCAAGTATCGGGATTCTTCAAAGAGATCGAAGATGTAGATACTTGTGTACGGTATTCGGTTGGTAGTAGTGACTAAGAGAACTTGCTCCTCTTTCAGGTTACTCATAATTGGAAGCATTCCTAAGTTGAGTAACGCTGATCGGCCTCCTTCCATTTAGTTGACATGCACTGGAGACAGTTGCATGATTTGGATCTGGTTCAGTTAAATCAGTGCCTCTGGTCCTATATGGGATATAGAACAGTTCGTATCTTGACGTTGTTAAGGTACGGGGAGTTGTCCAGCTTATGATTAAAACCAGACTCTGGATAACTCAAGGCACGTTTCTGTAATGGCTGTTTGTGGGTTGACATAGGCTATGACGAGGGTTGACTTTCTACCATCTGGATGAACAATAGCGATATTGTTCTAGACTCGCCACAGTTTTATTAAAAATGGATTTTTTCAGAAAACAGTAGTGGGAGTATGGTAGAACTGGAAGTGATTCCAGAACCACAAACGATTACAAAAGATTTGATAAGGAACATAAAGATTCAATCTGGATTGACATTCCATTGACCACTCCGCAGATGAGGTGGGTAACTTCAGGCACCCGAGAGGTACTACGGTAGCCTCAAGGACGGTGACAGGGAAGTTCTTGTTTACCCACAATTACCATTGCTGTTGTTCCAGGCTGCGAGACCCGGCGGGAGGATGAGTATAGCGTCGTTCTGAACTCGCTTCAGAAGTGTACGTGTATATGACTCTGCCAGAGGGTTGTCGTAGACAGTGGGAGCAGCGGAAGCATTGGTGGACAGGTAGCTTATGTCTATTTATAGACTAAAGCAGAAGTAGCGGAGATAGATCATCTATTTCTGACGTGACAGTCATGGGTTTGACTTCATCAGAATAGGGGATGGATCTGTTGAGGAGGTACTAGGTTGTGATGTCATGGTATTTGGATGACATACACAGAGTAGGAAGTGATATTCCTACACTACGATCGGTTATACTTTGGTCGTCACACAGTGTTTTCTCCACAAAGGAATTGGATATTATATCAGACATACTGGTTACTAGATCTATGGTTTTAGATCTAGATTTGGGTGGTTTCCCAATCAGGGTACTTTGACAGCATTCTAAGAGTATTTAGAATGGACGACTCCTAGCATGGTGGTGTACCTGCAGGTAATGGAGTCACCCTCTCTAAAGATGTCTTATAGACTAAAGGGGAGAGGGATGTGCATGATTGGCAGATCACTTGCTCAGGCAATTGAGTCAATCATGAAATGTCAAGTACCACACCAGATGTTGTTCTTGCACTAGATGCAATAAGTTGACATTAATCCAATCGTGGAGAAACAGTCGGAAGCAGTTATAGAACATAAGTGGATGTTCTAGGGATATGATAACGACAGCCTCATTCGGGAGACAGTTATCATTCCAGGCTTCCAAGGTGACATGGACGACAAGGAGGTTGTCAGAGTTATAGTTTTCCCTCTGACGAGGGGCAGTATTTTGGACAGGTGGTCCAAGGCAATACTGAGGGAGGCATGGCGCAGGATACTGATTAAGTTCAGTTGACGATACAGTCTAAGAAGTTTGGATTTGGAGTTCATTTATGAGCTATGTCCCATCAGACATCCAGACACATTCTAAGACAGGTATTGCTCATTTCGGGAGATGGGTTTCTCCGCGAACTTGAGATATAGAGAGACATAGAAAGAGACATCAAGGCGGATCCACTCACTGAGGCTATTCCTCGAACGCAATAGTTTCGCAAACGAGCTTTGTGAGACTGACTAGTAGAGGAGTTGGGTGTTCGGTATCACACGGGCTGTGAGTATGCGACATCGCAATAATTAGCCTTGAGTGCAAGTGGGAGATTGTTGGAGATAATGCCCTCAGAGTCAATTATTGGATCACAGGTACGTGATTGCAATGATTGATGGAGGACCTATCCCGGTAGGACAGTCTTACTCGAGATGATAGTATGCTATCTGGTTTACCTTTATCATCGTGTACTGCTTTAGGTGACCTGACAAGTCGCTATTACACGTTGATAGAGCCCCTAGGATTCTTGCTTGACCACCAGCAGTATGAGGGCGATCATATAAGTGGGAGTTGGGAGTCTATAAGCATATCCTGAAATGGTCCCTAATCGTGTGAGTTTCGAGACAGGGCATCGATACTCCATAGTAGACTAGTGTATACAGTCGAGACCCCGACGAGGGGCGGTGGCCGGTCTCACAAGCCACTGGTGTCAGTTGGATCACCTAAGATGTATACAGGTGCTCATTAGGTTATGAGTACACCAGACAGGACTCGCCGGGAACATGCTAGTTGGTCATATACCAGACGTCAGATGGCAGTTCCCTGGTAACATGTGTGCAGGTTAGTTCATCGACCTGGGGATCGTCATTTGTCTCGTGTGAGTTCCCACTGTACTTTGATTACAACCCTACCACGGCTCAAAGGAGTCGTGCAAACAGGTTTTAGTTGGGTACAGTCCCGAGCCACATGGAGGCAGTGAGCGCATCTTCAGGGGTTCGTCTCTCCCGGTATTGGGGGTGAGGTCGTGCTGTGTCTAGGAGAGCCATTACACGAAGCCCTCGGCCGAGGCAAGGAGATTTACTGGTAGGTATTCCAGTAGTATCTCAGGGTGTTCTGGGCTACACTCCGACACGACTTGTACCGCTTTTGGGGGTCTGACTTTTACCAACCCCCTAGGCCCGCCATGCGATGCTCATAGACGAACGGACCGGACTGTACGGATATTGTCACTGACAGGCTCAGTAGGGTTGTCAGGATGAGTTCGCTCATCGACGTCCCTTTTAGTCAATACCAGGTAGCCCGTTACGTATTGGCTTATACCTCTGACGTGCTAGTGGTTAAATCCACAACCAAGGTGTTGACGAGTCTTTAGAGTCCCCCACATTCTGTTACTCAGCTTTCGGGCGAAAGGTTGTAGAGGCCGTATGGAGATATGGCAAGGTCCGATCAGATACGTGCGGTATTGCACGGATCAGGATCGGACAGTTTGTACTATAGGCCGTATGGTTATATGGCAGGGTTCGATCAGATACGTGCGGTATTGCACGGATCAGGATCGAACGGATATTACTAGCCGGTTTTGGTATAAGCCGGATTCTAGTATAGTATAGTGGAGATTTTGTCTCATGGCATTTGTATTTCGGTCGAAATACAGATGCGGGTGTGTATGCACAGTATCGGGGTTTTCCTGTAATTTATTACGCGACCAGTTTTCTGGAGTTGCCAGTTTGCTTTCCGTTTCGGCCGATTTCCTTTGTTCCGTTCATTGGCCGAAGATTGGTGGAGGAGGGTTTATTTGCATTGTTGCAAATAGGCTTTAGTGGAAGGGGTTCTTTGCATCTTGTTGCATCATGATGGCTTTCATGATGTGCACCATCCTTTGACTTGATTTCTTCATGATGGCATGACTTTTTGAGTCATCATGGTTCATGATGGTTGGACTTTGTGAGGTGATGATGGTGGTGTTGAGTGTTGAGTTTACCTTGTGATCATTCCCTTTTGCATGATAGACTTTCCTCTCTCTCTTGTTGGAGATATGAGAATGACTCTCTCATTTTTGGCTTCAATCTCATTCTTCCCCTCCCCTCTCTAGCATGGCCGGCCACTTCACAAGTGGGCTGTCCAAAATTTTGGGTGGGTTATTTTTGGTTCATATCATGCTCCAAAATACCCCAAGCACCTTCACATTTGTTCTTGCTTCATTCCTCCACCAAATGGCAATTCCACAACCCCAAAGTGAGACTTGAGGACTACATATTCTACAGCGAATCTTGGGCACGTCGAGTAGCCGGCTTCGTGCCCGAGTTGCCTCGGCATTGAGGTGGGAGCCCGTAAAAGAAGTAGGCGATGTGGTGCACTTCCGGCGACGAGGAGGAGACGGGACATTCCGCAGGAGATCGGGACGACGACGAGAAGACCGGAGGACTCGGATCTGTCGGTATACTTCTCTTCCCTATCTAGTTAGTAGCTTAGACTTGTTAATGGTTACGATCCGGATGTTTAGTGCGCGGTGGTGCCGGTTTGCTAAGTCCGCAAAATTAAAGTTTTTCACCGCTTCCGCATTCCGGCGTCGGATTGACGGCCGGGGCGCCGCCGTGCACTTACAGTTAGTTAAGTAACCTAACGGGTGATGACGGGACCCAGTGACGAATGCGGATGGCATATACGTACATTTTATTTTCGTTCTTTTCTGGTGTGATTAAATGATGGGACTGTGTTGATTCTGATCAATGCAAAGTAAAACAAACCTGTTTACAGTTGTTGGAACAAATTTAAAAAGTGTTATTGCAAAGACGTTTTCTTTTGTTATGCATAGCGGTATTCAGTGGAATATCCTGCACCTCATTCGACGGGGCAAGGGCCGATATCCCTTCACCGGGACTGACCCCTTGGGCAGAAGTTTGCGTCAGCGTAATAACTTCACTATAGTCGATTACAAGTTGCTTTGCATAGCGGTATTCAGTGGAATATCCTGCACCTCATTCCACGAGGAAAGAGCCGAGATCCCTTCATCGGGAGTGACCTCTTTAGCAAAAGGTTTTCACCACTATATTCTAAAAAGCTATCAAGTTCCTTCAGCGATATCAAGTTCACTACGTTAAAGGTTTTTCGCCAAAAACCAGCCGTAGCCCTCCGTCACTTCTTTTGGGTATTTAGTAGTATTCAAGCTATGCATTTTAGCCAAAGTTAAGGCATAGTGTTTGGTAGCTGCTGGGTATTCAATTGTTGCATAGATAGATGAGTTAGTTTGAGACAGTCGTTCTGCCGATTGGCCAAAGTCAGGGGCATGTGCGGGTGGGTTCAAATTGACAAGATAGTGATGATTGGTGTGATTTAGCGTGCTTGCGCTTTCTAAAAGATAGATCAAAAATATTTGTAACCGCAATCAAGAACGGCGTCGCTTTGCAGCTAGCCGGTGAGTACGGGTCGGTCCACAGGGATGTTGTGAATTTCCTAATCGCGCTAACGAGTTAATTCCGAAGGGTGTTCGGATTGATTATTAAATCTAAAAATTGAAGTTGTATGATACTAGGATTAGAAACTTGCTAGGATTAGGTTTAGGGAAAATTTGGTAAACAAAGATCTACATCTCTTTCCATTGCCTTTAATTAAAGATATCATATTAGTGTTATGGTAAATCTTAACAAAGGGGATTAGGATGATTGGGAAGATTGATTCTTCCTCTAGATCCTTGTCCTTCCTTTCTTAATCTTTACCCTAACCTCCATGGAAAACCTTAAAATCCGGGCCTTTAGACTACGGAATCACCGTTACCTCGAGGGTAGAGTGTCGTAGGGAGCGGAATAAGAAGGTATGCATGGAGTTCTAATTTTCATAAAATATTGGCAAAGAAAAGAGATGAGAGATCTTCGTCTCTCAAATCCTTCCCCATTCCTAACCCTAACAAGCGAGGAAACTACTCACTCATTAGAGAATTGAAGAACATTTATCTAGGGCAGAGAATAAAAATTACCTAGGGCAAGAATTGAAATCTAAACTAGAGCAAGGAATTAAATCTACTTACAGATGCATCTCTCCAATCATCAACGCAAGGTTGTCAGATCTGAATTCATGAATTGAAAAGAAACACCGATGCTCTCCAAAAGAATTCTAAAATTTATTATTAAAAGGAGGCATGAAGAATTATAATGATTAGAGTTCCTATTTATAGAAGATAGGAAACCCTAGGTTACATCTTTTTCGCATGTCTGAAATTACAAAAATAGCCCTAGAAAAGACCAGTCAACGCCGCCATGAATTTTGGTAAAAAATTATTCTCCTTTTGTCTTCTTCTGGCCGCGGAACCGTGGCAATGGTGGGCTTGGGCCGCGGTTCCGCGGCCCTTTAATGGATTCAGCTGGTGGGCTTTTCTGGGCTTGGTTTGGTTCTTCTGGGCTTCTTATTTCTTTATTTCTTTTTCCACTTGGGCTTCTGCAGTGATTCCAGATCTTCAGTGAACACTTTGCGATGGATCTTTTAACCGTTTTTCTTGCAAATTGGATCTTGCGTCGCCTTGTTGATGGTGAACCGTTCTTCTGCCGGGTTTTACTAAGATCTTCCTATTTGTTGGTCAAAAATCCTTCTTTTGTGTCGTCTTTTGTGTTTTTCACTGTTTTCGCGCCAAGAACCTGTAACCTGTAACATGTAGCAGACATGCGTCAAAAGCACCTGTTTTCATTGTAAAATGCATAAGAATGGGAAATATAAAATACAATATTATGGTGTGAACAAATACCCCCAAACTTATCTTTTGCTCGTCCTCGAGCAAACTTATTGTTTTATTCTCTACAAAAAACCTAACCGCACTTTCGCAGGGAAACGCGATTGCACTGAGCTCGTGCAACAAGCCGTTAAACCTCTAGGTGTCCCTAGTAGGAGGAGTGTTGTCTCCTGAGGGTTTTCAGCGGATTACACCCACAAAATCCTATCAACTTGGTTTTTCGACTTTTGTTCTCCAATTAGGTTTTCTAACAAGGAATTCTATTATCTTTTGACTCGCAAATTATCCACCCATATTCTTCACACTTCCTCATTATTTAACTTAAGATTGTATATATCCTGTAGAATCACCTAGCTTTCGGCATCTCTTAAGTTTTCCTTCTAGAGTTCCATCTCCACTTAGGAATTTCTATCAACTCTATTAAAGACACAAGTTCTATTCTTCATTCCTTTCTCTTATCTAAACTCCAATCACATATCCCTACGTGTGTGTAAATATCACCCCTACACTTGGAAATTCAAATCAAGCAATCGTACTCCCGTCCATTGTCCAAAGCACTTCTGAAATTTCGCTTTCACATCCTTCATGCGACTGTTAATACTTTTTGAGGTACCAACAACCGATTACAAAATGCGTTAGCACTTTAAGGCGTACTTCCTAGTTTTGCAACACCCAAGGCTTTTAGCAGTGGCTCCCAAACCAGTTGGTCTAAGGCACTAGGTGATGAAGCACCCTCGCTAAATATTTTTCTATTTTTACAGCCTTAAGTAATCACAAAAACCAGTGTCCATTTTTTTTTCTCTATCCACCCCCCCTTTTTTTTCTTTTTCATTGTGCTAAGGACCTTAGACAAGAGTATTTCAAGGTCTCTTCTACTAATCCAAGTTTCAAGGTGCGTGTTTGTGCATTTTCTAGGGTATACATTTTCAGAATCTAGGTTTAAGCTAGGAACTATTTTTCAAACTTATACTCTAATAAAAGTTTTAATACTTTTCCTTCGTTTCGACTTAGCCCAAGAACTGAACCCAAAATTTGCCTATTTCTAAATAACCTACAAAGACATATACTTTCTACCGTTAAACTTTAAGGAAGGTTATTTTTAGGGTTTTTAATTTACTAAGTCTAAGATTTAGTTGTTCCTAGCCAGTTAACCCATTCATCAAACTCAAGTCAATTAGCCAAAATTGAATACATTAATTTTTATAATTTTTGAAATTTTTTAAATTTTTATGGGTTTTCAAATAAATATGCAAATGCAAAAATATGTACAAATGAATGCGAAGGAAGAAGACGTACCGAGCATACCCCCAAACTTGAACTTGACAGTGTCCTCACTGTCATACTAAACCAAGAGGGTCAAAATACCGGCACTCCCCTGTTTATTTATTTATAATTTTTTTTTCATTTTTAATGTTTTGAAATTTTTTTTTAATTTTTTATAGAAAAAGAAAACAAAAATATATATACATATATACAAAGGTTCCCCCCAAACTTAAGCTTGGCCTTACACAAGCCAAAGGTTAGCACCAACCATTCAAAAATTCTATCGTGGTAATGGTAGAGTTGGTGAAAGAATGGAGTGGAAAGAAAAGAAATGAGAAGCACACGAGACCGTGTGGAGAGAAAGGGATAATATGGTCTCGGTGGAGGAGAATGGCGGAGGGGAAGAAGAAATGGTAGGGGTTCTACTTCTTCGAATGGAGGTTGATTAGTCACAAAATCCATATCATTTAAGAATGCGAGTTCGTCGGCGAAAATATCTTCGAAACTTTCCTCGAAGGTCCAATTGAAAATTATCGAACTCAAAATGTCGGATTGTGATTCATCAACACTCGATATCATTAAAGGAAGATTAGAAGAACCAAAGAAAGTGGGAATACGAATTTTAGGGTGTGGATGGAGCGTATAGATTAGCAAAATTTGTAATGACCGATGTGTAAAAAGCGATTGTGCTAATCTATCAACCCGCGAAAAAATGAGATTAAATCCCTCAAGAGTCGTGAGCAAACATGTGTACGTCGAACTAGGTATTGGAGATGAAAGCGTAACGGTCTCTTGCACAGTCGAAACGATAGGAAGGACGGAAGGAAGTGAGTGAGGAAGGGTATCAGTTAAGGATTTAGGAGGGTGTATTGGAAAATTCGACACATCAAACGAAAATGGTTCAACCTCAATATTATCCTCAGTACTGTCCTCATAATTCTCCTCAATATTTTCCTTAAAAATTTGCTTATCCATGCCAATATCATCAAAATCAAGACGCATATGAGATTCGGGAGAAATATTTAATAACTCGGGATGATGATTTGAACATAAAATTTCAATTAAATCGACAGGTTCATCATCCGAAATATTCCCGACGTCTATATCCCCAATCAAGTGAAAGTCAATTTCTTTAGACACCTCCTCAAAAGCATGGATGTTTATCAATGTAGGTTCTAGAGTGGAAGTGTAAAGGTCGAAAGGATTAGGTGTGGTTTCACTTGAAAGGGGTTGCTCACAATCTGGCAAATCAAACACTACAAAATCACACAACTCATTTTTATTTTCAACCGGTGAACTATTTAGGGCAATCGATGGAAAACAGGAGCTGTGGGCTTCAATTGAGTAAGGGTAGGTTTGATTTGAAAATCCTCTCTCATTCTCACTCTGTCCAACTGCCGCCTCATACATTGAAAAATTTGGAGCTAGCGGAAAACTAGCTACCGGTTCAGCAGGTTGCATAAGGGTGGCCACGGACGCTTCCACATTCCTAACCATTTTATTTGTTGCTGCGATATACGCCTCCAACGCCTCTTCCAAACTAGACTTGGGTGGTAAGGGGGTTTCGGTAAAAGATTCGAAATCGTTTGGATATGTGAAACTCCCTAATGGCTGTGTAGAAGCAGTGTCTAGTGAAGGTGGAAAGGTCGGGTAGGACTGGTAGGAAGTGGATGATTGGACTGGGGTAGGGTCAACATGTGGATAAAAAGGTGAATAGTCTTGTTGATCCCTAGAACTAGATGTGTGGAGAGGGGTGAAAGATCGGCTACGAGATTGAGCAATATGCTCAGCAATGGACATCGGCCTAGGAGTGACAGAAGGACTTAAAGAAGTGGTGTCAACATATGTAGGTGGTGAAGGTTGACTTGGTTGACACAAAGTAGGTTGAAAAGTCAAACTATTTCTCCTAGACTCCTCTATGTGATCTTTCAAAGATTTTTTAGGCATGGAAGGATCGTCTTTAAATTGACCGAACACATTGACATATGACGCAAAATTAGGTTCGGGATACCAAGGTTCTTGGACTGGGGTAGGGTCAACATGTGGATAAAAAGGTGAATAGTCTTGTTGATCCCTAGAACTAGATGAGTGGAGAGGGGTGAAAGATCGGCGGCGAGATTGAGCAATATGCTCAGCAATGGACATCGGCCTAGGAGTGACAGAAGGACTTAAAGAAGTGGTGTCAACATATGTAGGTGGTGAAGGTTGACTTGGTTGACACAAAGTGGGTTGAAAAGTCGAATAGTTTCTCCTAGATGCTTCTATTTGATCTTTCAACGATATTTTAGGCAAGGAAGGATCGTCTTTAAATTGACAGAACAAATTGCCGAACGACGCAAAATTAGGTTCGGGATACCAAAGTTCGGCTAATGATTTTTTATGTGGGGTACCCATGTTAAAAGAAGAAGGGTGACAAAAAGGAAAGTTGGATGGTGCAAGGATTTATTTGGGGCTAAAAAATTTTTGCAAGTTCTATAAAATATTTGTCCTTTTTATTTTCATTTTTCATTAATTTTGGAAATTGTTGCAAAAAGATTTTTGATAAAAGATATGCAACAGAAAAATATTACCTGCAATCAGTTATTATTTTAATCATATCACAAGAATTTTTGTTTGGAAAAAAAATTGTTGCAAAAAGATATGCGAGAAAAGATATGCAACAACAAAATATTTCTTGCAATCAATTCAGTTCAAGCAGGGCCCAAAAATCCTGCACACGATTGTTATTTGGAACGGGAAATATTTTTATAGCGCACAAAATCCTGCAGGAATTTTCAGAAAATATATTTCAAAAATTACGGAGAATGAACCAGAGAAGCTTACAGAGCAAATTTCCTGCGCTGAAGACACTAGATAGCCGCGGAATCGCGGTCATATGCGGCTTGGAGCGGCGGAAGCGCGGCGACTGAAGCGGCGCAGATCCCGAGATCTCTCCAGAGCGCGGCGGAAAGGCGGCAGAAGCCAGTTTTTGCCGCGGATTAGCGGTCTAGTGGGCGGTTCACGTCTTGAGAATTTTTCTGTTGTTCTGTTTCTCAAATTCTCCTCTGTTCTGATCTTCTCTTTTCTGTTTTGCTTTCTGGAAATTTCCAGATCCGTTTTTGTTTGTAAATCCTGCAAAAATTCAAAGAACAAAGTATCCTTTCCAAAAAATAACAATTGATATATTTTTATAATTTTTGGGATTTTTCAGATTTTTATGATTTTTTAATTTTATGATTAACCCGAAATTGCGAAAAGAAAATTCTACGCCATCCCCGGCAACGGCGCCATTTGATTGGTGTGATTTAGCGTGCTTGCGCTTTCTAAAAGATAGATCAAAAATATTTGTAACCGCAATCAAGAACGGCGTCGCTTTGCAGCTAGCCGGTGAGTACGGGTCGGTCCACAGGGATGTTGTGAGTTTCCTAATCGCGCTAACGAGTTAATTCCGAAGGGTGTTCGGATTGATTATTAAATCTAAAAATTGAAGTTGTATGATACTAGGATTAGAAACTTGTTAGGATTAGGTTTAGGGAAAATTTGGTAAACAAAGATCTACATCTCTTTCCATTGCCTTTAATTAAAGATATCATATTAGTGTTATGGTAAATCTTAACAAAGGGGATTAGGATGATTGGGAAGATTGATTCTTCCTCTAGATCCTTGTCCTTCCTTTCTTAATCTTTACCCTAACCTCCATGGAAAACCTTAAAATCCGGGCCTTTAGACTACGGAATCACCGTTACCTCGAGGGTAGAGTGCCGTAGGGAGCGGAATAAGAAGGTATGCATGGAGTTCTAATTTTCATAAAAGATTGGCAAAGAAAAGAGATGAGAGATCTTCGTCTCTCAAATCCTTCCCCATTCCTAACCCTAACAAGCGAGGAAACTACTCACTCATTAGAGAATTGAAGAACATTTATCTAGGGCAGAGAATAAAAATTACCTAGGGCAAGAATTGAAATCTAAACTAGAGCAAGGAATTAAATCTACTTACAGATGCATCTCTCCAATCATCAACGCAGGGTTGTCAGATCTGAATTCATGAATTGAAAAGAAACACCGATGCTCTCCAAAAGAATTCTAAAATTTATTATTAAAAGGAGGCATGAAGAATTATAATGATTAGAGTTCCTATTTATAGAAGATAGGAAACCCTAGGTTACATCTTTTTCGCATGTCTGAAATTACAAAAATAGCCCTAGAAAAGACCAGTCAACGCCGCCATGAATTTTGGTAAAAAATTATTCTCCTTTTGTCTTCTTTTGGCCGCGGAACCGCGGCAATGGTGGGCTTGGGCCGCGGTTCCGCGGCCCTTTAATGGATTCATCTGGTGGGCTTTTCTGGGCTTGGTTTGGTTCTTCTGGGCTTCTTATTTCTTTATTTCTTTTTCCACTTGGGCTTCTGCAGTGATTCCAGATCTTCAGTGTGTTAGTTATACGTGTGCCCTAGAGGCCATTACTGTACATACGATGTATATTGTAGTGGATGCTTGGACATATATAGGGAGGACTTTCTTGCTCGACATGATAGTACGCTATCTGGTTGTACTTTATCTTAACATGTACTCTGATTGTCTCTTTTATTACATGTTGATAAAGCCCTTAGGATTTGTACTCGACTACTGGGACTATGATGAGATCATACTAGTGGGGCCACGGTAGTCTATGAGTACATCATATAACTGTTCCTGGTCGAGGGTGTGTCGAGACAGGGCATCGATACACCAGAGTAGACTAGCGTATACGCATCTTGACCCATATGATGGGCGATGGATGATCCCATATCCATCGGTGTTTGACATCAAGGATGGTGTACGGGTGCTCAGTGGAGACTGGGTACACTGAACGGACTCACCGAGAACTCCTAGATGGTATATATACCTATTGTCAGATAGCAGTTCTCTGGTGATACTTGTACAGGTTAGTCTGTAGACCCGAGATCGTCATAGAGTCTTGTGTGATTCCCACTGTACTTTGATTTCCTCCCTACCACGGCTCTACTGAGTTGTGCAAACAGGTGGATTTTGGGTACAGTCCCGAATCATATGGAGACAGTGAGCGATAGGACGGGTTTCGTCTCTCCCGGTATAGGGAGTTGATGTCGCGCTATGTTTGATCGGCTATAACACCTAAATCCCTGGCCAGGGTTCTCGAGGTTTACTGATAAGTGTTTTCAGTAGTTTCTCGACCTGTTATGAGCCATAAATCAACATGACTTATAAAGTTACTGGGGTCTGACATTTACCACCCCTAGAATTCATATGCGACGTATCAGACGAAGAGACCGGACTGTACGGTAAGTGTTGCTTACAGGCTCGTAAGGGTTGTGATGAGTTCGCTCGTCGGCCACCTTTTCGTCATGTACCTGGGTAGCCGTTACGTACAGCTAATGCCACTGACGTGCTTGTGGTTAAACCCATTGCCAGCGTACTGACGAGTCTTTAGAGTCCCACATAGAGGGTTCCCTCGTTCAGGCAAAAGATGTAGAAACCGTAAGTTGTTACGGCAGCCGTAAAGTGTTGCGGCAGGTTTCAATTATGTTCGTGTAATTGTTACAGGAATAATAATCGGAAGAATAATACTGGCCGGATACCGGTATTATATTATTGGATTAATTGTATTCGTATTTTTCGGAATTCGGATACGGGTATACAGTATACGGTATACGGTATACGGAGGAGGGGTATTTTTGTAATTGTTACAAAAATACCTTCTAGAAGGTGCCACCTCATAATGACATAATTATGACATCATTTATTTTGTGAAAATAAATTAGTGAGGTGTAAATTAAAAGGTATAAGCATGATAATGTGGTTGTTGAAGTGGATGTACTATTAAAAGCATTATACTTCTTTCATAATACATGCTTTAGTTAGTGCTATTTTTCTTTTTATCATGCTTAAACTTTTTAATCATGAAATGCACTTATTCTTCTTCTTATAAATACCTTCACATAAGATGTGAAATGAAGGCATTCAATTCCTACACAAAATTATGATAAGTGTATCATAACAGGTTCATAAGAAGAGAGAAAGAAAAATGATGGTGATCATTCTTCCTAGCTTTAACCCTCACATGAGATGTGAATCAAAAGCTTAGGATTTCAAGTTAATCCAATACAATTATCTCTACATCATCCTAGTGACCTCTTCTAGCAAATTTGGTCTCTCGGTTAAATTCTTGAAAAGAGTTTCAAGCTTGCACGAAAACTCTCGGGTGGATCATCTATGTCTTCGGTGGCCGGAGATCGAAAACGTCGGCAACATCTAAAGGAGCCGAGGAGTCCACAAAAGAGGAGAAAGGAGCAAAGGAGTTGCATCAAAGAGAAGACCCGAAGGACTGTATCATCAAGGTATAATCCCTAACATAGTAGATAAAATCTCTAGTTAGGGTATACTAGTTGTGGTTTAGACAAGATCTTCGGTTAAGTGCGTGTTGTATGCAAAGAAATTTTTTGTTCATCGCTTCCGCCGCGCCACAAGAGTTGTGGGAGCATGCAGCACTCACTTACACAGTGAACACTTTGCGATGGATCTTTTAACCGTTTTTCTTGCAAATTGGATCTTGCGTCGCCTTGTTGATGGTGAACCGTTCTTCTGCCGGGCTTTACTAAGATCTTCCTATTTGTTGGTCAAAAATCCTTCTTTTGTGTCGTCTTTTGTGTTTTTCACTGTTTTCGCGCCAAGAACCTGTAACCTGTAACATGTAGCAGACATGCATCAAAAGCACCTGTTTTCATTGTAAAATGCATAAGAATGGGGAATATAAAATACAATATTATGGTGTGAACAAGTGACGGGTAGAACTTGGCATGTGACTTATGACATTTTGACCAAAGCCAAGGTTATAAGAGCATGGGGCAAAAATCCTATCGGGAGTTTCTAAAGAAACTGAAACTTGCCAAGTATGCGCATACCTTCTAGAGTATGAGTAACGTGGATGCATTCCATCACGTTATCATGCGATGAGAGTTGGATCGTGATTCCCACTGATGAGTTGGTTTACTCTTCGGGTGATCCCGATTGATTCTTCTTTAGGTTTGGAGGAGAATTTGATAGGACAGTGGGAGGTTTCCGGATTAGATAAAGTGATGACCATTCTGATCTAGGTTTGAGTGCACGCAGAGTGTTTCTTTTCTCTCTCTCTTTGGCAGCGACCTTTAACCGACCCTAGACTATGACTCAGTGACCAGGTTGACCGAACCTTCTTAAAATACTGGCTTTTGGATTGTCTGAGTTGCATAAGTCATTGCCACTCCTTCTTTTACCCTTTGAATTTCTCAGAACACCCGTATTACTACGGATATCCACTTCCATTGGATAGATCCATCGTATGGTTATATACGAACTCAAAGGGACTTCTTCGAGGATGGATCTAGGTTCAGGAGAAATAGAATTGGTTTATTCAGTTGTCTTTTATTATCACCTTCTCTCAGGTTGCGAGAGCTCCTTGGTTTAGGAGAGTACACCTATTACGCTTATTGGACAGTCTTATTCCAAACCATAGGCTGGTGCCGAAAGGTAGGGAATGAAGAAAACCAATTAGCCTAAGTAGGGTGTGCAGAAGGTAATATGTAAAGACAAAATAAAGGGATTAGAAAGAAGGCAAAGTAAATTGCGACTGATATCATTCACGAACAAACCGCGTACTTCATCGCCTCTCCCATTTCACCTTTAAAGGAATAAGGTATTATTCAGTTGTCTTTTATCATCACCTTCTCTCGAGATGCGAGTACTCCTTGGTTTAGGAGGGTACACCTATTATGCTTACTGGATAGTCTTCTTCCAAACCATAGGCTGGTGCCGAACGGTAGGGAAGGAAGAAAACCATTTAGCCTAACGTGGTGTACAGAAGGTAATGACTAAAGACAAATAAAGGGATTTGGAGAGACGGCAATAAAATATACGGTTGAAGTCATGAATTGGATTATGGAAGAGGCATTGCTATGAATACCAGGATACCCCTACGAAACATTTTCATGTTTCAGTGCATTGTTAAAGAAAAACTGTTTTCCCGATTAGACACTTACTCCAAGGGTATGTATTTACCAGGTTTCATTCTCATATCTGTATGGTTTTACAGATGATGAGTGGGAGTAAATTATTGGGAATTAGGTGATCATCCTCATTATATCGGAATTCGTTGTAATTGGTGATATTTGAGGAAATCGCCAGGGTACAGTTTTCCACCTACAACGCACAGGTTTTGAGTTGTTCAACTCAGCGGACTTATACAGAGTATTGTATGTTGTCCAGTGTCCATCAGGACAAAGGGGTAGGTCCTCGTACTATGTTCTGTTTACTTATAACTTCTCTAGTATTTAGACAAGTGTTTCGTAGAAATACAAGGTCTAAGTTTTGAGAAGTTGTGGGTATAAGAATAAAGTAGAGAACCAGGTATCACAAGTATCGGGATTCTTCAAAGAGATCGAAGATGTAGATTCTTGTGATTGGTATTCAGATGATAGTGATGGTTTTGAGAAACGTGTTTCTCTTTCAGGTTACTCATAATTGGATGGATTCCTAAGTTGAGTAATGTTGATTAGCCTCTTTCCATTAAGGTTATATGCACTGGAGACAGCTGCATGATTTGAATCTAGTTCCAATTAAATAAGTGCCAAAGTTTCTATATTGGATATAGAATAGTTCATACCTTAAAAGATATTAAGGAACGGGGAGTTGTCCAGCTTATGCTTAAAACCAGACTCTGGATAACTCAGGGCACGTTTCTGTAATGGCTGTTTGTGGGTTGACCCTGGCTATGACGAGGGTTGATATTCTACCATTTGGAAGATCAATAGTGATATTGTTCTTGACTCGCCACAGTTTTAGTAAAATAGATCTTTTTCAGAAAACAGTTGTGGGAGTATGGTAGAACTGGAAGTGATTCCAGAACCACGAACGATTACGGAAAATTTAATAGGACCTATATATTCAATCAGGTTTGACATTCAAATAGCCACTCCGCAGATATGGTAGGTAACCTCAGATACTCGAGAGGTACTCCAGTAGCCTCAAGGACGGTGACAGGGAGGTTCTTATCTACCCAGACTTGACACTACTGTTGTTCCAGGCTATGAGACCCGGTAGGAGGGTTGTCGTAGTCAGTGGGAGCATCGGAAGCATAGTGGGCAAGTAGCTTATATCTATTTATAGACTTGAGCAGTTATAGCGGAGATAGATCATCTAATTTTGATATGACAGTCATGGTTTTGACTTCAATCAGAATAGGGGATGGATCTGTTAAGAAGGTAGTAGGGTGTGATGTCATGGTATCTGGATGACATACACAGAGTAGGAAGTAAAATTCCTATACTATGATCGGTTGAACTGTGGTCGTCACACAGTTGTTTCTCCAGACAGGATATGGATATAATATTTGACATTCTGGTTTCTAGATCTATGGTTTTAGATCTGGATTTGGGTAGTTTCCCAATGTGGGTATTTTGACAGTATTCTAATGGTTTTTAGAATAGTTGACTCCTAGCATGGTGGTGTACCTGCAGATTATGGAGTCACCCTCTCTAAAGGTGTCGTATAGACTAAAGGTGAGAGGGATGTGCATGATTGGCAGATCACTTGCTTAGGCAATTGAGTCAATCATGAGATGTCAAGTACCACACCAGATGTTGTTTTTGCACTAGATGCAATAAGTTTGTATTAATCCAATCCTGGAGAAACATAAGGAAGCAGTTTTAGAACATAAGTGCATGTTCTACGGATTTGATGACGGCAGCCTCCTTCGGAAGACGGTTATCATTCCAAGCTTCAAAGGTGACATGGTTGACAGAGTGATTGTCAGAGTTATAGTTTTTCCCTCTGGTGAAGAGGGACAGTATTATAGACAGGTGGTCCAAAAGGATACTGTGGGTGGCATGGTGCCGGATACTGATTAGGTTCAGTGATCGATACAGTCTAAGAAGTTTGGATTTGGAGTTCATTTATGAACTAGGTCCCATCAGATATCCAGACATATTCTAAGACAGGTATTACTCGATTCGGGAGATAGCTTTCTCCGCGAACTTGAGATTTAGAGAGATATAGAAAGAAACATCTAGGCGGATCCACTCACTGAGGCTATTTCTCGAACACAATAGTTTTACAAACGGGCTTTGTGAAACTGATTAGTAGAGGAGTTGGATGTTCAGTTTCACACGGGCTGTGAGTAGTCGACATTGCAATAATTAGCCTTGAGTGCAAGTCGGAGATTGTTGGAGATAGTGCCCTCATAGTCAATTATTGGATCGCAGGTACGTGATTGCAATGATTGCGGAGGACCTATACCAGTAGGACAGTCTTACTCGAAATGATAGTATGCTATCTGGTTTGCCTTTATCAGTCGTGTGCATGTTCAGGTGACTGATTACATGTTACACTTTGATAGAGCCCTTAGGATCTTGCTTTACCACCAACAGTATGATGGCGATCATATACGGGAGAGTTGGGTGGTTTATACGCATATCCTTAATTATGGTCCCTAGTCGTGGGAGTTTCGAGACAGGGCATCGATACTCCGGAGTAGACTAGTGTGTACAGTCGAGACCCCGACGAGGGGCGGTGGCCGGTCTCACAAGCCACTGGTGTCAGTTGGATCACCTAAGATGTATACAGGTGCTCATTGGGTTATGAGTACACCGGACAGGACTCGCCGGGAACCTTCTAGTTGGTATTATACATATCGTCAGATAGCAGTTCCCTGGTGACGTGTGTACAGGTTAGTTCATCGACCTGAGGTCGTCATTTGTCTCGTGTGAGTTCCCACTGTGCTTTGATTTCTACCCTACCATGGCTCAAAGGAGTCGTGCAAACAGGTAGTTTTTGGGTATAGTCCCGAGCCATATGGAGGCACGTGAGCGGATCGGCAGGGGATTCGTCTCTCCCGGTATTGGGGGCGAGGTCGTACTGTGTCTAGGAGAGCCATTACACAAAGTCCATGGCCATGGCAGGAGATTTACTGGTAGGTACTCCAGTAGTATCTCAGAGTGTTATTGGGCTACACTCCGACACGACTTATACTACTATTGGGGGTCTGACGTTACTAGCCCCCTAGGCAGATATGCGATACTCATAGACGAACGGACCGGACTATATATACATTGTCACTGTTAAGCTCAGTAGGGTTTCTGGATGAGTTCGCTCATCAGCCTCCCTTGAGGTCAGTCCATGGGCAGCCGTTACGTATTGCTAGTGCCGCTGACGGTTTGTGGTTAAACCCACTGCCAGGGTACTGACGAGTCATTAGAGGCCCCCACAGACAGTTTCCCAAGTTCGGGCGAAACGTTGTAGAGGCCGTATGGTTTTATGGCAGGGTTCGGAAAATGCACGTGCGTTTACGCACGTGTTATTTTTCGGGCAGATGATACTGGTCGGCTTTGGTTTAAGCCGGATCCGAGTATTATATTGAGTAGGTATAATATCTTTGTCTCAGTTGCATTTGTATTCGGTCGTAATACAAATGCGGGTATTTTTATACAGTTTCGGGGTTATCCTGAAAGTCGTTTCAGGATGACTTTTGGAAGTTGCCAGTTTCCAGTTTTCTATCAGCCGTCTTTTAACATTTGGTTAAAGACGGATTTATCTTTTCTTCAGTTGAGGTGAGTCAGTGTTCTAGAAGCATCTAGATGAGGTGACTAGGATTAATTGGTGTTGAGTTTTCATTGGATGCATTTAATGGTTCATTAATGCATGATGACTAGGTTTATGACTCATGCTTTAACATTAAAGCATTTTGTTTAGCTAAGGATATTTGTTCATGATCTTTTGCTTAAGGTTACTCTCCCCTCTCTCCTACACTCACCTCCCTCTACCTATATATGGCCGGCCCTCTCTCTCCACACACTCACTCACTTGAGGTTTTCATATGGTTGTAAAAGATATGATAGTATTTGGAGTGCATGGAATTTTACAGTTCATTTCATTCCATCACCCAATTCCCTCGGCAACTTCATTAACCGATCGTCCACGGACTTGGACGAAGTGAGACAAAGTCATCTACTCATTCTCTACATCATTCTTGGTCGTCTCTTTTAGCAAACTTGACGACCGAGTTTCCTCGAGTCAGAGGCGGGAGCCCGTTTAAAGAATCGTCGACGTGGTGCCACCTCGACGAGGATATCGGAGATCGACGAGATCGGAGCAGCCGCAACGGAGCGTGGGATGATGGTTAAAGAACGAAGGACTCGGATCGTTCGGTATAACTTTTCTACACTCTTTACAGTTTGTTAGTTTAGCAATAATGGCAGATCCCGGTTAAAGTATACGATAGCGCCAGTTAAAAAGTTTTTGTTCCGCATTTGGCGTCTGTAGACGGCCGGGGCGCTAGCGTAGACTTACAATTCACAGAATCAGAAGTTGTTCTGGGCGTTTCCTATGGGTTCAAGATTAACTTTAACCGTGTACCACGGGACCAGGTATTTGCTCTGGATGCTTCCCATGGGGTCATAGCCGTGTTCTGTGAGGACCAGGCTCCGCTCTAGACGTTTCCCACGGGGTCAGGATTGACATAGGTCGTGTTCCACGTGACCAGGAATTTGCCCTGGATGCTTCCCATGGGGTCATAGCCGTGTTCTGCGAGGACCAGGCTCCGCTCTGGATGTTTCCCACAGGGTCATAAGCCGCGTTCTACGTGACCAGGAATTTGCTCTGGATGTTTCCCACGGGGTCAGGATTGACATAAGCCGCGTTCCACGAAACCAAGAATTTTGCTCTGGATGCTTCCCAAGGGGTCATATCTGTGTTCTGCGAGGACCAGGCTCTGCTCTGGACGTTTCCCACGGGGTTAGGATTGACATAAGCCGCGTTCCACGTGACCAGGAATTTTGCTCTGGATGCTTCCCACAGGGTCATAGTCGTGTTCTGCGAGGACCAGGCTCCGTTCTGGACATTTCCCACAGGGTCTGGATTGATATAGGCCGTGTTCCATGAAACTAGGAAAGGTCGACTCTCGGTTGTTTGTGCATCGTCGAGTCATGGAACTGGGAATTTTGCCACAACTCCGATTTGTTAACGTTGTATATTCCTGCAGAGACACTGATTTCTCTGCGGGTCGGCGTGAATCGAGATGTTCTTGTCAAGGACGTTGATTTCCCTTAATCGAGGTATTTGCCAAGGACATTAATTTCCTTGGAGTCGAAACGAATCGAGGTATTCCTGCAAAGACACTGATTTCTTTGCGGGTCGATGCAAATCGAGGTGCTCTCATCAAGGACGCTGATTTCCCTGAATCGAGGAGGATGCCAAGGACGCTGATTTTCTCGGAGTTGAAACGAATCGAGAAGTTCTCGCAAGAATGTCCTAACGTCACAGTTAACCTCTGATGTTTACGACAGAGGTCCGTTAGGGTCTGTGGTACTAGGGTTTTGCCCGTCGTACCGTCGCGTTGGCTGATGAATTCCTCGATTGGCAATCTTGCTATTCGAGTAGCCTTTGCGACTGTTGTGTCTCTGATCCCTTCGGGGGCTGGACAAGACGTCTTCAAGCAATCTTCCTAGGCAGTTTGACCGTCGGAAGAGCAAGCGTTAGGAATTTTGCCACGCCGCTTTTTACTTGAGGTTAGGCTCAGTTTGGGGAGCCCCGATGAGTCATAACCACTCCGCGCTAGTGTGGGATGATCTCCGATAGTCTTTTATGTTTTATATGAGTTGCCGTCAAGACCCTGAAGCTAGGAATTTGGCCTTTGCTTCGTTTGCTGGCATTGCGTCTGCTGTATCGAGACGAATGTCGCGGTTGTCTCTAGGTTGTTGGTGAACCGTTGAGGTTTGGAACTAGGGATTTTGTCATGGTTCCGTTGTTTGATTGTCGCTTCTGAATCATGCTGGAGGAAGAACGCTGTGGTGACGTCTCGTCTGCTGTATCGAGACGAACATCGAGGTGGTGACCACTCTATGTGGGATGATCTCTGGTAATCTTTCAGGTTTTATATGAGTTACCGTCAAGACCCTGAAGCTAGGAATTTGGCCTTCGCTTCGTTTGCTTTGGCGTGTCCGAATCCTGTTGGAGGAAGGACGCTGTGGTGACATCTCATCTGCTGTATCAAGACGAGCGTCGAGGTGGTGACCACTCCATGTGGGATGATCTCCGGTAGTCTTTTAGGTTTTATATGAGTTACCGTCAAGACCTTGAAGCTAGGAATTTGGCCTTCACTTCGTTTGCTTTGGCGTGTCCGAATCCTGTTGGAGGAAGGAGTCGTTGTTGACATTGCGTCTGCTGTAACGAGACGAATGCTGCGGTGGAGTTGGGATTTTGCCATCACTCTGCTTTGTTTCGACCATGAGGTCTTTTGTTGACGTTGCGTCTGCATCCTGCTGGACTGCGAAGAAACGCCATTGTTGACATCGCGTCTGCTGTAACGAGACGAATGCTGCGGTGGAGCTGGGATTTTGTCGTCGCTCCGCTTTGTTTTGACCCTGAGGTCTTTTGTTGACGTTGCATCTGCATCCTGTTGAACTGCGAAGGAACGTCATTGTTAACATTGCGTCTACTGTAACGAGACGAATGCTGAGGTGGAGCTGGGATTTTGCAGTTACTCCGCTTTGTTTCGTTGTGTCGCTTCTGTTCCTTACTGGTATAAGGAGGAACGTTGTTGTTGGCCTTCTGGGATGCAGATGTGACCGTCGAGACTTGGCTCTCTTTCTGATGGAGCCTGGTGGGATTATATGGTTCCCTCTTTGTTTGCGCCCTTAGATTGTATACAGGGATCGATGTGATCTTACCTGTAGGGCAAGAGTTTCATCTTACATATTTTTTCTTTCCGCGATGCTCTATCATTTCAGCTTTTATATCTCAAAAGTCGTGATTGCCCAATCATTTCGGCTATTTTTCGCGGTGCCTAATCATTTTTGCTATTTTTTTTATTTACTCGCTGCTTTTTATTGCGAGTTGACCAACCATTTCGGCTATTTTGTATGCATACATTTTTACTTGCTGATTTTGTTGCAAGTAGCCCCACCATTTCGAATATTTCGTATGCATTTGTGGCTCGCTGGCTTTTCGCTGCGAGTTTGGAATTGGACACCGATTTCGGCATCAGTATCGCTACAACTGGGATATTGCCAGGAGCGAATCATCATTTGCCTCTGTTGATGTCGAACAAAGGTGGGTTAGCGAACAGGATTAGGATCCTGTCGACTAAGGCTTTTGACTTCATGAGCCATAAGGGTATTATAAAGGTATTTCTCCCTACGAGTCATGAGGATCACGTAGGTGCGTTTTCTCCTTAGGAATCGTGAGGATTCCTAAGTGTGTGTTCTTTTATAAGTCGTAAGGATTTTACATGAGTGTTTTCTCCTTATAAGTCGAGGGGACTCACAAGTATTGTTTGCTGTACGAGCATATCCCTAGTCACGAATGGGACTTTGTTAGGGAAATGTTTATTCGCGCCCGTGGATTGTATACAAGGGTCAATACTGAACCACTTGTAGGGCAGCATCGGAGGTTGGGATAGCTTAAGAACAGGCTTAGATCCCTATAGCTTAAGGCTTTTGAATCCTATGAGCCGTGAGGGTCCCATAGGAGGGTTATCCTTACGAGTCGTGAGGATCTCGCAAGTGTAATTTCTCCTTAGGAATCGTGAGGATTCCTAAGTGTGTTGCTCCCTTGTGAGTCGTAAGGATCTCACGCAGGTGGATTCTCCTCATAAGGTCGAGGGGACCTTGCAAGTGTCTTTTAACGAGATTGTGCCCTTTCGGGTTTTCACAGAACTCGCCAGTAGCCCTGCTGTTTTTACTCACAGAGCCCTTTCGGGTTTTCATCCGTGCCCATTTTGCTTATGGGCATACCGTTTTTTTTAACACGTCGGCCTAGGGATGCCGCGGGTTTGTAGTATTTTAAAGACGTTTCGGTCATAGGTCCGAGACTTTTCGGGCAACGTACGATTACGCGGCTAGATTTTCTTTCAAATCCTTGCATCTTTTATGTCAGAGGTGGATTCCTTGAAGAGAGAGATGAGGGCGATTTCTTCGTCAGAGTCGCTTCCAAAGGTGATAACTTGCGACCCCTTAATGTCGACTATGTGACAGTTGTCGACGGCTCTTTTGCGCTCATCTTTCGTGCTTTTCTTTTTAGATGAGCTTCGTTCAGGAATGCGTCAATTATTTCGTCTGATGGTCCTAGAAGTTCCGGCTCAGGATCTGCCCCCAATTTCTTTGCGTCAGGAGCTTCTTCACCGTTTATTAACGAGTGAGAGATTGCATGGCAGCTTGCCACATAATCCTCAGGTTCATCCGACGAGTCTTCTCCATTGTCATCATCTCCATCCTCGAGGACGTGGCTGAGGAATTCTTGGAGTGTGACTGGGGTCCTCGATTTCTGATTATATTCTTCCAGCGCGTCAATATGTTTTTGCAGTTCCGTGCGCTTGACATCAGGCTTCACGGGCATTTTGGTCTTCTCCTTCTTCTTCGATGACTTTGTCGGCTGGGTATGAGCGCTTTGACTATCACCACCAATTTTTGTAGTTGGGCGCGGTTTCAGCATTCCCTCGATGACCTCGGGTTCCAGTGGATTTTTCCACCTGATCGCCGAACATACTTGGAGATCCTTCATCATTCTTTTCGTCTTGGCTGAAAGAACGACCTCCCATGGAGCTTCTTCTATAAATGAGCACGATGCCCCCGGCATGTCTATCTTTTTCGGAGCATGTAGTTGTGGCGGGTTCACCTTCCAATTTTCAGACAACACGAATTTGCCTTGCTGGTATTGGTCTTCAACCCAATTTTTGAAGACGTAGCAATCTTCGAGTGGATGGCCCAATGCTCGATAGTAGGGGCAGTAATTGGGATCGTTGACATCGTTCGGTTGCGGTGGGTGTCTCGACTCCGGTAGAGTGATGAGCCCGTTGTGCACTGCTAGTTCGAACAGTCTCCTTGTTTTATCTCGGGGAAATGAGTAAGGACGTCTTAACTTCTCATCAAGGGATTGTTGCTTGTTGCTTTGGCGAAAAACCGATCTCGGGCCATTCGGCTGTTGTTGAGAGTTGGTGACGAAGGTTGCTTTCCCTTTGCCCTTTTCATTCCAAGGCCCCGTCTTTGAATAGGAAGGCCTATGGCCCATCTGGTCCATTTGGGCCAGCTTTTCAATCAAGGCCTGGAAGGTGGTCGGCTTGAAGAACATCATGAATTGGGATATGGTCGCTTGAAGGTCAAGAGTGCCCACGAACATGCCTACCGCAGGCGCTTCTTCAATGCGTTGCTAGCACTTCGACCATAGATTCCGCCACCGTATCGCGTACTACACCCATATTTCGCCCGGCTTTACCCGGGCATTAATTAATGCGGTGATTGGGGTGCGTTCTCTATCGCTTGCGCACCTCTGTGTAAAGAGCAACTCCATTTCTGCAAACGTCTTAACGGAGTCATTCGGGAGCTCGGAATACCACTCAAATGTCGTCTCTGACAAGCTGCCAACAAACTGGCGGAGCAGTAGTTTATGATCACCTCCAGTATTACCGCACAAGGCTCTAAATTGAGCAACATGCTGATGCGGATTTCCCGTCCCCTTATATACGTGGAATTTGGGGATCGTGTATCCCGGCGGGTAATTTATTTGGTCATACCAACCCGGATAGGGTCATCCAGTTTTAACAATTTGCCCAGCCACTTCATTTTCCTAGTGAACTCATATCTGCTGAGTGATGTAATCATCCAGGGCAGCTTTGGAGATTGTCTCCTCCCTGGCTACTGACAGAGCCAGCAAAGGATGTGATGTCTCTCCTCTATCATCTTCAATTATTACTGAAGGTTCTTCGGCTGGAGGGTCCGGCTGGATCATCATGCTCACCATGTCTTGGAATAGAAGGGCCATTTATTTTATATTGGCCGCTTGTTCTACGGCCTCCTTGTCCTTCTTCTCAAGCATTCTCCGAAGGAATTCGGCATCAGTTTCCTGCTCACGGCGCTGCTCCGAGGACGTCTCCGGACTTACTTTCGGTCCCGTAAGTGCGGCCATAGCTGTTAGCATTTCTTAGAGCTTTTGTTGTTGTTGCTCCTGGGCTTTAGTCACTGATCGCGTAAGAGGTTGATGAACCGTGGAGATACGGCTGTCCTATTTTCCAGATTCCATATAGACGGTATGCACCACCATGCCCCCAGCCTTAGGGCGTTTGGGTTTTTGGCCTTTGGAGTTTGCTTCCGGCACTTGAGCTTTATTGGGCCTCTCTTTTTTGTGAAAAGTCGCTTTGGTTTTGGGAGGAACCGCTGTATCGGGATCCGTCTTAGGATGAGTCCCCCTGTATTTGAAAGAGGATTTGTCAGAGTTTGGCTAACGTTTAGGGGAAGAGCCGCAGTTGACGACAGAGACCTTCACTCGCTTCCGTACTTTATATATAGATGAGGAAAGTCTCTTCAGGGAGCGAACTGGTTTCTGCTCTCGTGGGATCTCCATAGGCTGCAGAGATTTCTCGAATATTGCGGTAGGAAAATTTTATCTGACCCTTCACACTAATTTGAAGCTGTTCCTGGTTGGAACAACATTCACCACTGAGGTTGAAACAAAACCATACGGAGAACTGCCCCAGCTCATTTTGTATGATGCCAATATCGACGTCGACCATTTCTTACGGCCAGGATTTGATTAGCTTCAGGATTTTGCCGAGCCTGCCCCATGTTTCCTTTGAGAGCTTGAATATTCTGCCCCCTGCGTCGACCTTGGTCCTAGGCATGTGCCAGCTTTTTGAGGACTGATTCCATCGGCAAAGCTGCTGCTTGGGGAGCCCGCCTGTGGACGACAGACACTCTCTGGGATTCCTCTATCGGTGTTGAGGCACCGAGGGTGGGGGTGGGAGCATCGACCCGAAGAGAAGCCCGTTGATTTCTTGAAGAGCCGGATTACAGAGATTTGAGCCCGCAAGTGGCCCGTACTTGACTCCACCAGATATGACAGAGCCTGTGTTGTTAAGGTGGGAACAAACGCCATTCTTCATAAAGACGAAGCGCCGACCTCAGTATCCACTCCCCTAAGGGCAACCACAAACATACACACCACGATTATCTGATCATGAGAAAAACACGACACACGAAATGTGGAGTGGAAAGAGGAAAAGGTCCCACCGGGCGTGCCAGAATCTGTTCCCTACCAAAAGACGCGACCGGGACGCTGGGACGTCAGGGCATGAACTGTAAGTCTACGTTAGCGCCCCGGCAGTCTACAGACGCCAAATGCGGAACAAAAACTTTTAAACTGGCGCTACCGTATACTTTAACCCGGATCTGCCATTATTGCTAAACTAACAAACTGTAAAGAGTGTAGGAATGTTATACCGAACGATCCGAGTCCTTCGTTCTTCAACCATCATCCCACGCTCCGTTGCGGCTGCTCCGATCTCGTCGATCTCCGATATCCTCGTCGAGGTGGCACCACATGATCGGTTCTTTAAACGGGCTCCCGCCTCTGACTCGAGGCAACTCGATCGTCAAGTTTGCTAAAAAAGACGACCAAGATTGATGTAGAGAATGAGTAGATGACTTTGTCTCACTTCGTCCAAATCCGTGGACGATCGGTTAATGAAGTTGCCGAGGGAATCGGGTGATGGAATGAAATGGACTGTGAAATTCCATACACCGATAAAACCTATCATAATCTTTTCTCTCTAGAAATCAAGTAAGTAAATGAGAGAGAGAGAGGAGGCTATATATATCAAAGGAGGGAGGTGAGTGTAGGAGGGTTCAAGTGGTGACCATAAACCTTGATAGTTATCATAACCATTAAGAAAGAATGAATCATTAAATAGAACCAATAAGAACAAACCTAGTCATCTTTGCATTAATGACACCATTAATGCAACCAATGAAAACTTAACACCAATTAATCCTAGTCACCTCATCTAGAACCTTCTAGAAGCTTCTAGAAGCATGACTCATCATATCTGAAGAAAAGATAAATCCGTCTTTAACAGAATGTTAAAAGACGGCTGATAGAAAACTGGAAACTGGCAACTTCCAAAAGTGATCCTGAAACGAATTTCAGGACAACCCCGAAACTGTATAAATATACCCGCATTTGTATTACGACCGAATACAAATGCAACTGAGACAAAGATATTATACCTACTCAATATAATACTCGGATCCGGCTTAAACCAAAGCCGACCAGTATCATCTGTCCGAAAATCGACACGTGCGTAAACGCACGTGCATTTTCCGAACCCTGCCATAAAACCATACGGCCTCTACAACGTTTCGCCCGAACTTGGGAAACTGTCTGTGGGGGCCTCTAATGACTCTTCAGCACCCTGGCAGTGGGTTTAACCACAAACCGTCAGCGGCACTAGCTATGCGTAACGGCTGCCCATGGACTGACCTCAAGGGTGGCCGAGGAGCGAACTCAAGGGAGACCGATGAGCGAACTCCTCCGAAAACCCTACTGAGCCTAACAGTGACAATGTATATACAGTCCGGTCCGTTCGTCAATGAGTATCGCATATCCGCCTAGGGGGCTAGTAACGTCAGACCCCCATTAGCAGTATAAGTCGTGTCGGAGTGTAGCCCAGAACGCCCTGAGATACTACTGGAATACCTACCAGTAAATCTCATGCCTCGGCCGAGGGCTTTGCGTAATGGCTCTCCTAGACACAGCACGATCTCGCCCCCAATACCGGGAGAGACGAATCCCCTGCCGATCCGCTCACGTGCCTCCATATGGCTCGGGACTGTACCCAAAAGCTACCTGTTTGCACGACTCCTTTGAGCCGTGGTAGGGTAGAAATCAAAGCACAGTGGGAACTCATACGAGACAAATGACGACCTCAGGTCGATGAACTAACCTGTACACATGTCACCAGGGAACTGCTATCTGACGATAGGTATAGTACTAACTAGCAGATTCCCGGCGAGTCCTGTCCGGTGTACTCATAACCCAATGAGCACCTGTATACATCTTAGGTGATCCAACTGACACCAGTGGCTTGTGAGACCGGCCACCGCCCCTCGTCGGGGTCTCGACTGTACATACTAGTCTACTCCGGAGTATCGATGCCCTGTCTCGAAACTCCCACGACTAGGGACCACAATTAAGGATATGCATATAAACTACCCAACTCTCACGTATATGATCGCCATCATACAGTTGGTAGTAAAGCAAGATCCTAAGGGCTCTATCAAAGTGTAACATATAATCAGTCACCTGAACATGTACACGACTGATAAAGGCAAGCCAGATAGCATACTATCATTTCGAGTAAGACTGTCCTACCGGGATAGGTCCTCCGCAATCATTGCAATCACGTACCTGCGATCCAATAATTGACTATGAGGGCACTATCTCCAACAATCTCCCACTTGCACTCAAGGCTAATATTGCGATGTCGACTACTCACAGCCCGTGTGAAACCGAACATCCAACTCCTCTACTAATCAGTTTCACAAAGCCCGTTTGTAAAACTATTGTGTTCGAGAAATAGCCTCGGTGAGTGGATCCGCCTAGAAGTTTCTTTCTGTATCTCTCTTAATCTCAAGTTCACGGAGAAAGCCATCTCCCGAATTGAGTAGTACCTGTCTTAGAATATGTCTGGATATCTGATGGGACCTTAGTTCATAAATGAACTTCATATCCAAACTTCTTAGACTGTATGGATCACTGAACCTAATCAGTATCCGGCACCATGCCACCCACAGTATCCTCTGGAACCACCTGTCCATAATACTGTCCCTCGTCAGAGGGAAAACTAAAACTCTGACAATCACTCTGTCATCCATGTCACCTTTGAAGCCTGGAATGATAATCGTCTCCCGAAGGAGGCTGCCGTCATCAAATCCGTAGAACATGTACCAATGTTCTAAAACTGCTTCCTTATGTTTCTCCAGGATTGGATTAATACAAACTTATTGCATCTAGTGCAAAACCAATATTTGGTGTGGTACTTGACATGTCATGATTGACTCAATTGCCTAAGCAAGTGATCTGCCAATCATACACATCCCTCTCCCCTTTAGTCTATACGACACCTTTAGAGAGGGTGACTCCATCACCTGCAGGTACACTACCATGCTAGGAGTCAACTATTCTAAAAACCATTAGAATATCTGTCAAAGTACCTACATTGGGAAACTACCCAAATCCAGATCTAAAGCCATAGATCTAGAAACCAGAATGTCAAATATTATATCCATATCCTGTCTGGAGAAACAACTGTGCGACGACCACAGTCCAACCGATCGTAGTATAGGAATTTTACTTCCTACTCTGTGTATGTCATCCAGATACCATGACATCACACCCTACTACCTTCTTAACTGATCCATCCCCTATTCTGATTGAAGTCAAACCCATGACTGTCACATCAAAATTAGATGATCTATCTCTGCTATAACTGCTCAAGTCTATAAATAGACATAAGCTACTTGCCCACCATGCTTCCGTTGCTCCCACTGACTACGACAACCCTCCTACCGGGTCTCATATCCTGGAACAACAGTAGTGTCAAGTCTGGGTAGATAAGAACCTCCCTGTCACCGTCCTTGAGGCTACCGAAGTACCTCTCGGGTGTCTGAGGTTACCTACCATACCTGCGGAGTGGCTATTGGAATGTCAAACCTGATTGAATGTATAGGTCCTATTAAATTTTTCCGTAATCATTCGCGGTTCTGGAATCACTTCCAGTTCTACCATACTCCCACTACTGTTTTCTGAAAAAGATCCATTTTTACTAAAACTGTGGCGAGTCAAGAACAATATCACTATTGATCTTCTAAATGGTAGAATATCAACCCTCGTCATAGCCAGGGTCAACCCACAAACAGCCATTACAGAAACGTGCCCTGAGTTATCCAGTGTCTGGTTTTAATCATAAGCTGGACAACTCCCCGTACCTTAATTTCTTTTAAGGTACAAACTATTCTATATCCAATATAGAAACTTTGGCACTAATTTAATTTGGAACCATATTCAAATCCATGCATCTGTCTCCAGTGCATATCAACTTAATGGAAAGAGGCTAATCAGCATTACTCAACTTAGGAATCCATCCAATTATGAGTAACCTGAAAGAGAAAACTCGTTTCTCAAAACCATCACTATCATCTGAATACTATTCACAAGAATCTACATCTTCGATCTCTTTGAAGAATCCCGATACTTGTGATACCTGGTTCTCTACTTTATTCTTATACCCACAACTTCTCAAAACTTAGACCTTTATTTCTACGAAACACTTGTCTAAGTACTAGAGAAGTTATAAGTAAACAGAACATAGTACGAGGACCTACCCCTTTGTCCTGATGGACACTTGGACAACATACAATACTCTGTATAAGTCCGCTGAGTTAAACAACTCAAAACCTGTGCGTCGTAGGTAGAAAACTGTACCCTGGCGATTTCCTCAAATATCACCAATTGCAACGAATTCCGATATAATGAGTATGATCACCTAATTCCCAATATCTTACTCCCACTCATCATCTGTAAAACCATACAGATATGAGAATGAAACCTGGTAAATACATACCCTTGGAGTAAGTGTCTAATCGGGAAAACAGTTTTTCTTTAACAATGCACTGAAACATGAAAATGTTTGGTATTCATAGCAATGCCTCTTCCATAATCCAATTCATGACTTCAACCGTATATTTTATTGCCATCTCTCCAAATCCCTTTATTTGTCTTTAGTCGTTACCTTCTGTACACCATCGTTAGGCTAACTGGTTTTCTTCCTTCCCTACCGTTCGGCACCAGCCTATGGTTTGGAAGAAGACTATCCAGTAAGCATAATAGGTGTACCCTCCTAAACCAAGGAGTACTCGCAACTGAGAGAAGGTGACGATAAAAGAAAACTGAATAATACCTTATTCTTCTTAAAGGTGAAATAGGAGCGGCGATGAAGTACACGGTTTTGGTCGTGAATGATATCAGTCGCAATTTACTTTGCCCTCTTTCTAATCCCTTTATTTTGTCTTTACATATTACCTTCTGCACACCCTACTTAGGCTAATTGGTTTTCTTCATTCCCTACCTTTCGGCACCAGCCTATGGTTTGGAATAAGACTATCCAATAGGCGTAATAGGTGTACTCTCCTAAACCAAGGAGCTCTCGCAACCTGAGAGAAGGTGATAATAAAAGACAACTGAATAAACCAATTCTATTTCTCCTGAACCTGGATCCATCCCCGAAGAAGTCCCTTCAAGTTCGTATATAACCATACGATGGATCTATCCAATGGAAGTGGATATCCGTAGTAATACGGGTGTTCTGAGAAATTCAAAGGGTAAAAGAAGGAGTGGCAATGACTTATGCAACATAGACAATCCAAAAGCCAGTATATTAAGAAGGTTCGGTCAACCTGGTCTCTGAGTCATAGTCTTGGATCGGTCAAAGGTTGCTGCCAAAGAGAGAGAGAGAAAAGAAACACTCTGCGTGCACTCTAACCTAGATCAGAATGGTTATCATTTTATCTAATCCGGAAACCTCCCACTGTCCTGTCAAATTCTCCTCCAAACCTAAAGAAGAATCAATCGGGATCACCCGAAGAGTAAACCAACTCATCAGTGGGAATCAGGATCCAACTCTCATCGCATGATAACGTGATGGAATGCATCCACGTTACTCATACTCCAGAAGGTATGCGCATACTCGGCAAGTTTCAGTTTCTTTAGAAACTCCTGATATAGTTTTTGCCCCATGCTCTTATAACCTTGGCTTTGGTCAAAGTGTCATAAGTCACATGCCAAGTTCTACCCATCACTATCTTGTCAATTTGAACCCACCCGCACATGCCCCTGACTTTGGCCAATCGGCAGAACGACTGTCCCAAACTAACTCATCTATCTATGCAACAATTGAATACCCAGCAGCTACCAAACACTATGCCTTAACTTTGGCTAAAATGCATAGCTTGAATACTACTAAATACCCAAAAGAAGTGACGGAGGGCTACGACTGGTTTTTGGCGAAAAAACCTTTAGCGTAGTGAACTTGATATCGCTGAAGGAACCTGATAGCTTTTTAAAATATAGTGGCGAAAACCTTTTGCTAAAGAGGTCACTCCCGGTAAAGGGATCTCGGCTCTTTCCTCGTGGAATGAGGTGCAGGATATTCCACCGAATACCTCTATGCAAAGCAACTTGTAATCGACTATAGTGAAGTTATTACTCTGACGCAAACTTCTGTCCAAGGGGTCTTTCCCGGTGAAGGGATATCAGCCCTTGCCTCGTCGAATGAGGTGCAGGATATTCCACTGAATACCGCTATGCATAACAAAAGGAAACGTTTTTGCAACAACACCTTTTTAAAATTGTTCCAACAACTCAAACAGGTTTGTTTTTACTTTGCGTTGATCAGAATCAACGCAGTCCCATCATTCAATCACACCAGAAAAGAACGAAAATAAAATGTACGTATATGCCATCCGCATTCGTCACTGGGTCCCGTCATCACCCGTTAGGTTACTTAACTAACGACAGAGCGGGGACTGGACTAGCGCGGGTGTAAAACATATACAACATCTAATAGTATATAAACCAATATACATAATCGCTCCAGGCGTGATAGTATGCAACATTACAGAAAAGTAATAAGCATCACAGAACAATACAGATATCTGGGATCCCCGAGTTTCACAGAGCCACTGCTGAAACCCGACGTTCCCCTGTCGTGTGGATAGCCTGTGCAATGAAACCTAGACCCCTACGGGTGCGGCAAGTTACCCGCCAAAACCTGAAGCGAGGCAGTCCCCACAGCATAGTGAATGGAACACCCGGCACTTCACGGAATCCGGTAAACTGAGCACCCCTCCTTGGGTCAACCTGTACCCCCTACGAGTGCGGCGAATAGTCTGCCAATTCTGAAGTGGGGCCCCTCTGCCTCTCAAAGCCATGAGATGCGGACCCGTTGCTTTCCCGAACCCGGCTATCCGTGCACTCCGTCTCGGGGCAAAACCTAGTACAGTAATGAAAAATAGTACAATAGGTACATCGACCGCAACCTGGTCGTGCCCCAAAAGAATATTATACAACAGGCAGTGACGGCAGTCCACAAGTTGGACGCTCGCCCCGCAATATCAAATGTACAAATAAACTCAAACTGTACTATCATTGCACACTGCTATCCACCACGACAAAACCGCAACAATACAGCACAACACAGAACATCAACGCGAATGTCACGTTCGCAAACCCGTCTAAAAGAACTATAGCAGTTAAACGCGGTTTACCGATCAAATGACATTCCCGGTCGGAGATATAATGTAAGCACTGTAAACTAACGTGTTTAAATTACGATCGACCAAAGACCAAATATCAAAAAGTGGGCCCCACGGCTTACTGGTGAACAGTAACAAAACCTGGGCGTAAATGATATATACCAAAAATCACAAAATCCCTAATAAAGCCAACTGAGAAAAACTGGTGCACTGTTCCCTCTGAAGCGCGGCGGTTCCGCGGTCAAACCCTAGGTTTGACCGCGGAAGCGCGGCGCTTTAGTGGGATCACGTGACCGTCTTTTCTCAGATGTCTTAGAAAACCCTGCACTGATTTTTAAGATATACAGAAATCAATTTTGACACCGTTTAAAATTAACAGAAACTGTCGGCTAGGATTTTTGTGTTTTTCGATTTTCGGTCGGATCGATGTTTTAAACGCGTTAGCACAAGTTAGTATAGCAAAATGGTGAGGCTCTGATACCACTGTAAGTCTACGTGAGCGCCCCGGCAGTCTACAGACGCCAAATGCGGAACAAAAACTTTTAAACTGGCGCTACCGTATACTTTAACCCGGATCTGCCATTATTGCTAAACTAACAAACTGTAAAGAGTGTAGGAATGTTATACCGAACGATCCGAGTCCTTCGTTCTTCAACCATCATCCCACGCTCCGTTGCGGCTGCTCCGATCTCGTCGATCTCCGATATCCTCGTCGAGGTGGCACCACATGATCGGTTCTTTAAACGGGCTCCCGCCTCTGACTCGAGGCAACTCGATCGTCAAGTTTGCTAAAAGAGACGACCAAGATTGATGTAGAGAATGAGTAGATGACTTTGTCTCACTTCGTCCAAATCCGTGGACGATCGGTTAATGAAGTTGCCGAGGGAATCGGGTGATGGAATGAAATGGACTGTGAAATTCCATACACCGATAAAACCTATCATAATCTTTTCTCTCTAGAAATCAAGTAAGTAAATGAGAGAGAGAGAGGAGGCTATATATATCAAAGGAGGGAGGTGAGTGTAGGAGGGTTCAAGTGGTGACCATAAACCTTGATAGTTATCATAACCATTAAGAAAGAATGAATCATTAAATAGAACCAATAAGAACAAACCTAGTCATCTTTGCATTAATGACACCATTAATGCAACCAATGAAAACTTAACACCAATTAATCCTAGTCACCTCATCTAGAACCTTCTAGAAGCTTCTAGAAGCATGACTCATCATATCTGAAGAAAAGATAAATCCGTCTTTAACAGAATGTTAAAAGACGGCTGATAGAAAACTGGAAACTGGCAACTTCCAAAAGTGATCCTGAAACGAATTTCAGGACAACCCCGAAACTGTATAAATATACCCGCATTTGTATTACGACCGAATACAAATGCAACTGAGACAAAGATATTATACCTACTCAATATAATACTCGGATCCGGCTTAAACCAAAGCCGACCAGTATCATCTGTCCGAAAATCGACACGTGCGTAAACGCATGTGCATTTTCCGAACCCTGCCATAAAACCATACGGCCTCTACAACGTTTCGCCCGAACTTGGGAAACTGTCTGTGGGGGACTCTAATGACTCTTCAGCACCCTGGCAGTGGGTTTAACCACAAACCGTCAGCGGCACTAGCTATGCGTAACGGCTGCCCATGGACTGACCTCAAGGGTGGCCGAGGAGCGAACTCAAGGGAGACCGATGAGCGAACTCCTCCGAAAACCCTACTGAGCCTAACAGTGACAATGTATATACAGTCCGGTCCGTTCGTCAATGAGTATCGCATATCCGCCTAGGGGGCTAGTAACGTCAGACCCCCATTAGCAGTATAAGTCGTGTCGGAGTGTAGCCCAGAACGCCCTGAGATACTACTGGAATACCTACCAGTAAATCTCATGCCTCGGCCGAGGGCTTTGCGTAATGGCTCTCCTAGACACAGCACGATCTCGCCCCCAATACCGGGAGAGGCGAATCCCCTGCCGATCCGCTCACGTGCCTCCATATGGCTCGGGACTGTACCCAAAAGCTACCTGTTTGCACGACTCCTTTGAGCCGTGGTAGGGTAGAAATCAAAGCACAGTGGGAACTCATACGAGACAAATGACGACCTCAGGTCGATGAACTAACCTGTACACATGTCACCAGGGAACTGCTATCTGACGATAGGTATAGTACTAACTAGCAGATTCCCGGCGAGTCCTGTCCGGTGTACTCATAACCCAATGAGCACCTGTATACATCTTAGGTGATCCAACTGACACCAGTGGCTTGTGAGACCGGCCACCGCCCCTCGTCGGGGTCTCGACTGTACACACTAGTCTACTCCGGAGTATCGATGCCCTGTCTCGAAACTCCCACGACTAGGGACCACAATTAAGGATATGCATATAAACTACCCAACTCTCACGTATATGATCGCCATCATACAGTTGGTAGTAAAGCAAGATCCTAAGGGCTCTATCAAAGTGTAACATGTAATCAGTCACCTGAACATGTACACGACTGATAAAGGCAAGCCAGATAGCATACTATCATTTCGAGTAAGACTGTCCTACCGGGATAGGTCCTCCGCAATCATTGCAATCACGTACCTGCGATCCAATAATTGACTATGAGGGCACTATCTCCAACATGAACTTCGGGGGCATATGCTAATTGGTGATATCCGTCCACCTCTCCGAAGATGCCAAGTTGATTTATGACACCGTATATCGAAGGTTTAAACGGATGCGGCCGATGTAGCAGACTTCGTCAGATTCCCCCTCATTGAGGGGTTTTTGATTATGGGGACGCTCTTCCCTGTAGGCGCAAGCCCCTGCGGTTAATTACGCTACCGCATCGCGGTAACCACTTTCTCCTTCTCCATATGGTCACTTCGTGTCATGGGTGTTTGTTTGGTTTTTGGTTGCCCGTGGATTGTATACGGAGACTAATTTATTTTGTCGCCCGTTGGACGTGGATTAGTCCAAATCCGTATTTTCTTAGATTTGGGTTTGGGGGTTGGTTTTAAGGATACGTTAATCTCATTTGAGACTAAGATCGACTTAAACGTTTGTTATGGATACGTTAGTCTAATTTTAGACTAAGATCAACTTAACGGGATCATTTAGATCCAACAAGAGAGCATTTGGGCTCTACTGTTTAGTTTAGGGACATTGTGGTCGATTACCAGTTTAAGAACATGGTGGTCCATTACCAGTTTAAGGACATGGTGGTCCAATACCAGTTTAAGGACATGGTGGTCCATTTTAGGGACATCATAGTCCGTGAGTTTAAAGACCTCACAGTCAAGGTTAAGGACATCATAGTCCGTGAGTTTAATGACCTCACAGTCAAGGTTAAGGACATCATAGTCCGTGAGTTTAATGACCTCACAGTCAAGGTTAAGGACATCATAGTCCGTGAGTTTAAAGACCTCACAGTCAAGGTTAAGGACATCATACTCCGTGAGTTTAAGGACCCTACAGTCCAGGTTAAGGACATCATAGTCCGTGAGTTTAAAAACCTCACAGTCAAGGTTAAGGACATCATAGTCCGTGAGTTTAAAGACCTCACAGTCAAGGTTAAAGACATCATAGTCCGTGAGTTTAAGGACCCCACAGTCCTTGAAATGTATGGTTGTCAGGACCCGTCACCTCTCTGAAGACGTTGAAGGATTACAACGACAAATATCAGAGGAGTAAAGAGATGTACACTCGAACCGGTATGAGTTGGTTGAAAGATCTGTAGTCCAATTTGGGGCTAAGATCTGTTAAAATATTTATGAGCAGATAGGCTCAATTATAAGTTGAAGACTTATAGCCAATATTGGGCTAAGTCCAATAAATGTTTAATATTTTTATTCTGGGCTATTGAGCCTTTATTTGGGCTTAGCCCCTTTAACAATGTCGAGCATTATATCTTGGCAAAGTCTTTTCTTTTGTCTTGTATTGAATGCAGAGCATTCGTCAGAGCTCTGGCTTATTAAAGAACAATTTATGTTCTATCAGCGCAACACGTGGCGCACCAGGCGCTTTGCGCCAGTAAAAGAGCGCGGTGCGCTTCTGCTGAGTAGCGCACATGTAAGGGACACGTGTCGCACTCAGCGCTAGGTGCTAGATGATGAGCGCATGATGCCAGTTTATGAGCGCTGAGCGCTAATCCATGAGCGCATTGCGCTTTCAATTTAGTGGTGCACACGTGAGTGACACGTGGTGCGCTTGGCACTGAGCGCCAGCCCATGAGCGCAGTGCGCTATTTCAGAAGCGCAAAGCACAAGTTGTTAATTGGCGCATACGTGGTTGACACGTGGCGCATTTGGCGCTGAGCGTCGGTCCAGAGAGCGCAGAAGCGCAGTTCAAGAGCGCAAGGCACATTTCAAGAGCGCAAAGCGCATTTGATCAATTTTATGATCTGGGAACAAATTTATGTTCTTTTAAAAGAGACTTTGCCTCAAGATTTAAGAACAACAGTTCTTATTTTTCAAGAGATATTTCCAATCTCTTATGTTGATGAAAGGCTTTGACTTTATATATCCATGATATGTGAGAAGAATTATGTTCTTCTTTTATTTTATGATGAGATCTTTTGATCTCTTTTGTGAAAGAATTTTTTGTCTTGTAGATCTATGATCTTTTTTTTAAAGAAATGAACTTTTCTTTCTTAATCATTAGATGATTTCATCTCTGTGTTCATCATCCATCATCTTTACCTTGAAGAAGTATCTTCTTGTAAGAGCTTGCTCTTTTACTTTTGAGTTTCTCAAAGTTTATGGGGGGGTTTCTATATCAGACTTGAAGTCTTTGGGCCTTTATATAGGGCAAACTGATTTGTTGAATCAGTTAAAGAGATCTTTCTCTGATTGATTTGGGCATGTTCCCCCACCACTGGATCTTTGATCCTAGGGCTTCTGTTTTACAGAAGGCAATCTTCTTGTTTTTAACAAGATTGAAAAAAATCTTTCCATAACAGAATTTTAATTCTGGTTAATTAATGATTTATCATTATTATTAGATCTTTTGATCTAGTGGTGGGGAGTTTTTTAATTCCAGCGCTAGCGCACCCGTGCTTTGCACGTGGTGCACTGCTCAGGGCATGGCGCACCTGTATTTGACACTTGGCGTGCAGCGCGCCTAGCGCTAGCGCACACATGGTGCACTGCCTAGGGCGCAGTGCACCTAGAGCTACACGTGACATGCTGCTTAGAGCGCAGCGCACCTAGCTCTTAGTGACCCGTGCTTTGCACGTGGTGCGCTGCTCAGAGCGCAGCGCACGTGGTGCGCTACCTAGGGCACAGCGCACTGGGCGCTGGATCCGAAGCGTTGCTTCATTTTTTTTAAATTTGAATTTTGAACAGAGCTTTACTCTGATTGGGGGAAACAGGCATCAATATTCCAGAGTAGACTAGTGTATGTGTTTCTAGACTTTAATGAAGGGTGGTGGTCGGTCTCACAAGCCACTGGTGTTGTGTCACCTAAGACAGTATATAGGTGCTCACTGGAGGTGAGTACACCAGACGGACTTACCGAGAACTTCTAAATGGGATTATACATATCGTCAGATAGCAGTTCTCTAGTAACATGAGTACAGGTTATTCTTTTGACCTAAGATCGTCATTTGTTTCCTATGAGTTCCCATTGTACTTAGATTGCTGTCCTACCATGGCTCAAAAGAGTCGTGCAAACATATTTTAGTTGGGTACAGTCCCGAGCCACATGGAGGCAGTGAGCGATTGTCAGGAATTTGTCTCTCATTGTATTAGGAGTCTATTTCGCGCTGTGTTTGGTTGGCCATCACCATAAATCCCTGGCCAGGGTGGATGGGATTTACTGATTGGAGATCAGTAGGTGATGAGCTTAACTCTAGCATGACTTATCAGATTATTATGGGTCTGACGTTATCCATCCCCTAGACCCGGTATACGATACACTTAGATGAAGAGACCAGAATGTACGGAGATTGTCACATCAGGCTCATTAGGGTATGGACGAACTTGATTGTCGATCTCCCTTTCGGCAGATACCTGGGTAGCCGTTACGTACAGCTAATGCCGTTGACGTGCTTACAATTATGGATTTATCCAGTAACTCACTGCTAGCATATTGTCGAGTCTTTAGAGTCCCACACAGAGGGTTTTTCCTATAGATGATGTATATTGATACATACAGGGGGTCCGATTAAATACGTATATAAGCTACACAGAGTTTAATCGGACGGTTGATAATACTAGCCGACTTAGGATTAAACCGGATTACTAAATCAAGTATTGATTTAATTATATATATATATATATATATATATATTCTTGTATTATGTTCTCGATTCATTTTCTCTCTTGGCTATTCATATTTTTATATGGATACATGTATGTGTATTTGGATACGTATATCAGTTTGTATTCCGTATTTATACGGAATACATCTAGAAGGATGACACCTCATTTTTCATTTCTATTTATTATAAATGAGAGAAATAAGATAGAGGGTGAGGTGTAAAGGGAGTATGACAGAGAGGTTTGAGTTTGATTTTATATTCTAAAATCATTTGTGGTTACTATTGATGAATGATTGTTATTTTTCTCTCTGCACTTATCTCGTTTACACTTGAACATTCTCTTTGATCACTCTCTCATCCTCCTCCTTCTTGCTCTCATAAGCTTTGAAAATGAGAGAAAATCATAGTGGAAAAATCCTACATCCCCACACTCCATCTCTAGCAAGCGTGGAGTGCCGGTTGCTTCACTAAGTGAAGTTGGATCTTGGATCGGTTTCTCTCAGGTGGATCATCTTCGGCAAGGGCGGTCGCCTCTCAAACTTATTCCCGATGGCCTACTAGAAGCTTGGAGGGGTCTTCCACGATTGAGTGGACACGCGATAAAGGTTGTCGTTTCTATAAACCTTGTATTCATTAGTTAGCTAGTTTAGTGTTTGGAATGATTGTTAGGTTTGTAGTTGCTAGTACTCCCCGTAAAATTTTTGTTTTACGATTCCTCATTGGCCGCAGTTGTAGCGGCAAGAGCACTAGGAACCCTTCAACACCTAGTTCGTACTCTTATGGAAATCTTACTCTTTCATCTATATTGCATGTGCCCAAACTAACAATGAACCTTCTATCTATTAGTCAGATTGATGATTATGGTTGCACTATCTCTTTTTCATCAACTTCTTGTATTATGTAGGATACGATCACTGGTCAGAAAATTAGGACAAGCCGTAAAGTGAATGGCTTGGATCTGTTGGAGTATCTTCACTTATGTATCTCGAGTAAGACTGTAGCTAAATCAATTATCTCTGATATTTGGCTTCGCCGTTTAGGTCATATTTCGCATTCTCGTCTTAAGTCCTTGTCTGAGTCGGGATTATTAAGGTCTTTTCATGCTGCTACCTTAAATAATTGTGTTGGATTTTGATTAGCCAAACAAACTTCCTTACAATTTGTGTCACATAATAAAACTTCTTTGGAACCTTTAGACTTGACATTCTAATATTTAGGGACCTGCTCATGTGCATCCATGTCTAGTTGTCGATATTATGTTTATTTTATTGATGACTACTCTCGTTATTCTTGGGTTTATCTTATGCGTGTTAGATTTGTGATTTTTTCCGTTTACACTGAATTTACAAACATGATTTACATCCAATTTCAAAAACGAATTAAAATCTTCATATCTGACAATGCTTGTGTGTACGTTTCATCATCAATGCAATCTATCCTTAAATCTCATGGCACAATTCCCAACAGTCATGTCCACACACTCATGAAAAAAATGGTATAGCAGAGAGAAGACATCGACATATCCTTGACACCACTCGGGCCCTCTTACTCTCTACATCTGTTGCTCGCTCTTATTGGGCTGAGGCTCTCTTGACTGTTGTACTTCTTACCAACATTACTCTATCTTCTTTATTTTCTGATGCCACTCCATACTCGAGGCTTTATAAATCCCATTTTGATTATTCCATTTTACGCGCGTTTAGCTGTGTTTGTTTCCTTTTTCTTCTTTCTCATGAACGAGATAAACTCCCTTCTCGCTCAGTCAAGCGTTTTATGATGGGATACAATCCGTCTCATAAAATCTATAGATTTTACGATTCTACTCGTAGACGGCTTCACATTTCTTGAAATATCACGTTTTTCGAAAATGTGACGTATTTTGCTCGTTCGGAGATAGATGTGTCTTTTCTTAATTCTTCTACCCCATCATCAGTTACACCCATTTTTGTGCCCATATGCACTCCTATTTCACAGTCTCATGATTCTGTTATAGCCCTTGTTACACCTACTGAGTCTCCTTCTATGCTTCCTGTTGTTATCTCCACTGATACAGTGACGACCAAGTATTCATCTATGCCTGCACCGTCTTCTCCGTATGCTATTCCTCCTCCACCTTTTCGCAATCCTACGCGAGACAGACGGCCACCTACCCGTTATAGATTTTGCATGATTAATGATTATTCTTCTCAGTTTGTATCTTTTATTTCTGCCATTCATTCTATACAACCTAAATCATATACTGAGACTATGAAATAACAAAAATGGCAGCAGGCTATGCAGGAAGAATCGTAGGTTTTTCATGATACTCACACTTGGGATCTTGTTCCTTTACCATAAGGTGTCAAACCTATTAGTTGCAAGTGGATTTACAAAGTTTGTTCACCGCCGAAAGACCGGACCGAGACATTGGGACATCTCGCCTGAATTTTGGGGGCAGACGCTATTTGGACTTCTCCATTCATCTCTCCGAAGATACCAAGTTGATTTATGACTCCATATATCGGAGATTTGGACAGATGCGACCGTTGTAGCAGATTTTATCAAATTCCCCCTCGTTTGAGTGGTTTTTGATTGTGCGGACGCTCTTCCCTGCAGGCGCAAGCCTCTGTAGTTAATTACATTATCACATTACGATAACCACTTTCTCCTTCTCCAGCAGTTCGCTTCGTGTCCTGTGTATTTTTGTTTATTTTGGTTGCCCATGGATTGTATACGGAGACTAGTTTGTGTCGTCGCCCGTAGGGCGCGGATTAGTTCAAATCCTTATATTTTAGATTTGGGCGTGGGTCAAGAATTTGCTTGACGGGGTTTTTAACCTAGGATACATATTCCTTTGGTTCAAAAATATTTTGTTTTATTTAAGGACCGTTAGATTAAGATCAATTTAAATATATGAGCATTTGGGCTAAGGATACATTAGTCAAATTTGAGACTAAAATCAACTTAGTAATATATTAAGGATCATATTTATTTAAGATCTAACAACAGAGCATTTGGGTTCAGCTATAAGAAAACTTTTCAGAGAGGCTTAGCCAATTTGGGCTTAGTCTAATCAGTCTTTTTTTTGTTGAAAAGTGTTAAGCACTTATTTGGGCTCTGTTTGTTTGGCTCTCTTTTTATGCAAAAGTGTTAAGCACTTATTTGATGGTCTGACACTCATTTGGGTATCATGTGAAGCATTCAATTATGGGCGTTGCCCAATCAGTGCTAAGCACTCAATTATATATATAGTACTAAGCACTTTTCTCTCTTTTTTTTGGTGTCCACGTGAAGAGCACGTGCAGCGCTGGGCGCTACCCAATCAGTGCTGAGCACTCAGCCGTTTTGGCTGTATATGGAGTGCTAAGCACTTTTTGTGTGGCGCTTACGTGAGGAGCACGTGAGGCGCTGGGCGCTGCCCAATCAATGCTAAACACTTAGCCGTTTTGGCTATATATAAAGTGCTAAGCACTTTTATTCAACGCCCACATGTATTTCACGTGAGGCGCTGCACTTCTGCTTTGGGCACCCGCATGTTTTTCACGTGAGGCGCCAGTCTTTTCTTTCTTTTTTTTAGAGATTAAATCTTTGTTAATGACATTTTGACCATTAATGATCACCAAGATCCTTGTTTTGAAGATTTGGGATCAAGTTTTTCTTTAAGAACTAAGTTCTTTTATAAGAACTAAGTTTCTTTTAGGGTTAAATCTTATTTTCCGAGGAATTAAATTCACATAGGATAGGTTCTTTTTCCTTTTGTTTTTCTTTTGGACCTAGTTCTTTTCTGAATTTTTGATTCTCAAGAACAAGATCTTCCCGATGAGAATTAAATTCTCAACTTGTGGAAGACTTGTCTTGTGGATCTCTGATTCAGAGAAAGAACTAAGTTCTTTGAGAAGGGTTAAACCCTTAAATAGGTAAAAGAGATATTTTGATCTCTGTGTTTTCTTTACCTAGGATTTTTTAAAGAGGAAAGTCTTCTTCTTTGAGAATTAAATTCTCTACTGTTTCGAAATCTTTCTGTCTTTTTCAGAAGCTTATGGGTGGTTCCTTCTTCTGTGTGCGCGTCTCTGAGACATGAAGTCTCGGGTTCTTTATATAGTGGAGGCAGATTATTAATTTATTTTTGAGAAAATCTCTCATTAAGAGAATCCAATTGATTTAATTGGTCTTAAAATTGATTTGGGGAATTTTACCCACCGTTGGATTTTTGATCCAAGGGTTTCTGTTTTACAGAATATGTTTTCTTGTTTTTAACGAGACTGGGGACATATTTTCCCTTATACAGAATTTATTCTGTAAAATGGTGATTTTTTAATCACCATTGGATTTTTAATCTAAGGGCTCTCTGTTTTACAAAGAGCGATCTTTTTTGTTTAGAAAGATTGAGGGAATATATTCCCAAAATAGAATTTTATTCTATAATTGGATCTTTGATCCAATCGAGAGTATCTTTCTTATTTAGAAAGATTTGGGAGATATTTTCTCCTAATAGAATTTAATTCTATACTTTGATTATTTATCAACTCCATTGGTTTTTTGATCCAACGGCTCTGTTTAACAGACAGTATCCCAAATTCTCATGTAGAATTTAATTCTATTGATCATAACTTGGGCGCCGGCGCTCACGTGTTGTGCACGTGGGCGCCACTTAAGAATTTAATTCGTATGGTGGGCACTCCTGTGCTTTGCACATTGGCGCCTGCGTGATGAGCACGTGCAGCGCCACCATAGAATTTAATCCTACAAAATTGATGCTGGCGCCCTCGTGAGAAACACGTGAGGCGCTGCCCCATTAAATTTCAACAGAGCTTTTCTCTTTTTTTAGGAACAAATGCCCCCCACCGTTGTTCCCACGTGGCTCACACGTGGGTGCAGCGATGTAACTTTTCCACCGTTTGATTTCCTAAGGAGTTGAACCGTCCCTTCACATCTTATAAATAGGGTCTTTGGCTCTTGAGATGATTGCCATCTCTTCATCTTCTTTCTTGAACCTTCCTTTCTTTTGATAATTTAATTCTCATTTCCAGAGCTTAGATCTCTGTCTCCCAGAACTCTTTTGAACAGAGTATACTCTGTCAGATTTCTTGGTAAGAACTATGAACCGAGCTTAACTCTTAACTCCTTTTGAGCATATATATTTTCTAAGTTTCAGATTTTAAGTTTATTATCAGTTTCGACATAGCTTAACTCTTTTTTTTTGAATCGATCTCTTGGAGATCTAAAAAACTTTCTTTTTACAGATCATGGATCTTAATGTTCTCATCCAAGACTTGAGAATCTTTAATTCTCTTATTTAGGGTTTTACCCTACTGTCAATCTTGACACTTGTTCTGGAATTTGATTCCATCAATTAACCCATGAATTCTTTTAGCATGAGGATTGTTCTGGAATTTAATCCCACTGTTTAGGGGAATTTATTTCCATTTTTCCCTGCAGAGCTTGGCTCTGATTTGGATCTTGATAACTTTGGGAATTTTATTCCCTTTACCGTTCTTGTATGTTTTATTATTATTATTTTTATTTTTGCGGTTTTAATTAATTTTTTTTCTTCACAGATTTTAATCTGTTGTTTGTTTTAAAGAGCCCGCCATTTGAGGAATACTGGGAGTTTTTAACTCCACTGTTTAATAGGCACTATTTATTTAATGAGAACCATTTCGGATTCTCACAATGGGCACATGTCTCATCATTCATGAGCCATCACCTTGATTTTGTGGGGCCCACTGTAGTGACTTTAACATGTTAATCGCTAACTCTCCACCTTTTTTAAGTACCATGGCTAGTCATTTGTACGGTCTTGAAGAAATTATCTCTTACGAGGAGATTCGCATCCAAGGCCGCTGCCAAGGTCAGGAGTTTACTGATGCCCAATGCGTTGAGGTAATGCGTCGCTTCGATGATTACAATAGTCGATTGCTCCCCCGCCATTCTTCTCTTTTAAAGATCATTGTCGGGTCGATCCGGGAAGCTATACCCGGGCATCTTGAGGTTATGCCACTCCAAGCGTTCGATGACGCCGAGGATAAGGTACATTCAGTATACTTGATGGGGTTGATCTGAAAGAAAGGGAGAGATAATCTCGCCGCTATCTTGCACCACGTCTTTCAACAAAAAGCAATAGTATCAGCATATCAGAGAGTGGAGGTCATCATTGGTGACCCTGACACTTGCATCCGAGAGAAGATGCACAAAAAGATGGTCGATGAAGATGAAGGCACACTTCTCAAAGTTGCTTTTGAATTTGAGAATCTGTGTCCGGAGTTTAGCATCTTGCCGTTGTAGACCTCAGATAATGTAGTAGCGTTTTTGTTTTTGTTTTTTTGTAATCTTTTCTGAAGTATGAATGATAAGCCATTTTTTCTTCCATATCTGCACTTCGCTTTTCTTAATTGTCTTGATTCGGTGCAAAATAGTTTATGTACTCATTTCGGAGTTTGTAGTTTATTCACTCGTTTCGGAGTTTCTAGTTTATGTTCTCTTTTCTAAGTCTGTAGTTTATTCACTCGTTTTGGAGTCTCTAGTTTAGTACTCATTTCGGAGTCTATAGTTTATTCACTCGTTTCGAAGTCTCTAGTTTATGTAATCGTTTCGGAGTCTCTAGTTTATGTACTCGTTTCCGAGTTTGTAGTTTATTTACTCGTTTCAGAGTCTCTAGTTTATGTACTCGTTTCGGAGTTTGTAGTTTATTCACTCGTTTCGGAGTCTCTTTAGTTTACCTCCCTTGGATTTACAGGCAAACCTGTCCTTATGTTGTATGTAGATACCCCCCCCATTATTTTTACGATAGAGTTCCGTTAGGTTTGTGGTACTAGGGTTTTAGTTCGTGGTACCGTCGCATTGGCTGATGTATTTCTCGATATGCAGTTTTTTAGCCGTTGTTCGAGTAGCCCCGCAATTGTCGTGTTTCTGATCCCTTTGGGGGATGGACAAAACGTCTTCAAGTAATTTCCTTAGGTCATATTACTGTCGGAAGAGCAATCGTTAGGAATTTTCCATGACGCTTTTTACCTGAGGTTAGGCTCAATTTGAAGTCCCGATGAGCCATAACTGCACCCTTCTAGGGTGGGATGATCTCCAATGGTCTTTTAGGTTTTATATGAGTTGTCGTCAAGACCCAAAGCTGAGAATATGCCGTCACTTCGTTTTTTGCTTTAATGATATCGCGCCGATTCTTTGCTGAAGTAGGGTAGACATCTGTAAGACCTCTATACTCTATGTATTGCAATTGAAGCCCGGAGCTAGGAATATGCCATTGCTCCAATTTTATTTGATAGTCACGTCCGCATCCTGCTAAAATGAGGGGGAACGCCGAGATAGTCTCTAACTTGTATATGTACCATCGAGACTTGGAGCTAGGATTTTACCATGGCTCTATTTTTATTCGACCCTTGGGTCCTTGTTGATGTCGCGTCTGCACCCTGCTGGCATGAGAAGCACGTCGAGTCGATATTTAGGCTGTAGATGTTGCTATCAAGATCTGGCTCTCTTTTTTACGGAGCCTGGTGGGAAAATACGGTTCCTTTTCTTTAATTTGTGCCCATGGATCATATACAAGAGTCAATATGGACATATTTGCAGGGCAGAGGAAATTTCATTTTATATTTTATATTTCCGTGATGCTCTATATTTTCAGCTTTCATATCGCGCAAGTCGCGATTGCCCAATTATTTTGGCTATTTTTCGCGATGCCCAATCATTTCGGCTATATTTTTTCTTATTTACTCGCTGCTTTTTATTGCGAGTTGGGGACTTGGTCCTGATACCCGGCATCGCTGTAACTGGAATATTTTCAGGAGCGAATCATCATTTGCCGTGAGAGGGCTTGGGTTTTGACACCTATTTAGGCATCAGCATCGCTACAACTGGGATATTGCCAGGAGCGAATTATCATTTGCCTTTGTTAATTTGGACAAAGGTGGCTTAGCGAACAGGGTTATGATCCTGTCGGCTAAGGCTTTTTGACTTTATAAGCCGTAAGGGTCTCATAAAGGTGCTTCTCCCTACGAGTCGTGAGAATCCCGTAGGTGTATTTTCTCCTTAGGAATCGTGGTGATTCCTAAATGATATTTTCTCTTGTAAGTCATAAGGATCTTACAAGAGTATTTTTTCCTTGTAAGTCGAGAGGACTTACAAGTGTCGTTCACTACATGGGGATATTTCTTTCCATTTATGGAACTTGGTGGGAGAATATTTATTTATGCTTGTGGATTGTATACAAGGGTCAAAATCAGACCGCCTGTAGGGCAAAAGGGTTTTTGATGGCTTAAGAACAGGTTTAGATCTCTGTAACTTAAGGCTTTTGAATCCAATAAGCCGCGAAGGTCTCATAGGGGGAAATTCTCCTTACGGGTCATGAGGATCTCGTAAGTGTAATTTCTCCTTAGAAATCGTGGGGACTCCTAAGTGTGTTGCTCGTTTGTGAGTCGTAAGGATCTCACGCGGATATTTTTTAACGAGATCGCACCCTTTCGGGTTTTCGCAAAGCTCGCCGGCAGTCCTGCTGTTTTTACTCACAGCGCCCTTTCAGGTTTTCGTCCGTGCCCATTTTTCTTGTGGACATATCTTTTTTTTAACGAGATCACGCCCTTTCAGGTTTTCGCAAAGCTCGCCGGCAGTCCTGCTGTTTTTACTCACGGTGCCCTTTTAGTTTTTCGTCTGTGCCCATTTTGCTTGTGGACATACATTTTTTTTAGCGCGGTGAAACTCTCGAGAATATTTTCGTCACAGGTGACCCATCTGTTTGCCGGTGGGATTTGGGAGTGGCTTCATTACTGGAGTAGCTGTGCAGCCAGTGGGATTTGAGTTGCAACCTTTGCCACTAGAACTTCGATTGCAATATAGATCTCAAGGGAGCAGATTGCTATATTTGTGGCTATGTGCTAGTTTGGGGACGTTCCGGTCCATTATCTCCATATTTGAGGTGAATTTTTAGTTTAGGGACTTCTCGGTCCAACATTCCCATTTTTGGGACGCAGTTTAGTTTAGGGACATTTCAGTCCAACGTTAGTTTAGGGACGTTTCGGTCCAACTTTTCTGTTTTGGGGATGAATATTAGTTTAAGGATATTTCGGTCCATTATCGTTGTGTTTGGGGCGAATATTAGTTTAAGGACATTTCGTTCCATTGTTTTTTTAGGGACATCTCGGTCCGATGCTAGTTAAGGGACGTTTCGGTCCGACATTAGTTTAGGGATATTTTGGTCCATTATCGTCATGTTTGAGGCAAAGTTTTAGTTTAGGGACATCTCGGTCCAATGTCGCCATGTGTTCATATCATAATTTTGCATTATTATATTCCCCATTCTTATTCATTTTACAAATAAATAGGTGCTTTTGATCCATGTCTGCTACACAGTTGCAGGTTACAGGTTCTCGGAACAAAACAGTGAAAATGATGAAAAGACGCTACAAAAGTGAGACTACGACCAACAAATAGAAGAATCTTTATCATGCCTACAGTTTGAAGAACAAACGAAGATCAATGAACAATTTCACAAAGTATAAAGGCAGCGCATGATTCAAGACTTCAACACGAAGCGAACGGTAAAAGTCCACAACATTCTGCACTGTGGAAATCTGGAAGAAACTAGAAGACATTTTGAAGAACCAAGTGAATAAAATAGAAGGAAAAAACAACATAATGAAGCCCTAAAGAAATGATGCATCAAGACCATCAAATGGCCGCGGAACCGCGGCCAAACTATTCTTATGGCCGCGGATCCGCGGCCGTGCTAAGCACGTGTCGGTGCAAACTTTGACGGTGGCGGCGGTTCGTTGACTAGGCCTCTTAGGGTAATTTTGTAAATATAGATAGGGATCAGATGTAACCCTAGGGTTTCTATAATCTATAAATAGGAACCCTACAGCCTCTTTTGAGGTGTGCCTTCTTTGGGTGCCTCTTCCTATGCCTCTTTTCATTTATCAAATTCAGAATTTCAATTCATGTAATGTTTGAAGAGTGCATCAAATAAAAATTAAAGTAAGTCTTTCTTTTCTTGCCTTAGTTAATTTTTCTTTCTACCCTAATTAATTTTATTTATCTGCCGTAGATTAGATAATTAGGTTATTAAAAACATAATAAAAAAATGTATTTTTTTATCAATTCCCTAATGAGTGAGTAGTTCCTCACTTGTTAGGGTTAGGAATAGGAAAGGTTTGAGAGATGAAAATCTCTCACCCCTTTCTTGCCCATCGCATATACTTTAATAGAACTCTATGCATACATACACACACCGCTCACTACGGCACCCTATCCCACGAGGCAGCGGTGATACCGTAGTTTAAAAGACCGGTTGTGTATGTTTTCCATGGAGGTTAGGGTAAGAGTTAAGAAAGGACGGACTAGGACCTAGAGGAAGAAACATAGTTTCTTCCCGATTGTGCTAATCCCCTTTATTAATTATTACCATAACACCTAAACAGATCTTAATTAGGGCATAGAAAGCGGTGAGATATATTGAGTTTCCAAACTTAACCTAACCCTAACCATAGCAAGATTTTAATCCTAATTAAACTCATTTCAGTTTTTAGTGATAATCAATCCAACACCATTTGGAATTAACTCGTTAGAACAAATAGAAAATACACAAAATCCCTGTGGACCGACCCGTACTCAACCGGCTAGCTACCAAGCGACGCCGTTCTTGATTGCGGTTAATATTCTTTGATTCATCTTTTAAAAGCGCAAGCACGCATAAATATCAATCAATCAAATGGCGTTGTTGCCGGGGATGGCATAGTTATTTTCTTTTTGCAATTTCGGGTTAATATAAAATTAAGAAATCATAAAAAACTAAAAGATAAAAAAATTATAAATTTTTTTTATCATCTTGTTATTTTTTGAAGGGTTTTCGTTTGAATTGTGAAGGATCTACGAACTGATTCAGATCTGGAAGGATCCAGTGAGCCAAACAGCAAACAGCAGATCTGAACCTACAGAGGAAAAGCACAACAGAGAAAAAGATAAGATTTGGATATCTGAACAGACCAACTGACCGCGGAACCGCCGCAATTACCTACATCCGGCGGCGAAAACGCGGCGCATTGGTGACGTCGGCACGTGGAAAACTCTCTGTAAGCTTTCTTTTCTTCTCTGTAACCCCCTTATCTCCTCTGAAAAATTTTCCTGCAGGGTTCTTTGCGGAAAAAAAAAACTTCTCCCCCTTATCCAATAACTTGATCTTGTGCAGGATTCTTTGCGCTGCAATAAAAAATTAAAAAAAATTAGCAAGTGTGATTTGTGTGTTTACTGCTTTGCATCTTTAAAATTGACTTTAAGGGGTTTTTACACCAATCCAGATTGGGTGGGGATTTCATTACCCTTCCTAGGACCCCAAAAATCACAAAAAGTATATTGCATTGACCATCGAGTTAAATTAAAAAAGATTAGACTCAGCCTTAAGGACTGTTACGCTCAATAGGACAAAGGAATAGTTGTAGGCATCGATTGTTTATCTAAACCAGACTTTGTGGTGCCTAGGTTAGACAAGTGGGGAAAGGTAACTTTAAAAGGCCCGTCTCACGGTGATTCGTGAGCGGATCCCTCATTTCTCTACTTGTGCTTACATGGCCACAATTGGCGGTGAAGAGGCGATTTGAGGTCCTCACAACTTACCCTTTGGAACAGTTAGGAGAAGTCTAGTTGACCTAGGAGACCCTAGATTTAGGCTTGATTGTGCATATTGTGGTTGCTTGAACATGTGTCTAAGCTTCTTATAAAAACCTTTTTGCAAAAAGCTCCTTATAAAAAAATAAAAAAAACACAAAACACAAAATTTTTACAAAAACTTACCACTTGTCGCTAAGAAATCCTCTGCACCCACATTCTTTTTCTTCTCCTTTTTTACATCATGGATACCCCACCTCGCAAAACTCTTGCCGAACTTTGGTACCCTCATCCAAACATTGCTTCCTACGCAAATTGTTTTGGTCGAATTACGGACGACCCCTCCATGCCTAAAATTTCTTTGAAAGATCGAATAGAAGCGTCTAGGAGAAACAGTTCGACTCCGCAATCCACTTTGTATCAACCATTTCAACCTTCACCACCTTCTTGCATTGATACTCCTTTTTCGAGTTCTGTTGTAACTCCGAAACCCATGTCTATTGCTGAACATATTGAACAATCTCGTAACCGATCTTTCACTCCTTTCAACACTTCCAGTTCTTGGGATCAACAAGTCCATTCACCTTTTTATCCAACTGTTGATCCTACTCCTGTCCAACCATTCAATTCCTACCAGCCCTACCCGACTTTCGCACCTTCCCTAGACATTGCTTCTACACAACCATTTAGGAGTTTCACGTATCCAAACAACTTTGAATCTTTTACTGAAATCCCTTCACAACCCATGTCTAGTCCGGAACAGTCGTTGGAAGCTTATATTGTAGCGACAAACCAACAGATGTGGAATTTGGATGCGTCCATTGCCGCCCTTATGCAACCTAAGGACCCGGTACCTAGTTTCCAACTAGCTCCAAAAATTCCAATGTATGATGAGGCGGTTGGACAGATTAAGAATTTGAGTGAAGAGAGTGAGCTGTGCACCCTTCCAAATCAAACCTACCCATCTCCAATTGAATCCCACAACTTCGGTTTTGAATGTCTATCAAGTGTCCTAAATGATTCACCAATTGAAAATAAAACGTTTAATGAGTTGTGCGACTTTGTAGTGCTTGATTTTCCAGATTGTGAAGGGTCCCTTTCGAGTGAAACCATCACCAATCCTTTCGACCTCTACATCTCCAATCTAGAACCTGAATTGATAAATATCCATGCTTTTGATGAGGTGTCCGAAAAAATTGATTTTCACTTGATTGAGGATATTGACACAGGGAATAACTTGGATGATGAACCGCAGATTTGACTGAATTTCTCTCTCCAATTCATCATCCCGGGTCATTTAATGTTTCTCCCGAACTTCATATGCGTCTTGATTTTGATGATAATTGTATGGATGAGATAACTTTTGAGGAAAATTATGAGGAGAGTATTGAGGATGAACTAGTTTTGTTTGATGAGTCGGATTTTCCAATTCATCCTCCTGACCCTTTAACTGTGACCCTTCCTAAATCACTCCCCTTCGTCCTTTCTATCGTTTCGACCGCGCAAGAATCCGTCACACTTCCATTTTCAATGTCTGGTTTACCAAGTTCAACGTACCCATGTTTCCTCGCGAATCTTGAGGGATTTGACCCCATTTCTCGACAGGTTGATAGATTAGCACAATCGCTTTTAACACATCGGTCATCACAATTTGTGCTAATTTATTCACTCAATTTACACCCTCAAGTTCGTACTACACTTCTTTCTCTCTTCCGTCATTCTTCTCCTAATATACCGAGACCATATTCCACCTTTCTTCCCTTACGGTCTCGTGTGTTTCTCATTTCTTTTCTCTACACTCCATTCTTTCACCAACCACACCATTATAACGATAAAAATTTTGATGGTTGATACTAACTTTTGGCCTGTGTAAGGCCTTGTGTCGCTTGATACTATGTTTTTCTCCCCCCTAACTCTGAACTTTAACGTTCAAACAGTGGAAACACTGTTTCACTTAAGTTTGGGGGGGCCTTTTTGTGTATATATTTTGTTTTGTTTTTCTGTTAACAATAAAAAAATAATAAAAAACAAACAGGGGAATACCGGCAATTTTGACCCTCTTGGTGTAGCCTGACAGTGAGGACACTGTCATATTTAAGTTTGGGGGTGTGCTCGGTAAGCTTTCTTCCTTCGCATTCATATGTATATTTTTGTATTTGCATACTTATTTTAAAACCCATAAAAAATTGAAAATTTTTAAAAATTATAAAAATTGAAAAGTTCAATTTTGGCAATATTTGACTTAAGTTTGACATGACGGTTGACTAGTTAGGAAAAACTAGATCCTAAACTTGGTAAATTAAAAACCCTAAAAATAACCTTTTTTTAAAATTTAACGGTAGAAAATATATGTTCTTGTAGATTATTTAGAAATAGGCAAATTTTGAGTTCAGTTCTTGGGCTAAGTCAAAATAAGGGAAGAGTATTGAATTTTTATTTAAAGTGTAAGTCTGAAAAATAATTCTGAACCTTGAGTCTAAATTCTGAAAATATATACCCTACAATTATCACCTACACGCACCTTTAAACTTGGAATAGTAGAGGATGCCTTGAAATGCTCTTGTCTAAAATCCTTAGTATGAAGGAAAATAAAATAAAAGGGGTACAAGTGTGAATAAAGAGATAAAAAATGAACACTGGTTTTGTAATTACTTAAGGCTGCATAAATAGAAAAAAATATATAGCGAGAGTGCTTCATCACCTAGTGCCTTAGACCAACTGGTTTGGGAGTCACTGCTAAACCTTAGGTATTACAAGACGAGGAATTACGCCTTAATGCGCGAACACATTTTGTAATCGGCCGTTAGTACCTCAAGAAGTATTAACGGTAGCATGAAGGATGTGTGAGCAATTTCATCTAGAATTCACCAACTAAAAGTACTTTGGAAGATGGACAAGAGTATGATAGCTTGAATTGAATTTCCAAGTGTAGGGGGTGATACATACACACACGTAAGGATATATGATTGGGATTTGGATAAGAGATAGGAATGAAAAATATGACTTATATTTTTAGTAGAGATGATAAAAATTCCTAAGTTGAGATGGAACCCTAAAAGGAAAATTCAAAAGATGCTGAAAGCTAAGTAAATTTACAAAACATATACAATCTTAAGTTAAATGATAAGGAAGCATGAAAAATACGGGTTGATAATTTCTGAGTTGAAGATAATAGAATTTCTTGCTAGAGAACCGAATTGAAGAATAAAAGTTAATAGGCCAAATTGATAGGATTTTGTGGGTAGTATCCGCTGAAAACCCTCAGGAGACAACACTCCTCCTACTAGGGACACCTAGAGGTTTAACGGCTTGTTGCACGAGCTCAATGCAATCGCGTTACCCTGCGATAGTGAGGTTAGACTTTTACGAGAATAAACTAGTTTTGCTCGAGGACGAGCAAAAGATAAGTTTGGGGGTATTTGTTCATAACATAATTTTGCATTATTATATTCCTCATTCTTATTCATTTTACAAATAAATCGGTGTTTTTGATCCGTGTATACTACATAGTTGCAGGTTACAGGTTTCGGAATAAAACAGTGAAAATGATGAAAAGACGCTACAAAAGTGAGACTACGACCAACAAATAGAAGAATCTTTATCATGCCTACAGTTTGAAGAACAAACAAAGATCAATGAACAATTTCACAAAGTACAAAGGCAGCGCAAGATTCAAGACTTCAACACGAAGCGAACGGTAAAAGTCCACAACATTTTGCACTGTGGAAATCTGGAAGAAACTAAAAAACATTCTGAAGAACCAAGTGAATAAAATAGAAGGAAAAAGCAACAGAATGAAGCCCTGCAGAAATGATGCATCAAGACCATCAAATGGCCGTGGAACCGTGGACAAACCATGCTTATGGCCGTGGATCCACGGCCGTGCTAAGCACGTGTCGGTGCAAACTTTGACGGTGGCAGCGGTGCGTTGACTAGGCCTCTTAGGGTAATTTTGTAAATACAGATAGGGATCAGATGTAACCCTAGGGTTTCTATAATCTATAAATAGGAACCCTACAATCTCTTTTGAGGTGTGCCTCTTCCTATGCCTCTTTTCATTTATCAAATTCAGAATTTCAATTCATGTAATGTTTGAAAAGTGCATCAAATAAAAATTAAAGTAAGTCTTTCTTTTCTTGCCTTAGTTAATTTTTCTTTCTGCCCTAATTAATTTTATTTATCTACCGAAGATTAGATAATTAGGTTATTAAAAACATAATAAAAAATGTATCTTTTTATCAATTCCCTAATGAGTGAGTAGTTCCTCACTTGTTAGGGTTAGGAATATGAAAGGTTTGAGAGATGAAAATCTCTCACTCCTTTCTTGCCCATCGCATATATTTTAATAGGACTCTATGCATACATACACACACCGCTCACTACGGCACCCTATCCCACGAGGTAGCGGTGATACCGTAGTTTAAAAGACCGGTTGTGTATGTTTTCCATAGAGGTTAGGGTAAGAGTTAAGAAAGGACGGACTAGGAACTAGAGGAAGAAACATAGTTTCTTCCCGATTGTGCTAATCCCCTTTATTAATTATTACCATAACACCTAAATAGATCTAAATTAGGGCATAGAAAGCGGTGAGACATATTGAGTTTCCAAACTTAACCTAACCCTAACCCTAGCAAGATTTTAATCCTAATCAAACTCATTTCAGTTTTTAGTGATAATCAATCCAACACCATTTGGAATTAACTCATTAGAACAAATAGAAAATACACAAAATCCCTTTGGACCGACCCGTACTCAACCGGCTAGCTACCAAGCGACGCCGTTCTTGATTGCCGTTAATATTCTTTGATTCATCTTTTAAAAGCGCAAGCACGCATAAATATCAATCAATCACCATGTTTGAGGCGACAGAGCTTTTGGATGCTACTCTTAGAGTTCTGATTTAGGAAGATGGTGAGCGGACACAAGCGTCATCATCTATCATTGACCTAAGTCATGACTCGTCAAGCGTAGTATTTTTTAAGGAATCGGCCTTTTATTGGCCGGAAGGGTCTTACTCCATGCATATCTATAAGCAGGTAGGCTCCACCTTAGTAGACTTTGTCTATGATGTATGGGCCTTCATAGTCCGGCTCGAACTTCCCCCGTTTTGCACGATTGGGGATCATTGGTCTTTTGACGACTAGGACGAGTTCGTCTAGACGGAACGTTCTCGGCCTGGTCATTCTTTCGTATGACTGTGTCATCCTAGCCTTATAAGCCTCCAGGTTTTGTTGTGCTATAAGGCGAGTTTCGTCGAGGGCATCACGCTCCTCAAACCTAAGATGAGCATTTTCTTCATCTGTCAGCTCATATCGAACCGTTACTCATAGAGAAGGGAGTTCTATTTCCAATGGGAGTACTTCTTCTGTGCCGAACACAAATGCATATGGTGTTGTATTCGTGGTCGTTTTGAATGTTGTTCTGTACGCCCAGAAAGCTTCGTGCAGCCTTTCGTGCCAGTATTTTTTGTTTCTGGACACCGTTTTCTTTATGATCTTTATCAAGATCTTATTGAAAGCTTCAGCTAGACCGTTGGCCCGAGAATTATAGACTGAAGAGTATCACCAATCTATTTTATGTTGTTGTGCGAAACGGCTGATTTTATGACTTCTGTAAGCTGGCCCATTATCCGAGATAATTCGTCGCGGAGTGTCGAACCGATAGATGACATGGGTTCTGAAGAAATGGAGGATATTCTCCATCTTCACCTCCCTTAGTGATACCGCTTCTACCCACTTAGAGAAGTAGTCGGTCATTGCCAATATAAACCGATGTCCTTTGGAAGATGCCGGTTCAATAGGGCCAATTATATCGGTTTCCCACATTTCGAACGGCCAGCTAGCCACTGTTGGGTGTAGCGGATTTGGATGTTGGTGGATGAAGTCCCCATGAATTTGGTACGAGTGACACTGCTTTGCATATTCGAGGCAGTCCTGGATCATTGTGGGCCAATAGTAACCCATTCTTTTTATCTTCAGTTTTATCTTTGGTCCAGCTTGGTGAGAACCGCAGAGTCCGTCGTGTATTTCTTGAATGACTTTCTTTGCTTCCTCTGGGCCCAGGCATCTTAGCTACAGACAGTTGAACGATCTCTTATATAAAGTATCATTGACGAAGGCGAAAGACAAATCTCGTTTCACGAGCTGATATCTAGATGAAACATCTTCGGGCGTTCGTTAGGATTTGAAGTAGTCTATGAAGACTTCCTTCCAGTCGATGACTTTTTCTTCGTCCCCTATTTTAAGGGCTACTTGTTCGGTAATTTCTTTTCTTTCAGATGGCACTATTAGGTCTTCCGAAGACATATCTATTGGCGTGAGAACCCTGCGGTTTTACACAATGATCTTTACGTCATCGAGGTCATCATCAGCCAATTTGGCCAATGCATCTGCCTTGCTGTTTTCTGCACGTGATATACTCTCAAGGATGTAGGAGGGGATTTGTCTCAACAGTTGCTGCACTCTTTCGCTATACTTTATCAGCTCTGGCTTGCGATCAACTGGGAATCTCCATATATGAGGAGGTCTTTGATTCCCATGTCGATAGCGATTTCGATACCTGCTATCAAAGCTTCGTTGTTAGTCCTTGGCTCTGTTAAGGAGAGGGCATAACGCAATATCCCTCATTGCGGAGTCACGAAGATAAGGCCCACCCCGGCTTTGATTATAGGGGTGTTTTGCTTTTGCCACTTCATGGAAGATACTCCATCAAAGTAAAGTTCCCATTAGGAATCATTTTCTTCTTCAATCGCATCGAACGCGTGTTCGTCTGGCAACTTGCAATATAAGAGGGATTCGGCTGGTATCGGATGCTCCGCGAGAAAGTCGGCAATGGCCTGACCTTACACTGCTTTAATGGGTCGATACGTTACCGAGAACTCTATCAGAAGAAGGGCCTATTTGGCAAGCCTTCCTGTTAGTATGGCCCTTGACATCAGATATTTAAGACGATCTACCTTCGATATGAGATGAACCTCATGTACCAAGGCGTAATGTATGAGTTTCGTTATTGTGAAGATCAGTGCTAGGCAATGCTTTTCGATGGGGGAATAGTTGTTTTCTGCCCCATGAGAACTTGACTCAAATAATACACCTCCTTTCCCTGATCGTTCTCTTGTACCCACAATGCTCATAGAGAACCCTCAAGGGCTGTTATATATAGGATAAAGGGTTTTCCTTTAACCGGGGCAGTCAATATCGGAGGATTTGCAGGTATTGCTTAATTTCGCCCGGTGCATTTTGGCACTTCTGATCCCAGAAGAACAAGGTCGTCTTCTTCATCAAATGACAGTTGGAACAACATTTCCCGGAGAGGTTAGCTATGAACCGCCGGATGTACGCGAGCTTTCCTTGGAGAGACCGCAGTTGTTTAAGGGTTCTTGGTGTGGGCATTTCCATAATCGTCTTGATCTTTGAGAGATCGATTTCGATACCCCGGTGATGTATGATGAATCCTAGGAATTTTCCTGAGGAGACTCCAAACGCGCATTTTAGAGGATTCATTTTCAGATTATATTTCCGAAGACGTTGGAACACTATTTTTAAATGTTCCCAATGTTCCTCGTGAGATTTGCTCTTTACCACAAGGTCGTCGATGTAGAATTCGACAATCTCATGGATGAGGTCATCGAAGATCTTTGTCATGGCCCTCTGATAGGTAGCACCGGCGTTCTTCAAACCGAAGGACATCACTTTATAACAGAATATGCCCAGCGGAGTCTGGAAGGCGGTATGCTTTTGGTCTTCTGGATGCACCTTTATTTGATTGTATCCTGAAGATCCATCCATGAAGGAGAAGACCTCATGGTTAGACGTGTTATGGATCATCAGCTCGGTAACAGGTACTGGGAAGTCATCCTTCGGGCAAGCTTTGTTGAGGTCCCGAAAGTCCACGCGGATGCGCACCGTCCCATTTTTCTTCATCACTGGAACAATGTTAGCCATCCGGTCGGGATATTGAACTTCTTGGATGAAGCCGGAGTCGATTAGTTTCTTAAATTCAGCGTTGATGCTCATCTCAAGTTCAAGTCGCATCCTTCTCGGCGCCTATTTGATTGGCTTTATGTCCGGCGATATAGCCAGTTTATGTACCGCTACTTTTGGATCTAGACCCGGCATTTCAGAATAGTTCCATGCGAAGCAGTCTTTAAATTGCAGGAGCACATCTTTTAATGTGGCTATCTGTTTTTTAGATAGTAGTTCACTGACGAACGTCGGCCTCGGATCATTTTTTGTCCCTAAGTCAATTTTTCTTAGGTTGTCTGCCGTGGTATGTATCCCATCATCTAGCTCTTTTGGTGCTGGTGAAAACTCTGAGATCACCTTGTTCTCATCTTCTTTTGCGAAGCATCTGTAGAGCTCATTCATAGTCTCGTGACCTCCCTCTGTTGAGAGTGTTATCATATGAAAAGTACGAGTTCGCTTCCATTCTTGATGTTGAGCTGGTCATATCCTCACGGTATATGTCCTCTTTGGCTCATGTTTTTGCGGTAGGGTTAGCCTCCAGCTGTCGGATAAAGCGAACCTACCTTGTTGATACTGTTCTTCTACCCAGTCTTTGAAGGTGAAGCAGTTTTCAAGGGGATGACCTATTACGCGGCGATAGGAGCAATAATCCGGATGATGGACCTCGTTTATTTGTTCGGGGTGCCGAGACTCCGGAAGTGTCATCATTTGGTGCTTCATGACAAGGTTGAATATTTTCCTTATCTTGTCTTGAGGGAAATAGTATTCCTAACCCATCTTCTTTATAAAGGAAGGCTCCAATCGAGTTTTTCTCGTTTGGACGACATCTTGGATTCGCTTTGTTGTCTTCGAGCGTCATTTACGTTTTTTGCCCTGTTTTTGCCTCCATTTCGGGATTTTTCCCTTTTACGAGAACACATAGCGAGTTGAGGATGAAAAGCATTTTGGTCTAGTTTGGCCGCAGATTGCCGACCGAGTCGCTGCATCCTGGCCTTCTCGTAGATAGCCATTTTATGACTGTGGTCATCTCGACTCTTTTGACAAGCTTCTTTTATTAGCTTGTCGATTTGTTTTTCGAGTGACGGACTTAACATTCTTAGAGCAGGATTTCGCTCTGTTTCAACGTCACAGCTATTTGGAAGAGCGTTTTCCCCTTCACTAGAGCTGTTTATGACACGGAAACTGTGGAACCACTCCCGTTTCTTGAACCGAACATATCCGAGCCCAGTTGTCTCCATCTTCCCATTGGGCATCTTTCGCTGAGTCCCGGGAATATCCCAAATCTCTTTATAGAATTGGGCTTGTCGAACACTTTGTTCGAGGGGTACACCTTGGCATCTTAACAGCCTTTTCAATCTCTCCGTGTAATATCTTGGCAGACGGATGGGTTGAAGCCTGTCGAGTGCAAAATCAGCACCATGCCAAACTTCTTTTTCTATTTTGGTCTCCGTAGATTGGTAGAAGAGGATCGCCTTTTCAGCCCTTCGCCTAGAAGGCAAGTAAAAAGTTTGCAGTTCTTGTACGCTGTATTTATGGAGCACATCAAGTTCCTTATAATGCCGAAGCAGAGTCATTGTAATTTGTAGACTCTGATCTGCTCCGGCAAAGGTTTGCATTGACGGGCGGACGGAGAACACTGCGATGGCCTCGTCCTCTGAGTCGCTGCCAAAGACCAAAATAGGAGTAGATGGTCTGGGCTTATTGTTTTCTTTTTGGGGTTGCCTCGTGTAGACTATTTTTTTGTATTCCTCGGTGTCGCTCCCAAAGTTCGGGATAGTGGCGATGGATTTTTTTTTATTCTCTGGCTTGTGGCACCTTTCAGTATCCTCGAAGTCTGGTAGGAAGTACTTTGCTTCTTCGTATTTCCGGACTTCGTTTACAAAGAACGGATTTAGCTCTCCGGTGACGGTGTACTCCGAACCATCCTTGAAATACTTCATACATTGATGTTGTGTAGAACGGATGACGTTGTACTCGTGTAACCAAGGCCTGCCGCGCAAAGCGTTATAGCAAGTCTTGGCGTCAATGACATGAAATTTAATGTCAGTGATGATTGATCTCAAAAATATCTAGTAACCGCAATCAAGAACGGCGTCGCTTGGTAGCTAGCCGGTGAATACGGGTCGGTCCACAGGGATGTTGTGAATTTCCTAATTGCTCTAACGAGTTAATTCCGATGGGAGCCGGATTGATTTAATCTAAAAACTAAAGTAGATTTACACTAAGATTAGAATCTTGCTAAGGGTTAGGTTTAGGTTAAGTTTGGAAAGTCAATAACTCTCACCGCTTTCTATACCCATATTATGATCTTATTAGGAGTTATGGTAATTATTAATAAAAGGGATTAGAATCATTTGGAAAGATGTTTCTTACTCTAGGTTCTTGTCCTTCCTTTATCAATCCTTACCCTAACCTCCATGAAAAACAATCACAACCGGGCCTTTATACTACGGTATCACCTCTACCTTATGGGATAGGGTGCCGTAGGGAGCGGTGTGTGCATGTATGCATGGAGTCCTATTAATTATATGTGATGGGTAAAAAAGGGGTGAGAGATCTTCATCTCTCAAACCTTCCCCAAATCTAACCCTAACAAGCGAGGAGACTACTCGCTCATTAGGGAATTGAAAAACATTTATCTAGGACAAAGAATAAAAGATTTAACTAGGGCAAAGAATTAAAGATCTAACTAGGGCAAGGAATAGAAATTACCTAGGGCAGAAAAATAAAGAACTTACAATTTGATGCTCTCCAAAGAAATTTGAATTTTATTAGTGAAGGGAGGCATAACCTAATACAATAAATTGGGCTTCTATTTATAGGACATAGAAAACCCTAGGTTTACAATTGCTACACGTCTGCATTTACAAAAATACCCCTAGGTTGACTAGTCAGAGCCGCCATGTATTATAGTAAAAAGATATTCCACAACAGGCTCTAGATGGCCGCGGAACCGCGGCCGCAGCAGGGGTTGGGTCCCGGTTCCGCGGCCCAATAGGAATATCCTCTGTTGATTCTTTGTGGGCTGCTTCTGGGATTCTTGGGCTTCCTGTTTCTTTGGTTATTTCTTTAAAATAGCTTCTGGTTCTCTTCCAGATTTTCTAGTGAATAATTGTGGTGGACTTTAACCGTGGCTTCGCGATCTTGGACCTTGAGTTGCCTTGTACTGATCTTTTGTGTAGACTTGATTAAGATCCTTCTATTTGTTGATTGTAGTCCCACTTTTTGCATCGTCTTTTATCTTTTTCACTGTTTTAGATCCAAGAACCTGTAACCTGTACTATGTAGCAGACATGGGTCAAAAGCACCTATTTATTTGTAAAATACATAAGAAGGGGGAATATAAGAATGCAATATTATGGTATGAACAAATACCCCCAAACTTATCTTTTGCTCATCCTCGAGCAAACTTAGTTTTATTCTCGACAAAAACCTAACCGCACTTTCGCAGGGAAACGCGATTGCACTGAGCACGTGCAACAAGCCGTTAAACCTCTAGGTGTCCCTAGTAGGAGGAGTGTTGTCTCCTGAGGGTTTTCAGCGGATACTACCCACAAAATCCTATCAATTCGGCTTTTCAACTTTTGTTCTCCAATTAGTTTTTCTAACAAGGAATTCTATTATCGTCGACTCGTAAATTATCCACTCATATTCTTCACACTTCCTCATCATTTAACTTAAGATTATATATGTTCTGCAGACCTACTTAGCTTTCGGCATCTCTTAAGTTTTCCTTCTAGGGTTCCATCTCCACTTAGGAATTTTTATCAACTTTACTAAAGATACAAGTTCTATTCTTCACTCCTTTCTCTCATCTAAACTCCAATCACATACCCCTACGTGTGTGTATAAATCACCCCTACACTTGGAAATTCAAATCAAACAATCGTACTCTTGTCCGTTGTCCAAAGCACTTATTAATTGGTGAATTTTAATGAATTTTGCTTGCACATCCTTCATGCGATCGTTAATACTTCTTGAGGTACCAACGACAGATTACAAAATGTGTTTTCACTTTAAAGCGTAATTCCTAGTCTTGCAACACCCAAGGCTTTAGCAGTGACTCCCAAACCAGTTGGTCTAAGGCACTAGGTGATGAAGCATCCTCGCTAAATATTTTTTCTATTTTTTCAGCCTTAAGTAATTACAAAAACCAGTGTTCATTTTTTTCTTTATTCACACTTGTATTTTTTTCATCGTACTAAGGACTTTAGACAAGAGCATTTCAAGGTCTCTTCTACTATTCCAAGTTTCAAGGTGCGTGATTGTGCAATTTGTAGGATATACATTTTCAGAATCTAGACTTAAACTAGGAATTATTTTTCAAACTTATACTCTAGTAAAAATATCAATACTTTTCCTTTGTTTTAACTTAGCCTAAGTAGTGAACTCAAAATTTGCCTATTTCTAAATAAACTACAAAGACATATACTTTCTACCGTTAAACTTTAAGAAAGATTATTTTTAGGGTTTTTAATTTACTAAGTCTAAGGTCTAGTTGTTCCTAGCCAGTTAACCTATTTGTCAAACTCAAGTCAAATACGGCCAAAATTGAATACATTAATTTTTATAATTTTTAAAATTTTCAATTTTTTATGGGTTTTTAAAATAAGTATGCAAATGCAAAAATATATACAAATGAATGCGAAGGAAAGAAGGCTTACCGAGCATACCCCCAAACTTAACTTTGACAGTGTCTTCACTGTCATGCTACTCCAAGAGGGTTGAGAATGCCGGCACTCCCCTGTTTATTTATTTAAAAAAAACAAAATATATATACAACAAGGTCCTCCCCAAACTAAACAAGGCCTTACATGAGCCAAAGGTTAGCACCAACCATTCAAAAATCTTATCGTGGTAATGGTAGAGTTGGTGAAAGAATGGAGTGGAAAGAAAAGAAATGAGAAGCGCACGAGACCGTGTGGAGATAGAAACGGTATACGCTCTCGGTGGAGGAGAAGAATTGCGGAAAAGAGAAAGAAGTGTGGTACGAACTTAAGGGTGTAAATCGAGTGAATAAATTAGCGCAATTTGTGATGACCGATGTGTTAAAAGCGATTGTGCTAATCTATCAACCCGTCGAGAAATGGGATCAAATTCCTCAAGATTCGCAAGCAAATATGGGTCCGTCGAACTTGGTATTGGAGATGAGAGCGTAACAGTCTCTTGCAAGGTCGGAATGATAAGAATGACGAAAGGGAGTGAATTAGGGATAGTCTCATTCTCACCGTAGTAAACTGTCTCGAACTTGAAAGATTCCTTCAATGGTTCGAAACGACTGTAAGCAACCGAGTCTGATGGTTCAACTAACTCATCTGAAAATTCAAAGGACTCAAACTCGGACGGTGAGTCTTCAACATCGTCCGAAAAAGTGAAACACTAGTAAGTGTTATCGGCTGTGAGAACTGTGTCAGATTCAAAGGAAAATTTTTCAATCTCACAGTCTTCAAGCGTGATCTTGTGTGTGGTCGGAACGATGGAAAGGAGGGAGGGTGATATAACAGTTAAAGGTTCAGGAGGATGAATTGGAAAATTCGACACATCAAACAAAAGTGGTTCAACCTCAATATTATCCTCAATACTCTCCTCAATACAATCCTCATAATTCTCCTCAATATTTAGCTCATCCATGCCATTATCATCAAAATCAAGACGCATATGAAGTTCGAGAGAAACATTTAATGACTCGGGATGATGAATTGGACATAAAATTTCAATCAAATATACTGGTTCATCATCCAAAATATTCCTGGCGTCTATATCCTCAATCAAGTGAAAATCAATTTTTGCTGACACCTCATCAAAAGTATGGATATTTATCAATTTAGGTTCTAGATTGGAGGTGTAAAGTTCAAAAGGATTAGATGTGGTTTCACTCGAAAGGGGTTCTTCACAATCTGGAAAATCAAGCACTACAAAATCACACAACTCGTTTTTATTTTCAACTGGTGAACTATTTGGGACAATCGATGGAAAACCGGAGTTGTGGGCTTCAAGTGGGTATGGGTAGGTCTGATTTGGGAATGTGTAGAACTCACTCGCTCCTCTCAAATTCTCTCTCTGTCCAACCGCCTCCTCATACATTGAAAATTTTGAAACTAGTGGGAAACTAGCTACCGGTTCACTAGGTTGTATAAGGGCGGAGATGGACTCATCCACATTCCTCATCATTTTGTTTGTTGCTAAAATATAAGCCTCCAACGACTGTTCCAAACTAGACATGGGTTGTGAAGGGGTTTCGGTAAAAGATTCGAAATTGTTTGGATACGTGAAACTCCCAAAAGGCTGTGTAGAAACAGTGTCTAGTGACGGTGGGAAAGTCGGGTAGGACTGGTAGGAAGTAGATGGTTGGACAGGAGTAGGATCAATATGTGGATAAAAAGGTGAATGGATTTGTTGATCCCTAGAACTGGATGTGTGGAGAGGGGTGAAAGATCGGCTACGAGATTGTGCAATGTGCTCAGCAATAGACATCGGCTTAGGAGTTACAACAGGATTCGAAAAAGTGGTATCAACGTACGAAGGTGGTGAAGATTGACATGGTTGACACAAAGTGGGTTGCAAAGTCGAACTGTTTCTCCTAGACGCTTCTATTTGATCTTTCAAAGAAATTTTGGGCATGGAGGGATTTTCCTTAAATCGACCGAAACAATTGACGTACGAAGCAAAGTTAGGTTCGGGATACCAAAGTTCGGCAAGAGATTTATGATGTGGGGTACCCATGATGGAAGAATGAGAAAAGAAAGAAGGTTGGGGTGCACGGATTTCTTAGCGACAAAATTTACAAGTCTTTTATAAAAAGATTTTTTTCCTTTTTCCTTTTTCTCTTAATTTGGAAATTTTTTTATTGCAAAATGATTTTTGATAAAGGCATGCAAAACAGAAAAGATTACTTGCAATCAATTTGTATTATAAGCGCGGGGCAAAGAATCCTACACAAGATTTGTTATTTGGAAGGGGGAAGATGTTTTTTTTTAAGCGCACCAAATCCTGCAGGAATTTTTCAGAAGATATATTGAGATTTACAGAAGAGAAAGACAGGAAGCTTACAGTGCAAATTCCAGAGGCTGACGTCACCTACTCGCGGCGTTTCCGCAGCAAGAGGGCACCTCGGGCGGCGGTATCGCGGTCACACGTGCGGATCACGTCTTCAAATTTTTCTGACGTCACTGTGTTGCAGCGTTTCCACGGCAAGAGCAAGCTTTTGCGGCAGATCCGCGGTTTGACCGTTGACTTGGCCCTTCAAGTTCCTGCTGTTGTTCTGTTGCCAAAATTCTCTGCTGTTCAGATCGTTTGTTTTCTGTTTTGCTTTCTGTAGATTTTCAGATCCGAATTTGTTCGTAGATCCTGCAAAATTCACACAAAAAATACCTTTCCTAAAAATAACAGATTATAAATTTTTATATTTTTTTGATTTTTCAGTTTTTATGATTTTTTTTTAATTTATATTAACCCGAAATTGCAAAAAGGAAATAACATGCCATCCCCGGCAACGGCGCCATTTGATTGATCTCAAAAATATCCAATAACCACAATCAAGAACGGCGTCGCTTGGTAGCTAGCCAGTGAATACGGGTCGGTCCACAGGGATGTTGTGAATTTCCTAATTTCTCTAACGAGTTAATTTCGATGGGAGCCGGATTGATTTAATCTAAAAACTAAAGTAGATTTACACTAAGATTAGAATCTTGTTAGGGTTAGGTTTAGGTTAAGTTTGGAAAGTCAATAAATCTCACCGCTTTCTATACCCATATTACGATCTTATTATGAGTTATGGTAATTATTAATAAAAGGGATTAGAATCATTTGGAAAGATGTTTCTTCCTCTAGGTTCTTGTCCTTCCTTTATCAATCCTTACCCTAATCTCGATGGAAAACAATCACAACCGGGCCTTTATACTACGGTATCACATCTACCTCATGGGATAGGGTGCCGTAGGGAGCGGTGTGTGCATGTATGCATGGAGTCCTATTAATTATATGTGATGGGCAAGAAAGGGGTGAGAGATCTTCATCTCTCAAACCTTCCCCAAATCTAACCCTAACAAGCGAGGAGACTACTCGCTCATTAAGGAATTGAAAAACATTTATCTAGGACAAAGAATAAAAGATTTAACTAGGGCAAGGAATTAAAGATCTAACTAGGGCAAGGAATAGAAATTACCTAGGGCAGAAAAATAAAGAACTTACAATTTGATGCTCTCCAAAGAAATCTGAATTTTATTAATGAAGGGAGGCATAGCCTAATACAATGATTTGGGCTTCTATTTATAGGACATAGAAAACCCTGGGTTTACAATTGCCGCACATCTGCATTTACAAAAATACCCCTAGGTTGACTAGTCAGAGCCGCCATGTATTATGGTAAAAAGATATTCCACAACAAGCTCTAGATGGCCGCGGAACCGCGGCCGCAGCAGGGGTTGGCCGCGGTTCCGCGGCCCAATAGGAATATCCTCTGTTGATTCTTTGTGGGCTGCTTCTGGGATTCTTGGGCTTCCTGTTTCTTTGGTTACTTCTTTAAAATAGCTTCTAGTTCTCTTTCGGATTTTCCAGTGAATAATTGTGGTGGACTTTAACTGTGGCTTCGCGATCTTGGACCTTGCGTTGCCTTGTACTGATCTTTTGTGTAGGCTTGATTAAGATCCTTCTATTTGTTGGTTGTAGTCCCACTTTTTGCATCGTCTTTTATCTTTTTCACTGTTTTAGATCCAAGAACCTGTAACCTGTACTATGTAGCAGACATGGATCAAAAGTACCTGTTTATTTGTAAAATACAGAAGAATGGGGAATATAATAATTCAATATTATGGTATGAACAAGTGACGAGGAGCCCGAAGCGTAGCGTCAGTATTACGGACCCAAGTATCCATGATGACTGTGGGTCAAACCCAGAGATGGTAATTTTATCTCGGTCAAGGTGCTAAACGTTCATGCAAATCTCGTTCAACACTCTCACGTTGAGAAGGTTGACGAAGGATCCATTATCGACAAGGATTTTCCCTATCTTGATGTCGTGGCAGTACCCAGTGACGTATAACGGGCGATTATGCTCGTACGTACCATGGAGGAGATCTTCATCGCTGAATGTAATGCCAGCCGTATGGACCTCTGCCAGCTCACCCTTCATCTTTTCTTCTGCAAAGAAAGTTTGGAACTAATCAGGCTCTTGTAATGCCTTGATCAGGGAGTCTCATTCCTCTTTGGACAGGAGGGGGCATCCAATATGCACAGTTGTGAGGGTATTTTCCTCAGATGTGCCAGGACGTTGTAATCCATCTTGTTTTTCTTAGGTGGGTCCCTTGCTGCGAGCTCTTTGACAGCTCCATCATCGAGAGCAATTTCCTTAGGGATTTTCCCCATCCCTTTGTCTTTTTTACTCGAACCTTTGTTTGTACGTCCGAGATTCTTCTCAGGCGGCGTGCGGTTACGTAGCTGAATATTCTCGCAGTTCTTCCCCTCCTCTTCTTATTCGGAGGTGGAGTCTTTGAAGAGAAGGCTGAGGGGTATTTTGTCCTGAGAGTCACTCCCGAAGGTAAGACCTTAGGGTTTTCTTCCTTTCCGAACTGGTACCAACCATATGACAGTTGCCAGTCATTTCTTCATACGCGTTTGTCGCACTATTTTGCCGTCGGCGAGCACGAGTTTCGCGCTTTATCCTCTTGAAGTATTTTTGATGGGCAACGTATCATTGCCACCACTTCTTGAAGGCGCTGCATTCCTCGGTGGGGTGGATGACCCTCCGATGATATAGGCAGTAGTCTGGATGTGCATCTTCTCCATCGAGGAATATGACCCCGGGAGTGTTCTTTATGAGAGGTGGAACTTTCATCCCTATTGACAGAGCTTTGGCGAACCGCTTCTCTGTTTTAATCCTGCTCTTATTTGTAGCAGGTATGTTTTGGTTTAGTCGGAGTACTTTACGACTCGTCCTAGCCGCAACTTCTTTATCCTGATGCTAACGCTTAGCCTTTTCGTATATGGCTGTTACGCGTTCTCAGACAACTTTTCTTTTTTGAAAGGCTTCGTTTAACAGCTTATCGATCGGGTCTTTTGGCAGTTCCGGGGATTTTAGCGCCGATTCTGTCCCCAGTTCATCTGCGTTGTTTTCTGACGCTGATAGAGCTTCTTCGCCATATAATGACGAATAGGAGACCATGTGGCAACTTGCTACACGGTCTTCGGTGTCTTTTGATGAGTCATTTTCCTCATCATAGTCACTATCTTCGTCGTCAAGAATATGCTTGAGGAATTCTTCGAGCGTGACTGGTGTCCACGCCTTCTGGCTGTACTCCTCCAGCACGTCAATGTATTTTTGAAGATTTGTGTGCTTGTCGTCATACTCGGCAGGTTGCACAGGCTTCTTGGTCCTCTTCTTTTTCTTCGAAGACTTTGAAGGCTTGACTTGGGGGTTTTTCCTCTCGTCAACAATTTTCGATGCGGGACGTAGTTTCAGTATCCCTTCTATGATTTTGGGTTCTAGTGGGCTTTTCCACCTGACTGCCGGACATGCTTGTAAATCCTTCAGCATTCTTTTGGTTTTTACTAAAAGTACGACTTCCCACGGAGTTTCTTTCACGAGTGAGCATGATGCCCCCTGCGCATCCACCTTTTTGGGAGTGTGCTTCTGGGGTTGGTTTACCCTCCAGTCATCAGACAGCGCGAATTTCCCCTGTTGATAATTGTCTTCGACCTAATTCTTGAAGACGTAGCAATCTTCAATTGAGTGGCTCACCATTATGTGATAGGAGCAGTAATTTAGGTTGTTGACGTCGCCGGGTTGCAGTGGACGCTGCGGGTCTGGCAATGTAATGAGTTTATTACGCACTGCCAATTCGAATAGTCTCCTCGTCTTGTCACGGGGAAATGAGTAAGCGCGTCCTAATCTTTTCTCTAAGAATGGGTGCGGACGCGCGTTGTTTTGACGAGTAGACGGTTTTGGGTCGCTCGGTTGTTGTTGTGTATTGGCAATGAAGGCCGCTTTCCCTTTACACTTATTATTTCGGAGGTTCTTATTTGAGGAGGGGCCAGTTTATTTATCAGAGCCTGGAAGGTTGTTAGTTTGAAGAATGTCATGAACTGGGAACATTCGTTTGAGGATCAAGGATCCCGATGAATATGTCCACGGCGGGAGATTCTTCAATACGCTATTCGCACTTAGACTATAGGTTCCACCACTGGATCGCGTATTGGACCCAGGTTTCTCCCGGCTTTACACTGGAATTAATTAATGTCGTAATTGGAGTACGCTCGCTTGCGCTGGCGAAACGCTGTGTGAACAGAAATTCCAATTCTGTGAATGTTCTTATGGAGTCATTTTGGAGCTCCGAATACCATTCAAAGGCTGTTTCTAACAGGCTGCCAACGAACTGGCGAAGCAACGGTTTGTCGTCACCTCCAGTGTTGCCGCACAGAGCTCTGAATTGCGTGATGTGCTAATGAGGGTGTTCCCCTCCGAACGGCGGCCGAGACGTTAGGGCGTCCGTGCCTGAGGTTCGGGGTAGATGCTATTTGGTTTTATCCGTCTATCTCTCCGAAGATGCCAAGTTGATTTATGGCACCGTGGATCGGAGGTTTAGACGGATGCGGCCGATGTAGCAGACTTCGTCAGATTCCCCCTCAGGGTGAGGGGTTTTTGATTGTGGGGACGCTCTTCCCTGCAGGCGCAAGCCCCTGCAGTTAATTACGCTACCGCATCGCGGTAACAACTTTCTCCTTCTCCAGAATTTCACTTCGTGTCGTGTGTGTTTGTTTTGTTTGTGGTTGCCCGTGGATTGTATACGGAGACTGAGTGATGCCGTCGCCCGTAGGACGTGGATTAGTCCAAATCCGCATTTACTTAGATTTGGGTTTGGTATTTTTTTTGGTTTAAGGATACATTAGTCGCGTTGCGGCTAAGATCAACTTAAACGTTCGTCAAGGATACGTTGGTCCTGTTTTGGACTAAGATCGACTTGACGTAGTGATTGATTTAATATCTGGCCGTCGGGACTCGTCACCTCTCTGACGTCGTTGAGGGATTACAACGACAGGCGTCAGAGGAGTTCAGAGATGTACCCTTGAACCAAAGTTGATTTGGAGTTTTATTGTTTATTTAAATATCTAAGGACACATTAACCGTATTTGGGGCTAAGATCAACTTAGACGGGACCGTTTAGATCTAGCAAAAGAGCGTTCGGGCTCTATTGTTCCAGTTTAGGGACGTAGTGGTCCATTTTCCAGTTTAGGGACGTGGTGGTCCATCGCCAGTTTAGGGACGTGGTGGTCCATATTCCAGTTTAGGGACGTGGTGGTCCGATATTAGTTTAGGGACGTTTCGGTCCGATATTAGTTTTAAGGACGTTTCGGTCCAATGTTAGTTTAAGGACGTCTCGGTCCAACATTAGTTTAGGGACGTTTCGGTCCGATATTAGTTTAGGGACGTTTCGGTCCAACATTAGTTTAAGGACGTTTTGGTCCACGAGTTTAAGGACCCCGCAGTCCATATGGGTGTGTGGTCGTTGGGACTCGTCACCTCTTTGACGTCGTTGAGGAATTACAACGATGGATGTCAAAGGAATTCGGAGATGTACCCTCGAACCGGATGCAGATTGATTTAGGAGAGCCATTTTGCTCAGTCAATTTAATTTAAGGACTTACGGCCACGATTGGGCTAAGTCCATTGCTTTTGCATTTCTTTTTCTTTTATTTGGGCTTTGCCCAAAAAGGATGCAGAGCATCAATTTTATTTGGGCCCGGCCCTTTTATTGCTTTGCAATTTATTCTGACCTGCCAGGTCTTTTTGACTTGGGCCTGGCCCTTCAAATAATGTATTGCACTTGTGCAAAGCACCAAGAATCTTTCAGATTCAGGAAAAGAAGTGCAGAGCACTTTTTAATTTCTTGATCTAAATTTAGATCAAAGAAAAGAAGAGAAAGAAATCTTTTCTTTCTTTCTGTTTCAGAGAACCAGAGGTTCATAGCAAGTGCAGGGCACTATTTTTATTATTTTTATTTATTTATTCAAGAAAAGAAGTGCAGAGCAATTTTTATCCCCTGATTTGGATCAAAGAAATACAAGTTTTTCTTTGTTTCAGAGAACCAAAGGTTCATAGCAAGTGCAAGGCACTATTTTTTAGTATTTTTATTTATTTATTTATCTATTGAAGATCACTGATCTTGTTTTCTAGATCAATGATTTATTCTTCAAGAGAATCTTCTCTTATTTCGAAGGTTTTTACCTTCTTTTTATGTTCTCCAGAAATTCTTCAAGAGTTCTCTCCTTTTTTTTATCCAAAAATCTCTCTCTTTGAAATGGGGTTTGGGGTCCTTTTTATAGTGCTCAAAGATCAGTTAAATTTGTTAAAAGGAACTTTTCTGAATGATTCGGGGAATTTTCCCCGCCGTTGGATCTTTGATCCAAAGGCCCCTGTTTTACAGAAGAAATCTTCTTGTTTTAACAAGAACAGAAAAGATTTCCTTAAATTTTCATTCTCTTGTTGCGCAACTCACCAGCGCGTGACACGTGTCGCGCAGTAAGGCGCTTGTGCAACAGCGATTGCGCAATTGCGCAGACACGTGTCTCGCAGCCGTGAGCTTGCGCAGTTGCACGGTTAAGTGTTACTTATGTTTAAAGAGCCTTGCTCTGATTGGGCGCACTGCCTTGGGCGTCGCGATGCCGAGTCAACTTCTGACATGTGGCAAATTGCGCGCAACGCACGGGAACCGAAGCGTTGCTTCAAAATTTGAATTTTCAAAATTCAAGTAGAGCCTTGCTCTGATTAGGGGAACAAATGCCCCCCCACCGTTGCGCTCACGTGGCGCACACGTGAGTGCAGCGGTGGCAAGATCCCAACCATTGGATCATGGAGGTCAGGTGAAGAGACGCAGGCATCTATAAATGGGACCCTTGGTCCTTAGAATTTTTTACCATTTCAAGAACTTTTACTTCAGAGCCTTGCTCTTGCTTAAAAACTCACAGAGCCTTGCTCTTGCTTCTTCCCAAGAACTTTAAAGTTCGGAACTTAGAATCATTCTAGGTAACAATTAATTTAAATTAATTTTAATTAACAGAGCCTTGCTCTTGTAGATCTTTGATCTAAAGAAAAACCCCTTTGGGGTTTCTTCAACAGAGCCTTGCTCTCATAGATCTTTGATCTAAAGAAGACCATTTTGGGGTTTCATCCATAGAGCCTTGCTCTCAAAAATTTATAGAGCTCTTGTTCCTGGGTTTTAACCCATGAACAGAGCCCTGCTCATAGATCAATTAGAAAACTTTTAAAAGTTTTCATGGATCTTTAAGATCCCAAAAATTTTAATTCTTAGAAGTTGTAATTTTTATTACTACTACAGAGCTAGGCTCTTTCTTAAGCAGTTTAATTCCTTTGAGACCAGAGTTTGACAAATGTCACTCTGTGACAGAGCTTTGCTCTAAAAGGAGGAGATTTTCTCCTTGTCTCTAGGGATTTCTCCCCCCCCCCCAATGAGGATATTCTCTTGGGGGTCTCTTTTTTTATTGACTGACAGTCTCATCCAATGATGGGACTGTCTTATCAAATGATGCGCCGTCATCTTGATTTTGTGGGTCCTCCTTTGGTCCCCTACCCATTGCATTGTAGTGTGATGTAGGCCTTTGAAATGTGAAGCATTGGAACACTAACAGTTATGTTTTTTTTTTTTGTCTACAGGAAACATGTCTGAAGATTTGTCTTTCCCTTTTGTTCGCTCAGAAGGAGGGTTCCCACATGCACCAGTGGACCGGGTGGTGTTTGCTCTGATCAAAGATCACGATCCCGAGTGCAAGAGACTTCACTTATGGGGAAGGTGGTACAGCCAGATTATCCAAGGCCGTCGCAGCTTTAGCTCCACCTCACCCTCCGAGCCCATAGTTACGATCCCTTATGCGGACAAGCCCCCGGTGGAGTATGCCGTGGAGGTTAAAAATTGGAATTCCGACGACCTCCTTCAGCCTGCAATCGGTGCCATTCCGGTGCAGCCGCCGCCGGCTATAGACATCTTGGGGAGGCGAATCTGTCAGGGTGAAGCACGCCCTTGGGGACAGGCTTATAATATTGGATTGACCCCGCGGCCGCTTGCCGGATATTTGCAATGGGCCCGTTACATTTTGGCGACGAAGAGGGCTCACCTGATGAAGATTGGTTTATACTCCGCCGTCTACGTCTCGCTTTTCGAGTATCCCTCTCCTCCGACGTGGTGGATAAAGGCCTTCATCGAACAATGGAATATCCCCACCCATACCTTCCTGACAGCGGATAGGGAAGTCTCCATCTCTCTGGAGGAATTTGCTGAGATTTCGGGTTTGCCAATGAGGGGAGAACACTACGAGGAGCTGCTTCCTCCTGACGAGTATGTCTTCGCCACCAAGCAGCTAGTATTTGACTTATCTCCGGCAAATGCCATTCAACATCAGCACCCGAGCTTAGTAAAGGTGTTGGAGATTTATGAGGAACTCCATTTGGAATCGGGCGACCGGGGCGTCAGTTTCGCGGATTTCATTGCTCGTTTTATCCGCCCGGAGTTCCTATCAGAGCAGGGCGAGAAGTTCGCTCAACTTGCTGACCCCTTTGGTTTCGGCTTGGACCGCCGACCTTTATCGGAGAATGACCAACGGGATTTTTATCTCCCTGGCACTGCCAGCGTCCCTTTTTCAGAGCTCGCCGTTCCTGGCATGGACGAGGAGACTTTTTTTATAGGGTTCTTGGGTCTATGGCTATGCAGCTTTGCGCTCCCCATGCATCCACGCCTCATGCGGTCTTCCGTCTTTTACCCGGCGCATCAAATGGCGGCTGGTTTGCAGCTATCGGTAGGAATTGCCGGGCTGGCTTACCTTTATAATGGACTTAGCGTAGCGGCGGATGCTAATGAGCCTGGGGTACAGCCTGCTAACTTTCCGATGCACTACTTCACTTCTTGGATGGAGCTGCATGTGCGAGGGGTGTTTGGTGCCCATAAGACTCCTCCGTTCTTTGAGAAATTCAAACTCCTAAGAATCATGCGGTTGGTCGGGGCTTCAATCGTGGTTGCACCTCCGCAGGAGTCTAGGGGACTGCTCCTGCGTTCACATCTAGTCGGAGCGAAGACCTCTTTTGTGGATAAGGTCATCACCATGGGCTCCGAGACCGCTAAGTCAGTGGTGTCGCTGCGTGATGACTTTAAGGGCGGGGTTTCTGTACTGAAGGCTCGGGAAATCCTTCACCTTTACTCCATTCGGCCGGGCTACCTAGTATTTAGGCAGAATAAGACGGCTCTCTTTATGAGGTATAACCCACATCGATTTGCCCGACAATCGAGTTACAATCAAGGGATCCCGATAGAGGCCTTTCTGGAAACACCCGCGGTCGGCCCAGAGGGGATAAGGAATGCGATGCATCATTTCACCCGGCTAAATACAGGCTCCTATTTTTTTATCAGTGAGCCTAGCTGTGTCCCCAAAATAATCCATCCGTATGTATCCTGGTATGCGCATGCTATTGGCCCAATCATCTTAATGGAGAAACGCCTGCTGGTTGACCGTAGGGCTGCGCCTCCTGGCGGTGATCGCAAGGCTCCCTTGCAGCCAAGGATCCAGGTCATCCCCCCGATAAAAGATGCCAGAGTCGACCGACCGCGCGTGTTGAGCCCCCCGCGTGGATTGCCATTGCCCACTACGGTGGATGCACCGCCGGCTCCCCATGCTCCCACGAAGACGGTTGATGTGGTATCGCCAGGATCTAGCGGAGGGGCAGAGATCGGGACTCGCCGCCCTAAAGTGGCTGCCAAGCGCAAATCCGCTCCGGGTGGATCTAAAGCTGGTGGACAGCAGAAAAAGAAGAAGTCCGCCCTTTCCCTCGATGCGATCCTCAGCTCAAAGCCTGCGGCTTCTCCCGCCGGGGCTATATGTGAGTATGGCAGCAATGAGGGCTTCGTGGTAGACCCTGAGGACACCAATCTGGCTGCCGCCATTGCAGCTTCAGAGCGATCGGCGAGGCTTGAAGCGATGTTAAGCAAACTCTCTGAGTCCGGTAATCATCAGACGCTTTATTTGTTATTTTACTGCATTTTCATTATTATCTTTAGCTAATATTTGCTTCGTTCTCAACAGGCATTTCTACTGAAGAGGCCATTGCTGCCTCTTTGAAGACCTTCCAGGAAGAGGAGAAGAAGCGTGTCCCAGCAGGCGTTGGTATGTCTTACCCTTTTCCCTTTCATAATGAAAGTTTGTCATCTTCTCTGATGGTCAACCTAACCTTCTTTTGTTTCTTTGCAGAGGTTATACCAGTTGACGCGGGGATCCTTCCTGAGCCCGTTACCGAGCCCCAACTTCGTCGAAGTTGCCGCAAGAGCCTCAGCTGGATAAAACGACTAGGGATGCCCTGAAAAACCTAGAGGCCTCCCTATTTACGGACGAGGACACCTCAATTAGGGAAGCTCTGGTGGCATCCGTCTCAACAGCTCGAGAGGAGCGGAAGCGGTTGAGACGCGAAGCAAAGGCGCGCAGAGCTGCTTTGGCCGCAGGAGCGGGCCCTAGCACTATTCCTCGTGCCGACACTCCTTCCGGAGCAAAGGTGGGCAGAGCTGCTTTGGCCACGGGAGCGGGCCCTAGCACTATTCCTTGTGCCGACACTCCTTCTGAAGAGGCCCCTGCCGCCCTGTCTACTGCTCATAGGCAGGTGGCGCGCACGGCTCGGGATGCAAACGATAAGTCCTCTTCAGGTAACATTTCTTTCAGAACCTTGTTGTAAGAATTATCAAGCCGTTGGCTCATACGCATTCCTTTTTGCAGGGCCAAGTCTGACTGAGGGGGAGACGGAGACCGTCGAACCCCGGGGAGCGGGGGAAGCGGTACTTGCCGAGCCCGAGCTGACAGTGAGCAACTTCATCGGGGCCACGGCGCCTGAAACAGAAGTTGAAGGATCCGCTGCCGAGAAGGTCATCGATGCCGCATCTGAAGTGGCGGCAGATGAGATGATTGTCGAGCCGAAGGCAGTAGAAGTCGAGGCGCTTGAGGCTGGAGATGTCACGGTGCCGATGGATGAGACAACTGTGATCGCAGGACCCGAAGGAGTAGCGGGTGAGGTGGCCACGATTCCTGAGGACGAGCCAGCCGCTCCTTCTCTGGAATCTGGCAATACTCCAATTATAGCCCTCCCCGCGTATGGTTCCTTGCCGTCTCCCGGGCTTGCAAGCACAACAACGGTTCCCATCGAGTCGGGTGACGAGGCTACGGGTGGTGGCCTGATGTCAATGGAGGAAGGAATTGCCTCAGTCTCGGCTGGCAGTTCGTCGGGTAAGTTTCGGGTTACTATCGTTTCCCCTTTTTTTATATATCTTGCGATCTCTTCTAACAAGCTTGTCTTTGCAGGTGCGGCTAGTGCCGACGCTCCATTGCTTGAGGGAGCACCGTCAACTACTGCTTTGGCGGTGGTCACTTCCCCGTCTTCCCTCGTGCCATCGCGGATGTTGGAAGGTATGGATTTGCGACTCACAAGTTAATCTTTTAAACGTCTAGTTCATGGACTAACGCCATACCACCGCATCTTTTCAGGAGTGCTCTTTGATCATCTATATCAAGTGTTGCTCCCACACTTCTCCTTCCCATCCGAACTTGCTTCTCCTCCTAGTGGCGCTGGTGAGTGTACGTTCAATACAATATCTTTGTTCATCCCCTTTTTCTAGCAATTGAATGATTTCTGACTTTTCCCTTTCTTTATTGCAGTGCCACAAATCGAAGGAGGGGATACCAGACCTGCCGCGCTACCGGCCCTTCCGGCTCTGCCGTCCGTTGCTGCTGGTATAGCAAATTCCTTTTTTGGTAACCCTTAAATATCTCTTGAATCACTGTTTAACCATGTTTTGTTTTGCAGCTATTGTTCCGGCTCCGGTCCCTTTTGAGTCTCGCGTCCTTCTACCGGCAGGCCCTTTCTTGAGACGCCCGTCTTCAAAGGGTGCTGTGATGAGTTTGGGCATGCTGAGCGGGTACATCGAAGAGCTCAACATGGATGCTCTCCCTTCTGCCGTAGATTTCGCTGTGGATGTTAATCCAATGTTGGCGGCGCTCGTAACTTTTCATAACGAAGGCGTCGTCGGATCTTGGGTTAATCACTGCAGGGAGATCGAGGCCTGTCTATACCGGCTGGAGTCGACGCGCCCTTCTCCCGAAGTTTTAGCCCTGAGCACCCAACGCACAACTTGGCTCGAGCAAAGCACTTCGCACTCCCGCCACTTGGAGCAAGAAGCAGCTCTAAGACTAAGGGAATGCCAAAAGACCTCGAACGAAACGGCCCATCTGCGCGCTGAGGTTGAGGCAAACGCTGCCCAAGTGAAGACTATTTTTGAGGGTCTCTTGGAGCGCATCTCCCATGGGCTAAACTTGAAGCGGAAGCTTGACGTAGCTGAGCGCGATATCCCAAGTCGGGAGGCTGCCTATCAAGTCGTAAGGGAGCAGCTTGCGTCGGTCTTGCAGCAACGAGCCCAAGTGAAGGCAGAGCTGGCGGTGGTAGCCGATCAAGAGAAGGCATGGAAGGACATATGCGAGCGATTGCTACATCTGCGCAAGACGCTTCCTTCTCAATAATTCTCCTTGCATCATTTGTCTTTGTAAAGTATATGTATATATATTTTTTATTCTTTAGCACAATGTATCTCGTACTCGATCAATATTATGAATAAAAGATGCGCATTTTTGTAATGTCTTGTGTCATTTCTCCGTCTTTTCTTTCTTTTATTATCAGTACGCCACCTTAGTAACCATGATTGACGGACGATTGGGACGAGTATCCCGACCTTCTTAAGAAATAACGATGGCTTAGGCCGCAGTTTCAGATCTGCTGCCTAAGACTTTTTAACTCTATAAGCCGTGAGGGTCTCATAGAGACTTTTCTCCCTACGGATCGAGAGGATCTCGAAGGTGGATTTTCTCCTTAGGAATCGTGAGGATTCCTAAGTGTGGTTTTCTCTTATAAGTCGTAAGGATCTTATAAGAGAATTTTCCCTCTTACGAGTCGAGAGGATTCGTAAGTGGTTGTTTCCCTCCTCGTCGAAATTCGACTTCGGAGAGTGAGACCCGTGAATAGTATGCAAGAGACCAGTTTGGATTGACTTGCAAGGCCCCATTGCTCAGAAAGCAAGCTTTTCAATCCTTGCTGTCTGAGACTTCTTCTTACAAATTGAGACGAATCGGGGATCTGTCTGCAGTTGTAGCGGAACAGTTGACATGAGTTAAGAAGCTCTCATCACGGAGTGTTTGTATCCGTGAGTCGAGGAGTTTGCTAGGGATTATTTGTTTCCCAAGCGCCAAGGAGTATTTGTTTCCTTGGGGTTTGAAACGAGTCGAGGGTTCCCACGGGGGCTCTGGTAGCTCTGCGGGTCGACGTGGATCAGGAAGCTCTCGTCAAGGAGTGTTTGTATCCATGAGTCAAGGAGTTTGCTGGGATTATTTGTTTCCCAAGCGCCAAGGATTATTTGTTTCCCAAGCGCCAAGGATTATTTGTTTCCTTGGGGTTTGAAACGAGTCGAGGATTCCTACGGAGGCACTGGTGGCTCTACGGGTCGACGCTGATCAGAAGGCTCTCGTCAAGGAGTGTTTGTATCCGTGAGTCGAGGAGTTTGCTGGGATTATTTGTTTCCCAAGCGCCAAGGATTATTTGTTTCCTTGGGGTTTGAAACGAGTCGAGGATTCCTACGGAGGCACTGGTGGCTCTGCGGGTCGACGCGGATCAGAAGGCTCTCGTCAAGAAGTGTTTGTATCCGTGAGTTGAGGAGTTTGCTGGGATTATTTGTTTCCCAAGCGCCAAGGATTATTTGTTTCCTTGGGGTTTGAAACGAGTCGAGGATTCCTACGGAGGCACTGGTGGCTCTGCGGGTCGACGCGGATCAGAAGGCTCTCGTCAAGGAGTGTTTGTATCCGTGAGTTGAGGAGTTTGCTGGGATTATTTGTTTCCCAAGCGCCAAGGATTATTTGTTTCCTTGGGGTTTGAAACGAGTCGAGGGTTCCTACGGAGGCACTGGTGGCTCTGCGGGTCGACGCGGATCAGAAGGCTCTCGTCAAGGAGTGTTTGTATCCGTGAGTCGAGGAGTTTGCTGGGATTATTTGTTTCCCAAGCGCCAAGGATTATTTGTTTCCTTGGGGTTTGAAACGAGTCGAGGGTTCCCACGGGGGCTCTGGTGGCTCTGTAGGTCGACGCGGATCAGGAAGCTCTCGTCAAGGAGTGTTTGTATCCGTGAGTCGAGGAGTTCGCTGGGATTATTTGTTTCCCAAGCGCCAAGGATTATTTGTTTCCTTGGGGTTTGAAATGAGTCGAGGATTCCTACGGAGGCACTGGTGGCTCTGCGGGTCGACGCGGATCAGAAGGCTCTCGTCAAGGAGTGTTTGTATCCGTGAGTTGAGGAGTTTGCTGGGATTATTTGTTTCCCAAGCGCCAAGGATTATTTGTTTCCTTGGGGTTTGAAATGAGTCGAGGATTCCTACGGAGGCACTGGTGGCTCTGCGGGTCGACGCGGATCAGAAGGCTCTCGTCAAGGAGTGTTTGTATCCGTGGGTTGAGGAGTTTGCTGGGATTATTTGTTTCCCAAGCGCCAAGGATTATTTGTTTCCTTGGGGTTTGAAACGAGTCGAGGGTTCCTACATAGGCACTGGTGGCTCTGCGGGTCGACGCGGATCAGAAGGCTCTCGTCAAGGAGTGTTTGTATCCGTGAGTCGAGGAGTTTGCTGGGATTATTTGTTTCCCAAGCGCCAAGGATTATTTGTTTCCTTGGGGTTTGAAACGAGTCGAGGGTTCCTACGGAGGCACTGGTGGCTCTGCAGGTCGACGCGGATCAGAAGGCTCTCGTCAAGGAGTGTTTGTATCCGTGAGTTGAGGAGTTTGCTGGGATTATTTGTTTCCCAAGCGCCAAGGATTATTTGTTTCTTTGGGGTTTGAAACGAGTCGAGGGTTCCCACGGGGGCTCTGGTAGCTCTGCGGGTCGACGCGGATCAGGAAGCTCTCGTCAAGGAGTGTTTGTATCCGTGAGTCGAGGAGTTTGCTGGGATTATTGTTTCCCAAGCGCCTAGGATTATTTGTTTCCTTGGGGTTCGAAACGAGTCGAGGGTTCCTACGGAGGCACTGGTGGCTCTGTGGGTCGACGCGGATCAGGAAGCTCTCATCAAGGAGTGTTTGTATCCGTGAATCGAGGAATTTTTTGTTGAAGTCACTGGCTTCTTCGGTTGAAATGAACCGTTGAGGTTTGGCTTCGTCGTTTGACGGAATCCGCTGGGGAAGTATGGTTCCTTCTTTGTTTACGCCCTTGGATTGTATACAGGGATCGATGTGATCTTAACTGTAGGGCCAAAGTTTTATCATTTCTTCTTTTTATTTTATTTTATTTCCGCGATGCTCTATCATTTCAGCTTTTATACCGCGAAGGTCGCGATTGCCCAATCATTTCGGCTATTTTTCGCGGTGCCCAATCATTTCGGCTATTTATTTTATTTTTACTCGTTGCTTTTTATTACGAGTTGCCCAATCATTTCGGCTATTTTGCATGCATACATTTTACTTGCTGCTTTTTATTGCAAGTTGCCCTATCATTTTGGTTATTTCGTATGCATGAGCGGCCTACCGGCTTTCGCCGTAAACCTGAAATTGGACACTGATTTTGGCATCAGCACCGCTGCAACTGGGATATTACCGGGAGCGAATCATCATTTGCCTCTGTCGTTGTCGAACAAAGGAGGCTTAGCGATCAGGGTTAGGGTCTTGTCGACTAAGGCTTTTGATTTCATGAGCCGTAAGGGTCTCATAAAGGTATTTCTCCCTACAAGTCGTGAGGATCTTGTAGGTGTATTTTCTTCTTAGGAATCGTGAGGGTTCCTAAGTGTTTTGTTCCTCTGTAAGTCGTAAGGATCCTACAGGAGGGTTTTCTCCTCATAAATCGAGGGGATTTATAAGGGTTGTTTACTATGCGAACGTATTCCCAGTTACGGATGAAATTTGGCTAGGGAAATGTTTATTCGCGCCCGTGGTTTGTATACAAGGGTCAGTATTGAGCCACTTGTAGGGCAATATCGGAAATGGTGGGGATTGCTTAAGCACAGGTTTAGGTCTCTGTAACTTAAGACTTTCAAATCCTATGAGCCGTGAGGGTCCCATAAGAGAGTTCTCCTTACGAGTCGTGAGGATCTCGCAAGTGTATTTTCTTCTTAGGAATCGTGGGGATCCCTAAGTGTGTTGCTCCTTTGTGAGTCGTAAGGATCTCACGCAGGTGGTTTCTCCTTACAAGGTCGAGAGGACTCTATAAGGGTTCTCTAATGAAGTTGCGCCCTTTCGGGTTTTCACAAACATTCGCCGGTAGTCCTGCTGTTTTTACTCATAGAGCCCTTTTGGGTTTTCATCCGTGCCCATTTTGCTTATGGACATACCGTTTTTTTTTTATTTTCTTTTTCTCTTTTTTTTTTACGAGGTCGCGCCCATTCGGGTTTTCATGAACACTCGCCGGCAGCCCTGTTGTTTTTACTCACGGAGCCCTTTCGGGCTTTCATCCGTGCCCTTTTTGCTTATGGACATACCGTTTTTATTTATTATATTTTTTTTATTTATTTTTATTCATCTCGTCAGCCCAAGGATGCTGCGGTATTAGTTTAAAGACGTTTCGGTCTGCTATTAGTTTAAGGACATTTCGGTCCAACACTTGAGAAGGCGGACTACTGCTGATAGACTTTGAGCTTAGGAAGATAGCGAGCGGACATAGTCGTCGTCATCTACCATTGACCTAGGCTGTGGCTCATTAAGCATAGTATTTCTTTAGGAAGCGACCGTTTATTGGTCTGAAAGGCCTTTCGCCGTGCATGTCGATGAGTAGATAGGCTCCACCTTGGTAGACTTTATCTATGATGTACGGGCCTTCATAGTTTGGCTCGAATTTTCCCCGCTTGGCGCGATTGGGGATCATAGGCCTTTTGACCACTAGCACGAGTTCGCCTTGACGAAATGTCCTCGGTCGGGTCAATCTTTCGTATGAGCGCGTCATCTTTGCTTTATAAGCTTCCAGATTTTGTTGTGCTAGAAGCCGAATTTCATCAAAGGCGTCAAGCTCTTCAAACCGAAGATGAGCATTTTCTTCGTCTGTCAGCTCGTAGTGGACTGCCACTCGTAGAGAGGGTAATTCTATCTCGAGAGGGAGTACTGCTTCCGTCCCAAATACCAACGCGTATGGCGTTGTGTTTGTGTCCGTTTTAAATGTAGTTCGATACGCCCAAAGAGCCTCTTGCAATCTTTCGTGCCAATCTCTCTTATTTCGTGACAATGTTTTCTTCATGATCTTCGTCAAGGTCTTGTTGAAGGCCTCAGCTAGACCGTTAGCTCGTGGATGATAAACTGAGGAATATCTCCAGTCTATATTGTGCTGCTGTGCGAAGCGGCTAATTTTATGACTTCGGTAGGCTGGCCCATTATCAGAGATGATCCTTCTCGGGGTTCCAAACCGGTATATGACATGCGTTTTGAAGAAATGGAGGATGTTCTCCGTTTTCACTTCCTTCAACGGTACTGCCTCTGCCCATTTAGAGAAGTAGTCAGTCATCGCTAGGATGAAATGATGTCCCTTAGACGATGCTGGTTCGATGGGGCCAACTATATCAGTCCCCCACATTTCGAATAGCCAACTAGCCACTGTTGGATGCAGTGGATTGGGATGCTGATGGATGAAGTCCCCATGAATTTGGCATGAATGACATTGCCTCGCGTATTCCAGGCAATCCTTCATGATCGTGGGCCAGTAGTAGCCCATCCGTTTTATCTTCAACTTCATCTTAGGGCCTGCTTGGTGGGAACCGCAGAGTCTGTCGTAAACCTCTTGGACGACCCTTCTCGCTTCGTCAGGTCCTAGGCATCTCAGCCACAGAGAATCGAATGTCCTCTTGTATAGAGTATCGTTGACGAAGGCGAAAGACAGAGCTCGTTTCACGAGCTGATGTCTTATGGACGCTTCTTCAGGCATTCGGTGGAACTTGAAGTAATCCATGAAGACTTCTCTCCAGTCTTCGGTCTTCTCATGGTCTTTTATTTGTAGGGTCGCCTGCTCAGTTGCTCCCTTTTCTTTGTATGATTCTGGATGTATTTCTGCTGGGGCGAGCACTCGACGGCTTTGTATCACGATTCTAACGTCATCGAGGTTCTCGTCAGCCAATTCTTTAGCAAGTTTGGCCAGTGCGTCCGCTTTGCTGTTTTCCGCGCGCGGTATACTTTCCAACGTGTAGGAGGGAATTTGGGTTAGCAGTTGCTGCACTTTTTCACCGTATTTTACCAATTCCGGTTTGCATGTTTGGTAATCGCCGTTCACTTGACTGACGACCAGTTGGGAGTCCCCATATATGAGGAGGCTTTCAATTCCCATATCAATGGCGATCTCGAGGCCTGCTATCAAAGCTTCATATTCAGCTTCATTATTCGTTCTCGGCTCTGTTAAGGAGAAGGCGAAGCGCATTATTCCTCCTTGTGGAGTCACAAAGATGAGTCCTACCCCCGATTTGATCATTGGCGTACTTTGTTTGTGCTTTTTCATGGAAGATGCTCCATCGAAATAAAGCTCCCAACGGGTATCACCACTGTCGATTGCGTCAAACGCATGTCTGTCTGGCAAATCGCAATTTAAAGGAGAATCGGCAGGTATGGGATGCTCAGCAAGGAAGTCGGCGATGGTCTGGCCTTTTACTGCCTTAAGAGGTTGATATGTTATCGAGAACTCCATCAAGAGCAGGGCCCATTTGGCGAGTCGCCCTGTCAATATGGCTTTTGACATTAGATATTTGAGAGGGTCCACTTTTGAAATAAGACGGACTTCGTGCGCCAATGCATAGTGCCTAAGCTTTGTTATTGCGAAGATCAACGCCAGGCAGTGTTTTTCAATGGGAGAGTAGTTGCTTTCTGCCCCCAGCAGAACTCGACTTAAGTAGTAGAGTGCTCTTTCTTTCCCTTGATCGTTCTCTTGTGCCCATAATGCGCCTAAGGAACCTTCGAGGGCGGTTGTATAAAGAATGAGAGGCTTCCCTTTAACCGGAGCAGCCAACACCGGCGGGTTCTGCAGGTATTGCTTGATCTCATCCAGTGCGCCTTGGCATTTTTGATCCCAAACGAATGGGGTTCCCTTCTTCATCAGGTGACTATAAGGACGGCACTTTCCTGAAAGGTTGGCTATAAATCGCCGTATGTATGCGAGTTTCCCTTGGAGAGACCGCAGCTGTTTGAGAGTCCTTGGCGGAGGCATTTCCATGATCGCTTTAATCTTTGACGGATCTATTTCAATACCTCGGTGTCGAACAACGAATCCCAGGAATTTGCCCGAGGAAACCCCGAACGCACATTTAAGAGGATTCATCTTCAAGTTGTATTGCCGAAGGCGTTGAAATACAGTCTTCAGATGCTCGAGATATTCCTCGTATGATTTGCTTTTAACCACAAGATCGTCGATATAGCATTCAACGATTTCGTGTATAAGGTCGTCGAAGATCTTTGTCATGGCCCTCTGATAAGTAGCACCGGCGTTCTTCAAACCGAAGGGCATCACTTTATAAAAAAATATACCAAGAGGAGTCCTGAAGGCCGTGTGCTTCTGGTCTTCTGGATGCATTTTTATCTGGTTATACCCCGATGAGCCGTCCATGAAGGAGAAAACTTCATGAGTGGATGTATTGTCTATCATCAGTTCAGTGACTGGCACTGGGAAATCATCCTTCGGGCAAGCTTTATTAAGATCCCGGAAGTCTACGCATAAGCGCACTGTCCCATTTTTCTTCATCACTGGGACGATGTTGGCGATCCATTCAGGGTATTGAACTTCCTGGATGAAGCCAGAGTCGATTAACTTTTTGACTTCGGTATTTATGCTCATCTCAAGCTCGAGTCGCATTCTTCTCGGCGCCTGTTTGACTGGCTTGATGTTCAGGGATATTGCTAGTCTATGTACAGCAACTTCTGGATCTAGTCCCGGCATCTCGGAATAGTTCCATGCGAAGCAATCTTTATGCTGCACAAGGACGTCTTTTAACGCAGCCACCCTCTCTTCAGACAGCAGCTCGCTGACGAATGTCGGTCGCAGATCATTTACCGTCCCCAACTCAATTTTCTTGAGATTATCTGCAGTAGTATGGATTCCATCCTCCAGTTCTTTCGGAGCTGGGGGAAATTCTGAGATTACCTCATCGCTGTCGTTTTCAAAGCACCAAGGAAGGCTGTTCATGTCCTCGGACTCTTCTTTTAATATTGTTACCACGTGGCAAGTGCGAATTTTCTGCCAATCCCAATGCGGAGTTGGTTCTATCCTTGTGTTTTCGGGTTCGTGCTTTTGCGGCGGTGCTACCCTCCAGTTGTCAGACAACGCGAATTTGCCAAGCTGATATTGGTCCTCAACCCAATTCTTAAAGGTGAAGCAATCTTCAAGCGGATGCCCTACTACTCGATGGTAAGAGCAATAATTTGGGTTGGAGACTTCGCCCGCTTGCTCAGGGTGTTTAGACTCTGGCAGTGTAAGCATTTGATGTTTTAGAGCAAGATCAAGTATTTTCCTTGTTTTGTTCCGAGGAAATGAGTATGCTCGACCCATTTTCTTCATCAGGGCTAGGTCAATAACGCTCGGCTCTCGGATGCGTGGCTTCTTAGCTCTGCTTTGTGGTTGTCGAGCGCCTTTCTTGCCTTTCGACTTGTTTTTGCTTTCGCGTCGAACCTTTTTTGCAGTAGGTTGACAAGGAGCGGCATTTTCATCCTTCACCGCCTGTTGAAGGAGGCGCTGTGTCTTGGCTTTCTCATAGATTGCCATTTCACGATTGTGATCATCTCGGGCTTTTTGACCCGCATTCCTTATAAGTTTGCCCATCTGGTCTTCAAATGATGGACTGGGCGGTTTTGCATCAGGAACTTTTGCTGGCTCAGGATTAGCGTCCTCCCATTGAGCGTCCGTCTCTTCATCGAAGTCGTACATAACATAACAGCTGTTTACTAGCTCCCGTTTCTTTGACCGGATGTACCCAAGCCCTTTTGTTTCTATTCTCCCGTTAGGCAGTTTGCATTGAGTCCCGGGAATGTTCCAGACCTTGTCATAGAATTTGGCTTTTCTAACGGTCTGTGTGAAGGACATCCCCTGGCGTTTCAGCAGTTTCTTCAAACCTTCGGTATAATATCTGGGAAGACGGATAGGCTGAAGCCTGTCGAGCGTGGGATCCGCGCCATGCCAAATTTCTTTTTCCACCTTGTTTTCTTCAGAACGGTAGAATAGGATTGCCTTCTCTCCTTTTCGTCCGGGAGGGATATAGAATGTCTGCAATTCTTCTACGCTGTTGGTGTCGAGTGCATCCAGTTCTTTGTAATGTTCAAGCGGCATCATGGTTATCTGCAGACTTCGCTCTTCATCAGCGGAAACCCGTATTGAAGGCCGAGCAGGGAATACAGCATGAACTTCATCCTCTGAATCACTACCGAAGATCAATGAAGGAATGGATGGTCCTGGCCTGGTGGATTGGGATGGACCTGAATAAATTATATCCTCCTCCTCCTCGGTGTCACTGCCGAAGACAGGGATGGTGGCGTTAGTTTTGTTCTCCGGTTTGTGACACCTTTCCGTGTCTTCGAAACTCGGTAAGAAGTATTTGGCATCTTCATACTTGCGAACTTCGTTTACGGAAAATGGATTCAACTCTCCCGCCACTGTGTACTCGAGGCCATCCCTAGAATACTTCATGCATTGATGCTGTGTAGAAGGGATGATATTGTACTCGTGTAGCCATGGTCGGCCGAGCAGAGCATTGTAGCACGTCTTGGCGTCTATAACATGGAATTTGATGTCTGTGACGAGCAACCCGAAGCGTAGCGTCAATATCACAGATCCAAGAGTCTTTGAGGATTGAGAGTCGAAACCGGAGATAGTGATCTTGTCCCGGGCGAGGTGTTGGACGCTCATGCAAATTTCTTTTAACACCCGCACATTAAGTAGATTGACAGATGATCCGTTATCGACCAAGATTTTACCTATCTTTATGTCATGGCAGTATCCTGAGACATAAAGGGGACGATTGTGTTCGCACGTCCCGAGGAGAAGGTCTTCATCGCCAAAAGCAACGTCGGCCGTGTGCACCTCTTCCAATTCATCCTTCATCTTTTGTTCGGCCAGGAAGGCTTGGAATTGGTCCGGATCTTGTAGGGCCTTAATCAAAGAATCCCTCGCCTCTTTTGATAGTAATAGGGCATCGAGAATGCTGAGTTGTGAGGGTAGCTTTCTCAGATGCGCTAAGACATTGTAATCCACTTTACTTCTCTTTGGCGGGTTCTTGGCGGTTAACTCTTCCGCAACTTGGTCATCCAAAACGATGTCTTCAGAGACCTTCTCTTTCCCTTTGTCTTTCTTGTTTAAGGGTCCGAGATTCTTTTCGGGCAGTGTCCGATTTCGCAGCCGGATATTTTCGCAAACCACTGGCTCCTCTTCTTTTCCCGAAGTGGATTCTTTGAAGAGGGGGCCAAGCTCTAGCTCCTCATCGGAATCGCTCCCAAATGTTGGCACTTGTGACCCGGCAGTGTTAACCATGTGACAATTGCTGGCAGTTCTTTCAAGCTCTTTGGTCGTGTTTCTTTGCTCCCGACGAATCTTACGCTTTTCCCGTTTAAAGCGTTGTTGATTAGCGACGTATCCTTGCCACCATCTATCGAAAGCCTTGCACTCTTGAGTGGGATGCGAGACCTTCTGATGATATAAGCAATAAGAGGGGTGCATTTCTACCATGCCAGTAACTTTTTCTTCAGAGGATGGTAGCTTCATGCCCATCGATATGGCCTTAGCAAACCTCTTTTTTATCTTGAATTGGCTTTTGTCAGCGGTGGAGGCATTTTGCTCCAGCGGGATCACCTCAGCTCTTTCCTCAAGTCGCTGACGCTTGGCCCTTTCGAATATAGCCATCTCGCGTTCTCGATCAGCTTTACTTTTCAATCGAGCTTCATTAAGAAACGCGCCAATCATTTCAACTGATAACCCTGGCGCTCTTGATTCGGCATTTGCCCCCAGTGTTTCAGTGCCAGAAGTCCCTTCATCGTTCGTGGTCGAATGGGAGATCATATGACAGCTCGCCACATATTCCTCGGATTCATCCGATGAACTTTCTCCCTCATCTTCTTTTTGGAAGACGTGATCAAGGAAATCTTGGAGCGTAATGGGAGTCCGCGCCTTTTGATTGTACTCATCCAGTGCGTCGATTTGCTTTTGTAAGTCCGTGCGCTTGTCGCCAGGCTTCACGGGCTTCTTAGATTTCTTCTTCTTCTTTTTCGAAGATTTTGACGGCTGACTATGAACGCTTGAACTACCACCATCGGTCCTCGGAGTCGGACGTGGCTTCAACATCCCCTCAATAACCTGCGGTTCCAAGGGGTTCTTCCACTTGACTGCTGAACAGGTCTGAAGATCATTTAGCATTCTCCTCGTTTTGGCTGATAATACAACCTTCCAAGGAGCTTCCTCAATGACGGAGCATGTTGCCCCCGGCGTATTCGTCCCTTTAGAGGTGTGGGGCTGCGGGGGATTCACCTTCCATTTGTCGGATAGCGCAAATTTGCCCTGGCGGTACTGGTTTTCAAGCCAATTTTTGAAAACGTAACAGTCTTCGATCGGATGTCCTAGCACTCGATGATAAGGGCAGTAATTGGGCTCGTTGGCGTCGTTCGGTTGCAACGGACGTTTTGGATCTGGCAGACTTATGAGTCTGTTGCGCAACGCCAGCTCGAATAGCCTCCTCGTTTTATCGCGGGGGAAGGAATAAGAACGTCCCATCCTGTCCTCAAGGGGTACGTATGGGCGTGTATTGTTTGGACGAGCAACCGGCTTCGAGTCGCTCGGTTTTTGTTGGGCATTAGCGACAATGATCGCTTTTCCCTTTCCTTTATCGTTTCGGGAGTCTGGCTTCGGGAGAGGGGGTTTATGGCCCATCTGCGCTAATTTGTCGATCAAAGCCTGGAAGGTAGTCGGCTTGAAGAACATCATAAACTGTGAAATGGTTGCTTGTGGATCAAGGGTTCCAACAAACATTCCCACCGCAGGGGCTTCTTCTATGCGTTGTTCACACTTAGACCATAGATTACGCCACCGTATAGCGTACTGAACCCATGTCTCGCCGGGTTTTACCCTGGCGTTAATCAGCGCCGTCATCGGGGTACGCTCACTGGCACTTACAAAACGTTGGGTGAAGAGCAGCTCCATCTCCGCAAAGGTTTTAATAGAGTCGTTGGGGAGCTCAGAATACCATTCGAACGCCGTATCTGATAGGCTTCCAACGAACTGGCGAAGCAAAAGCTTGTCGTCGCCGCCAGTGTTACCGCAAAGCGCCCTGAACTGGGCAACATGTTGATGGGGATTGCCGGTCCCTTTGTAGACATGAAACTTGGGAATTGTGTAACCCGGCGGGTATTTGATTTGGTCATACCAGCCTGGATACGGTCGCCCCGTTTCTACGACGTGGCCGGCTGCTTCGGCCGCGTGATGAACCTTTATTTGCTGGGCTATATATTCGTCCAGATCAGTTTTAGAGATTGTATCTTCTTTAACCGTTGATAGAACGGGCCGAGGGTTTGATGTCTCTCCCCTATCATCCCCAAGGACAATCGGGGGTTCTTCAGTCGGGGGATCTTGTTGTATCATCATCCCTATCATGTCCTGGAAGAGGAGGCCCATACGCTGTATATTGGCTGCTTGTTCAGCAGCCTCTTTGTCTCTCTTTTCCAGTATTCGGCGGAGGAACTCGGCGTCGGTCTCTTCCTCTTGGCGTTCATCTAAGGACGTCTCAGGATTCTCTTTTGGCTCCGTGAGTGCAGCCATTGTAGTCATCATCTCCTGAAGCTTTTGTTGCTGCTCCTGAGCCTTGGTCACTGATCGGGTAAGCGGTCGGTGACCCGTAGAAGTACGACTTTCTTCCTTTCCAGAAGCCATATAAACCGTATGAACTGTTATGCCCCCTGACTTGGGGCGTTTAGGTTCACCGCTTTTAAACTTTGTCAGTGTCACAGGAGCTTTCTCTGGCCTCTTTCTTTTGTGGACCATTGAGGTTGAAGGAGCCGTTGAAGTGGGCATCCTAGCATTTGTTGCCCCCTGCTGTTTAATGGGGCGGTTTTTGTCCTTTTCCACCTTTGCCTTTTTCTGGCGACGAAAGTGGTCTGAGTCAATCACGGAGTCTTGAACCCTCCGCCAAACTTTATAAATTTTTGACGACAGCCGTTGAGAGGGCTGTTCCTGCTTTGTCTCCGGAGCTTTTTCCATAGGCGGAGGAGATCTTTTCAATGTAGCAATTGGAGAGTTCTTTCTCACCTTCCTCAGCAATTCAAAGCTGTTCCCAGTTGGAACAGCAGCGTTGACCTCCACCACTGGAGCAGGTGGGGTTAGCCCTGAGGGGGAGTTGCCCCCTGCTTTCCTTACTCGTTGCCAATGGCGACGTCGCGCACGACGAGCCGTTCGGACTGGCTCGGAAATCGAGATGGTTTCTTGTTGCCCCCTATTTGAGTGTGGGGTAACTGCCGATGTCAGCCTATCGAAGACTGATGCCTTTTGACCAGCTGGGGGAGGAGTGGGAACCGTCAATCTTGTGAAGACCGACTCTCTGATGGGAGAAGCCGCTTTAACGACTTCCAAAGCAGCGGCCGTTGCCCTCTTTGGGACAGCCACTTTATAGTTCTGACCTAGCCTGGTGAAAACGGAGGCTGTCGGTTTAGTAGCGGGCGACCCGTTGACAGGGGTCGTGGTAGCAGTGAGCCGGTCGAACACCGACTTCTTGTTCGCTTCCGGTGCGGATATCGGCATAGAGAAGCTTGTAGGTGGGACCATGGTCCCGAAAAACAGGCCGGTGGTGGCCTGGGTCACCTGTTCTACCGGCAGAGCGAGGAAAGAGGCCGCTTGGGGCCCATATGTTACACCTCTCGGTGAGGTGGAGCGTCCGTTGCAGTGGTGCTTCGCGCATTTGGTGCAGTTAGAATCCATGGATGCTTGAGTTCTGCGCCAGACAAAAGACCAAATCTTAGCAACTTGAAATCCGAAGACAACCATTTAACAAACCGCGATTGATTCGCGAAGACGACACACGAAGTGTGGAGTGGAAAGAGGAAGAAGTCCCACCGGGCGTGCCAGAATCTGTTCCCCTCCGAACGACGGCCGAGACGTTAGGGCGTCCGTGCCTGAGGTTCGGGGCATATGCTATTTGGTTTTATCCGTCTATCTCTCCGAAGATGCCAAGTTGATTTATGGCACCGTGGATCGGAGGTTTAGACGGATGCGGCCGATGTAGCAGACTTCGTCAGATTCCCCCTTAGGGTGAGGGGTTTTTGATTGTGGGGACGCTCTTCCCTGCAGGCGCAAGCCCCTGCAGTTAATTACGCTACCGCATCACGGTAACAACTTTCTCCTTCTCCAGAATTTCACTTCGTGTCGTGTGTGTTTGTTTTGTTTGTGGTTGCCCGTGGATTGTATACGGAGACTGAGTGATGTCGTCGCCCGTAGGACGTGGATTAGTCCAAATCCGCATTTACTTAGATTTGGGTTTGGTATTTTTTTTGGTTTAAGGATACATTAGTCGCGTTGCGGCTAAGATCAACTTAAACGTTCGTCAAGGATACGTTAGTCCTGTTTTGGACTAAGATCGACTTGACGTAGTGATTGATTTAATATCTGGCCGTCGGGACTCGTCACCTCTCTGACGTCGTTGAGGGATTACAACGACAGGCGTCAGAGGAGTTCAGAGATGTACCCTTGAACCAAAGTTGATTTGGAGTTTTATTGTTTATTTAAATATCTAAGGACACATTAACCGTATTTGGGGCTAAGATCAACTTAGACGGGACCGTTTAGATCCGGCAAAAGAGCGTTCGGGCTCTATTGTTCCAGTTTAGGGACGTAGTGGTCCATTTTCCAGTTTAGGGACGTGGTGGTCCATCGCCAGTTTAGGGACGTGGTGGTCCATATTCCAGTTTAGGGACGTGGTGGTCCGATATTAGTTTAGGGACGTCTCGGTCCGATATTAGTTTTAAGGACGTCTCGGTCCAATGTTAGTTTAAGGACGTCTCGGTCCAATGTTAGTTTAAGGACGTCTCGGTCCGATATTAGTTTAGGGACGTCTCGGTCCGATATTAGTTTAGGGACGTTTCGGTCCGATATTAGTTTAGGGACGTTTCGGTCCAACATGAGTTTAAGGACGTTTCGGTCCACGAGTTTAAGGACCCCGCAGTCCATATGGGTATGTGGTCGTTGGGACTCGTCACCTCTTTGACGTCGTTGAGGAATTACAACGATGGATGTCAAAGGAATTCGGAGATGTACCCTCGAACCGGATGCAGATTGATTTAGGAGAGCCATTTTGCTCAGTCAATTTAATTTAAGGACTTACGGCCACGATTGGGCTAAGTCCATTGCTTTTGCATTTCTTTTGCTTTTATTTGGGCTTTGCCCAAAAAGGATGCAGAGCATCAATTTTATTTGGGCCCGGCCCTTTTATTGCTTTGCAATTTATTCTGACCTGCTAGGTCTTTTTGACTTGGGCCTGGCCCTTCAAATAATGTATTGCACTTGTGCAAAGCACCAAGAATCTTTCAGATTCAGGAAAAGAAGTGCAGAGCACTTTTTAATTTCTTGATCTAAATTTAGATCAAAGAAAAGAAGAGAAAGAAATCTTTTCTTTCTTTCTGTTTCAGAGAACCAGAGGTTCATAGCAAGTGCAGGGCACTATTTTTATTATTTTTATTTATTTATTCTAGAAAAGAAGTGCAGAGCACTTTTTATCCCCTGATTTGGATCAAAGAAAAATAAGTTTTTCTTTGTTTCAGAGAACCAAAGGTTCATAGCAAGTGCAAGGCACTATTTTTTAGTATTTTTATTTATTTATTTATCTATTGAAGATCACTGATCTTGTTTTCTAGATCAATGATTTATTCTTCAAGAGAATCTTCTCTTATTTCGAAGGTTTTTACCTTCTTTTTATGTTCTCCAGAAATTCTTCAAGAGTTCTCTCCTTTTTTTTTATCCAAAAATCTCTCTCTTTGAAATGGGGTCTGGGGTCCTTTTTATAGTGCTCAAAGATCAGTTAAATTTGTTAAAAGGATCTTTTCTGAATGATTCGGGGAATTTTCCCCGCCGTTGGATCTTTGATCCAAAGGCCCCTGTTTTACAGAAGAAATCTTCTTGTTTTAAAAAGAACAGAAAAAATTTCCTTAAATTTTCATTCTGTTGTTGCGCAACTCACCAGCGCGTGACACGTGTAGCGCAGTAAGGCGCTTGCGCAACAGCGATTGCGCAATTGCGCAGACACGTGTCTCGCAGCCGTGAGCTTGCGCAGTTGCACTTGCGCAACTGCGCAGACACGTGTCGCGCAGCCGTGCGCTTGCGCAGTTGTGCTTGCGCAACTGCGCAGACACGTGTCGCGCTGCCGTGCGCTTGCGCAGTTAAGTGTTACTTATGTTTAAAGAGCCTTGCTCTGATTGGGCGCACTGCCTTGGGCGTCGCGATGCCGAGTCAACTTCTGACATGTGGCAAATTGCGCGCAGCGCACGGGAACCGAAGCGTTGCTTCAAAATTTGAATTTTCAAAATTCAAGTAGAGCCTTGCTCTGATTGGGGGAATAGAGGGTTGCATGTCACTTTGTACACATGGAACTTGGGGATCGTATATCCTAGCTGGTACTTGATTTGATCATACCAGCCCGGATATAGTCGCTCTGTTCTGATGATTTCTCCAGCAGCTTCATTAGGTTTATGAGCTCTTATTTGTCGAGCAATATAATCATCAAGGGAGGCCTTGGAGATCATTTCTTCCTTGTCCGCTGATAAGGTCGGAGGAGGGTTTGATGTTTCCCCTCTACCATCTTCAATGATTAACGGAGGATCTTCGGCCGGGGGTTCTGGCTGGATCATCATTCTAAGCATGTCTTGGAACAAGAGAGCCATCTGCTTTATGTTAGCAGCTTCCTCAGCGGCTTCCTTGTCCTTTCTCTCAAGCACCCTTCACTGGAACTCTGTATCGGTCTCCTGCTCTTGGCTCTGTTCGGCTGTTGGATCCAGACTTTCTTTCTTTCCAGTAAGTGCTACCATTTTGGTCAGCATTTCCTGGAGATTTTGTTGTTGCTCCTGAACCTTTGTCAGCGATCGAGTTTGCAGTCGGTGACTCATGGAGGCACGACTTTCTTCTTTTCCTGAAGCCATGTAGACCGTACGTATGATCATGCCCCCAGATTTAGGACGTTTGGGTCCATCACCTTTGGAATTTACCGCAGGCGGTGGGATTTTTTCCCGCCTCATTCTTTTATGTGAGGTTGAAGTTGAAGGGGCCGCTGTAACAGGCACCTGTGTAGAAGGAGCCCCCATTTTATGGCGGAGGAGTGATCTTTCTCTTACCGAGCCTTCAATTTTTTTGTTCGACGAGAGTGATTTTCATTAATCACGGAGTCTTGGACTTTCCGCCAGACTCTATGAATTTGCGAGAAGATCCGCTGATGGGGCCGCTCCGGCTTTTCCTGTACAGGGACTTCCGCATGTGGGGGTGATTTCTTTAACACCGTCGTTGGGGAATTCTTGCGCACCCTCCTAAGCAGATCAAAGTTGTTCCCGGTTGGAACAGTAGCGTCAAGTTCCACCATTGGAGCTGGTGGGGTAAGTCCAGAGGGGAAGTTGTCCCCAGCTTTTTTCACTCGGCGTCAGAGACGACGTCGAGCGTGCCTTGCAGAAGGGACAGCCTCAGTTTTAGAAGCGGCTTCATCATGCCCCTTATTTTGCTGAGGAGCTTTGATCAGTGTCAGCCTGTTGAAGACCGACGTCCTTGTTAAAATTTGAGGAGAAGCGGCCAGCCTTTTAAAAACTGATCGTCTGACGGGTGAAGCATCTTTGACGGCTTCTTCTGCAGGAGGAGTTGGGAAGGCTATCCATTTTGGGACAGCCTCTTCAGGTATCACGTGCCTCTTTGCGGACTCATTTGTACTTTTGCTCAACCTACTAAAAACTGAGACGCCAGATTTGGACGGCCCGTTGAGAAGGGTCGTTGTGGCTGCCAGTCGATCGAAAACTAACCTATTGGGACCTTCTTCTTGCGGCACTGAGGCACCGAAACTCATAGGTGGGAGCATGGTCCCAAAGAAAAATCCAGTGGTGGCCTTTGTGACTTGCCCCACTGGCATTGAAAAAATAGAGGTCGCGTTAGGCCCATAAATTACTCCTCCAGTTAGGGTGCAGCGAGAGTTGTTGCATGCAGTACATTAAGAAGCCATTGATTTTCTGCACAGGAGCAAGACACCAAGTCTTAATACCCGAATTCAGAGGCAACCATAACGAACCGTGATTTTGTTCGTGAACACGACACATGAAGTGTGAAGTGGAAAGAGGAAAAGGTCCCACTGGACGTGCCAGAATCTTTTCACCGCCGAAAAATCGGACCGAGACGTTGGGATGTCTTGCCTGAATTTTATGGGCAGATGCTATTTGTACTTCTCAATCCACCTCTCTGAAGATACCAAGTTGATTTATGGCACCATATATCGGAGGTTTGGACAGATGCGACCGTTGTAACAGACTTCATCAGATTCCCACTCGTTTGAGGGTTTTTTGATTGTGGAGACGCGCTTCCCTGCAGGCGCAAGCCCCTGCAGTTAATTACGTTATCGCATTGCGATAACCACTTTCTCCTTCTCCAGCAATTCACTTCGTGTCTCGTGTATTTTTGTTTATTTTGGTTGCCCGTGGATTGTATACGGAGACTAGTTTGTGTCGTCGCTCGTAGGGCGCGGATTAGTCCAAACCTGTATATTTTAGATTTGGGCGTAGGTCAAGGATTTGCTTGACGGGGTTTTGAACCTAGGATACATATTCCTTTGGTTCAAAAATATTTTATTTTATTTAAGGACCGTTAATCTAGTTTGAGATTAAGATCAACTTAAATATATGAGCATTTGGGCTAAGCATAAGTTAGTCTAATTTGAGATTAAGATCAACTTAGCAATATAGTAAGGATCATTTTTATTTATGATCCAACAACAGAGCATTTGGGTTCAGCTGTAAGAAAACTTTTCAGAGAGGTTTAGCCAATTTGGGCTTAGTCTGCTCAGTCTTTTTTTTTTGTTCAAAAGTGCTAAGCACTTATTTGGGTTCTATTTGTTCAACCCCCTTTTTATGCAAAAGTGCTAAGCACTTATTTGGCGCTCTGACACTTATATAGGTATCATATGAAGCATTCAATTATGGACGCTGCCCAATCAGTGCTAAGCACTCAATTATATATATAGTGCTAAGCATTTTTCTCTCTTTTTTTGGCATCCACGTGAGGAGCACGTGCGGCGCTGCCCAATCAGTGCTAAGTACTCAGTCGTTTTAGCTGTATATGGAGTGCTAAGCATTTTTTGTGTGGCGCCCACGTGAGGAGCACGTGAGGCGCTAGGCGCTGTCTAATTAGTGCTAAGCAATTAGCCATTTTGGCTATATATGGAGTGCTAAGCACTTTTAATCAGCGCCCACGTGTATTTCACATGAGGCGTTGTACTTTTGCTTTAGGCACCCGCGTGTTTTTCACATGAGGCGCCGGTCTTTTCTTTCTTTTTTTAGAGATTAAATCTCTGTTAATGGCATTTTGACCATTAATGATCACCAAGATCTTTGTTTTGAAGATTTGGGATCAGGTTTTTCTTTAAGAACTAAGTTCTTTTATAAGAACTAAGTTTCTTTTAGGGTTAAACCCTATTTTCCGAGAAATTAAATTGCCATAGGATAGGTTCTTTTTCTTTTTGTTTTTCTTTTGGACCTAATTCTTTTCTGAATTTTTTATTCTCAAGAACAAGATATTCCCGATGAGAATTAAATTCTCAACTTGTGGGAGACTTGTTTTGTGGATCTCTAATCCAGAGAAAGAACTAAGTTCTTTAAAAATGGTTAAACCCTTAAATAGGTAAAAATGATATTTTGATCTCTGTATTTTCTTTACCTAGGGTTTTTTGAAGAGGAAATCCCTTTTCTTTGAGAATTAAATTCTCTATTGTTTTGAAAGGTTTCTGTCTTTTTCAGAAGTTTATAGGGGGTTCCTCCTTCTGTGTGCGTGTCTCTGAAACTTGAAGTCTCGGGTTCTTTATATAGTGGAGGCAGATTGTTAATCTATTTTTGAGAAAATCTCTAATTGAGAGATTCCAATTGATTTAATTAGTCTCAAAATTGATTTGGGAGTTTTACGCACCGTTGGATCTTTGATCCAAGGGTTTCTGTTTAACAGAATATGTTTTCTTGTTTTAACGAGATTGGGGACATATTTTTTCTTATACAGAATTTATTCTATAAAATGGTGATTTTTTAATCACCATTGGATTTTTATTCACCATTGGATTTTTAATCTAAAGGCTCTCTGTTTTACAGAGAGTAATCTTTTTTGTTTAGAAAGATTGAGCGAATATATCCCCAAAATAGAATTTTATTCTATAATTTGATTTTTGATCCAATCGAGAGTATCTTTCTTATTTAGAAAGATTTAGAAGATATTTTCTCCTAATAGAATTTAATTCTATATTTTGATGATTTATCATCTCCATTGGATTTTTGATCCAACGGCTCTGTTTAACAGAGAGCATCCCAAATTCTCATGTAGAATTTAATTCTATTAATCTTGACTTGGACGCCGGCGCTCACGTGTTGTGCACGTGAGCGCCACTTAAGAATTTAATTCTTATGGTGGGTACTCCTGTGCTTTGCACATTGGCGCTCGCGTGATGAGCACGTGCGGCGCCACTATAGGATTTAATCCTACAAAATTGATACTGTCGCGCCCTCATGCAAAACATGTGAGGCGCTGCCCCATTAAATTTCAACAGAGCTTTGCTTTTTTGGGGGAGGAGGAACAGTTAAGACCAAGTCAGATGGGTCAATCCAGCGTTACAAGGCACGTCTTGTGGCTCGTGGGTTTTCTCAGGAGTATGGCATTGATTATGAGGAGACCTTTGCTTCTGTCACCAAGATCATTTTTATTCGCACACTCATTACAGTTGCTGCAGCCCGTAGCTGGCCTATATTCCAGATGGACATTAAGAATGCTTTTCTTAACGATGATCTTTAAGAGACTTTTTATATGCAGCCTCCTCATGGTGTCTCGGCTCCCCTTAGGTATGCATGTCGTCTGCGTCGAGTTCTTTATGGTATTAAGCAGGCACCACCAGTTTGGTTTAAGCGTTTTCGTCAGACCCTCGTGATTGCAAGATTCATCGAGAGTCTTACTGATTATATGCTCTTCTACCGCTCTTCCTCATAAGGTTGAGCTCTTCTCTTGATCTATGTCGATGATATAATTATCACTGGTGATGACTCGGTGACTATCACATATCTCAAGCAACTTCTTCAGCAACAGTTTGGGATGAAGGATTTTAGATATTTGCGCTATTTCTTAGGGATCGAAGTTGCTTACTCTTCCGGTGACTATATTTTATCTCAGCAAAAGTGTATTTCTAATTTTCTTGCGTGAGCCACGGTTAATGATTCTACTATCACTGACAGTATTTCTACAGCTACATCGTTGGAGCTTTATCTGAAACTTCGTTATAAGGCACTTCAACTGAACCACACATGGTTCACCAACAATACGACCGAGGTCGAATTTCACTTCCCTACATCCATTCCAATGGTCAAGTGGCCGATCTATTTACGAAATCTCAAACACGTACTCAATTTTTGCATTTCTTGTCCAAACTCTCGGTTTATGATCCACCATGAGTTTTAGGGATAGTTAAGATATGCATACATCTTTTATATCTTTTATTAGGGTTTACGTGTATTATACGTATTAGGTTTTCATCTTGCAGGCTATATATATAGTATTTTGATCAATCGTTAATAATATTTTTCTTCTTCTAAATTCAATGTTTTCTAGCAAGATTAGTGTATGTTTATTTCTATGGAATAAAAAAATAAGACTTGGAAATCATGCAAGAAACCAAGTGTAGAGTTTGAGTTTGAATTCCTGCGTTTATTTAAGAGGAGTTATCTATATTGTATAAGCTATGATAATTAGGATTTCGAATTTTATGTTTGGTAATGCGAAAAAAAATGTCCATAGATGAAAAAATTAAGGGAATAGGATAGCTAATGGAGAAGAAGTGTTAAAATAGGTTTATTTCTTTAAAACGTTATTGTGGTTTTGCATTATTCCTAAAAACGTGCTTGAACTTTTTTCCCTTACCCAATACCCCTTGTACTTTAATTTTATTACCCCTTGACTTGACTTGAGTACAAAGAAGAATGGGCACCATAACTAGCTGCAACAAATTTTTTTATGCTTCCAACTGAAAAAAGATGAAAATGCTTTTAAGCAAAAGCTCTCAATTGAGAGTGGCATATGTTTTTGTGATGGAAGGATATCCTCCTTTTTCATGAAAAGAAAGGATAAGATAAAGAGCATTTCCGAATATGATGCTGGTTGTTTCGAGTTAGGCATGCATGAGAATTTATAAGAATCGGAGATATTAATTGAATCCGGCCGAGATGATTTTATATATATGTTAATCAAGGACGAGAATTTCGCATTTGGAAATCACAGTGAATGAATTATATCCTTACCAAACATGAATGAGTAAAAAAGGTTGAAATGCAAGATAAATTAAGCTACTCGTGAGTTTTAGGGTACGCGGCTGAGAAAAAAAACCTGAATTGAAATTAAGAAATGAAATGGATGCTATAGGAGTGAAGACTACCTGGGTGGCAAAAATTTCAGGGTGAAATTTTAAAAATAAGAAATAGCATAGTTTGTGGGTAAATTAAAAATTTAAAAAGAAGAAGAAATAGGGAAAAATGAGAAGAGAAAATAAAAAATATATATTAAAAACAAACGCCGTTGCCGGGGATCAAACCCGGGTCACCCGCGTGACAGGCGGGAATACTCACCACTATACTACAACGACAATTGTTGGCAAGAAATCAAATAATTATTACATTAATCTTTAAACCAAAGATATATGTCAAGAACATCTCTATCGTTTCCATACATAACATTATTCATTACATTACTATGTTCTCAGTTCGAACCAAATTACTTAGCAAACGTATCAAGTCAATCTTCTTCATTTATGAAAATAAAACAAGAATATCAGTAAGCATTTTTTTTGGGATCAGTCTTCTCTATAGTGCATTTTAATTATAGAGAAGTGCAAATGCACACATTTAGAGGAATCAGAGGAGAGAATGCGTAGTGACTTTTGACAAGGGAACTTTATGTGATCCACGATGCGGTGATCACTCGTGGGATCGGAATATATATAGCATCTTGACCGTATTGGACATCTCGGATCTGAAATTTTAGATTTTGTATCGTTTGACAAAAGAAATTTATGGATCATGAATTATTTAAATAAACAGTTAAAGCAATTATAAACATTTTGCCAAAAATTCATCGCAAATCAATGATATCTAAAATGATTGTTTTAATGCTTTATGAAAATAACTACAATTTGTTGTTGTATTTCGTTGTGGTTAATAATGTCAAAAAACCGTACCTCAATAACCCATTAATAAACTTAATACTAAAACCAGATTAATCAAATGAGAAACCTGATATAATTGGTATTGTACAATATCCAACTTGGACCATCATTTTCTCAACCATTGCCTTCTCGGTTCCAATATATTAAATTTGTTAAAGTGTGTTTTTGGAAAATTATTTAGTAGTATTTTATCTTTGTTTTTATTTTCTATTTTATGAGCGATGTGGTGGGGATATTATAGTGAGAGCTAATTTTGTATTTTGGAGCTTGCACATATGTGGAAGACACATAACACATCCATTCATCCATCCATCCTCTATTTTTCTCTCTAGACATTTTTCCACTGCAATGCTTGCATGAGTAAGCTTGAATTTGGCTTAATCAATCCATACACCAAATCCATTAATGACTTCATTTCTCCATTTTCCGTAATCAAGAAAGTGCTTGACAAATTAATCAACCCATTCTAAATTATGACAACTTCTTCTTCTTCATCAAACCATTCCACCGCAAAAATATCTCCATTGCTTCTACATTTACAAGTTCTCCAACTTTATTATTTTGTATGCTTATGAATTATTAATTATTAATGAAATTTATCCTCAACTCTTCCTCATTCACGATACTCTGCTTCTATTGTGTGTTGTGAGTCTTGGGTTAGTGTGAACTTTGTTCCACTATTGTAGAATCGGATTCTGTATATTTCGGATCCGTATTTATTCACAATTTTGACTGCAATGCTGGTTAACTAAACCCCATAAGTTTTCAACCATAATACTATTTGTAACTTTGTATACACAAGCTTTTGCTTGAATGTCCGTAATGCTTCTTTGTCAAATAACCCTATAATTTGTTTTGCCAACTCTAAAAAAAATAAAGTTAGTATCACAAATTTGAAAAAGAATCATACAAAACCAAAGGAAACATTAAAGCCAATATAATCAAATAAAAGTTTAGGATCACAAATTCTTTAAAAAAAGGTTTCTATTTGAAATGTTGTGATAAATACGATCACGAAAACAAAACATACGATAAAGAGAAGAAACAAAACAACCACAAGCAAAATACAAAATACGAGTACTTACTAATTAGGCGAAGACGGAGTTTTATTAATAATCAAATATCCAGAGGAGTAAAAATCGATGGAGAATTACAAATCCCTCTCAAAGCCTAGATCTCTCACAATTATCAATGGGCTCTCTAATTAATAAAAACTATCAATCTCTAGGGTTACAAAATACTATAATATATATGGAATACCAGAGATAAGTCTAAATACTAGAGATAAGTCTAAATAATTAATTTTCCAACTAATAAATATCCACCTTACTTGTAAATAAGTCTGAATCTGTTATCCCTTACCTTGTTGATAAGTCTGAATTTATGGGAAGTCAATAATAATTGGAATGGAAGGCATATACAACAAATCTCCACCTTACATTACATTCCCACAAACTCCTCCATCAAAATTAATAATAGCTTCACCTTCACCACAAAACCCCTCAAGAGCTCAAATGAGTACGACACACTCCAATAAAGTTCAAGTAATGCTCAAACTCAACAACTGAAAGAGACTTCGTCAACATGTCAGACGGATTATCCATTGTGCCAACCTTCTACATAATAATCTCTTCTTTCTCAATGATTTTCTGCACGAACCAGTACCTCACATCAATGTACTTCGTCCTCTTATGATGCATCTGATTTTTCGTCAAGTGAATCACGTTTTGGCTATCACAGTAGACTATTTTGATATCCTTTTGAATACCAAGTTTTGAAAATAGTCCCTTCAACCAGATCGCTTCCTTAACGGCCGTAACAACGGCCATTTACTCCGCCTCCGTCATAGACAACGCTGTCATGGGCTGTAATGAAACACGCCAACTGATGGCACATCCTTCCAAAAAGATCATATAACCAGTGATCGATTTTCGTCTGTCAAGATCACCAGCATAATTGGAATCGTTAAATCCAACTAAATTGTCGTTCTTCCTCCCAAACACCAACCCTACATTAGACGTACCTCACAGGTATGTAATATCCATTTCACTGCCTACCAATAGCCTTTACCAAGAGAAGTCATATAGCGACTAACAACACTAACAATATGTAAAATATTGGGTCGTGTACAAACCATAGCATACATAACTCTACCCACAGTATACGCATATGGAACATTCGAAATATATCTAATCCCATCCTCTGTTTGCGGTGATAAACGAGATGAAAGTTTAAAATGAGCTGGCAACGGAGTAGTTACAGATTTAGCGTCTGCCATATCGAAATGCTCCAAAACTTTCTCAACGTGTCGATATTGAGACAAGTAAGGCTTTCCTTCTTTACGATCGCGCCTGATCTCCGTACCAAGTATTTTCTTGGCATCTTCCAAATCCTTAATCTCGAACTTGCTTTTCATCCATTTCTTCAAATTCTAAACATCAACCATATACTTTACTACTATCAACATATCATCAACATAAAGCAACAATTATATGAAAGAACCACCGGCGAGATTCTTCGAATATACACAGTTGTCACCCATACTTCTCGTAAACTCTATTTTTTCATGAAAGAGTCGAACTTTTTATACCAACGTCTTGGTGACTGCTTCAAACGTATAGACTTCTCTAACAAACAAACGTGGTCTTCTTTTCCTTCAACTTCAAAATCTTCGGGGCGTTGCATGTAGATTTTCTCTACCAAATCACGGTGCAAGAATGTGGTTTTCACATCGAGCTGCTCAAACTCCAAATCTTGCATAATTACCAAACCAAGTAAGACACGTATAGAGATATGTTTAACAATCAAAGAAAATACCTCGGTGAAGTAAACTCCCCGCACCTGTAAATAGCCTTTAGTTACCAACGCACTTTGTATCTCATATCAACTGCCCCTTGGTCGCCTTCTTTCTTCTTGAAAATCCACTTGCAACCAACTATCTTCTTTCCTCCTCGGACTTCATGAGCTTCTAAGTTTGGTTCTTGTGAAGAGACTCAATCTCTTCATTCAAACCAACTAGGCAACAAGCCGCTTCATCAAATAAGATGGCATCATTATAGCTTGTCGGCTCGCTACTATCAACTGTTTCTGCAACAGACAGCGCATACGCTACTAGATCATCATAGCCATGCCTCTGTGGTAGTCTAATGTCCATTTTTTGTCGGTCACGATCGAGAAAATACTTCTCATCATGGGACTACTCATCATAAGCATTTTCAGACAATGGTGAAGAAGAGATCTCCTGCGAACCCGAACTTTCCCCGACCTTAATATCAACTCTCGGAACGTCCTTTTTCGAATTATCTTCAACTGGAGATTCCTTGTTGTTCGGCTTCAATGAAGCATATTTATCAAACGTCGCATCTCTGCTAATCATAAATTTTAGCAACTTTAGATCCAAACACCATAATCTATAACCCTTAACGCCGGTAGTATAACCGAGAAATATACATTTCTTCGCTGCTCTAGGATCCAACTTTCCTTCACGGCAATGTTCATAAGCGGGACAACCAAATACCTTAAGTGTTGAATAATCAACGTGTTTTCCCAACCATACCTGCTTCGGTGTCTTACAACGTAACGATATATGAGGTGACCGATTCATAATATAACACCCCGTATTTATAGCTTCTGTCCAAAACTCTTTTCCGACCCTGTATTAGACAACATGCACCATGTTTTCTCCAAAAGAATCTGATCCGCTCTGCGACTCTGTTCTCCTGTGGTATATAGACAACGGTATGATTCCGAACTATTCCTTCATTTTTGCAGAAATTGTTAAAATCTCCACCGCAAAACTCTAACCCGTTATCTGTCTTCAGTCTCTTGATCTGCTTTCTTGTCAACTTCTGAAGCAACGTCTTCCATTGCTTGTATATAGTAAACACATCACTTTTGTGTTTCAAGAAGTAGACCCAAACCTTTCTCGAAAAATCATCAATGAAGGTAAGAAAATACTTGGCACCACTACCTTTAGAAGCAATTAGAGAGGGTCCCCACAAATCCGAATGGATATAATCAAGAGTGCCTTTTGTGTTATACACTGCCAAACTGAAGCTAACACGTTTCTGCTTCCTAAAAACGCAATGTTCATAAAACTCCAGCTTCGTCGTACTTTTGACACTAAGTAGACCTTGCTTCGACAACTTGGCCATACTTCTCTCACTCATATGCTCGAGCCTCATGTGCCATAATATGGTAGTTTCTGAATCCGTCATAGATTTAGATGATGAAATAGCCGCCAATACGGAAGTCGTCGAACAATACAAGGACCCTTTCTTCAAGCCCTTCATCACAACGAGAGAACCTTTGGTTATCTTCAAAACTCCACATTCAGCGGAAAATTTGTAACCTTTGTCGTTGAGTGCGCCTAAAGAGACGAGATTCTTCTTCAAGTCAGGTACGTGCCTGACTTCCACCAACATTCTTACAACACCATTTAACATCTTGATTTGGATTGTCCCTTTGCCAGTAGCTCGACACGGACTATTATTGCCCGTCAAAATCATTCCACCATCAAATAGACTCATAGGTGGTAAACAGATCTCTATTGCGATACATGCAGCAGGAATAAACCGAATCCATAATCCACTCATTCTTAGATCAATGTGCACTGTCAATAACCACAAGAAGATCTTTTTCTCATTCTGCTATACTCGCCTCAGCCGAATACTCCTTCTTCGATTTGTCTTCCTGCTTTAGTTTGTTCTGCAACTTAAAACAATCGATCTTGAAGTGTCCCTTCTTCTTATAATAATTGTAGGTAATATTTTTAGTTTTCGATTTTGACTGCGACTTCTTCCTATTTGCTTCCGGATCTCTCTTCTCCGCTCGTCCTCGAACAAATAAGCCAGACGATGAACCATCCGATTTGGTAGAAGTCAACTCTTTGTCGATCTTCTCTTTGTTCATCAAATTCTCTTTGACATCCTTGATTGAAATCGTTTCTCGTCCATACACCATGGTATCACAAAAGTTCTTATATGAGGGTGGCAGCGAATACAACAAAAGAAAAGCCTGATCTTCATCATCAATTTTAATATCAATCTTACCCAGATTTGTAACGATTGAATTAAACTCACCGACTTGAGATTTGATTTGAGAGCCTTCTGACATACGAAGTGTAGAGACTTTGTTTTAACTGGAGTCGATTCATGAGAGATTTCCTCAAATATAACTCCTCCAATTTCTTCCACAAATCAACAGCCTTCTTCTTTACCAAAACTACTTGTAGAAGTTTGTTCGTTAAAAATAACTGGATAGCCGTGAGAGACTTTTCATCCATCTCCTTTCGAACTTCCTCCATTACAGTGGAAGGGTTTGCATTCTTCCTAAGAATCAGCTTTCTTAAATTGTTTTGAGTCAACACGGCAATCATATAAACTTGCCATAAATAGAAACTCGTATTTTCACCAAATTTCTTGATATCGAACTTCATGATTGTCGGAAATATGATGTGATATCAAATCAAAACACGGTGTGCTGATGAACCCTAAACTTCAAAATCATGATCTAAAAAAGTAAGAAAGAGGAAGTAGTTGTCGTTACCCACCGTTGACCTAGATCGCAATATTGAAAGACTTAATGGTTCAACCAAAAAATCCTACATAAACGCAACAATGCTCTAATACCAATTTGTTGCGACAAATGCGATCACGAAGACAAAACATACGATATAGAGAAGAAACAAAACAATCACAGGCAAAATAGAAAATACGAGTACTTACTTATTAGGCAAAGGCGAAGCTTTATTAATAATCAAATATCCGGAGGTATCTCATAATTATCAATGGGTTCTCTCTATTTAACAAAAGCTATCAATTTGCAGGGTTACAAAATACTACAATACATATGGTATACTAGAAATAAGTTTAAATAACTAGCGATAAGTTTAAATAACCAATTTCCCAACTAATAAATATGCATCTTGCTTATAGATAAGTCTGAATCTGTTATCCCTAGATAAGTCTGAATTTATGGGAAATCAATAGAGATCGGAAAGGAAAGCATACACAATACGAAACTGAAAGAGAAGCAAGCAGAAATCTAAAACAAAATCAAAAGCAAATATATGTTCTTTTTCTATTTGAAGACGAATCGAGTAATTATTGGAAAGGCTCTGGAAAAAGGTATGTATATCCTGACAGAATTTCTTTCAAATGCTCGCAACTTTTAAGTTCTTTCTCATACCTGATTTTTATCTTCTGCAAGGCAGTTGCTTTCAGGAGCAAGAACTTTACAAGTTCGATCTCATCATCATCTCCCATCAAGCTTCTGATTTCAATTTCTTTCAAATTTGTTACACTGCATCCGTATTCTGGTTCTGCCCGTTGATCTTCTATTGCTGTCGCTACTCGCTGAAAATTGTATAAAGCGATAAAAGAAAAGATACATCAGAGTTTTTTAATTCGTAGATAAATTAGCTTTGCAAAAATGCATGATTTAGTTTGTTGGTTTCTCTTAATGTCTTCTCTCTTTCTATGCCAATAAATCAGATCACTTTTTATACATACCGGCTTTCTAAATTTTAGGCCAATGCTAAAATACACAACAAACAAATCACGGCACGCGCATTCAAAGCCTGATATATGAACCAAAGTTGCATTAAACACTGTTTTGAAGCTTTCTTCGACGTGTGTTGGTGTTGCACACATTTCTTAATGCTAATTTTAAATAAATTTTAAAAAAATCAATCACCTTGGAGTTGCATATATAATACAAGTGTCTCCAAGTTGGGGCAGCTCCGGAGCAGAGTCATTATTGTTTGAATATGGTCTTTATTCAGCAAGGCTTCCACCCTCGAAGATATCAGATTGTCAAATGCCATAACTACCGAATCGAGTTCATTTTTTAAGCTCTGCACAACAACCATCAAGAAATTTTAAACACCACATTCTTCAAACAAAATTATCAGGAAGAATAAATTTTAAAGAAGTTGATTTTATTTGCCAAAAGTTAGGAGTCCAACAATAGCCGATACATAAATGTATTATCTAGTACATTCCTCATATACCATAAACCTCTGTAGGAAGCAAATAAGATTATTCACCGTAATTCATTATGGCGGGCCGTTTGAAAGTAACGAAGCATGTGATTTGGGTTTATATGTTAATTTTGTAGAAAAAGGTGGATAAATGGCTCACGAATTCGGGATATGATGCCAACTGAACAAAACTAGTACATGAATTTCTTATTCTAAAATTTGGCAAAGCCACTACTACAAATAAGGGTTGCCCCTACGGATTTATCGATAGAGGCAACCCACTGCCCCTACGGATATGTCCGTAGGGGCGAAAAAAAGACCCCGTAGGTGCAAAGGCCGCAGGTGCAAGTTGAAGCCCTGAACTTGCCCCTACGGAGTTCTGTGTAGGGCCAATTTCACCTACGGAGTAGGCCGTAGGGTAAAAAAAGTTATATTATTTACGGTTTTTTTAAATATATTACATGTACCTACGGATATAGCCGTAGGGCCACGTAATATCCCCTACGGATATATGCGTAGGTACTTATCCGTAGGGGTAAAATATCAGGATTTCTGATATGTTGCCCCTACGGATAACTCCGTAGGGGCTAAGCAATGGCCCCTACGGACATATCCGTAGGGGCACTCCCAACCCTGTGGTACTGAGATCAGGGGGGAATATCAGTTACTGCTGATATTTTGCTCCTACGGCTATATCCGTAGGAGCAACATGTGTACCTACGGATTAATCCGTAGGTACACATTATCTGTGTTTTTTTTAAAAAAAAGGGCTGCCTGATTTTTTCCCGCCCTGTGCACAATAATATATATAACAATAAAATATAAAATTAATCATCACGCAACATATATCGCAGTATTCATAATCGCATATCACGCATATAATATACAAAAGAAACCCAAAAACTGAATATGATATAAATATAAACCAATATCAATATCGTTTCAAAATATAATACAATATGTATCATATAAATAAATACATGTTTCAAAAAATAAGAATCAAAAAGCTACCCTAGCTCGGTCCAGCTCCACCTCTGATAAACGATAGAATCTGGCGCGCCTGCTCCTCGGTCAATAAACCATGCAATTCGATGCGTGCGGGAGTCTGAGCGGCCTGTGGAGCTGGCGATGTGGTCTGCGCAGCCGCCGTCGAGGTAGTAGCTTACGGAGCCGCGGCTGCGGGAGTCTGAGCGGGCGGTGGAGCTATAGGAGCTGTCTGCGGAACCGCAGCCAATGTAGCGGTTGAAAATAATACAATTGCATAACCTTAAGAAAAACAACCACCCCTTTTTTAATGAATTTGGACGGGTAATTATCCCAAATTTTTTTAAAACAAAAGAAAAACAGCGACCTATATACAAAATGGGTAAATGTCGTGATCAATAAATTACTTACCATTTGCCGAGACATGTACTTTTGCAGCATCCATACATCCTTTTCCTCTTCTTCGATGCCGTATTCTCATTATCTTCGTCTAATCCATCTGAATCGGCAATTAAATTTAATTAAACCAAATAAAATCAAAAAATTAAAATCAAACAGCAACAACAAAATCAATGAAATTTATAGCCTACCAGAGTCTTCAAGAATATCCACATATGAATCCTGGGCCTTCTTCTTTTTCTTCAAAGATCTTTTAGAAGCAGAGAATTTTGTTTTCTGGAAAGTACTTTGAAGCTAAACACCATATTGCCTTTGTATTTGAAAACCAAAAAATGCCCAGTTTGCAGATTATTGGCTACTGTAAATTCATGCCACCCATCTCCACTCATGGAAGCAACTTTGTTCTCGATGTGAAGATCAACATGCCATATTTTGCCATTGTGGCTCACTAGGTTAGCCTTTTCTCTTCTCTTGACCATCTTGCTAATCTGCTTGGTAAATTTATTCGGAACCGGCTGCGAATCATTAAAATACATGCATAAGAAAGGAAGCTAAAATACAGATATATAGCATACCGATATATCGAAACTTCAAAGTTGCGATAACAATCCAGATATATTTATTTCTACACTCGTGGTGCACATGCGAATGCGTCAGGCATCATGGACAAATATTTGAGAACATGGAAAGTATTATTAGTATAAAGTAATTAAAGCTTTTAAACAACTTGGGTATATATTTTCTTAGTTGATGCAATCATATCATGATGACTAAATTTAAGCTATTATATATATGCATATGTATTTTTCTAATCTAATATATTACACACACACACACACACACACAGAGAGAGAGAGAAGCAATTTGGTAGGAAAAAAATGTAGCAGGACCCTGAAGAAATGGAGTCCATAGCATTGCTCATCATCATCATCAATGATCCCTTTGAAGAAATATTATCAAAAGGGGAGAATAAATTGTTAGTGCTAGTTAATGCTTGCAAGAAGTTGAAACGTGCGTTCAACCCATTTATATAATAATTCTCACTGCTTGTAGTATTTATTCTCCCCTTTTGATAATATTTTTTTAAAGGGATCATGGATGATGATGATGAGCAATGTTATGGACTCCATTTCTTCAGGGTTCTGCTACCTAATTTCTCTACCAAATTGGTGTTCTCTCTCTCTCTCTCTCTCTCTCTCTCTCTCTCTCTCTGTGTGTGTAATATATTAGATTAGAAAAATACATATGTATATGTATAATAGCTTAAATTTAGTCCTCATGATATGATTGCATCAACTAAGAAAATATCTACCCAAGGTGTTTAAAAGCTTTAATTACTTTATACTAATAATACTTTCCATGTTATCAAATATTTGTCCATGATACCTGACGCATTCGCACGTGCACCACGTGTGTAGAAATAAATATCTCTGGATTGTCATCGCAACTTTGAAGTTTCGATGTATCGGTATGCTATATATCTGTATTTTAGCTTCCTTTCTTATGCATGTCTTTTAATGATTCGCAGCCGGTTCCGAATAAATTTACCAAGCAGATTAGCAAGATGGTCAAGAGAAGAGAAAAGGCTAACCTAGTGAGCCACAATGGCAAAGTATGGCATGTTGATCTTCACATCGAGAACAAAGTTGCTTCCATGAGTGGAGATGGGTGGCATGAATTTACAATAGCCAATAATCTGCAAACTGGGCATTTTTTGGTTTTCAAATACAAAGGCAATATGGTGTTTAGCTTCAAAGCACTTGCCAGAAAACAAAATTCTCTGCTTCTAAAAGATCTTTGAAGAAAAAGAAGAAGGCCCAGGATTCATATGTGGATATTCTTGAAGACTCTGGTAGGCTATAAATTTCATTGATTTTGTTGTTGCTGTTTGATTTTAATTTTTGATTTTATTTGGTTTAATTAAATTTAATTGCAGATTCAGATGGATTAGACGAAGATAATGAGAATACGGCATCCAAAAAGAGGAAAAGGATGTATGGATGCTGCAAAAATACATGTCTCGGCAAATGGTAAGTAATTTATTGATCACGACATTTACCCATTTTGTATATAGGTCGTTGTTTTTCTTTTGTTTTAAAAAAATTTGGGATAATTACCCGTCCAAATTCATTAAAAAAGGGGTGGTTGTTTTTCTTAAGGTTATGCAATTGTATTATTTTCAATAAAAACATGCAATTTCAGTCAAATGGTAGAAAATAGAAGATGTTTCCTCAAATACCCAAGTTGTGAAATATAACAAATTAACCGTTGTGAAAAATAGAGTAAAGATGCAAAATTTGAGTGAAATTTCCTAGCATTTGCAGAAAATAAATCATGTTTCGGGATTACTACAAAGTTGCGAAACCATAAATTAGTGGTGAGTAAAGTTGAGGGCAATGTGAAACTTCAAGCCCGGCGCAGTTATTATGTTGTATGAAATTTAGCCAGCCAGCCGCCGGACAGAAAAGGATATTTTGCGAATAAAATCGAGACACATTGGTAATTAAAAAAAAAGGTAGACATAAAGATCAAAGTGCAATTTTTGAAATGAGTGTGCTATTCTACTATCTACAATTTCTATTTTCTTCTCTCTATTTCATTTATAATCAATCTCCATGACTATTACCATGACTCTCGACTAACAAAGGTGGCTTTTCGTCCTCGGTAGCTTGATAATTGATGGAGGATATAAACTTTTGACGACACCTAACGAAAAGTGGACCCTCTTTTCTTCATTAATTCACTCCCTGTGTGTGTGTTTTTTTTTTTTTTTGAATTAAAGGTCATTGATTTTAGAAAGACCTGATGATATATATGTTGAATATATGTAGAGTGATATGCATGATCACAAGAGCTTGGTGGAGGCAATAAAAAAAGTTGATGTGGTGATCTCTATGCTCGGTTACAAATATCATGAGTAGTTGGTTGATCATAAGTGCATGCTGCGTGAATAAATATTGTGTTAATTCCAAACTAAATACAAATATAACAAACTTATCAATTATATAATATTCAATTTGATTTCAAACAAATACCAAATAAGAATTTATTGTACAGGTCCACGACTTACAATCATTCCCGCATGCGAGCACATATAAAAATCATAGTTTCTAGGATGACAAATTTTATTGTCAACTACTGTCACCACCTACAGCTAGACAATAATAAAAATTACTATCTAAGTAAGAGCAAAAGGAATGTGTGTATATTTATGATATAGCATTCTAAATCAATATACATGCACTATATGATATATAAACATACCTGGAGGAGCGGGAGTGGCCTCTGTCCCTGATATGGACGCATCACCAACAACTAGATAATCAAACATTGACAATATAAGTAATTTTGACATAAACAGGCATGAATATCTATAATATTACATTCAAAATGGATATTAGAGAGCGCACCTGCAGTGAGAAGTGGTAAAAGTATCACCCAACTAGGGTGTAATTTACAGAATCAGTTGAAACTCTTGAAAGTCATAGAAGAACCTGACCTGCACAAATCTGATGTATACTTTCCATTGGACACTAAGAAGTCTCTAAAAGGAAAAGCCAATGTGAAAGCCATCATTAGTTCATATCAGAAGATTGATGCTGAAACAGAGAACAAGGAATGTCATTTTTTTCTTCTTCTGCCACATTACTGTCTTCTCCTTCTTATTATGTGCGCGTGCAAATTCAATGAAAGCAGAAACTCCAGTGACAAACTTAGGTTGCATACGTTGTTGCCAATTCACATACATCCAGTCCTTAACCCTGACGTACTCATGGGCCATGTTAGACTGTATCATATAAATTATAGGTTATGATGACTATATTGAGAAATCTAATAACGGGATGGTTACTGACAAAGGAGAAAATCCGTGTATATGCTTTGTGTGTGCGTTTGTCGTTGAAAAGAATAAATTATCGATAATTAAAGTTAGATTTGAGGATACCCATGTATGAGTTGTATTCTATATATGTGTGTTTCAATTTATGATTTCGCTTAAGTGTAGGGTTGTTTTTACTTAAATGCATACATATGCACATATCACATAAACACATGCATACATATCACATGTCACATATGTTCTCCGCCGAAAGACGCGACCGGGACGTTAGGACGTCCGGGCCTGAACTTCGAGGCAGATGCTATGTTAGACTAAGATCAACTTTGTATAGTTCTATGTCACGACGAACATCGAACGTATGTTAACCGATAGAAATTAACTGTTGTCGTGTGACACTTATGCTATTTTCAGGTACCGGCTAAGTGGACTGCCTGAAGAAATTATATATATGGGGATTGTGATGGCTGCTGGCAAGGGATCAAAGAAGGGGCTCATTTAAAAGATGACCCGCAGCTAATGCCGCGATTCTTTTAGCTTTACCTTCTCTATCTTTTGGTTTCTTTTGTTGTTTTTCTTCATTTTCCTTTTTGGTTATTTATGCACTTAAGTATAGATCCTTCTTCCTCTCTATCTTATTTTATTTAAATATTATAATGAACTATTTAAAGGAAGTCCATTTTGAGAATAAATTATGGTTGAGAGAGGTAAACCACTGGTTTTAAAAATTTCGGAAAGCTTTGTTATTGGAGCAAAAAAAAATTCCTTTTATATTTTGTATTTTTTTTTGAAATAGAGAAAGAGGACATCTCATACCTATGAGTTCTAATAACATGTACATTAACTCTTCCTTTTGTACATGTCCAAAGTTCGAGTGAAGATGTAGCTCTAACATGAAACCATTTGATTCGTGTCTCGATAATTATGTCCTCCACAACCTTTGGTATGGTCGGCTTCCAAGTTAATGCGACAAGCACTTAAAGAAGTATCACCAACTACTATATATCAAAAAATGTAGCAAACTAGGACTAGAACTCATTTAACATTATCAACTAGTGAGATTTCAATATCGAAAACTCCCTAAAGAGGAAAATTACTAAAAGGAAAAGACTCTTTGAACAAAACGCATCCACTAACAATAAAAGAGATTGTATCATGCTTTAGTACCAACACACAAGCACCTACATCTTGCTATGATCATAACAACATCATGATGATTTGTCAATTGCCTTGCTCATATTATGAAATTATGAACACCAAAACTCTAATCAAATCTCCATCTCAATAATTAAGCCGACAAAGGGAAAAATAATAACCAAAAAGAGGAGAGAGTCTTAATTTGCATGCCCAAAGTTTCATGATAGACAGAGACCAGGAGAAAAGGAGAGAGAGGAGAGAAAATATCACAAGCAATGAAAAAGTTGGGAAGATGTTGAACATCATCTTTATAACTTGTAATATGTGGCCATTTGTCATCGATATCTAAGCTTTTCTTTATCAATGTAGAATCATTGAGTTTAGAAGAAGATTCAAAATTAATATACTTTAAGAAGTTTTACCACCGGCTATTCGTCTAACGTCCAGTCTTTGGTGTCACACCAAATTCTTGAATCAATATGATCCTGAGACTCGATCAAGATTCTCTGGACTAAAAAATTCCAAGGAATTGCTATTTGAATTACGTTAATTTGGAACACGTTTGTATGATTGAAGCTAAGAAACAAATATATTTCCATATTATATCATGCATTGTTTTATCAAAAATAATTTTATCACATACCTAGCTATGTGCTGAAGTAGGCTATATATCTCTACAGAGAGAGAAATTTATAACCAACATGCCACGAATATTGAGATTGTAAATATATATATATATATATATATATATATATATATATATATATATATATAAGTAGACATTTGAATCTAGACAAATAGAAAACAAAACTTTATTGCTCCCTTGTCTCTTATCAAAATCATTAGCAATGTTCATTTTTAGGGGGCTCAAAATTTCCTTCACAAGCTTTAAAAGAAACCTAGAAAAATTCTCACCCACTGCCGCAACCCCCTGCCCCAACCCTAACCCTAACCCCAACCCCAACCGCAACCCCCTGCCAAACCCCAACCCCAACCGCAACCCCAGCCCCAGCCCCAGCCCCAACGGATGCCTCATCGGTACCCAAACCATGAACCCTAGCCCTAAAATAATCAAAAATTTGTTTAATTTAAGATTTCCTAACCTGTGCAGTGGAGGCATCGACGATCGATCGGAGGCGACGACGAAAGGAGGCGACGACGAAATCGGAGATGAGGAAGAACCAAACGGTGGCGACGACGAATCGGCCTGCGCTGGCGACGACGAGAACGGCGACGAAACACAGGCGATCGGCGGGAACGAGGGTTTGGGGATTTTGGGTTCGCGGGCGATGGAAAAATAAATTTTAGGTAATGAGCGTAGGGATCGATCCGTGCCTTTTTACATAAATCCCTATTTAGATGCCCCTACGGATAAGTCCGTAGGTATTTGGTTTGCGGCTCCGTAGGGGCAAACAACAATTTACGATTTAATATTTTTTAAATTAATATGTAAGGACCGTAGGGGCAACCTTTTAGCCCTACGGACTAATCCGTAGGGCCAAAATAAATCTACCCCTACGGATTTCGTTATCCGTAGGGGCAACCCCCTAGAAGCTTAAATTTGAAGACTTTGAAGTATCAAAATCCATACCTTGATTAGAGTACTGTATAACTCTAGAGTCCTGGCATGAGAAAGTCCTTGCCTGAGGCCGATCGATTTGCTCGCATCAACATTGTCCATTTTACTTTTTGCAAGTGATACATGCACAAGACGATGAAGGCTACGTACTGATCAGTGAAACTTTGGGGAGGCAAAGATATGCCAACTCTAATCTTTGAAGCCTTGGAGCAAAAATCTGAAATTTGCAGTCGTCTGCAACATCGGTACCTGGTAAGGCCAAAATCTTCAGATTGGGTGCGAATATATCAAGATCTTCCATACCGATCTGCATAGTTAGATATTCAAGAAAAGGAGAGCTATTAATCAACTTCCCAAGCAATTTGTCACACCATAGAGTCCAAGGTCTTAAGATAAGTCAAATTAAATGAAATTGGCAAGCGTATGATGCTCTTAGTGCAAATAGAACAACCATCATCGTCGTATCTTAGACTTATCGGTACTTTCAAATTGCATACTTCCAGTGGCAAGCAATTTAGGAGACTTGCAGGCAACGAGGATTCATCTTGTGGATGGATATCAAGTGTCAACTGTATCACCTTCCGCCTGGCCGCAAAGTCCATCCAAGTTGCCGCCATGCGCTTATCAAATCCTGGCATCCACACTAATGTAAAGCTATCAACATTTGATTCTTGGCGATATTCTAGCACCCGATTCACAAAGCTGACGAATTTCTCGACCAAAGTAAATTCTTTATCGTCGAAATTGTTGTGTATGCCTCTCATTCGATCCCTATTTGATTTCCTAATATATTCGGCGTTATCTCAGAGTTGATGGAGATTCAAAGTAATCTGGAAGCAAAGAAGACAGACGTCTGGAGCTACAGTTTCAGACGTCTGTCGATGCTCTGTATACATGGTATAATTTGGGCGGATGTCTCACTCGAAGAATTCAGACATCTGCGAGCGCTCTGTAATTTCATAGATCTAAAGACCAGCCATCTAAACATCCTTGTTAAGACATCTGGGGTTGCTCTGTTGATTTAGAGACTCTTTGGCAGACGTCTGTGTATTCCTTGTTCAGACGTCTCCTGTGTCTGGACCGGATATTTTGGTTTAGTTAGGAAATTTGTTATCTGGTAAAATCTTTTCTATGCTATATATATTGAAATATGTAGCAACCCAAGATGGGATTGCATTTTGGATAGCTTTTGTGATATTTGAAAGAACCCTTCTGTTATTTTGAGGGAGCTAGGGTTTGAGGGATTTTGTATTCGTCCACCGATTTTGTACTCCTCCACTTTTGATATTGATAAAGCTTCGCATTCGCCTATTGGTTAGTACTCATATAACTTATTTACCAGTAGTTTGATAACTTCTCTATATCATCTGTGTTATTACTTCATGATCGTCTTGTCGCAACAAACTGGTATCAAAGTATTGTTGTGATTATGGATCTTTTAAGTTAAACCGTTAGGTCTTTAATTTTGTGATCTAGGTTAATGGTGGGTAACGACGTTTGTGTCATCTTCCCCACTTTCTTAGATCGTGATTTTGAAGTTTTAGAGTTCATTAGCACTCAAGGTGTTTTAGATTGATCCCGCATCATGTCTCCGACAATCATGAAGTTCGATATCGAGAAGTTTGTTGGAAATATGAGTTTCTATTTATGACAAGCCCATATGATTGCCGTATTGACTCAAAATAATTTGAGAAAGGTGATTTTTGGGAAGGATGCAACACCTTCCACTATGACGGAGGAAGTTTGGAAGGAGTTAGATGAAAAGACCCTCACGGCTATCCAGTTGTGTCTGACGAATGCAGTTTTGGTAGAAAAGACGGCAGCTAGTTTGTGGCAAAAATTAGATGAATTATATTTAAAGAAATCTCTCATGAATCGACTCTTGTTGAAACAATATCTCTACACACTTCGTATGTCAGAAGGCTCTCTAATCAATCTCACGTCGTGGGTTTAATTCGATCATTACAAATAAGATCGACATTAAAATTGATGATGAAGACAGGATCATCTTTTATTATGTTCGTTGCCACCCTTATATAAACACTTTTGTGACACTATGGTCTATGAAAGAGATACTATCTTAATCAAGAATGTCAAATAAAATTTGATGAATAAAGAAAAAATCGATAAGGAGTTCACCTTTAGCGAAGGCGATGATCAATTTTCAGGCTTATTTGTTCGAGGGCGAACAGAGAAGAGAGATCCAGAAAGGAATAGGAAGAAATCAAGATCGAAGTCCAAGAATAAGAACTTGACCTGCAATTATTATAAGAAGAAGGGGCACTTTGAGATCTATTGCTTTAAATTGCAGAATAAGCTGAAACTACAAGAAAAATCGAAAAAGTTTTTGGCCGAAACTAGTATAGCAAAAGGAGAAGGGGATCTTCTTATAGTTCTTGACAACACACATCGATCCAAGGACGAATGGATTATGGATTCAGGCTGTTCCTACCACATGTGTCCCAATAGAGATTTGTTCACTACCTATGAGTCCATTGATGGTGGAGTAGTTTTGATGGGCAAAAATAGTTTGTGTCGATCTATTGGCAATGGGATGATCTAAATTAAGATATTTGACGGTGTTGTGATGACATTGGTGGAAGTTAGGTACGTACCTGATTTAAAGAAGAATCGCATCTCTTTAAGTGCACTCAACGACAAGGGTTATAAGTTTTCCGCTGAATGTGAAGTTTTGAAGGTAACCAAAAATGCTCTAGTTATGATGAAGGGCTTGAAGAAGGGGTTCTTATATTCGTTGCAAGGTTCGACAACTTCCGAATCAGCGGCTATTTCATTATCTAAATCTATGATAGATTCGAACACTACCAGATTATAGCACATGAGCTTCGGACATATGAGTGAGAGAGCTATAGCTGAGTTGTCGAAACAGGGTCTATTATGTAGACAGAGTACATCGAAAATGGAGTTTTGTGAGCATTGCATTTTTTGGAAACAAAAACGAGCCAGCGTCATTACGGCAGTGCACAAGAAAAAAGGTACTCTTGAATAAATCCATTCGGATCTTTGGGGACCCTCTCCAGTTGCTTCTAAAGGAAGCAGTATCAAGTATCTATTTACTTTCATTGATAAGTTTTCGAGGAAAGTTTGGATCTACTTTTTAAAGCACAAAAATGATGTGTTTACAACATTCAAGTAATGGAAGACGTTGCTTGAGAAGCATACAAGGAAGCAGATCAAGTGACTAAGGACAGACAACGGGTTGGAGTTTTGCGGTAAAGATTTCAATGATTTCTGCAAAAATGAAGGATTGTTCGGCATCACACCGTTGTCTACACACCACAGCAGAATGGAACTGCGGAGCATATGAATTGGACTCTTATAGGGAAAGCTCGGTGCATGTTGTCTAATACAGGACTCGGCAAGGAATTTTGGGCAGAGGCGGTGAACACAGCATGCTTCATTGTGAATCGTTCATCTCATACATCGCTAGGTAGTAAAACACCGAAACAAGTATAGTTTGGGAAGCACGCCAATTATTCTACATTTCGAGTGTTTGGTTGTCCCGCATATGCATATTTCCGTGACGGCAAATTGAATCCTCGAGCAAAAAAGTGCATTTGTCTTGGTTTACTACCAGCGTTAAAAGTTATAGGTTATGGTGTTTGGATCCTAAGTTGCCTAAATTTATGATTAGCAGAAATGTGACTTCTGATGAATCTGCTATGTTGAAGCCGAAAATTGTGGAATCTCCAAGTAAAGACGATTCAAGGAAGGATGGGCTAGGCGTTGAAATTGAGGTCGGTGAAAGCTCGAGTTTGCAGAAGATCTTTCCTTTATCATTATCTGATGAAGCTCATGATGAGCAGTCCCATGATAAGAAGTATTTGCTCACTCATGACCGACAAAGTCATTAGACCGCCATAAAGATATGATTACGATGATCTAGTGACGTATACGCTGTCCGTTGCAGAGATAGTAGATAGTAGCAAGCCGACGAGCTACAAGAAGCCATCTCATCCTATGAGTCAGCTTGTTGGCTAGTCGCTATGAATGAAGAGATTGAGTCTCTTCATAAGAACCAAACTTGGAAACTTATGAAGCCCAAAAAAGAAAAGAAAGTAGTTGGCTGCAGGTGGGTTTTCAAGAAGAAAAAATGTGACCAAAAGGCGGTTGATATGAGATACAAGGCACGGTTGATAACTAAAGGCTATTCGCGAGTTTGGAGAGTTGACTTCAATGAGGTATTTTCTCCGGTTGTTAAACACGGCTCTATACGTGTCTTGCTCAGTTTGGTAGCTATACAAGGTTTGGAGCTGGAGCAGCTCGATATGAACCACAATCTTGCATGGTGATTTGGTACAGAAGATCTACATGTAACAACCCGAAAATTTCGAAGTTGAAGGCAAGGAAGACCACGTTTGTTTGCTAGAGAAGTCTCTCTATGGCTTGAAACAGTCATCTAGACGTTGGTATAAGAAGTTTGACTCTTTCATGAAAAAAATTAAGTTTACGAGAAATATGGGTGACATTGTGTCTATTCAAAGAAACTCGTCGATAGTTCTTTCATATACTTGTTGGTTTATGTTAATGATATGTTGATAACAGCAAGATATATGATTGATATTTAGAATTTGAAGGAACAGTTAAAAGACAAGCTTGAGACCAAGGATTTGGGAGCGGCCAAGAAAATACTTGGTATGGAGATTAAGCGAGATTGTAAGAGAGGAAAACTTTACTTGTCTCAACAGCGATACATTAAGAAAGTTTTTGAGCATTTTGGCATGGCAGACGCTAAATCTGTAAGTACTCCGTTGGCAGCTCATTTCAAACTTTCAACTCATTTATTCCTATAAACAGAGAATGAGATTAAGTATAGGTCGAATTTTCCGTACTCAAGTGTGATGGGTAGAATTATGTATGTCATGGTTTGTACTATACCCGACATTTCACATGCGGTTAGTGTTGTACTCACTATATGACATCTCCTGGTAAAGGCCATTGGCAAGCTGTTAAATGGATTTTACGATACCTGTGAGGTACGTAGGGTTTGTGTTTGGAAGAAACAACGAAAATTTGGTTGAATTCATCGATTCCGATTATGCGGGTGATCTCGACAGGCGAAAGTTGAACACCGGTTATATATTCTCCTTAGGAGGATGTGCAATCAGTTGGCGTGTTTTGTTACAGCCTATGGTAATATTGTCTATGATGGAGGAGGATTATATGGCCGTTGTTGGGGCTATTAAGGAAGCAATTTGGTTGAAGGAACTATTTTCGGAACTTGGTATTCAAAAGGATACCATAATAGTTTACTGTGACAGTCAAAGCGCAATTCACTTGATGAAAGATTATATGCATTATGATAGGACGAGGCACATTAATGTACAGTACTGGTTTGTTCAGGAAGTCGTGAAAAAGAAGAGATGGTTGTAAAGAAGGTTGGCACAGCAGATAATCTGGTTAATATGTTGACGAAGTCTCTTTCAATTGTTAGATTTGAGCATTTCTTGAATTTAATTGGAGTGTGTCGCATTCATCGAGTTCTTTAGGGGTTTTGTGGTGAAGATGGAGCTACTATTAATTTTGTGAAGGAGTGTTATTGGGAATGCAAGAAAAGATGGAGATTTGTTGTATATGACTCTCATTCGATCCTATATTTGATTTCCTAATATATTCGGTGTTATCTCAGAGTTGATAGAGATTCAAAGTTATCTGCAAGTAAGGAGGACATACCTTTGGAGCTACAGTTTCTGTCAATACTCTATATACACGATATATTTTGGGCAAACGTCTGACTCGAAAAGTTCAGACTAATGCGAGCGCTCTGTACTTTCGTAGATCTGAAGACCAGATGTCTGAATCCTTGTTAAGACATCTGGGGCTGCTCTGTTAATTTGGAGTCTTTACGGATTCCTTGTTCAGACGGCTGCCGTGTCTGGGCCGAATATTTTGCTGAAATTTGTTATTTGGTAAAATCTTTTGTATACTATATATATTGAAGTATGTAGCAACCCTGGATAGGATAGCCTTTTAGGTAGCTTTTGTGATATTTGAGACCCTTTGGTTATTTTGAGAGAGCTAAGATTTTGAGGGATTTTGTATTTGTCCACCAGTTTTGTACTCCTCCACTTTTGGATATTAATAGAGTTTTGTCTTCGTCTATTGGTTAGTACTCGTATTTCTTATTTACCTATGGTTTGACTATTCTTTATATCGCCTGTGTTATTGCTTCGTGATCGTCTTGTCACAACAAAAATTGAGACGGGGAGTAGAGGCCCATATATGTCGCCATCTTTTCGATAGAATTGAAGTATTGACGGCAGATTTAGCGGTGAGAAAGGAAAGAATGTGACCTAGAATTTCATCGGGCAGTTCACTTAATCTATCTTCATCTTCATGACGCCAGGCATTTCACTTGCTTTATCTTCATCTTCCTCGATGCCAGGCAATCCACTTGTTTTATGTTCATCATCACTTGTTCTATCTTCAATATATCCTTGTTGATGCCATGCAATTCACTTGCTCCATCTTCATCCTGGATGATGCCAAGAAATTTTGGAAGGAAAAAACAGCTACAGAGAATGTTTATTCTTGTTCTCAGGTTTCTTTTTTGGTTTTTGAAGATGGAAGATGTAGAAGAGAGTTCTATGCAAAGATTTGATACCTGCCTTTTAACAAATGCTGCTGCTTCAAAATTTCATCAGAGTTTAATATCTCATCTTACCAGATTTGACCGCATCAAATTTTATTTTGATAAATCCTGAATTGGAAGTTTCATTTGATTAGGAATTAGCTTTAATTATAGTTTAACAGATTTACATTGATGGTTTTTTGTCAACAGAATCGTAACTAGCTAGATTAGTAGTTTCTTGAAATAGTTAAGATTAGTTTATTTTAGATTAGAGAAGCAATCTAAGTTAATATATATATATATATATATATATATATATATATATATATATATATAAAAGAATATTTCTATTAAGGAAAAGATGTATGACAAGAACAAATTTTAAGTATGCATTGTTACTTTCAAAAACTAACATTAATGGAGGAGAGATCTCCAAAGAAACATTGCTCCGATGATGATGATGATGATGATGACAGAATAAGTAAATTGCCAGATGATATGCTTCTCAAAATCTTGTATTTTCTCAAAGACTTGCATCCTATCAAAAGAGAATTTTCTTCTCTTGATTCTATGCCAGTCTCTAAATGAATTTGCCTCGAGCGCAATATTCATCAACTTTGTCGATCCTTGTCCTACGCAACGAATCTAACGTCATAGGGTTTGGATTGAGATGGATCGCCAAATTTGATCTCTCCAAGTTTGTGACTAGGTTGTACCACATCATGAGGCACAATGTGCAAGATATCTCAGAATATGTCCTGGTGATTTATGTTGCCCCAGCTCTTTGAATCATTTCGGATAAGTGCCTCCAACATGCATTGGCCCCTGTATCTGCTTGTGGGGGCACTGACTCCTTGGATTTATGCTGTGGTTGCACAAGAAAGAAAAAAAAACCAAACTGCACAAAAAAAACCCATCTACATAAAATTAAGAACATCAAGAAACTACTATTGGATTCATAGAATATTTCTTATCCTCGCTCAAATCCGGTTTGAAAAACATTGCTCATGACTTTTCATTGCCATAACAAATGCTAAAAATTTGGGAGTGGATTAATTATACATCATTCACCAACTGCTGCTGCTCTAGGGAGAAGTACACAAGCAAGGTATGGTATTTGGACTATGCAGCTCTCTGCAAATCATGTACCGGCATGGGCACAAGGGCGCTGCTGCTCCGTTTTTATGCCCATCCAATAAAGCAAGTTGACCGCTTCATACAAACGAATGTACATGGATGGATTCAGATTAAGCAAGATTGAAGCACATCAAGATCTTGCCAACCGCCTTCCTTGAAAAATATTCCTGAGCCGCAAGTATAAAATTTGCTGCTCTTCAAGCGTAAGATTCCTTAATATCTGCATCGCAATTCAAACAATACTGAAAAAACTGTGAGTGAGTGCACAACTGATCCAGAATCATCACAACCGAGATGCTGTCAGGCATGATAAAAGACTGGTAATAGATGTATGCAAACACCGCCATCACCATCTAACAACATAGTGCAAAGAGACCATTTAGTCCCAAATCAAATGTATGCATATATTAAGTCTTTTGACTTCCATCTTGATAAAATTGCAATGCATTAAGTTCAGAAGACAACTTGCATATGTCAAGCCAAAAGTTGAAGATTACAGTTTTTTTTTACTTGCATCAAGTACAAATATGCCAGAAACTGATGTCTACTACAAAATTGGAAATTCAAATCAATTTACTTGGCAATCCATTCTATCGGTAATTCCACCATGCCCAGGAATGCTATCACCAAAATCCTAAAACATTAAGAATGGATAAGGATCAATTTCATGCTATCTTCTCTGGAAATTACAACTCACAAAATTTCAACCAAAAATAAAATAAATCACCTTAATTTTGAATGCTCTCTTAAACTCACTGGCAAAGAATCCTCCAAATGGTGCTATAATTGACGCAGATAAACCAAAGTAAACTGTAGAAGGCCATGATAGATATCAATATGCACAAGCCGAAATACCAATCAATGTTTTATAAAAAAAAAAGCCAATACTCCAGATAATAATTAAAGAGCACCTCAAGTAAGAAATTTTTGATACAATTCTAAATTATGAAGTTGTTTTATAGTTTGGAGAACTCCCCTAAATATACTAATATTTGGTAAGTTGTATGTCTAAGGTGATTAGGTAGATTTTGATACATGAAAGTACTAATTTTGTAAACGAATAAAAGATTGTCTTCCTTAACATGGCTTGATTATGATTTCAACAGTTGAGAATATGGTTAACATTTAGTCCCATGTTGGAAAAATTATGGGTTGCATATGGGTCAATGTGCCTAACAGGCAGGGCCGGGCCGCCCGTGGGCCGGGCCGGGCCGAGCTCCATGTGACGGGCTCGGGCCGGCCCGACCAAATTCAAATTGAATTTGGCCTTGGGGGGTTTGGGGGGTTTTTGGGGTGGGGGCCGGTCAAATTCTTGGGATGGGTTTTTTTAATGGGGGTGGGTTTTTTTAATAAATGGGGGAAATTTCAATTAAAATGGGGTTTGTAAAATTATCTAAAACCTCCTAACTCAAAATTATATATTTATACTCCTAATCCAAAACTTTATAAATACCTATCTACACTTCTCATTCTTCTCACAATCCACAACAACAAAATTTTCAATCTCCCAATCACTATTTTTAATTTCCGAGAAGTTTACTGTTAAAATTGGAATCACGCAATCTTCATTTCTGCATTCTCAATCTTCACTTCAGTTTCACTAATTTGATTCTGCTATTTGGAATCAGGTTTTTTTTAATTGATTATATATTTTTCTCGTATATTTTTTTATCATCTCTATTTCTCTGTTATTAATATTTTTAATTAAGAATGCCAGGCTCATCTTCACAAGGTAACAGAGGTGTTTCATCTTCACGAAAACGTTCATTTCAAATCGATATGGATTCACAAGAGAGACAGATTAATCAATATACTGTAAACTTATTTTGATTCTTATTCTCCTAACTATGAATCTTCTAATTATAAGATCTTTGCTGCTTCAAAAAGTAACATCCCTGAAAAAGTTCCTGCTCCTACCGTTCTTGAAGAGCTTCTGCCCCTAAAGATAAAAAAAGCTAAAACTTTTTATGTTTGGAAACATTTTGTAGTACAAACAGTTGCAGGTAAAGGCGAGCGGGCAGTTTGCACTCATTGCCAAGCAGATGTTACTTGTGCCACTTCAGGTGGAACCACTCATCTAAAAAGACACTTAATCAAACACGAAAAAACTGATTCTCGGCAGCCGACTCTAAGTATGTCGTCTAACTTTTTAACTAGTTTTCTTATTCGCAAGATACTAATAGAAGAGAACTTACAAGATATGTCATACATGCTGAACAACTATTTAGTTTTGCAGAAAACGAAAAATTTGATAGATTGAAAAAAATTCATATAATCCAGCATTTCAAAGAGTACCCAGAACAACACTTAGAAGTGATGTTTTTAAAAAATTGCATGATGGTAAACCCAATTTGATTGATATTTTTGTAAATCTTAAGAATAAAATTGCATTAACTTCTGATCTTTGGACTACAAAATGGGGTATGAGTTATATTTGTGTTGCTGCACATTTCATTGATAATGATTGTTTTTTACATAAAAGAATTATTGGTTTTTCAAAAACGGAGCATCCACATAGTGGAAATAATATAAGTAATTGCATTTTGATTACTGTATGTGAATATAATATTCAAAATAAAATACTTTCTGTTAGTGTTGATAATAAAACTAATAATAATTCTGCTATAGCAATTTTAAAAACTAATTTAAATTCTGTTTTGAATGGAGAATTATTTCATCAAAGATGTGTATGCCATGTGTTAAATTTAATTGTGCATGGTGGTCTTACTATAATCGATCCTCATTTAGCGAAACTTAAAGATGCAATGATATTTATTGAAACCTCTGGACCCCGAAAACAGATTTTTAAGCAAACTTGTACCCAATTAAATTTAAAATTTAGATCTTTCAAATTCAACATTCCAACTAGGTGGAATTCCACTTAATAGATGTTGAAATATGTTTTAAAATATCGGGAGCTCATTACTTTATTTTATGAAGAACAAATGCCCAATAATAATTTAGAAAATTATGATTGGTTTGTTTGTAAATATGTTTTGAAATTTTTAGAAATATTTTACAAGCAACTAAATGTTTATTTGGTGTTTATTATCCTACTATATGTTTAGCAGTAGAACAATTATTTTATGTTAGTAAGATTATTAATGAGCATGTAATTGACCCTGAAAGTGTATTTGCTGGAATGTTACATAGCACTTACAAAATTGAATAAATATTAGCGAAAAATTCCTGCATTGTTTTGTTTAGCATCTGTTTTTTTTATCCTAGACATAAAAAAGATAATTTATTTTTTTATTAGATGGATACCATGAAAACTTAGGTATATAAAAATGTTTTAGATTCTTATTTGCATGAATTGTATGCCATATATGATGCACAGTACAGTCAAAATAGAACTTCTTCTTTATCTTTCCCTTCACAGCAAACTTCCAAAAAAGGAATATTTCAGTTTTTGCAGCAGAAAAAACAAAGAACCGTTTCTACTTCTTCTATTTATAATGAGCTTACAATATATTTACAAACTGAGCGGATTAAATAGATAATATTGATATTTTGGATTGGTGGAAAACATATACACATGTATCATGTGCTTTCTGCCATGACTCGTGATTTACTAACAACTCCGGTGTCCACGATAGTTTCGAAGTCTGCTTTTAGTGCAGGTAACAGAGTTCTGAGCAACAAGAGAGCGAGGCTGTCGGATGACCTATTGAAGATCGCAGTGTGCCAAAAAGATTGGTTCAATACAGAAGCTAGACAATACGTTAAGGGCATTGAAGACTCTGATATCGATGAAGAGTAAAGACCGATAGAAGCTAACTGGTTAGTTTTTTTATTGAATTATATTTTTAATTTTTTTGGCAATTGCATGAGGGGTAAGGTTTGCCAATTTATATTCCCCCTCAAAATATTTTTTAATTAATAAAATATCTATGGTCTACCCCGAGACCTACATGAAGTTTGGGTTTAAAAAATTCCAATTTTTTTCCTAAAAATAAAAATTTGCTTAAAAAATCAAAAAATTTATACGGGCCGACCTGAGCCCGGCCCGGCCCAACCCAAGCCGGGCTACGGGCCGGGCTGGGTTCGGGTTGGTTGGATTTGGGCCGGCCCGAAGCCCGGTCAACTCGGGCCGGGCCGGGCCCAAAGACAGCCTGGCCCGACGGGCTCCAGGCCTGCCCGGACCGATAGACACCATGCCATATTGGTATAAGATATAAGATGGGATAAACTTCCATAAGGCTTGAGTCTTTTGGATTAAGTCCCACTATATTAAAGAACTATATGCATCTATGTGTCGGCCCATGTGTTGTGGGCCCAAACTGAGTTCTACATCAACAATGGTGGTAAAAGTTCAAAAACAAAAGACTAGGGGCTGGGGTCTTCCTTATCACCTTGTTTCCTACATTATCTATGCCTTCTACATCGTAACTCGATGTTAACATAAAGAATTAAATAGGGCTGGCAGCAAGCACGCCTACCTGTAGGGAAGGGCCCAGCCCATCGTGTATTCTTATTTCCGATTTGCACTGGTTAAATGAACTAGACAATTATAACATAGATAATCACATTAACTGCAGTAATCAATTGACGGGATTAATGTTTGAGCTTAAAGCCCCATTAACTAAAATTTTCATATCATAATCCCCATTTGGGGGAACATGGGTATGAATGGATGTAGTTTCTGACTTCATAGTCCGAAACCAGGCCGACGAGTTCACACTCGCATGAGAAGTCTACCTACTCTGAAATGTTATACCTTATCTTAATTTTTTCTTTCACCTTATGTATTTTGCCAAAATATTCGAGTAATAAAATTTATTATATACAGTTGAAATTTTCATTTGTTTTTATCTTTATTTTATTTTTTTGATTGAGCTAAAATTTAAACATTATTTCTTGTTCTCTTCCGTTTTGAGCATATTCCTACCAGCTACCTCCTTTGATGGTGTCTAGACACCGCCTGCTTGTTACTCACTGAAGCGATACCCAAAAGGATATAGGTGTATGGGAATTCATAAAGGCCGCTTCAGCAAGATACACAACAATCTCGTTTCGTTTTCTACCTCGAGGTGTAAGGATGAGAAACAAGAATCAACTATGTTGTTTATTTCCAAGCTTAAAAGGGTAAATCAACGAGTGAACATGTTGCAAACTCGGTTGGATTCGCAGTCTAATGCCTACAAGGCAGCTAGAAAAATTGTGGAAGAAATTTCACGGTCGTATAAATTGGTATGTAGCCCTATCTACGAAACAATACAGGACAGGGTAACTTGTTCTGAGCTTGCCGAATATTTGAGTTAAATGAAGTCAATGATCTAATGACTGAAAATTTCATATATGAATTCGTTATTTATTTATTACCAGATGAAGGAAACAATAGACTCGATAAAAACTCGAGTTCAAAATGTCCTTGATAAGCATCTTTCAGGTTAATTCCAGCTCATGCAGTCCTTCAAACATTCAGAGATATGGAGAGCGATGATAAATTGGCAATTATTGATAAAAAAAGATTGTTATTTTTCGGATACGGGCCGAGTTGTCTTGATAGGTCTTTACAAAGACCTTAACATTACCCGTGCCATAGAATCAGGATTTGTCAATATCCTGTATCTATTTAGGCAAGATTCTGAAGCTTATCACCTGCCAAAAGCCGTGATCAACTTTTTAACTCAACCAATGGACAGTCTACTCAACAATTTTGTTATCAAGGTTCATGCCACGTGGGAGGAGAAGAAATATGTTGATTATTTCCTATCAGCTCAAATACGGGAAATAATGAAGTTCGATAAAGTAGAGGAACTCAAACAATGTAAAGAGGTTCTCGATTTGAAAGATCAAGCTTCAAAGGCAGCAGAACAGTTTTTCTTTGAAGCCCTAAGCATTCTGCTAGAGAAAAAGAAATGTTGGAAAAAGATGGGGGAAATTGTATTTTGCTCAGATATACAATTTCCTAGCTCTATGTATTGTTTTGGTCGAGAAATACTTCCATATTTTCTACGAGAACAATACTTTGGACCCATAACAAGTGACGCTAGAGCAATCGTCACCGAAACCTATTTGCGGAAGATGGTGAGGTCCATGAAGAAGATGCTGGAAGACAACCAGCAATAAATGATGCCAAGACAAATGGCATCCATTATTGGCATATGACGTAAATGCTTACATTATGTTACCAATAATTTAGATTCTCCACTCAGCCGACCTCAATTATCTAGTGCTAATAGTGGAAATATTTGGCATCTTATCTTTTGAGCTTCGGGAAGCCAAAGATAAGAGTACCATACACATGTCCCTCAATAATGTAAATTTTAATAATTGAAGAGGCAGCTGTAAAGAAAGAGCTGGCAAGAATTGTCCATTTTGCCTATCTTTCTCTCTATATAAACAGAGTTCTTTCGTTTAGAGAATGTATTCGAAAAAGATTGTAATATTTTCTAAGAGAGCTGAGTGATCAATTGTGCTTCCCTCTCCATAATAAAAATCTTTCTTATTTCTGCTTTCATTTTCACACAACTGGTATCGTTCTAGCATTTATTCCTAGTTGTATGAATACACGTTGGTCTAAGTCTTTTACTCAATGTGGTTGTGGTAAAACGGTCATAACTCCAGTTAAACCAGAGGTTTTAACTATAGTTGAACCACATGTCAAAACTCAGGTTTTAACTCCCGTTAAAAATCGGGTTAAAACTCAGATTGACTCTTAGAGTCAATACTGTCACTGAACAAGTCAGTGAAATATTAGACTTTGAGAAAGATTTATTCGAAAGAAGTTTCGAAGAAATCCGAACTATATCTGCATCTGTTTCCGTATCCGTATTTGTCACTAAAAACAAATACGGATATGGGAATGCTCATATCCGCTCCATATCCAAATCGGATGCTACCCTAGCAATAAGGATCATGAATGTGCAATGCAGAAGTGTAACTGATGTGCCAGTAATCATGCACTTTTGTTGAGAATCTTAGATGCAAAGGGTTATTAGTTATAACATGTATTCTGAACCAAGTTGTTCATCATTCCTGAATTGAAGCTTTAAATCAAACACGACCATCGTTCAGCTTTCCTTCAGTCAGAGCTGTTTGGTAAAATAATGCAGGTACCAAGTCGACGAAGTCGTTACATGTAGAATGAAGAAAACGTTCATTGACAAGGACCGGAGTCACTCAGTCACTAAGAAGTTTGCGTAGGCATAAAATAAGCAGTGGGGTTGTTTCGGGGTGTTGGGAGTTCATACTTCATAGTGTTGTGGCAAAATTTGCCATGTAAGCCTTATGAGACTCCGCTGGTAAGTGATCTGAAATAGTAAAACCTATCTAGATGGGTTAAATGTGTTGTTTATCAATGTTGACCCTCTTCGGAATCTCTAACGATCGAATCGTTAAAATAAAGGTAGAGTTTAAACAAAACAAGTTTATAAGTTTTAACATTTGATCAGAAGGTCTTGGGGTTCGAGACTTCCAATAAACGCAAGCACTTGCCATTAATTACACCCTGCTGTCTTAGGAAATGTCTAGACGTGATAGCTTGTTAGGTTGTTCTAAATCACATCAGTTTGATTAAATATCACATTATATATACATGTATATTTGCAATGAGAAAAATAAAAGAGATATAACCAAAAATATTTCATTCATATCACTTTTGTTACAGCTTTGAACCTGAATACAATCTTTGATTTGCACAAAAGATTACAAGCTTCTTACTTGAAATACATATTTTAAAAAAATATGTCAAAGTCGCCTTTAAGAGTAACATGGGGTTTTCAGTCAACGAATGAGGGGGCCTGACCATTCGGGTAGATCTCCACCATAGGGTGGGGACCCGACTATTGACTGACCGCACCATCAGGTGGGCAGTCGATAGTCTGGTGGGTCCCACTATCAGGCGGGAACCTATATTACCCCCATATGTGAGTTTTTGTACTTAATCTTGTTTTATTTATGCATGATGTATTCTTATTTATTCTCTATAAAGAAAATAAGAATTTTTAAGAACATAGAATTATTTATTTGATGTTCTTTGTTTTGAAATAGAAATAATGTGTTGGATTATTTCTATTTTTATGAAGCATGCTTTATTAAGCAAGTTCAAAATGGAAAATAGTAATTCTACTATCCTCATAGATTTTTGTTTATGAAAATAGAGTGTTGGTCTATTTTTATTTTGGTGAAATATAGGATGTTAGCCCATGTTTCGATTTATGAGGAGATTGAAGTTTCCTTCACTTCCTATATGTGGTGGAAGCGTGGACTTGACGTCCATGTTCCTAATGCTCAAGAAGGATGGTGTTAGCCACGTTCTTAATGATTCTTGTTCGAAGTCCGTATGCCTATGAAGAAGATGGTTCTAACTTATAGAAGAGAAATTATTATGCAAGAGAAAGAATAGAGGATTTAGAGACGTAGGAGATCAATCTCCCATTCCTACCTTCTTTTCTTTCTTATTCAAACCTGAAATTCTTTTCTCTCAAGTTCTTTCCTTCTGTTGTAAATCACCTCATCTATCACCCTATCCAAGAAGCAAAACTAGTGCTCCCAGGAATGCTATACAAGAGATGATTTGTAGATGCAATTTAGGATCGATGTCAATTATGACTGGGTCTTTGTGGGGTTTTCTTGAAGGAAATCTTAGTTAATTAAGCCGGTTCTTTGAAAAAACGGTATCAAATAAATTTCATGGTTCAAATATGTCTTGTTTACCTAGTAAATTTTAGGATTGATCATTAGACGCACGTCCACCAAATATCGGGTTATCTATGTATACAATAGGTACAAGGGCACAAATCCTCAGTTGAGGTATTCTTTCCTCAAATTATTGCGTACTCAAGTTTACAGCTTGTTTATTACTCCTTTGGTTTTGAGCAGGTCTAATCTGCTTACTTCCTTCGAAGGTGCAAACATGTAGTTCAAATCATTGTTGTTTGCTTGATATAAAATTTTGTTATTAGTATTGCTTTTGAAAGTAAAATCAATAAATTATTTGATTTGTGAATTATGATGTTTTGTTATGTGTTTTGTCATTTAGATTGACCATGTAGGTATCATCATTTGTATTAAATTTTGTTGAAGGTCTTGGGTTATTTGATTATTTTAGAACATTCGATTCGTGGCTTTAAATGCAGAGGTTTCTTCTGCCAGCTTCACTTACTGTCATCAATGATATAGCCGCATATTTCTTTGGGTTCTTTTTTGGGAGAACACCATTAATCAAACTTTCTCCAAAGAAAACTTCATGGAATAAAAGAAGTTTCACCATTATCACTATCATGGATAAAATCACTTGCCATTGAATACACTTCATATAAGTTCATTTGATCTTGGACAGGTGGATGTTGAACTCCATAATGTGTGGGTGTGCAAAGTTTGGGAATATCAAGTGACACACTGCCTTGGAAAATTAAGGATGGATTGAAATCATTTGAGTCGCTATAAAAATAATTTCTATCAAGAAGAATAGCTCTAAATATATGTTCAATATAGTGCAAAGTATTATATTATCTCAATTATTTTTAGCGATCTTTTTGACTTCATTTCTCATTTGATGTAATCGAATACCCTGGGAGGGACGCTGAAAACATCTCTGCTAATGTCCCCTAAAAGGGTTGCAGACACCATTTTGGCAAAATGAACTTGGAAGTTATTTTTGATCATTTCAAAATACATATATAATTTAGAAAATATTAAGACAGATTTAACATTTCATTTCGGTAGATATATCTACTCTAACATACTTACAATGTTAATCCACAAGATAGAAACCGTGGCTCTGATACCAGTTGTGCGGAAATGAAAACGGAAATAAGAAAGATTTTTATTATGGAGAGGGGAGTACAATTGATCGCTCAACTCTCATAGAAAATATTACAATCTTTTTCGAATGCCTTCTCTAACCGAAGAAACTCTGTTTATATAGAGAAAAAGATAGGCAAGTGGACAATCCTTGCCAGCTTTTACAGCTGTCTCTTCAATTATTAAAATTTACATTGAAGGACGTGTATGGTACACTTATTTTTGACTTCCCGAGGCTCGAAAGATAAGATGCCAAATGTTTCCACTATGAGCTCTATATAATTGAGGCCGGCTGAGTGAAGAATCTAAATTATTGGTAACGGAACGTAATTACTTACGTCATATGCCAATAATGGATGCCACTTGTCTTGGCATCATTTATTGCTGGTGTCTTCCAGCATCTTCTTCTTCGTGGACCCACCATCTTCCGCAGATAGGTATTCGGTAACAATTGCTCTTGCATCACTTGCTATGAGTTCAAAGTATTCTCATTGAAAATATGAAAGTATTTCTCTACCAAAACAATACACAGAGCTAGGAAATTGTATATCTGAGCAAAATACAATTTTCCCTATCTTTTTCCACCATTTCTCTTTCTCTGGCAGAATGCTTAGGGCTTCAAAGAAAAACTGATATGCTACCCTTGAAGCTTGATCTTTCAAATCGAAGTCATCTTGACATGGTTTGAGCTCCTCGGCTTTCTTGAACCTTATTATTTCCTATATTTGAGCTGATGGGAAATAATCAGCATATTTCTTCTCCCACGTGGCATGAATCTTAATAACAAAATTGTTGAGGAGATGGTCCATTGGTTGAGTTAAGAAATTAATCACTGTTTTTGGCGGGTGATGGGCTTTATACTCTTGCCTAAATAGATAATGGATATGGACAAATCATGCTTCTATGGCACGGGTAATGTTGTTAAGGTCTTTGTAAAGACATATCGCGACAACTCGGCCCGTATCCGAAAAATAACAATCTTTTATATCAAAGATTGCCAATTTATCATGGCCCTCCATATCTCTGAATGTTTGAAGGATTGCATCAGCTGGAATTAAACCTGAAAGATGCTTTTCAAGGACATTTTGAACTCTCAACCTTTTATCCCTTCTATTTACTATTTCCATCATCCGGTAATAAGAAAATAGCAAATTCATATCCGAAATTCTCACAGTCATCAGATCATTGACCTTCATTTGACTCAAATATTCAGCAAGCTCAGAACAAGTTACCTTATCCTGTATGGTTTCGTAGATAGGGCCGCGTCCCAATTTATATGACCGTGAAATTTCTTAGCAGTCTTGTAAGCATTAGACCGAGAATCCAACCGAGTTTGCAACATGTTCGCTTGTTGATTTACCCTTTTTAACTCGGCATTAATAGATTGAAGAGGACAGATCTCTCCACCTATGCCACTACGTAGCGATATATTCCACATCTTATTCAAATGCTGATATATCGGGTCAGGCAATGAAGTATCATGCTATGGCCTAGTAATTTTTACCACCTGTGCATAAGCAACGTGGCCTCCTCTACCTTTATTTGCAAAACCATCCCGAGATGATGAATTTGAAGTAGGAACAGTGGATTGGTTGCAACTCTTTTTTTGAAAAGCCACCCTGAGTCACTTGCTGGGTAGGGTTATAGTTTGCTCAGACTTTGAAGAAGAAATTTAAGTTGAACCTTGGATGATCTCAACTCATCTTTAATTCTCTTAATTTCATCTTTCACGGATATACCTAATTTTATGGGGATTTTATCAGTCACCCACCTTGTTGTTATAGTTTGCTCAGACTTCTTATATTTCTTGTTTTCTGAATTAAGCATATGTTGCAAATGCTTAACTTTTTCAGATTACCTTCAAATATAAGTTCTGCCGTAATTTAATATCCCTAAGAAGCTCTGTAGCTGCTTAAGAGTATTAAACTCATAAGAAAAATCCAATACCTTTTCACAATGTGATCTTGCAATTAGATATTGCCTTGATCAATAATTTTATCAAGGTATTCGATCGATTCCTTAAATAACTCTATCTTTTTGAGAGATAGAATTACTCCATGCTCTACCAAGAGGTTAGCAACCTCTCTGAGATGCAATTGATGCACTTTCGTCTTTTGAAAAGACTTGGATGTCATCAATATAAATCACAAGATTATTCCTGATTGGATTATGTTAAAAAATAGAATTTAGCCACTTCTGGAATATTTGTGGTGCATTCTCAAGTCTAAAAGGCATAACGAGCCACTCGTAGTGCCCTATAAGAGTTCCAAATGCAGGGAGAGATGGATTCATCATCAGCCGCTTTGATATGATGGAAGCCACTCTTCGCATCGAACTTGTTGAATATTTTTCCTTGCTGGATTTTATTCAGTAATTCGCCAGAGTTTGAAATAAAGAAACCATCAAAGATTGTTTCCTTATTAAGCCTTTTATAGTTGATGACCATAGGGGCTTTTCCTCTTTTTTGTTCACTGTCATTTCTCAACATGAAAGAGACCGAAAATGTAGGCTTGAACTGGACCTGATTAATTTTATATCAAGTAGTTCACGAATCTGGAAATCATATTCCTCTAAGTCTTGTTTAGAGGCCATGATGGGTCTTTATTCTAATAACTTTTCCTTTTGAGTCAGGAAGAATTTTAATAGAACAAGCCCTATAACCATTGTCGATAAAACAAGCCAAAGGATTATTACTAAACAAAGGTTTTAGGTTTTCCATAATCATCAATTCTTTCTTAGAGAAATTGTTGATGATATAGGAACAACTTCAATTAACAATTTTCACTGTCGTGAAAATTCTCTGGAAATTGAAGTGATGCTATTCTCACCACGCTTGATGTGCAATGGGAATAAAATCTAGGGAAATTTGTAATTGGCTAGAAGGGTATAATAATGAGCCACTGATATCGGGAAATATCTATGTAAATTATCATTGCCAATTAAAAAATTGACATTCAAGATTGTCAAAAATATGGATTTTTGGAAAGTCTAAATAAATTTCTAAATGTTCAATGTCCCAAGTGATCATATTAAGAAAGCAGTATTCATTCACAGAATTACTAGCTCTTTTATCTGCAAATCCATGCAAAGAAAATCCTTCAAAACCTTTTTCTTGGAATTTTCTTTACAAACTGAGATTGTATCATTGATAATTTAGTTCCAGTATCAACAAGAGCATGAATTACAGATCCGTCAATTTGGACGGAAATATACAACTTCAGCGGTTCTATCTCTTTTAAATTCACCATCTTGAAAGGGATAGAAAGTAACTGACGAGATACAGAAGTTCTTAGAGGAAGAACGATTTCCGCAGGTTTTTCAAAGATATCTTCGTCAATTGTAACCTTATTAGATATGCTGTGGCAGCAATTTAATTGGGGGGTTGAATCTCAGGTTCAAAGATATTTTGGCTCGAACTAGATTCACCTGATTCTTTGTAGATGGTGTAAATTTTGTTACCCGAAACTACAAAGATTTCTTCTGGAACCTTAGGAGATTTAAAGGTTTCCATGAAAAGCGCCGTGTCATGCTCTGTTCTCAGATTATGTATATCTACAAAGTGAGGTTGAATACCACTATTGACACTGAATAATTAAACAAAATCCTTTGTGTGTTTTAAAGAAAACGTCCCCAAAACATAAACAATTTCCCAATCAATTCCAAGAATTTTAGAACCCTGTTTCATTTCCATATTCTTGAGTCGAAGGGAAAGCGTGCAGGCGTATTTGATATTTGCATCATGGAGACTCATACAAAAGTCAGGGAAGACGTTTGCTACAAACACTCTATTGGCCAAGTTTGACTTGGCTCCTCTAATGAGTGAACTCAACGTATCGTTGATAATTCTCTCATCACTCAAAATTACCATAATGGGTGTATCAATCCCAACTCTAAATTGCACGGATCTGAATGAAACCAATATGGAGATGCTTCATCTCCTTATGTTTGTCATAGAGTTTCTGAATCTTTTTGACATCCAAAAGTGGTATGGATATCATATTCTTATTTATGTTCAAGAATACTCAAAGTTCCAGAAAGTCTCTCAAAATAGTAAACTTGTTTACCATCAAATTTACTTTTTAAAGAGCTGAATACAAAGGGTTTAGAATAAACATCTCTGGATTCGGGTTTTGGACCCATTGCCAATAACTTCTCTAAGTCATCGTCAATAATTTCCAAACATTCTCCTACTGAATTATCCAAATAATTGGAGATCTGATCTTAATAGGACATGTAATGAGACTCAAATTCAGAAGAAAATGAGGAAACAGATTCTGTATCCGAGAATAACTCATAATAAGAATCTCCTTCCTGAATTTGACTGATGTCAAATTCCAGAAGATTAATCTTCTTCCTTTTGGAACATGCATTTGCCCAGTGATCTGGGGAATCACAAAGAAAACACTTACAACCCGACTTCTTTTTCCTAGAAGATTTCTTTTTAGGAGGGAAGTCTTTCCTATAGGTTTTCCTTTTAACCTTATACTTTTTGCGAGTCTTACACGGTCCTGATTTCCTATGGAAACGTTTCTTGTAAGATTTTTTTCTTCTCTTGACCGAAGAATACTCATTTTCACATCCAAAATTGTAATCGTCAAAAAATCATCTACAAATTTCGGAACCCATTCTAAAATCCTTGAAGCGCAATTTCTTTAATTGCTTCTTGACGTGTCTTTTCTACATGCTATCTGTATGTATTCTTTCGAATACATCATACAGTCAGCAATAGAACCAGCTGTGACCAAATTTTTCTCTTTTAGCATGGGAAAAGCCTTTGAGCTTCATATCCAAGAGGATCATAAAGCTTATCAAAGACGGCGCTAAACCATTGTTTATATTTTTCTCATGACCAAAGTTTAAACAATAGTCTTTCGTATTCTTTAAAATATTCTTCCAAAAAAACAGTATCACAACATCTAATCTTTGCAAGATATTTCTCAGTTTGGTTATCATTAGTTAAAATATCATACGGATTTTTCCCACCAAACTGAGAAAGAATTACTTTGCCTAAAGCAGAAAAAGTGCCTTCTTTGGATGAAAAAGTTTTAAGTTTAGTCATGTCAATTTTTGAAATAACATCACAATCCTTAAAGTTTGGATTTTCGCATTGGCGAATCCAATCACCCAAAGAACCACCAAAGAGACTAGCGATATACTCAATAAACTCTTTGGTCGTCTCGTCATTAAAGAAATGTATCAGACCATTTGCATGCTGAAACCAATCTTTAATAACCACTGGTCTTTTACAGTTTGGAATTTGATCCAAGTGCAGTAAAAAGCCAGGTTTGTTGGCTGGATTATGTCCATCTGTCATTGTACAGATAGGCGTAAATTCGCATGTGCCAATCTCCAGATCTTCCCTTCTTCGGACGAAATCGACGTCACGGATTTCCACCGTTGGGTACTTGGCTACAGGCTCATTCTCAGGAGATCTTGGATGTGGATTTGTAACATTGCTGCTACTCAAACCATCTCCTTGTTGCATAAAGACTTCGAACGGGGTCACTTCTGACACTTCGGAATCTTCTTCATCAACGTCGCTTCCTCGCATTTCCATTGCTGAAGATTCTTCCGGGACTTGCGAAAAATCACCACGTGATACTGTCTGTAACATATTGATTGAAGACGGGATTTCTTTCAATTCTCCTGAGAAAGAAAGCTCCTCGGCTGAGACTTGACCCTTAGCTTTGAGTTCTCCAAGGACAAGGAGCTCATCGGCAAGATTTCTTCGAAACTTCCTTTGAATAAATCTTCTTCAAAGTCTAATATTTTGGTGACAGTATTGACTTCAAGAGTTTTAACATGATTTTTAACGGGAGTTGAAACCCGAGTATTGAGTTCAACTCTAATTAAAACCTCTGGTTTAACTGAAATTATGACTGCTGGTGAAGTTTTACCACAACCACATCGAGTAAAAGACTTCGACCAACGCGTATTCATACAACTTGGAAAAATCATGGTATACCAATTAAAATTCGGATCGTCCCATGGAAACAGGATTTTCCTAGGTTCTAGTTCTAATGTAAAAACTATTAAGATAACCGATGCATTTTTAAACCTGTTCCGGATATTCTTTGCTTATCCTAAGCAGGTTAGGGAGTGGTCATGATTCCTTCATCAACTACGGAAATTTCATCAATTTTCTTTTTAATTAATGAAACTTGTCGGGTTACAAATAAAATCTCATCACCTTGCAATTTAATATCTTTAAGATATTTTCGTCTTAGGCTTTTTAACTTCTTCTGTAAAAAATTCAAACTGTCTAGATCTGTTCAGATCTGTATTCAGAAAGAAAGGAATCAAGTTTTTTCTCAAACTCAAGACCTTTATCCCAAATATTACGAGAAACTTCTCTCGTCTTATCTGAGATACAAATATTGCAGTTCAATTGAGCTACAGCATCTGAAATTTTCATATCATTATCCCCATTTGTGGGAACATGATATGATGGATGTAGTAGTCAGAAACGGGACGACGAGTTCACACTCGCCTTTTTCCAAAACTCTTGGTTTTGGAGACATGACAAGTAAATCTACCTACTCTGAAATGTTCTACCTTGTCTTAATTTTTTCTTTATCTCCATGTGTATTTTGCCGAAATATTTGAGTAATAAAATTTATTATATACCATTAAAATTTTCATTTGTATGTATCTTTATTTTATTTTTTGATTGAGCTAAAATTTAAACATTATTTCTTGTTCTCTTAAGTTTTGAGCTTATTCCTACCGGCTACCTCCTTTGATGGTGCCTAGACACCGCATGTTTATTACTCACCGAAACGACACCAAAAGGGCTGTAGGTGTACGAGAATTCACAAAGGCTACTTCAGCGGGATACGCCACAACCTCGTTTCGTTTTCTATCTTAAGGTATAAGGTTGAGAAACAAGAATCAACTATGCTGTTTGTTTCCAAGCTTAAATCATAAAATAGAAATAGATAACCATAAATAAAAATTTGAATTGCATATAATAAATTATACCATCTCTATTATTTTAGCGATCTGTTTAATTTCATTTCTCAATTGATATAATCGAATACCTTATGAGGGGCGCTAAAAACATCTGTACTAATGTCCTCTAAAAGAGTTGTAGTCACCATTTTGGAAAAATGAACTTAGAAGTTATTTTTGAACATTTCAAAATACATATAGAATTTAGAAAATACTAAGACAGATTTAACATTTCATTTTGGTAGATATATCTACTCTAACATACTTACAATGTTAATCCACAAGATAGAAACCATGGCTCTAATACCAGTTGTACTCAACTCTCTTAGAAAATATTAAAATCTTTTTCGAATGCCTTTCCCTAAACGAAGCAACACTGCTTATGTAGAGAGAAAGATAGGCAAGTGGACAATTCTTTCCAGCAGTCTCTTCAATTATTAAAATTTACATTATTGAAGGACAGATGTATGGTACTCTTATCTTTGGCTCCCCAAGGCTTAAAAGATAAGATGCCAGATGTTTCCACTATGAGCTCTAGATAATTGAGGTAGGCTGAGTGGAGAATCTAAATTATTGGTAACAAAACATAAGCACTTACGTCATATGCCAATAATGGATGCCACTTGCCTTTGCATCATTTATTGATGGTTGTCTTCAAGCATATTCTTCATGGGCCCACCCTCTTCCGCAGATAGGTATTTGGTGACGATTACTCTTGCGTCACTTGCTATGGGTCCAAAGTAATGTTCTGGTAGAAAATCTAAAAGTATTTCTCTACCAAAACAATACGCAGAGCTAGAAAATTATATATATGAGCAAAATACAATTTTCCACATCTTTTCCCCCCATATCTCTTTCTCTGGAAGAATGCTTCGGGCTTCAAAGAACTTTTCTGCCGCCATTGAAGCTTGATCTTTCAGATCGAAGTCCTCTTTACATGGCTTGAGTTCCCTTGCTTTCTCAAACTTCATTATTTCCCATATTGGAGCTAATGGGAAATATTCAGCATATTTCTGCTCCTCCCACGTGGCATGAATCTTGATTACAAAATTGTTGTGGAGATAGTGCATTAGTTGAGTTAAGAATTTAATCACTGTTTTTGGCAGGTGATAAGCTTCAGACTCTTGCCTAAATAGATTCAGGATATGAACAAATGCTGCATCCATGGCACGGATAATGTTGTTAAGGTCTTTGTAAAACCTTATCATGACAACTCGGCCCGTATTCGAAAAATAACAATCTTCTTGATCAAAGATTGTCAATTTATCATCGCCTTCCATATCTCTAAATGATTAACGGAATGCTTCAGCTGGAATTAAACCTGAAAGATGCTTATCAAGGACATTTTGAACTCTCAAGTTTTTATCCAGTCTATTGTTTTCATCATCCGGTAACAAGTAAATAGCGAATTCATATCCGAAATTCTCATAGTCATCAAATCATTGAACTTCATTTGACTTAAATATTCGGCAAGCTAGAACAAGTCACCATGTCCTATATGGTTTCGTAGATAGGGCTACGTTCCAATTTATATGACCGTGAAATTTCTTCCACGGTTCGTCTAGCTGCCATGTAGGCATCAAACTGTGAATCCAACCGAGTTTGCAGCATGTTCAATTGTTGATTTACCCTTTTTAACTCGGCATTAATAGATTGACGAGAAGGATAAATCTCTCCACCATGCAACCACGTTGCGATATATTCCACATCTTATTCAAATGCTGATATATCGGGTCAAGCAATGAAGTATCATGCCATGGCCTAATAGTTTTTGCCACTTGGGCATAAGCAACGTGGCATCCTCTACCTCTATTTGCAAAACCATCCCGAGGTGATGAATTTGAAGTAGGAGCAGTGGATTGGTTCTCTTTTTTTGAAGAGCAGCCCTAAGTTAGTCTCAGTTTTTCAGGCTTCTGTTTTTAGGCTCGCTTGGCCCGCCTCGATTTCATCCTGTAGGGCTAAAGCTCTTTTTTTCATTTCTTCAATCTCCTTAGGATTTCCAATGTCCTTTGGAGATGATGGTAAAGTTTCTCCTGCTATAAGCATTTTACCTTTACCCTATGAAGAAGATGAGCTTGCAGTATTCTTTTGTTGATTATCCATTAAATCCTGTAAGACAAACTGAAGGCATGGTTAATAGGTCTACAATATGACTAGTCAAACCAGGTATATATTTAATAGAGTAAGAAAAACTTTCTAACTCCATTAACCATCTAATTCTTCTTCTCTTGGCTTGACAATCAACATCCAAGGAAGAAGCATGCCTTAGGAACTCCGCAACTCTTTTATTATTTGTTGGAATAATAAAAGATTTATCAAGTAAATAATATCGAAGGGATTTTACACTCCTTACGATAGCAAGTAGATCCTTATCGTACGTAAAGTAGTTAAGTTCGGCACCTTTGAAATTTCCTGAGGTGTGAGCTCCTATCATATGAGGGTCATTTACTATTAATACTCCAACCCAAAAAAAATCCGATGCATCTCTTTGGAGTACGATAGTATGACAAGACAAAGAAAATTTAATTAAACCTTGGATGGTCTCAACTCATCTTTAATTCTCTTAATTTCGTCTTTCTCAGATACACCTAAGTTTATGGGGAGTTTATCAGTCACCCGTCTTGTTGGTATAGTCTCAAACTCCTTATATTTCTTGTTTTTTTGAATTAAGCAGATGTTGAAAATGCTTAATTTTTTCAGATAACCTTTGAATATAAGTTCTGTCGTAATTTAATATCCCTAAGAAGCTCTGTAGCTGTTTAAGAGTATTAAACCCATCAGGAAATTCCAATACCTTTTTTACAATTTGATATTGCCTTGATCAATAATTTTTCCAAAGTATTCGATTGATTTCTTGAATAACTCATCTTTTGGGGAGATAGAATTACTCCATGCTCTACCAAGGGATTAGCAACCTCTCTGAGATGCAATTGATGCACTTTCATCTTTTGAAAAGACTAGGATGTCATCAATATAAATTACAAGATTATTCATGATTCATTTATGTTCAAAAAATAGAATTTTGCAACTTCTGGAATATTTGAGGTGCATTCTTAAGTCCAAAATGCATAACGAGCCATTCGTAATGCCCTACATGAGTTCCAAATGCCGAGAGACGGATTCATCATCAACCATTTTGATTTGATGGAAACCACTCTTTGTATCGAACTTACTGAATATTTTTCCTTGCTAGATTTTATTTAGTAATTCACCCGAGTTCGAAATAAAGAACCATCAAAGATTATTTCGTTATTAAGCCTTTTATAGTTGATGACGTGCGGGCTTTCCTTCTTTTTTGTTCACTGTGATTTCTCGCCATGAAAGAGGCCGAACAATATGGGCCTGAACTGAGCCTGATTAATTTTAAATCAAGTAGTTCACGAATCTGGACATCATATTCCTCCAAGTCTTGTTTAGAGGCCATGATGGGTTTTGTTCTAATAACTTTTCCTTTTGAGTCAGGAAGAAGTTTGATAGAACAAGTCCTATAACCATTGTCGATATAACAAGCCAAAAGATTGTTACTAAACAAAGGTTTTAGGCTTTCCGTAATCATCAACTCTTTCTTAGACGATTGTTGATGATATAGAACAACTTCCATTAACTTTCACTGTGTCATGAAATTCTCTGGAAATTGAAGTGATGCTATTCTCACCACGCTTGATGCGCAATGGGAATAAAATCTTGGAAATTTTGTAACTGGCTAGAAGGATATAACAATGAGCCACATATATCGATAAGTATCTACGCAAATTATTGTTGCCACTTAAAAATTGACATTCAAATTGTCAAAAACGTAGACTTTCGGGAAGTCTAAATGAATTTCTGAATGTGCAATGTCCCAAGTGTTCAGATTAAGAGAGCAGTATTCATTCACATAATTACTAGCTCTTTTATCTACAAATCCTTCAAACTTTTGTCTTAGAATTTTCTCTACAAACCGAGGTTGTACCATTTGATAATTCAGCTCCAGTATCAACAAGAGCATGAATTACACATCCGTCAATTTGGACGGAAATGTACACCTTCAGCTGTTCTATCTCTTTTAAATTCACCATCTTGATGAATAGGGATAGAAAGTAACCGACGAGAAACAGAAATTCTTGGAGGAAGAACGGTTTCTGCAAGTTTTTCAAAAACATCTTCGTCGATTGTAACCATATTAGATATGTTGTGCAACAATTTAATTGGGTCAGCAGGTTGTTTTTAAGATATTTTGGCTCGAACTAGATTCACCTGATTCTTTATAGATGGTGTAAATTTTGTTACCCGAACCTACAAAGATTTCTAAAGAGCAAAACAAATTGAAGAAATCCCGTCTTCAATCAATATGTTACAGTTTTATCATCATTAGAAGATTCATCTTCTGAGAAGATAAATGAATCCTTTAAAGGAACTAGATTCCTTAAGTTCAGCTTCCAATTCTCCTAAGAAAGAAAGCTCATCAGCTGAAATTTAACCCTTGGCTTCGAGTTCTCTTAGGACAAGGACCTCGTCAGCGAAGATTTCTTCGAAACTTCCTTCGAATAAATCTTCCTCAAAGTCTAATATTTCACTTTCTTGTTCAGTGACAGTATTGACTTTAAGAGTCACAACCTGAGTTTTAACATGACTTCTGGTTCAATTATAGTTAAAACCTCTGGTTTAACTGGAGTTATGACCGTTGGTGAAGTTTTAACACAACCACATCGAGTAAAAGACTTTGACCAACACTTAATCATACTAGGAAAAATCATGGAACATCGATTAAAATTCGGATTGTCCCATGGAAACAGGATTTTCCTAGGTACAGGATCTGCTAATGTAAAAACCATTAAGATAACCAGTGCATTTTTAAACCTGTTGTTCTGGATATTCTTTGCTTACCCTTGGCAGGTTGGGGAGTAGTGATGATTCCATCAACCATGGAAATTTCATCAATTTTCTTTTTAATTAATGAAACTTGTCGGGTTAGAGATAAAATCTCATCACCTTGCAATTTAATATCTTTAAGATATTTTCGCCTTAGGCTTTAGAACTTCTGTAGAAGATCAAACTGCCAATGAATGTGGATCTGTTCAGATCTGTATTCAGAATGAAAGGAATCGAGTTTTTTTCCTCAAACTAGAGACTTTTATCCCAAATATTACAAGAAACTTCTCTCGCCTTATCTGAGATACAAATGTTGCAGCTGAGCTACAACATCTGAAATTTTCATATCAAAATCCCCATCTGTGGGAACATTGTATGAATGGATGTAGTTTCTAACTTCTAGTCAGAAACCAGGTCGACGAGTTCACACTCACCTTTTTCCAAAACCAAGGGTTTTGGAGACATCAGAAGTAAATCTGCCTACTCTGAAATGTTCTACCTTGTCTTAATTTTTCTTTACCTCATGTATTTTGCCAAAACATTCGAGTAAAAAAATTTATTATATACTGTTGAAATTTTCATTTGTTTTTATCTTTATTTTATATTTTTGATTGAGCCAAAATTTAAACATTATTTCTCGTTCTCTTTCATTTTGAGCAAATTCCTACCGGCTACCTCCTTCGATGGTGCCTAGACACCGCCTCCTTGTTACTCACCAAACCGATACCCAAAGGGATGTCAGTGTACGGGAATTTACAAAGGCAGCTTCAGCAGGATACACCACAACCTCGTTTCGTTTTCTACCTCGAGGTGTAAGGTTGAGAATAAGAATCAACTATGTTGTTTAGCTTAAATCATAAAATAGAAACAAATAACCACAAATAAAAATTTGAATTGCATATAATAAATTATACTGCCTTTATTATTTTAGCGATCTTTTTAACTTCATTACTCAATTGATGTAATCAAATACCTTGTGAGGGGCGCTGAAAACATCTCAGCTAATGTCCTCTAAAAGGGTTGCGGACGCCATTTTGGAAAATTGAACTTAGAAGTTATTTTGATAATTTCAAAATACATATAGAATTTAGAAAATATTAAGACAGATTTAACATTTCATTTCGGTAAATATATCTACTCTAACATACTTACAATGTTAATCCACAAGATAGAAACCATGGCTCTAATACCAGTTGTAAGGAAATGAAAGCGGAAATAAGAAAGATTTTTATTATGGAGAGGGGAGTACTAAATTGCAGGGCTAATGGTTTGTCAAGTCCAATTGAATATTTAGGTTCTACTAAATTACATGGCTGCTTGATGATGCCCCACTAGATCCATTGGGTTAAATTGCTGAAGGACTAATCTTGTCCTCCTCTTTCTCAACACCCATCACTAGCTTCACAGGCTCAATGCACGTTTACTTTGATATATGAACAATTTAATTTACCTGCCACGAGCAACAGAAAACATGAATGTGAGGGCAAACACAAACTCAGGTTTTGAATTCATGAGAGCTAGCTAGCTATTTGCAGAAATGGATTCATAAGGGGTAAAAAAAACATAGATAGTTTCTAAATCAACTTTCTCGAATTAAAAAGAATGAACAAACAATGGATAGTAAAGAACCTAACATGAATATAGAGCAGGATGACACAAAAGGGGCATGAATGTATTAAAGGGACAAAAACAAGAACAAATTTAGGCTACAAATTAAACAAAACCCCCAAATTGATCGCTCAACTCTCTTAGAAAATATAACAATCTTTTTCAAATGCTTCTCTAAACGAAAGAACACTGCTTTTACAGAGAGAAAGATAGGCAAGTGGACAATTCTCGCCAACTCTTTCTTTACGGCTGGCTCTTCGATTATTAAAATTTACAGTATTGAGAGAAAGGTGTATGGTACTCTTATCTTTGGCTCCCCGAGGCTCAAAAGATAAGATGCCAAATGTTTCCACTATGAACTCTAGATAATTGAGAAAGGCTGAATGGAGAATCTAAATTATTGGTAACAAAATATACGCACTTACGTCATATGCCAATAATGAATGCCACTTGTCCTGGCATCATTTATTGCTGGTTGTCTTCCAGCATCTTCTTCTTCATGAGCCCACCCTCTTCCGCAGATCGGTATTCGGTGACGATTGCTCTTGCGTCACTTGCTATGGGTCTAAAGTATTGTTTTTGTAGAAAATCTAAAAGTATTTCTCTACCAAAACAATACACGGCTAAGAAATTGTATACCTGAGCAAAATAAAAAATTTCCTCGTCTTTTTTTTCCACCATTTCTCTTTCTCTCGCAGAATACTTAGGGCTTCAAAGAAAAACTGTACTGCTGCCCTCGAAACTTGATCTTTCAAATCGAGGTCCTCTTTACATGGCTTGAGTTCCTCTGCTTTCTCTAACTTCATTATTTTCCATATTTGAGCTGATGGGAAATAATCTGCATATTTCTTTCCCTCCCACGTGGCATGAATCTTGATAAAAAAAATGGTTGAGGAGACGGTCTATTGGTTGAGTTAAGAAATTAATCACTGTTTTTGGCAGGTGATAAGCTCCAGACTCTTGCTTAAATAGATACAGGATATGGACAAATCCTGCTTCTATGGCACGGGTAATGTTGTTAAGGTCTTTGTAAAGACCTATCATGACAACTCGGCCCGTATCCGAAAAATAACAATCTTTTTTATCAAAGATTTGTCGATTTATCATCACCCTCTATATCTCTGAATGTTTGAAGGATTGCATCGGCTGGAATTGAAAAATGCCTATTAAGGACATTTTGAACTCACAAGTTTTTATCCAGTCTATTTACTGTTACTGTCATCCGGTAAAAAGTAAATAGCGAATTCATATCCGAAATTCTCACAGTCACCAGGTCATTGACCTTCATTTGACTCAAATATTCGGCAAGCTCAAAACAAGTTTCCTTGTCCTGTATGGTTTCGTAGATAGGGCTGCGTCCCAATTTATATGACCATGAAATTTCTTCCACAGTTCGTCTAGCTGCCTTGTAGGCATTAGACTGCGAATCCAACCGAGTTTGCGGCATATTCATTTGTTGATTTACCCTTTTTAACTCGGCATTAATAGATTGAAGAGAAGGATAAATCTCTCCACCTATGCCACAGCGTTGCGATATATTCCACATCTTATTCAATTGCTGATATATTGGATCATGCAATGAAGTATCATGCCATGGCCTAGTAGTTTTTTCCAGTTGTGCATAAGCAACGTGACCTCTACCTCTATTTGCAAAACCACCCGAGGCGATGAATTTGAAGTAGGAGTAGTGGATTGGTTGTGACTCTTTTTTTTTAAGAGCCACCTGCTAGGTAGGGTTCCCAACAGTTGTCTCGGGTTTTCGGGCTTTTGTTTTTAGGCTCTTTGGCCAACCTCGATTTCAGCGTACAGGGCTAAAACTCTTTTTTTCATTTCTTTAATCTCCATAAGATTTCTAATGTCCTTTGGAGGTGATGGTAACGTTTCTCCTGCTATAAGCATTTTACCTACCTTTGAAGAAGATGAGCTTGCAGTATTCTTTTGTTGACTATCCATTAAATCCTGCAAGATAAACTGAAGGCCTGATTAATAGATCTGCAATATGATTGGTAAAACCAGATATATAATTAATAGAATAAGAAAAACTTTCTAACTCCATTAACTATCTAATTCAACTTCCCTTGGCTTGAGAATCAACATCCAAGGAAGAAGCACGTCTAAGGAACTCCGCAACTCCTTTATTATCTGTTGCAATAATAAAATATTTACCAAGTAAATGAAATCGAAGGGTTTTTATACTCCTTACGATAGCAAGTAGTTCCATATCGTACATACAGTAGTTAAGTTCAGCACCTTTAAATTTTCCTGAGGTGTAAGATTCTACCGTACGAGGGTCATTTACTATTAATACTCCAGCCCAAAAAAGATATGAAGCATCTGTTTGAAGTACAATAGTATGACAAGAAAGAGGAAATTTAAGTTGGGCCTTGGATAATCTCAACTCGTCTTTAATACTTTTAATTTCGTCTTTCTCAGCCACCCACCTTGTTGGTATTGCTCAGACTCCTTATATTTCTTGTTTTCTGAATTAGGCAGATGTTGCAGATGCTTAGCTTTTTCAGATAACCTTCGAATATAAGTTCTGCCGTAATTTAATATAACTAAGAAGCTCTATAGTTGCTTAAGAATATTAAACTCATAAGGAAAATCCAATATCTTTCACAATGTGATCTTGCAATTTAATATTGCCTTGATCAATAATTATTCCAAGGTATTCGATTGATTCCTTGAATAACTCCATCTTTTTGGGAGATAGAATTACTCCATACTCTACCAAGAGGTTAGTAACCTCTCTAAGATGCAATTGATGTTCACTTTCGTCTTTGAAAAGACCGGGATGTCATCAATATAAATCACAAGATTATCCCTGATTTGCTTATGTTCAAAAATTGAATTTAGCCACTTCTGGAATATTTGTGGTGCATTCTCAAGTCCAAAAGGCATAACGAGCCACTCGTAGTGTCCTATAGGAGTTCCAAATGCAGAGAGATGGATTCATCATCAGCCATTTTGATATGATGGAAGCCACTCTTCGCATTGAACTTGCTCAATAGTTTCCTTGCTGGATTTTATTCAGTAATTCACCAGAGTTCGAGAAAAAACCCATAAAAGATTGTTTCCTTATTAAGCCTTTTATAGTTGATGACCATACAGGCTTCCTCTTTTTTGTTCACTATGATTTCTCGCCATGAAAGAGACCGAACAATGTGGGCTTGAACTGAACCTGATTAATTTTAAATCAAGTAGTTCACAAATCTGGACATCATATTCCTTTAAGTCTTGTTTAGAGGCCATGATGGGCTATGTTTTAATAACTTTTCCTTTTGAGTCAGGAAGAAGTTTGATAGAATAAAACATATAACCATTGTCGATATAACAAGCCAAAGGATTGTTAATAAACAAAGGTTTTAAGCTTTCCATAATTATCAATCTCAGACGAATTGTTGATAATATAAGAACAATTTCCATTAACAATTTTCACTGTGTCGTGAAAATTCTCTGGAAATTGAAGTGATGCTATTCTCACCACCCTTGATACGCAATGGGAATAAAATCTTGGGAATTTTGTAATTGGCTAGAAGGATATAATAATGAGCCATGGATATCGTGAAATCTATGCAAATTATCATTGCCAATTAAAAAATTGACATTCAGATTGTCAAAAATGTAGACTTTTGGGAAGATTAAATGAATTTCTGAATGTTCGATGTCCCAAGTTATCAGATTAAGAGAGCAGTGTTTATTCACAGAATTACTAGCTCTTTTATCTGCAAATCGATGTAAAGAAAATCCTTCAAACTTTTGTCTTGGAATTTTCTCTACAAACTGAGGTTGTATCATTTGATAATTTAGCTCCAATATCAACAAGAGTATGAATTACACATCCGTCAATTTGGACGGAAATGTACACCTTCAGCTGTTCTATCTCTTTTAAATTCATCTTGATGAATAGGGATAGAAAGTAACCGACAAGATACAGAAGTTAATGGAGGAAGAACGGTTCCTTCAAGTTTTTCAAAGACATCTTCGTCGATTGTAATCCTTTTAGATGTGTTGTGTGGCAACAATTTAATTGGATCGGCAGATTGAATCTCAGGTTGGGACATATTTTGGCTCGAACTAGATTCACATGATTCTTTATAGATGGTGTAAATTTTGTTATCCGAAATTACAAAGATTTCTTCTGGAACCTTAGGAGATTTAAAGGTTTCCATGTCTTTTGAAGAAAACGTAGAAGTTTCTTCCAAAGCATAAACAATTTCCCAATCAATTGCAAGAATTTTAAAACCCGGTTTCATTTCCATATTCTTGAGTTGAAGGGAAAGTGTGCATCTTGAGTTGAAGGGAAAGTGTGCAGGCGTCTATGATATTTGCATCATGGAGATTGATACAAATGTCAGGGAAGACGTTTACTGCAGACACTTTATTGGCCAAGTTTGACTTGGCTCCTCCAATGAGGGAATTCAACGTATCGTTGATAATTCTCTCGTCTCCCAAAATTACCATAATAGGAGTATCGATCCCGGCTCTAAATTGGACGATAATTTTGATCTACATGAGACCAATATGGAGATGCTTCATCTCCTTATATTTTTTTTATGGAGTTTCTGAATCTTTTTGACATCCAAAAGTGGTATGGATATCATATCCTTGTGTTCAAGGATATTCAAAGTTCTAGAAAGTGTCTCAAAATAGTAAACTTGTTTACCATCGAATTTACTTTTTAAAGAGCTAAATACATAGGGTTTAGAATAAACATCTCTTGATTCGAGTTTTGGAACCATTGCCAATAACTTCTCTAAGTCATCATCAATAATTTCTAAATATTCTCCTACTGAATTGTCCAAATGATTGGAGATCTGATCTTGATATGACATTTAATTAGACTCAAATTCAGAAGAAAATGAGGAAATAGATTCTGTATCCGAGAATAGCTCATAATAAGAATCTCCTTCCTGGATTTGACTGATGTCAAATTCCAGAAGATCAGATATATCTTCAAGTTCTTGAAGATTAATCTTCTTCCTTTTGGGATATGCATTTGCTAAGTGATATGAGGAATCGTAAAGAAAACACTTGCGTCTCGACTTCTTTTTCCTAAAATATTTCATTTTAGGAGGGAAGTCTTTCCTATAGGTTTTTTTAATCTTATACTTTTTGCGAGTCTTATAAGATCCTGATTTTCTATGGAAACGTTTCTTGTTAAAAAATTTCTTCTCTTGACAGAAGAATACTCATCTTCACATCCAAAATTGTATCGATCGTCAGAAAATTGTCTACAAATTTCGGAACCCATTCTAGAATCCTTGAAGCGTGATTTCTTCAATTGCTTCTTGACCTTGTCTTTTCTACATGCTATTTGTATGTATTCTTTCGAATACATCATTTAGTCGGCAATAGAACCAAAATTTTCCTTTTTAGCATTGGAAAAGTTTTTGAGCTCAGATTCAAGAAGATCATAGATCTTATCAAAGACAACGCTAAACCATTGTTTATACTTTTCTGGTGACGATTTAAACAATAGTTTTTCGTATTCTTTAAACTATTCTTCCAAAGAAAGAGCAGCACAACATCTAACATTTGCAAGATATTTCTCAGTTTGGTTATCATTATATAAATTATCATACTGATTTTTCCCACCAAAATGGTAAAGAATTACTTTGCCAAAGCAGACAAAGTGTCTTCTTTGGATGAAAAAGCTTTAAATTTAGCCATGTCAATTTTTGAAATAACATCACTACCTTAAAGTTTGAATTTTCGCATTGGCGAATCCAATCACCCAAAGAACCTCCAACAAGACTATAGGATATTTTTTGTGTATAAGTTAGCTTGATACAAATATACTTGAGGGTATATTTGTAATTTTCTAGCTTTATTTACATATATTAAGGGTTCTCAATGGAACAAAACTCTTGTTGAGAAAAATAGATAATCGGTAGCTCATAAACATGCTAAAGAAATGGATATTTTTTGTGTGCGAGTTAGCTTGATAAATAAAAATATCACTTGATTACACAATTAAATTTTTCCTTCCATATAACTAATGAAGGCACTAGGAGAATAACAATCCATGATTACACCATATTTATAAGGGGCCACGGTTACACCATATTTATAAGGGACTAAGTAGTTGGTCATCGGCATATACAGATATACTTAGTTAACTAATCTAGGGCACGTAATTTTAAAAATATATTCATGAAGATAAAATTATTGATGTAAAATGATCACATTTTAACTATTGAATCCCAGGTAGCGGTAGCTGATTAGTTTCAGATCTGCATTAGTCATGAGCACTACTAGGGTTGCCCCTACGGATAACGAAATCCGTAGGGGCAGATTTAGTTTGGCCCTACGGACTAATCCGTAGGGCCAAAGGGTTGCCCCTACGGTCCTTACATATTAATTCAAAAATATTAAATCGTAAATTGTTGTTTGCCCCTACGGAGCCGCAAACCAAGAACCTACGGACTTATCCGTAGGGGCATCTAAATAAGGATTTAATTAAAAAGGCACAGATCGATCCCTACGCTGATTACCTAAATATTATTTTCCCATCGCGCGCGAACCCAAAATCCCCAAACCCTCGTTCCCGCCTATCGCCTGTGTTTCGTCGCCGTTCTCGTCGTCGCCAGCGCATGCCGATTCGTTGTCGCCACCGCCTGGTTCTTCCTCATCTCCGTTTTCGTCGTCGCCTCCGATCGATCGTCACCTCCACTGCACAGGTTAGGAAATCTTACATTAAATAAATTTTTGATTATTTTAGGGCTAGAATTCATGGTTTGGGTACCGATGAGGCGTCGGTTGGGGTTAGCGTTAGGGTTAGGGTTGGGGTTGCGGTTGGGGCTGGGGCTGGGGTTGCGGTTGGGGTTCGGCAGGGGGTGGGGGTTGGGGTTGGGGTGGGGGTTCGGCTGGGGTTGGGGCTGGGGCTAGGGTTAGGGTTAGGATTGGGGTTGGGGTTGGAAACCACTTCTTGAAATTATTGATAGCAAAGCTTAAATCATGATTATTTGATTCATAATTCCATTTCTAGCTTTAGTTAGTATGTTCATTTTGTTATTGCGGTAACTATACAAGCCCAGTCGGGTTTGATTTAAATCCAACATTTCCGTGATTTTTCGCAAGCCTGATCGAATCTGATCAGACCATTACAAAATTAACCACGATTTTTTTTATCAGATATAGGCTTAGCTTTGATAAAATGTTGTGGTTAACGGCGATAATGACTACGAGTAGACTTAAACGAACATACATAGAGTCTATTAATAACGAATCAGAGCATTATGGAAAAGAAAAACGGATTCATACAGACGACATCAAAGTTTCGGAAAAAGGGTTGTTGTTCTTGTTGAACAAATCATTGATGAAAGAGGCAACTATATATTTAGACTACTCAGTTGATTTAAGAAAAAATGTGGAATCAATATGCCTGATGGATACGAAGCATATCTTAATAGTTTTGTAATATAAGAAGCTTTGTAAATTATAATGTTATCCAATTTAGGAAGGATTAATTAGCCATATATAGAAAGATGGAGGACTTGTTCAATTATTTATAGAAGGAATTTCTTCTAAATAAATTTGTGAAAATATATAACATTGTTTACAGCTTTTACACCTTTCAATAATGTTCATACAACGTGACATGATATTTTCTTCTTGCTATTGTACTAGTGATCCAATTTCAAACCAACCTTCAGAATTTGCATTCTAATAATAGAATTATAAAATTGTTGCCTTTTTAATATTGAAGATACATTGATATTGAGTAGAGGCTTAAAAGTTTCCTAGAAATCTTGACGGATACGATGTTTAAATATCGTTGTTCGTACCAGAAAAACATCATGATTATTTGATTCATAATTTGTAGGAAACCACTTCTTGACATTATTGATAGCAAAGCTTAATTCAAACAAACGGATCATTAGAGAGCGATTCAAGATGTTCAAGTTAAAACCAATATATGATACTCGATGATAATATGAAACTTTCCTATTCTCATCGATACTCATATATGAAACTAAAAGCGCCACTTAGTCCCCATCTATTGGTTAACATACGTTCGATGTTCGTCGTGACATAGAACTATACGAAAATTGTTAAATATTGGACGGTATAGCTCGATACTAACAACCGTCGTATAGTCTATGTGACGAGAAAATTCAATCGTATGATAACCGATAGATTTGTCCCGTGTGGACAAGTTAGGAATGTATAAAGCAAACACCTTCATTCACTTGTGTTTTCATCCGTTTCGAGATATTTCGTCGGTACCTTTCCGCTGGTTCTTTGTGTACAAAGATACATTAGATGTTCATTTCAACGTTGTTTCACAGCTTTGAAATGATTATCTATTCTATTACAGTGTACTCGGAGAACAGCGGGGAGGTGCTGCCGAAATTTACTCAAAACGGTTGAAAGCACAAGCGAATGGATGTTCGCTCTATATATTCTTAATAGAATAGAAGCCTTACTCCCGACAGCCGAAACACACACACACAACAAGAATACACAACAAACGCATCATTAGAGAGTGATTCAAGATGTTCAAGTTAAAACCAATATATGATACTCGATGATAATATGAAACTTTCCTATTCTCATCGATACTCATATATGAAACTAAAAGCGCCACTTAGTCCCCGTCTATCGGTTAACATACGTTCGATGTTCTTCGTGACATAGAACTATACGAAGGTTGTTAAATATCGGACGGTATAGCTCGATACTAACAACCGTCGTATAGTCTATGTGACGAGAAGATTCAATCGTATGATAACCGATAGATTTGTCCCGTGTGGACAAGTTAGGAATGTATAAAGCAAACACCTTCATTCACTTGTGTTTTCATCCGTTTCGAGATATTTCGTCGGTACCTTTCCACTGGTTCTCCGTGTACAAAGATAGATTAGGTGTTCATTTCAACGTTGTTTCACAGCTTTGAAATGATTATATATTCTATTACAGTGTACTCGGAGAACAGCGGGAAGGTGCTGCCGAAATTTACTCGAAACGGTTGAAAGCACAAGCGAATGGGTGTTCGCTCTATACATTCTTAATGGGATAGAAGCCTTACCCCCGACAGCCGAAACACACACACACAACAAGAATACACAACAAACGCATCATTAGAGAGTGATTCAAGATGTTTAAGTTAAAACCAATATATGATACTCGATGATAATATGGAACTTTCCTATTCTCATCGATACTCATATATGAAACTAAAAGCGCCACTTAGTCCCCGTCTATCGGTTAACATACGTTTGATGTTCGTGGTGACACCACCGCACCTGCGGGTATGTTTATATATCCTATAGTGCAAGCATATTGATTTAGAATGTTATATTATTGATCTACACATTCTTTTTGCAATTACTTATATAATCTATTTTTAATTGTCTAATTATAGGTGGTGCGTCCACATCTGACGCAGGGGCCACTCCTGCCACTTCCGTATCCTCCGCATCGTCTGTAGGTTAGTATGAATAAATATAAAATATTTATTCATTTTACATATCCTCAATAGAATAAATATGAACTTCATGGAAATTTAGCGTCAATGTTTATTTTCTAGTTGGAGGGGATGCGTCCGCATCCGGGACACCGGCTGTTCCTCACCGGAGGAACTATCGTCCCGCTCGTGCTGCTGCCAGGGCCCAAGCTCGTGCTTTAGTCGCCGGAGGTATATATCACACTTCAATTTTCGTTTAACCTTGATTTCTTAATACAATTTTGTCTTAATATTGATTGTCTTGATATTTCTTGCAGACGCAGGGCCTCCCCATCTCCAGAGGGGGACTCGAGGCCCGAATCAGTCCCATAGGCTGAGGCCTGACAGAGCTAGGGGAGGCAGCATTCCCCCTCTTTTTTACCCTTGATTATCGCTATACCGGTCCTCATGCCGAGAGGTTCGGCCGGTATATGGGGGATGAGAGCCGGCTCGTGAAGAACTATCCACTTCACGTTGAGTGGGGCGACCAGCACCGGCGCTCATTCGTCCTCTTCTTTGATCAGGCTCGGGTATTAATATATATTTTCATTTGATTTATCCAATATATTTATTATTAACACTTGCAATCTAATAACAATGTTATTTTTTGTATTTTCAGTTGGATTACGATTTTCAGCCTGTACCCGACCCTGATCACCCTGGGAGGGTGCTCGACCTTCATGCTCTGTACAATGGCCTGATGAAGAACATGCAGAACAAGGTCCGATACAACAGGAATGAGCTAAAGGCCGACTGCTACTCCCTGTGGATGGCGACCCCCGAGGCAGAGAGAGCGGCCCTCCTATCTATTCCGGCCTTTGCGAGAGTCGACGTAGAGACATGGCCTCTATTGTGCGAATATTTCGACTCTCAACGCAAACAGGTATGTATTTTAAATGTAATTCATTGTTTAGTATATAATTTATTTTTTTGTGTTCCTTAATTAGAAAACTAAATGTGAATGTGTTGTGCAGAATCAGGCCGCTCAAAATATAGAGAATAGGAAGTCGGCGAAGAGGGGTCGCCCCACTTATACAGGTGGCTCGAGGAATATTACTCGAGCCATGGAGTTATCGGTAAATTACAATAGACCGGCCTTTGTGATATAATGCAATATTAAAAGTTATTTTCTAATATATCTAATATTAAGAGTTATTTTCTAATATTGCAGACAGCTCAGACCCTGGCGTAAGGTGGTACACCGAGCGTGTTGTCCGCATATCTTGTCGTCCGCATATCTTGCCGTCCACGGCACCTCGACAGATCCCGCCACGGGCGAGCTTCGATACCCCGACATCGCTACCCAGGAGTATTGCGTAAATGTTAATATTTATTCAACCCCTATTTGAAATTTTAGTTTTGGAAGGTTCAAATTTAAATGATATACTTATATTTTACTGGTTAATGTGGGTGTAGGAGCGGGTGGTTAAGCAGGCCGAGGCCTCGGGGATCGATTTTACCGGACAGAGCGATCTGATGCTGCTGACCCCAGTCCTAGACGCCGCACACGGAGGGCACCACGGAGGTTGGGAGAGAGGCCGGGGACTGGGCCCTAGCAGGGCCCATATGAGGTTGGACTCCACCCCGGCGGTTACTTCCTCCGTCTCCAGTGAGCGACGTGTCCAGCAGGAACTGGAGAGCTTGAAGGCCATCGTTCAGGAGTTGAAGGAGATGCTGGTATGTATACTACTTAATAGTAAAATATCATGTCATATTATAGATATCAACATATCCAATATTAGTACGTAACCTGAGCTTATTTGGTTGTAGACTTAGCTTTGATTAATCATACATACATATCTAATTAAAATAAACTACGGTTTTCCAAACTAGATATCCAAATGGGGTTTCGAAATAACTTGATAATGATACGAATTCGAATAATACACAGTTCTTACTCGCTTATTACACACGTTAGGTCCAGACGCGACAGGGTACATCGGCCGAGCCTCCACATGCATCTCTTTCGGCTGCGGCTCCGCAAGCCACTACATCGGCTACGGTTCCGCAGACAGCTCCTATAGCTCTACCGCCCGCTCAGACTCCCGCAGTCGCGACTCCGCAAGCCACTACCTTGACGGCGGCTGCGCAGACCACATCGCCAGCTCCACAGCCCGCTCAGACTCCCGCATGCTCCGTATTGCATGATTTATTGACCAAGAAGCAGGTGCGCCAGATTCTGGCGTTTATCAGAGGTGGAGCTGGACCGAGCTAGGATAGCTTTTTGATTCTTATATTTTAAACATGTATTTATTTATATGATACATATTGTACTACATTTTGGACGATATTGATATTGGTGGTGTTTGCGTATTTATATTGATATCATATTCAGCTTTTTGGTTTCTTTTGTATATTATGCGTGAGATGTGATTATGAATACTGCGATATATGTTCTGCGTGATGATTAATTTTATATATGATCGATGTATATATTATTGTGCACAGGGCGCGAAAAAAATAGGCAGCCCTTTTTTATAAAAAAAACCTGATAATATGTACCTATGGATTTAACCGTAGGGCCCTTCATTGCCCCTACGGATTAATCCGTAGGGCCCAACTATGTACCTACAGATTTATCCGTAGGGGCAAAATATCAGGTATCAGGATACCTGATATTTTGCACCTATGATCTCAGTATCAGGGGTTAAGCTTGCCCCTACGGATATATCCGTAAGGGCAAACAAATGCCCCTACACAGTTATCCGTAGGGGCAAAATATCATGATTCCTGATATTTTGCCCCTACGGATATATACCTACGCACTTATCCGTAGGGGCCACTACTTGGCCCTACGCATACGTCCGTAGGTACACCTAATCTATTTTATAAAACCGTAAATAAAATAAAGTTTTTGCCCCTACGGCCTATTCCGTAGGGCAAACTGGACCTACACATAACTCCGTAGGGGCAAATTTTAGTCCGTAGGGGCAAGTTCAAGGCTTCGACTTGCACCTACGGTGTTTGTACCTATAGGATATTTTCTTGTCCCTACGGATATATCCATAGGGGCAGTGATTTGCTCCTACGGATAAATCCGTAGGGGCAACCCTTATTTGTAGTAGTGGAGAACTGAGACTGCAATGACTGCAAAAAAAAGATGAAAAAGGAATTACAAAAACAAAAACAAGATGATAAAAATGCTGGCCTCACTACCGGAACGTTTTCTATGCCGAATCCGACCCGAGGGGTTGTTGGAGGATCATTGGCACCACTGTCTTTTTGCATGATCAATGGCTTGAATTATCTACAAAAACAACCAAAGTTGACAAGAGTTCATAAGGTACCATGATAAATGCTGCAAATCCTATAAATAAATATCGCTCGCAGTCATAGCTTAGTAATGCACATCCTATTATTCTGTAGTCATGTATTGGTACAACAAATGTGTACAAGAGCAGAAATGCACAGCCACCAAAAAAATATTGAGCCGGGGTCATACTCAAAATGAAGTTCATCAGATGCTAATGAATAGAAGCAAGGTGCTCAGGTGGTGTAATTGCACAAGAGTAAACAGAAATGTGCAAAAATAATGCACTCACAGGCTACGAAGTATCCAAAAGATACTACACAAGTTTTGACACTAGCATAGAGCCCAGCGAAGTTCAAGAACCAAACAAAGGAAGATATGGCTTGTTAAGCGTCTGACATGGACAAAACTAGAAAAGCTCTAGCGGTCATTTCAATGATCTATGTATGTATGCAAGAATCCATTCTGTGTCATGTCTATTTCTGTGTCACTTCCGGTTCTTCGTATTTTCTATTAACTAATAAACAATATAGCCACTGATCTGAATCTCTCCATCATATATACAAGTACACGTACATAGACGATTTCGAATGATGAGGTGGAAGGTAACGGCTCATGCACACATGCGTTAAAAGCCCGGTTCCCTCATTCTCAAAGAAATTGTCCAGTATAACACTTCTTCAAAGGCGCTGCTGGCTCTCTTTAGCACCTTGGAACAAAACGGGCACCATATATTTAATGCACAAGGACCTCACAAGTCCAGGCATATAACGACCTAAGGTGTAAAGACCGAAAAAATTATGGCTCTCGCCTCTTAGAAGCAAACTAATTGACCCAAGAAATTATGAATACTGAATTAGACTAATACCCCCAACTTATCTAAAGATATGTTCATCGCGTGACACACTACGTCTACAGCTAAGTTATACAGAAATGCTATTCATAAATGTTGGTTTGATCAAATTATCTTTTCTTAACCCTTTAATCTTTAAAAAAAGATACAAGGAAAACCAAATCTTACCTCTTCAATCTCCCTGTAAAAAAAAACCGTTGCTGATGAACCATGCAACAAGAAAAATAACAGAATAAAAAGAAAGAAGGAAAAGAAATTAGAAATCAAACCCTAGAAAAATGTCGAGAGCTATATTGGGCGCGAGATTCCGACCCATTGCAATGATGTTGGGAAGCAAATCAACAGCGCGAAACCAAGAATTTTAACAAGATGAGATTCTTGATTGCTTTCTGAGAGAAGATTATGAAGAAGAAAGCAGAAAAAGCGAGAAGCTAGGAGGGAGGGAAAGAGAGAGAGAGAGTATGAATCGACATCGGAAGTGGCAAGAAGAAAGTTATAAACTTTGATTCGGGTGTTTTTTTTTATATTTCTTTATTTACAAAAACGCTTCTTAAGGCCTAACAATGAAAAAACGCTCCTTAAGGGCTAACAATGAAGCAACGTGACCGTCGCTGCAGACCAAGTGGGTAAAAACCATCAAAAGCGTCGCTGCAGACCAAGTGCGTAAAAGCCATCAAAAGCGTCATCTCATCAAACCCGACAACACCATACAGCATCCTAAATTGCCAGAAAACTCTCAAGCAATATTTCTTTTATGGAAGACATGAGAGGCTCGAAAACTCTCAAGCAATCAAACCCGCTCTCAAATGTCATCAAGCATCAATTTGACAATACCGAAAGGAGAGCTTTGATGATTTGGATGCCTCTCATGGACAAAATGAGTGCCGCATAGGGTAAACCACATGGGTGTTTTTGTGTAATTAACCCGGTTAATTAATACTCTTCTGCAATAATAAAGCAAAATTTCAATTTAAACGGCGTTTGGAAAGGAATTTATCGAGTGCAATATTTTCATATGATTTTTCGATGGTAAGACCAATCAGCACGGCAGAAAAGTAAATTTCCGATCCACAGACATGAATGCTATCTACACGGTATATTGATCTACCAGAGGCAACACTTAACTTAGATATACATATCGCGATAGAATTAGAACGGTTGCAGACATAGGTGAAAATTTTGCCCTTTGAAAATCTGTCTTCACAAATATTTTCAGTCATATGCCTGTCATTTCTAATGTTGCCTCCTCAAAACTTAATTTTTAATTTTTGAAGATGTCTTGTGTTTTTCTTGTGAAACATTCAGCTATTTTGTACCTGATTGGTCCAACAATCGTTTTGTGATCACAACTTGACAGCCATAAATTTCTAATTTATAAATTTGTCTTGGAATGGGGGTTAGCCTCCAAGTCTATTTTAATGGGGGTGGAAATGTATGCATAATGTTTTTCTTTTATAAAAAACAGCAACTTCATCATCTTCGTTAGCTATGCCTTAAAATAAAGTCAGTTACAATTTAAGCATACATAAAAGAAAATTTGAACAGTTTTACAACTAATTGTTGATATTATGTCAATTTTTTAATGTTGCATATTTGAACAAAAATTGAAAATCGAACAAAGTTCATATCATTAACAATGCTAAACTCTCGTCCCTTAAAAAAAAAATTAGTGAATGGGCAAAATGAGATAGAAATTGAGTCAAATACTCAAGAATTAGATGCATGTTGTAGTAAGAAAAGGAAACGGAAAAACAAAAGCTTTGCTTAATGCTAAGTTTTCCAAATCTTCAACATACAAAACATCGTTTTAGATATATAAAAAAAGATTAAGAACTGATTCAAGCTGATTATTAGGTTCCTAGTGTCAAATATTGGTTTGATGAAAGGGACAAGATAAGATGCATATAGCAACTAGTCCACATTTGTTCCATAACAAATAGGGGTCTGGTCCCAGATACAATGTTGGATAAATTGATTTATCCATTAAATCTGAACCGTTTATTTTAACCCCCTACTTTAAGTAGCGGTTAAAATAAACGGTTCAAATTTAACAGCTACTTAAAAAATATGTTAAAATATTTAACTGCTATTTAAATTAGCGGTTCATATTATATAAAAGAAGCAACCGTCCAAACAGTTTCGGCGTGTTATATTTATGGAGAATCTTCATGCGGTTATGATAGGATTTAAATGGGTTGTTAGTTAAATCCTATATTTAATATTAAAGTTATATCTAACTTTCTCTCTATTGATAAATTAAATAAGGTTGTTATTTGGTGTTATCTCTTAATCAACAATACATGCTTATCTCTAAAATTCCAGAGCCTATAGAAGCTTGGGGGCTGTAGGATTTAAAGGTGTTGATTAATAAATTAATAGAGGCTCAAATAAAGAGGGCGGCTGCTAGAATTAATTTCCAGAGGCAAATAATAGAAGTCTGCAGCTTTGAAGAATCTACGAGAGCCTTAAGTCTTCTCTGCGGTTTAAAGATTTGTATTGAGAGGGTGAGGCTAGAATCTAGAGAGATTTAAGTGAAATCTTTTAGAGTTGCTTGTAAACTTGATTTAAGAAAGTAGTAGACGTTTGCAGACTCCGTTCTGCCGGGACTGCCATATGGTAGATGAACCCGGTTAACAAATTCCTTGTGCCTCTCTGATTTGTGTTTCTTATTTTATTCTCACGCTTATTTATTTATCTTTTATTGATTAATTGCGTGATTGTTGTTATTACGTGATTTGGTTTGTCGCGAGAATTGTTCCATTTTTCTCCCGACAATTGATATCAGAGCGTATTAAAGAACTTAGGTTTCTTCAAATTTACGATCTAGGTCAACGTTGGGTAACGACAACTACGCCATCTTTCCCATTTTCTTATATCGTCGTTTTGAAGACGTTGGCTCAGATCAAGAGAGAAGTTAAGTTTACTGCAACATAGACGAAAGATGGTGGAAAATAAGATAAGAATTGAAAAGTTCAATGGTCATAATTTTGGTTGGTGGCGCATGTAGATGAAAAACTACATGTATCAAAAGGACATGTTTCTTCCATTGCTTGAAGAGAAACCTGATGGCCGATGAGACGTGAAACCTTTTGGATAGAAAATCCCTGACGACAATCCGGTTGTTTTTGACTCCGCAAGGTGTCTTTAACATCTTGAAGGAAAAAACAACCAAGGCACTAATAACGACGTTAACGAAGTTGTATGAAAAGCCTTCGACATCAAATAAACTATTTTTGATGAAGAAGCTTTTCAACATGAAGATGGCTGAGAACGGCTCGGTGACGGAGCACCTGAATGAGTTCGACGGCATAACGAGCCAACTCGAATCGATTGAAATTATCTTTGAAGACGAGATTCGAGCACTTCTATTCCTCTATTCATTGCCAAAGAGTTGGGAGAGCCTAGTCACGGCGATTAGCAACTCGATCTCGGGGACTTTCATGTTTAATGATGCGGTGAGTTGCATATTAAATGATAAGATGTGGAGAAAGGTCGCGAGTGGGAGTTCAGGAACTTCTGCACTTTCGGTGGAGAATCGCAGTAGAACGATGGAAAAGGGGAAAGGGAAGAAGGGCAAGTCTAAAACCGATGAAAATCATAAGCAAAAATCTAAGGCGTGTTGGAATTGTGGGAAGAAGGGTCATAAGAAAAATGACTGTAAAGCTCCAAAGAATGACTCGAATGAAAAGATAGATGGAAAGAGAGCTAATGTGGTGTTTACACAAAAACAAGGGGAACAAGGTCTTTGTCTATCAGCGAACGAGAATACAAAAGCGCATACTTGGTTCCTAGATTTGGGGGCTTCTTTTCACTGCACTTCGGGAAAACATCACTTCAGTGAATATGTTCATGGGGACCTTGGGCATGTGATGGTAGGAAACGGTCAACCGTATAAGATCATTAGAAAGAGGACGATCATCTTGCAACCGTCAGAAGGTGATCAATTAAAATTGAAGAATACTCGTCATATTTCAGATTTGAAGAAAAGCATGATTTCTATTAGTCAACTTGACAACGAAGGTTTTATTACGACGTTTGCGAATTCGCAGTGGAAGATTACCAAAGGGTCATTGGTGGTTGCTTGGGGGAAGTTGAGCGGTTCGTTGTACTCATTCAGTGGGAGCAGCGGGGACTCGGTTGCGATGGCAGCAAGTTCAGATATAAATTCGGAGATTGTGATATAGACGATTAGAGTGAAAGTATGTCTTAGCACCACTACTAGGTTTCTAGAGGTATCAAGTATGCAATTTTAAAAAATCTAGTGGGCTAAGTTATACTAACTTAGAATCGAAATAGAGAATTAGGGTTTTGTAAGCAAGTCAAGATATTCTAAACTAAGTGAAGAAGGTTACAACATTTGTAGACCAAGCCATTCACTTCAATAGCTCCAAGTAATAGTCTCTAGAACTCTTCTTAGGCTCCACTAGGTGAAAGGAACGAGCTTGCATCGTCGTCTTCGAAGCCGAAGATGATCCACCTTGAAGTTTCTATAACTCAAGCTATCTCTTCGCTAATCAAAGAACTAGTGAAGCAAACAACCTAATCTAATGGGATAGATGAGATTGGATTGATGAAGTAGGAATTTTGCTCACTTTAGAAATGTATTTCACTTTTTCTTTCTTCAACTCAAGAAAACCTAAATAGGAAGAAGATGAAGTAGGGTGAAAAAATATCTCAAGTGTGTAATGAGAGAGTTAACCATGGGCTAAAGATAATGGTTGGGTGAGAAAATATCTAGAGTAAAACAAAATTAGCGGGATGAGTCATGGCTTCTACATGCTTCCACAAGCATCTAAGCCATGCTCATTTCCACCTCATTTTAATTTACTCTTAATAAATAATTACCCTAATTATTTTTAGTCTTGGTGTGAGTCTTATACACCCATGTCCAATGTATCATCCACCATGACACAATATATAAATACATATATTAATATATATCACATATATATTAAATGTATTTCAAAGAGAAGAAAATCTTTAAGTGAGCAATATTAGTTAATATATATTAATATATCAAATATATAAAAATATATATTAAATTATTAAATCAACACTTGATTCAATAATCTGGTTATATCATATATAACCGACTAATATCATTTATATGTATATCATATTATCAAATCAACACTTGATTCAACAATCCGGTTATATCACATATAACCTAACCGATATCTCATATCGCGAGATTAGAATACGGTATCATATACTCGTATTTAATCAAGCTCCCGCACATATCACCATATGTGCCCTACTTCATTTCGCTTGCGCTAAGAAACCTCTGTGTGGGACTCTAAAGACTCGTCAATACGACAGCAGTAGGTAATGATCACATCAGTCACCCACAAGCCGTCAGCGGTACTAGCTGGACGTAACGTCTACCCAAGTATTGAGCGAATAGAAGATCAACAAGTAAGCTTGTACAAACTCCCGCAAAGCCTATAAGCAATACTTACCGTACAGTCCGGTCTCTTCGTCTGATATGTCGCATATTAAGTCTATGGGTGGAATTGTCAGACCACAGTAACTTGATAAGTCATGCCGATGTGTAGCCTATAAACGTTTGAGAAACTACTGATAACACTTACCAGTAAATCTCATTAGCCCTGGCCAGGGACTTGCTGTTATAGCCAATCGAGCATAGCACAACATCAACTCCCTATACAGGGAGAGACGAAACCCCTCCTATCGCTCATCGCCTCCATGTGACTCGGGACTGTACCCAAAATCCACCTGTTTGCACGACTCCTTTGAGCCATGGTAGGGAGGAAATCAAAGCACAGTGGGAACCACACAAGACTCTATGACGATCTCGGGTTTACAGACTAATCTGTATCAGTGTCACCAGAGAACTGCTATCTGACGATAGGTATGATACCAATTAGGAGTTCTCGGCGAGTCCTATTCGGTGTACCCATTCTCTAATGAGCACCTGTGTACAATCTTTGATGTCAAACATCAATGGTTGTGGGATCAACCATCGCCCCCATACAGGGTCAAGAAACGTACACATTAGTCTACTCTGGAATATCGATGCCCTGTCTTGATATCCCCTCGACTAGGAACTGTTAAAGGATGTGCTTATGGACTACACAAGCCCTATTAGTATGATCTGCCTCATAGTCCCGGTAGTCAAGTCAACATCCTAAGGGCTTTATCAACATGTATTAGAGAGACGGTATAATAATGCTAGTGTACATGCTAAGATAAAGAGCAACCAGATAACATACTATCATGTCGAGCAAGAAAGTCCTATATATATATGTCCAAGCATCCACGATATCATACAATAATGGCCTCTAGGGCATACATATTCCTAACAATCTCCCACTTGCACTAAGGCCAGTTGTTATAGTATCGCATACCCAACATCCCAAAAAGTCTCTCAAATTGCGTGTGGGGGAGGGCCTTCGTGAGTGGATCCTCTGTGTTGTCGTTCATGTTAACTCTCCTGATCTCGATCTCCCGGTGATCAACTATCTTCCGGATCAGGTGATATTGTCTAAGAACATGTCTGGATCGCTGATGGGGCCGAGGTTCCTTGTCCAAAACTACAGCTCCATTGTTATCACAATACAAAAGTATTGGATGCTCAATGGATGGAACCAGACCAAGTTCAGCTATGAACTTCTTCATCCAGACAGCCTCTTTGGCAGTATCGTTGGCAGCGATGTATTCAGCCTCCATCGTCGAGTCTGCCACGGTATCTTGCTTGGAACTCTTCCAACATACCGCCCCTCTATTGAGGATGAAGACAAAACCCGAGACCGACTTGCTATCGTCCTTATCACTCTGGAAGCTCAAATCGGTAAAAGACTCCACCTGGAGTTCACCGTTACCATACACCAAGAACATTTCTTTAGTCCTTCTCAAGTACTTAAGAATGTTCTTCATAGCTGTCCAGTGCTTCTCCTCAGGATCTGATTGATACCTACTTACTACACTAAGTGCATAAGCTACATCCGGTCTGGTGCATAACATCGCGTACATGATAGACCCAACTGCAGAAGCATAGGGTATCCCTGCATACGAGCCCTCTCAAAATCAGTCTTGGGAGATATCTCTTTGGAGAGAGTGATTCCTGAGTAAGCGGGTAAATTACCACGCTTAGAATCTTCCATACTAATTCTCTTTAGTATGGTGTCAATGTACCTGCATTGAGACAATCCTAACATCCTCTTAGATCTATCTCTATAGATCTTAATCCCCAGGATGTACCTGGATTGAGACAATCCCAATATCCTCTTAGATCTATCTCTATAGATCTCAATCCTCAGGATGTAGGAGGCATCACCCAGATCTTTCATGGAGAACTTTTTTGATAAGAAGAGCTTGACCGAGTGTAGTATAGGAACATCATTTCCTATCAAGAGTATGTCATCCACGTACAATATAAGGAAGGCAACCTTACTCTCTACAATTTTTTTGTATATTCTACATTTTTGATGAAGTCAAACTCTTTGACCGCTACATCAAAACAGATGTTCCAGCTTTGCGATGCCTGCTTTAATTCGTAAATTGATTTAAGCAGCTTGCACACCTTTCCGCTGCTCCCACTATCTATGAAGCCCTCTGGCTGTATCATGTACACGCTCTCTTCTAAATCACCATTTAGAAAAACGGTCTTGACGTCCATCTGCCAGATTTCGTAGTCATGGTATGCAGCAATGGTAAGTAGGATCCTGATGGAAAGCATAGCCACTGGAGAAAAGATTTCATCATAGTCGACACCTGGTCGTTGATGAAATCCTTTAGCAACAAGTCTAGCTTTGAAGGTCTCAATCTTTCCATCTACACCAAGTTTCTTCTTAAAGATCCACTTGCTCCTGATGGGTTTTACCCCTTCAGGAGCAACTTCCAAAGTCCATACTTTGTTGGTGTACATGGATTCCATCTCAGATCGCATAGTATCTAGCCATTTCACAGAGTCTCCACTCATGATGACTTGCTCAAAACTAGTTGGGTCATCATCTTCCATGATGTAATCCTCTCTCCCACCATTTATGAAAAAACCGTAGTATCTCTCAGGTGGATGAGGAATCCTACTAGATCTGCGGAGTGGCTGAGGTTCGTCGGGAACTATCGAATCCTCCGGTTCTACCAAATTATCAGATGTAGTTTGTGTAGCTGGAACTTCTTCCAGTTCTATCTTATTGCCACTAATTTCTTTCATAAGAAATTTCTTTTCTAAAAAGGTGGCATTCCGAGAAACAAACACCTTTTGTTCCTCGATGTGGTAGAAGATGTACCCTCGTGAATGTTTGGGATATCCAACAAACTTACACAGAACAGACCTTGCCTCGAGTTTGTCCGGATTTTGCTTTTTAACATAGGACGGACAACCCCGCATCTTAATGAAATTAAGACATGGTCTCTTCCCCTCCCATATCTCATATGGAGTGGTAGGCACTGATTTGGTCGGAACTCTATTTAATAGATATGCAGCTGTCTTAAGTGCATAACCCTAAAAGGAAATAGATAACTCTATAGTACTCATCATAGAGCATACCATATCTAATAGGGTGTGATTCTTCCGCTCCGATACACCGTTGTGCTGTGGTGTATATGGAAGGGTAAGTTGAGAGAGAATCCTATTCTCTTTTAAATAATCCCGGAATTCCGTGCTCAAGTATTCTCCTCCCTGATCAGATCGAATGATTTTAATACTTTTACCCGTCTGGTTCTCGACTTCGCACCTATATTTCTTGAATTTCTCAAAAGTTTCAGATTTATGTTTCAACAGGAACACATGTCCAAATCTTGAGAGATCATCGGTGAATGTAATGAAGTACGAGAAACCATTCCTGGCATGTGTAGACATAGGACCGCATACATCACTATGTATCAGTCCCAAGAGTTCTGTAGCTCTTTCTCCATGTCCAGTAAACAGAGTTTTGGTCATTTTGCCTTTGAGACATGACTTGCAAGTTTCATAAGATGTAAGTTCGAACGGATTCAAATATCCATCTTTATGTAATTTAGCTAGTCTTGTCGCATTGATATGACCAAGTTTACAATGTCATAAGAAGAATTCGTTCATTTCTGAACTTTTCCTCTTATGTGTGTTTTGTATATTTATAACTGTAGTTTGATTTAAAACGTATATACCGTTATACAACGTACCAAACCCAATCAACACTTGATTTAAGAAAATATTCATAACATTTTTCTCTAATACAAAGTTATATCCTTCTTTATCTAATAAAGAAATTGATATTATATTGCACATTATTTTTGGTACGAAATAACAGTCGTTCAAAATCAATGTATTACCATTTGGTAATAAAAGGTGATATTCGCCAACTGTTTTGGTTGCAACAATTGCACCATTTCCTACTATGAGAGACTTATCACCCTTTCCCAGTTCTCTACTTCTTCTTAACCCATGTAACATATTGTAAACGTGGGATCCTGATTCGGTATCCAATACCCAGGACGTAGAGCATACTGAGAAACAGTTCTCGGTAACGAACACACCCGAAGAAGATGTATCATCATGCTCTTTCTTTGTTCGGGTTGCGTGGAAAACCTGATATTCCCATATTCCTTACTCAGACTTATGACAGTCATAAGATAGAGCGGAACCAACGTTCCCCAGCTCAGTATAATAAGCGGGTTCGGTTAATACATCTATATTATTATCTTGATTAAAGCGAGTCATGGTCGCTATGTAGAGAGAGAGAGAAGAAAACACTTTAGCATGTGCTCTTGTAAGATTAGATTGGTTATTATCTTATCTAATCAGGATGGCTCCCACTGTTTTTATCAAATCTTTCTTCAAACTCTAAAAGGTAAGATTAGCTGGAATTAATTACACCCTACAAGTTCGCCAATCGGTCAACCAGGCAGGTATTGGTACTCGGAAGGATTCTCCCCATGCTTTTGCATGGAACTAATTAAATAACCTCGTTTCCACAGGGGCATAACCCCATTAACACCTTTCTTAGACACCTACTGGATCAGCTAATTGTAAAGTGGAAAACTCTCCCAGGAGTAACATTTACTCGCAGTGGGTATCGGGATCCAACTATCTCAAAGAAGGTATGCAATCTCATTGCAAATTTTCAACACTTGAAATTCCCAATATCTGTTTTTACCCCTAACGTCCTATGACCTTGACGAAGGCCAACAAACTATAGGTCACTAATCAAGTTCAACCCGTTCATTCCGTGATTGAATTAAACCCACCTGCACGACCTTTGACGGAGGCCAACAAAGTCGTACGACTACCCTAATCCAATCGTATCATATGCTGCAGATAAGCACTAATTAGCTACCGCACACTACGCCTTGACGGAGGCCAACAAACATAGCACGAATACTAAATAGTCCTTATCTGAAATGACGAAGAGTTATGACAGATTTTTAAGAAAATCTTTAGCGTAATGAACTTGATATCGTTGTAGAATCGAGTGATTTGAAAATGAGTGGTTTAAGTTCCGCTTTTAAAATCGAGTAGTTTTCAAAAATAAACCGAGTGGGTTGTAACATTTGCTAGCTTTTTCCAAAGAGGTCACTCCCGGTGAAGGGATCTAAGCTCTTTTCTCATGGAATGAGGTGCTGGATATTCATCAAGGAATACCACTATGCAAAGCAAGAACTAGAGCTACTTTTTTGAAAATTTTGATTCTACAACATCTTTTAAATTTCTTTCTTTTTCATTAATCTCATTAATGACGTCCCATCATTTATATTTCCTAAAATCACAGAAAAGAAACGAAAATAGAACGTACGCTTATGCTATCCCCATTCGCCATGGGATCCCATCATGCACCGTTAGGTTACTTAACTAACGACAGAGTGGGAGCAGGACTAGCGCGGGTGCAAAACATAAGCAACGTTTATATATATATATATATATATATATATATAGCATTCGTCTCACGCAGTTATATGATCACATCACAGAACTCAAGCAGCAGAAGTCAATATATGAAATATTGGATATATACTAGGAGGTCCGTGTTTTAAATTTAGCCAGTAATGAAAAACACGGATTCCTCGGTCGTGATGACTAGCCAAACCCACATCCCCAGACCCCTACGAGAGCGGCAAGCAACCCTCCCAATTCTAGAGTTAGGAGACTCGGTCCCGACTTCTCGAGATGGTCTCTCACTGGACTCTAGAACCCGGTTACTTGTGCTCCCCGTCTTGGATCTATCCTAATGCTGAAAAGTAAATAATATACATCAATGGTGACATCATCCTTGTTGGATATAGTGCCCTCAAAGTCAATTATTAGATCGCAGATACGTGATTGCAATGATTGAGGGAGGACCTATACCGATAGGACAGTCTTACTCGAGATGATAGTATGCTATCTGGTTTGTCTTTATCATCGTGTACATGCTTTAGGTAACATTACAGATCACTATTATACGTTGATAGAGCCCTTAGGATTCTTGCTTGACTACCAGCAGTATGATGGCGATCATATATGTGAGAGTTGGGTAGTCTATAAGCACATCCTTAAAGTGTCCCTAGTCGTGGGAGTTTCGAGACTGGGCATCGATACTCCATGAGTAGACTAGTGTATACGGATCGAGACCCCGACGAGGGGCGGTGGCCGGTCTCACAAGCCATTGGTGTCAGTTGGTTCACCTCAGATAGTATACAGGTGCTTATTGGGTTATGAGTACACCGGACGGACTCGCCGGGAACATGCTAGTTGGTATTATACCTAGCGTCAGATAGCAGTTCCCTGGTGACATGTGTACAGGTTAGTCTATCGACCTAAGATCGTCATTTGTCTCGTGTGAGTTCCCATTGTGCTTTGATTACTACCCTACCACGGCTCAAAGGAGTCATGCAAACAGGTTTTAGTTGGGTACAGTCCCGAGCCACATGGAGGCAGTGAGCGGATCGGCAGGGGATTCGTCTCTCCCGGTATTGAGGGTGAGATCGCTCTGTGTTTAGGAGAGCCATTACACGAAGTCCTTGGACAAGGCAAGTGAGATTTACTGGTAGGTATTCCGGTAGTATCTCAGGGTGTTCTGGGCTACACTCCGACACGACTTATACCGCTATTGGGGTCTGACGTTTACCAGCCCCCTAGGCCCGATATGCGATACTCATATACGAACGGACCGGACTGTACGGATATTGTCACCGACAGGCTTAGTAGGGTTTCAGGATGAGTTCGCTCATCGGCCTCCCTTTTGGTCAATACATGGGTAGCCATTACGTACAGCTAGTGCCACTGACGTGGTTGTGGTTAAACCCACTGCCAGCGTATTGATGAGTCTTTAGAGTGCCCCACAGAAAGTTTCCCAGAAACGTTGTAGAGGCCGTATGGTTTTATGGCAGGGTTCGATCATATATGTGCACTTGTGCACGGATCATGATCGGACGGATCATACTAGTGGGCTTTGGTTTAAGCCGGATCCTAGTATTAGATTTGTTGGATTACTTTCGTCTCATTGCATTCGTATTCAGTCGGAATGTGGATGCAGTATGTATATACAGATGAGGGGTATTCTTGTGATCCGTCACGAGTTTACTTTAGTTGATAACGTATCATTTTATTGGATTAAACATTTTGGTTTAAATATTTAATTGAGTGGAAAATGTGAGTGCAAGTTTTGTCCATATGCATCATTTCATGTCACATACACTTGGTGACTCATGGTCTTGGTTTGGGTGACCATTAAATGTGACATAGATTGATTTTGGGGCTAATTTTGATTATGGGGGATATTTTGGAGAGAGAGGGCTGCCATGTGATGGCATGGAATTATTATTTTGGGTATGCTATATATTTACTCTCTAAAATATCTCACACAATCAACAAGTCTTTCTCTTGCTTCTCTTTCTTGAGCTCACATTCTCCTCTAATGGCTTCTTCTTCAACCTCCACCCATCCCTCTCATGAGTTGAGAATCCATGGGTGTATTGAGACAAAGTTATCACACACATTTTCTACTTCACTTTGGACATGTCGGCTAGCAAACTTCATGTCTGAGTTGCTTCGGTTTTGAAGCGGGAGCCCATTAAAAGATTCCTTGACGTGGTGCCACTTCGACGAGAAGACCAGAGATCGAGCGAGATCGGAGAAGCCGCGAGGAGCTTGGGATGGTGGCTAAAGACCGAAGGACACGGATCGATCGGTATAGCCATTCTAACTTCTTTGTAGTTTGCTAGTATAGGGTTAACAGAACGATCCGGATGAAAGACTACGTTAGCGCCAGTTTTATAAAAAGTTTTTGTTCCGCGTTTGGCCTTGGATTGACGGCCGGGACGCTACCGTAGACTTACATGGTATCAGAGCCACGCCATTAACCCCATACTAGCTTGTTCTAACATGTTTAAAATATCGATCGAACGAAATTTCCAAAATCGCAATTTCATTATCAAAGTTTCTGTCCAAATTTAAAAGTGGTCGAAAAATTATTTTCAGTATGTCAGAAAATCATGCAGGCTTTTTTAAAACTACAGAAGAAATTTGGTCGACTGAGCCCACTAAAATGCCGCGGAACCGCCGCATAACCAATGTTTTGGCCGCTGTTCCGCCGCTGTTTTGGGGATTCAGTGCACCATTTTTCTTCTGGGTGTCTTTCATATGGAATTGTGGTTTCTGGAATATTTTGTTTTGGCCCAGATTTGTTTGAGTGCTGGGTTTTTCACTTGGGGCCATTTCGGGAAGTTTTGTCGATCGAAATTTTAAATACGTTAGTTCACAGTACTTACATTACTATCTGCGACCGTGAATGTCATTCGAGCGGTACAACTTGTCTAATTTCTATATGTTCTTTCAGACAAGTTTGCGAGCGTGACATTCACGTTGATGTTCTGTGTTGTGCTGTGATGTTGCGGATTTGTCGTGGTGGATAGCTTGTGTGCAATGTTAGTACAATTTAGTTTTATTTGTACATTTGATATCGAGGGGCGAGCGTCCGACATGTGGAATGTCGTCACTGCCTGTTTGTATATTATTCTTTTGGGGCACGACCGGGTTGAGGTCGATGTCACCGTTGTATATATTTTATTTTCTGTACTAGGATTACCCCGCGGTGGAGTGCACGGATAGCCGGGTTCTAGAGAGCAACGGGCCCGCATCTCATGGCTTTGAGACGGAGGGGGCTTCACTCTAGAATTGGCGGGCTATTCGCCGTACTCGTAGGGGGTATAGGTTGACCCAAGGAGGGGTGCTCAAGTTACCGGATTCCGTGAAGTGCTGGGTGGCCCATTCACTTTGCTGACGGGCTGCCTCGCTTCTGGTTTTGGCGGGTAACTTGCCGGGCTCGTAGGGGTCTAGGTTTTCATTGCACAAGCTATCCACACGACCAGGGAAACGTGGGGTTTCACTTGCGGCTCAAAGGAAACCCGGGGCTCCCAGATTATCTGTATTGTTCTGTGATGCTTATTACATTTCAGTGATGTTGCATTTATCATGCCTGGAGCGATTATTATATATTGCTATATATATACTAGTAGATATTGTATTTGTTTTACATCCGCGCTAGTCCAGTCCCCGCTCTGTCGTGAGTTAAGTAACCTAACGGGTGATGACGGGACCCAGTGGCGAATGCGGATGGCATATACATACATCATATTTTCGTTCTTTTGGTGTGATTAATTGATGGGACTGTGTTGATTCGTATCAATGCAAGGAAAACAAACCTATTCGATGTTGTTGGAACAATTTTCAAAAAGTTGTTATTATAAGGACGTTTTCTTTTGTTTTGTACAGAGGTATTCGGTTATGAATATCCAGCACCTCATTCGACGAGGCAAGGGCCGAGATCCCTTCATCGGGAGTGACCCCTTGGGCAGAAGTTTGCGTCATGGTAATAACTTCACTATAGTCGATTACTTTTTGCTTTGCATCGTGATATTCAATTTGGAATATCCTGCACCTCATTCTACGGGGAAAGAGCCGAGATCCTTTCACCGGGAGTGACCTCTTTAGCAAAGGTTTTCTCCATTATATATTTGTAAAAAGCTATCCAGTTCCTTCAACGTTATCAAGTTCATTACGTTAAAGGTTTTTCGCCAAAAACCATTCGTAGCCCTCCGTCATTTCAGACGGGTAGCACTTAGTATTCATGCTATGTTTGTTGGCCTTCGTCAAGGCATAGTGTATGGTAGCTATTTGTTACTTTTCTGTTGTATAGATAGATGCGTTGGTTTGGGACAGTCGTACAGCCTTGTTGGCCCTAGTCAAGGGCTTGTACGGGTGGGTTCAAATTAACCTGGACAATGACGGGTAGAACTTGACATGTGACTTATGATTTGTTGGCCTTAGTCAAGGTCATAAGAGCATGGGGTAAAAATCATATCGGGAGTTTCAAACATACAGGAAACTTACCAGGCATGCATATACCTTCTGGAGTGTGATAACGTGAGTGGATTCCATCACGTTATCATGCGATGATAGTTGGATCCCGATACCCACTGATGAGTTGGTTTACTCCTCGGGTGATTTTAGATGATCCCGACTAATTCTTCTTTCAGGTTTAGAGGAGAATTTGAGGATACAGTGGGAGGCTTCCTGATTAGATAAATTGATAACCATTCTGATCTAGGTTAGAGTGCACGCAGAGTATTTCTTTTCTCTCTCTCTTTGGCAGCGACCATGGCCCGACCCTAGACTATAACTCAGTGACCAAGTTAACCGAACTTTCTTAAAACACTGGCTTTTGGATTGTCTGAGTTGCATACATCATTGCCACTCCTTCTTTTACCCTTTGCATTTCTCCAGAACACCCCGTATCATTACGAACATCCACTTCCATTGGATAAATCCATCGTATGGTTATATACGAACTCGAAGGAACTTGTTCCAGATTCGAGGATGGATTCTGGTTCTGGAGAGATTGAATAGGATTATTCAGTTGTCTTTTTCTTTTACCTTCTCTCAGGTTGTGAGGGCTCCTAGGATTAGGAGAGGGTACACCTATTGCGCTTATTGGATAGTCTTCTTCCAAACCATAGGCAGGCGCCGAACGGTGGGGAAGGAAGAAAACCAATTAGCCTAAGTGAGGTGTACAGAAGATAATAAGTAAAGACAAATAAAGAGATTAGAAAGAGGGCAAAGTAAATTGCGACTGCTATTATTCACGACCAAACCAAGTATTTCATCGCCACTCCTATTTCACCTTTGTATTTCTCCAGAACACCCCGTATCACTACGAAGATCCACAGTTATTGGATACTCCATCGTATGGTTATATACGAACTTGAAGGAACTTGTTCCAGTTCGAGGATGGATTATGGTTCAGGAGAAATAGAATAAGGATTATTCAGGTGTCTTTTATCTTTACCTTCTCTCAGGTTGCGAGTACTCCTAGGATTAGGAGAGTACACATATTATGCTTATTGGATAGTCTTCTTCCAAACCATAGGCTGGTGCTGAATGGTAGGGAAGTAAGAAAACCATTCAGCCTAATGGTGGTGTACAAAAGTGTAACACCCGAGCCCAATAATACTATGTATATTACTAGTTGAAGGTTATTTATCGCTCTTTCCAATTTTCCTGATTTTCTGGTGTTTATTGCTAAATTTTACCCGGTTAAGTCATTTTGGCACATAACAAATTTTAACTCCGAAAATGAAATTTAAGATGTCCATGTTGGCCTACTCGTCGCCACTAGTCGCGTGGTAGCGTCCGCGTGTCGAGATTCCGTTCCGTTTGGCTAAACGGGCAAGTTTGGGCGACTACGCGCGCGTGCAAGTGTCCGACTTGGGGGCATGCATTTTAATCTTTAAACACCTATTTTCGAAATTTGGAACCCGCTTAAAATTCTATAATTTGAATTTGGAACATTTGGGCGCAACCCGGGCGCGATTTGGAAATGTTTCATTTCGCGCCAAAAAGGGCCCGTTTCAATTTAATATCATAAAACTATAATATACGAATAAAATCCTTTAACAGTTAAATCCTTAAAATCCTTTCCAAAATATTTCCCCCATCCAATCATCGAACTCCAATTCTTGCGAGTGGGGCCCCTCTCAGCCGCTTCTCTCTACCTCTCTCCTCATTCTCTCTCTCTCTCTATCTCATCGAATCTCAATTCCTCTCTCCAATCTCCCTCTCTCTCCTCATTCCCTCTCTCTCTCTTCCTTTATATAAAAACCATGCAGCAGCCGCCTCCCCGAACCCACCTTCAGCACGAGAAATCGCCACGAACCCTAACCCTAGCTCACGCAGACCTCACCGCCGGCCGCCTCGCGACCTCGCCGTCGCCGCCCTCACCACCACGACCTCCACCGCACTCGCCTACCCTCTTCCTCCCGTTCGCCCACTCCTTCCCGCGCCTGCAACCTTCTCCCGACGCCTCCATCCCTCGCGACCTCGCCGTCGACGTCGACTCCGACCGCCGAGGCCTCCCGCGACTCCCTTGCACCCTCCTCGTCGAGACCTCGCCGTCACCTCCTCCTTCCCCTTCCCGACGACCCTGCACCAACTTCCCCGACACCAACCCAACACCCTATCGCCGGGAAACTCGCCGTCCATCATCGCCGTCATTGCCTCCGACCACCTCCTTCTCCCCTTGATCACCAGAACTGACCACCACCCTCCTCTACTACCAGCACCATCGTCTCCAGCAACAGCCAGCCACCTCAAACCCTTGCCGCGCCACTGTTCCTCGCTGCCGGCGCCCCATCGCCGTCGAGCCGTCGTGGTTGCCCCCTGGTGTCTCCCGGTAAGCATCTCTATCTTTCCATTTGTACTGGATTCCCCTCGCTGGTCGTGTTTGCGTATATCGTATTGTTGCTAACTTCGTTGCCGATGACTTTTGCCGGATTCCGACCGTGCCGTCGTCCGAACCCGATGCTCCAGCGAAGCCCCCTGGTCCGTGTGATTCCAGTGACCCCTGTTGGGACTCAATCCGTGGCCCGTGCTTCCAGAACGCAGCTTCTCTGACATCGCATCCGTGTTTCGGTTTGCGGAACCGCCGAGGCAAGTATCCGAATACTTGCTTAACATGCTACAAACTTAATAATCATGTTACCTGTTATAATCGCACGACTTGATGATAATTATAATCATCCGTAACGATAAATCATTATAGTGGTTACTTGTAGTTAATCGGTATGCTATCAATTTCACACTTTAACTAATTAACCAATTGGCACATCATTGCTTAAATTGCAAGCTCATTCTTGTAACTATTATTATGCTGTAATTTAATGGTTTCATTGCTTCGTGTTAATAATACTGTTTTACCCTGGAAATTGTTGCACCCTAAAGACGATTGAACCTGTTAATAAGAGAATACAAACATCACTGTCGTTATACGGAATATTGTGGTTAATTACTGTTTCATGATGCTGTCCGCTATTGATCATATACCTGATTGCACCTGACACATGTTCTGACACACCGGACACAACACCCTGTACATATCGACTCTACCTGTGGAAAGTAACCTGACCTGTTACCTGATCTCATGCCTAATGCCGACAAACCTAACCATTCCTGCTGTCGACCCAGACAGACCTACGGTTACTTGACCTTGCGTCGGCATTAGTCCTCGACTACTGAATACCTGACTTGACATACATAGTTTGGGGGTATGGGGAAATCAAAGGTGAAACCGACTTGTAACTCAACAGTTCGATATATTGTTCTGATCAGTCTTACGGGCTTGGCCGGTCCGGGAGTGATGATGCTGACATCACTCGTCTATCCTACTACCTTTTACTGCTTAGCGGCACGTCTCGGACTCAGCCCCGAGGATCATGACCGTGGTCCCGGGCCCGCACGGGATACTATTGAGTTACATCGACGATTCATCAATTGGTTTCAAAGACTATAGAGTAGAAAACCTGATAGGACAGTTTAGTCACTACTGCACATTACCCGGTTCATGACTTCTTATTACTGCTTTATTCATGTTCATGCTTGCATTGTTTATTACCGTGTTTATGCTATATACTTGATATCATGACGCGCTGACGTCTGGGTTTTGCATGGCCCAGATTCCGTACCCTTGACGTCGACCGAGCAGGAGTACTTCAGCCAGCAGGCTGAACTGTGAGTTCTTGAGAGTTTAGTTTATTTATGTCATTTCATTTCCAGATGTGAGCCCGCATTATGGGACATACTGTTTATTCATTGTATTGGATCTTTAGCTTCCGCACTTATTGTTTATTGATTCTTGTTATTATGGATTTGGACATGTATTAGTTTAGTTTATTTTCTGTTCTTGATATCTTTACAACCGTAACGTGACTGTGGATGGATACTTCCTACCCACAGGTAGCATGGTTGGCTGTGTCACGTGCCCAAATCTTGCGTACTCTGGGAAGCGGGGCGTGACATGGTTTTATGGTATCAGAGCCATAGGTTAGTTGGGTTGACTCTTTGTAGTTGGGTATTGCACCCGATACACGAATCAGAATACCCGTGATTAGGAAACATGTCCTGCCACCTTGACAGTTTTACCGTTCTTGAATCATTCTTCCAGATTATGTCGACATGCAAACTTACTTTGCATTGTTAATTCGAAAACCTAACTTCTTGTTATCTCTAGGACTTAGGCGACTTGGGTAGAGTTAAGTAATTGCGGCTATGATACCGCGGCATAGCTACAATGCAGCACTCTATTTAAGTATCTTGGAGTTCTAGTCTTAATTTATATATTGAATCTATCATCATGCTAACGTTGTTTGTTTTGATTTCAGGATCATGGCAGATAAGAATTTCAAGACGTATCAGAGGCGTGTGGATGAAGCCGCCATGCTAGGAGTGATACGAGGGATGTTGGAAAATCAGAAGAGGCAAACTGAGCTGATCCAACAGCAAGCCGATTCATTTCAGGAGGGTTTGCAGGCTATGCAGCAGTCTGTAAACACCGCTGTAGCGAAGCCAGTTGACCGGGTAGGGACCGTGGCAGATTTCAGACGGTTGGGTCCTACTACTTTCACTGGCTTGGAGGAGCCGTTGCCAGCCGAGCAGTGGCTCGTGGACACAGAGAATTTATTGATTGCGGCGCAGATCCCAGCAGACAAGAGAGTTGATGTGGTGCGCATTCAGCTGGTGGATTATGCCCGAGAGTGGTGGCTTGTGGAGGAGACCCGCCTGTCCAAGCCAATCAGTTGGGCGGATTTCTCCAAAAGCTTCTTGGAAAAGTTCTTCCCGCGGACTGCACGGGAGGAAATGGAGGAGAGATTTATTGGGCTGAAACAAAGTGGAGCAGCTGTGGATGTGCATGCAGCGGAGTGGACGAGACTTAGCCGTTTCGCTGGACCCTTAGTCGCCAAGGAGGCAGACAGGGCGCGAAGGTTCTTGCGCAGTTTGGATGTGGACATCCAGAGGCAGATTGTCTCCCTGGGTTTGACCACTTTCTCGCAGGTTCTTACGGCAGCTAGAGAGCAACAGAGTTTATCAGGATCGAAAGGGAACCTTCACCAGACAGCGGTTGCGGCCAGGAAGCCTACATTTGTACCTAACCGAGATCATGGGCGCAGAGGTATTCCAGTGGACCGTCGAAGTGTAGCGCCAATGAAGAAGCCTGTGATCGTTGATCGAAGGAAGAGCGTGACCTGTGCCTACTGCCACTTACCTGGGCACTTGCATAAGGAGTGTAGAAGAAGACTGGGACTTTGCTTGGTTTGTGGAGCAGCCGATCATGCAGTCAGTGCTTGTCCGTCGAAGCTTCGCACGAGAGATGATATACAGAAGCCTCCGCAGAGACCGTTCCAAGGGCAGAAGCAGTTGACACAAGGACCCAACCAGGGTCGAGCTTTCACTTTGACAGCTGAGGAAGCCAAGGCATCAGGAGAAGTGGTTTCAGGTACTGTACTCGTTCGTGGTTTTCCCGCTTTGGCATTATTTGATTCCGGAGCATCCCACTGTTTTATGTCATCAAATTTTATAACTACACACTCGATCACTTGCACGACCCTGTCTAGTTTTTGGGACATACACACTGGGAATGGGAAAATCATAGCTAGTAAAGAATGTAGAGACTGTACTGTTGTTGTTTGTGGACGGGAGCTTTTTGCGGATTTCTTGGTGATTGATACGGGCAGTTATGAAGTAGTCTTGGGAATGGATTTTCTTGGCACTTTCCACGCACGCATTGATTGTAGGGCAAGGAAAGTAATTTTCCAGATTCCTGGACACCCTGAGTTTACTTTCATCGGAGGAAGCAGTTCTGTCGGGCCAGTCGAGTTTAGGGCTAGGCCGACGAACAATGTTCTTGCGGCTTTGGTTGCGGATAGAAAGGAAGAGCCGGCAGTTGTCCGCGACTTTATGGATGTGTTCGAAGATATTTCAGGCCTACCGCCGAAGCGAGATGTGGAGTTTGCGATTGACCTCATTCCTGGTGCAGCGCCAGTATCAAAGTCTTATTATCCTATGGCACCGGTGGAATTGGAAGAAGTTAAGAAACAAGTGGGTGAATTACTCGAGAAGGGATGGATTCGAAGCAGCAACTCACCTTGGGGAGCTCCAGTGCTTTTAGTAAGGAAGAAGGATGGCACGAGAAGAATGTGCATCGATTACCGAGAATTAAACCGGGTGACTATTAAGAACAAGTACCCGATCCCTCGCATTGGAGAACTTTTTGAGCAGCTTAGTGGCGCGAGGGTATTCTCGAAACTGGACTTACGATCAGGATATCATCAGGTCCGAGTGAAGGCAGAAGACATTGGCAAGACGGCGTTTCGAACTCGGTATGGGCATTTCGAGTATTTAGTGATGCCCTTCGGAGTGACTAATGCGCCGGCAATATTTATGGACTTGATGAACAGGATCTTTTCACCGTTCTTGGACCAGTTTATTGTGGTATTCATTGACGATATTCTGGTGTACTCGAAGAGTCCGGAGGAGCATGCTGAACACTTAAGGATCGCACTGCAAACGCTGAGACAGGAGAAATTATTTGCGAAGATGAGTAAGTGCGAATTCTGGTTGGAGGAAGTGAAGTTTTTGGGGCATGTCGTGTCGGGCGATGGAATCGCCGTTGATCCCGAGAAGATTGCAGCAGTTCGAGATTGGCCTGTTCCAAAGAATGTTGCAGAGATAAGAAGTTTCCTTGGACTCGCCGGTTACTACAGAAGATTTGTGGAGAACTTCGCTCGTGTAGCTGAGCCGTTAACCAAGCTTACGCGTAAGGAGGTACCGTTTGTTTGGACAGATGGATGCGCATTGGCCTTCGAGACGTTGAAGCAGAAATTGATAACCGCCCCTATCCTAACCGTACCTGATTCTTCGGGGGGACTGGTGATTCACAGCGACGCATCTGGAAAGGGATTGGGATGTGTTCTGATGCAGAATGGGAAAGTCGTCGCTTACGCATCGAGACAGCTGAAGACTCATGAGCAGAACTACCCGACTCACGACTTGGAGCTTGCAGCCGTGATCTTCGCCCTGAAGATTTGGAGACACTACCTTCTGGGCGAGAGAGTTGAAGTCTTTACGGATCACAAGAGTTTGAAATATGTGTTCACTCAGAAGGAGTTGAACATGAGGCAACGCAGATGGTTGGAGCTGATGGCCGACTACGACATTGATCTTAAGTACCATCCGGGAAAAGTTAACGTCGTGCCAGATGCGCTAAGTCGGTTACCAGCAATTCAGTTATTGACTGCACAGAGAGAGATCATTGAGGAGTTTCGGAGATTTGACTTGGAGGTTGTGCTACCGCGTGCTACAGGACAGTTGATGCAGTTACAAGTACAATCGTCCTTAGTTGAGAAGATTAAAGCGGCGCAATCGCAGGATCCTAGACTGCAAAAGTTTCGAGAGCAGGTTGGAGCCGGACTACGAACCGATCTACTGATCCATGAGGATGGTTCGTTGAGATATGGTAGCCGTCTTTGTGTGCCAAAAGGAGATGTGCGTGAAGAGCTTATGAGGGAGGCACACAGTTCAGCTTACTCTGTACATCCAGGAGGGACAAAGATGTACCGAGATATTCGACAGCATTTCTGGTGGGAAGGTATGAAACGGGAAATTGCTCGTTTCGTGGCTAGATGCTTGGTGTGTCAGCAAGTCAAGGCTGAACACCAAAGGGTTGCTGGTTTGTTGCAACCACTTCCGATTCCTCAATGGAAGTGGGAACATATAACCATGGATTTCGTGACGGCTTTACCGCGGAGTCCAAAGGGCAACAATGCAGTATGGGTGATTGTCGATCGGTTGACCAAGGCAGCTCACTTTATTCCGTTTCGGGTTGGTCAATCGACAGAGACCCTGGCAGAGCGGTACATGCAGGAGATTGTCAGATTGCATGGAGTACCGGTAAGCATCGTGTCCGACCGGGACACTCGGTTCTTGTCACACTTTTGGAGGAGTTTACAAGATAGTTTGGGGACTCGATTGAAGTTCAGCACAGCTTATCACCCCCAGACTGACGGACAATCAGAGAGAACGATTCAGACCCTTGAAGATATGTTGAGGGCTTGCATGTTAGACTTTAAAGGTTCTTGGGAAGATCATCTACACCTGGTGGAGTTTTCGTACAACAATAGCTTCCAAGCGACAATTCAGATGGCCCCGTTCGAAGCATTGTATGGTCGTAAGTGCCGTTCACCTGTATGTTGGGATGATGTGGGTGAACGAAGGTTGCTAGGGCCAGATTTGGTGGTGCAGACCGTCGAGAAGGTGAATGCGATCAGAAAGCATATGAAGGCAGCTCAAGACAGACAGAAGAGTTGGGCCGACACGTCAAGAAGACCTCTAGAGTTCGCCGTGGGCGATTTGGTATTCCTGAAGATATCACCGACTAGGGGGGTGATTCGTTTTGGAAGTCGGGGAAAGCTCAGTCCCCGATTCGTTGGACCTTTCGAGATATTGGAGCGTGTCGGAGCGGTATCGTACCGGTTGGCGTTACCATCGTCATTAGCGGGAGTTCATGATGTGTTTCATGTGTCTCAACTACGGAGGTATGTTCGCGATGAGACTCATGTTTTGGATCATTCGGAGTTGACTGTACGAGAGGACCTGACTTTTGAGGAACGACCAGTCGAGATCAAGGATCGAAGAGAAAAGGTTCTTAAGAACAAGGTTATCCCTCTGGTGCTAGTTTCTTGGGGTAACCGATCGCATGGAGAATCTACTTGGGAGCGAGAAGACGAGATCCGGCAGAAATTCCCTTATCTTTTCCAGTAGTTAGTTATCTTGTATTCTTGGAATTTCGAGGACGAAATTCTTTAGTAGTTGGGTATGATGTAACACCCGAGCCCAATAATACTATGTATATTACTAGTTGAAGGTTATTTATCGCTCTTTCCAATTTTCCTGATTTTCTGGTGTTTATTGCTAAATTTTACCCGGTTAAGTCATTTTGGCACATAACAAATTTTAACTCCGAAAATGAAATTTAAGATGTCCATGTTGGCCTACTCGTCGCCACTAGTCGCGTGGTAGCGTCCGCGTGTCGAGATTCCGTTCCGTTTGGCTAAACGGGCAAGTTTGGGCGACTACGCGCGCGTGCAAGTGTCCGACTTGGGGGCATGCATTTTAATCTTTAAACACCTATTTTCGAAATTTGGAACCCGCTTAAAATTCTATAATTTGAATTTGGAACATTTGGGCGCAACCCGGGCGCGATTTGGAAATGTTTCATTTCGCGCCAAAAAGGGCCCGTTTCAATTTAATATCATAAAACTATAATATACGAATAAAATCCTTTAACAGTTAAATCCTTAAAATCCTTTCCAAAATATTTCCCCCATCCAATCATCGAACTCCAATTCTTGCGAGTGGGGCCCCTCTCAGCCGCTTCTCTCTACCTCTCTCCTCATTCTCTCTCTCTCTCTATCTCATCGAATCTCAATTCCTCTCTCCAATCTCCCTCTCTCTCCTCATTCCCTCTCTCTCTCTTCCTTTATATAAAAACCATGCAGCAGCCGCCTCCCCGAACCCACCTTCAGCACGAGAAATCGCCACGAACCCTAACCCTAGCTCACGCAGACCTCACCGCCGGCCGCCTCGCGACCTCGCCGTCGCCGCCCTCACCACCACGACCTCCACCGCACTCGCCTACCCTCTTCCTCCCGTTCGCCCACTCCTTCCCGCGCCTGCAACCTTCTCCCGACGCCTCCATCCCTCGCGACCTCGCCGTCGACGTCGACTCCGACCGCCGAGGCCTCCCGCGACTCCCTTGCACCCTCCTCGTCGAGACCTCGCCGTCACCTCCTCCTTCCCCTTCCCGACGACCCTGCACCAACTTCCCCGACACCAACCCAACACCCTATCGCCGGGAAACTCGCCGTCCATCATCGCCGTCATTGCCTCCGACCACCTCCTTCTCCCCTTGATCACCAGAACTGACCACCACCCTCCTCTACTACCAGCACCATCGTCTCCAGCAACAGCCAGCCACCTCAAACCCTTGCCGCGCCACTGTTCCTCGCTGCCGGCGCCCCATCGCCGTCGAGCCGTCGTGGTTGCCCCCTGGTGTCTCCCGGTAAGCATCTCTATCTTTCCATTTGTACTGGATTCCCCTCGCTGGTCGTGTTTGCGTATATCGTATTGTTGCTAACTTCGTTGCCGATGACTTTTGCCGGATTCCGACCGTGCCGTCGTCCGAACCCGATGCTCCAGCGAAGCCCCCTGGTCCGTGTGATTCCAGTGACCCCTGTTGGGACTCAATCCGTGGCCCGTGCTTCCAGAACGCAGCTTCTCTGACATCGCATCCGTGTTTCGGTTTGCGGAACCGCCGAGGCAAGTATCCGAATACTTGCTTAACATGCTACAAACTTAATAATCATGTTACCTGTTATAATCGCACGACTTGATGATAATTATAATCATCCGTAACGATAAATCATTATAGTGGTTACTTGTAGTTAATCGGTATGCTATCAATTTCACACTTTAACTAATTAACCAATTGGCACATCATTGCTTAAATTGCAAGCTCATTCTTGTAACTATTATTATGCTGTAATTTAATGGTTTCATTGCTTCGTGTTAATAATACTGTTTTACCCTGGAAATTGTTGCACCCTAAAGACGATTGAACCTGTTAATAAGAGAATACAAACATCACTGTCGTTATACGGAATATTGTGGTTAATTACTGTTTCATGATGCTGTCCGCTATTGATCATATACCTGATTGCACCTGACACATGTTCTGACACACCGGACACAACACCCTGTACATATCGACTCTACCTGTGGAAAGTAACCTGACCTGTTACCTGATCTCATGCCTAATGCCGACAAACCTAACCATTCCTGCTGTCGACCCAGACAGACCTACGGTTACTTGACCTTGCGTCGGCATTAGTCCTCGACTACTGAATACCTGACTTGACATACATAGTTTGGGGGTATGGGGAAATCAAAGGTGAAACCGACTTGTAACTCAACAGTTCGATATATTGTTCTGATCAGTCTTACGGGCTTGGCCGGTCCGGGAGTGATGATGCTGACATCACTCGTCTATCCTACTACCTTTTACTGCTTAGCGGCACGTCTCGGACTCAGCCCCGAGGATCATGACCGTGGTCCCGGGCCCGCACGGGATACTATTGAGTTACATCGACGATTCATCAATTGGTTTCAAAGACTATAGAGTAGAAAACCTGATAGGACAGTTTAGTCACTACTGCACATTACCCGGTTCATGACTTCTTATTACTGCTTTATTCATGTTCATGCTTGCATTGTTTATTACCGTGTTTATGCTATATACTTGATATCATGACGCGCTGACGTCTGGGTTTTGCATGGCCCAGATTCCGTACCCTTGACGTCGACCGAGCAGGAGTACTTCAGCCAGCAGGCTGAACTGTGAGTTCTTGAGAGTTTAGTTTATTTATGTCATTTCATTTCCAGATGTGAGCCCGCATTATGGGACATACTGTTTATTCATTGTATTGGATCTTTAGCTTCCGCACTTATTGTTTATTGATTCTTGTTATTATGGATTTGGACATGTATTAGTTTAGTTTATTTTCTGTTCTTGATATCTTTACAACCGTAATGTGACTGTGGATGGATACTTCCTACCCACAGGTAGCATGGTTGGCTGTGTCACGTGCCCAAATCTTGCGTACTCTGGGAAGCGGGGCGTGACAAAAAGGTAGTGACTAAAGACATATAAAAGGATTTGGAGAGATGACAACGAAATATACGGTTACAGTCATGAATCTGATAATGGAAGAGGCATTACTAGGAATACCCGGATACCCCTTCGAAACATTTTCATGTTTCAGTTTCACTATGCATTGTTAGTTGAAAACTGATTTCCCAATTAGATCCTTACTCCAGGGTATGTATTTACCAGGTTTGATTCTCACATCTGTATGGTTTTACAGATGATGAGTGGGAGTAAGTTATTGGGAATTAGGTGATCATCCTCATTATATCGGGATTCGTTGTAATTGGTGATATTTGAGGAAATCGCCTGGGTTTTTGCTGGACGGCAAATATTTAGTTTTGAATATCCGTTGTTATGCACCAATTTCAAACTGATATATCTGTATGTTTATTTTATAATGTGAGATATAACTTTTTGAAATTATGTCCATGGCATTTACCTATATCAGTTGATGGTTAGGTAAGGAGCATTAAACAGCGGTGTAGTTCTTCTTAACCATAGTACAGTTTTCAACCTATGATGCACAGGGTTTGAGTTAATCAACTCAGTGGACTTATACAAAGCATTGTATGTTGTCCAGTGTCCATTAGGACAAAGGGGTTTGTCCTCGTACTGTATTCTGTTTACTTGAGACTTCTCTAGTTTTTAGACAAGTATTTCGTAGAAATACAAGGTCCAAGTTTTGAGAAGTTATAGGTATATGAATAAAGTAGAGAACCAGGTGTTGCAAGTATATGGATTCTTCAAGGTGATCGAAGATGTAGATACTTGTATTTGGTATTCAGTTGATAGTAATGGTTTAGAGAACTTGCTTCTCTTTCGGGTTACACATATCTGTATGCACTCCTAAGTTGAGTAATGCTGACCGGCCTCTTTCCATTTAGTTGACATGCACTGGAGACAGCTACATGATTTGAATCTGGTTCCAATTAAATCAGTGCCTCTGTTTCTATATTGTATATAGAATGGCTCATATCTTAACGATGTTAAGGTATATGGAGTTGTCCGGCTTATGCTTAAAACCAGACTCTGGATAACTCAAGGCACGTTTCTGTAATGGCTGTTTGTGGGTTAACCCAGGCTATGACGAGTGTTAACTTTCTACCATCTGGAAGATCAATAATGATATTGTTCTTGACTCGCCACAGTTTTGATAAAATGGACTTTTTCAGAAAACAGTAGTGGGAGTATGGTAGAACTGGAAGTGATTCCAGAACCACAAATGATTACTGAAAATTTAATAGGACCTAAAGATTCAATCGAGTTTGACATTCCATTAGCCACTCCGCAGATATGGTGGGTAACCTCTGGCGCACGAGAGGTGCTTCGGTATTCTCAAAGACGGTGACAGGGAGGTTCTTATTTACCCAGACTTGCCATTACTGCTGTTCTAGACTATGAGACCCGGCAGGAGGGTGAGTATAGCGTCGTTCTAAACTAGCTTTAGAAGTGCACGTGTATATGACTTTTCCAGAGGGTTGTTATAGTCAGTGGGAGCCGCGGAAGCATAGTGGACAAGTAGCTTATGTCTATTTATAGACTAAAGCAGATATAGCGGAGATAGATCATCTATTTTTGATGTTACAGTCATAGGCTTTGACTTCATCAGAATAGGGGATGGATCTGTTAAGAAAGTAGTACGGTGTGATGTCCTGGTATTTGGATGACATACACACAGTAGGAAGTAAAATTCCTATACTACGATCGGTTATACTGTGGTAGTTGATTTATCTTAAAGAATAATTTATAACCGCAATCAAGAACGGCGTCGCTTGGTAGCTAGCCGGTGAGTACGGGTCGGTCCACAGAGATTTTATGAATTTCCTAATTGTTCTTACGAGTTAATTCTGATTGGTGTCGGATTGATTAAATCTAAAAACTAAATTTATCTAGATCTAAATCTTGTTAGGGTTAGGTTTAGGTTAAGTTTGGAAATGCAAAGATTTCCTCACCGCTTTCTATACCCAAATTAAGATCTTTTTAGGAGTTATGGTAATTATTAACAAAGAGGATTAGTACCATCGGGAAGAAACATTGTTTCTTCCTCTAGGTTCTTGTCCTTCCTTTCTTAATCCTTACCCTAACCTCCATGGAAAACGCGCTCAACCGGGCCTTTATACTACAGTATCACCGCTACCTCGTGGGATAGGATGCCGTAGGGAGCGGTGTGTGCATGTATGCATGGAGTCCTATAAAAACGTGTGATGGGCAAGAAAGGGGTGAGAGATTTTCATCTCTCAAGCCTTCCCCAAAGCTAACCCTAACAAGCGAGGAGACTATTCGCTCATTAGGGAATTGAAGAACATATCTAAACTATCTATCTAGGGCAAGGAATTAAAGATCTAACTAGGGCAGATAAGAAATTACCTAGGGCAGATAATAAAATTAACTAGGGCAAATAAAAAGAACTACTTACAAATTGATGCACTCTTCATTCATTGCAGAAATTACAGATTTGAATTTTTAGATATAAAATGAGGCACAAGAAGATGCATGATCTAATACAAGATTTAGGATTCCTATTTATAGAGGATAGAAACCCTAGGGTTACAATCGACTCGCACATCTGCTATTACAAAAATATCCCTAGGAAGACTAGTCAACGCGCCGCCAGACAGTTTGGAAATTTTTCGCCACTACGGGCTTAGCCCGGCCGCGGAACCGCGACCATAGGCCAGGTTTGGCCGCGGTTCTGCGGCCAAATGAAGGGCTTGAATGCTTCAATTTGCTGTGCTGGTTCTGGTCTTGTTTGTCTTCCTATTTCTTTGGTTGGTTCTTCAGAATATCTTCCATTTCTCTTCCAGATCTCTACAGTGAGTAATTGTAGTGGACTTTTACCATTCGCTTCGTGTCGAAATCTTGAACCTTGCGCTGCCTTGTACTTTGTGAACTGATCTTCGTGTAGGCTTGATCAAGATTCTTCTATTTGTTGGTCATAGTCTCACTTTTGTATCGTCTTTTATCTTTTTCACTGTTTTTGTTCCGAGAACCTGTTACCTGTAACTATGTAGCAGACATGGGTCAAAAGCACCTGTTTATTTGTAAAATGCATAAGAATGGGGAATATAATAATGAAATATTATGATATGAACAAATACCCCCAAACTTATCTTTTGCTCGTCCTCGAGCAAACCTAGTTTTATTCTCAACAAAAACCTAACCTCACTTTCGCAGGGAATCGCGATTGCACTGAGCTCGTGCAACAAGCCGTTAAACCTCTAGGTGTCCCTAGTAGGAGGAGTGTTGTCTCCTGAGGGTTTTCAGCGGATACTACCCACAGAATCCTATCAATTCGGCCTATTGACTTTTATTCTCCAATTAGGTTTTCCAACAAGGAAATCTATTATTTTCGACTCATAAATTATCCACCCGTATGTTTCACGCTTCCTTATCATTTATCTTAAGATTGTATATATTCTTATGAATTTACTTAGCTTTTGGCATCTTTTAAGCTTTCCTTCTAGGGTTCTATCTCAACTTAGGAATTTTTATCATCTCTACTAAAGATACAAGTCCTATTCTTCATTCCTATCTCTTATCTAAACCCCAATCACATACCTTTACTTGTGTGTATATATAACCTCTACACTTGGAAATTCAAATCAAGCTATCATACTCTTGTCAGTCGTCCAAAGCACTTCTTAATTGGTGAATTTTTAGATGAATTTTGCTTACACATCCTTTATGCGACTGTTAATACTTCTTGAGGTACCAACAACCGATTACAAAATGTGTTTGCACATTAAAGCGTAATTCCTAGTCTTTGTAACACCTAAGGCTTAGCAATGACTCCCAAACCAGTTGGTCTAAGGCACTAGGTGATGAAGCACCATCGCTAAATATTTTTTCTATTAATGCAGCCTTAAGTAATCATAAAAACCAGTGTTCATTTTTTTACTATCTCTTTATTCACACTTGTATTTTTATTTTTCTTCGTACTAAGGACTTTAGACAAGAGCATTTCAAGGTCTCTTCTACTATTCCAAGTTTCAAGGTTCGTGTTTGTGCAATTTGTAGGGTATATATTTTCACAATTTAGACTTAAGCTATGAATTATTTTTCAAACTTACACTTTAATAAAAACATCAATACTTTTCCCTTGTTTTAACTTAGCCCAAGAAGTCAACTCGAAATTTGCTTATTTCTAAATAAACTACAAAGACATATACTTTCTACCGTTAAATTTTTAAGAAAGGTTATTTTTAGGGTTTTTAATTTACTAAGTCTAGGATCTAGTTGTTCCTAGCTAGTTAACCTTTTTGTCAAACTCAAGTCATTTCTGGCCAAAATTGAATACTTTAATTTTTATAATTTTTCAATTTTTATGGGTTTTAAAATAAGTATGCAAATGCAAAAATATACACATGAATGCGAAAGAAGAAGGATTACCGAGCATACCCCCAAACTTAAACTTGACAGTGTCCTCACTGTCAGGCTACACCAAGAGGGTCAAAATTGTCGGTACTCCCCTGTTTATTTGTAGGGTTACTAGGCACACTCAAGAGGTTCCACAAGGCATCAACCATGCCAAAATCAAATTTTTCATGTGCCTAAGAATCCTATGCAAGATCGTTAACTAGAGATTAGGCGAAACAACAAGCAAGCAAACTACTTTGCTACTTAGTGAATGGAAATACAACCTTTGTAGATCCGGTCCTCCACTTCTAAAGCTCCGTGTTGACGTCCCTCCGCTGCGATCATCGGGATCCCGGACTCTAGCAATGGTTTCGTCGGAGAAATGAGCGGGCTAGGTCGTTGACTTCGAGGCCGAAGATGATCTACGTCGGAGAGACTCAAACTCAAGCTATTCCTTCACTTGGTCAAAAACTTTATGAAGAGAACACCCTATACTACATGGCAAGTGGTAGAGGATGAAGAAATAGAAAGTGGGTTCACTTTAGAATTGGATTTCTCACTCTTTTTCTCATGGCACCATTGGAGCTAGCAAGCTTTTGTGAGCTTGATGAAGATGATGAAGAAGAAAGAATCATATCAATAATAAAGATAATTCCATCCAAATGAAACTTATCCTTTCATTTATGGCACCATGGTTGAGTTAAGCCCTCATGCTTAACTCATGTAGAGAATTAACCAAAGCATTAGGTTAAGGGTTAGGTCAACTAATATCTTGAACAAATGACAAAAGAGTTGACTTTGTCAATGTTTATCAAGCTTCATGAAGCTTGATAACTTTGACCAAAGTCACACTCTTTTGTTATATGCTTAGGAAAATAGTAAACCCTAATCTAACCTTGATTTGGTTCAAGTCTCATACACACAACTTGTTTGTATCATCAAGCATGATACAAACATGTACACTTGCATATACCACATATAAACAATGTGCACATTCAAGTGAGAAAATCAATCTTAAGTGAACCAATACTAGTTAATGTAAAGTAATATATCAAATATATAATTATACATTAAATCATTAAATCAACACTTGATTTAACGATCCGGTCATATCGTATATAATCGACTAATATCAATAGTAACAACTTATCGAATCAACACTTGATCCGATAACCCGGCTATATCGCATACAACCGATCAATGTCACAAATCGCGAGAATAGAATACAGTATCACATACTGGTATTATCCTCGGTCCCGCACATATCTCATATGCGCTCCTATTTCGTTTCGCTTGAGCCAGGAAACCCCTGTGTAGGACTCTAAAGACTCGTCAATACGCCGGCAGTAGGTGATGATCATATCAAACACCCACAAGCCGCAAGCGGTCTGCCAAACGTAACGGCCACCCGGGTATTGAGCAATCAGAAGATCAACGAGCAAGCCCGCTCACACTCCTGTGAATCCAACCAGTAACACTACCGTACAGTCCGGTCTCTTCGTATGATATGTCGCATATCTCGTCTAGGGGTGGTAAACGTCATACCCCAATAACTCGATAAGTCGTGTCGATATGAGGCTCATAACGGGTCGAGAAACTATTGGTAACACTTACCAGTAAATCCCTAAAACAGCCTTGGCTAAGGACTTCCTGTTATAGCCAATCGAGCACAGCGCAACATCAACTCCCTATACCGGGAGAGACGAAACCCCTCCTATCGCTCATTGCCTCCATGTGACTCGGGACTGTACCCAAAAGCCACCTTTTTGCACGCCCTCTTGGACGTGGTATGATGGAAATCAAAGCACAGTGGGAATCACACAAGACTCTATGACGATCTCGGGTCTACAGACTAACCTGTACCAGTGTCACCAGAGAACTGCCATCTGACGTAAGGTATAATACCATCTGGGAGTTCTCGGCGAGTCCGTCCAGTGTACCCAGTCTCCACTGAGCACCCGTATATCATCTCTGATGTCAAACACCAATGGATATGGGATCATCCATCGCCCATCTGTATGGGTCGAGAAGGTATACGCTAGTCTACTCTGGTATATCGATGCCCCGTCTCGATACACCCACGACTAGGGACTTTGAAGGATATACTTATGGACTACCACGTCCCCACTAGTATGATCCGCATCATAGTCCAGGTAGTCAAGTACACATCCTAAGGGCTTTACCAACATGTAACAGAGAGACAATCAGTGTACACGTTAAGGTAAAGAGTAACCAGATAGCATACTATCATATCGAGCAAGAAAGTCATCCCTATATATGTCCAAGCATCCACTACAATATACATCCTATGTATAGTAATGGCCTTTAGGGCATACATATAACTAACAATATTATTATTATTATTATTTTTGATTTTTTTATTGTTAATAGAAAAAGAAAACAAATATATATATATATGTATATATATATAAAATAAGGTCCTCCCCAAACTAAACAAGGCCTTACACAGGCCAAAGGTTAGCACCAACTATTCAAAAATTCTATCGTGATAATGATAGGGTTGGTGAAAGAATGGGCTGTAGAGAAAGAATGGGGTGTAGAGAAAAGGTTAGTGCCTAATTTTATATCCCCGGCAACAGCGCCATTTGATTTATCTGAAAGAATAATTTATAACCGTAATCAAGAACGGCGTCGCTTGGTAGCTAGCCGGTGAGTACGGGTCGGTCCACAGGGATTTTGTGAATTTCCTAATTGTTCTTACGTGTTAATTCCGATTGGTGTCGGATTGATTAAATCTAAAAACTAAATTTATCTAGATCTAAATCTTGCTAGGGTTAGGTTTAGGTTAAGTTTGGAAATGCAAAGATTTCTTCACCGCTTTCTATACCCAAATTAAGATCTCTTTAGGAGTTATGGTAATTATTAACAAAGGGGATTAATACCATCGGGAAGAAACGATGTTTCTTCCTCTAGGTTTTTGTCCTTCCTTTCTTAATCCTTACCCTAACCTCCATGGAAAACATGCTCAACCGGGCCTTTATACTACGGTATCACCGCTACCTCGTAGGATAGGATGCCGTAAGGAGCGGTGTGTGCATGTATGCATGGAGTCCTATAAAAACGTGTGATGGGCAAGAAAAGGGTGAGGGTTCTTCATCTCTCAAGCCTTCCCCAAAGCTAACCCTAATAAGCGAGGAGACTACTCGCTCATTAGGGAATTGAAGAACATATCTAAACTATCTATCTAGGGCAAGGAATTAAAGATCTAACTAGGGCAGATAAGAAATTACCTAGGGCAGTGTTCATACCATAATATTGCATTATTATATTCCCCATTCTTATTCGTTTTATAAATAAACATGTGCTTTTGACGCATGTCTGCTACATATTACAGGTTACAGGTTCTTGGACAGAAAACAGTGGAAACGATGAAAAGACGATGCAAAAGTGGATTTTGACCAACAAACAGAAGACTCTTGATCAAGCCTACATCAAAGATAAAATTCACAAAGTACAAGGCAATGTAAGGTCCAAGATTACAAAGCGAACGGTTAAAAGTCCACCGTAATTATTCACTGGAGATCTGGAAGAAACATAGAAGCTATTTTAATAAAAGAACCAAATAATAAGGAAGCCCAAAGACAGAAGAGCCAACAAAGGAAATTTCAAGGCCCAATACTTCCTTTTAAAGAGACAGAGACATAAAATTTTACCAAAGCTTGAAGTCTACTTTGACTAGGTCTTCCTAAGGATATTTTGGTAAATGTAGACGTGCGAATCAATTGTAGCCTAGGGTTTCCTATCCTCTATAAATAGGAACTCTAAATCATTATAAAGGCTATGCCTCCCTATGCCTCCTTTTAATAATAAAATTCAGATTTCTTTTGGAGAGCATCGATGCCTCTTTTCATATCATGAATTCAGATTTGACAACTCTGTGTTGATGTTTGGAGAGAGCCATCTGTAAAGTAAGTAGGTAATTTCAATTCTTGCCCTAGGTAATTTTTCATTCTCTGCCCTAGATTAAATTTAATTCCTTGCCCTAGTTAGATAGTTATATCTTTAATTCAATTGCCCTAGATTAATTTAGTTTTTAGATTTAATTAATCCATTCACACTGTTTGGAATTAACTCGTAAGAGCGATTAGGAAATTCACAACATCCCTGTGGACCGACCCGTACTCACCGGCTAGCTGCAAAGCGACGCCGTTCTTGATTGCGGTAATAGATAGTTTTTGAGACAAATCAAATGGCGCCGTTGCCGGGGATGGCGTGTTATTTCCTTTTCGCAATTTCGGGTTAATCAAAATTCAAAAAAATCATAAAAATCCGAAAAATCAAAAAAATATAAAAATATATCATCTGTTATTTTTGGAAAGGGTATTTTTGTGTGAATTTTACAGGATCTACGAACAAATTCAGATCTGGAAATCTACAGACATCAAAACAGCAAATATCAAATCCGAACAAACAGAGGAATATCACAATAGACAACAGAAGTAATTTGGAGGACCGAGTCAAAAAGAAGAATCGCGGTGATCTGGTAAAAAAAAAAAACCTGCCGATTCTACCATCCCGCGGCGGATCCGCGGTCGGAGGCGCAATTCGCGGCGGTTCCGCGGTGGAGGTGACAGATCAGTTGCCCAAAAAAGGGCAGAAGCGCGGAAGAAGGGAAAAAAAACAAAAGTTCCTACACTGAAAATCTCTGTGAGTTTTCTCTCTCCTCCTCTGCAAATCTCGATATATCTTCTGTAAAATTTGCCTGCAGGATTTCTTTGCGCTTAAAAAATCTTTTCCCTTCCAAATAACAAATCTCTGCAGGATTCTTTGCGCCGTAAATAAAATAAAAATCTTTGATTGCAAGTGATTTACTGTTTTGCATATTTTTAAAACTGACTTTAAGGGGCTTTTGACCAATTCAGATTGGGTGGGGATTTCATTATCCTTCCCAGGACCCCAGAAATCACATAAGGCATATGCATTGACCATCTATTAATTAAAAAAATACTAGACTCAGCCCTAAGGACTTCGAGCTCAATAGGACAGAGGACTAGTTATAGGCATCAGCCGTTTATCCTAACCTGACTTTGCGGTGTCTAGGAAAGTGTGTCAAGGCAAGTGGTTACTTAATTAGGACCGCTACTTGTAGCGGGGAGCCTCCCACTTACCTGGCACTTACCTGGCCGCAATTGGCGGTGAAGAGGCGGTTTGAGGTCCTATCTCTAGCCCTTTGGAATAGTTAGGAGCTGTCTAGCTGACCTAGGTGACCCTAGAGTTAGGCCTGATTGTGCATTTTTGGTTAATCGAAAGTGTGTCTTAGCCCATTATCAAATTTTTTTTTTTTGCAAACAGTTTCAAATAAAGAGAAAAAAAAAGAATTTTTTTTATAAAAAACTTGCAACTTGTCGCGTAAAATCCTTGCACCCCACCACCTACCTTCTTCAGCTTCTCTTTCTTCTATCATGGGTACCCCACATCATAAATCTCTTGCCGAACTTTGGTATCCCGAACCTAACTTTGCGTCATACGTCAATTGTTTCGGTCGATTTAACGAAGATCCCTCCGTGCCCAAAATATCTTTGAAAGATCAAATAGAAGCGTCTTGGAGAAACAGTTTGACTTCACAACCCACTTTGTGTCAACCCTGTCAACAGTCACCACCTTCGTACGTTGACACCACCTTTTCAAGTCCTGCTGAAACTCCTAAACCGATGTCCATTGCTGAGCATATTGCTCAATCTCGTAGCCGATCTTTCACCCCTCTCCCCTCATCTAGTTCTAGGAATCAACAATTCCATCCACATTTTTATCCACATGTTGACCCTAATCCTGTTCAACCATCCACTTCCTACCAGTCCTACCCGACTTTACCACCGTCACTAGACACTGTTTCTACACAGCCTTTTGGGAGTTTCACATATCCACACAATTTCGAATCTTTTACCGAAACCCTCTTACCACCCAAGTCTAGTTTGGAAGAGTCGTTGGAGGCTTATATCTTAGCAATAAACAAAATGGTTAGGAATGTGGAAGCGTCCGTAGCCGCCCTTATGCAACTTAGTGAACAGGCAGCTAGTTTCCAACTAGCTTCAAATTTTTCAATGTATAAGGAGGCGGTTGGACAGAGTGAGAATGTGAGAGGCTTTCCAAATCAAACCTACCCATACCCAATTGAATCCAACAACTCCAATTTTCAAACATGTGTCCAAAATGATGAGTTGTGCGACTTTGTAGTGCTTGATTTGCCAGATTGTGAAGAACCCCTTTCGAGTGAAACCACACGTAATCCTTTTGACCTTTACACCTCCACTCTAGAACCTAAATCGATAAATATCCATGTTTTTGATGAGGTGTCAGAAAATATTGTTTTTCACTTGATTGAGGATATAGACGCCGGGAATATTTCGGATGATGAACCTGTCGATTTGATTGAAATTTTATGTCCAATTCATCATCCCGAGTCATTAATTGTTTCTCCCGAACTTCATACGCGTCTTGATTTTGATGATAACGGCATGGATGAGATAAATATTGAGGAGAATTATGAGGATAGTATTAAGGAGAGTATTGAGAATAATATTGAGGTTGAACCATTTTTGTTTGATGTGTCGGATTTTCCAATTCATCCTCTTGAACCTTTACCTAAATTAAACACCCTCCTTTCCATCATTCCGACCACGCAAAAGATCACGCTTGAAGACTGTGAGTTTGAAAAATTTCCCTTTGAATCTGACACAGTTCTCACAGCCGATGACACTTACGAGTGTTTCACTTTTTCGGACGATGTTGAAGTCTCACCGCCCGAGTTTGAGTCCTTTGAATTTTCAGATGAGTTAGTTGAACCATCAGACTCGGTTGCTTACAGTCGTTTCGAACCATTGATAGAATCTTTCCAGTTCGAGACAGTTTACTACGGTGAGAATGAGACTATCCCTAATTCACTCCCTTTCGTCCTTCCTATCGTTCCGACCGTGCAAGTGACCGTTACGCTTTCATCTCCTATACCAAGTTCGACGTACCCATGCGTTCTTGCAAATCTTGAGGGATTTGACCCCATTTCACGACGAGTTGATAGATTAGCACAATTGTTTTTAACACATCGGTCATCACAAATTGTGCTAATTTATTCACTCGATTTATATTCTCAAGATCGCGCGACCCTTCTTTCTCTTTTCCGCCCTTCTTTTCCTCCATCGAGACCATATTCCACCCTTCTTCCCATTCGGTCTCGTGTGCTTCTCATTTCTTTCATTTACATCCCATTCTTTCACCAACCCCACCATTACCACGATAAGATCTTTGAATGGTTGGTGCTAACCTTTGGCTTATGTAAGGCCAAGCTTAAGTTTGGGGGGAACCTTGTTGTATATATGTATATATATTTTTTTGTTTTCTTTTTCTATAAAAAAATAAATTTTAAAACATTAAAAAAATATATAATTTTTTTTGCAAATAAATAAACAAGGGAGTGCCGGCATTTTGACCCTCTTGATATAGCGTGACAGTGAGGACACTGTCAAGTTTGAGTTTGGGGGTATGCTCGGTACGTCTTCTTCCTTCGCATTCATATGTATATTTTTGCATTTGCATATTTATTTGAAAACCCATAAAAATTGAAAATTTTCAAAAATTATAAAAATTATTGTATTCAATTTTGGCTTATTTGACTAGAGTTTGACAGATAGGTTAACTAGCTAGGAACAACTAGATCTTTGACGTAGTAAATTAAAAACCCTAAAGATAACCTTCCTTAAAGTTTAGCGGTAGAAAGTATATGTCTTTATAGTTTATTTAGAAATAGGCAAATTTTGAGTTCACTTCTTGGGCTAAGTCGAAACAAAGGAAAAGTATTGATGTTCTTATTAGAGTATAAGTTTGAAAAATAGTTCCTAGTTTAAGTCTAGATTCTAAAAATGTATACCCTACAATTTGCACAATCACGCACCTTGAAACTTGGAATAGTAGAGGAGACCGTGAAATGCTCTTGTCTGAAGTCCTTAGTACGAAGAAAATGAAATAAAAAAAATACAAGTGTGAATAAAGAATAAAAAAAATGAACACTGATTTTTGTGATTACTTAAGGCTGCAAAAATAGAAAAATATTTAGCGAGGGTGCTTCATCATCTAGTACCTTTGACCAACTGGTTTGGGAGTCACTGCTAAAAGCCTTGGGTGTTGCAAGACTAGGAATTACGCTTTAAAGTGCAAACATATCTTGTAATCGGTTGTTGGTACCTCAAGAAGTATTAACGGTCGCATGAAGGATGTGTAAGCAAAATTCAATTAAAAATTCACCTACTAATAAGTACTTTGGACAACGGACAAGGGTATGATTGCTTGATTTGAATTTCCAAGTGTAGGGGTGATTTATACACACACATGGGGATATGTGATTGGAGTTTAGATAAGAGAAATGAGTGAAGAATAGAACTTGTATCTTTAGTAGAGTTGATAGAAATTCCTAAGTGGAGATGGAACCCTAGAAGGAAAACTTAAGAGATGCTGAAAGCTAAGTAAGTCTATAAAACATACATAATCTTAAGTTAAATGATGAGGAAGTGTGAAAAATATGGGTGGATAATTTACGAGTCGACGATAATAGAATTCCTTGTTAGAAAACCTAATTGGAGAATTAAAGTCGAAAAGCCAAATTGATAGGATTTTGTGGGTAGTATCCGCTGAAAACCCTCAGGAGACAACACTCCTCCTACTAGGGACACCTAGAGGTTTAACGGCTTGTTGCACGAGCTCAGTGCAATCGCGATTCCCTGCGAAAGTGCGGTTAAGTTTTTTGTCGAGAATAAAAAAAAATTAGTTTGCTCGAGGACGAGCAAAAGATAAGTTTGGGGGTATTTGTTCATACCATAATATTGCATTATTATATTCCCCATTCTTATTCGTTTTATAAATAAACATGTGCTTTTGACGCATGTCTGCTACATATTACAGGTTACAGGTTCTTGGACAGAAAATAGTGGAAACGATGAAAAGACGATGCAAAAGTGGACTTTGACCAACAAACAGAAGACTCTTGATCAAGCCTACATCAAAGATAAAATTCATAAAGTACAAGGCAATGCAAGGTCCAAGATTACAAAGCGAACGGTTAAAAGTCCACCGCAATTATTCACTGGAGATCTGGAAGAAACATAGAAGCTATTTTAATAAAAGAACCAAATAAAAAGGAAGCCCAAAGACAGAAGAGCCAACAAAGGAAATTTCAAGGCCCAATACTTCCTTTTAAAGAGACAGAGACATAAAATTTTACCAAAGCTTGAAGTTTACTTTAACTAGGTCTTCCTAAGGATATTTTGGTAAATGTAGACGTGCGAATCAATTGTAGCCTAGGGTTTCCTATCCTCTATAAATAGGAACTCTAAATCATTGTAAAGGCTATGCCTCCCTATGCCTCCTTTTAATAATAAAATTCAGATTTCTTTTGGAGAGCATCGATGCCTCTTTTCATATCATGAATTCAAATCTGACAACCCTGTGTTGATGTTTGGAGAGAGCCATCTGTAAAGTAAGTAGGTAATTTCAATTTTTGCCCTAGGTAATTTTTCATTCTCTGCCCTAGATTAAATTGAATTCCTTGCCCTAGTTAGATAGTTAGATCTTTAATTCAATTGCCCTAGATTAATTTAGTTTTTAGATTTAATTAATCCATTCACACCGTTTGGAATTAACTCGTAAGAGCGATTAGGAAATTCACAACATCCCTGTGGACCGACCTGTACTCACCGGCTAGCTGCAAAGCGACGCCGTTCTTGATTGCGGTAATAGATAGTTTTTGAGACAAATCAGGCAGATAATAAAATTAACTAGGGCAAATAAAAAGAACTACTTACAAATTGATGCACTCTTCATTCATTGCAGAAATTACAGATCTGAATTTTTAGATATAAAATGAGGCACAAGAAGATGCATGATCTAATACAAGATTTAGGGTTCCTATTTATAGAGGATAGAAACCCTAGGGTTACAATCGACTCGCACATCTGCTATTACAAAAATACCCATAGGAAGACTAGTCAACGCGCCGCCAGACAGTTTGGAAATTTTTCGCCACTACGGGCTTAGCCCGGCCCGGAACCGCGGCCATAGGCCAGGTTTGGCCGCGGTTCCGCGGCCAAATGAAGGGCTTGAATGCTTCAATTTGCTGTGCTGGTTCTGGTCTTGTTTGTCTTCCTATTTCTTTGGTTGGTTCTTCAGAATATCTTCCATTTCTCTTCCAGATCTCTACAGTGAGTAATTGTAGTGGACTTTTACCATTCGCTTCATGTCGAAGTCTTGAACCTTGCGCTGCCTTGTGCTTTGTGAACTGATCTTCGTGTAGGCTTGATCAAGATTCTTCTATTTGTTGGTCGTAGTCTCACTTTTGTATCGTCTTTTATCTTTTTCACTGTTTTTGAGAACCTGTAACCTGTAACTATGTAGCAGACATGGGTCAAAAGCACCTGTTTATTTGTAAAATGCATAAGAATAGGGAATATAATAATGCAATATTATGATATGAACAGTAGTCACACAATGGTTTCTCCACATAGGATATGGATATTATATCAGGCATTCTGGTTACTAGATCTATGGTTTTAGATCTAGATTTGGGTAGTGTCCCAATCCGGGTACTTAGACAACATTCTAAAGGTGTTTTAGAATGGATGACTCCTGGCATGGTAGTGTACCTGCGGGTGATAGAGTCACCCTCTCTAAAGGAGTCTTACAGACTAAAGGGGAGAGGGATGTGCATGATTGACATATCACTTGCTTAGGCAATTGAGTCAATCATGAGATGTCAAGTACCACACCAGATGTCGTTTTTGCACTAGATGCAATAAGCTTATATTAGTCCAATCCTGGAGAAACGTTCGGAAGCAGTTTATGAACATAAGTAGATGTTCTAGGGATATAATAACGACAGAATCCTTCAGGAGACGGTTATCATTCCAGGCTTCCATGGTGACTTGGATGACAAAGTGACTGTCAGAGTAATAGTTTTCCCTCTCTTTTGAGGGGCAGCAGTTTGGACAGGTGATCCAAGCGGATACTGAGGGAGGCATGTCACAGAATACTGATTAAATTCAGTTGACGACATAGTCTAAGAAGTTTACTGGATTTGGAGTTCATTTGTGAACTAGGTCCCATCAGATATCCAGACATATTCTAAGACATGTATTACTCATTTCGGGAGATGGTTTTCTCCGCGAACATGAGATTAAGAGAGACATAGAAAGAAACACCGGAGCGGATCCACTCACTGAGGCTATTTCTCGAACGCAATAGTTTCACAAATGAGCTTTGTGAGACTGATCAGTAGGGAAGTTGGGTGTTCGGTATCACACGGGCTGTGAGTATGCGACATCGCAATAATTAGCCTTAAGTGCAAGTGGGAGATTATTGGATATAGTGCCCTCAAAGTCAATTATTGGATCGCAGACACGTGATTGCAATGATTGAGGGGGGACCTATACCGGTAGGACAGTCTTACTCGAGATGATAGTATGCTATCTGGTTTGTCTTTATCATCGTGTACATGCTTTAGGTGACATTACAGATCACTATTATACGTTGATAGAGCCCTTAGGATTTTTGCTTGACTACCAGCAGTATGATGGCGATCATATATGTGAGAGTTGGGTAGTCTATAAGCACATCCTTAAAGTGTCCCTAGTCGTGGGAGTTTCGAGACTGGGTATCGATACTCCATGAGTAGACTAGTGTATACGGATCGAGACCCCGACGAGGGGAGGCGGCCTGTCTCTCAAGCCATTGGTGTCAGTTGGTTCACCTCAGATAGTATACAGGTGCTCAATGGGTTATGAGTATACCGGACGGACTCGCCGGGAACATGCTAGTTGGTATTATACCTAGCGTCAGATTGCAGTTCCCTGGTGACATGTGTACAGGTTAGTCTATCGACCTGAGATCGTCATTTGTCTCGTGTGAGTTCCCACTGTGCTTTGATTACAACCCTACCACGGCTCAAAGGAGTCGTGCAAACAGGTTTTAGTTGGGTACAGTCCCGAGCCACATGGAGGCAGTGAGCGGATCGGCAGGGGATTCGACTCTCCCGGTATTGGGGGTGAGATCGCGCTGTGTCTAGGAGAGCCATTACACGAAGTCCTTGGCCAAGGCAAGTGAGATTTACTGGTAGGTATTTCGGTAGTATCTCAGGGTGTTCTGGGCTACACTCCTACACGACTTATATCGCTATTGGGGGTCTGACGTTTACCAGCCCCCTAGGCCCGATATGCGATACTCATAGACGAACGGACCGGACTGTACGGATATTGTCACCGACAGGCTTAGTAGGGTTTCAGGATGAGTTCGCTCATCGGCCTCCCTTTTGGTCAATACATGGGTAGCCGTTACGTACAGCTAGTGCCACTGACGTGCTTGTGGTTAAACCCACTGCCAGCGTATTGACGCGTCTTTAGAGTCCCTCACAGAAAGTATCCTAAGTTCGGGCGAAACGTTGTAGAGGCCTTATGGTTTTATGGTAGGGTTCGATCATATACGTGCACTTGTGCACGGATCATAATCGGACGGATCATACTAGTGGGCTTTGGTTTAAGCCGGATCCTAGTATTAGATTTGTTGGATTACTTTCGTCTCATTGCATTCGTATTCAGTCGGAATGCGGATGCAGGTATGTATATACAGATGAGTGGTATTCTTGTGATCCGTCACGAGTTTACTTTAGTTGATGCCGTATCTTTTTATTGGATTAAACATTTTGGTTTAAATGTTTAATTGAGTGGAAAATGTGAGTGCAAGTTTTGTCCATATGCATCATTTCATGTCACATACACTTGGTGACTCATAGTCTTGGTTTGGGTGACCATTAAATGTGACATGGATTGATTTTGGGGCTAATTTTGATTATAGGGGATATTTTGGAAAGAGAGGGCTGCCATGTGATGGCATGGACTTATTCTTTTGGGTATGATATATATTTACTCTCTAAAATATCTCACACAATCAACAAGTCTTTCTCTTGCTTCTCTTTCTTGAGCTCACATTCTACTCTAATGGCTTCTTCTTCAACCTCCACCCATCCCTCTTATGAGTTGAGAATCCATGGGTGTATTGAGACAAAATTATCACACACATTCTCTACTTCACCTTGGACATATCGGCTAGCAAACTTCATATCCGAGTTGCTACAGTTTTGAAGCGGGAGCCCGTAAAAAGATTCCTTGACGTGGTGCCACTTCGGCGAGGAGACCGGAGATCGAGCGAGATCGAAGAAGCCGCGAGGAGCTTGGGATGGTGGTTAAAGACCGAAGGACACGGATCGATCGGTATAGCCATTCTAACTTCTTTGTAGTTTGCTAGTATAGGGTTAATGGAACGATCCGGGTGAAAGACTACGTTAGCGCCAGTTTTATAAAAAGTTTTTGTTCCGCATTTGGCATCGGATTGACGGCCAGGGCGCTACCGTAGACTTACAATCCTCAACCCGGAAGTGTCCCAATAAAAGAATATTACATACAATTTTACATGAATGAAAATACAAAAACTCTCATCTCACGCAAAAAAAACCCGGCTATTTAATCACGACGATCCAATATATCATATCACAGCAACACATAACTTCACATGTTATCAACGTAAGTAAATATGCGTGTCCTGAATTCTATTGACGTATAGCAACGAGATCGGATATACACCACATATTACACTTACGGTCGCAGAAAAGAAATGAAAAACTACAATAATTAGAATCCACTCCAAGCCTTAGACATAATAAACCCGGAATATCTCATATCTCGGATTTCATGCATAACACTTTAAATCTTGCATTTATGTCTCGAATTGAAAACACTTTTCAATATCAAGTCGGGTAATACAACAAGATTCCTGATGAAATGATCGAATGCTCGTCAGGAACTTTAATAGATTGCCGCACCCCCGATGCCGTCAACAAAGTGCACTTAGGCGGAACACCGCGGCCGCGAGCACCCGAGTGGATACTTTTAGCAACGAGGTTCTCCTATAGTCACTTGGTCAGAGCTATGGGGCGTGGCTATCTAGTAGTGTTTCCCAGCGACTATTCGTGTACAATACGAGATTGCGACGTAGTTTTGATTCGAATCGAAACTCCGTGGCAATCGATCAAATGAGACTAAAACGTGAGATTTACAAAACTTAAACCGGTTTTCACAAAACTAATTAATGTGGATTTCAAATATTGTATCACATATGAAAACTTAAACCCGAAATGATGTTAAATTGCGACTACGAAACACTTCGAATTGCCCTTACAGAAAGATAACATCACATGCAATCTTGGCAAAAACAAATAGTACCTGAAACCGTAAAATCAAGAGTGTAGAACACCATAAAAATCTCGAGACCAAAATCTTGAATGGGGCCGGCCAGGCCGGGTATGTTGATGATGTGGCCGGCCACATTTTTGAATTATTGGTTCGTATTTCTACTGTGTTCTAGTTATACAATGAAGAGCACTCTGCAACTATTTAAAATAATTTTAGAGGCCCTGAAAAATTCGACAGAAACTAGGGTTTCGATATGACTGTTTCGGAGTTGTTTCGTTTTCGTAATTTCTAAATATCGTCTAATGCTCTAGCTTTGGCTTTAATACCATGAAAGTATGTCTTAGCACCACTACTAGGTTTCTAGAGGCATCAAGTATGAAATTTTAAAAAATCCAGTGGGCTAAGCGATACTAACCTAGAATCGAACCGGAGAATTAGGGTTTTGTAAGTAAGTAAAAATATTCTAAACTAAGTGAAGAAGGTTACAACATTTGTAGACCAAGTTCTTCACTTCAATAGCTCCAAGTAGTAGTCCCTAAGCTCCAAGTAGTAGTCCCTAAAACTCTTCTTAGGCTCCACTTGGTGAAAGGAACGAGCTTGCTTCGTCATCTTCAAGGCCGAAGATGATCTACCTTGAAGTTTCTATAACTCAACCTACCTCTTTACTAATCAAAGAACTAGTGAAGCAAGCAATCTAATCTAATGGGCTAAATGAGATTAGGTTGATGAAGTAGAAATTTTGCTTACTTTAGAAATGTATTTCTCTTTTTCTTTCTTCAACTCAAGAAAACCTAGAGAGGAAGAAAATGAACTAGGGTGAAAAAATATCTCAAGTGTAATGAGAAAGTTAACCATGGGCTAAAGATAATGGTTGGGCGAGAAAATATTTAGAGTAAAAAAAAATTTGCGGGATGAATCATGGCTTCTACATGCTTCCACAAGCAACTAAGCCATGCTCATTCCACTTCATTTTAATTTACTCTTAATAAATAATTACCCTAATTATCTTTAGCCTTGGTGTGAGTCTCATACACCCATGTCCAATGTATCATCCACCATGACACAATATATAAATACATATATTAATATATATATATATATATATATATATTAAAGGTATTTCAAAGAGAAGAAAATCTTTAAGTGAGCAATATTAGTTAATATATCAAATATATAAAAATATATATTAAATTATTAAATCAACACTTGATTCAATAATCCGGTTATATCATATATAACCGACTAATATCATTTATATGTATATCATAGTATCAAATCAACACTTAATTCAACAATCCGGTTATATCACATATAACCTAACCGATATCTCATATCGCGAGATTAGAATACCGTATCATATACTCGTATTTAATCAAGCTTCCGTACATATCACCATATGTGCCCTACTTTGTTTCGCTTGAGCTAGGAAATCTCTGTGTGGGACTCTAAAGACTCGTCAACACGCCAGTAGTAGGTAATGATCACATCAGTCACCCACAAGCCGTCAGCGGTACTAGCTGGACGTAACGGCTACCAAGGGTATTTAGAGAATAGAAGATTAACAAGAAAGCTTGTCCAAACTTCCGCAAAGCCTATAAGCAACACTTACCGTGCAGTCCGGTCCCTTCGTCTGATATGTCGCATATCAAGTCTAGGGTGGAATCGTCAGACCCCGGTAACTTGATAAGTCATACCAATGTGTGGTCTATAACCGTTTCAGAAACTACTGATAACACTTACCAGTAAATCTCATCAGCCTTAGCCAGGTATTTTCTGTTATAGCCAATTGAGCATAGCGCAACATCAACTCCCTATACCGGGAGAGACGAAACCCCTCCTATCGCTCATTGCCTCCATGCGACTCGGGACTGTACCCAAAATCCATCTGTTTGCATGACTCCTTTGAGCCGTGGTAGGGAGAAAATCATAGCACAGTGGGAACCACACAAGACTCTATGACGATCTCGGGTCTACATACTAACCTGTACCAGTGTCGCCGGAGAACTGCTATCTGACAATAGGTATGGTACAAACTAAGAGTTCTCTGCGAGTCCTATTCGGTGTACCCATTCTCTGATGAGCACTGTTTACCGCCGAAAACGGGAGACGGAAACGCGTAGGTCGTCTTGCCTGAATTTAGGGGCAGATGCTATTTGGTTTTATCTGTCTATCTCTCCGAAGATGCCAAGTTGATTTATGGCACCGTGTATCGGAGGTTTGGACAGATGTGGCCGTTGTAGCAGACTTCGTCAGATTCCCCCTCATTGTGAGGTTTTTTTTTATTGTAGGGACGCTCTTCCCAGCAGACACAAGCCCCTGCAGTTAATTACGTTACCGTATCGCGGTAACCACTTTCTCCTGCTCCAAAAGGTCACTTCATGTCATGTGTGTTTGTTTTATTTTTGGTTGCTCGTGGATTATATTCGGAAACTAATTTATGTTGTCTCCCGTAGGGCGTGGATTAGTTAAAATCCGTATTTTCTTAGATTTGGATTTAGTTTGATTTAAGGGTCATTAATCTAATTTAGGATTAAGATTGACTTAAATATTTGTTAAGGATACGTTAGTCCAATGTTGGACTAAGATCTACTTAACAGGGGTTAAGGATCATTTCTGATCCAACGAGAAAGCGTTTGGGCTCTATCGTTTTAGTTTAAGGACGTTACGGTCCATGGATCACCATTTTTGTTATGGGGGTTTAGTTTAAGAACGTTGCGGTCCATGGCTAGTTTAAGAACATTACGGTCCATGGCTAGTTTAAGGACATTACGGTCCACAGCTAGTTTAAGGACATTACGGTCTAAGAAATTGTTGATTGTCGGGACCCGCCACCTCTCTGAAGACGTTGAAGAATTACAACAATATGTATCAGAGGTGTGGGGAGATGTACCCTTGAACCAATGTCGGTTAAGAGATCTGTAGTTGGGTTTGGGACTAAGACCAATTTAGAAAAATTGTGAGCACATAGGCTCGCTTGATCTGAATTAGGGAACTTTTGGTCAACATGGACTCAGCCCACTCAGTTTTTCAATAAAGTGTTAAACACTTGTTTGGGCTCGGTCTCTTTTTTGTGCAATAATACTGACCATTGATATGGGCTCTGACGCTCACCCTATTTCTTTTTTTGTTTTTATATGGAGCGTTAAACACTCTTTATGGCGCTGGGCTTTGTTTGTAGAGCATTTTATGTTAAACAGCGCCCACGTGAGGGACACGTGAGGCGTTTGGCGTCGAGCGCCGACCATTGAGTGCAGAGCACTCTTTATTTTAGCAGCGCCCACGTGAGGGGCACGTGGGGCACTTGGCGCTGGGCGCCAACCACTGAGTGCTAGGCACTCTTTATTTTAGCAGCGCCCACGTGAGGGGCACGTGGGGCGCTTGGTGTTGGGCGCCAATCACTGAGTGCTAGGCACTCTTTATTTTAGCAGCGCCCACGCGAGGGGCACATGGGGCGCTCGGTGCTGTTTCCTTCTTTATGCATTCTTCTGAAGAGTTCAATTCTTTGTTCTCCTCTGGATCTTCAATCCTCGATAAAAAATTCATCCCTACGAGAATTAAATTCTCATTTGTGGGAGACTTGTCTCATGAATCTCAGATCCAGGGAAAGAACTATGTTCTTGTATAAGGGTTAAACCCTTAGGTATGCAGATGAGATACTACGATCTCTATTTTACCTTGAAAAAAGTTCTTCTTCTTTCTTCTCTCTTAAAGCTCTTTTTGCTTGCTCTTCTTTTGAACTTGAAGTTTATGAGGGCGTTCCTCTTTTTAAGACTTGAAGTCTTGAGGCCTTTATATAGTGGAAGTAAATTTGTTGATTCAGTTAAGGAAATCTCTCATCGAGAGATTTCTTAATTGATTTGGGGATCTTATCCACCATTGGATTTTTGATCAAAGAGCTTCTGTTTTACAGAAGACATTCTTCTTATATTTAACAAGATTGGGAAAATATTTTCCCATACAGAGCTTATTCTGTAATTTGGTGATTTTTTAATCACCATTGGATCTTTAATCCAACGGTGCTCTGTTTTACAGAGCGTAATCTTTCTTGGTTAGAAAGATTGGGAAAAATGTTTTCCCCTACAGAGCTTATTCTGTAGCTTGGTGATTTTTAATCACCATTGGATTTTTAATCCAACGGTGCTCTATTTTACAGAGCATAATCTTTCTTGTTTAGAAAGATTTTGAGGAGTATTTCCTCAATCAGAATTTAATTCCGTGCTTTGATGATTTATCATCTCCGTTGGATCTTTGATCCAACGGCGGAGAACTTTTAGTTCTGGCGCCAGCGCCCTCGTGCGGGGCACGTGAGGCGCTGCCTCAGAGTTTTTAACTCTTGGCGCTGGCGTCCTCGTGCAAGGCACGTGAGGCGCTGCCTCAGAGTTTTTCACTCTCGGCGCTGGCGCCCTTGTGCAAGGCACGTGAGGCACTGCCTCAGAGTTTTTAACTCTTATTTAATAGATTTCTTTTTGTGCTTTGCACATTGGCGCCCGCGTGAGGAGCACGTGAGGCGCCATCATAGGATTTAATTCTATCCGAGGCAGTACCTACATGCTTTGCATGTGGATTTTTTCCTTTATTTTTATTTTTATTTTATTTTTATTATTTTTTTTAAGGGAGCAAGTTTTGAGCCAAAATTTTGGTGGGAACAAATGCCCCCCACTACTTTGCCCACATAAGCATGTACGTGGGTGAAGTAGTGCAGAGTTATGCATGGCCATAGAATTGAGGGCTTAGGGGACAAGTTTGGAGTCCTTGTAGCCTAAGACTTTTTCCATCTTCATGAGCCGTAAGGGTCTCATGAAGATGTTTCTCCCTATGAGTCGTGAGGATCTCATAGGTGCGTTTTTCTCTTTAGGAATCATGAGGATTCCTAAGTGTATGTTCTCTTATAAGTCGTAAGGATTTTACAAGAGTATTTTCTCCTTATAAGTTGAGAGGACTTACAAGTGTCGTTCACCACATGAGGACATTCCTCGTCGTTGGTAGGACTTGGTGAGGGAAACGTTTATTTGTGCCCATGGATTGTATACAAGGGTCAATATTGAACCGGTTGTAGGGTAAACTGGGGGATGTGATGGCTTAAGAACAGGTTCAGATCCCTGTAACTTAAGGCTTTCGAATCTTATGAGCCGTGAGGGTCTCATAAGGGGATTCTCCTTACGAGTCGTGAGGATCTCGTAAGTGTAATTTCTCCTTAGGAATCGTGGGGATCCCTAAGTGTGTTGCTCCCTTGTGAGTCGTAAGGATCTCACGCAGGTATTTTCTCCTTACAAGGTCGAGAGGACCTTGCAGGTGTCTTTATTTCAATGAGATTGCGCCCTTTCAGGTTTTCACAAATTCGCCGGTAGTCTTGCTGTTTTTACTCACGACGCCCTTTCAGGTTTTCGTCCATGCCCATTTCGCTTGTGGACGTACCTTTTTTTTTTGCACGGTGGGATTTGAGCTGTAGTCCTCATCGCTGTGGTTTGTGGACTTGCACTCCACTATCGCCGTGTTTGAGGCAACATTGCTAGTTTAAAGACATCTCGGTCCAATGTTAGTTTTTAAGGACATCTCGGTCCATTGTTAGTTTAAGGACGTTGCAATCCGTAGCTAGTTTAAGGACGTTGCGGTCCATAGCTAGTTTAAGGACGTTGCGGTCCGTAGCTCTCCACGTTTGAGATGGAGTACTGTTGGGTACTACTCTTAGAGTCTTGACTCAAGAAGATAGCGAGCGGACATAGGAGTCGTCATCTATCATTGACCTGGGCCGTAGCTCGTCAGGCATAATATTTTTTCAGGAATCGTCCGTTTATTGGCCGGAAGGGTCTTTCGCCATACATATCCATGTGCAAGTAGGCTCCACCTTGGTATACCTTGTTTATGATGTATGGGCCCTCATAGTTCGGATCGAATTTTCCCCGTTTGGCATGGTTGGGGATCATAGGTCTTTTTACGACTAACACGAGTTCGCTTTGGCGGAATGTCCTCGGCCTAGTCAATCTTTCGTATGAGCGTGTCATCCTTGATCTGTAGGCCTCCAATTTTTGCTGTGCTATGAGACGAGTTTCATCGAGGGCATCGAGCTTCTCAAGCCGAAAATGGGAATTTTCTTCATCCGTCAGCTCATATCTAACTGCTACTCTTAAAGAGGGTAGCTCTATCTTCAAGGGAAGTATCGCTTCCGTGCCGAATACTAACGCAAATGGCGTCGTGTTCGTGGCCTTCTTGAACGTAGTCCGATAGGCCCAGAGAGCTTCATGCAACCTATCGTGCCAGTCCTTTTTATTTCTGGACACCGTTTTCTTTATGATCTTTGTCATGGTCTTGTTGAAAGCCTCAGCTAGACCGTTAGCTCGGGGATTATAAACTGAAGAATATCTCCAATCTATTTTATGCTGCTGTGTGAAACGGCAGATCTTATGGCTTCTGTAGGCTGGCCCGCTATCCGAGATGATCCGCCGCGGAGTGCCGAACCGGTAGATGACATGCGTCCTGAAGAAATGGAGGATGTTCTCCGTCTTTACCTCACTTAACGGTATTGCTTCTACCCATTTGGAGAAGTAATCGGTCATTGCTAGTATGAACCGTGTCCCTTGGATGATGCTAGCTCAATGGGCCCGATTATATCGGTTCCCCACATTTTGAATGGCCAGCTAGCCAGCGTTGGGTGTAGCGGATTTGGATCCTGGTGGATGAAGTCCCCATGGATTTGGCACGAGTGACACTGCTTTGCATATTCAAGGCAGTCCTGAATCATCGTGGGCCAAAAGTAACCCATTCTTTTGATCTTCAGCTTCATTTTTGGCCCGGTTTGATGAGAACCGCAGAGTCCGTCATGAGTTTCTTGGACGACCCTCTCTGCTTCTTCTGGTCCCAGGCATCTCAGCCATAGACAATCAAATGATCTCATATAAAGAGTACCACTGACGAAGGCTAAAGACAGGGCTCACTTCATGAGCTGATGTCTTGACGACGCGTCTGTTTCCCCAATCAGAGCAAAGCTCTGTTCAAATTTTGAAATTTGAAATGAAGCGGCGCTTCATAAAAGCGCCAGCGCTAAGAGTCAAAGACTCTGATACAGCGCTCACGTGCAAAGCACGAGAGCGCCAGCGCTAGCAGCGCCAGCGCTAGGAGTCAAAGACTCTGATGCAGCGCTCACGTGCAAAGCACGAGAGCGCCAGCGCTAACAGCGCCAGCGCTAAGATTCAAAGACTCTGATGTAGCGCTCACGTGCAAAGTACGAGAGCGCCAGCGCCAGCGCTAAGAGTCAATGACTTTGATGCAGCGCTCACGTGCAAAGCACGAGAGCGATAGCGCTATGTGTGCTCGCACCCAGAGTCAAAGACTCTGATGCAGCGCTCACGTGCAAAGCACGAGAGCGCTAGCACTAGGACAAAATGTTCCCCACCTTTGGATCAAAGATCCAACAAAGATGACTAAAAATCATCAAACTATCTCTGAAAATTAGAGTACCGTTGGATCAAAGATCCAATAGTGATTAAAGATCACCAAAATACAGAATAAATTCTGTATGGGAAAAGATTTCCCAAATCTTGTTAAAAAAACAAGAAGATTGCCTTCTGTAAAACAGAACCCCTAGGATCAAAGATCCAATGGTGGGGAAACATCCCCAAATCAATCAGAGAAAGTTCTCTTTAACTGATTCAACAAATCAGCCTACCCTATAAAAAGGCCCCAAGACTTCAAGTCTTGCAGAGAGGAACCCCCCAACAAGCTTTGAGGAATTTCAAAGAAAAGAGCAAGCTCTGAGAAGAAGAACTTTTCTTCAAGATAAAAACAGAGAGATAAAAAACATCTCATCCAGGAAGAAGAACATAGTTCTTTTTCAGATCATAGATCTATAAGACAGAGGTCTTTCACAAAAAAGAGATCATAGCATCTCATCATAAAGGGGGGGGGGGGAGAAGAATTTCATTCACTTCAGATCATGGATCTACAAAAACAAAGTCTTTCACAAAAGAAAATAGAAGAAATTGTAACATCTCCTATAAAAATAAGAACTTTGTTCTTAGAACCATGAGACAAAGTCTCTTGTAAGCGAGAACTTATTTCTCAGATCACAAAATTGATCAGAAGCGCTCTACGCTCATTGTCTGGCGCTCAGCGCCAAGCGCGCCACGTGATCCTCACGTGTGCGCTACTTAACAGAAGTGCTCTGCGCTCATTGACTGGCACTCAGCGCTAAGCGCGCCACATGCTCCTCACGTATGCGCTACTTAACAGAAGCGCTCTGCGCTCATTGACTGGCGCTCAGCGCCAAGCGTGCCACGTGCTCCTCACGTGTGCGCTACTTAACAGAAGCACTTTGCGCTCTTTGACTGGCGCTCAGCGCCAAGCGCGCTACGTGCTCCTCACGTGTACGCTATCACACAGGAAGCGCTCTGCGCTTATTGACTGGCGCTCAGCGCCAAGCGCACCACATGCTCCTCACGTGTGCGCTGAGGGAACATAAACTGTTCTTTAAATAAAGCCCCAGAGCTATAATGAGTGCTCAGCACTCAATAAAAGACAAAAGTGGTTGTCAGAACCCAAACCAATGCTCAGCGTTGTTAAATGAAAAAGGACCGAGCCTAATTAAATGCCCAACATTTTAACCGAATGGGCCGAGTCCAAGTTGGCCACAGATCCCTAATTCAGATTAATTGAGCCCATATGCTCATAAATCTTTGATCTTAGTCCCAAACTTGACTACAGATCTCCCAAACAATATTGGTTCTAGGATACATCTCTTCACTCCTCTGATATGTGTCGTTGTAATCCTTCAACGTCTTCAGAGAGGTGACGGGTCCCGACAACCAGACATTCCACGGATTGTGGGGTCCTCAAACTCATGGACTATAATGTCTTTAAACTTTACGGACTGTGGGGTCCTTAAATTCATGGACTATGATGTCCTTACACTTTACAGACTATGATATCTCTAAACTACTATGGACTGTGAGGTCTTTAAACTCATAGACTATGATGTCTTTAAACTTTACAGACTATGATGTCTTTAAACTGTCACGGACTATGATATCCTTAAACTTCTGGACCGCAATGTCCCTAAACTAAAACAATAGAGTCCAAATGCTCTTTTATTGGATCTAAATGATCCTGTTAAGTGGATCTTAGTCTAAAAATTAGACTGACATATCCTTACAAAACGTTTAAGTTGATCTTAGTCTCAAATGAGATTAATGATCTTTAAACCCAACCCAAACCTAAATCTAAGAAACTACGGATTTGGACTAATCCACGCCCTACGGGCGACAACATAAATTAGTCTCCATATACAATTCACGGGCAACCAAAAACAAAACAAACACACACGACACGAAGTGACCATCTGGAGAAGGAGAAAGTGGTTACCGCGATGCGGTAGAGTAATTAACTGCAGGGTCTTGCGCCTGCAGGGAAGAGCGTCCCCACAATCAAAACCCCCTCAAACGAGGGGGAATCTTACGAAATCTGCTTCATCGGCCGTATCCGTCTAAACCTCCGATACACGGCGCCATAAATCAACTTGGCATTTTTGGAAAGGTGGATGGATAAAACCAAATAGCATCTGCCCCCAAAATTCAGGCCAGACGTCCCAACGTCCCGGTCGCGTCTTTCGGCGGAGAACAGATTCTGGCACGCCCGGTGGGACCTTTTCCTCTTTCCACTTCACACTTCGTGTCTCGTGTTTCGCGAACGAATCGCGGTTTGCTATGGTTTCCCCTGGATTCGAGGTACTAAGATTTGGTGTCTTGCTCCGTGAAGAAAACAAAAGATCAATGGCTTTCAACTGCACTAACTACAACAACTGCAACAACTCCCACTCCGTCCTTACTGGAGGAGTGACCTATGGGCCCTAAGTGGCCTACATCTACGCAATGCCAGTTGAACAGGTGACACAGACCACCACGGGATTGTTCTTCGGGACCATGCTCCCACCAATGAGCTTCAACGCCCATGTGCCATCGCAAGAAGCTCCGAAGAAGTCGGTCTTTGATCGGCTTACGACTGCCACGGCCCCTCTCAATGGGTCGCCCAAATCCAGCACCTCTGTTTTCAACAGACTGGGCCAAAGCTCAGGTGGGCCCGTGAAAAAGCCTGCAATACCTGATGGGGTTATCCCGAAACGGATAGCCATCCCCGCTCCAGTGAGCGAAATCATCAGAGAGGCTTCTCCTGCTAATGGGTCGGTCTTCGCAAGACTGGCCATTCCAGTTCCTGCTCCAGGCGAAGTAACCAAGGCTGTTTCCCCTGCCAAAAAGTCGGTCTTTTCAAGATTGATCATTCCCTCTCAGCGGACGTCAGTCTTCGATAGGCTGGCACCAACAGCAACCCCTCATCAGAGCGGGGGGCATGAAGAAACTCATCCAACAGCAGAGGTGGTCCCGTCTGCTCGACACGCTCGACGTCTCCACTGGCGCCGAGTGAGGAAAGCTGGGGGCAGTCCCCCTTCTGGACTGACTCCGCCAGCTCTAACGGCAGAAGTCGATGCTGCTGTTCCAACTGGGAACAGGTGTGAACCACTCAGGAGGGTCCGCAAGAACTCTCCGACTGCTGTGCTGAAAAGAGCTCCTCCACTTATAGAAAATGTTACAAAGGTAGAGCCAGAACAACCCCCTCAGCGGTTGTCCTCCAAAATTCGCAGGGTCTGGCGACATGTCCAAAACTCTGTGATCAACCAAGACTACTCTCGCCGACCGAAGAAGATGAAAGTTCGGCAAGAGAAGGACCACCCTGTCGCACCACAGAAGGTGTTGTCTACTTGGGTGCCCGCTGCAACGGCCCCTTCAACTTCGACCGCCCACAAAAGGAGAAGGCCGGAGAAAATCCATGTGTCTGCAACGAATCTCAAGGGCACTGAACCTAAACGCCCCAAGTCTGGGGGCATGGTAGTGCATACTGTTTATATGGCTTCCAGAAAAGAGGAAAGTCGTGCTTCTACGGGTCACCGACCGCTCACCCGATCAGTAACAAAGGCTCAGGAGCAACAACAGTAAAAACTCCAGGAGATGCTAACACAGATGGACGCACTCACTGGGCCAAAAGAAAGCCTGGAAATATCATTGGAGCAGCGTCAGGATCAAGAAACCGATGCCGAATTCCTCCGAAGAATGCTCGAGAGGAAAGACAAAGAGGCCGCGGAACAAGCGGCCAATATAAAACGAATGGCGCTTTTATTCCAAGATATGGTCGGGATGATGTTACAGCCGGATTCTCCAGCTGAAGACCCTTCGATTATCCTTGAAGACGACAGAGGAGAGACATCAAATCCTCTTCCAGCTCTATCAACGGCCAAAGAGGAGACGATCTCCAAAGCCGTCCTGGATGACTATATAGCTCTACAGATACGAGCTAATCAGGCGAGCGAAGCGGCCGGCCAAATTTTTAAGACTGGACGACCCTATCCGCGTTGGTACGACCAAATAAAGTACCCACCGGGGTATACGATCCCTAAATTCCATGTATATAAGGGGACGGGGAATCCACACCAGCACGTTTCTCAATTCAGGGCACTGTGCGGCAACATCGGAGGTGACGATAAGCTACTGCTTCGCCAATTCGTTGGCAGCTTGTCGGAGACAACATTTGAGTGGTATTCCGAGCTCCCGAATGACTCTGTCAAAACATTTGCAGAAATGGAGCTACTGTTTACACAGAGATTCGCAAGCGCTAGCGAGCGCACCCCAATCACCGCACTAATTAACTCCAGGGTGAAGCCGAGAGAAACATGGGTTCAGTACGCGATACGGTGGCGGAACCTATGGTCGAAGTGCCAACAGCGCATAGAGGAAGCTCCTGCAGTGGGCATGTTTGTGGGAACCCTCGATCTGCAGACAACCATATCTCAATTCATGATGTTCTTCAAGCCAACTACTTTCCAGGCCTTGATTGACAAGCTGGCCCAAATGAATTAGATGGGCCATAGGCCTTCCTCTTCGAAGTCGAAGTCGCGGAGTGAAAATAGGAAAGGGAATGCGAGCTTCGTCGCCAATGCTCAGCAACAGCCAAGTGGTCCAAAACCAGCCAATCGCCAAAATGATAGACAACGATTCTTCGACGAAAAGTTAAAGCGTCCCTACTCGTTTCTTCGGGATAAAACAAGAAGACTGTTCGACTTAGCGGTGCGTAACAGGCTCATCAATCTGCCAGATCTGAGACGTCCGTTACAGCCTGGCGACGTCAACGATACAAATTATTGCCCCTACCATCGAGCAGTAGGCCATCCAATAGAAGATTGCTCCGTGTTCAAAGGCTGTATTGAGGACCAATACCAACAGGGCAAATTCGCACTGTCTGAGAATTGGAAAGTAAGCCCGCCCCAGCCACAAGCTCCTAAAAAGGCGGACACGCCGGGGGCATCGTGCTCTTTTGTAAAAGAAGCTCCATGGGAAGTATTTCTTTCAGCAAAAACTAAAAGAATGCTGAAAGATCTCCAAGCATGTCCGGCGATTAAGTAGAAGAGCCCGCTGGAGCCCGAGATAATTGAGGGAATGCTGAAACCACACCCAACATCAGGAGTTAGTAGCAATGGGCAAAACGCCCAGGCCCAGTCATCAATGTCTTCAAAGAAGAAGAAGAAGACCAAAAACCCCGTGAAGCCTGATGACAAGCGCACGGACTTACAAAAACATATTGACGCGCTAAAGGAATACAACCAAAAGGTGCGAACCCCGGTCACACTCCAAGAATTTCTCAACAATATCCTTGAGAGCGGAGATAACGACAATAACGACGGGGATAACTTGTCAGAAGAATCTGAGGATTATGTGGCAAGTTGCCACATGATCTCTCATTCAGCGTTAACTAACGAAGAAGCTCACTCGGCGTTAGAAGATAGCATAAAGGAGCTAGGAGCAGGGTCGAAGCCAAAGGAACCACTGACAAGATGATCGACCTGCTGCTGAACGAAGCTTATCAAAAGAGCAAGGATGATCAAGAACATGAAATAGCCATATTCGAAAAGGCCAGGAGTTGGCGTCAATTTAAAGAAGTCATGGGTCACAGAACACTCCAACCAGATCAAAGCACGCCCGCGGAAGACAGAAGTAGGTTTAAAACAAGAAAATGATTCGCTAAAGCCATGTCGTTGGGGATGAAGCTGCCACCTCTCAAAGAAGACACTTCAGAAAATACGTTCTCCGACGAACTAGATGCACATCCGAATTACTGCTTATATCATCGGACGACCACACACCCTACTGATGAGTGCAATGCCTTTAAAAACTGGTGGCAGGTATACGTTGCCCACCGACGGCATTTCAAACGGATGAAGCGCAAAACGTGTCGAGAGCAGAAGAGTACGACAGATGAGCGCAAAAGAACTGCCGGCAACTGTCACATGGTTGATTCTGGGGGATCGCAAGTTCTTACCTTCGGGAGCGATTCTGATGAAGAAATAGCCCTCGGCCCTCTCTTTAAGGAATCCATCTCCGAAACGAAAGAGATAAAGACCTGCGAGAACATTCAACTGCGTAATCGCACGCTACCCGAAAAGAATCTCGGTCCCACAAACAAGGGGTCGAGTAAAAAAGATAAAGGGAAGAAAAAGTCCCTGAAGATATCGCCCTCGATGATCAAGTCGTCAAAGAGCTGACAACTAAGTACCCTAAAAAAAGGTGGATTACAACGTTCTGGCACACCTGAGGAAGATACCCTCGCAACTGAGCATTCTCGACGCCCTTCTGCTATCTAAAGAAGCGAGAGATTCTTTGATCAAGGCACTATAAGAGCCCGAGCAGTTCCAAGCTTTCCTTGCCGAAGAAAAGATGAAGGACGAGCTGGAAGAACTGCACACGGCTGATATCACTTTCGGCGATGAAGATCTCCTCATCGGAATGTGCGAGCACAACCGTCCCCTCTATGTCTCTGGGTATTGCCATGACATCAAGATATGGAAGATCCTAATTGACAACGGGTCCTCTGTCAATCTCCTAAATGTAAGGGTGCTAAAAGAAATATGCATGAGCGTACAACACCTCGCTCGGGATAAAATCACCATCTCCGGTTTCGACTCCCAGTCATCACGGACGCTTGGGTATGTGATACTGACATTATGCTTTGGGCTGCTCGTCACTAACATCAAGTTTCACGTCATTGACGCCAAGACTTGCTACAACGCTTTGCTCGGCAGGCCTTGGTTACACGAGTACAACATCATCCCTTCTACACAACATCAGTGTATGAAGTATTTCAAAGATGGTCTCGAGTATACCGTGACAGGGGAGCTGAACCCATTCTCCGTGAATGAAGTTCGAAAATACGAAGATGCAAAGTACTTCTTACCAGACTTCGAAGACACACAAAGATGTCATAAGTCGGAGAATAAGCAAAAAGCTATCACCACTATTCCGGTCTTCGGGAGCGATACCGAGGAGGAAGAAGAGATAGTCTATTCGGGACCGCCCCAATACATTAAGCCAGGACCATCCACCCCTATTCTGGTCTTTGGTAGTGACTCTGAAGACGAAGTCAATGTAGTGTTCTCGGTCTGACCATCAATGCAAGCCTTCACTGGAGATGATCAGAGTTTGCAAATCGCGATGGTTCCGCGACAACACTACAGAGAACTTGATGCGCTTGAAACATATAGCGTGCAAGAGCTGCAGACATTCTACGTCCCTCCCAGGCGAAATGATGAAAAGGCGATCCTCTTTTATCGATCCGCGGAGAGTAAAGTGGAGAAAGAAATCTGGCATGGTGCCGATTCTACGCTTGACATGCTCCAGCCCATCCGTCTGCCCAGATACTACACAGAAGGATTAAAAAGGCTGTTGAGGCACCAATGCATACCTTTCAAATAGACTGCTCGACAAGCTCAGTTCTACAACAGGATCTGGAACGTCCCTGGAACTCAGCGAAAGTTGCCCAATGGGAGAATGGAAACAATCGGGCTTGGATATGTTCAATCCAAGAAACGGGAGCGATTCCATGGCTGCTGTGTCATACATGACTTTGATGAAGAAGGAGATGCACTATTAGAAGACGCTAATCCTGAACCATAATGAGGTCCCGCCATGAAAGTGCCAAGTCCGTCGTTCGAAGAACAGATGAACAACCTAATAAGGGAAGAGGGTCAAAAGGTCCGGGATGACCATAGCCGCGAAATGACCATTTACGAGAAAGCCAGGACGCAGCGCCTCCTTCAGCAGGCTACGGAGAATGATGACGCCCTTCGTCGCCAGCCCGTCATACGGAAGACTCGACGTGGAGGCAAAAACAAACTGAAGAACGAAAAAAACGTTCGACAATAGAAAAGCGGGTCCAAGAAGCCACGCGATCGAGAATTGGGCAGCCTGGATCCGTCTCTTATAAAGAAGATGGGTCGAGCATATTCTTTTCCCCAAGAAAAGACAAGGAAGATATTCGGTCTTGTCATAAAATATCAAATGATTACGCTCCTGGAGTCCAAACACCCAGATCAAGAAAACGAGGTTCATCACCCAGATTATTGCTCCTATCACCGAGCGATAAGACATCCTTTCGAAGATTGCTTCACATGCAAAGACTGGGTAGAAGACCAGTATCAGCAAGGCAGGTTCGCTTTATCCAGCAGTTGGAGGGTAACCCTGCCACAGAAGCATGAACCGAAAGCCACATATGTAGCGAGAGTAGAGCCGGATCAACATCGGTCTTGGAAGCGATCTCGTACCTGTTATGTGATAATGATGTCGGAAGAAGGAAAGCACGATAATGTGGATGACCTCTCCTGGTGCTTCGAAAATCAGGGTGAAGATGAGTTGATCTCAGAACTTCCACCGGCGCCAAAAGAGCTGGAAGATGGAATACATACTACTGCGGACAACATAAGGAAAATCGACTTGGGGACGGCAAACGACCCAAGGCCTACGTTCGTCAGCGAGCTGCTGTCCGAAGAACAGGTAGCTACGCTCAAAGACGTGCTCATGCAGTATAAAGACTGCTTCGCATGGAACTACTCCGAGATGCCGGGACTAAATCCAGAAATAGCCGTGCACAAATTGGCGATATCTCCGGACGTCAAGCCGATCAAACAAGCGCCGAAAAGAATGCAGCTCGAACTTGAAATGTGCATCATCGCCGAAGTTAAGAAGCTGATCGACTCCGGCTTCATTCAAGAAGTTCAGTACCCTGACTGGATCGCCAATATCGTCCCAGTGATGAAGAAGAATGGGATGGTGCGCATCTGCGTGGACTTTCGGGACCTCAACAAAGCTTGTTCGAAAGATGACTTCCCCGTACCGGTTACTGAGCTGATGATAGACAATACGTTCACTCACAAAGTTTTCTTCTTCATGGACGGCTCATCGGGGTACAATCAAATAAAGATGCATCCCGAAGACCAGAACCATACCGCTTTTCGGACTCTTCTGGGCATATTCTGCTACAAAGTAATGCCTTTCGGCTTGAAGAATGCCGACACTACCTATCAAAGGGCCATGATGAAGATTTTCGATGACCTCATACATGAAATCTTCGAATGCTATATTGAGACCTCGTGGTAAAAAGCAAATCACACGAGGAGAATTGGGATCATCTGAAGATAGTATTCCAACGTCTTCGGAAATACAACCTAAAGATGAACCCTCTCAAATGCGCGTTCGGAGTTTTCTCAAGCAAATTTCTAGGGTTCATCATACGACACCGGGGCATCGAAATAGACCCGTCAAAGATCAAGGCGATTATGGAAATACCTTCGCCAAGAACTCTCAAGCAACTGCGATCTCTTCAAGGAAAGTTCATATATATCCGATGATTCATAGCCAATCTCTCCGGAAAGTGCCGCCGCTACAGTCATCTAATAAAGAAATGGACTTCTTTCGTCTGGGATCGCAAATATCAAAGCACACTGGACGAAATCAAGCAATACCTACAGAATCCGCCAGTACTGACCGCTCCGGTCAAGGGAAAGCCTCTCATCCTGTACACAATAACCCTTGAAGGTTCTTTAGGCGCGCTATGGGCACAGGAGAACGACCAAGGGAAGGAGAGAGACCTCTACTATTTGAGTCGATTTCTCCTGGGGGAAGAAAACAACTACTCCCCCATCGAAAAACACTGCCTGTCGTTAATCTTCGCGATAACGAAGCTTAGGCACTATGCTTTGGCGCATGAGGTCCATCTCATATCAAAAAAGGATCCTCTCAAATATTTGATGTCGAGAGCCATACTAACAGGGCGGCTCGCTAAATGGGCCCTCCTCTTGATAGGGTTCTCGATAGCATACCGACCCCTCAAGGCAGTGAAAGGCCAGGCCATCGCCGACTTCCTCGCTGAGCATCCGATACCTGCCGATTCACCCCTAAATTGCGAATTGCCAGACGAGCACGCGTTTGAAACGATCATCGGGGGGAGAAGAGAGAGTGATACCCGATGGGAACTCTACTTCGATGGGGCATCTTCCATGAAGAAGGGAAATCACAGCTCCCCCATAATCAAATCGGGGGTAGGCCTCATCTTCGTGACTCTACAAGGAGGGATAATGCGCTTTGCCTTCTCCTTAACAGAGCCGAAGACGAACAATGAAGCCGAATATGAAGCTTTGATAGCAGGTCTTGAGATCGTTGTCGACATGGGAATCGAAAACCTCCTCATATACGGAGACTCCCAGCTGGTCGTTAGTCAAGTAAACGACGACTATCAAACGTGCAAGCCCGAGTTGGTAAAGTACGGCGGGAGAGTACAACAATTGCTGACTCAAATTCCTTCCTACGTTCTGGAAAGCATACCACGTACGGAAAATAGCAAAGCGGATGCGTTAGCCAAGCTCGCTAAAGAATTGGCTGACGAAAACCTCGATGACGTAAGGATCGTTGTACAAAACCGTCGGGTTCTTGCACCAGCGGAAATATTGCTGAAGTCGTCTGAAGAAAAGGAAGCGACCGAGCAAACAGCGCTACAAATAGAGGACCAGGAGAAGGCCAAGGATTGGAGAGAAGTCTTTATAGACTACTTCAAATCCTGTCGAACACCTGAAGATGCATCCTCGAGATATCAGCTCATGAAACGAGCTCCGTCTTTCACCTTCATCAATGATACTCTGTATAAGAGATCGTTCGACTCCCTATGGCTAAGATGCCTGGGACCAGAAGAAGCAAGGTGAGTCATCCAAGAAACTCATGATGGACTCTGCGGTTCTCATCAAGCTGGGCCAAAGATGAAGCTGAAGATCAAAAGAATGGGCTACTATTAGCCCACGATGATTCAGGACTGCCTTGAATACACGAAGCAATGCCATTCGTGCCAGATTCATGGAGACTTCATCCACCGACATCCAAACCCGCTACACCCAACAGTGGCTAGCTGGCCGTTCGAAATGTGGGGAACCGACATAATTGGACCCATAGAACCAGCGTCGTCCAGAGGACATCGGTTCATATTGGCGACAACCGATTACTTCTCTAAGTGGGCAGAAGCAGTACCGCTAAGAGAAGTGAAGACAGAGAATATCCTCCATTTCTTCAAGACACACGTCATCTATCGGTTCTGCATTCCGCGACGGATTATCTCCGATAACGGGCCAGCCTACAGAAGTTACAAAATCAGCCGCTTTGCACAGCAGCATAATATAGACTGGAGATACTCTTCAGTCTATAATCCCCGAGCTAATAGTATAGCTGAAGCTTTCAACAAGACCTTGACGAAGATCATAAAGAAGACGGTGTCCCGAAATAAGAAGGACTGGCACGAGAGACTGCATGAAGCTCTCTGGGTTTATCGGACCACGTTCAAAATGGCCACGAATACAACGCCGTATGCATTGGTATTCGGCACTGAAGCCGTACTCCCTTTGGAGATAGAGCTACCCTCCCTACGAGTGGCGGTTCACTATGAGCTGACAGACGAAGAGAATGCCCATCTTCGGCTTGAGGAGCTCGACGCCCTTGACGAAACTCGGCTCATGGCGCAGCAAAACTTGGAGGCTTAAAAAGAAAAGATGACGCGCTCATATGAGAGATTGACTAGGACGAGAACATTCCGCCAAAGAGAACTCGTGCTAGTGGTCAAGAGACCTATGATCCCCAATCGTGCCAAACAGGGGAAATTCGAGCCGAACTATGAGGGCCCGTACATCATAGACAAAGTCTACAAAGGTGGGGCTTACTTGCTCATGGATATGCATGGCGAAAGACTCTTCAGGCCAATAATCGGCCGGTTCTTGAAAAAATACTACGCCGGACGAGTCACGGCCTAGGTCAACGATAGATGACGACGCCTATGTCCGCTTTCTATCTTCTCAAGCCTGAACTCTATAAGTAGTATTCGGCGAAACATCGCCTCGAAAACGTGCGATGGACCAAAATGTCCCTAAACTAATAATGGACCGAAATGTCCTAAAACTAACTACTGACGAAACATCTTTAAATTACTACAAACCCGCAGCATCCTTAGGCTGACGCGTTAAAAAAAAGGGTACGCCCATAAGCAAAATGGGCATGGATGAAAACCCGAAAGGGCTCCGTGAGTAAAAACAGCAGGGCTACCGATGAGTTTGTGAAAACCCGAAAGGACGCAATCTCGTTAAAAGACACTTGCAAGGTCCTCTCGACCTTGTAAGGAGAAAACTACCTGCGTGAGATCCTTACGACTCACAAAGGAGCAACACACTTACGGATCCTCACGATTCCTGAGGAGAAATTACACTTACGAGATCCTCACGACTCGTAAGGAGAACCCTATTATGAGACTCTCATGGCTCATAAGATTCAAAAGCCTTAAGCTACAGAGATCTGAACTTGTTCTTAAGCCATCAGCTTTCCCAGATTGCCCTACAAGTGGTTCAGTACTGACCCTTGTATACAATCCACGGGTATAAATAATCATTTCCTTGCCGAGTCCCACCAACAACGAGGAATGCCCTTATTTAATGAATAAACACTTGTAGGTTCTCTCGATTTACAAGGAGAAAACACTCTTGCAAGATCCTTACAACTTACAAGAGAACATACACTTAGGAATCCTCACGATTCCTAAGGAGAAAAGACATCTACGAGATCCTCACGACTCGTAGGGAGAAACACCTTTATGAGACCTTTACGGCTCATGAAGTCTAAATCCTTAGTCGACAAGATCTTAACCCTGTTTGCTAAGCCACCTTTGTTCGTACCGAAAAAGGCAGATAATGATTCGCTCCTGGCAATATCCCAGTTGTAGCGATGCTGATGCCTAAATCGGCATCAAATTCCAAGTCCTTTCATGGCAAATAATGATTCTCTCCTGGCAACATTCCAGTCGCAGCGATACTGATGCAAAATTGGTATCAGACCATGAGTTCCATACTCGAAAAAAATGCATATGAAATAGCCGAAATGTTTGGGCAACTCGCAATAAAAATCAGCGAGTAAAATATATGCATACAAAAATAGCTGAAATGATTGGGCAACTCGCAATAAAAAACAGCGAGTAAAAATAAAAAAAACAGCCGAAATGATTGGGCACCACGAAAAATAGCCGAAATGATTGGGCAATCGCGACTTTCGCGATATAAAAGCTGAAATGATAGAGCATCACGGAAAGAAATAAAAAAAATGAAATGAAACTTTTTGCCCTGCAGGTAAGTCCATACTGACTCCTATATACAATCCATGGGCATAAATGAAAAGGGAACCACATGTCATAACAAACTCAATCAAAGAGAGAGTCAGGTCTCAGCGGCAATAACTGCATCCCAGAAAACCAGCAACGACGTTCCTCCTCATGCTAGCAGGACAAGGACGCGACACTACCAATTGGAGCCACGACAAAACCCCCAGTTCCAAGACTCTGTGGTTCACAGACACCTAGAGTCAACCCTGACACCGTAGAAAACGGAGAAAGTCGATCCCGACATCGTAGAAAACGGAGCATGTCAACTCCTGACCTCTTTGTCATCAAGCAACGCTTCGACACAGATACATGTCAACTCCTGACCTCCTTGTCGTAAAGCAACGCTTCGACACGGATACATGTCAACCCCTGACCTCCTAGTCGTCAAGCAATGCTTCGACACGGATACACGTCAATCCCTGACCTCCTTGTCGTCAAGCAACACTTCGACACGGATACATGTCAACTCCTGACCTCCTTGTCGTAAAGCAACGCTTCGACAAAGATACATGTCAACTCCTGACCTCCTTGTTGTAAAGCAACTCTTCGACATGGATACATGTCAACCCCTGATCTCCCTGTCGTAAAGCAATGCTTCGACTTGGGAACCGGTTAACTCATCAATCACTTACGAGTCCTCTCGACTTGTAAGGGAGAAAATTCTCTTGCGAGATCCTTACGACTCTTAAGAGAAAGCACACTTAGGAATCCTCACGATTCCTAAGGAGAAAATACACCTACAGGATCCTCTCGACTCGTAGGGAGAAAAGACTTTATGAGACCCTCACGGCTCATAAAGTTGAAAAGTCTTAGGCAGCAGACCTGAACCTGTTTCCTAAGCCATCGCTACTTTACAAAAAAGCTTAAGATGGACTGCTATCTACTATCTACAGGCCACATTTGCTAAAATGACATGCCAATGACAAAGCAAAGAAAAGAAAGCGATAGTCAGAGATAAAAAAATGTGTCCTTTATTCATGAATTCAATTGAATACGAGATACATCATATAAAAAAATGAATGAAATGAATAAGTGTTATTCATAAATTAAAATTGATACAAAGACGACTATTGAGAAGGAGGCCATTTTACCAAATCAGCAAGCCGCTCGCTCACTCCTCTCAGCTCCTTTTCATGATCAGCCGCCGCGGCCAGCTCCGCTTCGACTTGGGCCTGCTGCCGCAAACAAGATGAAAGTTTCTCGTCGATCTCCTGCTGAGCCGCCTCACAACTCTACGCATCCTTCTCAGTGAGGTCGAGCTTCTGCCTCAGCGTCATCCCGTCAGAAATACATCGTAGGAGGCCCTTAAAGATAGCTTTTAGCTGTGCAGCATTCGCGTCAACCTGGGCGCGCAACCGGGCAGATTCTCCTAAAGCCTCATCGCGTTCCTTCCGCCTCAAGGTCGCCTCTTGTTCAAAATAGCGGAGGAAGGGAGCGCTCTGCTCAACCCATGCAGCCCGCTGGGAGTTCAGAGCCAGAACCTCGGGAGCAGGACGCTTGAGCTCAAGCTCATGCAGGAAGGCCTCAATCTTCCTGCAGTGATTAACCCAAGACTCAACGACGCCTTCGCTATGGAAGTTCACAAGCGTCGCCAGCATGGGATTAATCTCGGTAGTAAAATCTGCAGCAAATGTAGGGACCTCCGCGTTAAGCTCCTCGATGTACTCACTCAACATGCGCAGGCTGGTCACAACGCCCTTGGAAGATGTACGTCTGGAAAAGGGCCCTGCTGGCATTAAGATGCGAGACTCGAAGGGAGCTGGAGTTGGCGCGATTACTGCAAAACAAATCATAGTCAGATATCGGCTCAAGAGATAGAGAAGATGCAGGAGCAATGAAGGCTATTATACCGGCTACGACAGGTGGCAGAGTTGGGAGTACTGGTGGCGTGACGATTCTCTCGTCCCCTCCTTCAATTTGTAATGCTGCAATCAATTTAAAATTAACAACGGCATGGTCGCCCGTCAAGGAAAGGAAAAGACATCGGTTAAAAACTATACTCACCGGCACCAGTAGGCAAAGTGACTTCCGACTGGAAGGAGAAATGCGGGTTCAATACTTGATACAGATGATCAAAGAGAACTCCTGCAAGGCTGCGATGGTACATAGTCAGTACAAAAATGATGATGGTCATAGTTCAATTAAATGGATCGAAAATCTATACCTTCCAGCATCTTGGAGGACATGGGAGAAGGCGAGGGAGCAACTGTCATGGCAGCGACCGCAAGTGTTGCAGATGACACAATCCCAGTGTTCGCTACACCTACAAATAAAATACCGTCAGAAAAAGCTGAAAATGATTGCGAAATAGAAAATAAACAGTGACCTGAAACCCACCTGATGGGTCATCAACCAAAATTGTAACGGAAGCATCACTCGGCGTTGTGGTTTCTTCGCTCTCCTTCAGAGGAATGGTTTCAGCGCCAGTGGCTTCATCCCCTGATTCTACAGGAGCCGTCGTGACACTCGCAATGCCGGATGATGGCGGGGAACCGCAGAGAGAAAGAGCGGCGGTTTCGACGGTCCCGGACTCCCTAGAAAGAGTAGCCGCTTCAGGATCGGTGGTTGCCGTCATCTCACATACCGCCTCATCACCAGGACTTGGCCCTGCAGGATATAGTACATAAGATTTTGAAGATCAAATTCTAAGAAAAGACTCAGCGTTATGTTACCTTGGGATGGCTTTTCGGCTTCTTCCTGAGCCGCGCGCTCCATTTGTCTATGGACGGTAGACAAGGCAGCTGGGGCATCTTCGGAAGAAATAGTGATGGATGGGATGGCGCTTGAACCCGCACCCACGGCCAAGCTGGTATCACGTTCCCTCGCCGCACGCTTTCTGCGCTTCTTGTCAGCCTTGTTAGTAAGAAAGGACTCCTCAAGACCTCCGTCAAAGTGACGTCATCATCCGAGCCGGGAGCCGTTACGGCGTCCGTCATCGGCTGCTTAAGAGAAGCATCTGTTGGAAACACTGGGGGAGCTGGGACTTCGGCAGCCGGCCCTGGAAGCGTCGTCGCGCCACCATGCGGGATTGGCACTGCACTCGGGATAACCTGAGTCGAGGTAGTCCCTGCAATAAGATGAAAAAGAAGGGTCAGACTATCCATGAAGAAAAAAAGGGAACGAAGGCAAAATGAGCCAAAATATACCGAGGCCCAAAGAAGCACGAAGCTTCTCTTACTCTTCAAAAATCTTGAGGGAAGCTGCGAGAGCCTCTTCGGCGGAGATACCTGTTGAAGAAGAAAGCGCCAGTCAAAGTATATTAATTAAAACAACCGCGGAAATATACGACTGAGGTCTACCTGATTGTACGAGGGTGATCATCCCTGCTTTGTTGCGAGCTAATTGCTTGGAAGCTGTGATGGCAGCCTCCAGATCGGTATCATCCGGCGCCACAAATAAACCCTCGTTGGTCCCGTACTCACTTAAACCCTCGCTGTAAGGAGCATGAGGCTCCTGGTCGAATACCACGTCTGCAGAAAATATCGACTTCTTTTTCTTCTGCGAGGCCGCTGGCAGCCGGCAACAAGAGCTTGCGCTTAGCAGGTAACTTTGGGTGACGAGTCCCAATCTCAGTACCCACACCAGACTCGGGAGATGCCATAGCTACCGCTTCTACAGGCATGTGGGGTAAGGGCATATCAGGTATAACGCGCGGGACCACCACTGCAGTAGCTCCTCTCAAGGAAGGACGAACGATGGTCCGTTGCTTCAAAGGAACAGTTGGGTTGTCGGCCAGGATCGCATCTTTGAGATCGAGAAAGAGCCGTCTTTCTTCCCTAATAACAGCGCCCATCGAATGTTGATACTGTTGGAGATAGTGCCCTCAGAGTCAATTATTGGATCACAGGCACGTGATTGCAATGATTGAGGGAGGACCTATCCCGGTAGGACAGTCTTACTCGAGATGATAGTATGCTATCTGGTTTACCTTTATCATCGTGTACTGCTTTAGGTGACCTGACAGGTCGCTATTGCAAGTTGATAGAGCCCCTAGGATTCTTGCTTGACTGCCAGCAGTATGAGGGCGATCATATATGTGGGAGCTGGTAGTCTATAAGCACATCCTTAAAAGGTCCCTAGTCGTGGGAGTTTCGAGACAGGGCATCGATACTCCAGAGTAGACTAGTGTATACAGTCGAGACCCCGACGAGGGGCGGTGGCCGGTCTCACAAGCTACTGGTGTCAGTTGGTTCACCTAAGATGTATACAGGTGCTCATTGGGTTATGAGTACACCGGACAGGACTCGCCGGGAACATGCTAGTTGGTCTTATACCTGACGTCAGATAGCAGTTCCCTGGTGACATGTGTACAGGTTAGTTCATCGACCTGGGGATCGTCATTTGTCTCGTGTGAGTTCCCACTGTACTTTGATTACTACCCTACCACGGCTCAAAGGAGTCGTGCAAACAGGTTTTAGTTGGGTACAGTCCCGAGCCACATGGAGGCAGAGAGCGGATCTTCAGGGGTTCGTCTCTCCCGGTATTGGGGGTGAGGTCGCGCTGTGTCTAGGAGAGCCATTACACGAAGTCCTTGGCCAAGGCAGGAGATTTACTGGTAGGTATTCCAGTAGTATCTCAGGGTGTTCTGGGCTACACTCCGACACGACTTGTACCGCTTTTGGGGGTCTGACTTTTACCAACCCCCTAGGACCGACATGCGATGCTCATAGACGAACGGACCGGACTGTACGGATATTGTCACTGACAGGCTCAGTAGGGTGTCAGGATGAGTTCGCTCATCGACGTCCCTTTTAGTCAATAGCTGGTGGCCCGTCACGTATTGGCTTATACCTCTGACGTGCTAGTGGTTGAATCCACAGCCATAGTATTGACGCGTCTTTAGAGTCCACCACACTTACAGTTACTCAAGCTTTCGGGCGAAACGCTGTAGAGGCCGTATGGAGATATGGCAGGGTTCGATCAGATACGTGCGGTATTGCATGGATCGTGATCGGACGGTTTTTACTAGCCGGCTTTGGCTTAAGCCGGATCCTAGTGTTAGATAGTGTAGTTTTGTCTCTTTGTATTTGTGTTCAGTGGGAATACAAATGCGGGCATGTATTTGCAGTAGCGGGGTTTTCCTGTAATTTATTACGGGATCGGTTTTCTGAGGTTGCCAGTGTGCATTCCGTTCCGGCCGGTTTTTCATTGTTCCTTCACGGCCGGACTTTTCGTTGGAGGGGTTATTTGCAGTTTGCAAATAACTTATTTGTGGAGGGCTTTATTGCATTAGTACCTCCATCATGATGAGATCCTTTTCTTGTCACCTCCTTTGCATTTATTTGATGGTTTGATTTGAGTTGAAAAGAAATTTGGTGTGACCTTATCTTTATCAATTCTTTTTCCTACACCCACTTGTAAGGGGGCCGGCCACTGTTCTGGAAAGGGTTTTTATTTTGGTGGACATTTCCTTATGCATATTATTAATTTATGCATTCTTTCCACTTGTTTATTGTGAGCACAAGAATGGTTTTAATTTGTGCATTTTACCCACTTGCAATTTTTTCCAGTGAGCACATTACATTGGCTGGCCGAGCTCATTTCTTATGATGCTCATTCTTTTTGAGATTGCATGCTCATTTTTCCTAGCATCCATCCATGAAAATTCTTATGCAAAAATTCCTCCATAAATGGCAACCTCTTAAACCCCAAAGAGACATGGCTACTACACTATTCTACAGCATCCCTTGGATGCGTCGGCTAGCCAACTTCACGCCCGAGTTGCCTCGGTCAAGAGGTGGGAGCCCGTAAAAGATTTTGGCGATGTGGTGCCCGTTTCGACGAGGAGGTGACGGACGAAGCATCCGCGGGAGATCGGAGTGGAGACGAAGACCGAAGGACACGGATCGCTTGGTATACTTCTCTACTCTTTTCTTATTTGCTAGTTAGCTAGGTTAATGGCCCGATCCGGGTTTTAGTGCGCGGTGGTGCCGGTTTGCTAGTTTGCAAAATTAAAGTTTATCACCGCTTCCGCATTTGGCCGTCGGATTGACGGCCGGGGCGCCGCCGTGCACTTACAGATACCACGCCACATATACGTTCAAGATTCGCGGAACGCAACTCAGCTCACTGATAAAGAAATTGGAGCCAGTGTTCAACCGCATAAAATGGTGCAATGCGTTGCGAATGCCTTCTTCTGCGGCAACTGGCTCAGCTAGGAAGGCTTCGAGCGGGACGCCCTGATTATAACTTGATTGCTGGGCGAAACGGTGCGGGTTGTACCGCATGAATAACGCCGAATCATTCTGCCTAAGCACGAGAAAGCCCGACCTAATTGAATATAGATGAAGAATCTCCCGAGCTTTCAAAGTGGAGCCCCCGTCTTTAAAAGTATCGCGCAAAGGCTGCACTATTTTTGCGGATTCTTTGCCGATGGTTAAAACCTTATCGACAAAGGTCATGCCGTCTCCAACCATACGTAGACGAAGGAGCACACCCCAAGCCTCCCGCTGTAACGGATTTACAACGGATGCGTCAACTAGGCGCATAATTCGAGAGAAGTTGTAACTGTCGTAGAATCGAGTTCGTTTATGGACACCAAAAGCGCCAAGTATGTGCAGCTCGATCCATGGCATAAAATAATGCAGCGAGAAAGTGACGGGCTGTATCCCTGGCTGAGTGGTGTCCTCCGCTAAGCTGAGACCATGGTACGGCAATTCCGATAGCCACTTGCATTCCCGCAACCATACGATGGGCTGGGTAAAATACTGATGGCCTCATATAACGAGGGTGCATCGGAAGCACGAACCAGTTCAGCCATAAGCCTATGAATCCTAGCACGAACGTTTCTTCATCGACGTTCGGGGCAGCAAGCTCCGTGAAGGGAACAACAGGAGCAGCCGGAATAAAGAAACTTTTTAAATCTGCCTCCGCCGTCGGTTGGTTATCCAAACCAAAACCAAACGGGTCATCAAGCTTGGTGAACAACGCAGCTTGCTTCGATAGGGCTTCCGGATGAAGAAAGCGAGCGATGAGGTCTGCATAGCTAACTCTATGCCCTCCGGACTCCAGAAATAGACTTTCGTATATCTTCAACACCTTGATCAAGTTCGGGAATTAGTGTTGAATAGCGTTCTCTGGGGTAAAACCCGTTACCACTGGTTTAGTGGCAAAGATGTACTCGTCCGAAGGAAGTAGCTCCTCGTAATGTTCTCCCCTAACGGGTAATCCAGAGATCTCAGCAAACTCTTCCAAACATATTGAGACTACTCGATCCGACAGAAGGAAGGTGTGGGTCGGAATATTCCATTGCTCCAGAAAATCCTTGACCCACCATGCAGGAGGCGCGGAATATTGGAAGAGAGAAGCGTAAATCGCGGGATACAATCCGAGCTTCAGCATGTGCGACTTATTGGCCGACAAGATGTAGCGGGCCCATTGCAAATACCCGCCTGGATGGCGAGGAGTTAGGCCTATAATGTACGGCTGTCCCCAAGGGCGCCACTCACCCTGGCATATACGTCGCTCTAGAGTATCCAAAGCTGTCGGCGGCTGTACGGGTATTGCAGCTATAGAAGGCTGAAGGAGACCCTCTGAAGTCCAGTTGACCTCCTCCACCGCATAATTCACTGGAAGTGCGTCAGCATAAGGAATCGCCGAAATGGGCTCCGAAGGTGCCGCGCAAGAAAAGCTCCGTCGGCCTCTGATTATTTGACTGTACCATCTACCCCGTAAATGAAGATTTTTTTGCTTCGGGTCATGATCTTTGATCAACGCGAATACTTCCCTGTCCACAGGCGCTTCAGGGAATCCGCTTGCTGAACGGACGAACGGGAAAGAGATGTCAAAAGACATAGTGCCTGCGCGAAAAAAGAACAAAAGATTAGCTGTCAATGCTACAATTTAAGTTCCGACACTTGGTATTTTAAATTCGTGCCACACTGCAATGCAGTGGAAAGGGACCAAGGGGGACCCACATAATCTAGATGATGACTCATTTTTAATAAAACAGTCTCATCATTTGACGAGACAGTTATTAAATGGGGAAATCCTAAAAGAATTCTCATTTAATAAGGACCCCTCGGGGCAAGGAGTAAATCTCCCTTGAGAACAACGCTCTACAACAGAGTGACATCTGTCAGCTCTGATGATGAAGGGAATAAAAAATCCCTCAAGAAAAATTCTGAAGAGCCATGCTCTGTAAAGATGATGGAATAACCCATCAGGAAACCTAAAAGTAAAGCTTTTAATGAATTAAAAATTCTGAGATCTTCAAGATCTATAAACAAACTCTAAGAGTTCTTCATGAAAGATTAACAAATCTATATGATTTGAAAAGAGCAAAGCTCTGTTAATAGGGTAAGAAACCCTAAGAAAGATCATATTAGATCTATGAAGAGCAAATCTCTATCGAGAAACCTTAAAAATCTATATGATTTGAAAAGAGCAAAGCTCTGTTAATAGGTAAAACCCTAGATTATAGAATAATCTCTTCAAAGATTTGATCTTTACCTAGATTTTTGACAGAGTTTTGACTCTAAGAGAGTTCTTAAAACAGAGAGCTTGGCTCTGAAAGAGAATTAATTCTCAGAAAAACAAACAAGAAGATGAACAGAGGTCATCTCAAGGGCCAAAGGCCCTATTTTTAGGCACTGAGAGCCGTTGTAACTTCTATGTTGATCAAATGGAGGAGATGCTGCCACCGCTGTTCTCACGTGCAGGCCACATGAGCGCAACGGTGGGGGGCATTTGTTTCCCCAATCAGAGCAAAACTCTGTTCAAATTTTGAAATTTGAAATGAAGCGGCGCTTCATAAAAGCGCTAGCGCTAAATGCGCCAGTGCTAAGAGTCAAAGACTCTGATACAGCGTTCACGTGCAAAGCACGAGAGCGCTAGCGCTAAGAGTCAAAGACTTCGATGCAGCGCTCAAGTGCAAAGCACGAGAGCACCCGCGCTAAGAGTCAAAGACTCTGATGCAGCGCTCTCGTGCAAAGCACAAGAGTGCCGGCGCTAGCAGCGCCAGCGCTAAGAGTCAAGGACTCTGATGCAGCGCTCACGTGCAAAGCACGAGAGCGCAAGCGTTGGAAAAAAATTTCCCCACCTTTGGATCAAAGATCCAACAAAGATGACTAAAAATCATCAAACTATCTCTGAAAATTAGAGCACCGTTGGATCAAAGATCCAATGGTGATTAAAGATCACCAAGATACAGAATAAGTTCTGTATGGGAAAAAATTTCCCAAATCTTGTTAAAAAAACAAGAAGATTGCCTTCTGTAAAATAGAAGCCCTAGGATCAAAGATCCAATGGTGGGGAAACATCCCCAAATCAATCAGAGAAAGATCTCTTTAACTGATTCAACAAATCAGCCTACCCTATAGAAAGGCCACAAGACTTCAAGTCTTGCAGAGAGGGACCCCCCAAGCTTTGAGGAATTTCAAAGAAAAGAGCAAGCTCTGAGAAGAAGAACTTTTCTTCAAGGTAAAAACAGAGAGATAAAAAATATCTCATCCAGGAAGAAGAACATAGTTCTTTTTCAGATCATAGATCTATAAGACAGAAGTCTTTCACAAAAAAAGAGATCATAGCATCTCATCATAAAAAAAGGGGAGAAGAATTTCATTCCCTTCAGATCATAGAACTACAAAGACAAAGTCTTTCATAAAAGAAAATAGAAGAAATTGTAACATCTCCTATAAAAATAAGAACTTTGTTCTTAGAACCATGAGCCAATGTCTCTCGTGAGCGAGAACTTATTTCTCAGATCACAAAATTGATCAGAAGCGCTCTGCGCTCATTGTCTGGCGCTCAGCGCCAAGCGCGCCACGTGCTCCTCACGTGTGCGCTACTTAACAGAAGCGCTCTGCGCTCATTGACTGGCGCTCAGCGCCAAGCGCACCACGTGCTCCTCATGTGTGCGCTATTTAACAGAAGAGCTCTGCGCTCATTGACTAGGGCTCAGCGCCAAGCGCACCACGTGCTCCTCACGTGTGCGCTACTTAACAGAAGCACTTTGCGCTCTTTGACTGGCGCTCAGCGCCAAGCACGCCATGTGCTCCTTATGTGTGCGCTATCACACAGGAAGTGCGCTGCGCTCATTGACTGGTGTTCACCGCCAAGCGCACCACGTGCTTCTCACCCGTACATACCCTTGACGTAGGCTAACAAGGTAGTACGACTGTCCCAAACCAACGCATCTATCTATGCAACAGAAAAGTAACAAATAACTACCATACACTATGCCTTGACGTAGGCCAACAAACATAGCATGAATACTAAGTGCTACCCGTCTGAAATGACGGAGGACTACGAATGGTTTTTGGCGAAAAACCTCTAACGTAATGAACTTGATATCGTTGAAGGAACCCGATAGCTTTTATAAATATATAGTTGTGAAAACCTTTACTCAAGGGGTCACTCCCGGTGAAGGGATCTCGGCCCTTGCCTCGTCGAGTGAGGTGCTGGATATTCATAACCGAATAACACTGTGCAAAGAAAAAGCGTACGTCTGTATTGTCAGTTTTTAAAATTGGTTCCAACAACATCAAATATAGGTTTGTTTTATCCTTGCATTGATAAGAATCAATGCAGTCCCATCAATGAACATATCACACTAGAAAAGAACGAAAAATAAATATACATATATGCCATCCGCATTCGCCACTGGGTCCCGTCATCACCCGTTAGGTTACTTAACTAACGACAGAGCGGGGACTGGACTAGCACGGGTGCAAAACATATACAACATCTACTAGTATATATAAATATATATATATAACATTCGTCCCAGGCATGATATAAAGCAACATCACAGAAACATCACAGAAGCAACACAGAACGGTGGATAATCTTGGAGCCTCGGGTTTCACTTGAGCCGCAAATGAGACCCGATGTTCCCTATCATGTGGATAGCCTGTGCAATGAAACCTAGACCCCTACGAGAGCGGCAAGTTACCCGTCAAAACCAGAAGTAAGGCAACCCCCTTCAACAACGTGAATGGGCCATCCAGCACTTCACGGAATCCGGTAACTTGATGACCCCTCCGTGGGTCAATCTATACCCCCTACGAGTGCGGCGAATAGCCCATCAATTCTAGAGTAAGGTCCCCTCCGTCTCAATGCCATGAGATGCGGATCTGTTTCCCTTTAGAACCCGGCTATCCGTGCACTCCACCGCGGGGTAATCCTAGTACAGAAAAGAAAATAATATACAAGGGTGATATCGACCTCAACCCGGTCGTGCTCCAAACAAATAATATACAAACCGGCAGTGACGGCAATCCACATGTCGGACGCTCGCCCCGCAATATCAAATGTACAAATAAAATGAAATCGAACTGTACTAACATTGCACCCAAACTATCCACCACGACAATCCGCAACATCACAGCACAACACAGAATATCAACGTGAATGTCACGTTCGCAAACCCGTCTAAAAGGACTATAGCAATTAGACAAGATTTACCGCTCGAATGACATTCATGGTCGCAGATAGAAATGTAATGTACTACAAACTTTAAACAATGTTAGAAAATATCGAGTTCGAAATAACCCCCGAATAGCCCCAAACAACTAGATAAAACCATATCCAAACTGGGCTAAATAAACAATACCACTGAACCAAAATTCCAGAGACCAGACCATAGCCCAAATACCAAACCCAAAACTTCCAAACTGGCCGGCGACGCCGGATTTAGGAGCAATGTGCTCGGCTCCGAGGGATGGGTCTCGTTTTTGGGGTGTGGTCAAGTGGTCATGTCAGTAGCCTTCTGCAATTGTTTAAATAATTTTTTAAGACTATATGAAAATTTGACAGAGAATGAAATCTGCAGTGCAGTGTATCGGGTTTGTTTCGATTTCGATAGTTTAACATTGTCTAAACAAGCTAGCTAAGGGTTAATGGGTGGCTCTGATACCATATTGGGTTACGGCAGCGCCCCGGCCATCTAAACGTGGCCAAATACGGAACAAAAATTTAATAAACTGGCGCTACCATGACCCGATGCCCGGATCTACCATTAACCCTATATTAGCTAAATGTAAAAAGGAGTTAGATGGTTATACCGATCGATCCGTGTCCTTCGGTTTTCAACCTCTTCCCAAGCTCCTCGCGGCTGCCCCGAATAAGCTCGCTCTCCGGTCACCCTCGTCGAAGATGATCCACCTCGAGAATTCTTAATACGGGCTCCCGCCTCAAAACCGAGGCAACTCGGGCATCCAGTTTGCTAGCCTAGATGCCCAAGATGAAGTAGAGATAGTGTGCAAATATTTTGTCTCACAGCACCCAAGCATTTGGATGGAGCTAAAATGAAGTTGCTACATGTGAGATTGTGAGCATATGAAATTTTGCTTGGAAGGAAAAAACATGAGCTTGCGGGAAAACAATGGGCTCGGCTAAGTGCTCTGTGAATCAATGTGTAGTGGTGAGGAAAGATTAGTTATATATAGCAACCAAATTGAATTAATCCATCACAATTAAAAAAACCCAGCACACCCAATCAAGCAGCCACAAAACAAAAAGCATTCAATGCAAGCAAGACCCATGACCAAAACCCATGCTGCCCATGCCTCATCAATTCCCCCACGAAATTGTGCAATTGACTATGCCTAATTAATTTAATGCATGGCCACCAAAAATTCCAAGCCCAAAAAAAGAGTTCACTGCCAAAATCCACACTCACAAATGCATGCACATTACATGCACTAATATGCCCACGGATTTCAACAGCCCACGGATTTCAACAGTAACAGAAGAATCGGCCAAAATTCCAATGCTCACGGTTCCAATAATTAAATATTAAACCAAATCCTTAAAATGGAAGAATAGAAAATGACAACTTCAAAAGTAATTTTGTAACGAATTACAAGAATACCCCTCGTCCGTATATACATACCCACATCCGTATTCCGACTGAATACGAATACAACGAGACGAAAATATCTCATCACAATATAATACTAGGATCCAGCTTAAACCAAAACCCATTAATATTATCCGTCCGATCATCATCCGTGCACAAGTGCACGGATACGATCGAACCCTGCCATAAAACCATATGGCCTCTACAACGTTTTGCCCAAACTAGGGAAACCCTCTGTGTGGGAGTTTAAAGACTCGTCAATACGCTGGCAGTGGGTTTAACCACAAGCACGTCAGTGACACTAGCTGTACGTAACGGCTACTCAGGTATTGAGCGAAAGGGAGGCCGACGAGCGAACTCATCCAGAAATCCTACTGAGCCTGACAGTGACAATATCCGTACAGTCCGGTCCATTCATCTATGAGTATCGCATATCGGGTCTAGGGTGGTGGATAAAGTCAGACCCCTAACAACGCGATAATTCGTGTCGGTATGTTACCCATCACCACCTGAGAAACTATCGATCCTGGATCGGTAATTCTCACATACCCCGGCCGAGGATTTCTGGTGATGGTCACCCGTGCACTGCGCGACATCAACCCCCAATACCGGGAGAGACGAATCCCCGACAATCCGCTCACTGCCTCCATGTGGCTCGGGACTGTGCCCAATTAAAACCTGTTTGCACGTCTCCTTTGAGCGTGGTAGGGTAGTAATCAAAACACAGTGCGAACTCACACGAGACAAATGACGATCTCAGGTCGACAGACTAACCTGTACACATGTCACCTGGGAACTGCTATCTAACAATAGGTATAATACCAACTAGCATGTTCCCGGCGAGTCCGTCCAGTGTACTCATAACCCAATGAGCACCTGTATACTATCTTAGGTGAACAACTGACACCAATGACTTGTGAGACCGGCCACCGCTCCTCGTCAGGGTCTAGATAAGTATACACCAGTCTACACTGGAGTATCGATGCCCAGTCTCGATACTCCCACGACTAGGGACATTTAAGGATGTGCTTATAGACCCCCAGCTCCCACGTATATGATCTCCATCATAATGCTGGTAGTCAAGCAAGAATCCTATGGGCTCTATCAATATGTACATGATGATAAAGACAAACCAGATAGCATACTATCATCTCGAGTAAGACTGTTCTATCGGTATAGATCCTGCATCAATCATCATAATCACATGCCTGCGACTACGATAATTGCCTTGAGGGCACTATAGCCAACATTTAAACTGTCGTGGACTATGATGTCCTTAAACTTCTGGACCGCAATGTCCTTAAACTAAAACAATAGAGTCCAAATGCTCTTTTGTTGGATCTAAATGATCCGGTTAAGTGGATCTTAGTCTAAAAATTAGACTAACGTATCCTTAACAAACGTTTAAGTTGATCTTAGTCTCAAATGAGATTAATGATCCTTAAACCCAACCCAAATCTAAGAAAATACGGATTTGGACTAATCCACGTCCTACGGGCGACAACATAAATTAGTCTTCGTATACAATCCATGGGCAACCAAAAACAAAACAAACACACACGACACGAAGTGACCATCTGGAGAAAGAGAAAGTGGTTACCGCGATGCGGTAGCGTAATTAACTGCAGGGGCTTGCGCCTACAGGGAAGAGTGTCCCCACAATCAAAAAACCCTCAAACGAGGGGGAATATGATGAAGTCTGCTACATCGGCCGCATCCATTTAAACCTCCGATACACGATGCCATAAATCAACTTGGCATTTTCGGAGAGGTGGACGGATAAAACCAAATAGCATCTGCCCCTAAAATTCAGGCCAGACGTCCCAACGTCCCGGTCGCGTCTTTCGGAGGAGAACCGATTCTTAGGGCGTTCGAAGAGATTTGAAGTAGTCTATGAAGACTTCTCTCCAATCCTTCGCCCTTTCTTCATCCTCCAATTGGAAGGCCTCTTGTTCGGTTGCTTCCTCTCCTTTAGGCGTTTTCGGAGATATTTCTGCTGGCGTGAGAATCTGGCGGCTTTGCACAATGATCCTTACATCATCGAGGTTTTTGTCGGCCAGTTCTTTAGCGAGCTTGGCTAACGCATCTGCCTTGCTATTTTCCGCACGCGGTATGCTTTCCAGGGCGTAGGAAGGGATTTGCGTCAGCAATTGCTGCACCCTTTCACCATACCTGATAAGTTCTGGCTTGCACGTCTGGTAGTTGCCATTTATTTGGCTAACGACCAGCTGGGAGTCTCCATATATGAGGAGGTTTTCAACGCCCATGTCGACAGCAATCTCGAGATCTGCTATCAAAACTTCATACTTGTTTCCCCCAATCAGAGCAAAGCTCTGTTTTAAAATTCAAAATTCGAAAACTGAAGTAATACTTCAAATTCAGCGCTAGGCGCGCTGCGCGCCACGTGTCAGACACAGACGCGCTAGCGCTAGGTGCGCTGCGCCTTAGGCACCGCACCCCCAATCAGAGCAAAGCTCTGTTTTAAAATTTCAAAACTCAAAAGTTGAAGCAACGCTTCAGATCGAGCGCCCTGCGCTGCGCGCCACGTGTCAAACACGGGTGCGCTAGCGCAGTTGCGCTGCGCTCTGCGCTGCGCGCCACGTGTCGAAAGAAGGTGCGCTAGCGCAGTTGCGCTGCGCGCCACGTGTCGAACGTAGGTGCGCTAGCGCAAGGTGCGCCAGCGCTGCAATTAAAAATTCCCCACCGTTAGATCAAAAGATCTAATAATAATAAATTATTAATTAATCAGAACTAAAATTCTGTTATGAAAAGATCTTTCCAATCTTATTAAAACAAGAAGATTATCTTTTGCAAAACAGAAGCCCTAGGATCAAAAATCCAACGGTGGGAAATATTCCCAAATCAATCAGAGAAAGATCTCTTAAACCTGATTTAACAAATCAATTGGCCCTATATAAAGGCCCCAAGACTTCAAGTCTCATATAGAGAAACCCCCCTACAAATTTTGAGAAATCTCAAAGAAAGAACATCAAGCTCTTAGTAAATGAAGATCATTTCTTCAAGGTAAAGAATTAATTCTTGAATAACAGAGATGAAACCATCTCATAAAAGAAGAACTATCTTCTAAAAAAGATTATAGATCTACAAAAGACCAAGGTCTTTGATAAAAAAAAAGAGATCAGAGATCTTATTATAAAAACTAAAAAGAAGTATTTACTTCATTCACAGATCCTTGATCTACAAAGGCAGTGCCCTTTTATAAACAAGAACTTTTGTTCTTGAATCTTGAGGCAAAGCCCCTTTTGAAAAGAAGAACATAAATTTGTTCTCTGATCATAAATTTGGTCAGATGCGCTTTGTGCTACTGAATAGTGCCTTGCACTCATGAACTGCGCTATTGCGCTCCTTGGATCGGCGCTTAGCGCCAAAACATGCCACGTGTCAACCACAGACACCGCTTGCGCTTCTGAAACAGAGCTCTACGCCCATGGACTGGCGCTCAGCGCCAAGCGCGCCACGTGTCACTCACTGGCGGGCCCCTAAATCAGTGCAACGCGCTCATAAACTGAAAGCGCAATGCGCTAATAAACTAGCACTTAGCGCTAAGCGCGATACGTGTCGTCTTCATGTGTGCTACCTGACAGTAGCGCAATGCGCTCTTTGATTGGCGCAAAGCGCCTGACGCGCCACGTGGCGCACTGTCAGAACACACTTTGTTCTGATGGATGCTATGCATTCAATACAAGACAAAAAAGATGTCAGAACCCAATGCCTAGCATTATTAAAAGGGCCGAGCCCAAATAAAGGCTTAATAGCCAGAACAACAAAAAATGTAAAACATTTAAATTGGACTTAGCCCAATTCTGGCCATAAGTCCTCAACTTATATTGAACTGAGCACATCTGCTCACAAATATTCAACAGATCTTAATCCTAAAATGGGCTGCTGATCTTTCAAACAAGTCACACCGGTTCAAGGGTACATCTCTTTATTCCTCTGATATCTGTCGTTGTAATCCTTCAATGTCTTCAGAGAGGTGACGGGTCCCGACAACCACACATCTCACGGACTGTGGGGTCCTTAAACTCATGGACTACGATGTCCTTAAACTTTATAGACTACGATGTCTTTAAACCGGACTGTGGGGTCCTTAAACCCATGGACTACGATGTCCTTAACCTGGACTGTGGGGTCCCTTTAAACCCACGGACTACGATGTCCTTAACCTGGACTGTGGGGTCTTTAAGCCCACGGACTACGATGTCCTTAACCTGGACCGAAATGTCCTTAAACTACCGATGGACCGAGACGTCCTTAAACTAACATTGGACCACCACGTCCTTAAACTGGTAATCGACCACAATGTCCCTAAACTAAACAACAGAGGCAGCCCAAATGCTCTCTTGTTGGATCTAAACGATCCTGTTAAGTTGATCTTAGTTTAAAAATTAGACTAACGTATCCTTAAAAAACGTTTAAGTCGATCTTAGTCCCAAATGAGGCTAACGTATCCTTAAACCAACCCCCAAACCCAAATCTAAGAAGATACGGATTTGGACTAATCCACGCCCTACGAGTGACAACATAAATTAATCTCCGTATACAATCCACGGGCAACCACAAATAAAAGAAACACCCACGACACGAAGTGACCTTCTGGAGAAGAAGAAAGTTGTTACCGCGATGCGGTAGCGTAATTAACTACAGGGGCTTGCGCCTGCAGGGAAGAGCGTCCCTACAATCAAAAACCCCTCACCGTGAGGGGGAATCTGACGAAGTCTGCTACATCAGCCACATCCGTTTAAACCTTCGATACACGGTGCCATAAATCAACTTGTCATCTTCGGAGAGGTGGACGGATAGCACCAATTATCATCTACCCCGAATTTCAGGCAAGACGTACTACGCGTCTTCGTGCGTCTTTCGGCGGGGAACAGATTCTGGCACTCCCGGTGGGACCTTTTCCTCTTTCAACTCCACACTTCGTGTGTCGTGTTCGCGAACGAATCGCGGTTTGATATGGTTGCCCTTGGGTTCGAGGTACTAAGATTTGGTTTCTTGCTTGGCGCAGAAAGCGAAACAGCAATGGCATCTACTTGCGTGAAGTGTTCCAACTGCAACTGCAACTCACGCTCCGCCTCATATAAAGACGTAGCTTACGGGCATCAACCGGCCTCCTTGTTCACGATGCCGGTAGATCAGGTGACTCAGGCCACCACCGGACAATTCTTTGGGACCATGCTCCCACCGATGAGCTTTAGCACCCCTGTACCAACACCAGAAGCTCCCAAGAAGTCGGTCTTTGATCGGCTTTCTACTACCGCGGCCCCTCTCAACGGGTCGTCCAGCTCCAGCGCCTCAGTCTTCGCCAGACTGGGCCCAAGTTCATGTGGGCCCATGATGAAGCCTGCAATCCCAGAAAAGGTTGTTCCGAAGAGGATAGCCATCCCTGCTCCTGAAGTCGTCAAGGCGGCTTCTCCTACCAAAGGTTCGGTTTTTACAAGAATGATTGTTCCGATTCCTACTACGGTTCCCATCCCTGCTCAGAAGTCTGTTTTTGACCGGTTGGATACCGCTTCTCAACGGACATCAGTCTTCAAGAGGCTGACTCCAGCAACAGCCCCTCACCTGGATAGAGGGCAAGATAAAGCCATCCCCATCACCAAACCAACACCATCGGCTCGACACGCTCGACGTCGCCACTGGCGCCGAGTGAGGAAGGCTGGGGGTAACTCCCCCTCTGGGCTAACTCCACCAGCCCCAACGGTGGAAGTCAATGCTGCTGTTCCAACCGGGAACAACTTTGAGCTGCTGAACAGGATGCGCAGGAACTCTCCTACCGCCGTACTGAAAAGATCTCCTCCACCAGTGGAGAATGTTACAGAAACAAAGCCGGAGTAGCCCCTTCAGCGTCTGTCCTCCAAAGTTTACAAAGTTTGGCGATGGGTCCAGGAGTCGGTGATTGATCAAGACTATCCTCGCCGACAGAAAAAGCTGAAGGTTCAACAGGAAGAGAACCGTCCTGTCAAGCCATAAAGGACGGCAACTACCCAGGTGCCCGCTACAATGGCTCCCTCAACGTCAACTGCTCAAAAGAGAAGGAGGCCAAAGAAAGCCCCTGTAACTACGACAAACCACAAAGACGCTGAGCCCAAACGCCCCAAGTCTGGGGATATACAGGTGCATACTGTTTACATGGCTTCCGGAAAAGAGGAAAGCCGCGCTTCGACGGGTCACCGACCGCTCACCCGATCCGTGACAAAAGCCCATGAGCAGCAACAGAAGCTTCAAGAAATGCTAACGCAAATGGCCGCACTCACCGGGCCGAAAGAAAGCCCGGAGGCATCATCAGAGCAGCGTCATGAACAAGAAACCGATGCCGACTTCCTCTGCAGAGTCCTCGAAAAGAAAGACAGAGAAGTAGCAGAACAAGCGGCTAATATAAAACGAATGACGCTTCTTTTCCAAGACATGGTCAGGATGATGTTACAGCCGGATCCTCCAGCTGAAGTCCCTCCAGTCATTATTGAATACGATAGAGGGGAGACATCTAATCCTCCTCCGGCTCTTTCAGCAGCCAAGGAGGAAACCATTTCCAAAGCTGCACTGGATGATTATATAGCTCAGCAAATACGAGCTCACCAGGCGAATGAAGCGGCCGGCCAAGTCGTCAAAACTGGGCGACCATATCCAGGCTGGTATGACCAAATAAAATACCCGCCGGGATATACGATCCCTAAATTCCACGTGTACAAGGGGACATGCAATCCTTACCAGCACGTCGCCCAGTTCAGAGCTCTTTGCGGCAACACCGGGGGCGATGATAATCTTTTGCTCCGTCAATTCGTCTGCAGCTTGTCGGAGACAGCGTTCGAATGGTACTCTGAACTCCCGAATGACCCCGTCAAGACTTTTGCAGAAATGGAGTTGTTATTCACCCAGCGATTCGCAAGTGCTAGTGAACGCACCCCGATAGCTGCATTGATTAATGCCAGGGTGAAGCCAGGCGAAACGTGGGTCCAATACGCCATACGATGGCGGAATCTGTGGTCAAAATGCGAGCAACGCATCGAAGAAGCACCGGCGGTGGGTATGTTCATGGGCACTCTGGACCCTCATGCGACTATCTCCCAGTTCATGATGTTCTTCAAGCCGACTACTTTCCAAGCCTTGATCGACAAACTGGCCCAAATGGACCAGATGGGACATAGACCGTCTCCTCCAAAGCCAGACTCTCGAAACGAGAGGGGAAAGGGGAAAGCGATCGTCGTGGCCAATGCTCAACAGCAGCCTGGTGGCTCGAGACCAGTTGATCGCCAAAATAATAGAACTCGATCTCTCGAAGATAAAATGAGTCGCCCTTACTCGTTCCCTCGAGACAAGACAAAGAGGTTATTCGAGCTTGCACTCCGCAATAGGCTCATTACGCTCCCAGAGCCAAGACGCCCAGCGCAACCAGGCGACATTAGCAATCCTAACTATTGCCCTTATCATTGAATGTTGGGCCATCCGATCGAGGATTGTTACATCTTCAAAAGCTGGATAGAAGTTCAATACTAACAGGGAAAATTCGTATTATCTGAGAATTGGAAGGTGAACCCGCCTCGGCCACACACTTCCAAGAAAAAAGATACACCAGGGGCATCATGCTCTTTCGTAGAAGAAGCTCTATGGTAGGTCGTTCTTTCAGCCAAGACAAAAAGAATGCTGAAGGATCTCCACACATGTCCGCAAATTAGATGGAAGAACCCACTGGAACCTGAGGTCATCAAGGGGATGCTAAAGTGTTGGAGATAGTGCCCTCATAGTCAATTATTGGATCGCAGGTACGTGATTGCAATGATTGCGGAGGACCTATCCCGGTAGGACAGTCTTACTTGAAATGATAGTATGCTATCTGGTTTGCCTTTATCAGTCGTGTACATGTTCAGGTGACTGATTGCATGTTACACTTTGATAGAGCCCTTAGGATCTTGCTTTACTACCAACAGTATGATGGCGATCATATACGTGAGAGTTGGGTAGTTTATATGCATATCCTTAATTGTGGTCCCTAGTCGTGGGAGTTTCGAGACAGGGCATCGATACTCCGGAGTAGACTAGTGTGTACAGTCGAGACCCCGACGAGGGGCGGTGGCCGGTCTCACAAGCCACTGGTGTCAGTTGGATCACCTAAGATGTATACAGGTGCTCATTGGGTTATGAGTACACCGGACAGGACTCGCCAGGAATCTGCTAGTTAGTATTATATCTATCGTCAGATAGCAGTTCCCTGGTGACATGTGTACAGGTTAGTTCATCGACCTGAGGTCGTCATTTGTCTCGTGTGAGTTCCCACTGTGCTTTGATTTCTACCCTACCACGGCTCAAAGGAGTCGTGCAAACAGGTAGCTTTTGGGTACAGTCCCGAGCCATATGGAGGCACGTGAGCGGATCGGCAGGGGATTCGTCTCTCCCGGTATTGGGGGCGAGATCGTGCTGTGTCTAGGAGAGCCATTACACAAAGCCCACGGCCGTGGCAGGAGATTTACTGGTAGGTACTCCAGTAGTATCTCAGGGTGTTATTGGGCTTCACTCCGACACGACTTATACTGCTATTGGGGGTCTGACGTTACTAGCCCCCTAGGCGGATATGCGATACTCATTGACGAACGGACCGGACTGTATATACATTGTCACTGTTAGGCTCAGTAGGGTTTTCGGAGGAGTTCGCTCATCGGTCTCCCTTGAGTTCGCTCCTCGGCCACCCTTGAGGTCAGTCCATGGGCAGCCGTTACGCATAGCTAGTGCCGCTGACGGTTTGTGGTTAAACCCACTGCCAGGGTGCTGACGAGTCATTAGAGTCCCCCACAGACAGTTTCCCAAGTTCGGGCGAAACGTTGTAGAGGCCGTATGGTTTTATGGCAGGGTTCGGAAAATGCACGTGCGTTTACGCACGTGTCGATTTTCGGACAGATGATACTGGTCGGCTTTGGTTTAAGCCGGATCCGAGTATTATATTGAGTAGGTATAGTATCTTTGTCTCAGTTGCATTTGTATTCGGTCGTAATACAAATGCGGGTATTTTTATACAGTTTCGGGGTTGTCCTGAAATTCGTTTCAGGATCACTTTTGGAAGTTGCCAGTTTCCAGTTTTCTATCAGCCGTCTTTTAACATTCGGTTAAAGACGGATTTATCTTTTCTTCTGATATGAGTGAGTCATCATTCTAGAAGCTTCTAGAAGTGATGAAGTGGCTAATGAGTCATCTTGGCTTTAATGGTGCATTTATTAAGTGATGACTATGTTAATATGAGTCATGCTTTGAGTTTAACCATTTCTTGTTTAGCTAAAGATCTTTATGCTTGATATTTCTTCATGATATTTATCATATGGTCACCCCCCCTCCTACGGTCACCTCCCTCTTCACTATAAGAGGCCGGCCCCTCACACTCTCTCACTTGTAGTTTTCATTGTAGAAAAGATATGATAGTTTTGGGGTGTATGGAATTTCACAGTCCATTTCATTCCATCACCCGATTTCCACGGCAACTTCATTAACCGATCGTCCACGGATTTGGACGAAGTGAGACAAAGTCATCTACTCATTCTCTACATCATTCTTGGTCGTCTCTTTTGGCAAACTTGACGATCGAGTTGCCTCGAGTCAGAGGCGGGAGCCCGTTTAAAGAACCGATCATGTGGTGCCACCTCGACGAGGAGATCGGCGATCGACGAGATCGGAGCAGCCGCAACGGAGCGTGGGATGATGGTTGAAGAACGAAGGACTCGGATCGTTCGGTATAACCATTCTACACTCTTTACAGTATGTTAGTTTAGCAATAATGGCAGATCCGGGTTAAAGTATACGATAGCGCCAAGTTAAAAGTTTTTGTTCCGCATTAGGCGTCTGTAGACTGCCGGGGCGCTAGCGTGGACTTACAGTGGTATCAGAGCCTAACCATTTTGCTATACTAACTTGTGCTAACGCGTTCAAAATATCGATTCGACCGAAAATCAAAAACGACAAAATCCTTGCACGACAGTTTCTGTTGATTTTAAACGGTGTCGAAATTAATTTATGGATGTCTTAAAAATCCGTGCAGGGAATTCTAAGAACGACGAAGAAATTTGGGCACGTGACTCGATGATACCACCGCGGAAACGCGGTCAAACCTATGGTTTGACCGCGCTTCCGCGGCTGAACAGTGAGCTCGTGGCCCCAAATTTTCACAGTGTGTTCCTGGTTTGATTTTGTGGTTTTTGGTATATAAAGTTTTGGCCCAGATTTTGTTACTGTTCACCAGTAAGCTGTGGGGCCCACTTTTTAATATTTGGTCTTTGGTCGATCGAAATTTAAACACGTTAGTTTACAGTGCTTACATTATATCTCCGACCGGGAATGTCATTTGATCGGTAAACCGCGTCCGATTGCTATAGCTCTTTTAGACGGGTTTGCGAACGTGACATTCGCGTTGATGTTCTGTTTTGTGCTGTAATGTTGCGGATTTGTCGTGGTGGATAGCAGTGTGCAATGGTAGTACAGTTTGAGTTTATTTGTACATTTGATATTGCGGGGCGAGCGTCCAACTTGTGGACTGCCGTCACTGCCTGTTGTATAATATTCTTTTGGGGCACGACCAGGTTGCGGTTGATGTACCTATTGTACTATTTTTCATTACTGTACTAGGTTTTACCCCGAGACGGAGTGCACGGATAGCCGGGTTCTGGGGGGTAACGGGTCCGCAGCTCATGGCTTTGAGAGGCAGAGGGGTCCCACTTCAGAATTGGCAGACTATTCGCCGCACTCGTAGGGGGTACAGGTTGACCCAAGGAGGGGTGCCCAAGCTTACCGGATTCCGTGGAGTGCTGGGTGGTCCATTCACTATGCTGTAGGGGGCTGCCTCGCTTCAGGTCTTGATGGGTAACTTGCCGCACCCGTAGGGGTCTAGGTTTCATTGCACAGGCTATCCACACGACAGGGGGACGTCGAGTTTCAGCAGCGGCTCTGTGAAACTCGGGGATCCCAGATATCTGTATTGTTCTGTGATGCTTATTACTTTTCTGTAATGTTGCATATTATCACGCCTGGAGCGATTATGTATATTGGTTTATATACTATTAGATGTTGTATATGTTTTACACCCGCGCTAGTCCAGTCCCCGCTCTGTCGTTAGTTAAGTAACCTAACGGGTGATGACGGGACCCAGTGACGAATGCGGATGGCATATACGTACATTTTATTTTCGTTCTTTTCTGGTGTGATTGATTGATGGGACTGCGTTGATTCTGATCAATGCAAAGTTAAACAAACCGGTATACAGTTGTTGGAACAATTTAAAAAGTGTTATTACAAAGACGTTTCCTTTTGTTATGCATAGCGGTATTCAGTGGAATATCCTGCACCTCATTCGACGGGGCAAGGGCTGATATCCCTTCACCGGGACTGACCCCTTGGGCAGAAGTTTGCGTCAGGGTAATAACTTTACTATAGTCGATTACATGTTGCTTTGCATAGCGGTATTCAGTGGAATATCCTGCACCTCATTCCACGAGGAAAGAGCCGAGATCCCTTTACCGGGAGTGACCTCTTTAGCAAAAGGTTTTCGCCACTATATTTTAAAAAGCTATCAGGTTCCTTCAGCGATATCAAGTTCACTACGCTAAAAGTTTTTTCGCCAAAAACCAGCCGTAGCCCTCCGTCACTTCTTTTGGGTATTCAGTAGTATTCAAGCTATGCATTTTAGCCAAAGTTAAGGCATAGTGTTTGGTAGCTGCTGGGTATTCAATTGTTGCATAGATAGATGAGTTAGTTTGGGACAGTCGTTCTGCCGATTGGCCAAAGTCAGGGGCATGTGCGGGTGGGTTCAAATTGACAAGATAGTGATGGGTAGAACTTGGCATGTGACTTATGACATTTTGACCAAAGCCAAGGTTATAAGAGCATGGGGCAAAAACTATATCAGGAGTTTCTAAAGAAACTGAAACTTGCCGAGTATGCGCATACCTTCTGGAGTATGAGTAACGTGGATGCATTCCATCACGTTATCATGCGATGAGAGTTGGATCCTGATTCCCACTGATGAGTTGGTTTACTCTTCGGGTGATCCCGATTGATTCTTCTTTAGGTTTGGAGGAGAATTTGACAGGACAGTGGGAGGTTTCCGGATTAGATAAAGTGATGACCATTCTGATCTAGGTTAGAGTGCACGCAGAGTGTTTCTTTTCTCTCTCTCTCTCTTTGGCAGCGACCTTTTGACCGACCCTAGACTATGACTCTATGACCAGGTTGACCGAACCTTCTTAAAATACTGGCTTTTGGATTGTCTGAGTTGCATAAGTCATTGCCACTCCTTCTTTTACCCTTTGTATTTCTCAGAACACCCGTATTACTACGGATATCCACTTCCATTGGATAGAGCCATCGTATGGTTATATACGAACTCGAAGGGACTTCTTCGGGGATGGATCAAGGTTCAGGAGAAATAGAATTGGCTTATTCAGTTGTCTTTTATTATCACCTTCTCTCAGGTTGCGAGGGCTCCTTGGTTTAGGAGAGTACACCTATTACGCTTATTGGATAGTCTTATTCCAAACCATAGGCTGGTGCCGAAAGGTAGGGAATGAAGAAAACCAATTAGCCTAAGTAGGGTGTGCAGAAGGTAATATGTAAAGACAAAATAAAGGGATTAGAAAGAGGGCAAAGTAAATTGCGACTGATATCATTCACGACCAAAACCGCGTACTTCATCGCCGCTCCTATTTCACCTTTAAAAGAATAAGGTATTATTCAGTTGTCTTTTATCGTCACCTTCTCTCAGTTGCGAGTACTCCTTGGTTTAGGAGGGTACACCTATTATGCTTACTGGATAGTCTTCTTCCAAACCATAGGCTGGTGCCGAACGGTAGGGAAGGAAGAAAACCATTTAGCCTAACAATGGTGTACAGAAGGTAACGACTAAAGACAAATAAAGGGATTTGGAGAGATGGCAATAAAATATACGGTTGAAGTCATGAATAGGATTATGGAAGAGGCATTGCTATGAATACCAGGATACCCCTACGAAACATTTTCATGTTTCAGTGCATTGTTAAAGAAAAACTGTTTTTCCGATTAGACACTTACTCCAAGGGTATGTATTTACCAGGTTTCATTCTCATATCTGTATGGTTTTACAGATGATGAGTGGGAGTAAGATATTGGGAATTAGGTGATCATCCTCATTATATCGGAATTCGTTGCAATTGGTGATATTTGAGGAAATCGCCAGGGTACAGTTTTCTACCTACGACGCACAGGTTTTGAGTTGTTTAAACTCAGTGGACTTATACAGAGTATTGTATGTTGTCCAAGTGTCCATCAGGACAGAGGGGTAGGTCCTCGTACTATGTTCTGTTTACTTATAACTTCTCTAGTATTTAGACAAGTGTTTCGTAGAAATACAAGGTCTAAGTTTTGAGAAGTTATGGGTATAAGAATAAAGTAGAGAACCAGGTATCACAAGTATCGGGATTCTTCAAAGAGATCGAAGATGTAGATTCTTGTGATTGGTATTCAGATGATAGTGATGGTTTTGAGAAACGTGTTTCTCTTTCAGGTTACTCATAATTGGATGGATTCCTAAGTTGAGTAATGCTGATTAGCCTTTTTCCATTAAGTGGATATGCACTGGAGACAGATGCATGGATTTGAATATGGTTCCAAATTAAATTAGTGCCAAAGTTTCTATATTGGATATAGAATAGTTCGTACCTTAAAAGAAATTAAGGTACGCGGAGTTGTCCAGCTTATGATTAAAACCAGACACTGGATAACTCAGGGCACGTTTCTGTAATGGCTGTTTGTGGGTTGACCCTGGCTGTGACGAGGGTTGATATTCTACCATTTAGAAGATCAATAGTGATATTGTTCTTGACTCGCCACAGTTTTAGTAAAAATGGATCTTTTTCAGAAAACAGTAGTGGGAGTATGGTAGAACTGGAAGTGATTCCAGAACCGCGAACGATTACGGAAAATTTAATAGGACCTATATATTCGATCAGGTTTGACATTCCAATAGCCACTCCGCAGGTATGGTAGGTAACCTCAGACACCCGAGAGGTACTTCGGTAGCCTCAAGGACGGTGACAGGGAGGTTCTTATCTACCCAGACTTGACACTACTGTTGTTCCAGGATATGAGACCCGGTAGGAGGGTTGTCGTAGTCAGTGGGAGCAACGGAAGCATGGTGGGCAAGTAGCTTATGTCTATTTATAGACTTGAGCAGTTATAGCGGAGATAGATCATCTAATTTTGATGTGACAGTCATGGGTTTGACTTCAATCAGAATAGGGGATGGATCAGTTAAGAAGGTAGTAGGGTGTGATGTCATGGTATCTGGATGACATACACAAAGTGGGAAGTAAAATTCCTATACTACGATCGGTTGGACTGTGGTCGTCGCACAGTTGTTTCTCCAGACAGGATATGGATATAATATTTGACATTCTGGTTTCTAGATCTATGGTTTTAGATCTGGATTTGGGTAGTTTCCCAATGTGGGTACTTTGACAGATATTCTAATGGTTTTTGGAATAGTTGACTCCTAGCATGGTGGTGTACCTGCAGGTGATGGAGTCACCCTCTCTAAAGGTGTCGTACAGACTAAAGGGGAGAGGGATGTGCATGATTGGCAGATCACTTGCGTAGGCAATTGAGTCAATCATGAGATGTCAAGTACCACACCAAATGTTGGTTTTGCACTAGATGCAATAAGTTTGTATTAATCCAATCCTGGAGAAACATAAGGAAGCAGTTTTAGAACATTAGTACATGTTCTACGGATTTGATAACGGCAGCCTCTTTCGGGAGACGGTTATCATTCCAGGCTTCAAAGGTGACGTGGATGACAGAGTGATTGTCAGAGTTATAGTTTTCCCTCTGACGAAGAGGGACAGTATTATGGACAGGTGGTTCCAGAGGATACTGTGGGTGGCATGGTGCCGGATACTGATTAGGTTCAGTGATCCATGCAGTCTAAGAAGTTTGGATATGGAGTTCATTTATGAACTAAGGTCCCATCAGATATCCAGACATGTTCTAAGACAGGTACTACTCAATTCGGGAGATGGCTTTCTCCGCGAACTTGAGATTAAGAGAGATACAGAAAGAAACTTCTAGGCGGATCCACTCACCGAGACTATTTCTCGAACACAATAGTTTTACAAACGGGCTTTGTGAAACTGATTAGTAGAGGAGTTGGATGTTCGGTTTCACACGGGCTGTGAGTAGTCGACATCGCAATATTAGCCTTGAGTGCAAGTGGGAGATTGTTGGAGATAGTGCCCTCATAGTCAATTATTGGATCGCAGGTACGTGATTGCAATGATTGCGGAGGACCTATCCCGGTAGGACAGTCTTACTTGAAATGATAGTATGCTATCTGGTTTGCCTTTATCAGTCGTGTACATGTTCAGGTGACTGATTGCATGTTACACTTTGATAGAGCCCTTAGGATCTTGCTTTACTACCAACAGTATGATGGCGATCATATACGTGAGAGTTGGGTAGTTTATATGCATATCCTTAATTGTGGTCCCTAGTCGTGGGAGTTTCGAGACAGGGCATCGATACTCCGGAGTAGACTAGTGTGTACAGTCGAGACCCCGACGAGGGGCGGTGGCCGGTCTCACAAGCCACTGGTGTCAGTTGGATCACCTAAGATGTATACAGGTGCTCATTGGGTTATGAGTACACCGGACAGGACTCGCCAGGAATCTGCTAGTTAGTATTATATCTATCGTCAGATAGCAGTTCCCTGGTGACATGTGTACAGGTTAGTTCATCGACCTGAGGTCGTCATTTGTCTCGTGTGAGTTCCCACTGTGCTTTGATTTCTACCCTACCACGGCTCAAAGGAGTCGTGCAAACAGGTAGCTTTTGGGTACAGTCCCGAGCCATATGGAGGCACGTGAGCGGATCGGCAGGGGATTCGTCTCTCCCGGTATTGGGGGCGAGATCGTGCTGTGTCTAGGAGAGCCATTACACAAAGCCCACGGCCGTGGCAGGAGATTTACTGGTAGGTACTCCAGTAGTATCTCAGGGTGTTATTGGGCTTCACTCCGACACGACTTATACTGCTATTGGGGGTCTGACGTTACTAGCCCCCTAGGCGGATATGCGATACTCATTGACGAACGGACCGGACTGTATATACATTGTCACTGTTAGGCTCAGTAGGGTTTTCGGAGGAGTTCGCTCATCGGTCTCCCTTGAGTTCGCTCCTCGGCCACCCTTGAGGTCAGTCCATGGGCAGCCGTTACGCATAGCTAGTGCCGCTGACGGTTTGTGGTTAAACCCACTGCCAGGGTGCTGACGAGTCATTAGAGTCCCCCACAGACAGTTTCCCAAGTTCGGGCGAAACGTTGTAGAGGCCGTATGGTTTTATGGCAGGGTTCGGAAAATGCACGTGCGTTTACGCACGTGTCGATTTTCGGACAGATGATACTGGTCGGCTTTGGTTTAAGCCGGATCCGAGTATTATATTGAGTAGGTATAGTATCTTTGTCTCAGTTGCATTTGTATTCGGTCGTAATACAAATGCGGGTATTTTTATACAGTTTCGGGGTTGTCCTGAAATTCGTTTCAGGATCACTTTTGGAAGTTGCCAGTTTCCAGTTTTCTATCAGCCGTCTTTTAACATTCGGTTAAAGACGGATTTATCTTTTCTTCTGATATGAGTGAGTCATCATTCTAGAAGCTTCTAGAAGTGATGAAGTGGCTAATGAGTCATCTTGGCTTTAATGGTGCATTTATTAAGTGATGACTATGTTAATATGAGTCATGCTTTGAGTTTAACCATTTCTTGTTTAGCTAAAGATCTTTATGCTTGATATTTCTTCATGATATTTATCATATGGTCACCCCCCCTCCTACGGTCACCTCCCTCTTCACTATAAGAGGCCGGCCCCTCACACTCTCTCACTTGTAGTTTTCATTGTAGAAAAGATATGATAGTTTTGGGGTGTATGGAATTTCACAGTCCATTTCATTCCATCACCCGATTTCCACGGCAACTTCATTAACCGATCGTCCACGGATTTGGACGAAGTGAGACAAAGTCATCTACTCATTCTCTACATCATTCTTGGTCGTCTCTTTTGGCAAACTTGACGATCGAGTTGCCTCGAGTCAGAGGCGGGAGCCCGTTTAAAGAACCGATCATGTGGTGCCACCTCGACGAGGAGATCGGCGATCGACGAGATCGGAGCAGCCGCAACGGAGCGTGGGATGATGGTTGAAGAACGAAGGACTCGGATCGTTCGGTATAACCATTCTACACTCTTTACAGTATGTTAGTTTAGCAATAATGGCAGATCCGGGTTAAAGTATACGATAGCGCCAAGTTAAAAGTTTTTGTTCCGCATTAGGCGTCTGTAGACTGCCGGGGCGCTAGCGTGGACTTACATAAAGCCGCGCCCAGCTCTAAAAATTGGTGGTGATAGCCAAAGCACTCATACCCAGCCGTCAAAATCTTCAAAGAAGAAGAAGACCCAAAAGCCTGTGAAGCCCGGCGACAAGCGCACAGACCTGCAAAAGCAGATTGACGCGCTGGAAGAGTATAACCAGAAGGCACGGACTCCAATCACGCTCCAAGAGTTCCTCAGCCATGTCCTTCAAGACGGAAATGATGGAGAAGACTCGTCAGATGAATCTGAAGATTACGTGGCAAGTTGCCATGTGATCTCTCACTCGTCAATAGACGATGAAAAGGCCGCTTGCATAAAGAAACTAGGGGCAGGTCCTGAGCCAGAACTTCTGGGGCCATCCGACGAAATGATCAACGCATTCCTAAACGAAGCTCTTCTGAAAAGTAAAGCTGATCGGGAGCGTTAGATGGCCATATTTGAAAAGGCCAAACGCCGGCGACTGAATGAAAGAGTTGAAACACCCTCGCCAGATCAAAATACATCCGCCGCGAACAAAAGCAGGTTCAAAACGAGGAAAAGGTTCGCCAAAACCATATCAATGGGGATGAAGCTACAACCCTCCGAAGCGAACGCCCTTGGTGAAACAAAACCACATCCTAGCTACTGCTTATATCATCGAAAGATTTCGCACCCTACCGAAGAGTGCGACGCTTTTAAAAGATGGTGGCAGGGATATGTTGCTCACCGACAACATTTCAAGCGAATGAAACGCAAGACTCGTCGGGAGCAAAGAAATACGACCGAGGAACGTAAAAGAACCACCGGCAACTGTCGCATGGTCAACGCCGGGGGATCGCAAGTTCTCACCTTCGGGAGCGACTCCGACGAAGAAATGGCTCTTGTCCCTCTCTTTAAAGAGTCCACTTTGGGAAAAGAGGAAGAATTGAAGGCCTGTGAAAATATTCAGCTACGCAATCGTATGCTGCCCGAAAAGAATCTTGGGCCCTCGAACAGTGGGTCAAATAGAAAAGATAAAGGGAAAGAAAAGGTCGCTGAGGATATCATCCTTGATGACCAAGCCGCCAAAGAGCTGACAGCCCAGGACCCACCAAAGAAAAGTAATGTGGATTACAACATTCTCGCACACTTGAGGAAGATACCCTCGCAGCTCAGCATTCTTGACGACCTTCTGCTATCCAAAGAGACGAGAGATTCTTTAATCAAGGCATTACAAGTGCCCGGGCAATTTCAAGCTTTCCTCGCCGAAGAAAACATGAAAGACGAGCTGGAAAAAGTTCATACAGCCGATATCACCTTCGGCGATGAAGATCTCCTCCTTGGGACGTGCGAGCACAACCGTCCCCTATATGTCTCTGGATACTGTCATGACATCAAGATAGGTAAAATCCTGATCGACAATGGGTCCTCCGTCAATCCCCTTAACGCAAAGGTGTTGAAGGAAATCTGCATGAGCGTTCAACACCTCGCTCAGGATAAAATCACCATCTCCGGATTTGACTCCCAGTTATCACGGACGCTTGGGTCCGTAATACTGACGTTGCGCTTTGGGCTGCTTGTCACGGACATCAAGTTCCACGTCATTGACGCTAAGACATGCTACAACGCTTTGCTCGGCCGGCCCTGGTTACACGAGTACAACATCATTCCTTCTACACAACATCAGTGTATGAAATACTTTAAGGATGGTCTCGAGTATACTGTGACAGGAGAGCTAAACCCGTTCTCTGTGAACGAAGTCCGCAAGTACGTAGATGCAAAATACTTCTTACCAGACTTTGAGGACATAGAAAGATGCCACAAACCGGAGAACAAACCTATCACCACCTTTCCGGTCTTCGGGAGTGATACCGAGGAAGAGGAAGAGATAGTTTATTCTGGGCCACCCCAGTACAATAAGCCGGGACCGTCCGCTCCTATGCTTATCTTCGGCAGCGACTCAGAAGATGAGGTCCACGCTGTATTCTCTGCTCGGCCTTCAATACAAACCTTCACTAATGAAGAGCAAAGTTTGCAAGTTGCCATGGTTCCGCCCAAGCATCATAAAGAACTAGATGCACTTGATACCTACAATGTGGAAGAGCTGCAGACGTTCTATGTCCCTCCCAGGCAAGAAGGTGAAAAGGCGATCCTATTCTACCTATCCTGGGAAACCAAAGTGGAAAAAGAAATCTGGCATGGTGTGGATTGTACACTCGACAGGTTCCAGCCTATCCGTTTGCCCAGATATTACATAGACGGACTAAGGAGACTCTTGAGATGCCAAGATGTACCCCTTAAGCAAACTGCTCGACAAGCACGGTTCTATAACAGGATCTGGAACGTCTCCGGAACTCAGCGAAAATTGCCCAACGGGAGAATGGAAACGACTGGGCTTGGGTATGTTCAATTAAAAAACGGGAGTTACTCCGCGACTGTTACGTCATACATGACTTTGATGAAGAAGGAGATGCTTTGTGGGAAGATGCTAACCCTAAACCAGAAAGGGCTCCCGCTGTGAAAATGCCCAGTCCGTCGTTCGAAGAACAAATGGACAAGCTTATAAGGGAAGCAGGTCAAAAGTTTCGAGACGACCATAATCGCGAAATGGCCATCTACAAGAAAGCCAGGACGCAACGCCTCCTTCAACAGGCTATGAAAAACGAAAATGCTCCTCCTTGTCACCTCGTTATACAAAAGGCTCGACACAGAGGCAGAAACAAGCCAAAGAACGGGAAAGGTGTTCGACAGCGGCAGAGCAGGACCAAGAAGCCATGCGATCAAGAACCGAGCAACCAAGATTCATCTTTTATAAAGAAGATGGGTCGTGCATACTCTTTTGCCCAAGACAAGACAAAGAAAATACTTGATCTTGCCATAAAACATCAACTGATTACACTCCCGGAGTCCAAGCACCCCGAGCAAGTAGGCGAAGTCTCTCACCCAGACTATTGCTCCTATCATAGGGCAATAGGACATCCTATTGAAGACTGCTTCACCTTCAAGAACTGGGTCGAAGATCAATATCAACAAGGCAGGTTCGCTCTATCCAGCAGCTGGAAGGTAACCCCGCCGCAGAAGCATGAACCCAAATCTACGAGGGTAGAACCAGATCCACATCGGTCTTGGAAGCGAGCTCGTACCTTTCACATGATAATGTCAGGAGAAGAACCTGAGAATATGGACAAACTCCCCTGGTGGTTCGAAAACGATGATGACGAGATAATTTCAGAATTTCCACCGGCGCCAAAAGAGCTGGAAGATGGGATACATACTACCGCAGATAACCTCAAGAAAATTGACTTGGGGATGGCAAGTGACCCGCTGCCGACATTCGTCAGTGAGCTGTTGTCCGAAGAAAGGGTAGCTATGCTAAAGGACGTGCTCATCCAACATAAAGATTGCTTCGCATGGAACTATTCCGAAATGCCAGGATTAGATCCAGAGATTGCTATACACAAATTGGCGATATCTCTGGACGTCAAGCCGATCAAACAAGCGCCGAGAAGAATGCGGCTCGAGATTGAGATGAGTATCAACGCCGAGGTCAAGAAGCTAATCGACTCTGGCTTTATCCAAGAGGTTCAGTATCCTGACTGGATCGCCAACATCGTCCCAGTGATGAAGAAAAATGGGACGGTGCGCATCTGCGTAGACTTTCGGGATCTCAATAAAGCTTGCCCGAAGGACGACTTCCCAGTACCGGTCACCGAGCTGATGATAGACAATACATCCACTCATGAAGTTTTCTCCTTCATGGACGGCTCATCAGGATACAATCAGATAAAGATGCACCCTGAGGACCAGAAACATACCGCTTTCCGGACCCCTTTGGGCATATTCTGCTACAAGGTGATGCCCTTCGGCCTAAAGAATGCCGGCGCCTCCTATCAGAGGGCCATGACGAAGATCTTCGATGACCTCATACATGAAGTCATTGAATGCTATATCGACGACCTCGTGATTAAGAGCAAATCGTACGAGGAACATTTAGAGCATCTGAAGACCGTATTTCAACGCCTTCGGAAATACAACTTGAAGATGAATCCTCTCAAATGCGCGTTCGGAGTCTCCTCGGGCAAATTCCTGGGGTTCATCGTCCGACACCGAGGCATCGAGATAGATCCGTCAAAGATCAAAGCGATTATGGAAATGCCTCCACCAAGGACTCTCAAGCAATTGCGGTCTCTCCAAGGGAAGCTCGCGTATATTCGGCGATTTATAGCCAATCTCTCCGGCAAGTCCCGTCCCTATACTCACCTAATGAAGAAGGGAACCCCGTTCGTCTGGGATCACAAATGCCAAAATGCACTGGACGAAATCAAGCAATATCTGCAGAATCCGTCAGTACTGGCCGCTCCCGTTAAAGGAAAACCTCTCGTCCTGTACACAACAGCCCTTGAAGGTTCTTTAGGCGCGCTGTGGGCACAAGAAAACGACCAAGGGAAGGAGAGAGCCCTCTACTATTTGAGTTGAGTTCTACTGGGGGCAGAAAGCAATTACTCCCCCATCGAAAAACACTGCCTGGTGTTGATCTTCGCAATAACTAAGCTCAGACACTACGCGTTGGCACATGAGGTTCATCTCATATCAAAAGTGGATCCTCTCAAGTACTTGATGTCGAAGGCCATATTAACAGGACGAATCGCTAAATGGGCCCTGCTTTTGATGGAATTATCTATAACTTATCGGCCTCTTAAGGCAGTGAAAGGCCAGGCTATCGCCGACTTCCTCGCTGAGCACCCGATACCCGCCGATTCTTCTTTGAATTGCGAACTGCCGGACGAACATACGTTTGACACGATCGACGGTGGTGATACCCGGTAGGAACTCTATTTTGATGGGGCGTCTTCCATAAAGAAGCGCAAACAAAACACCCCTATAATCAAATCGGGGGTAGGCCTCATCTTCGTAACTCCACAAGGAGGGATAATGCGCTTTGCCTTCTCCTTAACAGAGCCGAGGACAAACAACAAAGCCGACTATGAAGCTTTGATAGCAGGTCTCGAGATCGCCATCGATATGGGAATTGAAAACCTCCTCATATACGGAGATTCCCAACTGGTCGTTAGTCAAATAAACGACGACTACCAAACGTGCAAGCCAGAGTTGGTGAAGTACGGCGAGAAAGTACAACAACTACTGACTCAAATCCTTTCTAACACCCTGGAAAGCATACCACGTATGGAAAATAGCAAAGCGGATGCATTATCCAAGCTCGCTAAAGAACTGGCTGACGAGAACCTCGATAACGCGAGGATCGTTGTGCAAAACCGTCAGGTTCTCGCACCGGCAGAAATATCTCCGGAGTCGTCCGAAGAAAAGGGAGCGACCGAGCAGACAGCTCTGCAAATAAGAGACCAAGAAAAGGTTGCGGATTGGAGGGAAGTCTTTATAGACTACTTCAAATCCCGTCGAACACCTGAAGATGCGTCTTCAAGACATCAGCTTATGAAACGAGCTCTGTCTTTTGCTTTCGTCAATGATACTCTGTATAAGAGATCGTTTGATGCTCTATGGCTAAGATGCCTGGGACCTGAAGAGGCAAAGAGAGTCGTTCAAGAAACTCACGACGGACTCTGCGGTTCTCACCAAGCCGGGCTCAAGATGAAGCTGAAGATCAAACGGATGGGTTATTATCGGCCTACGATGATCCAATACTGCCTCGAATACGCGAAGCAGTGCCATTCGTGCCAGATTCACGGAGACTTTATCCATCAACATCCAAATCCACTACATCCAACAGTGGCTAGCTGGCCGTTCGAAATGTGGGGAACTGACATATTCGGCCCCATCGAACCAGCATCGTCCAGAAGACATCGATTCATTTTGGCAACAACTGATTACTTCTCCAAATGGGCGGAAGCAGTACCACTAAGGGAAGTGAAGACGGAGAATATCCTCCATTTCTTCAATACATACGTTATTTATCAGTTCGGTACTCCGCGACGGATTATCTCCGATAACTGGCCAGCCTATAGAAGCCACAAGATCAGCCGCTTCGTACAACAACATAACATAGACTGGAGATACTCCTCAGTCTATAATCCCCGAGCTAACGGTCTAACTGAGGCTTTTAACAAGACCTTAACGAAGATCATGAAAAAGACGGTGTCCCGAAATAAGAAGGACTGGCACGACAGACTGCATGAAGCTTTCTGGGCGTATCGAACTACGTTCAAAACGGCCATGAACACAACTCCGTACGCATCGGTATTCGGTACAGAGGCGGTACTCCCCCTCGAGATAGAGTTACCCTCTCTACGAGTGGCAGTTCATTACGAGCTAACGGACGAAGAGAATGCTCACCTGCGGCTTGAGGAGCTCGATGCCCTTGATGAAACCCGGCTCATAGCGCAACAAAATCTGGAGGCTTACAAAGCAAAGATGACGCGCTCATACGAAAGATTGATTAGGCCGAGAACATTCCGCCAAGGCGAACTCGTGCTAGTGGTCAAAAGACCTATGATCCCCAATCGTGCCAAACGAAGGAAATTCGAGCCGAACTATGAAGGCCCGTATATCATAGACAAGGTCTACCAGGATGGGCCTATCTACTCATGGACATGCATGGTGAAAGACCCTTCAGGCCAATAAACGGTCGCTTCCTGAAGAAGTACTACGCCTGACGAGTCACGGCCTAGGTCAATGATAGATGACGACGACTATGTCTGCTCACTATCTTCCTAAGCCCAAACTCTATAAGTAGTAGCCGGCTAACAGACCGAAACGTCCTTAAACTAACAATGGACCGAAACGTCCTTAAAACTAACGACGGACCGAAACATCCTTAAACTAACGATGGACCGCTATGTCCTAAAACTAGCTGCTGACCGAGACGTCGATAAACTACTATAGACTGCGGCATCCCAAGACTAACACAAAAAAAAGAGAAAAGAAAGAAAGAAAGAAAAAAAAGGTATGTCCATAAGCGAAATGGGCACGGATGAAAACCCGAAAGGGCTCCGTGAGTAAAAACAGCAGGGCTACCGACGAGTTTTTTGAAAACCCGAAAGGGAGCAACCTCGTTAGAATAAAAAAAAGAGAGAAAAAAAAGAAAACGGTATGTCCATAAGCAAAATGGGCACGGATGAAAAACCGAAAGGGCTCCGTGAGTAAAAACAGCAGGGCTACCGGCGAGTTTTGTGAAAACCCGAAAGGGCGCAATCTCGTTAAAAGACACTTGCAAGGTCCTCTCGACTTCGTAAGGAGAAACCACCTGCGTGAGATCCTTACGAATCACAAGGGAGCAACACTTAGGAATCCTCACGGTTCCTAAGGAGAAATTACACTTGCGAGATCCTCATGACTCGTAAGAAGAATCCTCTTATGAGACCCTCACGGCTCATAAGATTTGAAAGTCTTAGGCTACAGGGATCTAAACCTGTTCTTAAGCAACCACCATAACCTCCGATATTGCCCTACAAGCGGCTCAATGCTGACCCTTGTATACAATCCACGGGGGCGAATAAACATTTCCCTAACAAAGTCCCATCCGTGACTAGGGATATGTTTGCACAGTGAACAACCCTTGTAAGTCCTCTCGACTTATAAGGAGAAAGCACTCTTGTAAGATCCTTACGACTTATAAGAGACCATGCACTTAGGAATCCTCACGATCCCTAAGGAGAAAACGCACCTACGAGATCCTCACGACTCGCAGGGAGAAATACCTTTCTGAGACCCTTACGGCTCATGAAGTCAAAAGCCTTAGTCGACAGGATCCTAACCCTGATCGCTAAGTCACCTTTGTTCGACATCGACATAGGCAAATGATAATCCGCTCCTGGCAATATTCCAGTTGTAGCGGTGCTGATGCCGAAATCGGTGTCTAATTCCAAGCTTGCAGCAAGAAGCTAGCGAGCCACACATGCATACGAAATAGCCGAAATGATGGGGCAACTTGCAAAAAAATCAGCAAGTAAAAATGTATGCATGCGAAATAGCCGAAATGATTGGGCAACTCGCAACAAAAAGCAGCGAGTAAAAATAAAATAAATAGCCGAAATGATTGGGCACCGCGAAAAATAGCTGAAATGATTGGGCAATCACGACCTTCGCGATATAAAGGCTGAAATGATAGAGCATCGCGGAAAGAAATAAAATAAAATGAAACTTTTTGCCCTACAGGTGATGTTACATCAATCCCTGTATACAATCTAGGGGCGCAAACAAAGAAGGGATTACACCCTCCTTCTTCAGGCTCCATCGGAAGAAGAAGCCAAATCTCAACGGTTCACAGACAACCTAGAGACCACTTCGATATTCGTCTCATTAAAACAGACGCAACGTCATCCACATGACCCCGTCGCGGAAATACGTCATCCACATGACCCCGTTCGGAAATACGTCATCCACATGACCCCATTCGGAAATACGTCATCCACATGACCCCGCTCGGAAATACTTCATCCACATGACCCCGTTCGGAAATACGTCATCAGCATGACCCCGTTCGGAAATACGTCATCAGCATGACCCCGTTCGGAAATACGTCATCCACATGACTTCGTTCGGAAATACATCATCCACATGACCCCGTTCGGAAATACGTCATCCATACGTCATCCACATGACCCCGTTCGGAAATACGTCATCCACATGACCCCGTTCGGAAATACATCTCCACATGGCCCCGTTCGGAAATACGTCATCCACATGGCCCCGTTCGAAAATACGTCATCCCCATGGCCCCGTTCGGAAATACGTCATCCGCATGACCCCGCTCGGAAATACGTCATCCATATGACCCCGTTCGGAAATACATCATCCATATGACCCCGCTCGGAAATACGTCATCCACATGACCCTGTTCGGAAATACTTCATCCGTATGACCCCGTCACGGAAATACGTCATCCATATGACCCCGTTTCGGAAATACGTCATCTACATGTCTATCCCACTAAACACTTGCGGGTCCTCTCGACTCGTAAGGAAGAAAAAACTCTTTTATAAGATCCTTGCGACTTATAAGGGAAAACACACTTAGGAATCCTCACGATTACTAAGGAGAAAATACACCTACGAGATCCTCACGACTCGTAGGGAGAAAATTTTTATGAGACCTTCACGGCTCATAAAATTGAAAAGTCTTAGGTGACAGATCCTAACCCTGTTTCCTAATCCATCACTACCCCTCGAAGAAGCTAAGACAAGATGCTCACTCTATCATCTGCCGACCATGTTTGCTAAGGTGACATGCTGATAACAAAAGAAAGAAGAAGCAGAGAGATGACACAAGACATTGCAAAAAAAAAGTGTATCTTTTATTCATGAATTCAATTGTGTACAAAATACATCATATGAAAGAATAAAAGAACGAATACATTTTATTCAAAATTACAAATGGTACAAAAAAATTATTGAGAAGGAAGCGCTTTCAATAATCCAATCAGTCGCTTGCGCACTTCCCTCAGCCCCTCTTCTTGATCAGCTGCCGCGGCCGACTCTGCTTCGACCTGGGCTCACTGCTGCAAGTAGGACGAAAGTTGTTCCTCGGCAGCCCGCTGAGCTGCTTCACGATCTTGTGCATCCCGCTCGATGACGTCGAGCTTCTTCCTCAATGTTAACCCATCAGAAATGCATCGCAGAAGGCTTTGGAAGATAACTCTCAACTGGGCAGCATTCGCATCAACCTGACGAGCAGATTCGCTTGAAGTTTCTTTACATTCTTTCTGCTTTAAAGCCACTTCTTGTTCAAGATGGCGGAAGTAAGAAGTGCTCTGCTCGATCCACATGGCCCGTTGAGTGCTCGCAGCCAGAATCTCAGGTGCAAGACGCCTAAGCTCAAGCTCATGCAGGCAAGCCTCGATTTCCCTGCAGCAATTAACCCAGGACTCAACGTCGCCCTTACCATGAAAGTTCACGAGCGTCGCCAGCATGGGGTTAATCTCTGCGGAAAAATCCGCAGCAGATGTGGGAGTCTCCACGTCGAGCTCCTCAATATAGTCTCTCAGCATGCATAGACTATTCGCGATGCCTTTCGAGGATGAACGTCTGGAGAAGGGCCCTGCCGACATCATAATGCGAGACTCGAAAGAGCCTGGAGTCGATGTGATTGTTGTAAAATAAATCATAGTCAGATCACGGCTCGAGAAATAAAGATTATACATACACAAAAAAATAGAGTCTACTATACCAGCTGCAGCAGGGGGCAGAGCTGGGAGTGCTGGTAGCGCAACGACAGCCTCGTCCCCTCCTTCAATTTGTAAGGCTGCAAGCAACATAAAGAAGAGTTAGCAGTAATGCGACTGCCCGTTAAAGAAAGGACGTTGTTTAGAAAAGATACTCACCGACTCCAGCAGGAGGACTAATCTCTGACAGGAAGGAGAAGTGTGGGTACAGCACCCGATACAGGTGGTCGAAAAGGACTCCTGCAAGGACACAGTAATGCAACGTCAGTACATAAATTATACAGCTTAAAAAAAAATAATAAGATCGATGAGTCACGAATCCGCACCTTCCAACATCTGAGATGGTATGAGAGAGGGTAGAGGAGGTGTCACCGTCAAGACGGTAGCTGATGGCATTGCCTCGGGTAGCGCGACTGTAACACCTTAGCATGTGATTAGTGGCTAATTATACTTTAAAGTTTGGTTTTTAATAAAAAGTTTACCAAATCGATTTTCTAATATTTTATCAAATTTAATAAATATTTTATTAGAATTTAATTAGCCTTGCACACACATGTGCATGTAAACTAGGGTTAAATTAGGGTTAAACCATGTTTAGCAACCATGGTAGACTAACCTTTCTTATTAAGCTAAATTGATTTTATTTAAGGGTATTTTTTTTAAATGGAAAATGATTTGAATGGTGGTTGACTTGGAGGGAGAAAGAGAGAGAGAGAGAATGCATGATGGGCATCATGGCATGAGCCAATGCTAGCATTAAATGAGGTGTGAGAGAGAGAGGTTGACTCTCATATCACTCAATTGTTTTCATTTTCAAACACTCATTTCGCACTGCTCTCTCCCTTTCACTCTCACACTCCCTCACAACAACACAGCAGCAGCAACAGGAGCTCCAGCAGCAGCAACAGGCAACAACAACAACAACAACAAGGAGCAGCAGCAGCCACAACAGCAACACCAGCAGTTCCAGCAGCATCAACACCAGCAACAGCTTCAGCACAGCAGCTCCAGGCAGCAGCAGCAGTAGCAAGCAGACCTCCTTTTCTTCTTATCCTGCTTCCTAGGATCTAGTGGGGGTATATTTCTTAAACCCAACTCCTTTTTGCTAAGCTTATGTGTTGTTTTAGCTTCGATTAGTGTTTTATGTGGTTATTAGTGCTAGATTGTGTTTGATGTAAGACTTAAGTTAAGGTAGGGTTTTTATAGCTTATTAAACCTAATTAGGTGTTAATACTGCTGTTTTAACCAAGTAGTGCCAATAGATTTAGCTAGATCGCCTTAAAGTCGCAAACTTGAAAATTTAAATGTGGTTTTGATGCAAACTGTAGGACTTTGAGATCTGCTACAATTGTGAGCATTTTCTAGCTTAGCAAACAACTTCAGAATAGTGTGCAGGCAGTATAGGCTAGAGTGTTGAAATACGAGACCGCCCTATTCCCAAAGACCCGGCGGCCTACCCCCAAAATCCGGCGTCGCCGCCCCCCGTGATGAGTTAGGTGTTGGTGCTTGGGCTAGTGGTGTCTGTGGGTATTTGTCTGGGTTTGGTGTTATTTATTTTCTCTATTTGTCTGCAAGTTGAAATCTGGGTTTGTTTAGCTAAGTTTAGTGTTTGTATTGAGTTTTATTTCTTAGCTTATGGTTTGGTTGGAAAATAGGGTGATTCAGGGTGTTTATAGCTAGATTAGCTCAAATTGTGCTGTTGGTATCACTAGATTCCTGTTAACTCACCTAGTTCCACAAAATAACCTATTGTGCAAACTTAGTGTTTTGAAACGTTTCTAAACTAAACTTTAGGATACGTAAAATCTGTTGTTTCTAGGGTAGTATTTTTAGTAAGCAAATATATACACTAAGCTATGAATTGTGCTAGGATCCTAGTGTAGAGACCTGGACCCCTTCCACCGGTTTTTGGCCGGTATGATACCCCTTGCCGCCGGCCCAATTGTTGGGTATTGTGTTGGATTTTGGTAGATAGCTGTCTGTAGGTATTGTGAAGGGTTTGGCCTTATTTGATTTTCTTGTTTTTGCTCCAGATTAATTCTGGGACCGTTTACCTATTTTTAGCGTAACGGGACTTGCGCGACACGTACGATGCGCGTTGAGTTGGTTTGCTGTGTGTCACAGCGTGTCGCTGTGTGCCACAGCGTGTCGCGTTGGGTTTTGGCGTATGCACACACGTTACGTATACACGCACGCGTTTTAGCATCGCGTTTTTTGCAGGATTTTGCTTATGTATATTCCTTGTGTGAATTCTAGGTTCGCAGGCGGGTACGTCGAATGCCGCAAAGAAGGGAAAGCAGATAGTCGGCTACACTTAGCACGAGACCAGGTGAGTAGATTTAACATCTACGGGGAAATCGCCCGTATGGCGTTAAGCGTCAGGGCGTATTAGGATATTTTAGTTTTATGTGTTCATATATATACTATAGTAGCATACCATCTTCTGCTGCATATAGAATGGTAATTATAGAACACTGCACTGTCACTAACGGTTTAAGCTACACGAGCACTATCTGTATATTACACTCACACCGTTAGTGATTGCCATGACACTCGTACTATATGATTGCTACGAAACTCATATTAATATCTTCATACTTGCGCACATGCATATTATATACTCATACTGGTGCACACTCATATCGATATCTTCATACTTGCGCACATGCACATTATATACTCATACTGGTGCCAACTCATATCGATATGTTTATACTTGCACACATGCACACTATATATTCATACTGGTGCACACTCATATTTGCGTACATATCCATTTGCACATCCATACCTATATACATACATATGTTACATATATGGATGATATTGACATGATTTAAAAACTAAGGGACCGCATGAGATATTTTCAAAACTGGATATTTTCAAAAGAGCGGTTTTCTCTTTTTACTCTTAGTGTTATACGACACATTGCATGGATTTACGCATTGAGTTTGGATTTATGTGATTTCTGGATTTGAGAACCGAGGTATTATTTTAAGAAAATACGCACCATTTTAAAAACCCGGTTTCTCTTGATATGATATTTCAGTATGTCCACCATGCGTTTTCTCGGTTCTGAGACTTGTGACATGTGAGCCCGAATCTAGGAGTTGGACAAGGCTGATTGCGGGTACATGGTGGACCCGGTATGGTACCCCGGGGCGAGAACGGATCACTGTGCAGTAGACGGTGAGCCTGGCAGAAGGACTACTACCTACCGGTGATTGGTTGGACCTGGCGGTTATCCGGAGGATACTGACCAGAGTCGATAGATGGATACAGGACGACACTAACTGCCGGGGCCGTGGGCCGATTCCGCAGACGGAGCCTGTGGGCCGATCCGGACTGACGGAGCCCGATACTTAAGGATTTGCGTGTCGATGCTGGACACGGTCATTTCATGATATTTCGAGTGCCGATGTTGGGCACTCACGATTCTATGAGATTTACAGGATTCGAGGGCCAATTAGAGTGACGGCGCCTATGTTTTACTGGGATTTGGGTGTATTGATGGACATCGGTTATTTTTCCACGTTGACATTCCGTGTAGATGTTATTTATTCCCATGCTCAGCATTCAGTGTTATACATCTCATCCTGTATCTATAGTACCTGATAGATTACACTTGCTATGCACGAATATTGCATACCCTGCTCATCCTATATAGATGTTATTAGATTGCATTTGATGCATGATTATTGCATACCCTGCTCATCATATAGAGATGTTATTAGATCGCACTTGTCGCATGATCATTGCGCATCCAGTTCATTCATATAGATATTATCTGTTGGCATAGGTTAGAGTATCGCAGTGCGTGCATACTCGCGATTACCTTTATATGTTATCTACTATTCACGAGTTGGCAACTCACCCCCGTTGTGCCACAGTGTTTGCAGATTGCCCCTCAGAGTAGTCGCGGCAGGCTTCTTCCTTGCATCTTTTGTTACGGATACCACTGTAGTGGGCGAGTGAGCCATTGTGCTCATAGGTGGGTTTTTGCGGCATCTGTTTATTTTCCAGTTGTATACACTGTTGTATCTAGTACTCTCCATCTACTACTTATGTATTGACTTAGAGACCAGTTGTGAGGACGATGTATATTATTTTGTACTTTGGTGTCGAGCTCGTTGTGAGCCGACTTTACCTATGCAGTTTTACATTTCATGTTGTCTTCGCTTATTTTTGCTCATTCTTTGCTACAGCGTCGTATATTATCATTGTGGTGATTGTTTCCGCCGTTGGGCGTGATTGCTCCCGTTTGGGATGTTTTATTCTTATCATATATCATTTTACTCAGCTCTTGTTTTGTACCCGATTTCGGGGCTAGTTTTTACAAAGAAAATGCTGCCAAAATTTTTATGATAACAACTTAAACTTTAAAGAATTTTTACTAAACACTTAAGGTTTTCTAAATGTTTTAACAAATGTTTCCATTAAATGTTTTAACACTCACTACTTTTCATATGGTTTTGATTTCTGGGTTTCGGCTTACTTAGTCGCGTTACGCCTGTAGACGTTACGTGGTTAAGTGCCGGTCACGGGCCGAACTTTGGGTCGTGACAAAGTTTGTATTAGAGCGTAGGTTTTACCTTTCGGAGTGTAGGATGACCCTGGTATGATGGAGTTGGTAGCTGAAGCAGAGTGGTGTAGCGTGTGTATGTTCCGCGGCATACTCATGACACGGTTCTCCGCCTAAGCGACCTTAGGACTTATTGATTGAAATTCCTTTATGATTATCTACATTCTTGCGATTTGATTTCCGTATCCTTATCGAATTCTACTTTCTTTTCAGCCATTATGCCGCCAAAGACTATGAGGGCGCAGAGAGCGGCTGCGAGAGCCGAGATTCGACTTGACTCGTCCGAGATGAGGACTGATCCGGGCAGTACACCAGTTGTACCAGAGCAGACTGTTCCTCCTACGACAGATCAGATCGCTATGCTAGGGGCCGGTATGCAGGAGATGTGCCAGATGATAGGGTCGCTAGTTGAGACACTTCGAGCGCAGCGACCAGAGGTAGTTCCACCCGTTACGGGGACCGCGATGATATCTACAGAACAGGAAGTTGCCCCTGCAGCAACGGAGGTTATTGCAGTATCGCTATTAGAGTTTATGAGGCTGAAGCCTCCGGTCTTCACCGGGACCGATGCAGCCGAGAACCCACAGTCTTTCATTGATAGGATGGCCCGGATATGTCGTTCACTTAGATGCTCAGATGCACGATGGGTAGAGTTCGCGAGCTTTCGCCTGGAAGGTCTTGTGCAGAAATGGTGTGAATCGGTCGAGAAGGGCAGAGCAGCAGGTCTTCCTCCTATGACGTGGACCGAGTTTGTGACAGTATTTCTAGCCTACTTCCTTCCCCAGAGTGTCAGGGATGCCCGAGCGCGCAGGTTCGAGTCCTTACGCCAGACGCCAGAGATGACAGTGGCAGAGTACGATGTACTGTTTACCAAGCTATCCGTTTATGCCCCATACCTAGTGGCGACTGAAGAGATGCGAGTCAAGAGATTTGTTCGAGGCTTACTTACCCCACTGTTCGTTGTGATCAGCGCACAGTATTGCGAGACTTATGCAGCAGCTGTAGACGCAGCCTTATTAGTCGAGGAGCGCCTTGCAGAGACTTCGGTAGTTCCAGAGCCGAAAAGAGTTCGTACGGGTACACCGGCACATAGACGACCATTTAGGTGCCGTGACAGACACCTTGCAGGTGGCAGAGACTTGGGGCGAGGCCAGTTGTTCAGCTCTTATCCCCAGGAGGGTCAGCCGACACCATCCAGATGTTTTCGATGCGGGAGTACTTATCATCGTGTTCGATATTTTCCGGAACCACGTGAGGGCGAGACTGCTATACCACACGTCACACTTCCACCTTCTCCACCCCAGAAGGCGTTGCCTATTGTACCTACTGTTGCTCCGCGTCAGGCTCATGCACAGAGAGGCCGTGGTCGCGGACGGTTTGCTCCTAGAGGACGAGGTGGCCGAGGCCGAGGACAGCCAGCTGCCGGCAGAGGACAGCCAGTTGCTAGTAGGGGACCGTCAGTTGCAGGTGGAGGACAGGCACGGGTTTTCGCTTTGACGCATCAGGGCGCGCAGGCGTCCAATGTAGTGGTCTCAGGTACCCTATCAGTATGTTCTGTTGATGCACATGTGTTGTTCGATCCCGGATCCACACACTCGTACGTTTCCATACACTTTGTGCCGAGTTTGGATAGAGAGTCCGGGTTACTTGATCAGCCACTTGTCATGACCACTCCCGTGGGAGAGTCATTTGTTGCTAGACACGTGTTCCGATCCTGTGTTGTCCGTATTGGAGAGAGAGAGTTGCATGTCGACTTGATCCTTCTTGAGATGTTGGACTTCGACGTTCTTTTGGGCATGATTGGTTAGCCACGTGCTATGCGTCTGTGGACTGCCGTGAGAAGAAAGTTAGATTTTTTTTCCCGGCGAGTCGGCTTTTGTTGTGCAGGGGGACTGTTATGCCGCCCCTCACAGTTTGATTTCTTCTCTTCGCGCTGGACAGCTGTTGAGGAAGGGATGTCAGGGATTTCTAGCCTATGTTTACGATACTAGAGCTACGGATGTTCCGTTGGACCCGGTTTCGATTGTTTGTGAGTTTCCTGATGTTTTCCCTGACGAGCTTCCTGGGCTGCCGCCTGAGCGCGACATTACTTTTTGTATTGATTTGATTCCCGGCACGGGGTCTATTTCTATACCGCCTTATCAGATGGCCCCGGCGGAGCTTAGAGAGTTGAAGGGTCAGTTGCAAGAATTGCTGGATAAAGGACTTATTCGACCCAGTGTTTCTCCTTGGGGTGCTCCGGTCCTGTTTGTGAAGAAGAAGGACGGCAGTTTGCGTTTGTGTATCGACTATCGCCAGCTGAACAGGGTTACCTTACGGAACAGATATCCTTTGCCATGCATCGACGATTTGTTCGACCAGCTTCAGGGGGCAGGGTATTTTTCGAGGATCGACTTGCGATCAGGATACCATCATCTGCGGGTTCGACAGGAGGATATACCGAGGACAACTTTCCGCACGCGCTATGGCCATTATGAGTTTTTGGTGATGTCGTTCGGACTCACCAACGCCCCAGCAGCGTTCATGGACTTGATGAACCATATTTTCAGGCCGTATCTTGATTTGTTCATCATCGTATTCATTGACTATATTTTGGTGTATTCCCGGAGCAGAGAGGAGCACGAGCAGCATCTGCGGACCACACTGCAGACTTTAAGAGAGCACCAGCTATTTGCAAAATTCTCCAAGTGCGCATTCTGGCTTGACAGCGTAGACTTCTTGGGTCACGTGATTACACGAGATGGTATATGTATGGACTCGAGGAAGATCGAGGCCGTTCAGAGTTGGCCCAGACCCGCATCAGTTACGGAGATCTGTAGCTTTCTAGGATTGGCCGGTTACTACAGGAGACTTGTACAGGATTTCTCCCGTATTGCTGCACCTTTGACCGGGTTGACCCGGAAGGGAGTTCCTTTCGATTGGACGGAGGAGTGCGAGCATAGCTTTCAGCCGTTGCGGACTCGTTTGACTACGGCGCCGGTGCTATCATTGCCTTCAGGATTGGGCGGATTTATGGTCTATTGTGACGCTTCCCGAGTGGGGCTAGGGTGCGTATTGATGCAGCATGACAGGGTGATCGCGTATGCTTCACGGCAGTTGAAGATACATGAACAGAACTACCCCACTCACGATTTGGAGATGGCTGCAGTGGTCTTTGCACTCAAGATCTGGCGACATTACCTATACGGTGAGTCGTGCCAGATATTCACTGATCATAAGAGCTTAAAGTATATATTTCAGCAGCGAGACCTGAATCTCAGACATCATCGTTGGATGGAACTAGTAAAGGACTACAATTGCGAGATCTTGTATCACCCGGGCAAGGCGAATGTAGTGGCGGATGCCTTGAGCAGGAGGCCCGGGGGTAGTCTATCCTGTTTGAGCGCAGTGCAGAGGCAGTCGTCGGCAGATTGGCAGATTTTATGGGACAGCCGAGTACAGTTCGAGTTCACGCCGATTGGAGGACAGCTTGCGCATGTTCGTGCACACCCACAGTTGCTTGACCGTATACATGAGGCACAGTACAGTGATGACCGTTGTTCTGAGATCATGGCACAGATTGGACAGGGAAGATTTTCTGAGTTCGTGATTGATGATCAGGGGACACTGCGATTTGGGACTAGATTGTACGTACCAGATGCTGAGGGATTGCGGCGTGGGATTCTTGAGGAGGCACATCGATCGGTGTATAGTGTTCATCCGGGTTCCACCAAGATGTACCATGATATGAGAGATGTTTACTGGTGGGACGGAATGAAGAGGGACATCGCAGACTTCGTGTCGAGATGCCTGACTTGTCAGCAAGTCAAGGCCGAGCACCAGAGGCCAGCGGGAGAGCTACAGCCGTTACCCATTCCGGAGTGGAAATGGGAACAGATTTCTATGGATTTTGTTATGGGTCTACCCAGGACTAGGAGAGTGTATGACTCCATCTGGGTGATCGTGGATCGATTGACGAAAGCGGATCACTTCCTGCCGGTGAAGACGACTTTCGGATTTGCTCAGTATGTCCAGATATACATCGACGAGATTGTACGACTGCATGGAGTGCCGACATGTATTGTGTCCGACCGAGGCACCCAGTTTACCAGTCGACTATGGCAGGGGCTTCAGGAGGCCTTGGGCACCCGCTTGAGTTTCAGCACAGCATTTCATCCGCAGACCGACGGCCAGTCAGAGCGGACTATTCAGACTCTCGAGGACATGCTCTGAGCGTGCGTTTTAGACTTTGGTGGTAGCTGGGATCATCATTTGCCCTTGGTGGAGTTCTCCTACAACAATAGTTTCAAGGATACTATTCAGATGGCACCTTTCGAGGCCTTGTATAGAAGGAGATGTAGATCGCCCGTCTGTTGGACAGAGCTCAGTGAGAGCAGTATTTTAGGGCCGCAGATCGTACATGAGACGACCGAGAAGATACAGCTGATTCGAGATAGGATGAAGACAGCTCAGAGCAGGCAGAAATCGTATGCTGACAGACGCCGTCTCAGATTAGAGTTCTCAGTTGGCGATCACGTTTTTCTGAAGGTCTCTCCGATGAGAGGAGTGATGAGGTTTGGACGGAAGGGGAAGCTTAGCCCTAGATTTATAGGTCCTTTCGAGATCCTCGAGCGTGTGGGCGCAGTAGCATATCGTTTGGCTCTTCCACTCGACTTCGCAGATGTTCACCCCGTATTCCACGTGTCGATACTTCGCAGATACCTACATGGCCCTTCGCACATGATTCAACATCAGACCGTTCAGCTCGAGCGCGATCTTTCGTTCACCGAGCAGCCAGTAGTGATATTGGACCGGCAGGTGAAGAAACTTCGATCGAAGGTCTTGCCATCTGTGAAAGTTCTTTCGCGCAGCCCGAATGGTGAAGAGATCACTTGGGAGGCCGAGGGCGAGATGCGGAAGAAGTTCCCTCATCTCTTTGAAGGTATGCGTAGCTTTATATATTTAAATTCGGGGACGAATTTCTTTAAGGGGGGAAGATTGTAACACCTTAGGATGTGATTAGTGGCTAATTATACTTTAAAGTTTGGTTTTTAATAAAAAGTTTACCAAATCGATTTTCTAATATTCTATCAAATTTAATGAATATTTTATTAGAATTTAATTAGCCTTGCACACACATATGCATGTAAACTAGGGTTAAATTAGGGTTAAACCATGTTTAGCAACCATGGTAGACTAACCCTTTCTTATTAAGCTAAATTGATTTTATTTAAGGGTATTTTTTTAAAATGGAAAATGATTTGAATGGGTGTTGAATTGGAGGGAGAAAAAGAGAGAGAGAGAGAATGCATGATGGGCATCATGGCATGAGCCAATGCTAGCATTAAATGAGGTGTGAGAGAGAGAGGTTGACTCTCATATCACTCAATTGTTTTCATTTTCAAACACTCATTTCGCACTGCTCTCTCCCTTTCACTCTCACACTCCCTCACAACAACACAGCAGCAGCAACAGGAGCTCCAGCAGCAGCAACAGGCAACAACAACAACAACAAGGAGCAGCAGCAGCCACAACAGCAACACCAGCAGTTCCAGCAGCATCAACACCAGCAACAGCTTCAGCACGGCAGCTCCAGGCAGCAGCAGCAGTAGCAAGCAGACCTCCTTTTCTTCTTATCCTGCTTCCTAGGATCTAGTGGGGGTATATTTCTTAAACCCAACTCCTTTTTGCTAAGCTTATGTGTTGTTTTAGCTTCGATTAGTGTTTTATGTGGTTATTAGTGCTAGATTGTGTTTGATGTAAGACTTAAGTTAAGGTAGGGTTTTTATAGCTTATTAAACCTAATTAGGTGTTAATACTGCTGTTTTAACCAAGTAGTGCCAATAGATTTAGCTAGATCGCCTTAAAGTCGCAAACTTGAAAATTTAAATGTGGTTTTGATGCAAACTGTAGGACTTTGAGATCTGCTACAATTGTGAGCATTTTCTAGCTTAGCAAACAACTTCAGAATAGTGTGCAGGCAGTATAGGCTAGAGTGTTGAAATACGAGACCACCCTCTTCCCAAAGACCCGGCAGCCTACCCCCAAAATCCGGCGTAGCCGGCCCCCATGATGAGTTAGGTGTTGGTGCTTGGGCTAGTAGTGTCTATGGGTATTTGTCTGGGTTTGGTGTTATTTATTTTCCCTATTTGCATGCAAGTTGAAATCTGGGTTTGTTTAGATAATTTTAGTGTTTGTATTGAGTTTTATTGCTTAGCTTATGGTTTGGTTGGAAAATAGGGTGATTCAAGGTGTTTATAGCTAGATTAGCTCAAATTGTGCTGTTGGTATCACTAGATTCCTGTTAACTCACCTAGTTCCACAAAATACCATATTGTGCAAACTTAGTGTTTTGAAACGTTTCTAAACTAAACTTTAGGATACGTAAAATCTGCTGTTACTAGGGTAGTATTTTTAGTAAGCAAACATATACACTAAGCTATAAATTGTGCTAGGATCCTAGTGTAGAGACCTGGACCCCTTCCACCGGTTTTTGGCCGGTATGATACCCCTTGCCGCCGGCCCAATTGTTGGGTATTGTGTTGGATTTTGGCAGGTAGCGGTCTGTAGGTATTGTGAAGGGTTTGGCCTTGTTTGATTTTCTTGTTTTTGCTCCAGATTAATTTTTGGACCGTTTACCTATTTTTAGCATAACGGGACTTGCGCGACACGTACGATGCGCGTTGAGTTGGTTTGCTGTGTGTCACAGCATGTCGCTGTGTGCCACAGCGTGTCGCGTTGGGTTTTGGCGTATGCACACACGTTACGTATACACGCACGCGTTTTAGCATCGCGTTTTTTGCAGGATTTTGCTTATGTATATTCCTTGTATGAATTCTAGGTTCGCAGGCGGGTACGTCGGATGCCGCAAAGAAGGGAAAGCAGATAGTTGGCTACACTTAGCATGAGACCAGGTGAGTAGATTTAACATCTACGGGGAAATCGCCCGTATGGCGTTAAGCGTCAGGGCGTAATAGGATATTTTAGTTGTCTGTGTTCATATATATACTATAGTACCATACCATCTTCTGTTGCATATAGAATGGTAATTATAGAACACTGCACTGTCACTAACGGTTTAAGCTGCACGAGCACTATCTGTATGTTACACCCACACCGTTAGTGATTGCCATGGCACTCGTACTATAGGATTGCTACGAAACTCATATTGGTATCTTCATACTTGCGCATATGCACATTATATACTCATACTGGTGCACACTCATATCGATATCTTCATACTTGCGCACATGCACACCATATACTCATACTGGTGCACACACATATTCGCGTACATATCCATTTGCACATCCATACCTATATACATACCTATGTTACATATATGGATGATATTGACATAATTTAAAAACTATGGGACCGCATGAGATATTTTCAAAACTGGATATTTTCAAAAGAGCGGTTTTCCCTTTTTACTCTTAGTGTCATACGACACATTGCATGGATTTACGCATTGAGTTTGGATTTATGTGATTTCTGGATTTGAGAACCGAGGTATTATTTTAAGAAAATACACACCATTTTAAAAATCCAGTTTCTCTTGATATGATATTTCAGTGCGTCCACCATGCGTTTTCTCGGTTCTGAGACGTGTGACATGTGAACCCGAATCGAGGAGATGGACGAGGCCGATTGCGGGTACATGGTGGACCCGATATGGTATCCCGGGGCGAGAACGGATCGCTGTGCAGTAGACGGTGAGCCTGGCAGAGGGACTACTACCTTCCGGTGATTGGTTGGACCTGGTGGTTATCTGGAGGATACTGAACAGAGTCGATAGATGGATACGGGACGACACGTACTGCCGGGGCCGAGGGCCGATTCCGCAGACGGAGCCTATGGGCCGATCCGGACTAACGGAGCCCGATACTTGAGGATTTGCGTGTCGATGCTGGACACGATCATTTCATGATATTTCGAGTGCCGATGTTGGGAACTCACGATTCTATGAGATTTACAAGATTCGAGGGCCGATTAGAGTGACGGCGCCTGAGTTTTACTGGGATTTGGGTGTATTGATGGACACTGGTTATTTTTCCACGTTGACATTCTGTGTAGATGTTATTTATTCCCATGCTCAGCATTCAATGTTATACATCTCATCCTGTATCTGTAGTACCTGATAGAGTACACTTGCTATGCACGACTATTGCATACCCTGCTCATCCTATATAGATGTTATTAGATTGCATTTGCTATGCATGATTATTGCATACCCTGCTCATCATATAGAGATGTTATTAGATCGCACTTGTCTCATGATCATTGCGCATCCAGTTCATTCATATAGATATTATCTGTTGGCATAGGTTAGAGTATCGCAGTACGTGCATACTCGCGATTATCTTTATATGTTATCTACTATTCACGTGTTGGCAACTCACCCCCATTTTTCCATAGTGTTTGCAGGTTGCCCCTCAGAGTAGTCGCGGCAGGCTGCTTCCTTGCATCTTTTGTTACGGATACCACTGTAGTGGGCGAGTGAGCCATTGTGCTGATAGGTGGGTTTTTGCGGTATCTGTTTATTTTCCAGTTGTATACACTGTTGTATCTAGTACTCTCCATCTACTACTTATGTATTGACATAGAGACCAGTTGTGAGGACGATGTATATTATTTTGTACTCTGGTGTCGAGCTCGTTGTGAGCCGACTTTACCTATGCAGTTTTACATTTCATGTTGTCTTCGCTTATTTTTGCTCATTCTTCGCTACGGCGTCGTATATCATTGTGGTGATTGTTTTCGCCGTTGGGCGTGATTGCTCCCGTTTGGGATGTTTTATTCTTATCATATATCATTTTACTCGGCTCTTGTTTTGTACCCGATTTCGGGGCTAGTTTTTACAAAGGAAATGCTGCCAAATTTTTTATGATAATAACTTAAACTTTAAAGAATTTTTACTAAACACTTAAGGTTTTCTAAATATTTTAACAAATGTTTCCATTAAATGTTTTAACACTAACTATTTTTCATATGGTTTTGATTTCTGGGTTTCGGCTTACTTAGTCGCGTTACGCCTGTAGACGTTACGTGGTTATGTGCCGGTCACGGGCCGAACTTTGGGTCATGACAGCGACATCAGCACTAGCCGCGCCTGCATTAGAAACAAGATAAACCCTGTGAGGAAAGATTGAAAAGATTGCAGAATAAAAAGAAAAGCAATGATCCAAAATCTACCTAGTGAGTCGCCAGTCGGAACCGCGACAAGGGCGTCACTTGACACAACAACTGCTCCATCCTCTTCCATCGGGAGGTTCTCACCTCCTGTCGCCTCATCCCCTGACTCTACCAGAGCCGTTGTAACGCTCGCGATGCCAGGAGATGGCAAAGGGTCGCAGGTAGAAAGAGCAATGATTGGGGCGGTGCCCGACTCTTGAGAAGGAGCGGCCACCTCGGGCTCAGCAATTGTAGCCGTCTCATCCATCAACACCTCGGGTTCGGCGGCTGTAGCTACCTCCTCCACAGCTATCTCAGGCTCGGCAATCGTGATTGACTTATTAGTCACCACCTCAAGCTCGGCAATTACTGCCACCTCGCCTACCGTCGCCCCGGGTTCGGCAATCACAGCTACCTCCTCCACCGCTACCTCAGGCTCAGCGGTCGCCGCCACCTCTTCGGGAAGACGCGGCTCTGCAAGATAGGATATATGAGAATTGATACTTAAAACTTTGACAACGGAACCTCACGGCACATTACCTTGAGTTGATTTACCGTTTGCTTCCCGAGTCGCACGTGCCGCCCGTCTGTAAGCAGTAGACAAGGCAACCGGATTCCTCTGAGGGAGCAGGGGAAGGGGTAGCGGTGCTCGAACCCGCACCCACGGCTAAGGCAGCACTACGCTCCCTTGCTGCATGCACTCGGCGTTTCCTTTCTGCTCGGGCGGTCAAAGTAGACCTTCTAGAAGCCTCCTTCAACAGGACGTCATTGTCCGCACATGGGGTTACCTCTGGAGCCGTCAAGGCTTTCATCATCGGTCGTTTGAGTAAGGCCTCTTTCGGCAGTCCCGAAGAGGCCGGGACTTCGGTAGCTGGCCCGGGAAGAAGTTCCGCTTCATTTTGCGGGATCGGCGTTGTGGTCCCTGCGATGAGATAAAGAAAGGGTCAGATTGTTTATAAGAAAGGATAATGAAGACACAATAAACCGAGACATACCAATGCCCTACAAAGCACGATTCCTCTCCTCTTCTTCGAAGGACCTGAGGGAAGCCGCCAGAATCTCTTCAGTGGTAAAGCCTGCTACAAAAGGAGAAATGTCAATCAAAACATGACAGTAAAAATAAAGATATAATGCAATAACAAGACGCGACTAACGTTTACTTGATTGCACGAGGGCTTCTATTTCTGTTTGGTGAGTGGCAGAGCGCACAGAAGCTGCAATAGCGGCCTCGAGATCAGTGTCTTCTGGCGCTATGAAGGGACCCTCATTGGTCCCATATTCACTTAGGCCCACGTTATAAGGAGCGTAAGGCTCCAGGCCGAGTACAGCATCTAGGGAGAGGACTGACTTCTTCTTCTTCTTCTGTGCGCGAGCTCCAGTTGCAGCAAGCACGAGCTTATGGTTGGTGGGCACCTTGGGGCGATGAGTCCCGATATTCGAGCCCACGCCAGATTCGGGTGAAGCTACATTTACCATCTCCGTGCGAACACGGGGCACCGATGGCACATCTACCGTCTCCACAGGAGCACGGGGCAATCCACGCGTAGGGCTTAGCATACGTGGAGGTTCAACTACAGCAGCCTCTCTTAGCGGAAGGGGGACATCGATCCGTCGGTTTAAAGGGACGTTGCGATCACCGGCAAGGGGGCGCACTCTTGCGATAGAGCAGCAGCCGCCTCTCTTCCCTGATAACAGCACCCATCGCGTATTGATACCAGGCCGCGTGTATGTTGAGGGCCCTCGGGACGCAACTCAGCTCGCTAATAAAGAAGTGGGAGCCTGTATTCAAGCGCATGAAGTGATGCAGCGCACCTCGTATTCCCTTTCTGGTGGCAGCGGGTTCTATCAAGAACGCCTCCAGCGGCACCCCCCTGGTTATAGCTCAACTACTGGGCAAAATGATGGGGATTATATCTCATAAACAACGCTGCATCATTTAGCCTGAATACAAGAAAGCCCGGCCTGATGGAGTATAGATGGAGGATCTTCCGGGCTTTCAACACGGAGGTCCCGTCCTTCAAAACGTTGCGCAATGCCAGCACCGACTTGGAAGTTTCCTGGCCGATCGTTAGGACTTTGTCCGTGAAAGACATACCATCTCTGACCGTGCGCGGGCGAAGAAGCAAGCCCCTAGCTTCCCGCTGTGACGGACTCACGATGGACGCGTCAACCAGCCGCATAACTCGCGGGAGCTTGCATTTCTTGTAGAACGAAGGTCTCTTGTGAATGCCAAAGACCCCGATCACGTGCATCTCTATCCACGAAGTAAAGTAATGCATCGGGAAGTTGGCGGCATGCACCCCCGGTTCAGTTGTATCCGCCGCCACGCTAAGACCATGGTATAAATGGGCTAACCCGGCAATCCCGATGGCCACTTGTATTCCGGCCACCATACGATGCACGGGGTAGAAGATAGAAAGCCTCATGTAATGAGGATGCATATGGAGCGCGAACCAGCACAACCATAGCCCAAGAAACCCAAGAAAGAAAGCCTCCTCGTCAATACCTGGAGCGGCGATTTCTGACAGAGGGATGATCGCAACATTAGGAAGAAAAAAGCCCTTCTGATCATCTTCCAGTACTGGTCGACGGTCCAAACCAAAGCCGAAGGGGTCGTCGAGCTTGGCAAACTTTTCTCCTCGCTGCGAAAAAATCTCCGGGCGAAGAAACCGGGCAATGAAGTCCGCAAAACTGACCCCCGGCCTCCGGATTCCAAGAAGAGGCTCTCGTACATGTTCAACACCTTTATCAGACTAGGAAACTGGTGCTGAATGGCGTTCTCCAGCGTTAGGCCCATCACCACCGGCTTGGTGGCAAAAACGTATTCATCCGGAGGAAGCAGCTCCTCATAGTGCTCCCCCCTAACCGGCAGACTGGAAATCTCAGCAAATTCTTCTAAGGAGATGGAGACTTCTCTGTCCAGTAGAAGAAAGGTATGGGTTGAGATGTTCCACTGCTCCAAGAACTCCTTAATCCACCATGTGGGAGGAGCAGAATATTGGAACAACGAAGCATAAACCGCAGGGTATAGGCCGAGCTTCGGCAGCCGCGTTTTCTTCGCTGACAAGATGTACCTGGCCCACTGCAAATACCCGGCCGAATGTCGGGGAGTCAACCCGATATTGCAGGGTTGTCCCTAAGGGTGCGACTCGCCCTGGCATATGCTCCGCCCCAAGGTATCTAAAGCTGCCGGCAGCTTCATGGGTATGGCGACAATCTATGGTTGAAGAAGACCCTCCGAAGTCCAATTGACGACCTCCACGGAATAGTTCACCGGGGGTGCATCTGCATATGGAATCGCCGAGATCGGATCCGACCGTGTCGTACAAGAGAAGTTTTGACGACCTCTGATAATCTGGTCATACCATCTGCCCCACAAGTGGAGATTTTTGTGTTCCGGGTCACAGTCTTTGATAAGTGCGAGAACCTCCCGGTCCACAGGTGCCTCAGGGAATCCTCCCTCTGAACGGACGAACGGAAACGTGGCATCGAAAAATATGCCGCCTGCAAAAAGGGGGATATGAGTCAATTGTCAGTGCTCTGACACTCGGTATTTTAAAAGTTGCACCACACTGCAATGCAGTGAAAAGGGGGACCAAAGGGGGACCCATAAAATCTAGATGACAATTCATCGATTAAAAATTATTAATAAAAACAGCCTCATCATTGGATGAGACTGTTAATTAATGAGGAAATTCTCATTGAATGAGAAATCCCTTGGGAAAAAGGAGAAAATCTCCCTTTGAGAGCAAAGCTCTATGACAGAGTGACACTTGTCAAACTCTGATCATGAAGGAATAAAATTCCTTAAAGAGCCTGGCTCTGTAATGATGATGGAAAAATCCATCAAGGATTAATTAAAATTAATTTTTTGTGAATTAAAAATTCTGGGATCTTCAAGATCCATGAAAAACTCTTAAGAGTTCTTCATCAAAGATCAAGAGATCTACATATCATCAAAGAGCAGAGCTCTGTTCATGGGCTAAGAAACCCCAAGAAAAGATCTGTTTAAATCTATGGGTTCATGAGAGTAAGGCTCTATTAATGAAACCCTAAAAAAGGGTTTTCTTTAGATCAAAGATCTATGAAGAGCAAGGCTCTGTTAATGGGAAAAAACCCTAATTTATTAAAATTTTAAACTTTACCTAAGTTTTGGTAGAGTTTTGACTCTTGAAAAGTTCTTAAACTGATGAGCAAGGCTCTGAATAAAAATTCTCAAGAAAGAAGATGATAATCATCTAAGAGACCAAATATCCTATTTATAGGCGTTGAACCGCCTCTTCAACTTCTGAGTTGATCCAAGGGCTCAGATGTTGCCACCGCTGCACTCACGTGTGCGCCACGTGAGCGCAACGGTGGAGGGGGGGGCATTTGTTTCCCCCAATCAGAGCAAAGCTCTGTTTTAAAATTCAAAATTTGAAAATTGAAGCAACGCTTCAAATTCAGCGCTAGGTGCGCTGCGCGCCACGTGTCAGACACAGACGTGCTAGCGCTAGGTGCGCGCGCCCTAGGCAGCGCACCCCCAATCAGAGAAAAAATCTGTTTTAAAATTTCAAAAATCAAAAGTTGAAGCAACGCTTCAGATACAGCGCCCTGCGCTGCGCGCCACATGTCAAACACGGATACGCTAGCGCAGTTGCACTGCGCTCTGCGCTGCGCGCCATGTGTCAAACACGGGTGCGCTAGCGCAGTTGCGCTGCGCGCCACGTGTCGAACGTAGGTGCGCTAGCGCAAGGTGCGCCAGCGCTGGAATTAAAAATTCCCCACCGTTAGATCAAAAGATCTAATAATAATAAATTATTAATTAATCAGAACTAAAATTCTGTTATGAAAAGATCTTTCCAACCTTATTAAAACAAGAAGATTATCTTCTGTAAAACAGAAGCCCTAGGATCAAAGATCCAACGGTGGGAAATATTCCCAAATCAATCAGAGAAAGATCTCTTAAAACTGATTTAACAAATCAATTGGCTCTATATAAAGGCCCCAAGACTTCAAATCTTATATAGAGAAACCCCCCTACAAATTTTGAGAAATCTCAAAGAAAGAAGAGCAAGCTCTTAGAAAAATTAGATCATTTCTTCAAGGTAAAGAATTAATTCTTGAACAACAGAGATGAAACCATCTCATAAAAGAAGAACTATCTTCTAAAAAAGATCATAGATCTACAAAAGACCAAGGTCTTTGATAAAAAAAAAGAGATCAGAGATCTTATTATAAAAACTAAAAAGAAGTATTTACTTCGTTCACAGATCCTTGATCTACAAAGGCAGTGCCCTTTTATAAACAAGAACTTTTGTTCTTGAATCTTGTGGCAAAGCCTCTTTTGAAAAGAAGAACATAAATTTGTTCTCTGATCATAAATTTGGTCAGATGCGCTTTGTGTTACTGAACAGTGCCTTGCACTCATGAACTGCGCTTTTGTGCTCCTTGGATCGGCGCTTAGCGCCAAAACATGCCACGTGTCAACCACAGACACCGCTTGCATTGCGCTTTTGAAACAGAGCTCTGTGCTCATGGACTGGTGTTCAGCGCCAAGCGCACCACGTGTCACTCACTGGCACGCCCTTAAATCAGCACAACGCGCTCATAAACTGAAAGCGCAATGCGCTAATAAACTAGCACTTAGCGCTAAGCGCGACACATATCGTCTTCGTGTGCGCTACCTGATAGAAGCGTAATGCGCTCTATGATTGGCGCAAAACGCCTGACACGCCACGTGGCGCACTGTCAGAACACACTTTGTTCTGATGGATGCTATGCATTCAATACAAGACAAAAAAGATGTCAGAACCCAATGCTTAGCATTATTAAAAGGGCCGAGCCCAAACAAAGGCTTAATAGCCAGAACAACAAAAAATGTTAAACATTTTAATTGGACTTAGCCCAATTCTGGCCATAAGTCCTCAACTTATATTGAACTAAGTACATCTGCTCACAAATATTCAACAGATCTTAGTCCTAAAATGGGCTACTGATCTTTCAACCAAGTCACACCGGTTCAAGGGTACATCTCTTTACTCCTCTGATATCTGTCGTTGTAATCCTTCAACGTCTTCAGAGAGGTGACGGGTCCCAACAACCACACATCTCACGGACTGTGGGGTCCTTAAACTCATGGACTATGATGTCCTTAAACTTTATAGACTACGATGTCTTTAAACCGGACTATGGGGTCCTTAAACCCATGGACTACGATGTCCTTAACCTGGACTGTGGGGTCCTTTAAACCCACGGACTACGCTGTCCTTAACCTGGACTGTGGGGTCCTTAAGCCCACGGACTACGATGTCCTTAACCTGGACCGAAATGTCCTTAAACTACCGATGGACCGAGACGTCCTTAAACTAACATTGGACCACCACGTCCTTAAACTAATAATCGACCGCAATGTCCCTAAACTAAACAACAGAGGCAGGCCAAATGCTCCCTTGTTGGATCTAAACGATCCTGTTAAGTTGATCTTAGTTTAAAAATTAGACTAACGTATCCTTAACAAACGTTTAAGTCGATCTTAGTCCCAAATGAGGCTAATGTATCCTTAAACCAACCCCCAAACCCAAATCTAAGAAGATACGGATTTGGACTAATCCACGCCCTACGGGCGACAACATAAATTAGTCTCCGTATACAATCCACGGGCAACCACAAATAAAACAAACACCCACGACACGAAGTGACCATCTGGAGAAGGAGAAATTTGTTACCGCGATGCGGTAGCGTAATTAACTGCAGGGGCTTGCGCCTGCAGGGAAGAGCGTTCCCACAATAAAAAACCCTCACCGTGAAGGGGAATCTGACGAAGTCTGCTACATCGGCCGCATCCGTTTAAACCTTCGATACACGGTGCCATAAATCAACTTGGCATCTTCGGAGAGGTGGACAGATAGCACCAATTAGCATCCGCCCCGAATTTCAGGCAAGACGTCCTACGCGTCTTCGCGTGTCTTTCGGCGGGGAACAATACTCAGCCTCATTATTTGTTCTCGGCTCCATTAAAGAAAGGGCAAAACTCATAATCCCTCCTTGTAGAGTCACGAAGATAAGACGCACCCCGACTTTAATCATGGGGGTGTTTTTCTTTCGCTTCTTCAAGGAGGATGCTCCATCGAAGTAGAGTTCCCATCGGGTATCACTCCCTTCTTTCTCCTTGTCGATTGCGTCAAACGCATGTTCGTCTGGCAACTCATAGTTCGAGGGAGAGTCTGCAGGTATCGGATGCTCAGCGAGAAAATCGGCGATGGCCTGGCCTTTTATTGCCTTGAGGGGTCGATATACTATCGAGAACTCCATCACGAGGAGGGCCCATTTGGAAAGCCTTCCTGTTAGCATGGCTCTTGACATCAAATACTTGAGAGGATCCATCTTTGATATGCGATGGTCCTCATTTGCCAAGGCGTAATGTCTGAGCTTTGTTACTGTGAAGATCAGTGCCAGGCAATGTGTCACGACCCGAAATTGGCATGTGACGGCCCTAATACTACGCAACGTCTACAGGCGTAACACAGTAAAAGAAAGCCAAAACCCAGAAATCTAAACCAGTAAAAGACAAGAAAAGATAAGAAATATTGTTTAAAAGTCTTTGAAATCTCAACCCAAATTCTTTAAAAGTCCAACTTTATTTCCTTTAAAATTTTGGCAGCACATCCTTTATAAAAACCAACCCCAAAAGTGGGTACAACATAAATAAAAAGTAAAGCATCCCCAACGGGAGCAAATCCACGCCCAAAGGCGGAAAATAACCACCACAACAAATATACGACGCCTTAGCGAAGAAATAGAAGACGATAGAAAGGAAGCTGTATAAAAGACTACAAATCCAACATAATATACAACATCGTCCTCACCAAGTCTCTAAGTCAATATGAAAATAGTAGATGGAGAGTACAGGGATACAACGAATATACAATACAACGAATAACCACAAAACCCACCTAAGCAAACTGCACACTGTGAGCTGATGCGGTATCCGTAGCAAAAGATGATAAGATGTGTGATAATAGCCTGCCTCTGACTATCCTGAGGAACACCTGCAAACACTGTGGCACAACGGGGGTGAGTTGCCAACTCGTGAATAGTAAATAACATATGCAGGTAATCGCAAGTATGCACGTAAAGCGTGAATCTAAGATATGCAATTAACAGTAATAACATGTTATATGAATGCAGAATAATGGAAAGTACACTAGCAGGTACAACCAATATATATAAAGCAATAATGATATGACAACAGTATGCAATAATCATGCGATAGGGATATGAGAATGTAAATGTGCAACAATCATGAAAGGTACACTAACAGGTACAACTAGTACATGAAGCAGTGCACAAACAGATAAGGTGAGGTATGGAGTGAAGTATGTCATTTCCACGGAATCCTGACATCGCCAGCAAGACAATTCAAATCCCAATTCCTCAAATCATCCCCCAAATTGGCTCTCATATCATCTAAGTATCACATCTCCTCAATTGCACAATATCAAGTATATCACATATATCGAATGTACAACATCAAGTATATCTCACATATCTCGTATGTACAATATCAAGTATATCTCACATAATCGAATGTACAATCATCAAGTATATCTCACATATATCGAATGTACAACATCAAGTGGATCTCACATATCTATCCAGTATCCAATCTCAAATGAATCTGTTATATCCCGAATCAAATCTCCAGCAAAATTCTAACATCCTAAATATAATGACATAAATAAATATGATGAGGTCAATACACATATATTAGCGTCCCATTCCACTAATATTGGTGTAAGGGTATATATAACAGCGGATAAATTCCTTGTTATATATACAAGGAGTAATTAGAAATATCATGAAACCAATGTGCCAAGCATCGACACAGAAATGCTGATCCATCAGGTGCTGTCTCTGTCACGCCCCGCTTCCCAAAATACGGAATACGAGGGGTAGACAAGGCCAGCCATGCTCCTACGGTCAAGGAAAAGTCATGCCGTAGTCACACTTCGGCTTCTAGTTTATCATGGTAAACAGTAAACGATGCGCAGGTAAAGAGAAATGCAGTAACTGAAAGATACAATAATATAAACTGACCTGAAGTGGAAATAAACGAAAGTAACTCGGAGTAGCGAGTCAGAAAGTCTGTGATGCACGTCTAGTACTGATCCAAGCTAGATCTTCTCCTCACACTGAGCATGCATACTCAGGTCGTCAGAGCGACACAATAGCAATATAATATGTATAAAATCAAGTGACAGTTCTAACAGTGATAATAGGTATGTGAAGCAGTAAATAAATAACATCATGAATATGCATGTGCAGTAATCAACGCAGCGGAACAGTAAAGCAGTATAACGATATGTCACGTATGTCAACACGGTATAAAAGTAATATAAATGCCAGCATCCCTATCAGTCTCTAAGTCTCACTGTACAGGTCACTAAGCCTATCGTCAGTCCAAGTGTGAGAGTCAATCACTCGCGAGTGTCCTCCACCCAAGGGTAGAACCCAAGGGCAAGGGACCACGGGCCCAACATGTAACAAGAACATCACGGTGCATATCACGTACCCTGTAAATCTCCATATAACTCCCTAACTATATAAGCCGGCATGGGACTCCCAAGATTCTGTTGAACTCACACTTAGACTACCCCACACCCCGTGGTCTACATCAAACGCTAACCACAACCCTAAATACTAATCGATCCATGACAAGTCTGCTCGAGAACTGAAGGCAGGACCTCCATCAAGCACGTCCCGACTAATACCTAAGATAAATGGCAGTGTCGGATGCCTTATCTGTGACATCTGTGCAAGCGCTCCCATAAGTGTCCCATACCACTTATAGTCACACGTACACACATCCCACAGACGTCGACAATGCAATAGAATAAAAGGGACTCTGATTGTGCACAAGTACGTATCACTTTCACTTGATCACGAATGCACGAACACTGACGTACTTGCCACAATCATCACTAAAATCTAACACTGGGTAAATGCACGATGTCACTAGGTTATCACTACAATGATATGGGTATGATGTGATGCATGAACAGTATAAGAAGCACAATTAAGGTGTCATAAAAACAACAGTCTATCACTTGCACGATTTATCATGAAACATATGTATATAATTTAGCGAAATGATAAAAAGGTAGTAATCAATATGTTCAGTTATCTATCCATCTAATTTGGTTTCGAGCCAATCGGCTTTCAGGAATCATTAGTTATAACTGTTTCATTTTAAGCGCACGCGGCTGAAAATCCGGTTTCAGAATCAGGAATCCATTTCGCAATGCATTTTAACCCGAGTTGGGATCATAATTTAGCTACGCTACAGTTGAAAGAATTCTAGGGTTTTCAGTAAAGTTTTCAACGCAACAAACGGATCTTCAATCGCGTCTGTATGTTAGGAGTTATAATCTGTTTAATATCAACATGTCAATTCTTAATCTGCTGGGACTGTTATGTGTCCCGATATATTAAATTACCGATAAAATATCAAACGGTAACGAAACAGAATGAAACTATTTGTGTTGTCTAGATAACAGGTTTATCTACAATAAACAGAGGAGTTACGCAACCTAAGAGTTTAGTAAATCCTGTGGTACCCATTACGGAACAGCAACCAATAACTGGAGTCGCTCTGGACTGCAGTCCAGAGTCGCACTCCGATCCAATTTTCATCATGGTTTAAGTACAGGAATGTCTGGAAACTAGTACAGGGTTAAATTTCGTCGAGTTGTCTTCGATTCGAGCCCTCGAACGCACCATTCTAGTGTGTATAGGATTTATGGTGAATTTTAACGGTTTTCAGGTACACTAAAATTTCAGTTTTACGGTTAAACTTGGGGGTAGTTATTTTAATCTTTAACAGTCGTATTTTCTAGCAAAACTTGCGCAGGGTATCCATCACAGCAAGGGCCAAATCAATATATCTAGTTCCGTCAAATTTGATAATGATTTTCTATGGGAACAAGCATCGAACAGTTTTGTGGCAATATTCAGCATCAAGCAAAACATGGAATATATCTACTATTTAGATTTGCAATATATACAGAATAGCATGAAAGCAAGTAAGAACTTTCCTGGAGGCGTCTCGGGGTTGTACGGCAGCAGGTACAGTACGGCCACGCGACGAGCTAGCACCACGACGGTAACGGTTCCGGGTGATCTTGGGTCGGTTCTCGGCCAGTGGGGGCTCACAGCTTGATGATCGGGCTCGGCTTTGAAGCTTGGGCCTCGCGCGTCAAGGAGTTCGATGACAGATGGTGATGACGATGGTGAGAGTGTTAGAGAGAGAGAGAGAGAGAAAGTTAGAGACAGAGAGAGTGAGAGATGGTTGAGAGAGAGAGGTGAGTGAGAGAGAGTTAGAGAGAGAGAGCTGGAGTATAGAGAGAGAGAGCTGGAGTATAGAGGGAGAGAGATAAGACTGTGAGAGAGAGTTAGAGAGAGAGAGAGCTGGAGTATAGAGAGAGAGAGGGAAGTTGAGAGGGAGAGAGATAAGACTGTGAGAGAGAGAGAGAGCTCAGAGGGAACGAGAGAGAGTGAGAAGTGATCGGAGGTCGGGGAGTGAGGTCGACGAGGATGATGTTGATGATGTGTCGACGACGGTGCAGTGGGCCCGCCGACGAGAGGTGCAGGAGGCGGGGCTCAGGCGAAATGGGTTGGATGCAGGGGTGCTCGTGATCGAGGATGTAAGTGGTGGTGGTGATCGGGGATGATCGAAGAGGAGGGTGCGGCCGTGGTGGTCGCGGCGTTGAGAACTGGTCGTCGTCGTCGTTGCCGGTGAAAAGGAGTGGGTGCGGGAGTGGATGAGAGAGGGGGAGGAACTGGAAAGAGAGGAGGAAAGCGAGTGATTGTGGGTGTAGTGGGTAGAGGGGAGAGGGTCGTGGGGGAAAAACGCGCGCGTCGTGGGTAACGCTCGCACGAGCGAGGGCGACGGCGGAGGCGAGAAACGCGCTCGCGAGCGGGGGTAAGGGAAAGAGCCGTTGGGAATTCTTTTGAGGAGATGAACAGTGATAGTGGAGGCAGCCCGAGCCGATGAATTTAAAGGAAAATTTGGTGAAAATGGAGAAGTGGGCCGCAGGGAAAAATAAATAGAGAAGGGGGAAAAGAGAAAGGAGATGTGGGCCGGGCCACGTGGGCTGAGGAAATAATCATGAAAGATATAGAGAATTTGAAGAGAGAGATAGAGACGGGCCGGCTGGGGTTGAATGTGGGGAAAGGAATTTAATGGCTGAGGAAATTATATGTGCTGGGCTTGGGCCAAAATAAATTAAAAGGAATTTTGGGAGTAATTTTGGTAAAGGAAATTGGGCTGCTGGATTTAATGAAAAATCAATTGGAAAAATATAGGGAAAGGAGATGGAGCTGCTGCAGAGAATTTATAAAAGGAAAAATGGAAAAGGCCAGGCCAGGAAAATATTTGATAAAGAAAAGAATGGGTTGGGTTAAAATCACTGTAGTTTGGGTTTGGGTTTTCTTAAAAGAATTTTAACTAAAGAATGGGCTTGGTCGAGGGGATATAAAAGGATTAGGGTTTTTAACTAAATAAAATAATATTAAATATAGACTAACAAACTTGTACGTGATAATTTATAAAAATTTTGGACATAGGCGTAAAAAAAGGAAACCGGGTATTACATCATACCACCCTTACAAAAATTTCGTCCTCGAAATTTAAGACTAAGCGATAAGTTGTAAAGTCAAAACGAAAGCCACCATATCACAAACTAATTCATAATGGTTTACTTAAAACGGGTGGATGAAATTGGTGAAGATATATATATATATATATATATATATATATATATATATATATATATATATATATATATATATATATATATATATATATATATAAGAACAACATTCAACAGAAATGATTTAAACAAGTACACGGCAGGAACAACTATAAGGACGAACTATAAGTATACGAGAATATAGATAACAATAACGAACGGAAATGAGCAAGGCATGTTCAATAAAATCGAAACCCAAATGTGTGCACATCTAAGTATATCAAAAATAGCAAACAGAGATAATAAGTATAAGGTTCAACCACTCGTAAAAGTAAGCATAGGCACGACACTCGAAAATCAAACAACGACAGTAAGATATAAAAAAAAAATAAAAATTTTGTCGGTAGGTCAAAACATTTTAGGAAATTGCATCGGTAACATATGTTTAAAATAATTTGGAAAACTTGTATAGTGAAAATAAGAATCATGGAACAAAATATGCGCGGTGTAAGGTCGCGCTACTGAAAAGGGAAATAATAATAATGCACTTAAAATACATAAAACGGAGAAATCAATAACACGTACTCTTTGATAAATTTAAAATAATGAAAACTAGATTTTGAATAATAATGTCTCTAAATATATTTGGGATAATAGAGAGATCACCAATATGAATAAGGCTAGCTAGGGTAGTGATTACCAGAAAGTGTGGCTCAATCAAAAGTCGGAGTGTGGCGGCTTTAGGTTGAGGACCAAGGGGATTGGATCGGATCAGCACAGGAAGTAAGGGCGAACAATAAATGACTATAAGGGAAGAAGTATGGGTAGGATAGCGGTCGGTATAACATATGAATCAAGATGTGAAGGGTTAGCGAACTCGGAAGTTTCTCCAAAATTTTCTCCTCCCAAAGAATTACAAACGAGGCACGAGTGAAGAATGGATGGTGGCTCATTCCAAGGATCAAGGGGCGGTACTTTCTAATCAAAACGGGGTGAAAACCATACAATGGGTAGGGATGGACAGTGAAGGATCTCAGCAGAAAAGTAAATGGATATGGGCAATGAACAGGTGTCAAGTGAACTAATAATCAAAAGGTTTACGAATTCAGAAGATTTATTTCATTCAAGAAAATCTGAAGCAAGGCATTCTCAAGGACGAAAAGTGACCCTAAACTATACACATTTTATTTGGCCAGAAAGACAACATTAAAAGAAATCCCGTCAGTCGCGGTTGTGAAGGTTCAGCAGGTTGCGGTAGGCTCGCACGCTCAGGTAGGGGCGTCCATTTCCATAGCGCCTCGCAGGTATCGCCATTGGAAGTTCGTCCACAGCAGGGTCCTGATCCTCTGGTCCTTCTTCTTCGGATAGAGCTCTTTCATCGAGGTCCGATTCCATGTGGTTCTTTCCTTCTGCATTTTCTTCCACGGGATTCTCCTCAACTGGATTTTCTTCTATCGGGTCTTCATCGGGATCTTCCTCTATCGGTACTCCTCTATGGGGTTCTCTTCGGAATCTCCTTCTTCTTCGTCGGAATCAGCTATCACGTTAAACTCTGGGCTGCTACTCCTTCGTCCTCTGAATCGTTGTTTTCGAAACCGACCTGAGGCCGTTGATCTCATCGTCAGAACTCATCAGCGTGCGGTCTAAAGAAACGCAAGACTGTGCATCCTCGTCTAGTTGTGGGGCTGTTCCAAGGTGGGCCATGGTCAGAAAAGAAAGTCATGATCAGGGTACGAAGTGTAAGTATATATGCGATTGCAGAAACTGAAAATCAAGATAGAACCGCTGTGATATTGAATAATATGAATAAGGAGAAAACAAGAGAATAATGCATATATTATGATTCAAATTTTATCGCATTCAAACAAAAGTTCAACGGGTACAATATTCCAAACGGAAAGAAACATTCATAAAAATGACAACCTAACAATGAAATTGAAAAACATAACAATTCTTCTTTGATTGCTAGACAGCTGCATCATCGTTACGCGAGTTGAATCCGGTGTTGGGTCTGCTTTATCCTCGAAGAGCGAACTACGCAATAATCCTCACTTGGCAGAAGTGGGGAGTATGTACGAATCCCCTCCTTTTAGCTCCTTCCTTTCTGGGCAACCGTTGATAAGATGTTTGTCGGAACCGCATATCAGACATTTCCCTTGGGCACGGCGACAATCCTTCTGAAGATGTCCTGGCCTCTTACAATACCCACAGCAAGGGTTCTTCTGATGCTTCTGTTGACGCTTCATCTTCTTCTCCTTTCCTCATCCAATAGGGATCCCTTTATGATAGGAGACTCCCGCTGGTGCCTGATTCACCTGTCTTCTCAGTCCTTCAGCCAACAAGTCATTTGTTCGCTCCTGGGCTTCCTTTAAACCTTGCAGTACACTGAGGATCTCAACAGTCTGATTCTGAGGAGTGGAGATAGAGGAAGAGTCGTTGGAAGACATGATCCTGCAACAATAATTTCGAGAATGATATAAGTCACACGCTAAAAGAATCAAAATATGATATGGATAGGACAAGGATTCAAGAATATCAGGGATGATGAATTTATTACAAGTGGAGAATCAATTGTATGACTTTAAGTCACCTAAACAGAATACAGTAGTGCAATTGCAACCACATAATCTTGCCAGGTCACCCGAAACCATAGCGAATGGATAGCTGAACACACGATGTGAATATAGAACAAGATTGACAAGTTTACGACCTAAACCACGGAGTGGCCTAGATTGCCAAGCTATACTCGGAAAACTGCAATCCCAATCGAAGCAAAACCTGGTCTCTGATACCAAGTAAACCATGTCACGCCCCGCTTCCCAAAATACGGAATACGAGGGGTAGACAAGGCCAGCCATGCTCCTACGGTCAAGGAAAAGTCCTGTCGTAGTCACACTTCGGCTTCTAGTTTATCATGGTAAACAGTAAACGATGCGCAGGTAAAGAGAAATGCAGTAACTGAAAGATACAATAATATAAACTGACCTGAAGTGGAAATAAATGAAAGTAACTCGGAGTAGCGAGTCAGAAAGTCTGTGATGCACGTCTAGTACTGATCCAAGCTAGATCTTCTCCTCACACTGAGCATGCATACTCAGGTCGTCAGAGCGACACAATAGCAATATAATATGTATAAAATCAAGTGACAGTTCTAACAGTGATAATAGGTATGTGAAGCAGTAAATAAATAACATCATGAATATGCATGTGCAGTAATCAACGCAGCGGAACAGTAAAGCAGTATAACGATATGTCACGTATGTCAACACCGTATAAAAGTAATATAAATGCCAGCATCCTTATCAGTCTCTAAGTCTCACTGTACAGGTCACTAAGCCTATCGTCAGTCCAAGTGTGAGAGTCAATCACTCGCGAGTGTCCTCCACCCAAGGGTAGAACCCAAGGGCAAGGGACCACGGGCCCAACATGTAACAAGAACATCACGGTGTATATATCACGTACCCTGTAAATCTCCATATAACTCCCTAACTATATAAGCCGGCATGGGACTCCCGAGATTCTGTTGAACTCACACTTAGACTACCCCACACCCCGTGGTCTACATCAAACGCTAACCACAACCCTAAATACTAATCGATCTGTGACAAGTCTGCTCGAGAACTGTAGGCAGGACCTCCATCAAGCACGTCCCGACTAATACCTAAGATAAATGGCAGTGTCGGATGCCTTATCTGTGACATCCGTGCAAGCGCTCCCTTAAGTGTCCCATACCACTTATAGTCACACGTACACATATCCCACAGACGTCGACAATGCAATAGAATAAAAGGGACTCTGATTGTGCACAAGTACGTATCACTTTCACTTGATCACGAATGCACAAACACTGACGTACTTGCCACAATCATCACTAAAATCTAACACTGGGTAAATGCACGATGTCACTAGGTTATCACTACAATGATATGGGTATGATGTGATGCATGAACAATATAAGAAGCACAATTAAGGTGTCATAAAAACAACAGTCTATCACTTGCACGATTTATCATGAAACATATGTATATAATTTAGCGAAATGATAAAAAGGTAGTAATCAATATGTTCAGTTATCTATCCATCTAATTTGGTTTCGAGCCAATCGGCTTTCAGGAATCATTAGTTATAACTGTTTCATTTTAAGCGCACGCGGCTGAAAATCCGGTTTCAGAATCAGGAATCCATTTCGTAATGCATTTTAACCCCAGTTGGGATCATAATTTAGCGACGCTACAGTTGAAAGAATTCTAGGGTTTTCAGTAAAGTTTTCAACGCAACAAACGGATCTTCAATCGTGTCTGTATGTTAGGAGTTATAATCTGTTTAATATCAACATGTCAATTCTGAATCTGCTGGGACTGTTATGTGTCCCGATATATTAAATTACCGATAAAATAACAAACGGTAACGAAACAGAATGAAACCAGTTGTGTTGTCTAGCTAACAGGTTTATCTACAATAAACAGCGGAGTTCCGCAACCTAAGAGTTTAGTAAATCCTGTGGTACCCATTACGGAACAGCAACCAATAACTGGAGTCGCTCTGGACTGCAGTCCAGAGTCGCACTCCGATCCAATTTTCATCATGGTTTAAGTACAGGAATGTCTGGAAACTAGTACAGGGTTAAAGTTCGTCGAGTTGGCTTCGATTCGAGCCCTCGAACGTACCATTCTAGTGTGTATAGGATTTATGGTGAATTTTAACGGTTTTCAGGTACACTAAAATTTCAGTTTTACGGTTAAACTTGGGGGTAGTTATTTTAATCTTTAACAGTCGTATTTTCTAGCAAAACTTGCGCAGGGTATCCATCACAGCAAGGGCCAAAGCAATATATCTAGTTCCGTCAAATTTGATAATGATTTTCTATGGGAACAAGCATCGAACAGTTTTGTGGCAATATTCAGCATCAAGCAAAACATGGAATATATCTACGATTTAGATTTGCAATATATACAGAATAGCATGAAAGCAAGTAAGAACTTGCCTGGAGGCGTCTCGGGGTTGTACGGCAGCAGGTACAGTACGGCCACGCGACGAGCTAGCACCACGACGGTAACGGTTCCGGGTGATCTTGGGTCGGTTCTCGGCCAGTGGGGGCTCGCAGCTTGATGATCGGGCTCGGCTTTGAAGCTTGGGCCTCGCGCGTCAAGGAGTTCGATGACAGATGGTGATGACGATGGTGAGAGTGTTAGAGAGAGAGAGAGAGAAAGTTAGAGACAGAGAGAGTGAGAGATGGTTGAGAGAGAGAGGTGAGTGAGAGAGAGTTAGAGAGAGAGAGCTGGAGTATAGAGAGAGAGAGAGCTGGAGTATAGAGGGAGAGAGATAAGACTGTGAGAGAGAGTTAGAGAGAGAGAGAGCTGGAGTATAGAGAGAGAGAGAGGGAAGCTGAGAGGGAGAGAGATAAGACTGTGAGAGAGAGAGAGAGCTCAGAGGGAACGAGAGAGAGTGAGAAGTGATCGGAGGTCGTGGAGTGAGGTCGACGAGGATGATGTTGATGATGTGTCGACGACGGTGCAGTGGGCCCGCCGACGAGAGGTGCAGGAGGCGGGGCTCAGGCGAAATGGGTTGGATGCAGGGGTGCTCGTGATCGAGGATGTAAGTGGTGGTGGTGATCGGGGATGATCGAAGAGGAGGGTGCGGCCGTGGTGGTCGCGGCGTTGAGAACTGGTCATCGTCGTCGTTGCCGGTGAAAAGGAGTGGGTGCGGGAGTGGATGAGAGAGGGGGAGGAACAGGAAAGAGAGGAGGAGAGCGAGTGATTGAGGGTGTAGTGGGTAGAGGGGAGAGGGTCGTGGGGGAAAAACGCGCGCGTCGTGGGTAACGCTCGCACGAGCGAGGGCGACGGCGGAGGCGAGAAACGCGCTCGCGAGCGGGGGTAAGGGAAAGAGCCGTTGGGAATTCTTTTGAGGAGATGAACAGTGATAGTGGAGGCAGGCCGGGCCGATGAATTTAAAGGAAAATTTGGTGAAAATGGAGAAGTGGGCCGCAGGGAAAAATAAATAGAGAAGGGGGAAAAGAGAAAGGAGATGTGGGCCGGGCCACGTGGGCTGAGGAAATAATCATGAAAGATATAGAGAATTTGAAGAGAGAGATAGAGACGAGCCGGCTGGGGTTGAATGTGGGGAAATGAATTTAATGGCTGAGGAAATTATATGTGCTGGGCTTGGGCCAAAATAAATTAAAAGGAATTTTGGGAGTAATTTTGGTAAAGGAAATTGGGCTGCTGGATTTAATGAAAAATCAAATGGAAAAATATAGGGAAAGGAGATGGAGCTGCTGCAGAGGATTTATAAAAGGAAAAATGGAAAAGGCCAGGCCAGGAAAATATTTGATAAAGAAAAGAATGGGTTGGGTTAAAATAACTGTAGTTTGGGTTTGGGTTTTCTTAAAAGAATTTTAATTAAAGAATGGGCTTGGTCGAGGGGATATAAAAGGATTAGGGTTTTTAACTAAATAAAATAATATTAAATATAGACTAACAAACTTGTACGTGATAATTTATAAAAATTTTGGACATAGGCGTAAAAAAAGGAAACCGGGTATTACAGTCTCCATGACTGGCCACATGATAGGTACGTATCATACGCTATCCCGAAAGCTCGAGTGCCTAGCTCTGACCCTCGCCTCTCGACGTATCCATACGTACATGACTCCCGTCGGTATCCACATGATAGCCGCTGAGTCATTGGTCCTGTCACCGGATAGTATGGTTCCCCTAAGCCTCATCGCCTGACACCACGACATCGTTCTTGCTTCGGGGTACCTCCGGGCCCCACCATGTACCCGCACACGGACCCCTCCTTTCCTCGCGTGGGGTATACACATCGTAAACGACAAATCTCATGGTGGCTGCTGAAATATCATATCAAGGGAAACCGGGTTTTTCAAATAATGCATAATTTCATGAACTACCACGGTTCCCAAATCCAGAAAATATCATGAAAAATCCATATCTCAATGCGAAAATCCATGAATAAAGTATACGCATCATAAATCTGAAATGCGAGCATATAGAGGAAAATCAAGAATTAACTGTAACAAGTTACTATAATATCATGCGGTTTCTAATCTCTCCAATTCTAAAATAACATCAAGTAAAGGTAAACATGTAGTTATAACCAGATATATGTGCAACATAAAGGTATAGCAAGATATATGTATCTACCTATAAGTAATGATGTAGTATACCCCCTGGGTATAAGTGAAATAGCTGTGCAAGGTATACCTGTAGCTATGTCATAAAGTGTGCATGTACCTATCACTAATGGTACAATACTCTATAGGTATACAGGTAACTAGCATGTAAGTATGTCAGAACATATGTGTAAGCATGCGGGTATACATGTATGCTATAAGTCAATGCGTAAAGAAATATGAATTAAAGTCTCAATATCCCTAACCAAGCAATATCATATCTATAAGTGGGTTGTGCATGACATGTCAATTATTGACGGTGTGTGTAGCATACAATCAGTGCTCGTGCAATATGAATCGTCAATAATATGTGCAGTGTCCTAAGGATACTAGTCCAAGCACAACAATATCTAAGTAATAGGGTAAATGCGCAATTCTAAATATGACATAGAATATGCGACAGAAATAACATCTCTAGCCCAGACGCATAACGCCATGCGGGCGATTCCCCTGTAGATATTAAATCTACTCACCAACGCTCCTGGCTAAGTGATGCCTATCACCTGTTTTCCCTTGTCGTAGCGTCCGAAGTCCCCGCTTGCGAACCTAAAATTTCATAAACACAACACATAAGAAAATATCCTACATCGACGAAAAGACATCGAAACGCAAGAATGACGCCCTGAAAATTACACTGCGCGCTTAGCGCATCTATCGCGCACTACATCGGCCAAAACCCCTAATTGGGGTCGCTAAACTACAAAACACAAGTCTAGACCCCGATCGTCCCGATCGCGCAACACAACACAAAAATTACGAGGAATACAATAGATATAACCTCGCAACGACCAATCGAACCCACGTCGGAAAAACCCCGAAATCTAGTAAACAACTTATCGCAATATTTCGCACTAGTTTCAAGCTAACGCATATCTAGCAATTATAAACACCTTAAAATAGCTTAACTAAGCTATAAAAACCAATTCTATATTTTTAACACTTGCTAAATAAATTTTAGCAAAAACCTAGTAAGCAAAATTGCATAATTAAACAAAGTGTTCATTAGCAAAAATTAACATTTTCTACTAGGTTAAGTTTTTCCAATTCACAAATTAACACTTCAATTAAATATTAAACACTTAAATTAAGCTTTAACCTTAACTTGAATTTCTAAAACCATTTCTAGAATTTTGAAACATGAAATTTAAAGCTTAAACTAATATCTAATTAAGCTAGCATGAAGTATTAAGTAACAATTAGGGATTAGGGTTAGGGTTTTATACCTTCAAGAACACTACTTGAATCAAGGATAAAACCAAACTTTAGCCTCCGAAATCCTCACTAGAATAAAGATCCAAGCAACTTTTGTGAAGAAGAATGAAGCTTTTGGATTTTATTTGAATTTCTATGAATTTATTTAGATTTTTCATGATTTATTTGAAGTAAAATGAGTTGAAATGGGGTCGAAATAAAGAGGGGCAGCCAAGGAAAGAAGAGGGGCCGGCCAAAATGTGAGGAGGTTGAATTTGTGGAAATTGTGGAGAAGTTTCTAGCAAAAAAATCATTTAATGCACATTTAATGCAAAATGCCACCTTTTATTCATTTTCTTTTCTTTTTTAATTCAAAACCTTTTGCACTACAAAAAAATCTAGATATTTAAAAAGAAGGTTCTAAAATAATTGTAGTGATGATTTCCAAAAATTTTTATTTAGAAGAAATTTCCCGATTTACGTGCACCAAATACCGCTTAAAATAATATTTTATTTGGGAAAAAATCTATCTGAACCAAAACCTCCCAAATACCCCTAAAGTTCGCGCACAAGCTTTATTTTAGCTAAAAAAAGTGCCGGTAAGCTTATACGGACGTTTGATCGAAATCGGGTTAAAACGGGAAAAACCGACAATTTTGCCCTAAAACGGGAAAATTCGCAAAACGATTTCTGAAACGTTACAATCTCCCCCCCTTATAAAAATTCGTCCCCGAATTAAAAATTTTTACTAAGCGTACCTTCAAAGAGAGGATTACTAAACTCTCATATCTCGTTCGCAGCTTCCCAAGTGATTACCTCACTATACGGCTACGTCCAAGAAAAACCCTTCACAGATGGCAAGACCCTTGACCGAAGTTTCTCTACCCGCCTAGCCATTAACACAATTGGCTGCTGGTGAACGAAAGATCGCGTCCAAGCTAAATGGTCTGGTGCTGAATCATGTGAGGAAGGTCATGAAGGTAATTGCAAAGTATCGACACAAGGAATACGGGGTGAATACTCAATAATCTGGGCGGAAGTGCCAAATTAAAGGCAACGGAACTAACTCACTTTAAGGATCTCGAAAGGACCTACAATTCTGGGTAAGCTTCCCAAAACTCAACATGTCCTTCATCGGAAAAATCCGTAGGAATACATGATCTCCCACTGCGAATTCGAGCCTGCGACCACCATGGTCGGCATAAGACCTCTGTCCGCACAGGACTGTCATCATCCTCACCTGAAACAGCTGGATCATTTCCGAAGTCTCCAGACTAGCTGGGGTCCAAAAATCCTACTACGCCGAGTCAGAAAAACAGACTGGAGATCGACACCACCTAACAAACAAAACTTAAAGGTTGCCAATTGGAATGTCTCCTGATAACTGCTATCGAAGGAGAGTCCTAACAATGGCAAGTGACGATCCCAACTGCCGACAACAATTAATACGTACGCACAAGCATATCCTCCAGAGTCGGTATAGCCTGCTCTCACAAAACCATCATCCTACGGATGGAAAAACGGAGCTAAAGCTCAACCAGTACGCAAGGCTTCCTGAAGCTCCTGCCCAAGACGGCAAGAGAACAGGGTGCCTTCATTGGATACGACCCTCGAAGGAACTCCATGCAACGCACAAACTTAACAAAGAACACCTGAGCAGACTGAGAAAAACCGGACAAGCATACGAATGGAGTCACACCCTGACTAAACCTGGGTAGACACCATAATGAATTTCATGGAGATCTGCTCCCATTCCCACTTCGGAACAGTTAAAGATTGCAACTCTCCAGCCGGTCTCAGATGCTCAACCTAAAACACACAACAAGACAAACACCTTGAAACGAAATCTGAAATTTCTCTTTACATTCCTGCCCACCCGTAACTATCTCACAAGTCACATCAATGTTGGTGGAACTTGAATGAATACAGAGAATTGACAGATATGCCAGCTCTAGGATTTCACGTCTCTACCCGATAATATCAAGTACACAAACACATTCCTAACTTAGCACACCCTTGTCACAAATCCAGGACTCCGAATCATTACCCAGCCGAGTATGCTCAAGTATTTCTGACGAACGAGCATCGGCGGGCAGTGTCTCGCGAAAGCGATTAAGGAAAAGTGGTCGGGCGCAGACATGAGCAAGCTGTCCCCTCAGTAGAGACGAACTAAAGCTGTGCTCCATGATCGCACAAGAACTGTGAATCTGCAGAAGACTATCTCAACAATCAAAATCTGCTGCAGGAAGGTGTACATTAAGCTCTGATAGTCCGTGAAAATCTGACACGACTCTCGAACAAGTAGTGTCTCCAAATCTCCAACGCAAGACCACCGCGGCTATCTCCAGATCGTGAGTGGAATATCCTGCTAGTACTTCCTCCAAATGTAGGGAAGAAAAAGCGATAACTCTATAGTGTCACCTCAGTACACAATCGAGCCCCACTCGCGAAACATCACAGTTAAAACAACAAAGTCGCCCGAACCAAAAAGCAAGAGGAACTGGTGCAGTTGTTAACCGAATCTCCAACTGCTGAAAAACTCCGCACGCATGCCTCAGTCCAAAGAAAAAGAAACCTCCATTCAGGTCAGTCCAGTCAACGGTGCAGCACTACACTAGCAATCCTGCATGAAATGGCGGTAAAAACCTGCTAAGCCCAAAATCTGCGGACTTCCGTCCCGTATACAAGTCTGGGCCAAAGCTGTATGGCCTCGATCTTCCTCAGAACCATACGAAAACCGTCTCCCGTAACTACAAGACCTAGGAGTCAACATAACAAGCCTGAAGGAACACTTCGAGAATCTAGCAAACCGCTGGGGCTCTCCCAGTATCTGCAAATCAAATCCTCAAGTGCTTCTCCTGTCCCTCAAGACACATTAAATAGACCAGAATGTCGTAAATAACACAACAATAACCGGTCGAGGAACGACTTGAAGAAATCCGGTTCATCACATCTACGAGTGCTGCTAGGGCATTGGTGAGTCCAATGACACACCAGCACACACAAAGCCCGTAGCACACTCAAGGCAGTCTTCGGAATGTCATCACTCCGAACCCGCAACAATGATGACCTGATCCACAAACAAACTTAGAAAAAAAAATGTCTCGCACTTAGGAGCTGATCGAAGAAATCGTAAATGCGAGATAAAGGATACCTGTCCGCACCGTAAGCCGGTTCAATTGACGATCCATCAATACACAACCTCAAACTGTCGTCTTCCTCCTTGACGAACAGAAATAGGAGCTCCCCAATGCGAAACGCTCAGACGCACAAGCCCCCCAACAAACAACTCTGCAGCTGATCCTTAAGCTCCCTAAGCTCTGCCGGCTCATCTGGAACAACGTCGGAAAACTCTCGCACGATAAGAACCCGGTCCAATAAACCCACTGTGGCTCCGGTATCACGAATGAACGCCAAGAATTCTCGACATCCTCTCCTCAAAAGCCGACTAGCGAAAAAGGCTGAATTAGAGCTGTGAGAGGCGGCACCACTGTCCCCCTGCACAACAAGAACTAACTTGCCGGAAAAACAAACCTGTCTGTTTCCTCGCGGTAGTCCACAGACGCCTAGCACGTAACTAACCAGTCCATGCCCAGGAGAATGTCAAATCCAACATCTCTAGAAGGATCAAGTGACGGATGAATCTCCTAACCGATTGGCATACGACTGAAATACGTGTCGCGCAACAAAAGAATCGCTGACAGAAGTTAACACAACAAACGGCTGATCTAGCTAACACGAATCCCCTCATCCCAAACCTCTGCTACTCCCGCAACGGTCACGAACCTATCTCGATGACTAGTCCTCTGTCTCTGGGTTGGTACACCGGTACGAGTCTTCCACTGTTCCGAAACTCTCAGAGTCTCTGGAATACGTGTCTTGTAAACTGGGGCTGCATCCACTGGTGCTATGTAGGTGACGGAATACTGTGTGCTGATCACAAGGAACAACTGGGTAGCAGGGTTGAAAACCTCCTGTCGCTGCGCTCGAATGGCCTCAACCAATGAACTCATCGTCTGGCACATGTCCTGCATCTCTGCCACAAGCCTAGCGATACTATTTGTCGAAGGCGGATCCGTCAACACCTGTGCAACGAGCGTGCCATCCTGGTCAGTCCTTGACCCACCCGAGTCAACTTTGACCTCGGCCCTCTCTGCACCTCACTGAGTCCCCATAGTCGTCGGTGGCAAAGACTATAAATAGGGATAGGATTCGATATGAATACGGAAATCGAATCACAAGGATATGAATCATCAAGGAAAGAATTTCAAGTAATTGTACTTAGGTCACTTTAGGCGGAGTACTGCATCGTGAGTATGCTGCAAACACACACACACTACGTTACTCTGCTTAAGCTACCTACTCCATCATATCAAGGTCATCCTACACTCCGTAAGGTAAAAACCTAGCGCTCTGATACCAACTTTGTCACGACCCGAAATTGGCACGTGACGGCCCTAATACTACGCAACGTCTACAGGCGTAACGTAGTAAAAGAAAGCCAAAACCCAGAAATCTAAACCAGTAAAAGACAAGAAAAGATAAGAAATATTGTTTAAAAGTCTTTGAAATCACAACCCAAATTCTTTAAAAGTCCAACTTTATTTCCCTTAAAATTTTGGCAGCACATCCTTTATAAAAACCAACCCCAAAAGTGGGTACAACATAAATAAAAAGTAAAGCATCCCCAACGGGAGCAAATCCACGCCCAAAGGCGGAAAACAACCACCACAACAAATATACGACGCCGTAGCGAAGAAATAGAAGACGATAGAAAGGAAACTGTATAAAAGACAACAAATTCAACATAATATACAACATCGTCCTCACCAAGTCTCTAAGTCAATATGAAAATAGTAGATGGAGAGTACAGGGATACAACGAATATACAATACAACGAATAACCACAAAACCCACCTAAGCAAACTGCACACTGTGAGCTGATGCGGTATCCGTAGGAAAAGATGATAAGATGTGTGATAATAGCCTGCCTCTGACTATCCTGAGGAACACCTGCAAACACTGTGGCACAACAGGGGTGAGTTGCCAACTCGTGAAAAGTAAATAACATATGCAGGTAATCGCAAGTATGCACGTAAAGCGTGAATCTAAGATATGCAATTAACAGTAATAACATGTCATATGAATGCAGAATAATGGAAAGTACACTAGCAGGTACAACCAATATATATAAAGCAATAATGATATGACAACAGTATGCAATAATCATGCGATAGGGATATGAGAATGTAAATGTGCAACAATCATGAAAGGTACACTAACAGGTACTACTAGTACATGAAGCAGTGCACAAACAGATAAGGTGAGGTATGGAGTGAAGTATGTCATTTCCACAGAATCCTGACATCGCCAGCAAGACAATTCAAATCCCAATTCCTCAAATCATCCCCCAAATTGGCTCTCATATCATCTAAGTATCACATCTCCTCAATTGCACAATATCAAGTATATCACATATATCGAATGTACAACATCAAGTATATCTCACATATCTCGTATGTACAATATCAAGTATATCTCACATAATCGAATGTACAATCATCAAGTATATCTCACATATATCGAATATACAACATCAAGTGGATCTCACATATCCATCCAGTATCCAATCTCAAATGAATCTGTTATATCCCGAATCAAATCTCCAGCAAAATTCTAACATCCTAAATATAATGACATAAATAAATATGATGAGGTCTATACACATATATTAGCGTCCCATTCCACTAATATTGGTGTAAGGGTATATATAACAGCGGATAAATCCCCTGTTATATATACAAGGAGTAATTAGAAATATCATGAAACCAATGTGCCAAGCATCGACACAGAAATGCTGATCCATCAGGTGCTGTCTCCATGACTGGCCCCATGATAGGTACGTATCATACGCTATCCCGAAAGCTCGAGTGCCTAGCTCTGACCCTCGCCTCTCGACGTATCCATACGTACATGACTCCCGTCGGTATCCACATGATAGCCGCTGAGTCATTGGTCCTGTCACCGGATAGTATGGTTCCCCTAAGCCTCATCGCCTGACACCACGACATCGTTCTTGCTTCGGGGTACCTCCGGGCCCCACCATGTACCCGCACAGGACCCCTCCTTTCCTCGCGTGGGGTATACACATCGTAAACGACAAATCTCATGGTGGCTGCTGAAATATCATATCAAGGGAAACCGGGTTTTTCAAATAATGCATAATTTCATGAACTACCACGGTTCCCAAATCCAAAAAACATCATGAAAAATCCATATCTCAATGCGAAAATCCATGAATAAAGTATACGCATCATAAATCTGAAATGCGAGCATATAGAGGAAAATCAGCAATTAACTGTAACAAGTTAATATAATATCATGCGGTTTCTAATCTCTCCAATTCTAAAATAACATCAAGTAAAGGTAAACATGTAGTTATAACCAGATATATGTGCAACATAAAGGTATAGCAAGATATATGTATCTACCTATAAGTAATGATGTAGTATACCCCCTGGGTATAAGTGAAATAGCTGTGCAAGGTATACCTGTAGCTATGTCATAAAGTGTGCATGTACCTATCACTAATGGTACAATACTCTATAGGTATACAGGTAACTAGCATGTAAGTATGTCAGAACATATGTGTAAGCATGCAGGTATACATGTATGCTATAAGTCAATGCATAAAGAAATATGAATTAAAGTCTCAATGTCCCTAACCAAGCAATATCATATCTATAAGTGGGTTGTGCGTGACATGTCAATTATTGACGGTGTGTGTAGCATACAATCAGTGCTCGTGCAACATGAATCGTCAATAATATATGCAGTGTCCTAAGGATACTAGTCCAAGCACAATAATATCTAAGTAATAGGGTAAATGCACAATTCTAAATATGACATAGAATATACGACAGAAATAACATCTCTAGCCCAGACGCATAACTCCATGCGGGCGATTCCCCTGTAGATATTAAATCTACTCACCAACGCTCCTGGCTAAGTGAAGCCTACCACCTGTTTTCCCTTGTCGTAGCGTCCGAAGTCCCCGCTTGCGAACCTAAAATTTCACAAACACAACACATAAGAAAATATCCTACATCGACGAAAAGACATCGAAACGCAAGAATGACGTCCTGAAAATTACACTGCGCGCTTAGCGCATCTATCGCGCACGACATCGGCCAAAAACCCTAATTGGGGTCGCTAAACTACAAAACACAAGTCTAGACCCCGATCGTCCCGATCGCGCAACACAACACAAAAATTACGAGGAATACAATAGATATAACCTCGCAACGACCAATCGAACCCACGTCGGAAAAACCTCGAAATCTAGTAAACAACTTATCGCAATATTTCGCACTAGTTTCAAGCTAACGCATATCTAGAAATTATAAACACCTTAAAATAGCTTAACTAAGCTATAAAAACCAATTCTATATTTTTAACACTTGCTAAATAAATTTTAGCAAAAACCTAGTAAGCAAAATTGCATAATTAAACAAAGTGTTCATTAGCAAAAATTAACATTTTCTACTAGGTTAAGTTTTTCCAATTCACAAATTAACACTTCAATTAAATATTAAACACTTAAATTAAGCTTTAACCTTAACTTTAATTTCTAAAACCATTTCTAGAATTTTGAAACATGAAATTTAAAGCTTAAACTAACATCTAATTAAGCTAGCATAAAGTATTAAGTAACAATTAGAGATTAGGGTTAGGGTTTTATACCTTCAAGAACACCACTTGAATCAAGGATAAAACCAAACTTTAGCCTCCGAAATTCTCACTAGAATGAAGATCCAAGCAACTTTTGTGAAGAAGAATGAAGCTTTTGGATTTTATTTGAATTTCTATGAATTTATTTAGATTTTTCATGATTTATTTGAAGTAAAATAATTTGAAATTGGGTGGAAATAAAGAGGGGCAGCCAAGGAAAGAAGAGGGGCCGGCCAAAATGTGAGGAGGTGGAATTTGTGGAAATTGTGGAGAAGTTTCTAGCAAAAAAATCATTTAATGCACATTTAATGCAAAATGCCACCTTTTATTCATTTTCTTTTCTTTTTTAATTCAAAACCTTTTGCACTAAAAAAAAATCTAGATATTTAAAAAGAAGGTTCTAAAATAATTGTAGTGATGATTTCCAAAAATTTTCATTTAGAAGAAATTTCCCGATTTACGTGCACCAAATACCGCTTAAAATAATATTTTATTTGGGAAAAAATCTATCTGAACCAAAACCTCCCAAATACCCCTAAAGTTCGCGCACAAGCTTTATTTTAGCTAAAAAAAAGTGCAGGTAAGTTTATACGGACGTTTGATCGAAATCGGGTTAAAACGGGAAAAACCGACAATTTTGCCCTAAAACGGGAAAATTCGCAAAACGATTTCTGAAACGTTACACAATGCTTTTCGATGGGGGAGTAGTTTTTTTCTGCCCCTAGGAGAACTCGAATCAAATAATAGAGAGCTTTCTCCTTCCCCTGGTCATTCTCTTTTGCCCATAACGCGCCTTAAGAACCTTCAAGGGCTGTTGTGTATAGGATGAGGGGCTTTCCCTTGACCGGCACGGTCAGTACCGGCGGGTTCTGCAGATATTGCTTGATTCCGTCCAGTGCGCTTTGGAATTTACGATCCCAAACGAACGAGGTCCCTTTCTTCATTAGATGAATGTAGGGACGGCATTTGCCGGAGAGGTTAGCTATGAACCGCCGGATATACGCGAGCTTTCCTTGGAGAGATCGCGGTTGCTTGAGAGTTCTTGGCGAAGGAATTTCCATAACCGCCTTGATCTTTGACGGGTCTATTTCGATGCCCCGGTGTCGTACGATGAATCCTAGGAATTTTCCCAAGGAAACTCCAAACGCGCATTTCAGAGGATTCATCTTCAGATTATATTTCCGAAAACGCTGGAATACTATTTTCAAATGCTCCCAGTGTTCCTCGTATGATTTGCTTTTCACCACGAGGTCATCGATATAACATTCAACAATCTCATGTACGAGGTCATCGAAGATCTTTGTCATGGCCCTCTGGTAAGTGGCGCCAGCGTTCTTCAGATCGAATGACATCACTTTGTAGTAGAATATGCCCAGCGGAGTCCGGAAAGCAGTGTGCTTTTGGTCTTCAGGATGCATCTTGATTTGGTTGTACCGTGAGGATCCATCCATGAAGGAGAAAACTTCATGGGTGGATGTGTTATCGATCATCAACTCGGTGACAGGCACTGGGAAGTCATCTTTCGGACAAGCTTTGTTGAGATCCCGAAAATCTACGCAGATGCGTACTGTCCCATTTTTATTCATTACCGGAACGATATTGGCGATCCAGTCAGGATATTGAACTTCTTGGATGAAGCCGGAGTCGATTAGCTTCTTGACTTCGGCATTGATACTTATCTCAAGCTCGAGCCGCATTCTTCTCAGCGCCAGTTTGACTGGCTTGACGTCCGGCGATATTGCTAGTCTATGCACAGCTATGTCTGGATCTAATCCCGGCATCTCGGAATAGTTCCATGCGAAACAGTCTTTATACTGCATATGCACGTCTTTTAACGTGGCTACCTGTTTCACAGACAGCAGCTCGCTGACGAACGTTGGCCTTGGCTCGTTTGCCGTCCCCAAGTTGATTTTTCTCAGGTTGTCTTTTGTGGTATGTATCCCATCTTCCAGCTCTTTTGGCGCCGATGGAAATTCTGAGATCAGCTCGTTCTCATCTTCATTTGCGAAGCACTGGGGGAGGTCGTTCATATTCTCGTACTCTCCTTCTTTTAAGAATGTTATCATATGGCAGGTACGAGCTCGTTTCCAAGCTCGATGCTGATCTAGTCTTTCCCTCGCAGTGTAGGTTGTTCTCGGCTTATGCTTTCGTGGCGAGACTACCCTCCAATTTTCGGATAGAGCAAACTTGCCTTGCTGATACTAATCTTCAACCCAGTTTTTGAAAGTGAAGCAGTCTTCAAGAGGATGTCCCACTACTCGGTGGTAGGAGAAATAATCTGGGTGATGGATCTCGTTTATCTGTTCGGGGTCTCGAGACCCAGTTTGTCTTCCTTCTCGAGACCCCAACTGCTGATACTAATCTTCAACCCAGTTTATCTTCCTTCTCGAGACTCCGAGAGCGTCATCATTTGATGCTTCATGACAAGGTTGAATAGTTTCCTTGTCTTGTCTTGAGGGAAAGAGTACTCCCGACCCATCTTCTTCATAAAAGATGGATTCTAGCTAACTTTTTCTCGATTGCGTGGCTTCTTGAATCCGCTTCACTGTCTTGGAATGCCATCCCCGTTCTTGACCTTGCTGTTGTCTCTACGTCGGGCTTTCTTTTTGCCATAAGAGCGCACAGCGGGTTTGGGGTGAAAGGGATCGTCATCCTCCGTAGCCTGCTGAATGATACGTTGTGTCCTGGCTTTTTCGTAAATGGCCATTTCGCGGCTGTGGTCATCCCAAACCCTTTGACCTGCTTCTCTTATTAGCTTGTCAATCTACTCTTCGAATGACGGACTTGATATTTGTGTGGCGGGTTCTCATCCTGGTTCGACATCAGCGCTGTCCGAAAATGTGTTCGCTTCTCCACCAGAGTTATTTATGATATGGCAGCTATGGAATCGCTCCCGTTTCTTAGACCGAACGTATCCAAGGCCAGTTGTCTCCATTCTCCCGTTGGGCATCTTCTGCTGAGTCCCAGGAACGTTCCAAATCCTATTATAGAACTGGGCTTGTCGAGCAATCTGTTTAAAGGGTACGCCTTGGCTTCTCAATAGGCTTTTCAGTCCCTCTGCGTAGTATCTGGGCAAACGGATCGGTTGAAGCTTGTTGAGTGCAGGTTCGTCACCGTGCCACACTTCTTTCTCCATTTTACTCTCCGTGGATTGGTAGAAAAGTATCGCCTTCTCACTTCTTTGGTGAGGAGGTACGTAGATGATCTGCAGCTCTTGCATCCTGTATGTATCAAGTGCATCAAGTTCTTTGTAATGCCGCTGTAGGACCACGGTAATCTGTAAACTCTGGTCAGTTCCAGCAAAGGTCTGCATTGAAGGGCGGACGGAGAACGCTGTGTTGGCCTCGTCCTCAGAGTCACTGCCGAAGACCAGCATAGGAGTAGATGGTCCTGGCCTATTTCCTTGGGGTTGTCCCGAGTAGACCGTCTCTTTGTCCTCCTCGGTATCGCTCCCGAATATCGGGATGGTGGCGATGGTTTTTTGTTTATTCTCCAGTTTGCGACATCTTTCCATATCTTTGAAGTATGGTAAGAAGTACTCGGCGTCTTCATATTTGCGAACTTCATTTATGGAGAATGGGTTCAGCTCCCCTGTAACTGTGTACTCAAGGCCGTCCTTGAAGTACTTCATACACTGATGTTGTGTAGAAGGGATGATGTTGTACTCATGTAACCAAGGCCTGCCGAGCATAACATTGTAGCAAGTCTTGGCGTCAATAATATGGAACTTGATGTCGGTGACGAGCAGCCCAAAGCGTAGTGTCAATATTACGGACTCGAGCGTTTGTGATGACTGCGAGTCGTAACCGGATATGGTAATTTTATCTCGAGCCAGGTGCTGCACGTTCATGCAAATCTTCTTCAACACCCTTACATTGAGAAGGTTGACGAAGGATCCGTTATCGACCAGGATCTTCCTTATCTTGATATCGTGACAATACCTAGTTACATACATCGGACGGTTGTGCTCGCATGTTTCGAGAAGGAGGTATTCATCGCTGAAAGTGATATCAACCATGTGGACTTCTTCCAGCTCGTCCTTCATCTTTTCTTCCGCTAGGAAGGCTTGAAACTGATCGGGCCCTTGTAACGCCTTGATCAAGGAATCTCGTGTTTCTTTAGACAGGATAAGGGTATCCAAGATACTCAATTGTGAGGGTATCTTTCTCAGATGCGCCAGGACATTGTAATCCACCTTGTTCTTCTTGAGCGGGTCCTTGGCTGTGAGCTCTTCAATGACTCTATCATCAAGAGCAATCTCCTCAGGGACTTTTTCCTTTCTCTTGTCCCTTTTGCCTAAACCTTTGTTTGACGATCCGAGATTTTTTTCAGGCAACGTACGGTTACGCAGCTGAATGTTCTCACAGTTCTTCATTTCTTCTTCTTTTCCAAAGATGGATTCCTTGAAGAGAGGGCCGAGGGCTATTTCTTCATCAGAATCACTCCCGAAGGTAAGAACTTGAGGTTCTGCTCTTGCCGGGATGGCATCAACTATATGACAGTTACCGGCTGTCCTTTCACGCTCGTCTGTCGCGCTTCTCTGTTCCCGATGGGTTTTGCGCTTCATTCGCTTGAATTGTTGTCGGTGGACAACGTATCCTTGCCACCACTTCTTGAAGGCATTGCACTCTTCGGTAGGGTGTGTGACCCTCCGATGATACAAGTAGTATTTAGGATGGACATCCAGTTCGTTGAGGCACATATTCTCGGAAGTATTTTCTTTGGAAGGTGGCAGCTTCATTCCTATCGACAGAGCTTTGGCGAACTGCTTCCTTATCTTGATTCCGTTCCTGCTGATGGTAAGGGTACTTTATGGCTTCTCATCATTGGAGCTTTTTCGGCCTGCCACCGGTGCTTGGACTTTTCGTAAATGGCCGCTTCACGTTCTCGATCAGCTTTGCTCTTTCGAAGAGCTTCGTTTAGCAGCTTATCGATGAAGTCATCTAACGGTTCCATGGGTTTTGGTTCTGGATTTTCCCCTAGTTTCTCTACGTTAGGAGCTTCTTTGCCGCTTATCGACGAGTGAGAGATCATGTGGCAGCTCGCCACATCCTCCTTGGGTTCTTCTGAAGAGTCGTCTCCTTCATCAATGTCACTGTCTCCGTTTTCAAGAATATGCTTGAGGAATTCTTTCAGTGTGACCGGGGTCCGTGCTTTTTGGTTGTATTCCTCCAGCACGTCGATGTACTTTTGCAGACCCGTACGATTGCCGTCGAGTTGCATTGGCTTCTTGGCCTTCTTCTTTTTCTTGAAGACTTCGGAGGCTTGGCCTTGAGGTTTTGTCCATCGTCACCAACTTTTGGCGTTGGGCGTGGCTTCAGCATTCCGTCAATAATCTCAGGCTCCAGCGGGTTCTTCCACCTAATCGCCGGATATGCTTGAAGATCCTTCAGCGTTCTTTTAGTTTTAGCTGAAAGGACCACTTCCCACAGAGCTTCTTCTATAAATGAGCATGATGCCCCCGGCGTGTCCACCATTTTAGGAGTGTGCTGCTGCGGCGGGTTTACCTTGCAGTTTTCGGACAACGCGAACTTACCTTGCTGGTACTGGCCTTCGACCCAGTTTTTAAAGACGTAGAAATCTTCGATTGGGTGGCCCACTATTCGGTGGTAGGGGCAGTAATTAGGATTGTTGATGTCACCCGATTGCAGTGGACGTCTCGGATCCGGCAAAGTGATAAGCCTGTTGCGCACCTCCAGTTCGAATAGTCTCCTCGTTTTATCCCGGGAAAACGAGTAAGGACGTCTCAACTTCTCTTCGAGGGCTTGCGGTCTGTTGTTTTGGCGAATAACCGGTTTCGGGTCACTCGATTGTTGTTGAGCGTTGGCGACGAAGGTCGGTTTCCCTTTACCCTTTTCATTCCGAAGATCCGTCTTTGAAGAGGACGGCCTATGGCCCATCTGGTCCATTTGGGCCAGTTTGTCAATCAAGGCCTGGAAGGTGGTCGGCTTGAAGAACATCATAAACTGGAATATAGTTGCTTGAGAATCAAGGGTCCCCACGAACATGCCCACAACAGGAGCTTCTTCTATGCGCTGTTCACATTTTGAGCATAGGTTACACCACCGAATTGCGTATTGAACCCAGGTCTCTCCCGGTTTCACCCTGGCATTGATTAATGCCATGATTGGGGTGCACTCGCTTGCGCTTGTGAACCTCTGTGTAAACAGTAGTTCCATTTCTGCAAATGTATTGATGGAATAATTCGGAAGCTCCGAGTACCATTCAAATGCCGTCTCCGCCAAGCTGCTGACAAATTGGCGAAGCAATTGTCTTTCATCACCTCCAGTATTACCACACAAAGCTCTGAATTGAGCAACGTGTTGGTGCGGATTGCCCGTCCCCTTATACACATGGAATTTAGGGATCGTATATCCTGGCGGGTACTTAATTTGGTCATACCAGCCTGGATAAGGTCGCCCAGTTCTCACGACTTGTCTTGCTGCTTCATTTGCATGATGAGCTCATATTTGTTGAGCTATGTAGTCGTCAAGGGCAGCTTTAGAGATCGTCTCTTCCCTAGCTGGTGATAAGACCGGAGGAGGGTTCGATGTCTCCCCTCTGTCGTCTTCAATGATTATTGGAGGGTTTTCGGCTGGAGGATCTAGCTGTATCATCATCCCAACCATGTCTTGGAACAGAAGCGCCATCTGTTTTATATTAGCTGCTTGTTCTGCAGCCTCTTTATCTTTCTTTTCAATAACCCTCCGTAAAAATTCGGTGTCAGTCTCTTGCTCCTGGCGTTGTTCCGACGATACTTCCAGGCTTTCTTTCTGCCCAGTAAGTGCAACCGTTCTTTTCAACATTTCCTGGAGCTTTTGTTGTTGCTCCTGAGCTTTCGTTACAGACCGTGTAAGTGGTCGACGACTCACGGAAGCACGACTATCCTCTTTTCCGGATGCCATGTATACGGTATGCACAACCATGCCCCCAGACTTGGGGAGTTTGGGTCTACTGCCTTTGATATTTGCCGCCAGTGGTGGGAGATTCTCAGGCCTTCTCTTTTTGGGGGAGGTCGAGGTTGAGGGGGACATTGCGGCAGGCACCCATGCAGACGATACCTTTCGTGGTATGGTAGAGGGATGGTCCTCCTCTTGCCGAGCCTTCGTATTCTTCAGCCGGCGAGAGTATTCTTTGTCAATTACATAGTCTTGAACTTTCCGCCAAACTTTGTGGATCCAGGAGGCCAACCGCTGAGGAGGCTGTTCTGGCTTCACCCGTGTTGTGTTTTCGACAGGAGGAGGAGACTTCTTCAAGATGGTGGTTAGGGAGTTCTTGCGCACCCTCTTGAGTAGCTCAAAACCGTTCCCAGTTGGAATAGCAGCATCAATTTCCACCATTGGAACTGGTGGGGTACGTCCAGAGGGAGAGTTGCCCCCAACTTTCCTCACTCGGCGCCAGTGGCGACGTCGAGCATGCCGTGCAGATGGGAATGGTTCAGTTACGGGAATGGCTTCGTCATGCCCCCCACTTTGATGAGAGGCTGCTGTTGGTGCAAACCTGTCGAAGACTGATGTCCGTTGAGAGGGAACACCTAACCCGTCGAAGGCTGACTTTCGAATAGGGGAAGCACTTGTAACGACCTCTCCCGAAGCAGGAGTTGGAACGACCAGTCTTGCGAAGACCGATCCCTGTTCCCGCCAAAATATTCGGCCAAGAGCTATTTGTTTCTGTTTATGCCGGCTTAAGTTTCGTTTACAGATATGTGTAAAACCAGGCTCATTCATATACGCACATGCACACATCAGGGGAAGAACATGTGTTCAACGACAAAAAACAAAGCATTTAATTAAACATTTTATTCTACAGGAAATAGATCACCAAATATGGGATCGAAAGTACAGGGATTTACAAAATTAGATAAAATTATCTAACTCCTACTCTGCCTTCTCCACCATGACAAAGCGGCGATCTTCAAGAAGAGTAGCTACCCATCGGTCAGCACCGCACCCATCAGCAAAGGCAGACATGACGACCCGCTAAGCCCGTATTTGGCTTAGCAGCCGAACAGAGAGATTCCTCAGAGCTGTGGTGATCAAAAGTGCCTCGTGGAAGCACTCGATCTTGTCTTCCGCGGCGTCGAGCATTGCCGGAGTCATCTGCACCGGAGGAGGGGGAATATCATTGATCACAGACAAGAAAACCATCCGGAGCCAAATGGAGCTGATGGGGAGAGGAGATCCTATACGAGTCAAGAGCTCGTGCAGCACCGTGTCGCATTGGTCATCCGTAAGAGTAGGGTTCACCAAGCGCGCAGCAAAATGTGGAACAATTTCCTCAATGGGCACCTCCCATGGCTGACGGCGAGCATGTGGGCGATTACAAGCCATAGCTCTTCTCTGTTAAAATGATTCTCTGAAAATGAGAGAAGAAAGAAGCATTGCTTCGGATTATGAAGGGAGACATTTAAGTCTAGGCACAGAAAATGTTGTGCATGATGGAACTATTTTCAAGCTCTGGAAAAGAGAAGTTTGACTCAGGAAAAGCGGAGAAAGAAGGTGAAAAGACACCTTCAGTAACGAGGAAGCGCCTCACGTGCAAAGCACGAGAGCGCCAAGAGCGCCAGCGAGAGTCAAAGACTCTGAGGCAGCGCCTCACGTGCAAAGCACGAGAGCGCCGAGCGCCGAGCGCCGGTGCTAAAGAGTCAAAGACTCTGAGGCAACGCATCACGTGCAAAGCACGAGAGCGCTGAGCGCCAGCGCTAAAGAGTCAAAGACTCTGAGGCAGTGCCTCACGTGCAAAGCACGAGAGCGCTGAGAGCGTCAATATTAAAGAGTCAAAGACTCTGAAGCAGCGCATCACGTGCAAAGTACGAGAGCGCTGAGCGCCAAGCGCTAAGAGTCAAAGACTCTGTGACAGAATATCACGTGCAAAACATGAGAGCGCTGGCGCCAGGACTAAATGTTCTCCACCGTTGGATCAAAAATCCAACGAAGATGATAAATCATCAAAATTCATAATAAAATTCTGTTGAGGAAATACTCCTCAAATCTTTCCAAACAGGAAAGATTGTGCTCTGTAAATCAGAGCACCATTGGATCAAAGATCCAATGGTGATTAAAAATCACCAGGATACAGAATAAGTTCTGTATGGGAAAATATTTTCCCAATCTTGTTAATAACGAGAAAATTGTCTTCTGTAAAACAGAAGCCCTAGGATCAAAGATCGAATGGTGGGGAAACATACCCAAATCAATCAGAGAAAGATTTCCTTAACTAATTCAACAAATCAGCCTTCCTTATATAAAGGACCCAAGATTTCAGATCTTGTAGAGAGAGACCTCACCATAAGTTCTCAAATCAAAAGAAGAAGAACACAGAAGAACCCCCCCATAAACTTGAAGTCCTCAGAAAAGAAAAAGAGAAGAGCAAGCTCTAAGAAGAAGAACCTTCTTCAAGGTAAATAAGAAGAAGAGAGATCATAACATCTCCCCCATATTTGAGAGCTCAACTCTCACATCAGAAGAACTTAGTTCTTTTTCTAGATCACAGATCTACAAGACCAAGTCTTTTACAAAAATTAGAAGAGATCAAAGCATCTCTTCATAAAAAAAGAAGAACTTAGTTATTCGATCCATGAGACAAAGTATCCCATAAAGAAAAACAAAAGAGATCATAGTATCTCTTCATAAAGAAGAACTTAGATCTGTGAAAAAAAATCTCTTATAAACGAGAAGTTAATTCTCAGAGTACAGAACTGATCAGAGCTGCAAAAGAAGCGCCTTAGCGCTCCAAGTCTGGCGCTCAGCGCCAAGCGTGCCACGTGCTCCTCTCGTGGGCGCTATTCTAAAAGAAGCGCCTTAGCGCTCCAGGTTTGGCGCTCAGCGCCAAGTGCTCCACATGCTCCTCACGTGGGCACCGAGGAAACATAAAGCGCTCTGTACATAAAGCACTCTACGCCATAAAGAGTGTTCAACACCCAATAAAAAACAAAAGAAAGGGGGATGTCAGAACCCAAATTAATGCTCAGCATTATCGAACCAAAAAGGACTGAGCCCAAACAAATATTCAACATTTTATTTAAATCTGAGTGGACTGAGCCCAAGTTAGCCATAAGTTCTCAATTCAGATTAACTGAGCCCATGTGCTCACAATCTCTTTAATTGGTCTTAGTCCCAAACCCTAACTACAGATCACTCAACCAACATTGGTTCAAGGGTACATCTCTTCACACTTCTGATATGTGTCGTTGTAATTCTTCAACATCTTCAGAGAGGTGGTGGGTCCCAACAACCAGAAATTCTATAGACTATGATGTCTTTAAACCCCATAGACTACGATGTCTTTAAACCGGACTATGAGGTCCTTAAACTCATGGACTATGATGTCCTTAAACCCAATGGACCGTAATGTCCTTAAACTAACTATGGACTGCAACGTCCCTAAACTAAACTCTATGGACTATGATGTCCTTATACTCCACGGACTATGATGTCCTTAAACCATGGACCGCAACGTCCCTAAACTAAACTCTATAGATTATGACGTCTTTAAACTGTGGACTATGATGTCCTTAAACTCCATAGACTATGATGTCCTTAAACCCAATGGACCGCAATGTCCCTAAACTAAACTCTATGGACTATAAGGTCCTTAAACTCATGGACTATGATGTCCTTAAACCCAATGGACCACAACGTCCCTAAACTAAACCCCGTAGACTATGATGTCTTTAAACTAGACTATGATGCCTTTAAACACAGACTATGATGCCTTTAAACTCCATGGACTATGATGTCTTTAAACCCAATGGATCGTAACGTCCTTAAACTAAAACGATAGAGTCCAAACACTCTTTCGTCGGATCTAAATGATCCCAAAATCCTGTTGAGTTGATCTTGGTCTAAAATTAGACTAACGTATCCTCAACAAACGTTTGAGTTGATCTTAATCTAAAACAAGATTAACTATCCTTAAACTAACCCAAACCCAAATCTAAAAAAATACGGATTTGGACTAATCCACGCCCTACGGGCGACAACATAAATTAGCCTCCGTATACGATCCACGGGCAACCGAAAATTAAACAAACACACACGACACGAAGTGACCATCTGGAGAAGGAGAAAGTGATTATCGCTATGCGGTAGCGTAATTAACTGCAGGGCCTTGCGCCTACAGGGAAGAGCGTCCCCACAATCAAAAAGCCCTCGTAAACGGGGGAGAATCTGACGAAGTCTGCTACAACAGCCGCATCTGTCTAAACCTCCGATATACGGTGCTATAAATCAACTTGGCATCTTCGGAGAGGTGGACGGATAAACCCAAATTGCATCTGCCCCCCTAAAATTCAGGCCGGACGTCCTAACGTCCCGGCCGCGTCTTTCGGCGGCGAATAGATTCTGACACGCCCAATGGGACCTTTTCCTCTTTCCACTCCACACTTCATGTGTCGTGTTCGTGAATGAATCGCGGTTTAATGTGGTTGCCCCTGGATTCCGGATACTAAGATTTGGTGTCTTGCTCCCGTGCATAGAAAATGGTTTCCAACCGCACCAACTGCAACAGCAACAGCAACTCCCACTCCATCCTCGCTGGAGGAGTGACCTATGAGCCCCAAGCGGCCTCCATCTTTGCCATACCAGTGGAACAGGTGACTCAGACCACCACTGGACTGTTCTTTGGGACCATGATCCCACCGGCAAGCTTCAGCGTCCCAATGTCGTCACAGGAAGCTCCGAAGAAGTCGGTCTTTGATCGGCTTACCTTTACTATGGCCCATTTCAACGGGCCGTCCAATTCTAAGTCTATTTCCTCGGTCTTTAATAGACTGGGCCAAAGCTCAAGAGGGTCCATGAAGAAGCCTGTAATACCTGAACGAGTCATCCCGAAGCGGATAGCCATTCCAACTCCGACGGACGAAGTCGTCAAAAGGGCTTCTCCTGCTAAGGGATCGATCTTTGCGAGACTAGACATCCTAATTCCTGCTTCGGGTGAGGTCTTCCAAACTACTTCACCTGCCCAAAAATCAGTCTTCAACAGGTTGGACGTTTCTTCTCAGAGGACGTCGGTCTTTGATAGGCTGGCACCAACAGCAACCCTTCACCAGAACAGGGGCATGATGAAGCCACCCCCGTAACTGAGCCAGTACCATCCGCAAGACATGCTCGATGTCGCCACTGGCACCGAGTGATGAAATCTAGGGGAAGTTCCCCTTCTGGACTTATCCCACCAACTCTAATGATGGAAGTTGATGCTGCTGTTCCAACTGGAAACAGCTTTGAGCTGCTCAGGAGGGTGCGCAAGAACTCTTCAACTGCCGTATTGAAAAGGTCTCCTCCACCGGCGGAGAATGTTATTAATGGAAAGCTGGAACATCCCTCTCAACGGCTGTCTTCCAAAATCCACAGGGTCTGGCGAAGAGTTCAAGACTCTGTGATCGACAAAGACTACTCCCGCCGACAGAAGAAAGTGAAAGTTCGGCAAGAGAAGGACTACCCCGTTGTACCACAGAAGGTATCATCTATATGGGTTCCCGCTGCAACGGCCCCCTCAAATTCGACCGCTCATAAAAGGAGAAGGCTGGAGAAAATCCTTATGCCTGCGACGAATCTCAAGGGCACTGAACCCAGACGCTCCAAGTCTGGGGGCATGGTGGTGCATACTGTTTATATGGCTTCCGGGAAAGAGGAGAGTCGCGCTTACGGGGGTCACCGACCACTCACCCGATCCGTAACAAAGGCCCAGGAGCAACAACAGAAGCTTCAGGAAATGTTAACAAAGATGTGTAAGTCGATGTACAACACCCCACGACTTGCGGGGAGGCGGAATAATGAAAAACGATCTTGTTCTATGCATAAACATCGACTAACCGAGAATCTTTGCTAAACTATAACTAACAAGAATCATAGAAGTTAACAACTACTATGAAAAGTGATTATACCTAATGAACCGTGTCCTTCGTCTTTTCGTTCTCCACTTCCTCTCTGGCCTTCTCTATGTAGTAGATGATCCACCCGAGAGCTTTACTTTAAGCTTCACCTCTAACTTGAGGTAACTAGGTTTCTTAAAGTGCTAATCTAAGTAACCTAGGTGATATAGAGAAGGGTTATGGATTAAGTAGTCTAATCTAATCCTTGGTCTCAACACATGAGAGGGGAGGATTAGGGTTTGAAGAGAGAGAGCTTGAGGAGAGAGAAAGTGAGCAAGAGAATGGAATGAGATAATGATCTCTCATGATATATATGAAGCATTATCATTATCAAGATAAATGAAATAAATGATTTAACAACCATGCTTCATAAATACAAATGTGTGATTCATCTACATGAGTCATTAAGCATTTATGATGCATTAATGACAAGGATGAATCACACAAATGAGTCACTAATCTCATTTAATGCCTATACCACCTTAACCCCCAAGTCACCAACCTTCTAGAAGCTTCTCACGAAATTACGAGAACGCCCTTCCTATCCATGAAAACACGGAAAAACTAGACTGCATAAATCCAATAACCGGATACTAGAAACTGGCTTAAACCAAAACCGGCTAGTAAAAACTGTCCGGATGTCATACGTGCGTAAACACACGTATGCGTCCAAACCCTTGTCGTAATACCATACGACCTCTATATCGTTTCGCCTGGATTAGGGAAACTCTCTGTGTGGGACTCTAAAGACTCGACTACTACGCTGGCAGTGGGTTTAACTAAAGACCGCAAGCGGCACTAGCTGTACGTAACGGTCCCCAGGTAGATGTCGATAAGAAGGCCGATGAGGAAACCCATCCGAACTCCTACTGAGTCTGATGTGACAATCTCCGTACAGTTCGGTATGTTCGTGTAAGACTATCGCATATCGGGCTTAGGGGGCGGCAATCGTCAGTCCCCTAATAGCGGTATAAGTTGTGTCGGAGCGTAGCCCATTACACCCTGAGAAAACAACTGGAACCTACCAGTAAATCTCGCTTGCCCAGGCCAAGGACTTTGCGTAATGGCTCTCTAACACAGCTGTAACCCTTCGAAAATCGTTTAGGCAGTTTTTCGGTAATCGGCAAATTTTTCGGCTTTTTCCGTAAAAAGTCAAAATTGATATTTTTCATTGTAGACCTAATTATACAAAATTTAGATAAGATATTACTATAATTTTTTCACTTATAATTTTCTAGTTAAATAAATTTTTTTTCGTAATTAATTAATTTTTTTTATTATTTTAAGCCTTTTTAAATACATTTAATTAGGGATAAATACAAATTTAATTAGGTAAATTTCTTTATTAGGAGTCTTTATAAGCTAAAATATGGTGTTAATAAAATTATATCATGTCTTGCAAACTTTTAGATTTTTGGTAGGAAAATTATGAAAAAAATGGCTTAAAATGGGGGTTTTTTGTGAAAAGTTGATTGGAAATGCATTAAATGAGAACATGGGATGTTTAATCACCTAGAAACATCTCCAAATTTCCCTCATTTCCTCTCCATTGCTGCAGCCGACCCCTCTTCCTGCAGGTTTTCCCCTCTTCTCACTTCTCTTTAGCTTCATTTTCATGCAAAAATTCAAGAAAAATCCACAATTTCATCAAACCATTCAAATCTAAACCCTAATCCACTCTCTCTCAACCCATATTTGTTCAAAAACATGGTGAAAGGAGGTTTTTTTGGTGACTTGATCATGCTAGGTTTCCACTTGTAAGGTAAAATCCTAAACTAGTTGCAAATTGGTAGTTTGTTTATGCTAAATTAGATGTTTAAAGTATTAATTTAGTGTTAATCTTTGTTCATGAAAAATCAAGAGAAGGTTTTGATTTTTAAAAATTAGGGTTTGCAGCATAATGGTTGGATTATGTTAGGGATGGTTGTCTAATTGATTAGAATGGTAGATTGTGAAATGATATGCTTGCTAAATCGACAAATTACGATGTTTGTATCGAATCGGCTAGAAAATCGCTTACTAGATTTTTGTACAAAATAGAATGCGGTCAATTTGCGTTAGGTTAGCAATATTATTATCTTTGTATAGGATTATTAGAATGCGCGAACGCGGGGTTTCGTCTAGTCGGGTTGTAGTTTTGCCGGTTTCCCCGAAATGACGATTCTAGTTAAAGGATTGCGATTTTCGTGCGTTTTTCCGCGCACCGAGCGCATGCTATGATTAATTTGTGAGCGTCGATATTTGTATAATGTGACTTGCATCGTTTAGGGTTATGTAATCTTATGCTTGATATTGTGCAAATATAGGATCGGTCGGGGAAACTTCGGACACGGCGCGAAAAGGCAAAGCGGTGGCCGGATCAGATTAGCGGGGATTTCAGGTGAGTAGATATATTCATCTATGGGGGAATCGTCTGGATGGCGCGAAGCGCCCCCCTAGTTAGGATTACCCTACTTTTTGCAAGATTATATTGTTAGCTAGCTTATCCATTCATGTACACTGCATACCCTTATAGCGAACAGTATGTTAAATTGCATGGACATTCATCTCTACCTATGCGATATCACTTTGTAGGACACGAACACCATTACCATTGGCATCTGTAGCACGCGCACTATTCATGTGACACACACGCCTTTGGTAATTGCCATGCCACGTGCACGATAGAACCTGTTTATCTTAATATCGTCACCTGCATTCATTCATGATATATGAAATTGCATAGCATGCACATACCTCGCATTATCATCATATTTACATAGATTCTAGCAAAAATTCACATCATATACATTGATATCATAGACATTTATTATATATATAACATGTGAACATTATGATTTTCTTGAGGATTTCAGTATTTCTGCGATTTCTGGATTTTTGGGGAAAACCGCAAGAATTTAACAAAAGCTTATATTCATCATTTTTAAAACAAAGTTGCGGTTTTCTCGTGATGTATGTGTCGTCCACCATGAGTTTTCATGTTTTCTGTTGGATTTCGAGACCCGATTCGAGGAGTGGATGAACCGTCTCGGGTACATGGTGGGCCCGGAATGGTACCCCAGGGCAAGAAGATCGAGTTGTAGACGATGAGCCTGGCAGGGGAAGACTACCTACCGGTGATGTCTGGCGCGGCGGATATCCGGAGGATACCGACCGTTGTCGTGAGATTTATGATATGGGCCGATCCGGACTGACGGAGCCCGATATTGAGACAGATATAATTCCTATTTGGTGTCGATGCTTGACACGGGTTTTCAGATGATTTCTTGATGGTACTTAGCTATTATACAGATATTCATTTTCTAAAGTTAAGAATTCAATACCCTTAGCATTTAAAACACTTAAAGACTTAATAATGACATTGCATACCTGTGCATGCATACTAGAGATATTATATCACATATGGACATGCATGTTGTGGTGCATTGCGTGCATTCTTACGATTGCCTTATTAGATGTTATATTTACTCACGAGCTGGCAACTCACCCCCGTTGTGCCACAGTGTCTTGCAGGTCGGACTCATCAGTCTTGTAGCAGCGGCTATCTTATCATCAGTTCCTTTTGCTCAGACTCGCGACATCGCCCGTAGGTGGGTTGCGAGTATACTTTATTTCTTTTTGCTTTATCATTGTATCTAGTATTCTCCATCTACCACTTGTATTGTATATGCGACCTAGTGATGAGACTGAGAGACTTGTATATTTGTGGTTCTTTTGGGTCGAGCTCACTTGAGCCGACGTGTGTTTTCTGGTATTTTGCGTTTCTTTATGCTCTTCTCTTGATATTACTATTATATTGCATGTGGTTGTGATCCGCCTTGGGCGAAGAGCTAGCTCCCGCTTGGGGATACCATTTTATGATTACAGGTTTATTATCTTGTTGTACCCATTTTGGGGGATAGAAAATACAGGGGAGACTCTGCCGAAATTTTCGGAAATTTTTGATGTTTAAAAAAGGGATTCTATGCAACTTATTTGATTTTAAAAAAAAAACCGTTTTCATTTAAGGTTTTTCCTTCACTCTCTTTTGATTTTGGTTTAGATTTTCTGGGCTTTGGCTGACTTAGGTTACGGTACGCCTTTAGACGTCTCGTAATCTAAGTGCCAGTCACGTTCCGTACTTTCGGGTCGTGACAAAGTTGGCATCAGAGCGTAGGTTTTACCTTTCTGAGTGTAGGACGACCTTGGTAGATGGAGTAGGTGACTTAAGCAGAGTGGCGTAGCGTGGGTATGATCCACGGCATACTTACGATACGGTACTCCGCCTAAGTAACCTTAGGACATAATTGCTTGTATTTCCTTTCTTGATTCCTTGCATTCCTTGATCCAATTGCAATGTCCTTATCGGTCCTGTTTCTTATTCCAGCTTCGATGCCGCCAAAGACTACGAGAGCTCAGCGGGCTGCCGCTAGGGATGAGATTCGAGCGGGCTCGTCTGAGGCGAGGATCGAGCGGGAGGATACGCCTACCCCTCAGGGTCATACTGATCCGTCTTATCCTGACCGTATTGCCAGATTAGAGGCCGGCATGCAAAAGTTGCGGCAGATGATGGGATCTTTAGTTGAGTCCAGCCGGGCACAGAGATCCGAGGACGTTCCCTCCACCGCACAGACCACGATCGTACCTGCTGCACAGATGGTCACTCCTGCTGCTACTATGGAGACTATCCCTGTTTCACTACAGGAGTTCATGAGATTGAGACCTCCAGCTTTTACCGGTACAGATGCGACAGAGGACCCACAGGCATTTCTTGATAGGATGGCTCTGATTTGCCGTTCGTTGAGGTGTTCTGAGGATAGATTGGTGGAGTTTGCGAGTTTTCGTCTGGAGGGTCTTGCCCAGACATGGTACGACTCAGTAGAGAGAGGCCGAGCTGCAGGTCTGCCTTCTATGACCTGGGATGAGTTTACAGCTGCATTTCTTGCCCGTTTTCTTCCGGAGAGTGTCCGAGATGCTCGAGCCCGTAGTTTTGAGTCTTTGCGCAAGACTCCTGGGATGACAGTGTCGGAGTATGATATACAGTTTACCCAGTTGTCTCGATATGCTCTGTACCTAGTCGACACAGAAGAGAAGAGAATAAAGAGGTTTGTACAAGGGCTTGATACACAGCTATTCCTTGCCATCGGCACCCAGCACTTTGATACATACGCAGCCGCGATGGATGCAGCCTTACTTTTGGAGGAGCGTATTTCTGAGACTCCGGTCGTTTCTGGGCCGAAGAGGATCCGTACTGATACGCCAGCTCAGCGGCAGATGGGTAGACACCATGATAGATTATTTCCGGGAGATGGTGGAGGCAGAGGATTGAGACGAGGTCAGTTATTTGGTTCATATCCACAGACCCAGCAGTCGTCTCCAGGATGTTTTCGGTGCGGGAGTCAGTATCACCGTGTCAGAGACTGTACCATGGGACGTCCGGGCGCGGCGACAGTCCCGCATGTGACTTTACCACCCTCACCACCTTCTCAGAGAGCTCTACTTCCTACTCCTGATGATGCTTCACGCCAGCCAGATGCTTCTAGAGGCCGTGGGCGTGGCGGTCCGGTTCAGAGAGGACGAGGCGACAGGGGCAGAGGCAGAGGCCGAGGTAGAGGCAGAGCACAACCAGCTATTAGTGGTGGACATGCCCCAGTGTTCGCATTGACTCCTCAGGATGCACAGCCATCCAATGCCGTCGTGACAGGTACTCTGCCAGTATGTTCTTTTGATGCACGGGTATTATTTGATCCAGGCTCCACACATTCCTATGTTTCCACGTACTTTGCACTGAGGTTGGGCCGAGAGTCTTCTCCGTTAGATCAGCCGCTTGTCGTTATTACCCCGGTAGGCGAGTCTTTTGTTGCCCGTTTTGTGTACCGATCGTGTTCCGTTCGTATCGGGGAGAGAGATTCTTCGGTTGATTTGATTCTCCTCGATATGCTTGACTTTGACGTTCTTCTTGGTATGGACTGGCTAGCCACCTGTTATGCATCCGTGGACTGCCGTGAGAAAGCAGTCAAATCCAGTTTTCCTGGTGAGCCCGTTCTTATTATTCAGGGAGATCGTAGCGCTACCCTTCCCAGCTTGATTTCATCTCTTCGCGCTGGTCAGCTCTTAAGAAAAGGGTGTCAGGGATTCTTAGCCTATATTTGTGATACTAGCTCCACAGAGGTTCCCTTGGACCAGGTCCCTGTTGTGAGAGAGTTTCCTGATGTATTCCCTGACGAGCTGCCTGGTCTGCCACCAGAGCGCGAGATTGAGTTTTGTATTGATCTGATCCCCGGCACGGGGCCTATCTCTATACCGCCTTATCGGATGGCCCCGGCGGAGCTGAGAGAGCTAAAGGATCAGTTACAGGACTTGCTGGAAAAAGGGCTTATCCGACCGAGTGTGTCACCTTGGGGTGCTCCCGTCCTGTTTGTTAAGAAGAAGGACGGAAGTATGCGTTTATGCATTGATTATCGTCAGCTGAACCGGGTTACTGTGCGGAACAGGTATCCCCTACCCCGCATTGATGACTTATTTGATCAGCTCCAGGGTGCAGGGTTTTTCTCGAAGGTTGATTTACGGTCAGGTTATCACCAGTTGCGGGTTCGGAAGGAGGATATTCCGAAGACCGCCTTCCGTACTCGTTATGGTCATTACGAGTTCTTGGTGATGTCGTTCGGGCTCACCAATGCCCCGGCAGCTTTTATGGATTTGATGAACCGTGTATTCAGGCCGTATCTCGATCAGTTCATCATTGTGTTCATTGACGACATCTTGGTTTATTCTCGGAGCCGGGAGGAGCATGAGCAGCACTTACGTATCACATTGCAGACTTTGAGGGAGCATCAGCTGTTCGCCAAATTCTCCAAGTGCGCATTCTGGCTAGACAGTGTCGATTTCTTGGGTCATGTGGTGACGAGAGATGGTATTTGCATGGACCCGAAGAAGATCGAGGCAGTTCAGCGTTGGCCTAGACCGGTATCAGTTACAGAGGTTCGCAGTTTTCTAGGTCTGGCCGGCTATTATCGACGTTTCGTCCAGGATTTCTCCCGCATTGCTGGACCTTTGACCGGATTGACCCAGAAGGGGGTTCCTTTTGATTGGACCCAGGCATGTGAGGATAGTTTCCAGCAGTTGAAGACTCGTCTGACTACTGCACCAGTGTTAGCTTTGCCTTCAGGATAAGGCGGGTTCGTGGTATATTGTGATGCTTCTCGAGTGGGGCTGGGCTGTGTATTGATGCAGCACGACAGAGCTATCGCGTATGCTTCTCGGCAGCTGAGGAAACACGAACAGAACTACCCCACCCATGATTTAGAGATGGCTGCAGTGGTATTTGCACTTAAGATCTGGAGACATTACCTATACGGTGAGTCATGCCAAATATTCACTGACCACAAGAGTTTGAAGTATATCTTCCAGCAGCGAGACCTGAACCTGAGACAGCGCCGTTGGATGGAGTTGGTGAAGGATTATGACTGTGAGATTCTATACCATCCGGGCAAGGCGAATGTGGTGGCAGATGCTTTGAGTAGAAGGCCCGGAGGTAGCTTATCTTGTTTGAGCGCAGTACAGATGCAGTCGACGGCGGATTGGCAGGTTTTATGTGATAGCAGAGTGCAGTTCGAGTTTACTCCTACAGGGGGTCAACTGGCCCATTTCAGAGCACGCCCACAGTTACTTGACCGTATCCACGAGGCACAGTCCGGCGATGCCCGTATCTTAGAGATTATTGAGCAGATTCGGCAGGGCAGAGTTTCTGAGTTCGTGATTGATGATCAGGGGATACTTCGATTTGGGAATCGACTGTGCGTGCCAGATTCAGAGGGATTGAGGCGTGATATTCTCGAGGAGGCACATAGATCAGTATACAGTGTTCACCCAGGTTCCACCAAGATGTACCGTGATTTGAGAGAGCTTTACTGGTGGGACGGGATGAAGAAGGATATTACAGACTTTGTGTCGAGATGCCTGACTTGTCAGCAAGTCAAAGCTGAGCACCAGAGGCCAGCCGGCGAGTTACAGCCTTTGCCCATCCCTGAGTGGAAGTGGGAGCAGGTCTCCATGGACTTCGTTGTGGGTCTACCCAGGACCAGTCGAGGGTATGACTCTATTTGAGTGATTGTGGATCGACTGACGAAAGCGGCTCACTTCCTGCCAGTGAAGACCACTTTTGGATTTTCTCAGTATGCCCAGGTTTATATTGATGAGATAGTGAGACTGCATGGCGTTCCGACTTGCATCGTGTCCGACCGTGGCACCCAGTTTACCAGCCGATTGTGGCAGAAACTACAGGAAGCTTTGGGCACCCGATTGAGTTTTAGCACAGCCGTTCATCCGTAGACTGACGGTCAGTCGGAGCGTACGATTCAGACTCTTGAGGACATGCTCAGAGCTTGCGTCTTAGATTTCGGTGGTAGCTGGGAACGTCATTTGCCTTTAATCGAGTTTTCCTACAATAATAGCTTCCAGGAGAAGATTCAGATGGCACCTTTTGAGGCTTTATATGGGAGGAGATGTCGATCGCCTGTATGTTGGACAGAGCTTAGGGAGAGCAGTATTTTGGGGCCGCAGATTGTACAGGAGACAACCGAGAAGATACAGCTGATTTGGGACAGGATGAGAGCAGCACAGAGCAGGCAGAAATCTTATGCTGACAGGCGCCGTCGCCGACTCGAGTTCGCTGTTGGCGATCATGTTTTCCTGAAGGTCTCTCCGATGAAAGGTGTGATGAGATTTGGGCGGAAAGGGAAACTGAGTCATAGATATGTTGGTCCTTTCGAGATCCTAGAGCGTGTTGGTCCAGTCGCTTATCGGTTAGCTCTTCCGCCCAGCTTCCCCGATGTTCACCCCGTATTCCATGTCTCGATGCTCCGCAAGTACCTTCATGATCCTTCCCAGGCGATTCAGCACCAGACGATCCAGTTAGAGCGTGATCTTTCTTTCACCGAGCAGCCGGTTGTCATCTTGGATCGGCAGGTGAAGAAATTGAGGTCGAAGGTCATACCGTCTGTCAAGGTCCTTTGGCGTGGCCCGAACAGCGAGGAGGTCACCTGGGAGACCGAGGTCGAGATGAGGAAGAGATATCCCCATCCTTTTGAAGGTACGCGTAGTTAAATTCTAAATTCGGGGACCGAATTTCTTTAAGGGGGGAAGATTGTAACCCTTCGAAAATCGTTTAGGCAGTTTTTAGGTAATCGGCAAATTTTTCGGCTTTTTCCGTAAAAAGTCAAAATTGATATTTTTCATTGTAGACCTAATTATACAAAATTTAGATAAGATATTACTATAATTTTGTCACTTATAATTTTCTAGTTAAATAAAATTTTTTTCGTAATTAATTAATTTTTTTTTATTATTTTAAGCCTTTTTAAATACATTTAATTAGGGATAAATACAAATTTAATTAGGTAAATTTATTTATTAGGAGTCTTTATAAGCTAAAATATGGTGTTAATAAAATTATATCATGTCTTGCAAACTTTTAGATTTTTGGTAGGAAAATTATGAAAAAAATGGCTTAAAATGGGGGTTTTTTGTGAAAAGTTGATTGGAAATGCATTAAATGAGAACATGGGGTGTTTAATCACCTAGAAACATCTCCAAATTTCCCTCATTTCCTCTCCATTGCTGCATCCGACCCCTCTTCCTGCAGGTTTTCCCCTCTTCTCACTTCTTTTTAGCTTCATTTTCATGCAAAAATTCAAGAAAAATCCACAATTTCATTAAACCATTCAAATCTAAACCCTAATCCACTCTCTCTCAACCCATATTTGTTCAAAAACATGGTGAAAGGAGGTTTTTTTTGGTGACTTGATCATGCTAGGTTTCCACTTGTAAGGTAAAATCCTAAACTAGTTGCAAATTGGTAGTTTGTTTATGCTAAATTAGATGTTTAAAGTATTAATTTAGTGTTAATCTTTGTTCATGAAAAATCAAGAGAAGGTTTTGATTTTTAAAAATTAGGGTTTGTAGCATAATGGTTGGATTATGTTAGGTATGGTTGTCTAATTGATTAGAATGGTAGATTGTGAAATGATATGCTTGCTAAATCGACAAATTACGATGTTTGTATCGAATCGGCTAGAAAATCGCTTACTAGATTTTTGTAGAAAATAGAATGCGGTCAATTTGCATTAGGTTAGCAATATTATTATCTTTTTATAGGATTATTAGAATGCGCGAACGTGGGGTTTCGTCTAGTCGGGTTGTAGTTTTGCCGGTTTCCCCGAAATGACGATTCTAGTTAAAGGATTGCGATTTTCGTGCGTTTTTCCGTGCACCGAGCGCATGCTATGATTAATTTGTGAGCGTCGATATTTGTATAATGTGACTTGCATCGTTTAGGGTTATGTAATCTTATGCTTGATATTGTGCAAATATAGGATCGGTCGGGGAAACTTCGGACACGGCGCGAAAAGGCAAAGCGGTGGCCGGATCAGATTAGCGGGGATTTCAGGTGAGTAGATATATTCATCTATGGGGGAATCGTCTGGATGGCGCGATGCGCCCCCCTAGTTAGGATTACCCTACTTTTTGCAAGATTATATTGTTAGCTAGCTTATCCATTCATGTACACTGCATACCCTTATAGCGAACAGTATGTTAAATTGCATGGACATTCATCTCTACCTATGCGATATCACTTTGTAGGACACGAACACCATTACCATTGGCATCTATAGCACGCGCACTATTCATGTGATACACACGCCTTTGGTAATTGCCATGCCACGTGCACGATAGAACCTGTTTATCTTAATATCGTCACCTACATTCATTCATGATATATGAAATTGCATAGCATGCACATACCTCGCATTATCATCATATTTACATAGATTCTAGAAAAAATTCACATCATATACATTGATATCATAGACATTTATTATATATATAACATGTGAACATTATGATTTTCTTGAGGATTTCAGTATTTCTGCGATTTCTGGATTTTTGGGGAAAACCGCAAGAATTTAACAAAAGCTTATATTCATCATTTTTAAAACAAAGTTGCGGTTTTCTCGTGATGTATGTGTCGTCCACCATGAGTTTTCATGTTTTCTGTTAGATTTCGAGACCCGATTCGAGGAGTGGATGAACCGTCTCGGGTACATGGTGGGCCCGGTATGGTACCCCGGGGCAAGAAGATCGAGTTGTAGACGATGAGCCTGGCAGGGGAAGACTACCTACCGGTGATGTCTGGCGCGGCGGATATCCGGAGGATACCGACCGTTGTCGTGAGATTTATGATATGGGCCGATCCGGACTGACGGAGCCCGATATTGAGACAGATATGATTCCTATTTGGTGTCGATGCTTGA